>CM042692.1:273942704-275225204 GCA_023614405.1 Avena insularis
AAAGTACCGATCAAAGCTTGACTCCGGGAAACGGACCCAAAGCCGTCTTTGCTACCGGTGTTGCCAAGAAGGCAAAGAAGAAGAACAAGAAGAACAAGATTCGCCAGCGGAGGAAGCGGTTGCTGAGGAATATGAAGAAGACTCAGATGGAGCACTAATCCCAGACGAGCCCAAAGAAGCTTCGGTGGCTAGACACGTGGTCACTGCTGGTGCCCGTAAACTCATCGATGTTGTGTTAACTACTGAAGAACTTACTACTAAAGAGTTGGAAGAAATGTCTCAAGCCCTAGAAGCTCATTGCGAGGTACTCCTGGATGAAGCCAACAACCTCGAGAAGGAAAAGAAACACATAGCTACTGCGGAAAAGTTCATCTCTCTGTAGCATCAGAAGACCCGGAAACAACACACGCATGATAATAAATTTCCAGAAGTCCACCAGGTTCTCTTTGAGGGGGACCCAGGGATGCCTCGACTGACAACAAGGGAGATATGGTGTACCCAACACCAGTACAAAACACTGCCGTAGCTCGAGATATCCTGGCAAATAATCCAGGCCTCGAATAGGTCCGGTTCGGCATAAAGCTACTCACCAAGGGTATGCAGCAATAGAAGGTCGCAAAATACGGGAGCAGAAAACTTGTCTCTCAATCTGACCAATGCCGCACGGATCCGGTCTAGAATGACGTAAGGCCCCAACAGGTTCCGGAACAGCATTATCGTTCCGACCGTCGGAAAGAAAACTACTCAAGAACCGGATCTTTAGGACAGTGCCACAGAACCGCACGTAACTGGAGCAACATTGCTCCAGCCGTGGAGCAAGAAGCAAATGCTACACTGTATCCGAGAAACCCTCCCCGGCGAGAGCCGAGCAATCATAGGGAAGAGGACAAAGAGAAATGTCAGGAGGAGGGTCGTCAAAAGATGCCACCTCCTAGACATGCAAGCCGTTCGGCTGAACCCCATCGTGGTGGGAATGACGAACGAAGGAACGACGGACACCATGCCGAGTCAAGCCGGCAGGGGGCTCGTCGCAGTGAAGACCCTCCCCGGAACCGGAATAATGACGCTCCAGATGGAGGCCGACGATCAGCCGGAAACAATCCACCTGGACTGCCCTCTCCACCAAGCGGCCATTACAACAGCTCTCAAGGAGGGCGTCGTGGCGGAGGAGGTGGTGGAAGGAGAAGAAGTCCGGCTCCAAGGCACCGCATCTATAGCAAACAACCAAGACGGCGTTCCCTGTCACCAAGTGACACAAGACACTGGATCAACTCCAACATAGAGGAACGGCACTATGAGTCGGATAATATCTACATAGGTCCAAAGTGAGCTGGACCGCGTATTCGACAAACAAACTTCCCAGAGGGATTTTCTATATCAAGAGACATCCAATCCTACGACGGTGTGGCCTGGCCATATACTTGGCTCCAGGATTTTTTCCAGGCTTGCTGCATCGCCAAAGGCAGAAATAGCTTGGTCGCAACCTGATATCTGCCACTTATGTTGAGGAAGACTGCACGATCATGGCTCAATGAACTTTCGGAGAATACCATCTGCAAATGGTATGACATGCAAAGCACGTTCTTTCGGAATTTCGAAGGCACATATCGGAGGCCCTGTACGGTAGGAGACCTGCAGCGTTGCACCTAGAAAGCCAGAGAAACTTGCCGAGATTACCTCGGACGATGGATCGACACCAAGAACTCATGTGAAGGAGTAAATGATCAAACAACGATTGAAGCTTTCATTGCAGGGCTCCCAATTGGTTTATTGCGACACCGCTTGAAGTGCGACAAGGTCACTAATCTGGGAGAGATGATAGAAACACCGAGCAAGTATGCAGACGCTGACGATGATGCTGAGGGATTACTGAACACCCTAGCTGTGCCATAGTCGGCAAAACAACCAAAGCAACAAGATCAGAAGCACAAGAATACCTCAGAAGAAAAGCCCAACTTGGAAACAACAGTGGTCACTGCTACTTTCATGTATGGAGGACGAGGAGGGCGCGGCGGTGGCCACGGTCGCGGTCGTGGGACATCAAGAGTCCAGGGTGGAGGAGACTAGCAACCTGGCAAAACCTTTTCCTAGGCTGACATCACCAACAACCCGTGTGTGCATAGATGCCAACGGAGGATCTTCTCACACAAACACCGAGAGTCGTTTCAACGACAACACCAAGAAAGACGACATCGCTGGCTACAGGGCTAAGCGGAAGAATGGAAAAAAGAATCCCGAAAATAGAAGGTGACCAAGGAAGATTATGACATGGAGGAAGCTGACCCTTCAAATCCCAATCCGGATGGAAAAAGAACTTCCCAATGAAGAAAGACACTTACATCACCTTCCTTGGGTCTCAACCAGCTAAGGTCAATAAGGCAGTTTTGCATGAGCTCAACGCAACTATTCCGGCTGTCCCACAATTCTTGGATTGGTCGGAAGTGGCAATCACCTTTGACCGTGCTGATCATCCGCCTAAGTTGCATAGGCGAGGAAAATACGCCTTAGTCGTTAATCCACTTATTGATGGCTATGGTTTCTCCAAGACTCTCATGGATAGCGGCAGCAACATTAATATTTTGTATGTCAAAACGCTACGTCGGATGCGGATCTCGGAGATACAGCTGAATCACAACTCTTTGATCTTTCACGGAGTTGTCTTAGGAAGACAGGCAAATTCCGTGGGAGAGATCACTTTGGATGATACCTTCGTAACTCCAAAGAACTATCGGATGGAGGCACTTTCTTTCGAAGTGGCCCCGTTCAAGAGCGCGTACCACCCTATATTCGGACGTCTGGCTTACTAGGCTTTTATGGCTCGTCCGTGTTACATTTACAATATGATGAAAATTCTAGGTCCCAAAGGCATGATTACCATCAGGGGAGACCCAAAGAAGGCGCGAGAGTGCGAGGAAGGAAATGCCGCCTTTGCTGAAGCTGTGTTGCATGCCTAGGAGTACCAAGATATCAAGAAGACCATTGATCCTTCCGAGATGCGCGTGATGAAGAAGGAGGTGACAAAGCCAACTCTAGTGTTCAAGGCATCAGAAGAGACGAAGAAGACATCGTTGAAGCATGATGACCCCTCCAAGGTGACCCAGATAGGTGTAGGCCTAGATAGCGCATAGGAAAGCGCGCTCATCAAGTTCCTCCAAGCAAATCAAGATATCTTCGCATGGCAGCCATCTGACATGACCGGAGTATCTAAGGAACTTGCTGAGCACTCTCTAAATGTACACCCAAACGCTAAACCCGTCAAACAGTCCTTACAACATTTCGGTGATGAAAAGCGAAAATCAATAGAAAAGGAAATAGCCCGGCTCGAGTTAGCCAGATTCATAGAAGAGGTCATCCACACTGAGTGGTCGGCCAATCCTATAATGGTCCCTAAAAAAGACACCACTGATTTAAGGATGTGTGTTGATTATACTGCCTTGAACAAGGCTTGTCCCAAATATACGTTCGCTCTGCCTAGAATTGATCAAGTTATTGATTCTACGGCAGGCTCGAAACTTCTATGTTTTCTCGACGCATATTCCGGTTATCACTAAATTCGGATGAAGGAATCAGACAAAGTCAAAACTTCATTCATAACCCCCTTCGGAACCTTCTATTTCGTTACGATGCCCTTTGGGCTCAAGAACGCAGGAGCTACACACCAACGCACTATGCAGCGTTGCCCCCACGATCAAATCGAACGCAATGTACATGCATATGTGGATGACATTGCGGTGATGTCAAAAAACAAGGAAACCTTAATTTCCGACTTGGAGGAAACATTCGCCAATCTACGCAAATACAACATAATGCTGAACCCAAATAAATGTTTCTTTGGGATACTAGCCGGAAAATTGTTAGGTTTCATCATGTCTCAGAGAGGCATAGAGGTGAACCGAGACAAGATTAAGGCTATACTCATTATTTCCAAGCCAACTCGCTTGAAGGACGTTCAAATATTAACTGGCTGCATTGTTGCAGTCAGTCGTTTGTAAGCCAGCTCGGTGAAAGAGTTGCACCACTCTACAAGCTCCTGAAAAAGACCAAAAAGTTCATTTGGACTGATGAAGCTGAAGCGACACTACAAGACCTGAAAGCAGTACTCTCATCTGCTCCTATCCTTGCAGCACCAGAACCTCGGGAACCGATGTTGCTCTATCTCACTGCGACAATCAGAGTCCTCAGTGTTGTCATATTGGTGGAGAGACCAGAGGAAAAACAGGAACACCTGGTGCAGCGTCCGACTTATTACCTAAACGAAGTCCTAACTGAATCGAAGCAGTAGTATCCGCATTATCAAAAGCTGTCTTACGGTGTGTTTTTTGCATATTAGAAGTTATGACATTACTTTCAGGAACATCCAGTTACCATGGTGAGCACAACTCCCATGAGAGATATAATCAACAATAGAGATGCTACAGGGCGTGACGCAAAATGGAGCATAGAGCTTTCAGCTTTCGACATTGAGTACAAACCTCGTACAGCAATCAAATCCCAAATCCTCGCTAACTTTGTTGCTGATTGGACAGAGACAACGAAGAATATGACCCTTCGAGAGTCGGAATACTGGACCTTACATTTTGACGGATCTAAGGCGCTCGGGGGTTCGAGGGCTAGCATGGTGCTCAAGTCACTCCAAGGAGATAAACTTTTCTACGTGTTGTAAATTCACTTCACGGCAACGAATAACATTGCTGAATATGAAGCACTACTGCATGGAATCCGGATTGCTAAGGACATCGGCATCCGACGTATAATGTGTTATCGAGATTCGGATCTTGTGGCTCAACAAGTGTCGGATATTTGTAATGCAAATAAGCATATGGCAGCATATAGAGCTATCAGTGATGAACTATCTAAATCATTCGAAGGGTTTGAGGTTCAACACATCCCTCAAAAAGAAAATGCGGAAGAAGATGCATTATCTCGAATAGGCTCTACACGGAAAAAGGTCCCGAATGGCGCTTTTTTAGAGCACATCAAAGTTCCCACTATAAAACGAGTAGACGAGGAATATCCGACCAAATCCGACTCACCTTTAGTAGCAGTTCTGCCTGTAATTCCTAGCTGGACTCAACCCTACCTTGATTACCTGGTTGATGGAAAATTACCCAAAGACGAGGTTCTGAGCCGACAGATCGTCCGACGAGCAAAAACCTATACTATAGTAAATGGTGAGCTCTATAAGCAAAGTGTGTCTAGGGTCTTTCAGCGCTGTGTATCTCTGGAAGGAGTGGAAATCTTACGAGAAATCCATGAAGGTGAATGCGGCCATCATGCTGCAGCAAAATCTTTAGTGGAAAAAGCTTTCCGATACTATTTTTTCTGGCTTACAGCCAAGGTAGATGCCGAACGGCTGGTCAAGACATGCAAATGCTGCCAAAAGTACACCAAACAAGCTCACATTCCGGCTGATCAGCTGCGAACAATTCCTATAACATGGCCTTTCGCGGTCTAGGGGCTTGACATGGTAGGACCGTTTAAACGGGCTCCAGGTGGATTTACTCATCTCTTAGTGATGGTGGATAAATTCACAAAATGGATTGAGGCTAAAACCATCACCAGTTGTGATGGAGCAACAGCCAGAAGATTTGTCGAGGATGTCATAACCCGATACGGTTATCCGCATAGCATTATCATGGACAACGGGAGTAACTTTTCTATGGGAGAGCTTGCCAAATTCGGTGACGAACAAAATATCTAGCTTGACATTGCGTCAGTCGTACATCCACAAGCTAATGGACACGTCGAAAGAGCAAATGGTTTAATCCTACAAGGCCTAAACCAAGACTCGAAGCACCACTACGACATGCTGCGGGGCTTGGGTAGAGGAATTACCTTCTGTGATATGTAGTTTACGAACAACTCCGAACAGGTCAACCGGATACACATCTTTCTTCTTGGTCTATGGTGCAAAAGCAGTTCTTCGTAGTGATTTGATTCATACTTCTCCCTGAGTTGTTGCATATATTGGAGAGGATGCCGAAATTTCTCGACAAAATGATCTCGATTTAATCAAAGAAGTTCACGTTGTTGCTGAGATGAGATCAACAGCCTGTCAGCTGAAGTTACGCAAGTATCCTAGGCAAAGAGTCAGAAACCAGTCTTTTAATAAGGGCGATCTGGTTCTCCGGCTTGTGCAGAAAAGAAAGCACAAACTTTCCCTAGTATGGGAAGGGCCCTTTTTAGTTAGTCGACTATTACATAGTGGTTCTTACTATCTAACTGATATGCGGACAGTCAAAGAAAGACCTGCTACTAAGAAAAGAAAGAGAGCTAGAGGTAGTATAGACCCATAAGAATTAGATAGACCGTGGAATATTGCTCAGCTACGTCCCTTTTATTCTTAATTTATCTTTCTTTGTAATCATATATGTGTACGTGTTTAATGAGAAATAAAGTATTGCTTGCCTCATATTTTTCTGAGAAGTTTTATATTACCATCTTATTTCCGAATGATCATGTCACAGTCAAAAATCCCAGAATGCTTGAAAGTACTTTATGCTCATGTTTGTTCTGGTTAAGATTTCCGATTCTAAAAATGATACCTTTGGGTATAAATCTAAATTTTTAGTTTTACTTGGGTTATTTATCTGATTGCCGGATGCGGGCATTTTCCGAGTAGTGAATTTTTGGTACTGGTATCCAGCTTTGTTTCCGAGTTTAAACTGGTTTAGCAATTGAGCTCCATTGCTGGGCAAAGTTTCCATGCTAAAGGTTGGCCGGCTCACGAAAGTGACGAGGCGGAAAGCCAGATAAGCGATAAGTACAGGCAAAACCAAAAAGTGCTTATGTAAACATTTCAGGCACGACAAATATAAAGCCTAAAGTGCTAAATAGGAATATCAAATCATAGCACTAGCAAAAGTATTATACTACTTATTTACAACTCGAATTGTTTCAGAATAACACATCGTTTTTGTGATGCTCTATGATGCAGGAGGAGAGGTAGGAGCTGCCAGCTCACTAGAGACATCGAACTCGCCTTGATATCTTTCCGAGACATTCACATCCGAAATGGTTTGTTCATCGTCGGAGACTTCAACTATAACCTCAACAGGCGGAGGAGGCGTTTCCACGCGAGTGAAGAAAGAAGTGTCATAGCTAGTCAGATCAGCTAAGTGACACCCATATCCACCACAGGAGTCCATAATGGCCTTGATGTCTTGCTCCTGTCCGTCTTTGTCCATATTCGAATACCCTCTAGTTACTTGTCAGATTTCCATGCTTCCATGGTGGCTCATAACCATGGTGAGAGCGTTCTGTGCTGCGGTTCGCGCATAGGACATGTTCCTTGGCCTTGTCTCCCACTTCAAAGCCGTACATTCTGTGCATGTCCAGAACCTTGAGTACTTCTCCAATAGCCTCCAAAGATTGGCGGAAATCATGAAGCAAATCGCCGACTTGTGAAAGTCGGCTGGTGCGAGACTCAGTGGAGGAAGAATCCAGTAAGTTCAGAGGACCTGCGCGTCTAAAGCAAAGGTTAATAAATATATCCGAACTCCTAGAGTCGGAAAAGCAGAAAATTAAAGTGGGAAACATACCGAAGATGACATCGTCATCTTTGGCCTTCTCTGCCCTAAGGCTATGGAGTTCAACCCGGAGTGCTTCGGAGATGTCCTTCTCTCTGAATAAAGCATCATTGATATCCGAGATCTTTTGGTCCTGGGCCGTGATCCTTCGATCACGTTCTTCGATGGCCATAGAAGAGGATTCGAGGACTTGAGCAATGCTCCGCTCGTGATCCGCCTTCAATTTGTCCAGCTCCCGACGTAAGTCGGTGTTCTCCACCTCCAGGGTTTTCAGATTCTCGGCTTCTTCAATCATGGCATAGGATTGTTTGACCAGTGCTATAAGCAAAAGAACAACAATTGAAGAAATAATTTGACTATGAAAGAATGAGCAAGGTTAAGGACTGAAATGTTTACCTTCAGCCTCATCTCTTGAAACCTTTAATTGAGCATTTTCAAGTTGGAGAGCTCTGATCTCTCTCCGCTTGTTGCATATATTCTTCAACAATTCCTGGTTATACAAATTAACTTTTTGTAATTCAGAATACCCAGAGTCAGAAGTCTACTAAAGACTCGGGCTAATATTTTTACTAATATCAGCACGAGCCTTGGGGGCTACACTAGTTCAATCTTTGGCATCCTATGATAGCATAAACCTGGATTGTCTATCCAACTTCATGCTTGGGGGCTAGAGGATATGATATGAAAAAACATGAGAAAAAAGTGAGTTGGAATTCCGACTTACATGATGTTCATGAGTAAGCTTGCTTAAGCTCGTGGTCACCTTGGTGCTAACCTGTAACACCCTCAGAATCGGCCCTATGCAAGTTTTAGCGATTCCCGCCAAACCCGCATAGAAACGATTCAAAGGTGCCCACCAGGCACTTTCGTGCGGGTGGAAAACGAAGTAATAACATTACACAACAGTCCTCGATGGGACCCACAGAACAGATATATATACAACAGCGACTCAATGAGTCAAGAATACAGACATACCGTACAAAGATCCAAATCACCTTGAAAACGATATAGCGCCCGACTACGGACAAGATGCAAATGGGGCTAAAAGCCCTGAAGAATAACCAATGGCGTCCATAACCCTGCCCAGGCCAAGCCGGAAGGGTAACCCTGCTAACGACGTTGATCTCAAAACCTGCTTAAACAAAAGGGGTGCCGACAAAGGGCAAAGGAAAAAAAGAGCGGTCGATGGTGAGGCGGTGCAGCGAGGCTAGAATTGGCGGTCCTCGCCTACATAGGTATGGTGGATGAAGCGGCGTGCATGCACTAAACAACCTATAGAGACTCGATACAAATAGCGGCTATCAGAGAGGGATAAGAAAGGCCTATTCGGAACCAACCTGGTACTAACACCAAACAATCCCATCCTGGTATTCCCCCTCGAGACCAAACGAGGAAGTCAACCGAGGAACTCACACAGTTGGCAGTTTTATTTATTCGATTATTGTTGCAGCAATTACTAGACAGGTGTAGATGATCGTCCTGATAAAATAAGCAGTGGGCCATTTTAGTTAACCATTCCGTTGTAGTTGCAACACTTACTAGTCAGATACAATTAGCATGAGATGTCCCAAAACCCAGCAGTTGTTGGTACTTTTATTTAGCCATTCGTTGTAGCGAAGCTGATTACTAGTCTTAACGGATACAAGTCAATTTATAACAGTAAACTTTAGTTATGGTTGTCTATGATCAAACCTTGTGCTCCAAGTCGTCCATAACGCGGACACGGCTTCTCGAAAAGATTTAACCTGAGGGGTGCACCAAAGTATCCACAAGCACTTGACCCTTTTTGCGGATCGTTAACATACACCCATCGGTATGTCGGGGCCTAAGTCATGACGTTCGGACCCAAAGCAAGCACATGGGGCCACCCACTAAGTCGAACCCAAGAACGAAGTCGGCGGTCTCGAGACGGACTTAGGTTTGGGTAGAGCTTGTGAACATCGGGAACCCAAGCTGGGCTTATCGACACCGCGAAATCGTGTCCCGATCCTAAACAGGTGCTATCCATCGCACAATTTAAATAAAGCAGTAAAGCATGGCATAAGTACAGGATAGTAAATAAAACCTCAAACTAGTTTGTGGCCCCCAGTACAATACTTTGAAATCAGGTACTAATCGATGGGGGGCCCATATCTCCCCACCTGTGGTTAGCGCGCTCGATCTCTAACAGGTGTCAAGAACTCGGGGTCCTACGGGACACAAGTGGGCGGTCGGAAACCAAATATTATCTATCACCCACCGGTGCCTCTGCATTTACCTACTTCCATTTTTAGTTATTAAACAGTAATTAAAGTAATAACCATCTCCAACATTAAACACACGGCCATACTCCAACAACCGTGGTACTCGACGACACCCAACAGCACTCGAGCAGGCGACTACGACGCGCAAGTCCAACTATCTACCAAACAACAGGTAATAGGATGTGTCGAAGGCAATATAAGGTTGCAAGGGATATCACGGGTACGAAAACTAGAGCATCGCAACACGGATAGCAATAGATCAACAGGAGGGAATAAAGACTATAAAAGTAAGATAGGTAGAAAGGGGGAGATGCTCGCCTGAAAACATTGTCGAAGGTTCAACCGAAGATCGGGTCGACACTCGCATCAACTCATCGGCCTAGTCCGTGAAGAAGCAAAACACTAGCACAAACACCGGATGCACTATTTAATACTATGACAGAAGATCGGGCATGATGCATGTATGATGTATGGCATGGCAAGATGCGTTGCAATTAGGTCATATTAAGCGGAAGCGAGGTCCCGACAATTAATTGAACGGTTCAAGTTGTTTAACTACCCCGCAATTTAAATGTGGTCTTAACAGGGCAAGAGATAGTACCGGTTCGATGCACAAATTTAAATGAGGCCAATATAGGACTGGGTTTGCCCGCATATGGGCCCCATATTTAATTAAGAGGTGAATCGGCCTAAGGCCCCCAAACCTCACAAATATGCATGCGAGATGAATGATTTAATATGCAACAAGTTGTATTATATCATAAAATAGGGTTCGAGAAAAGGGGTCACACATTAGGGGTCTCGACGAACTTGGGGTTCCGGGGTTCGGGGTTGGTCTCAGGGTTCGACGGGGATCGATCTCGCATCCGGGAAGGACTTGGTTCGGTGTCGGGGCGCATCGTTACCGCCCTGGTCGGTGCCGATCTTGTCGTCACGAAGATCTTGTCGGGTCCTCGTATCGGTACGGTCTTGGCGTTTCAGGGTGACGAACTTGGCGTTCCGCGTCGGTGATCTTGGCGTCCTTCAGGTTCGGGTCCGGGCGCTCCTGATCGATCTTCAGGGGTCCGGGAAGGCGACCTTGGCGCTCGGGTTCGGCGGTATCGGTCTTCGGGTTATCTTGCATTGGTTGTCCCTGATGTACTAGTTATTGTTCTTGTCGCTGTAGATGCATACATGCGGTCGCTTCACACTGCCATCCAATCTTCACCAACCAAACGCAAACCATCTTGATGACGAGGTCGATGGGGCGGCTCCATCGAAAAGAGGCGCCCAACGGCGTGGCGTGCAGCAGACGCGGGGCGAGCGGAAGGACGCAGCCAGTCGCGAGGTTGACGGAGCGGGGTGTGCTGCTGGCGGCGTGGCGGGGCTCGCTGCCGGAGGAAGGAGGTCGGGGCGCGGCTCGGTGGCGGGGTCGACGCCGGAGTTGGCGGCAGGCGCGGCCGGCGAGGGTCGGGCGAGGCGGTTGAGGTCGGGTCGGAGAACAGCGGGGCGGAGGCGGCTGGATCGAGCTGCTGCGGCCGGAGCCGAGGGGGTTGAGGAGGCGGCCGGGGGAGCTCCTGCGGACGGCGGCGGGCTGCTGCAGAGGGCGACGAGGAGGGCAGAGGCGGCGGGGAGGAAGGCCGACGTCGGGCCTGGCGCGGAGGCGGCCGGAGGAGAGAGGGCCGAGGAGGGAGGCGGCCGCGGTGGAGGGAAGCCGAGCGGCGGACGCGGGTGGTGGCGCCATGGCCGGAGGCGGGCGAGGAGGCGGCCGAGTCTTGAGGCGAGCCGAGCGGAGATGGCCTCAAGGGGGGAAGCTGGCCAAGCGGTGTGCACGGAGGCGGCCGGAGACCGATGGTGAGGGGGGGGGTCGTTGGAGAGGGAAGGGGAGGCGGTGGCGGCAAGGGTGCGAGAGGAGCACCGTGGCTCTGAGAGGGGAGGAGGACGGCGAGCGGCGAGGTGGGGTGGAGGCAGGGACGGCCAGTGAGGGAGGCGCAGGCTTGGGAGGAGGACGACGCGGGGGGGTGGGGGAGAGGATCGGTGGGGCCAGACGGTAGGTGGGGTTAGGGGGTGGATCCGGTGTGTGGTGTTGTGTGTGTGTGCACTGCGGGTGGGGCCGGGGGGAGCGAGAAGGGGGGGGAGCGGTTCAGCCTGGTGAGGGGGACAGGTTTGATAGGAGAGGGGGAGAGAAGAGGTGAGGTGGCGAGAGGAGATTGGGTGGGGTGAGGTGGAGGAGGCTGGGTAGATTAGGACAGGGTAAGAAAAGATTTAGGGTGGGGTCTAAGCTGGACCGATTTTTATTCTGGGGGTGGTCGTTCGGGTCGAATCGGCCCGTTCGACTGCCCCACTAAAAATAATTAACTATTTTATTTATTTCAAACCGGGCTTTTGCAAACCGATAGATAAAACAAAATATTCCGCGACCGGTTTTGCGTTTGAACAAAGACGGGGCGTTTAGAAAACACAAACAGGTTTTTCCGAAATTAGTTTTATGCAAGCAAATGCAAGATGATGACGATGCTCAAATGCAATGTGGCATGATGACATGAGCATGCGGTCATGACGATGCAATGCACAAAAACAACGCGATTTTCTAGTAGTGGTTTTATGGATGCCACAATTCGACACCACTAACAATGGATCTCGCCGAGATCCGCCTCATGGTACCGGAAGAAGGCCGGCGATCTGAATCTTCTCGCTCGTGTAGATCCTCGCGACACCACTAACAAGAGGTCTGTCGTGATCGCTGAGAGAACACTCGAAACAAAAGGTCGAAGGTAGAGGCATCAACAAATAAAGCCACCTCTAGCTTCCGTGAACGGAGTAAAATCGATGGATCCCCTGATTCGATGTACAAGAGCGAATGATAAGAGTAGTCGGATGATGATCAGTCCATCGCGCACCCAAACCATTACTCTGCACACGAATAGGCGGATTATGCAACCAACACTCGGAATTAGACTGAAGATCTCGACAATCGAGGTGCAGAACAAAGGAGTGATGCGCATCAGATCGGATCTGTAGATGATGTCGTCGCGTCGGAAAACACCGGAAGGCACGAGAAGGAACAAAGAGAAGGCCACCAGACGAAGGATTCCTCGGATAGCGTGAAGACCAGATGTAGCAACACCGTTACCAAAGGAGGAAGCGAAACCCTAAAGGTACGACGGAAAACCCAACCACGAGAAGTCCTGGACTTGAAGAAAAAGACGAGAGCGGATTCAAAACACGTAGAGGTAAGAGGAGAATAGCAGAGGGGTAAGGAATAAAAATCAGACCTAATCAGAACTATCCAACCGATTTTGCAAAATAGTTTTGACACTCTACTTCAGCCGTTAGCTAGGTTATCCTACAGGCTGGACTTGTGGGGTATCGCAACTGCTGAGCTCTGATACCACTCTGTAACACCCTCAGAATCGGCCCTATGCAAGTTTTAGCGATTCCCGCCAAACCCGCATAGAAACGATTCAAAGGTGCCCACCAGGCACTTTCGTGCGGGTGGAAAACGAAGTAATAACATTACACAACAGTCCTCGATGGGACCCACAGAACAGATATATATACAACAGCGACTCAATGAGTCAAGAATACAGATATACCGTACAAAGATCCAAATCACCTTGAAAACGATATAGCGCCCGACTACGGACAAGATGCAAATGGGGCTAAAAGCCCTGAAGAATAACCAATGGCGTCCATAACCCTGCCCAGGCCAAGCCGGAAGGGTAACCCTGCTAACGACGTTGATCTCAAAACCTGCTTAAACAAAAGGGGTGCCGACAAAGGGCAAAGGAAAAAAAAGAGAGCGGTCAGTACTGAGGCCAGTACACGGCGAGGCTAGAATTCGGCGGTCCTCGCCTACATAGGTATGGTGGACTGAAGCGGCAGCGCAGCATGCACTAAACAACCTATAGAGACTCGATACAAATAGCGGCTATCAGAGAGGGATAAGAAAGGCCTATTCGGAACCAACCTGGTACTAACACCAAACAATCCCATCCTGGTATTCCCCCTCGAGACCAAACGAGGAAGTCAACCGAGGAACTCACACAGTTGGCAGTTTTATTTATTCAGTTATTGTTGCAGCAATTACTAGACAGGTGTAGATGATCGTCCTGATAAAATAAGCAGTGGGCCATTTTAGTTAACCATTCCGTTGTAGTTGCAACACTTACTAGTCAGATACAATTAGCATGAGATGTCCCAAAACCCAGCAGTTGTTGGTACTTTTATTTAGCCATTCGTTGTAGCGAAGCTGATTACTAGTCATAACGGATACAAGTCAATTTATAACAGTAAACTTTAGTTATGGTTGTCTATGATCAAGCACTGTGCTCCAAGTCGTCCATAACCGCGGACACGGCTTCTCGAAAAGATTTAACCCTGCAGGGGTGCACCAAAGTATCCACAAGCACTTCGACCCTTTTTGCCAGATCAGTTAACATACACCCATCGGTATGTCGGCGGGGCCTAAGTCATGACGTTTCCAGACCCAAAGCAAGCACATGGGGGCCACCCCACTAAGTCGAACCCGCAACGAAGTCGGCCGGTCTCCGAGACGGACTTAGGGTTTGGGTAGACGGCTGTGAACGACTGGGAACCCAAAACTGGGCTTGTCGACACCGCGAAATCGTGTCCCGATCCTAAACAGTACAGTGTGCTATCCATCGCACAATTAAATAAAGCGGTAAAGCATGGCATAAGTACAGGATAGTAAATAAAACCTCAAACTAGTTTGTGGCCCCAAAGACAATACTTTGAAATCAGGTACTAATCGATGGGGGGCCCATATCTCCCCACCTGTGGTTAGCGCGCTCGATCTCGGAACAGGTGTCAAGAACTCGGGGTCCTACGGGACACAAGTGGGCGGTCGGAAACCAAATATTATCTATCACCCACCGGTGCCTCTGCATTTACCTACTTCCATTTTTAGTTATTAAACAGTAATTAAAGTAATAACCATCTCCAACATTAAACACACGGCCATACTCCAACAACCGTGGGTACTGATTTACTCGAACAGCACGCAAAGCAGTATCACGACGCGACTAAGTCCAACTATCTACCAAACAACAGGTAATAGGATGTGTCGAAGGCAATATAAGGTTGCAAGGGATATCACGGGTACGAAAACTAGAGCATCGCAACACGGATAGCAATAGATCAACAGGAGGGAATAAAGACTATAAAAGTAAGATAGGTAGAAAGGTGGAGATGTCTACTGAAAACATTGTCGAAGGTTCAACCAAGATCAGGTCGACACTCGCATCAACTCATCGGCCTAGTCCGTGAAGAAGCAAAACACTAGCACAAACACCGGATGCACTATTTAATACTATGACAGAAGATCGGGCATGATGCATGTATGATGTATGGCATGGCAAGATGCGTTGCAATTAGGTCATATTAAGCGGAAGAGAGGTCCCGACAATTAATTGAATGGTTCAAGTTGTTTAACTACCCAGCAATTTAAATGTGGTCTTAACAGGGCAAGAGATAGTACCGGTTCGATGCACAAATTTAAATGAGGCCAATATAGGACTGGGTTTGCGCGCATATGGGCCCCATATTTAATTAAGAGGTGAATCGCCTAAGGCCCCAAACCTCACAAATATGCATGCGAGATGAATGATTTAATATGCAACAAGTTGTATTATATCATAAAATAGGGGAGAAAAGGGTCACACATTAGGGGTCTCACGAACTTGGGGTTCCGGGTTCGGGTTGGTCTCGTGGTTCGACGGGATCGATCTCGATCCGGAAGGACTTGGTTCGTGTCGGGGCGATCGTTACGCCCTGGTCGGTGCCGATCTTGTCGTCCACGAAGATCTTGTCGGGTCCTCGATCGCACGGTCTTGGCGTTGTGGTGACGAACTTGGCCGCTGCCGGTGATCTTGGCGTCCTTCAGGTTCGGGTCCGGGCGCTCCTGATCGATCTTCAGGGGTCCGGGAAGGCGACCTTGGCGCTCGGGTTCGGCGGTATCGGTCTTCGGGTTATCTTGCATTGGTTGTCCCTGATGTACTAGTTATTGTTCTTGTCGCTGTAGATGCATACATGCGGTCGCTTCACACTGCCATCCAATCTTCACCAACCAAACGCAAACCATCTTGATGACGAGGTCGATGGGCGGCCTCGTCGAAGAGAGCGCCGACGGCGGCTCGTATGACCTAACGGCGATGCGGCCAGACGCGGGGCGAGCGGAAGGACGCAGCCAGTCGCGAGGTTGACGGAGCGGGTGTCTTCTTGGCGTGGCGGGCTTCGCCGGAGGAAGGAGGTCGGGGCGCGGCTCGGTGGCGGGGTCGACGCCGGAGTTGGCGGCAGGCGCGGCCGGCGAGGGTCGGGCGAGGCGGTTGAGGTCGGGTCGGAGAACAGCGGGGCGGAGGCGGCTGGATCGAGCTGCTGCGGCCGGAGCCGAGGGGGTTGAGGAGGCGGCCGGGGGAGCTCCTGCGGACGGCGGCGGGCTGCTGCAGAGGGCGACGAGGAGGGCAGAGGCGGCGGGGAGGAAGGCCGACGTCGGGCCTGGCGCGAAGGCGGCCGGAGGAGAGAGGGCCGAGAAGGGAGGCGGCCGCGGTGGAGGGAAGCCGAGCGGCGGACGCGGGTGGTGGCGCCATGGCCGGAGGCGGGCGAGGAGAACCGGGGCGGCGGCGAGGAGGCGGTCGGGTGCTGAGGAGGCGAGCCGAGCGGAGACGGCCTCGGCGAGGGGGGGAAGCTGGGCGCGGCGGTGTTAACGGAGGCGGCCGGAGACCGATGGTGAGGGGGGGTCGTTGGAGAGGGAAGGGGAGGCGGTGGCGGTCGGCGGGGTGCGAGAGGAGCACTGCTGCTCAGAGGGGGAGGAGGACGGCGAGCGGGGAGGTGGGGTGGTGGCAGGGACGGCCGGGTGAGGGAGGCGTCGGGCTTGCGGGAGGAGGACGACGCGGGGGGGTTGGGGAGAGGATCGGTGGGGCCAGACGGTAGGTGGGGTTAGGGGGTGGATCCGGTGTGTGGTGTTGTGTGTGTGTGCACTGCGGGGTGGGGCCGGGGGGAGAGAGAGGGGAGGGGAGCGGTTCAGCCTGGTGAGGTGGCAAGGTTTGATAGGATAGGGGGAGAGAAGAGGTGAGGTGGCGAGAGGAGATTGGGTGGGGTGAGGTGGAGGAGGCTGGGTAGATTAGGACAGGGTAAGAAAAGATTTAGGGTGGGGTCTAAGCTGGACCGATTTTTATTCTGGGGGTGGTCGTTCGGGTCGAATCGGCCCGTTCGACTGCCCCACTAAAAATAATTAACTATTTTATTTATTTCAAACCGGCTTTTGCAAACCGACAGCATAAAACAAAATATTCGGCCACCGGTTTTATGTTTGAACAAAGACGGGGCGTTTAGAAAACACAAACAGGTTTTTCCGAAATTAGTTTTATGCAAGCAAATGCAAGATGATGACGATGCTCAAATGCAATATGGCATGATGACATGAGCATGCGGTCATGACGATGCAATGCACAAAAACAACGCGATTTTCTAGTAGTGGTTTTGCGGGATGCCACATAACCTTCTCGGCGAGGGTCGGCAGGATTAACGGTGGAGGAGGAAGCACACCGGCTCTCAGCCTCTCGTCGTGAAGACGGATTTGCTCAAGGAGTTCGGAGTACTTGACGTCCTCCGCTTCTTGTGCCTCCTCCTCGGCATTAATGTTCTAGCTTTCCAAGCATTGCTGCGCCACCCGTTGAATCTCTTATGCAGATTTCCGACTAATCCCAAGGTTGGCAAGACCTGGATTGATGAGGAGGTTTCGGCAAAAACCTCTGCCGAGGGATCATTACCCGTTGAGGGTTCACCCTTATCAACTGCCGAGTCACCCATGGTGACATCGGTCTGTGAACCAAGGTTCACTGGCTCTAAATGAGGAGCTAGATCTTCTGCGGCGGACGGAGATGGAGTAATCTCTGGCGTTGTAGAAGGCTGAGGGGCAGGAGTCGGAGGCGCTGTGGCAGGAGAAGTCAAGTTCAACTTTGACTGGCACAGGGGCTTCGACGAGCCTCCTTTCCCCTTGCCCTTGGTGAGCTATTTAGCTCTGAGGAGGTAATAGAAAAAAGAGCGTTACACCTCGGAAAGAATTAAAAAATAAAATACAGAGACCTTGTGAGGAAAGTTACATCTTCACAATAGGAACTTCCTTTGTGCCAATAGAAACTGTCGTAGCCTTACGCTTTCGGGTAAAGGTCTCTGGCAAAGGAACTTGTTCTCAATCATCCTGAGAGATATTAGGAGGATATCTCAGTATTACAAAAAGAGACAATAATATAAAGATGAACACATATTGTTGGAAACTTATTGGTACCACGGGATTATCAGCCATATGCATGTCCAAGGACAGCTCCAGAATTTTCCTCTCGATCCGCTCCCGTATTAACCATCTGATTTGGGATTCATAGTCCTTTTTCGAATATGGACGGGGGGCAGATCCAGAGAGAGTCCTTCTTGGATGCCTTGATGGAGTGCATAAGCTGACCACCATGGTGCCGGAGAGGCTGGATCCGGCATGATAGCCAGCAATGAATCAAGTTAAACCCTTTAAGGCCCTTGTGCTTCATCAGATATTCAATCCGCCTCTTGGCGAGAAGCAGATCATCACTGAGAGCCGACGCCTCTGCGTCCCATGACTCTTGGGGCGTAGCAGCACTTTCAACAAAAGCTGGCAAAGCAGTAGCTTTGCCTGGAGCCGGAATATCCTTATGATAGAAAAAAGTGGATGGCGATTGCTTTACCGACTCACTAGCCTTAATCCTAGGATAGACACATTCTCTACTAACATAAAATCTAAGAGTTCCAGTAATATATGGAATACCGGCAGTGATAGAGTTTCTCCGGGTATGAAAATAATACCGGAAGAGAATGAGACTCGGCCTAATGCCGAGATACCCCTTGGACAAAGAGGCATAAGCACTCATATCTAAGAGAGAGTTCGGGAGGAGATGGTGGAGTTGAACTCCATAGTAATCTATCACCTCAGAGAAGAAATCTGAGGGTGGGAAGCTCAAACCTCTGTCGAGGTGGGTGCCAAAATGCACCCGCTCGCTGACGCGGGGAGTGGGGAAGGTTTGTCCATAGCCACTCTGCCAGTCGCCAGCTTGGAGGAGCCCTTCATTCACGACGACGTGAAGCTTGGCATCATCCAAGACGCAGGGGATCTAGACCCCACAAAAGCTCTCCTTCTCTGCTGCCGACGCCGTCACTGTTGTCGCCGCCGTGCCAGAAGATGAGGCATCAGCCATTTTCTATGCGCCGGTGACCTAGGAGGGGCGGCGCTGGGAGATTTTGGGGGAGACATAGGAGCTTTGTTCATGGCAGGCGTTGACAGGAAGGAAGGAGCGCAAGTGATGGTGAAGAGGAGAGGGAGAAATCGCAGCCCCTTATATCCTTCATCCGCGCCAATATTCGTGCAAAAGTGAACAATTACCATGACACGCATCATGGAAGGAGCCGAGCAACTCCCTCGTGATGATTACGCCCCCTCGATATCCGTGCACGCATTAACAAGATGCCTCGGTTCTGCAAAGGGCGGACCTACCAATGATCATGCTGATGGGAATGTATGTTAGTGACATGACTTGATAATGACTGGTGTCAGATTACGTCAGAGACTAGGTTTTGGCTTAGTTTGAATTTCAAGCTAGAACCAGAATAATGTATTCATAGGTCCGACTGGTTTTGAGACACGGATCCTATCCTTTCTTTTGAAGTTTCAGGAACCCTTTAAGATTCTACAAGCCGAAGATCAAGCTAGACGATGATGAAATCCGACTCTGGATCTTGGAGGCTTCTGGGGGCTGCTGTTGGGGATATACTTTCTGGGTATCCTCACTGTGCCTCACTGACCAGGGTGGACCACTTCGGGTTAGAGCTTTGCTTCACGGGCGGCCCAGTCAGGGAGAAGAGACGGAGTCCAGTTCGGCTACGGGGAGGCCCAGAAGACTTACCAACATAGGTCTGTGATGTTACTTGTAGTTCAAGATGTACTCTGTAACCGACTCTTAGTCGTAGCCGGATAGGTATCTCCTTTAACCCTAGGCTGGATATCTATATAAGCCGTCCTAGGGTACGCCTTTAGGGAAACCTCACAATAGACTACAATCTCAACTCGCATAGGCAAAACCCTTGTAACCCATATTCTGGCTCTACCGTATTACTGGATTGCTAGCAGGAGTAGGATCCGTCCAAAGTTGACGGATTCGAACCTGGGTAAACTTGTGTGCTCACCGTCTCGGAACACCATACATCTCACACCCCTCTCTTCCACACGCTTCGAGGACCCCCTCATGGCGTACTTGTCATCAATCCGACGACACCCATGGTTGAAAACTGTCGCGGGAAGCTGATTTTGTAGTAGTGGGAGTGTCCTCCTCCCACGCGGCCCTTCCAAACTTAGGGTTTGGTCCCCCTTGGCATAGGCGGACACATTGGGACTTGTGGTTGTGGCGCCCTGGCCCATGCTAGCCAAGGTGCCCCCCACATGGGCCCAAACGGCCCCATCTCGTAGGTGGGACCCACCATGGACCATTCGGGAACCTTCTAGAACATTCCATCTACATAGAACATTCTAAACATCCCAAAACCCTAATTCTCTACCTTCAAACCTTTCCAGGGATCCTCATGATATCAAGGATCTCATCCGAGACTCAGAAAAAACATTTGATTCTCACCATACCTATTCTAAACAAAGACTAGCGACACCGTAGGTTAAGTGTAAGACCCGACGGGTTTGAGAACATGCAGACATGATAGAGACAACTCTCTAATCAATAACCATCAGTGGAACTGGGATTGAACCACAATGTCAAAGATTAAAACAATCGCGTATACGATTCCTTGGGTATCACAATATGTTGCTTGCCCGAGATCCGATCGTTGATATCACTACACCTAGTTCAATATCGTTTTCGGAAAGTTCTCTTTACTCACACCATGGCATAGGATCAATGTGACAACTACTTTAGTCACTAAGCTCTTGTATGCTATACTATCGAGATGTCCTAAAGATATATTACACTCCTTCATACATAGGAACAAATCATAATCTTGATTCATGCAACCCAACAGATACCATCAGAGATATCTGAAATCCACCTTTATAATCACCCAGTTACCGAGTGAAATTTCATGTCCACAAGGTATTCATCCGATGCCCGAGAGCAACATGATATCATGGTATGAGGAAACTATACTTAACATATTCATAAAGAGATAGCAAGTAAACTAGACACAACGGTCAGAAGCTATGCTTATTAGTAAGGGTCTTGTCCATCACATCATTCTCTAATGTTGTGATTCCATTATCAAGTGACATCCATGTCCATGGTATAGGAAACCTTAACCATCGCTTGACTTACAAACTAGAAGAAGAGGCTTCCTAGGGACTTTGTGTTGTTTATTTATCCACACATGTATTTAGTTTCCAATACATACAATTATAGCATGGAGAATGAACAATATCATGAAGAAGGAAATATGAATAATAAAAAAAATTATTTCCTCTAGTTCATATCTCCAACATTCTCTGATTTGCACTAGAGTCAGTAATATAGTTTATATTGTGTAAGTATCTAATATCCATTGAGTCTTGGTGTTGATCATGCTTTGCTCGTGGAAGAGCCTTAGTCAACGGGTCTGCCATTCATATCCCTCTGTATATTGCAAATCTCTATGTATCCTTCTTGGACATGCTCACATATAATTTGAAACCGACATTTGATGTGCTTGGTATTATTGTGAGCATGTGGCTCCTAGGCAAAGGAAATAGAACCTGTGTTGTCATAGTACATGGATAGTGGACCCAATGCACTAGGAACCACTCCAATTTTAGTAAGGAACTCCTTCCAGATTGCTTCCCTTGTTTCTTCTGAAGTAACAGTGTATTCAGCTTCCCAAAATGATGAACTACACATTCATTCAAAATAAACACATATACATACTATGACTGTGGGTCGGTGTCCAAGCTAGCATGTATGTAACACTTTACAACTAGCTCCGTGTCACCTCCATAAACAAGAAACACATCCTTAGTCCTTCTTATTTACTTAAGGATATTCTTTACTGTTGTCTAACGTTCCATTCCTAGACCACTTTGTTACCTACTGGTTAAACTAACATCATGGCACATATCTGGTCTTGTACACAACATGGCATGCATGATAGAACCTATGGCTAAGGCATAGGGAACATTGTTCATCATTTCTCTATCTTTTGTAGTAGCTGGAATTTGAGTGGTACCCAAAGTCTTACCTAACAACATTGGTAAGAACCCTTCCTTCGACTTATCCATTCGGAATTTTTTAAAAACTTTGTCCAGGTATGTACTCTGTGATAGTACTATCATAGGTCTTGATCTATCTCTATATATATTAATGTGCAATATGTATGTATCTTCACCAAGGTCTTTCATCGAAAAACTTTTATTCAAATCTGCCTTAACAATTTCAAGTAGTTCTATGTTGTTTCCAACTAACAATATGCCATCTACATACAATATTAGAAACGCAATAGATCTCCCACTCACTTTCTTGTAAATACAAGATTCTGCACCCATTTGGACAAATCAAAATCCTTTAAACACTTCATCAAAGTAGTGGTTCCAACTCCAGGATGTTTGCTTTAATCCATAAAAGGACCTCTTAAGTTTGCATACTTTCTTAGAATCCTTAGGATCAACAAAACCTTCGTGACGTACCATGTACAAATCTTCCCTAATGTGACCATTCAAGAACATAGTTTTGGCAACCATCTACCAGATTTCATAATTGTAGAAGGCAACAATAAGTAACATAATCCGTACAGACATCAGCATCGCTATGGGTGAGAAAGTATCATTGTAGTAACCTCCTTGAATTTGTTGAAAACCTTTTGCGATAACTCGATATTTATATACGGTAACATTACCATCAGCATATGTTTCCTTATTGAATATCCATTTGTTCTCAATAGCCTTGTGGTTGTTCGGTAAGTCCACCAAAGTCTATACTTGGTTTTCATACATGGATTCCATTTCGTATTTTATGGCTTCTATCCATTTACTATAGTCTGGGATCATCATCGCTTCTTCATAGTTCGTAGGCTCATCGTTCTCCAACAACAAGACAGTCATGACAGTATTATCGTACCATTGAGGAGTGGTACAATTCCTCGTCGACCTGCGAGTTTTAATAGTAGCATAATTCAAAGCTTCATGATCACTATCATTAGCTTCCTCTATAACAGGCGGAGGCTGTACTGGAATGATTTCCTATGGTGTGCTACTCGCACTCTCAAGAGATGGTTCAACAACCTCGTCGAGATCTACCAATCGCTTCCTTTGAGAGAAACCCCTTCTCTAGAAAGGTACCGTTTTTGGTGACAAACACTTTGCCTTTGGATTTGTGGTAGAAGGTATACCCAATCGTTTCCTTAGGTTATCCTATGAAGATGCATTTTTCTGATTTGGGTTCGAGTTTAGTAGGTTATACCCTCTTTACATAAACTTCACATCCCCAAACTTTAAGAAATGATAGATTAGTTTTCTTGCAACCCATAATTCATACAGTGTCATTTCAACGGATTTAGATGGTTCCCTATTTAACGTGAATATGGCGGTCTCCAATGCATAAACCCAAAATGATAGTGGCACTCTCATAAGGGACATCATAGATCACACCATATTTAATAAAGATCGATTAAAGTGTTTAGATACATCATTACGTTGTTGTTTTCTAGGTGGCATATGTTGTGAGACAATCCCACACTTCTTCAAATGCACACTAAACACGAAACTCGAATACTCGCCTCCATCATCAGATCGTAGAAACTTAATTTTCTTATTCTAATGATTCTCTATCTCACTCTAAAATTCCTTAAAATTTTCAAATGTTTCAAACTTGTGTTTAATTAACACTACAAAAATATCCCCCGCCAAAACTGACGAATTTTTGCGGCGGCATAAGAAAAAAGAACTGAAAAAAGTCAGATAGCCGGCGGTTGGGCATTCGCGGTGGCATTTTGTTGTGGTGACCACTTTTATGCTGTGGCAAAGCCCATACCGGCATATAATTGTGCCATGAAATGTGGTAATGAATAGTGGCGCGTTTTATTGCCTTTATACTTTAACGGAGGCACAAATTACTATGTCGTGGATTCCCACACGGGGAAGTTGTGACATACTTCATAGTAACTATTCAAATTTGTGTCGCTGACTTATGGGTCCAGTTTTGGTTCCTTCCACACGAAATAGAAAGACTGGTAAAAAAGATGCGCCCTTGCCCGCTCGTCTGCCAGGCCGTCATGTTCTCTCCGCCTCAGTAGCCCTACCAGACGCCATTGCCTCCGTGTTTATCTGCCACCACTAGTTTACAAAATACGTGTACGGTCCTATCCTCCCATCTCCATCATTAATATGCACATCACTTGGCTCTTCACCTCATCTCTCCTTCGTTCTTCGACATCGATCATCATCGTCCTCTTGAGAAAGAGAGCATGGATCAAGGAGGATCAAGCCACCATGACCCCGCCCGTGCATCATGACGACCCACCGCAGAAATGTCGAGGTGGTTATCGCTCTCTCAAACATACGCGCCTCTTCCCCAAGCCTCTCCATCGTTGGCTTCACTAGCGCCTTTTCCCAACCACGATGGCCAGCACCGGTGTGCAGCTTTGCAGGATCCTAGGTCCTCGTCCTCCAGGGGCCGCTCCTCTCGTGGACGCTCCTCCACTGATCCCCTTCACCCAACTCCCGAGCTAGTGTAGCCAGCAGAGGGGGAGGCGTGGAGGCTGATCCGCTAAAAGTGCAGCTCCTTATGCCTGTGGAGTGTTTATCGAAGATGGAACACGATGTGAATAATGCCTAGGAGGACACATAATTAGAGATGGATATGGAGTTGTACATTGCATGTTCCCTGTAGTAGCATTAATATAGGCATGCATGGATGATCACCATGGGGTGGGCATCGATGAAGCAGCTCCGATCGCTGTGGAATTGCCGCCGAGCGGTGCGCACGGTGGTCGTGGAGGTGAGGGCGTGGGAGAGAATCCTGGGATTTTGGGAGGGCCAGCGGGAAATACTACGCGAATCGGGACTATGGAGGTGAACAGAAAAATAATTATGATCGTGCCCCAAGCTACCGACTTTAACATGCCCATAGGGTGTCTAAACAATGGGTAGAATAGGAATTTTAAAGTCAAACTTTTTTGAAATGGAGGGGCGCGAAATACTTCAAAATTGGTGTGTGGTTTTGCCGCTCGATTGAGATTTTGAATTTGGCTAATAATAGAAAAATGGTAATCCCCCGGTGGGAGATTTTGCCTCAAAGTTTTTGAAACGGTGGGGCGGGAAATGCTTTAAGATCGGTGTGTAATTTTGTCGATCGATTGAGAGTTTAATTTGGCTACCGGACAAATAATATTAATAGAAAAATGGTACTCCATGATGGGAGATTTTGCCTCAAAGTTTTGGAAATGGTGGGGCGGGAAATGCTTCAAGGTCGGTGTGTGATTTTGCTGGTCGACAGAGATTTTGAATTTGCTACCAGATAAATAATAATAATAGAAAATTGGTACTCCATGGTGGGAGATTTTGCCTCAGAGTTTTTGAAACGGTGGGGCGGGAAATGCTTCAAGGTGAGTGTGTGATTTTGCCACCTGACTGAGATTTTGAATTTGCCTATCTGACAAATAATAATAATAGTAAAATGGTACTCCATGATGGGATATATTGCCTCAAAGTTTTTGAAACGGTGGGGCGGAAAATGCTTCAAGGTTGGTGTGTGATTTTGCCGCTCGATTGAGATTTTGAAATTGGCTATAGGATAAATAATAATAATAGAAAGATGGTACTCTGTGGGAGATTTTGTTCAAAGTTTTTGAAACGGTGAGGCGGGAAATGCTTCAAGGTCGGTGTGTGATTTTGCCGCTCGATTGAGATTTTTAATTTGGAAAGGGTTCAAGTAATACTAGAAAAATGGAACTTCATCAGTGGGCAATTTTGCCTGAAAATGTTTGAAACGGAGGGGCGCGGAATGCATATGAGACTGTTGGGATTTTGACGCTTGATTTTATGATTTTTAATTTGGCTAGCAGAAAAGTAATAGAAAAATATAGTTGTAGACTAGTATACTATCTGGTCAGGAATTGAAGGTTGAGAGTCACATCAACTGACCATCCATTGCATAATTGCGCAGAACATTGGTAAATATTTCCACTCAACTGAGATTTTGAATTTGGCTAGCATATAAGTATTAATTTGAAAAAATGGTACACCCTATGTTCAGGAATAAACAAAATGGTCACATCAACTAGTAATCAATAACAACCATATTCACATGGAAAAAATAATGTTGACTCCATCTGCGAAATTGTTTGGGCTGTAGGTTTTACCCTCGATTAAGATTTTGAATTTGTCATTGGTACTAGTAACAAAACTTACGAGCGTACCCCACCACCCAACCCAGCAATTTCACAATCACCATTGGTTGTTAGTATGATAGGTCAAACAGAATTTCGCATCGAAAGATTAAACATGGGACCCAAATATTTCGGTGTAGGCGGGAGCTTTTGCCTCTCGATTCAGAATTTGAATTTGGTGACATTCCAAGTAATAACTGCTAGTAGACCGTACTTCCCTCTGTTCACGAATCCAAGGACTGGTCATATCAATTGATCATCTAGGACCTTGCTCAAAGTATCCCTTTTTGAATGGAGGGGTAGAAAATTGGATACCATGATCTCGGATTCAAAAATATTACGAGGTACAGCGAGAGGATTTGCTGCTCGAGTATGGTTTTGAATGTGATTAGTCCAAGTAATAAAACAGAAAAATTGTATAAGGTCTTTTTTTGTGGGTTGAACTCCATCTAGTCATCATCCATTCAGACATGAAAGAAAATGTTGAGCT
This sequence comes from Avena insularis, assembly GCA_023614405.1. NCBI lineage: Eukaryota > Viridiplantae > Streptophyta > Magnoliopsida > Poales > Poaceae > Avena > Avena insularis. Next base: position 273,969,338 of record CM042692.1, read on the forward strand.
CAAATTCAAAAATGTAGTTCCATTTATCACATGACGCTACTTGTAACTATACTTTAAAATTATGTAAAACTATTTTAATTATAAATGATTTATGGAAAATTGGCAAGGATACATACACATGCATTCTACATACGTGTTAAGAGCATCTCTAACCCATCCCCAAAAATTTAGTTGAGAAAAAGCCTCCCTATCCTTAAGAGGAGCAAATATACTCCTCTAAATTTTGCCGTGAAACCGATCCCCAATAATTTAGAGGAGTAAATTTTTTTGAGCAAAGTTTGCAAATTTGAGCGCATGAATACATGGAAATGTGTCACATAAAGATTCATAGTTCATATATATATCAATAAATTAGTCATAGATAGTAATAGCATCATCCTAATTTGCTAAAATCTCACGTCATCTCATACTTAACAAGGTGAATAAGAGAGAAGATCAATGTTCATACACCATTATTCAGACATGCAAGGTCCATTTATTCATTGATTTCCCGCATTGGACAAAATTTCTAGCAACTTCCACCTATTCATAATCGATACTAATGACCTTGCATCTCCACTAGCTCTTTCATTGAAATTGGCATGTATTTCTTCCCAAAATTGTTGGAAAGGCTAGTCGGCTCCAACAATTGATTGATGAGGCCAAGCAAAGTACAAATCATTGTCGTCATCCTCGGACCATGGCTCTTCTCTCTTCTTCACCTTGCCACTAAGAATCATCTAGATTAGAAAATTGATGAGGTTTAACCAAATATTCTCTGAGGAACCATGGAGCTTATATCTTCCTCACCTTGTTCCAGCCGCACCGATATGGGAAGGTGGCAGTGCGGGTCCAAGGGATGGTGCCGGTGTGGCTACCGGTGCTGGATTCGGAGCTAGTGGCAGGGTAGGTGATCGTGGTGGCGCCCTTGTGAGCTCGGCCGGAGAGTTGCAACGGCGTGTAGTAATGCCGGAAGGTGCTTGGCCTCGAGGATCCGATCATATCCCAGTGAATCCCGGCCACGGTGCATCGAATCCAGTGAAGATAAACGTCACATTTGTGGCCGGGAAAAGGACTCGTGGCGGCCGATTCCGGTACGTAAGCTACTAGGAGAAGCATAGAGGTTAGTTGGACGTCGGCGGAGCACAGATCCGGCGAAGGGCAGCGGAATGGCAGCTAGCCGGCATCGGACGGGCAGGTGGGGGAGAAAAAAATAAAGGAGTCGAGTTCGCGGTGCGAAGTCCTATATTTATTCTCAACTTAATGGTGATAGGGGTTCGGTTAGGTTCGGTGCGGCTTCGGCTGTTAGAGGAGTAAATTTACTCCTCTATTGCCGTTATGGGGATGGGCTAGATATCATCTAACAAGTTTAAGATGTTTATTTGGGCCAGGTGCAAAACATTAAGCCACAAACCATGCTAGACAGAAAAAAGTTCTTGTTTCTGTGTTTTGTGCAACAAATGCCACAAATACTGGTGTTAGATGCAATTTTCTCCATCCACACATAGATTAGTGCACAACAATCCAAACTTGCAGCATTTAAAGCACCAATATTAAGCAGGCTAGAAATCCACAGATCACGCATTTAGGAGTCATACTACTTCCATATTGGTGCATTTTGTTCCCCAATAGTACCTCCACTCCAAAATTGATAATATAAGGATCTTTAGCAAGCTAAAACAGCTTTGCTAGAAAGCGATATATTTTGAAACAAAGGTAGTACATTAAAAGGTCCCATACAAATTATAGACATGTCGCAACAAGGAAACAACCCAAGTTTATAACAAGTGCATACTAGTGCACTAAAAAAATACTTTGAGCTTCAGGTTCCATTTCACGACAAAGGGACTGACCTGAGCTATTAGTGCTCAACCACAAATACTGAGCATCTTCATGACTTTCTCCTTATTTTCTATGCAATGCTCCAGCTGAATTAAAATTTCTTCTAACTTTTCTATCAAATGTTCATTGTATACACTTAGGGCAGATGATAACGATTGTGCATCTTGGAGTTGTTCCTCTAGAACTTGAATATGCAAAGAAATGGCCTTGGAGTTGGACTTGAACTTGAACTTAGACTTTGAGGAGCTCGCTGGGAACCCAGTGTTACACATAAACATATTCTTGGCTATAGCACCACGTTGTAGTACCTTGGAAAATAAATCCACAGATTATTTTGGAGTTTTTACTGAATTGTCTTTCCCAGGATTTGCCATCTCCTCTTTCAATTCAGTTTGGAAAGTTTTCAGTTGATAGACATGTGTAAGAGAAGTTGAGTTACTACAGAGAAACAGGCAGACAAGATTAACATGTGCATGAACTGCTATAGTTGGCAGTGTTGATAAAGCATCTTATACACTTCAGTAAAAAGATCCTTTTGTCGTGTATCTTTTTTTGATGTCATTTACTAACAGGACTGAAAATGTGGCTTCCTGTGTAAACACTATGAGGTGCATGATACACTAACTGTTTGTACAATTCATAAATGAAACTGACTTTAGTTGCAAATTATGAAGGAAAATGAAACCAAACTGAGAAGCAGTCCAAGCAAGGTTGCATATCAAACTTATACGTACAAATGACTGTAAGTGCAACTTCACAAAATGTAGAGAAGACTTACAACAACTTTCTTTACAACAACACCATATCTATTCGTCTAGCATCCCACAAATTTCTCCAATAGAGTCAGCTGTTTTTTGGATCCCCGTTAGACTTCGTCTGCATTCGGACGAGTGAAAATAAATTGCATCACATGGTGAAAATGGAGGTTGAAAGATAAGATGCATACAGATTCCACAACATAAATTACATACTTATTTAAAATATATAGTACAAAACAATAAGTCTTTATCAATTGGAAGAGGTGCCCAATTATGCTAGGGGATCCTGTACGACTTAGTACTCATACTTTATTATAGCTAGAACAGTTCCTTTGAGCGATGGCCTATAAAATGAGACTTGTAAGACACATGCATAAATACGAATTGACAATGTGATCCAGTCTCAGTCTTCTCAAAGCATATCTCATTCTTTTGATCAAGCCAGTGGTGGAGAAGATCACCCTACTAATCGTCAGTCATGTGATCCACAAGAGACGTTCTTGTAACATCCTTAAAACACTTGTCAGAGAAGTGTTGCTTCTTTATCCTGTGGCGCTGCTCGTGAAAACATGCAGAGAATATGCTTTTGAGAACAACATTCATTTCCTCACTATTGTCATCGAACATGAAAAATCTCTATAGACAACAATGAGGAGCATATATAATAAACGGCAAGCTAAGAAGACAAGGAATAGAGCAACGGAGTATGTCCAAGAGACAGATGACTTACATGTAACTTCTTTAGTAAACCTTCAAAAGTCACGGGGGTATTTCGGTGCTGTTTCCATGAGGGCAATATGGGAATATCATTCCTCACGAAAATGCCTGTGATCGATGCTATATAAGCAGATTCATGTAGATCCAGTGGCCTTCTGAATCCTATTATAGATGTGATCAGAAGTATCGATTTAGTTATTTCAAGCATCTACTTAAGATTTCTTCCCATCATCGGCCCCCTTGTTAATCTTTGTCGCAGTGCAACTAAAAAAATTACATCAAAATATAAATGTATACATATTACATACAAAACAGCATGCTACTACTTGTCTCTGAACACATAAAAATTTTGGTGTCACGCTCATTTGCAAGGGAGTATATGTCTCTGTCAGTACTAAAGGTTGTTGGGAGATCATTACCAGTTCGTTGCTGAGAACCTGTTGTTGGAACTGGTTCTATTGCCAATTCTTCCTAGGTAACCGGATTGGCTACTGGCGGCTATGGGATGTGTATTTTTTTGATTTGCAGCCGCCAGTGCAACTAGAACCACTGGTGTGGGATTAGGACGGAAATTGTTATGCTAATTTTTTGCATTATTGTCTTTTTTGGCCTGGTTGTCATTTTCAACTAGATTAAGTATAGTCTGAGACCTTGTTCTGACTCCGTTTCATGCATTGGAAGCAAATAGCTTTTGAGATTTATCATGGAATCTTGTGAAAAAGAGGAAATTATTAGGAGTACTTGTAGAGGTTGATAGCTCAGAAATCAATGATTCCCATCACAACTCTAGTACAGTAACTTAGTTCCGCTATGAGTACTCTCACCATATGTCATCCTGAGTGAGAAGAAAACACATGAAGTTCTAATACAATCGACTAACCTACAGGCTTGACTATAATACTGATAACATAACTAGTAGGGACCACCTGGTTATACTCTAAACAAGGAGCCATAACATACTAATTTGGCTCAGGACGTTAGCTAGAGTTGGCGTATACCAGCTGTGCTATCTATAAACCTTTACGCCCCAACAAGAATCATTTTAGGAAATATTCCACAGATGTCAGAGGGGCTTCATAACGATGGTAATGAAGGCTCTAGCAAACTTTAGTAATGACCGAGTATATGATCAAGAATGTAGTACAATACAACAAACTACGAAGTACTTTTGATAGTAATAAGGTGCATAACGAAAGGACACATAAATTGGCGAGCAACTTTCATATGGGGAGGAGACGAGTTTACGCTTCGCGTTGGTGCGGTAGAACATGGGGCGTCATTTGCCCATCTCCCCGGTGCTTGATACTAGGGAGACCATGAAGCAGATGGGACTTTGCAGCGACCGTATCATGTTTGCCGGTGACGTTGTGCACACTCTAGTGTGGTGGTCATCAGCATGGGGAAGTCGCTCTGTCTTGCTAAACAAGGGAGTGGTTCCTTCGGTCACAACGGTACCTGGTGAGGAGGCTGTGGTGGTGGGGAGGGACGACGGTGTGAGGCCATATTCGTGGGTGATGCTCCGGCTCTGAGGTCGAGTGAGAGATGTGGGATATGGCCGTTTTATATGTATCACAAGGGAGTCAGTGGTAGTTTCAAAACCTTTGAATTGCATGGTGCCGGGTAGTTCAAAGAAAAACCTGCCAATGTCATGCATATTTTGGTGATCCCACTTTAGAACGAGATGAACCCGCCAAATTTTTTGGCGATCTCTACTCTATGATTATTACTACACTAGCCAAGAGCCAAGATAGAGGAAGTGCATCGAATACGATGGGAGGTATGAACGCACTAGCATCCTTTCCCAGGTGTAGACTCTGTATAGTCCCTACTGTGAAAAGCTATGCACAGTCACGAGCACAGCCTCTGCTTCAAGAACTCTTACTCTAGTTAGGGTCCGTTTAATTCAAAGGATTTGCCTAGGAATTTTGTAGGATTAAATCCTATAGGAAAATTTCCTACGATGACTGTTTGATTTGTAGGATATATTCCCATAGGATTTTATCCTAAGGATTCCCATCGGAAATCAAACATCCACCCATAACTCTTTTTCAGATTCCTATGGTGGAATCAAACACACTTTGGTTCATGTAAATTCCTATAGGATTGGAGTGGGCATGACATTCCAATCCAATATTTTTTCTACTCCTACGATTGTTTATCCTATGAATCAAACATGTACACTCCCCTTTTCAGGAAAAAAAATACTATGTGGTATACTACCTCCATTCTGGTTCGTTAGGCAAATATGTACCGGAAGAAAATAATTTGACCATAAATTTGGTCACCAATTTATGAACTATATGTCACAAAAATTGTGCCATTGGAATCGTATTTCGAATATAAATGAAATGGTCAAAAAATATTAAATCTAATTATATATTATTGACCAAATTTGTGATCAAACTATGTTCTTGAAGTAAGTATTTGCATAATAATTTGCACGTGCCTTGCATGCAAGGTGTGTGTGTTCTCTTGTGAGACCTTTAGCTTTGTTCACATGGTTGGTGTTTGTATCAACCTTATATGATCCGTAAACTATACTCAGTACTTGGTTTTTAATAAAAGGGACGTGTGCATCCTTTGAGTGCAGAGGCTGGGGTATCCCCATTTCGAAAAAACAAACGTGAGACTCAAATAAAATACTATCATGCCATGTCTAGCTATGAGATGGAAAGTATGACATGTCATCACTTATAAAATTATAATAGGTAAAGCTCAAAAGACTATTATAGAATTTTGAGCCACATCATACCCATAAATTATTGGGTGTATACTTGGTTCTTGGGGCATAATAATACTCAAAAATAATTGTAACATGCTTAGAGAAATGACATAGAAGATTCTAGAATGGCGGAGAATTGTGTTTTGAAGTTTTAGCATGGAGTTCATTATTCTAAAGACTATCCGTTGAATCTTCTAGATGCTAGAATGGTAAAAATCTAGAGGTTAGATATATTGCGATTTGCTAGTTTTCATCCAGCGGTCAACCTTCAAAGTTATCCGTACACTATATAGTGGTAAGATAAGATAAGAAAGTTCGACCTAGTTTCACGACATCGTTTCCTTTTTCTATAGTTTACTTTATCTTTTTGCGATGGACTCGCTGCAGTTGATTCGGTCCAAGAACTTCCACATAATTTCTGCGTGTGTGCCAGGGCAGAAGGGGAACAGTCATTGTCACATAAAAACTAATACATGCATGTTTTTTCATTTTCATGGATTTATTCCATTTTTCTATAACCGGGTGACAAATTGTCGGGAAGACCATTAATAGAATATTCATTCATCATGTTGTTCTTGCAACTCTCATTTTCTTACTCATATATGTACCTCTCCCCCCTCTTTATTAGATCCTATGCACTCCCTCTATTCCAAAATATAGGAAGTTTTAGCCCGTGTGAAACGAATGTATCTAGACACCTTTTAGTGTGTAGGCCTCTCTCCTCAAGATAGAATTATCCCACTAGGTTGACACTATGCAGAATGAAGGCCATGTCTGTAGGTAATGCATAATCCTATTCCCTTCGTATCAAAATAGATGTCACAAGTTAGTCAAAATTTGGAAGAATCTATATACTAATAAATAACTAAATAGTGTTTTCTAATTTTGTCAACCAAATTATAGCTCACATGCAGTTAAAGGTCAAATTAATTAGACAAAATCACCCAAAACTCTTTTAAATGGCTATAAAACTGCTTATCCCTTCAATGTATAAATTGTGGAGAGTGTACATATGTTCAGGAGGGATCCCCAGCAGTTACCTCTTCCTTCCCCTGTAAGCATTAGCGCAAGGATTATACTACACTGCAGCTGTACAGAGACAAAGTTGGGGTCCTGATCTAAGTCACCATCAATGGGATATCACTGCCACTGCCATCAGCAGGACCAAAAACAAAGATGGTGGAAGAATGTTTTGGAGTAAAGAAGAATGGAGGCTTTGAGCAAGTGAAGTTGGTGAGATGTAGCATGACAACGAGGGCAAGGTAGCTACCGCTGGACACGGAAGCGATAATAACTAATTATAGTACAGTAGGAAAGATAATCACACTCAAAATTGTCTTTGCCAACATTGTGGCTGGTGATGCATGTCACATTCACCAAATAACCAAATATTTTACCAGCAAGTACACGATCATATATTCATAGTACTAATAAAGGTTTTTCAATTTTTTGGGGCTATTTTGCAATTTATATATCCAATCATGAACTAGTCCCTCTGTTCCATAATATATAAGACTTTTTCGTAAGCTATTTTAGCTCTGTAAGTAGGCTTATATTGTGAAAACATATGGAGTACTAACTAAGGTCTTCCACGTGACGGATCATTGATGGAGATCGACGATAGTTTCACGCTTCAGCTTTGCCAGCTCGGCCAGGAGTTTGTCCTTTTGGTCCTCGAGGTCCTGGATCTGTTTGAAGCTTATGCCCAACATCTCCACCATGCCGATGTTCCGTTGCTTTAGCACGTCACGCTCAATCAAGTATTCCATGGCGATATTCCTAAGGAAGCTAAGCCCAGCCTTGTCAGAAGTGAGTTTGGAGTAAAGTCTAGTGCACTCCTTGACAAGGGTGCTTCTGTCTGCTGTCTTGACGTAGAAATCGTCCATCACCTTTTTCACCATAAACTCGATCTCGAAGCAAATATTCTGGTAGATAAACAGGGAGCGTAAATTCAAAAGTGTACCCAAAAAACTATAAAGGAAGAGAGACACATAATCACTATTTGAGTGATTTCTTACCTTGTAGCTATATCGATTGGCCTCCATCGGCGACGGCGAAGATGATTCTGCACACAGGAGTGCCACCAGAATGCGAAGTCCTCCCAACCTAAAACAACATTGAGAAAAAATGTACTAGTAGGGAAATGAGTGAATCAAGAAACAGTCAAAGACATGGAAAGTTGCCCAAGCATGGAGATTTACCTGAAGGTATTGGTCTACATCAGCGATAGTGAAGATGATTCTTTAGGCAGGAGTGCTGACGGAATTCGAAGACTACCCGACCTAAAAACACCATTGAGGAAGAATGTTCTTATTTTAGGTCACTGAGTGAATCAAGAAATGGTCAAATACATGGAAAGTTGTGCAAGAATCGAGATTTACCTGAAGGTATCTGTCCCTGGCTGCGGCGGCTTCGAAGAACCTTGAGTTTAAGAAATCTTGCCTGCAGCCGAGGGATTCGACTGGGACCCCTTGATCGTCGCATCGCTTGGTACCGATAGAAACATAATGGTAGAATGACAAGCTGACTTCTTATCTTCCGCAAGCTTCACTGCCGCGGCAGAAGCCTTTTGTGGCAGGACTTGTTCCTGGTCATGCAGGTGAAGTAGCACAACAAAAAGGAATGAAAAGGGTGAAAGCAATCTGGCACAGAAGAGATACAGTCATGAAGAGGAGGAGGAAGAAGTTCGAGTTCGTGAGAGGTGGCCTCCTCGTCTCCATGCGAGTAAAAAACCATTTCCATTCAGAACTGATTTGACATGTAAATCGAAGAGACAGTCGTAAGAAGTTGTCACCCCAGCATGGTCTCGACATCCACTATAAAGTTGAACATGCCTTACACAGGACTATAAAATTAAAATTATAATAGGTGAAGCTCAAAAAATAAATTTAATTTTGAGCCACGTCCATAAAGTATCGGGTGTATATTTGGTTCTTCTACTTTGTACTGTATGATGTAGAAATCAACCTTGCTACTCCTACCTAATGCTCGACATGCTCAAGAGCAATGACAAAAAATATTCTATAATTATTGAAAAGTGTATTTTGAGATTTATGCATAGCGTTCATTGTGCTGAAAACTAACAATAGAATCTTCCAGATGATACTCTCTCGTTCACAAATATAAGACATTTTAGCTTTGTGAAACGAATGTATCTAGATGTGTTTTAGTGTATAGGCCGGGGGAGTAGAATGGATGGGATGTCCAATGGTTAATTAGCAATGTTGAGATTCACGAGTCTAGATCCAACGGTCAAAGTTCAAAGTTATTTGTACCATACACTATCCAATTTGATCTTATTTTCTCTACTACTATAATAGAGAAGTTTTGAATTGATCCATAGCACCAATCCTGGCCGTTGGGCTGTTAGATCCAATGGTTCAGAGCAGCTGGATTCCTGTCGAACAGCTAGTACGTACCTACAACAAACTCCACCATGTTCTAGAACCATCATGTCAACCCCCCGCCAAATTTCATAACATAGTAGGTTGTATTCTCAATATGTGTAGATAGTTATTATTAATAGCACCAATGCTGACCATTGGACTGTTAGATCCAATGGTTCAGAGCAGCTGGATTCGTGTTGAACAATACCTATAGAGCAGACTCCACCATGTAACCCCCACAAAAAAATTCATAGCTAATGACTGCAAGTGCACATATCGTTTGTAGCTAGTTTTGAAATAAAGATATCGATCCCATAGGGAGCAGGATTATGAAGTCTAATAATTCTTGAAATAGTTATTGCGATAGAAATGCTAGAAAAAGTTCTAATTAACAAGATAAAATGCGAGTACTTTGTAAAAAGGTGTTTTTGAGTTTTGGATATAAGAGTAATAATAAAGTAAAGCAAGTAACTTAATACAGAAAGTAAGTACCGCGTATGTAAGAGAGATTAGAATTGCAGTAGGGAAAAAGCGTTCTCAGGGAGTAGCGGATACTCCACTAGTATTCTAAAGATCTAAGATAAAGATTATCATCATGAACATTCTCAACTATGTATGTGTGGGAGGAACTCCGTATGTTGACGAATAGGCAACAACCGCTTCTCACATCATCCTCATAACCACATCAGTCAACAATCCACATCAATCGAATTACTGCGCTAGTAAGGGACGTAATCCAGTAGGACGTATCCCATGGCATGGATAGTGTTCCGTGAGTTTCCTCGATTTCCCAAGTTGATACGTCAGGAGTGCTAACAGCTTTATAGTCACTATAAGTGCTAGCACGCCTCTGTCTACCAACAAGTAGTTCCCTCCATCAAGTCCCCACGAGAGGCAAATATTGAGAGGTCGACTTCTTTCAACATCAAGATGTAGAGAATCTAACACATGGTCACAGCAATGAATATCATAATAGACTTTATCTTACTTCAATATCATATAAGGGTTTCTCCATCTCCCCAAGAACTAATGATCTACTCAGACATGGAGGCAATCAACATCATGGCAATGATAATGGAAACAATCATAGATGAATAGTACTTGTATAAATCCACAACAAGTATAGGAATTACAACAAGATCTAGACAAGATGTAGATGGGATGGATGGAGATGGTGATGATGCAGTAGTGGATGATGAAGATTGATGCCTTAGCCTCCTGAATCTATGCAGGGTGAAGATGGATCCCTTGTGGATGAGTTCCCCCTCTAGATTCCTTCCGGAGGTGAGGTTTCTACGATTTCTAGGTGTTCTGTATCTCGTCTCTTCGAACCAATTGCACGGGGTGAAACTATTTGACGAGGCGGAGGTGGAGCCAACTATAGGGCTGGAGCTATACGGGCAGAAGAAATGCTCCTGCCGTATAGTTGGTCGTTGTGCTCTCTGCCTCCTTTGTTCACTTCTGGTTTTCTTCTGGTATTATTAATATTTCCCAAATAACCGATTTATGTTGTTTTTGACTCCTTTTATACTTAGTAGAACTGCTTCGATAATTGTATCCATTGGATCCATCATTTGTCCTGACCCTGGTGAAAACAGACATAAAATGTGCGTGCGAGCGCCGTAAAATACCAAGATCCTACATCTACAATGCAAAATAATAATGTAAACCATGATGCAAATATGCACTCATCAACTTCCCCAAGCTTAGACTCTTGCTCGTCCCGAGCAAGTTTTTAGCTTAATGGATGTGATCCTCATATTCATGAAGTTGAGTCAATAAAATAAATTAGGCAATTGCAGCATGTGTTAATCATGTACGATACAGGGGAATAAGTTCATGAATAGTACCTTACTCGAACAACCTGAATATTATTGGAAGGCTTCCACACCTTAGTTGTCAATAGTTCATAAAATATGAATCTCAACATCATATAAAAGAATCTGGTTTAACTAAATGAGTTAACGAGGTAGTCCCAAGTGTTTTAGGATCAACGTGTTCACTTGGGATTCAGAATCTCGAAAGTCTCTCTTGGTATATGCCTATTTGCTCTTTGCACATTCGCTCTGTTTCTTCTTTCTTTTTCTTTTCTTTTGCATATATGCTCACACTTTTGTTTTAAGTGTTGTGCAAAGGAGCTAGACATATATTCCACTTCATCTAGGAATTCAAAGTCCAATGATCTCAATTATCAAATTCCAATTGTATATGAAGCATTCTTATGACTTGAAGATTCTACCTCGATTTGTTATCACTCTATTTAGATAGCACTTTCATTTTCCTTTGTTCAAGGTTTTCTTTTTCAACTTAATTGTATAGATATTTTTTCTTTGTGAATCAAACCGTAGACTTACAACATATTGAACAAATTATCTTTATGTGTTCCATTAATACCAATGGTGTGGAAGACTCCTATTGCTATCATCAAGTGCAAGTAAAATCATACTCAAGCCATTCATATATCAATAAAGCAAACACAAACTCAATATTGCTCCATATATAATAATAAACTCGGAATTTCATAAAAGGGATTAACTATTCCTGAAGGGAATTCTAATGATGCAAACTTTATTTATAGTTTGAACTAATGCAGAATAATAATAAAAACTTATAAGATAGATTACAAGGTCTTAAAGATCTCCCCAAGCTTGGAACCAAGCCAGGCGGGATCAAATAATCCCTTGCGATTATTTGATACCGTGATTGTTGTAGATCATTGGGGCGCCATGGCATGTAACACCGCGGTGCGTAGCTTCTTGTTGGTCTCCTCCAGAGCAGTTATGCGGCTATAGCACCTGAGTAGATCATATTGCAGAGTGTCCACTCTAACTGCGAGCTTGGTCACCAATGGAAGGAGGTCTTCCTTCTTCTCCATCTCATTGAGACGGTGACGAACTTCGACGTGATGGAGTAGCTCCTGCTTCTGATATATCTCTAGTGCCTGCACGTGATCCTTGGTCCTGGGGACATCTTCTTCTTCCTCATCCATAATTGATGGATCGGGGAAGTGGAAACCGTACCTGCACTCTTCTTGAGGTTTAACCTTCATACGAGCACCAATGGTTGGCCTTGAGAGTGGAACCTCCCCTTCCTTGCTAGCACCTGCACCAATATTTGATAATTCCTTACGATTGTGCGGCCTTGGATCTGTGGTGACGAACTTGACCGTGTCCACATGACCTTTTCCATGTGGCTTGTGATCTTCTCTCTCTTGTTGAGCTTTCTTCATCGCCGCGCAATTGATCTCCGGTGGATCGTACATGTCACGACGGATGTAGACATCAACTACGTCATCATCACCATCGGAATCATTGTTGAAGTAGCTTGGCTTGATGTACTCCTTGTCCCGAGGGATTCGACTGGGACCCTTTGATCGTCGCATCGCTTGGTACCGATAGAAACATAATGGTAGAATGACAAGCTGACTTCTTATCTTCCGCAAGCTTCACCGCCGCGGCAGAAGCCTTTTGTGGCAGGACTTGTTCCTGGTCATGCAGGTGAAGTAGCACAACAAAAAGGAATGAAAAGGGTGAAAGCAATCTGGCACAGAAGAGATATAGTCATGAAGAGGAGGAGGAAGAAGTTCGAGTTCGTGAGAGGTGGCCTCCTCGTCTCCATGCGAGTAAAAAACCATTTCCATTCAGATACAGTACTTGACACAGAAATCGAAGAGACAGTCGTAAGAAGTTGTCACCCCAGCATGGTCTCGACATCCACTATAAAGTTGAATGTGCCTTACACAGGACTATAAAATTAAAATTATAATAGGTGAAGCTCAAAAAATAAATTTAATTTTGAGCCACGTCCATAAAGTATCGGGTGTATATTTGGTTCTTCTACTTTGTACTGTATGATGTAGAAATCAACCTTGCTACTCCTACCTAATGCTCGACATGCTCAAGAGAAATGACGAAAAATATTCTATAATTATTGAAAAGTGTATTTTGAGATTTATGCATAGCGTTCATTGTGCTGAAAACTAACAATAGAATCTTCCAGATGATACTCTCTCGTTCACAAATATAAGACATTTTAGCTTTGTGAAACGAATGTATCTAGATGTGTTTTAGTGTATAGGCCGGGGGAGTAGAATGGATGGGATGTCCAATGGTTAATTAGCAATGTTGAGATTCACGAGTCTAGATCCAACGGTCAAAGTTCAAAGTTATTTGTACCATACACTATACAATTTGATCTTATTTTCTCTACTACTATAATAGAGAAGTTTTGAATTGCTCCATAGCACCAATCCTGGCCGTTGGGCTGTTAGATCCAATGGTTCAGAGCAGCTGGATTCCTGTCGAACAGCTAGTACGTACCTACAACAAACTCCACCATGTTCTAGAACCATCATGTCAACCCCCCCGCCAAATTTCATAGCATAGTAGGTTGTATTCTCAATATGTGTAGATAGTTATTATTAATAGCACCAATGCTGACCATTGGACTGTTAGATCCAATGGTTCAGAGCAGCTGGATTCGTGTTGAACAATACCTATAGAGCAGACTCCACCATGTAACCCACCAAAAAAATTCATAGCTAATGACTGCAAGTGCACATATCGTTTGTAGCTAGTTTTGAAATAAAGATATCGATCCCATAGGGAGCAGGATTATGAAGTCTAATAATTCTTGAAATAGTTATTGCGATAGAAATGCTAGAAAAAGTTCTAATTAACAAGATAAAATGCGAGTACTGTGTAAAAAGGTGTTTTTGAGTTTTGGATATAAGAGTAATAATAAAGTAAAGCAAGTAACTTAATACAGAAAGTAAGTACCGCGTATGTAAGAGAGATTAGAATTGCAGTAGGGAAAAAGCGTTCTCAGGGAGTAGCGGATACTCCACTAGTATTCTAAAGATCTAAGATAAAGATTATCATCATGAACATTCTCAACTATGTATGTGTGGGAGGAACTCCGTATGTTGACGAATAGGCAACAACCGCTTCTCACATCATCCTCATAAGCACATCAGTCAGCAATCCACATCAATCGAATTACTGCGCTAGTAAGGGACGTAATCCCGTAGGACGTATCCCATGGCATGGATAGTGTTCCGTGAGTTTCCTCGATTTCCCAAGTTGATACGTAAGGAGTGCTAACAGCTTTATAGTCACTATAAGTGCTAGCACGCCTTTGTCTACCAACAAGTAGTTCCCTCCATCAAGTCCCCACGAGAGGCAAATATTGAGAGGTCGACTTCTCTCAACATCAAGATGTAGAGAATCTAACACATGGTCACAGCAATGAATATCATAATAGACTTTATTTTACTTCAATCTTATACAAGGGTTTCTCCATCTCCCCAAGAACTAATGATCTACTCAGACATGGAGGCAATCAACATCATGGCAATGATAGTGGAAACAATCATAGATGAATAGTACTTGTATAAATCCACAACAAGTATAGGAATTACAACAAGATCTAAACAAGATGTAGATGGGATGGATGGAGATGGTGATGATGCAGTAGTGGATGATGAAGATCGATGCCTTAGCCTCCTGAATCTATGCAGGGTGTAGATGGATCCCTTGTGGATGAGTTCCCCCTCCAGATGCCTTCCGGAGGTGAGGTTTCTACAATTTCTAGGTGTTCTATATCTCGTCTCTTCGAACCAATTGCACGGGGTGAAACTATTTGACGAGGCGGAGGTGGAGCCAACTATAGGGCCGGAGCTATACGGGCAGAAGAAATGCTCCTGCCGTATAGTTGGTCGTTGTGCTCTCTGCCTCCTTTGTTCGCTTCTGGTTTTCTTCTGGTATTATTAATATTTCCCAAATAACCGATTTATGTTGTTTTTGACTCCTTTTATACTCAGTACAACTGCTTCGATAATTGTATCCATTGGATCCATCATCTGTCCTGACCCTGGTGAAAACAGACATAAAATGTGCGTGCGAGCGCCGTAAAATACC
This sequence comes from Avena insularis, assembly GCA_023614405.1. Taxonomy (NCBI): domain Eukaryota; kingdom Viridiplantae; phylum Streptophyta; class Magnoliopsida; order Poales; family Poaceae; genus Avena; species Avena insularis. The sequence goes on from CM042692.1 coordinate 273,984,660, forward strand.
AAGATCCTACATCTACAATGCAAAATAATAATGTAAAACATGATGCAAATATGCACTCATCAACTTCCCCAAGCTTAGACTCTTGCTCGTCCCGAGCAAGTTTTTAGCTTAATGGATGTGATCCTCATATTCATGAAGTTGAGTCAATAAAATAAATTAGGCAATTGTAGCATATGTTAATCATGTACGATACAGGGGAATAAGTTCATGAATAGTACCTTACTCGAACAACCCGAATAGTATTGGAAGGCTTCCACACCTTAGTTGTCAATAGTTCATAAAATATGAATCTCAACATCATATAAAAGAATCTGGTTTAACTAAATGAGTTAACGAGGTAGTCCCAAGTGTTTTAGGATCAACGTATTCACTTGGGATTCAGAATCTCGAAAGTCTCTCTTGGTATATGCCTATTTGCTCTTTGCACATTCGCTCTGTTTCTTCTTTCTTTTTCTTTTCTTTTGCATATATGCTCACACTTTTGTTTTAAGTGTTGTGCAAAGGATCTAGCCATATATTCCACTTCATCTAGGAATTCAAAGTCCAATGATCTCAATTATCAAATTCCAATTGTATATGAAGCATTCTTATGACTTGAAGATTCTACCTCGATTTGTTATCACTCTATTTAGATAGCACTTTCATTTTCCTTTGTTCAAGGTTTTCTTTTTCAACTTAATTGTATAGATATTTTTTCTTTGTGAATCAAACCATAGACTTACAACATATTGAACAAATTATCTTTATGTGTTCCATTAATACCAATGGTGTGGAAGACTCCTATGGCTATCATCAAGTGCAAGTAAAATCATACTCAAGCCATTCATATATCAATAAAGCAAACACAAACTCAATATTGCTCCATATATAATAATAAACTCGGAATTTCATAAAAGGGATTAACTATTCCTGAAGGGAATTCTAATGATGAAAACTTTATTTCTAGTTTGAACTAATGTAGAATAATAATAAAAACTTATAATATAGATTACAAGGTCTTAAAGATCTCCCCAAGCTTGGAACCAAGCCAGGCGGGATCAAATAATCCCTTGCGATTATTTGATATCGTGATTGTTGTAGATCATTGGGGCGCCATGGCATGTAACACCGCGGTGCGTAGCTTCTTGTTGGTCTCCTCCAGAGCAGTTATGCGGCTGTAGCACCTGAGTAGATCATATTGCAGAGTGTCCACTCTAACTGCGAGCTTGGTCACCAATGGAAGGAGGTCTTCCTTCTTCTCCATCTCATTGAGACGGTGACGAACTTCGACGTGATGGAGTAGCTCCTGCTTCTGATATATCTCTAGTGCCTGCACGTGATCCTTGGTCCTAGGGACATCTTCTTCTTCCTCATCCATAATTGATGGATCGGGGAAGTGGAAACCGTACCTGCACACTTCTTGAGGTTTAACCTTCATACGAGCACCAATGGTTGGCCTTGAGAGTGGAACCTCCCCTTCCTTGCTAGCACCTGCACCAATATTAGATAATTCCTTACGCTTGTGCGGCCTTGGATCTGTGGTGACGAACTTGACCGTCTCCACATGACCTTTTCCATGTGGCTTGTGATCTTCTCTCTCTTGTTGAGCTTTCTTCATCGCCGCGCAATTGATCTCCGGTGGATCGTACATGTCACGACGGATGTAGACATCAACTACTCTTTGCCGCCGCCTTCACTAGTTCCATTGTAGTCATATTCGTCCCCCTCGTAATCAAGATCTCCTCCCTCATTGCCCTAGCAGATCTGGCGACGGTCGCCTCCTCCTCCGGTGGTGGTGTCATCCTCATCGCCTCCTCCTCCTCCTCCTCCTGTTGGGACCCCCGCTAGAATGACTCGTTGGCCTGTCTAGCTTGTTGTTCGATGCTCATGTGCTTAGAAGGGCCGGCCTTGTTGTTGCCTGACATGTTTGCACTACTCTATTAAAAATAGGCAAAAAAGTTAGCACAAATCTCAGCCGAAAAATTCGGCATGACCTTTGCTAATTTTTTGACCTAGGAGGGCCCATTTCTCAACCGAAATGGAAGTGAATCGACACTTCAGGAGAAATGGGCAACTCAATTGAAGAAATATATCCCTACAAGACAAAACACCCCATCGCCATATTGACAGCCCTATGCATTGACCCCAGTATCCATCATCTATCATCCATAGTACATTCAGTATATATATAACAACAGGTACCATCAGCTACATGTATAACAGATATACACTCCAAGTTACGCACATTTCAACAGCAGGTACCATCATCCCCATACATGTATAACAAATATATATAACGAGCTTTTCAACTAACTATAATATCGAGAACGAGAAATATAAGTAGTTCCAAAAAGCCACCACAATGCCAAAAGTGCAGCCTTAAGAAGCAACATAATGAGTAATATAGGCTTAAAATGGTGACTTGGAAATACTATGCCTAGTATATTGTACATACATGATGCATGACAAGAGAGGAGGGTACATGTACATACACACATGGCATCATGCTAGTGGGTGATGGAACTAGACGATGGGTTAGGGTTAAACGTAAATGGGCATGCTAAGAGCTCTAATTCTGGCAAAAATGTGGTTCACCCTGCTTGTAAAGGGTGGATAATGGGCACACACACATGCACACACAGACATGCTAACCCAGCATTGTGCAATGCATTCCTCCACATTCCCCACTCTGATAAAAGATGGCAGCCAGAGAGAGATGAATGCAAAAGTGGCAGAGATCTTTAGCCGCTGCATGCAGAGCAAAGGGTGAAGAAGATAAACTCACGTTGGTTCTTCCTGATGCTAGTAGCTCATTTCTTAACCTCACTTTTTAATGGTTAAAAGTAGGCAGAGGTTAAATAAAAAAGAGCTCTAGCTAGTTTTTGAAGAATTCATATTCTTGTAAGCATTGAATAAGATAAATAGTAGGATGCCCTTGTACATTTATCTTCTACATGAGCATTGAATAAGAAAATTGTACCTGCAAGCAAAACACAGAAATTATCTCAAATTGTACCTACCCTTGTATATCTATTATGTGAGCAAGATCTGTTGGATAAATTGAATCCTCAGAGATACACCCATATGGAGTGTGTACTCATCATTGAATATCTCAAAGGGTCAAGTAGTATCTTTTCAATCTACAGAGAAGGTCTCAGTCTATACATCCTTGACCTAAACAGGTATTTACTATTTTTAAATCTAGTTGAAAGCAGATCCATTGATGGATTGCTAGTGCGCACATTCTAGTGAATGGTAGCACCTTACTAGTACCTCAACTTTATAAAATTTTCCCAAATAAATAGTATCAGTTACAAGTTCCATAAGGGGGATAATCAAATCATCTTCCTACAAGCAGTAGGAATCATCTGTATATACTATCTATCATGAGATAACTACATCAAGGTGATCTACTCACAAGAATGTAATCACTATCTTAAAATGTAGATTACAATGCATCAAACCGTATATCATCTACTTAACCAAAAATGTTAGGAATCATGGGTACAACATCCATCAGGACACAAGCAACCAATAAAGAAGAAGGCCAGAGCCTATACCAAGATTTCATCTAGGAAAGTATCGCCCTAGCATAATAGCAATCATAGGCTAGCCACAATATGAGAGCAAATAGATCAACAACAATAAGGTAATTCTAGCCAATAGCACTAGGCAAACAAGTCCAAGTATCATCAACAGTAAAATATGAACACAATACCAAATTTACATATCTTATCACAACTAGAACCAAGCTCAACATAATCCATCACCAACCATGAACACATCATACATGTAGGTTGGCAGTTGTACATGAGCATTGAATAGGAGAAACAGTAGGCTGCCCTTGTACATTTGCCAATTAATCTGCTGCCAAGGAGAAACAGTAGGTTGCCCTTGTACATTTGCTAACTAAAAATGTGACTTGAAAATACTCTGCCTAGTATACTCAGGACATTGAAATCCTACTAGGGTTCCTACTAGTTCTTCACTAAACAGATACTATGGTTCCTAGGGACGATGCAGATGGTGGATTACCTAGGGACGATGGACGGTGGACGGTGGATTACCTAGGGTTCCTAGAGTACAGAGAGCCAGGGGAAGGATGCATCCATGGGAATCGGCGATTACCTAGGGACAATGGATGGCAGACGGAAAGGTGGATTCTAGGGATGGTGGACGGCGAACGGCGAGGTGGATGCTCCTCCTGCACGCTGCAGATGGCCGGGCTCCTCCTACGCGCTGCGGACGGGCTCCTTCTCTTGCGTGCTGCGGACGGGCTCCTCCTCCACGGGCTCCGGTGATGGGGGCGGCTCTCCTCCATGGCTCCGGCGGTGGGGGCGGCTCTCCTCCAAAGGCTCCGGCGGTGGGGGCGGTGAGGGTAGCTAGGGTTGCGCGTGGCAGTGGGGGCGGCGAGCGAGTGAAGAATCGAATGGATTAGCAGGGGAATTAAAGGCCTAACCATTTATTTGGCTAAGTCCATAGGTTCTGTGGCACATTTCAGCAGTATGCGCCACATAAGTTGGAACTTATGTGGCGCATACTGCCGAAATGCGCCACAGAACCTGTGGACTCAGTACAAAACGCGGCGCGCGTGGTAGTATGACAAGATCACAAACTTGCCTTAGTGGTCTCTACTTTCTTGTGGCATTCTAAACCTGGGGCAGCCAGGTTCGAATCCTGGCTGTCTCACACTTTTTTCTTTTTTAAAAAACATATTTTTAATTATAGATCTGTTTAAAATAAAGAAAGAACATATACAAACATTCATATTTATTCAAAAAACTCTCTCCTCGGACATATACAATCATGTGATGTGTTTTTAATTATATATATGTTTAAAATAAAGCAAGAACATATACAAACATTCGTATTTATTCAAAAAACTCTCTCCCTGAACATATATAATCATGTGATGTGTTTTTAACTATATATATGTTTAAAATAAAGCAAGGAACATATACAAACATTCATATTTATTCAAAAAACTATCTCTCCGAACATATACAATCATGTGATGTGTCGAGCTAGCGTCTCTTCACAATCTTCTTGCCCTTTTTCATCGCGGTTGAATACTTTAGCCCGTGCACTTTGAGATTTCTTCTTGTGAATGGACAACCTTTAGTAGGTAGTGTGGTCTTCCTTCTTACTTTAGTAGTAGTAGGCATGTCGAAGTACTTGTCAAATTCCTCTTCGATCTTCGGGTCGCTGTTTTTGTCGAAGTTTTGCTCGTTGGCGGCTCCTTCCATTCCGATGATGCTCCTCTTTCCCATTCCTAACTACAACACAGTTGGGCTTTGACAGGTCGGTAATAAAAAGCATTGATCAACTTGGCTAGCGAGTACCCAAGGCTCATTTTTTGCGGAGGCGTTCTTCGTCGATTTGGCATCTAGTATAACCATTGTGGTGAAATACCGGCCTTATTTTTCCATGTTCTTGGCCCATCTAACACGGAACATCGGTACGATATCTCCACAATAGTCGAGCTCCCATATCTCCTCCATCCTTCCGTAGAATCTTTCCATGACAGTAGTCTCGTCATCGGTGAAGGATAACGTAGTTACTCCTGAGTTTTGATATTCGCTATTTCTGTCCTTTTCCTCGGTGTAGAATCTGTAACCGTTTATGTCGTATGACTGATAGGTCCTTAGGTTGTGCCCTGGGCCCTACGACAAGGAGAATATGAGTTTTTGATCTTTCGTAGAAGGCGTCTGTGGGGGATTGTCCAGTTGCCTTTTCTTGAACCAACCCGTGAAGCTGGAGTTGTGCTCTCTAGTTACGTCTCCCTTCTTCCTCGGCCGGCCCTGGTCGATGTACTCCTGCTCGATTAAGCTTATGTGCTCTTCGACCCAATGGTCGACCACTTCAATGTGTTGTAGCGCGACCCGATGTGCCCTGTCAAAGTCGGTGCGTTGACCATCAATGCTGACATGCAGTGAGCAACACCCCTCGCGGTGACCATATCCACCGAGCCTGCCGAGGTGCTTCTTGGTGGGTATTCCAACATCCTTGTTCTCGGTGGTTAGATAATTCTGGCAAAAGGAGATGCACTCGTAGATCAGAAAGCCCTTGGCTATGCTTCCATCTGGACGAGACCTGTTGCGAGCGAATCCTTTGATGACACCGTTTAGCCTTTCAAACGGCATCATGCTGTGCAGGAATGTCGGCCCAAGTTGGATGATGTCGTCCACGACATGTACAAGCAGATGCACCATGACGTCGAAGAATGCGGGCTGGAAGTAAATCTCAAGCTTGCATAGTATCACCACGATCTCTTCCTGTAGCCTGTCGATCTGCTTCACACTGATCGACTTCCTAGATATGACGTCAAAAAAGTTACAGAGGCCAAACAGCATCTCACGAACATGCTCATCCATTATCCCGCGGATCACAACGGGGAGTATCTGCGTCATCAGCACGTGATAGTTGTGAGACTTCATACCGCTCAACCTCTTCTTCGCCACGTCCAGATATCTGCTTATCTTCCCCGAGTAACTGTGAGGAACTTTCACTCCTAGGAGGCACCTGAAAAACTGCTCGAGCTCCTCCAGACTCAGAGTGATGCAGGCAGCGCGAAGCACCACCTCAATCTTAACTCTTTTGCGGCGACCTTGAGTCCCTTCCATCTGTGAATCATCATCATCATCATCACTATCAGGGTACGGAAGATCTTTCTTGATGCCAAGCAATTTAAGGTCCTTTCTTGCTTTCAGCCCATCATTGGTCCTCTTCGGCATGTTCAGTAGAGTGCCAAGCAGACTCTCAGTAACATTCTTGGTGATCTGCATTACATCGAGGCTATGGGGAGTGTTTGAGGACCTTCCAATACGGCAGGTCCCAGAAAGAAGACCTTGCTTTCCATACACCCAGCAGTGGCTTTGTCCTCGGTCTTTTTTTCCCGGCATAGGGTAATCTACCCAATTATTCAGAAGCTCCTAGATTTCTTCGCTGCCGCTCGAACGCGGGGCTCTTTTGATCTCGTCCTTACCATTGAACAGGTCACCACGTTTTCTCCACGGGTGATCCATGTCGAGCCACTTCGAGTACCTTGGAACATAGTTTTCGAAGACCTGGGATCAGTTGGTAGGTGGAGATGCGGTGTCTCATCCATGCACTTGACAAATGCATTGCGTCTGTGGTTCACCTAGGTTGATACATATGTGTAACCAGGATAGTCCTGCACCGTCGTGAGCAACGCGGCTCTCAGATGGAAATATTCTTTAGTGTACGCGTCCCACGTATGGAACGTCTCCCACAAGCTGGCTAACTCCTCTCTCAACATCCCGAGATACAGATGCATATCGATACTAGGTTGTTTTGGCCCCTGAATAAGAATGCTCATGTGTATGTACCTTTGCTTCGTGCACATCCACGGGGGGATGTTGTACGGCCATACAAACACAGGCTAGGTGCTGTGCGTGCTACTCTGGTTTCCAAAAGGATTGAGTCCATCAGTGTGCATAGCAAGCCTGACGTTCCTTGCATCGCTCCTGAACTCTTCGAACTCGATGTCTACTGCATTCCACTGGCTAGCGTCTGAAGGGTGTGTCAGGATCTTGGCCTTCTCTAGATCATCTTCAGGTTTCTCTCTTTCCGCGTGCCATTGCATGAGCTTTGCTTCCTTAGGATCTACGAAATATCACTGCATACGGGGGGGTGATAGGAAAGTATCATACCACTTTTCGAGGAAATTTCTTGTTCCCTCTCTTGTACCGTCCTTAGCCGCACACCGGACATGTGGTTCTATCCGCGTACTCGTTCCAATAAAGTGCACAATCATTGATGCATGCGTGGTATTTAATGTGTGGTAGGTCGAGAGGGCACACGATTTTCTTGGCCTCCATGATACTTGTTGGTAATGTGTTCCCCTTAGGAAGTCGGTCGTGCCAGTATTCCATGTTCGTGTTGAATCTCACATAGGTCCATTTGTGTTCGGCCTTCATCTCTAGAGCCTTGAGTGTTACACTCAAACGTGTATCCCCGGGGTGACACCGAGGATACAATGGAGTCATCCCATCTACCTCCATTTGGGCCATCTTGGCTTTCTCTCTGGCTGCAGTTTTGTCGTTGCTCATCTCCTTGAGGAGCAGTTCTTGAACATGAGGGTCCTACAAGGCCGAAGTTAGCAGCATCTGCGTGTTCGCGTCTTCTCCTTCTTCATGATGATCATGCTCGTTGCCATCTCCTTTTCCATGCTGATCATGCCCGCCGGCATCTCCTTCGTCATGATCATCATGCCTGGTAGACTCTTTGTCTTCTTGCCCGCTCGCGTCTTCGTGACCACCATGTCCTACCAGCGCCTCATTGAGGTCGTGCATGAAACCACGCCTGAGCAGGTGACCTCCAATTGTCCAGAATCAGGGTCGATGCAGCGCTGGAGTTTCCATGTTCGACATGGACATCTTATCATGGTCTTGTTGTTCAGAATCATGTCCTCCTTCGCGTCTTTCTTGTACCTAGCAATTCGACCTTCGCTCATCTTGAGGACCATGGTTGCTTGATCGGTCAAAATAGAGAGTATAGGTTAGAATCACACCATATGCACACACACATGCATGAATGCTAGCCGGAAAAATTTGGCATGACCTTTCCTAAAATTAGGACATATGGGTAGTGCAAAAATTTGTCGAAATGGAAATGAATCAACATTTGGGCAAACATCCATGCACCACATCGGCCGGGACAACAATAAGCAAGAAACAAAAAACTTCCTCCCAATGCAAACATTCATGCACCACACAAGCATCGTCTCGCCATGCATCACACACACACCGCCCGCGCGACAAGCTTCACCTACATGTTCATGGCCAAGTACTCACCTAGTAGACTCAATAATAGAGAGACAACACCGTGCGACGAGAGAGTGTGGACAAATAGATCTACAAGTTGGTGGAGATGAAATTAGTAAACAAATAGAGATGTGAGAGAGAAAAGTAAGGAACGTTTAGATCTACAAGTTGGAGGGAAGCTTCCACTTACCAATCTATGGACTAAAGTTGTCAGGGGGATGACCTCCGGGTACCCCAACCAAACAAGAACCATGGCAGTCGGCTCGCGTCTGGCTGGCTGATTGTAGCCGGACACGAACAAGTCAAGCCGACTACTTCACGGTAGCCAGAACCGTGAGGAGCAGCAAGGCACGGGACCGGCTACTTCAGCGTAGCTAGACTCAATCAGGAGGACAGTGCGACGTGCTTCACAGTGCATGGTACGCCCTAGTACGATGACAAGACCCACAACTACACATACATCAAGACTTTCTTTGGGTGACGCAAAACAAGTGGCGAGGTCGACGACAGGCTCGCACAGCGTTCACTATACCCACGACGACCCTACCGCATGTACTCTGATGGGATGTAAGTGTACCGAATACTGTAGATGACCAGCCGGCTGGGACCCGCCTGTGGGGACCGCCAGCCGGATTGGCCAGTGAGACTGTTGCCTCTCTTCCTATATAAGGAGAGGCTCCTCGCAGCAAGGGTTGGCCTCAGTGCATTTAAGGTGATATCTAGAGAATACAGCTCAAGGAGCGATTGTAGCCCATATACTACTCATAGTCAATTCGACAGGAGTAGGAGCTTTACCTCACCATGAGGGCTCCGAACCTGGGTACTTCCTGTGTCTCGCTACACTTGCTTGTATCCAATCCCACTTGTGGACGTTGTCGAGAGCTTCCCTGGTAGTCCCGACACCTCTATCTAACCTGTTTAGGTACTGTCGTTCCCAATACAACGACAGTTGGCACCCACCATGGGGCGAGATGGCTTAGATCGGAGTCACGTTCCACATGGGACCCCGCACTTTAGCTGGTGAGCGCCTGGCCTCCGTCCTAGTGCTTATGCTCGGAAAGTTTGACTGCGTCATTGACAATGCTTCCTGCTTTGCCAAATCCACATTCCTGGCGAACGGTTCCATTCTGCTTTTTGGCGACCTCCCCGTCTATGTCACCACCGTGCCGGAGCGTTTCCCTAGGGAGATCGTTTCTGTCACGGATCTGCTACACCACGGCAGTGGCACCTCCGTCGCTCCTTGTGGCATCGAGGTGATGATGGCCGGCTCCAGCTCCCATCCCCGGCAGCCGCGGGAACAGGGCGCGGACGAGGTCGGAACTTCTGCTCCACTACAGTCCAGGAACCCGGTGGAGGAGTCTATCAACTGACTCCTCATGCCGGTTAACCTAGGGGATAACCCGGAGTTGGCGGAGGCCAACTTCGCCATGGAGAGGCAGCTCCTCCTCCAGGAGGCCATGGAACTGGCTGCGACCGGGAAGCAGATGGAGATCACTCGGCGCGAGTACGACCGCGTGCACGGCTTCACTCCGGTCACAACGGAGACGAGCCGGCGCGGACAAGTACGATGACGCGGCGGCGAGCTAGACGGTAGGATGGAGAAGGATGGCGAGCAGGATCCGGTACCCTCCCTCATTCGGCCCACCTACAACACACCCATCAAGAACTTGCACGCGGCGTGAGCCGCGGCAGATGAACTGCCCAACCTGGAGGGCGAGGAACAAGACCGGCAGCACGCCCGGGTGCAGGAGCTCCTCCGGATCGTGGACGAGCAGGATGATGCCAACCGGCAGATGCAGGAGGACCCCAGCTGCTCCAAGGGAAGCAGGCCGCCCGCCAATAGCAAGGGTGCACCCCGCGAGACCCAGCAGGCGTCCTCTCCTCCGGATAAGGCCCGCAGCAGGCGCCACAGCTCTGGCAACAAGGGCCAGCCGCGCCAGGAGCAAATGGTGAACAACAACCCACCGCCTCCCCCTCCACCAACCGGAGCGCCAAGACCTACCGGTTCCCGTCTCTCGGGCCGGGTAGGAGCGCCCAACCCGGATCGTCCGGATGCCCGCGACCGCATCGAGCTCCTCGCTCAAGCGTGCGTCACGGAAGAAGAAGACTCCACCGGACCGGTTTGTTTTGGACCCTGCATTCCGAACGAGCCATTTCCGGATAAGTTCACCCTGCCCAGGGACACCCCCAAGTACGACAGCAGCATGAAATCTGAAGACTGACTGACCCACTATGCTATGGTTGTCGGCATCGCCCATGGGAATAAACGCACAACTGTGCGCTACATCCCCTTATCTAACTGGGTCAGCAAGGACATGGCTCAATAGCCTCGCACCCAACAGCATCAACGCCTGGCTAGACTTTGAGAAGGTGCTCGTCCGCAACTTCAACGGCACGTACAAGCGTCTGGGCCGCCCGCGCGACCTAGCCTTGTGCGTTCACGGCGACCGCGAGACGGATCGCGAGTACCTCGCCAGGTGGACGGAGCTGCGCAACACCTGCGAGGGCATCCTGGAGAGCCAGGCCATCGGCTTCTTTGTCGAGGGGTACCGAGAAGGCACTATGCTTCGCCACCGGCTACTGTGTGACGAGCCAAAAACCATGGTGGAGCTCATGACGATAGCGGACTAGTACGGCATGGGGGATGCTGCGATGAAGAAACCCCTCTGAGTAAGTGCTGATGGGCGTCCGACTCCGTTGGAGTTGGCTCGCGATCGTCCGAGCAATCCGGCTGGAGAAGCCGGATCCTCCAGGCGCCACGGCCACAACAACCGGTTCCATGGGGACCACCAAGCCGGACAGCAGAAGCCTCGCTACCACGCGCAGTAGGTCAACACTGTGGAGGGCACGCCCGACGCACCGGCTAACGATGCAAGAAGGCAGAAGCCACAGCTCACCTTTGACCAAAGGTTTGATAGCCCGTGCAAGTGGCATAGAGGTCCCTTCAAGCCCGCTACGCACGCCACCCAGAACTGCAACTGGACCTGCCAGCTAAAGGACCAGGGCAACCAGCAAAGACTGCCCCGCCCCCTCCTGGTTGGCCCCCTACCGCCGGCTAGGGGAGCCAGTAATGATGGTAACAGTGGCAACAGCGGCAACAACAACAGCGGCTACCCCCAGCCGCACGCCGCCTACCACATCTTCGAGACAGACCTGGACGACAAGCACAGCCGCAGGCAGCGCTCCAAGGAGGTCAACACCATCGTCTCCCCAGTCCCCCAGTACCTGAACTGGTCGGAGACCCCCATCACCTGGAGCAAGGAGGATCAGCCAGATCAGCTTCCGATTCCCGGGGGCTACGCCATGGTGCTTGACCCCCTCATCGTCTCCAACAAGCGCACCTGCCGCTTCTCGCGCATCCTCACCGATGGAGGAAGCAACCTCAAACTTCTCTACCGGTCTTTGCTGGAGAAGCTTGGCATCCGCGAGTGTGAACTGCGCCCGACTACCACGACGTTCCATGGCGTACTGCCAGGACCAGCTTGCGCTCCGCTTGGTAAAATCCAGCTGGATGTCATTTTCGGGACCAAGGAGAACTTCCGATGCGAGCCGATATGGTTTGAGGTGGTGAACCTATCGAGTTCCTACCATGCTCTCTCGGGCGCCCCGCCCTTCCCAAGTTCTTGGTCGTCCCCCACTACGCGTATCTCAAGATGAAGATGCCGGGACCAAACGGTGTGCTCACCATCACCGGCTGCTTCAGGCGGTCGATGGAGTGTGCCTCAGCCGGCTCCAAGCTGGCAGAGACCCTCATCATAGCTGAAGAGAAGCGCGTGATCATGCGCAATGTGGCCATGGCCCAGCAAGAAATGCTGGCTAGCGGCAAACCGGCTGGAGAAGCAACTTTCCAGCCAGCAAAGGAGCGAAGAGGATTCTGCTCGACCCCTCCGACCTGACCAAGTTCATCACCATTGGTGCCAACTTGGACAGCAAATAGGAAGGCGCGCTCGTCGACTTCCTCCGTGAGAATTGGGACATCCTTGCATGGTCACCCAAGGACATGCGAGGTGTGCCGAGGGAGTTCGCCGAGCACTCGCTTCATGTGTGGCCAGATGCCAAGCCAGTCAAGCAGCCTCTACGCTAATTCACAAAGGAGAAAAGAATGATCATTGGCGACGAGATCACCCAGCTCCTTGCAGCCGGGTTCATCATGGAGGTGTACCACCCGGACTGGTTGGCCAACCCAGTCCTAGTGTTGAAGAAGAACAAGACTTGGTGCATGTGTATCGACTACACCATCCTGAACAAGGCGTGCCCCGAAAGACCCCTTCACTTTGCCCCTTATCGATCAAGTTATCGATTCCACGGCCGCCTGTGATTTGTTGTCCTTCCTGGATTGTTATTCTGGTTACAATTAGATCCGACTAAAGCCGGCTGACCAGATAAATAGATCGTTTATCACCCCATACAGGGCTTTCTATTATGTAACCATGTCTTTCGGTCTCAAAAATGCAGGCGCTACCTATTAGTGATGTATGCAGAAATGCTTGCACTCGCAGATCGGCCGAAACGTGCATGCCTATGTGGACGATGTGGTCATCAAGACCAAGGAGAAGTGCACCCACCTCGAAGACTTGGGAGAGACATTCGGCAACCTCCGGCAGTACCAGATGAAGCTGAACCTGGAGAAGTGCATCTTCGGAGTCCCATCCGGCCATCTACTCGGTTTCCTCGTTTCACAATGAGGGATCGAGGCAAATCCGGAGAAGATCACGGCTATCGAGAGAATGCAGCCGCCCAGAAGCTTGCTTGGAGTCTAGAAGTTCACCGGATGCCTGGCCTCCCTCAGCCGTTTCATCAGCCGGCTGGGGGAGAAGGCACTTCCGTTTTACTAGCTGATGAAGAAGACGGACAAGTTCTCCTGGACCTCGCAGACCGGTTTCGCTTTTCATGACCTTAAGCGCATGCTATCCACAACGCCGGTTCTAGCCATGTCGGCTAGCAAGGAGCCGATGTTGCTCTATATAGCAGCCATCAGCCGGGTCGTCAGCATCGTCCTAGTGGTGGAGTGCCCCGAGGAAGGCAAGGCTCAGCCGGTTCAGCGACCCGTCTACTACCTCAGCGAGGTTCTCTCCCTCTCCAAGCAGAACTACCCCCACTACCAGAAGATGTGTTATGGTGTGTACCTGGCATACAAGAAGCTCAAGCACAACTTCCAAGAGCATCTGATTAAGGTCACGTGCACCGCAACCCTTTCGGAAATTATCGGCAACAAAGACGCCATTGGCCGAGTCGTGAAATGGGCCATCGAGCTCACCGCCTACTCCATCTAGTATGAACCCCGGCTCATGATCAAGTCGCAAGCTCTGGCGGACTTCCTCGTCGACTGGGCCGAGACCCAGTACCTCCCACCGGTTGCTGATTCGGACCACTGGAGGATGCACTTCGATGGCTCAAAGATGCTCGGGGGCTTGGGAGCCGGCATCGTCCTCACCTCGCCCAAAGGATACCGGCTGGAGTATGTTCTCTAGATCCACTTCAAGGCCTCCAACAACGTTGCCGAATACGAGGCGCTGGTGCATGGCCTCCGGCTAGCCAGGGAAATCAGCGTCAACCGGATCCTTTGCTTCAGCAATTCAGATCTGGTGGTCCAGCAAGTATCCGGAGAATGGGATGCCCGCAATGCAAACATGGCTCTCTACCGGTTCCACATACAGAAGCTCAGCGCTTGCTTCGACGGATGTGAGTTTCATCATGTCCCTCGCATCAACAACGAGGCAGCCGATTTGCTCGCACGAATCGGATTCACCAGGCAGGCGATCCCACCAAGGGTATCCTTGGAGCATCTGCGCAAGCCCTCCATCAACCCGTCTCCCGAGTCGGATTCCATTATTGGGCGAGGAGCGCCTCGGTTGACGACACAGCAGGCGCGAAGCCGACAGAACCCGCGAATAAGAAGGCTCGCACCAACTCTGGCAAGTCCATACCCTCTGGCTCGCAAGACCCGGGGGCTGCCAACTCATCAAGCGGCTCGGGGGCTGCCGTTCCGGGTACCTCATCCGGACGACCCCCCGACGCCCCTCAACTGGAGAACGGAAGCGTCCTCACTATCCAGGAGATACCATCCTGGGAGCATCCCTTCATGAACTACATCGCCAATGGAGAGCTTTCGGATGACGAGGTGGAGGCCAGGAAAATCCGACGGCACGCACACACGTACACCATCATCAACAAGGAACTGTACAAGCTCAGCGTATCCAGCATCTTCCAACGGTTGATGTGGACACAGGCTACCGGCTGCTCAAGGACATCCACCAGGGCTAGTGTGGGCATCACGCTTCATCCAGGGCAATAGTCACCAAGGCATTCCGCCATGGTTTCTATTGGCCCACCGCCCTCGAGGATGCCGAGTAGCTAGTCCGCGCATGCAACGGGTGCCAACACTTCGGGAAGCTCAGGCACATGCCGACTATGGTACTCAAGACTATACCAATCACCTGGCCTTTCGCTGTCTGGGGCCTCAACATGGTCGGTCCCTTCAAGCGGGCGCGTGCTGGCATGACCCACCTGCTGGTGGCGGTAGACAAGTTCACAAAGTGGATAGAGGCCAAGACTATCCGGAAGCTGGATGGGGCGACAGTCGTCACCTTCTTCACCGACATCATTAACCGGTTCGGCTACCCCAACAGCATCATCACGGACAACGGCACGAACTTCACCAAGGGGGCCTTCACCCGGTTCTGCACCAACAAGGGCATCCGGTTAGACCTCGCTTCCGTCGCACACCTGCAGTCCAATGGGCAGGTGGAAAGGGCAAACGGCCTAGTTCTAGCCGGCATCAAGCTGTGCCTCATCGAGCCCTTGGAGCCGTCGCCCGGATGCTGGATTGAGGAACTTCTGGCTGTGTTGTGGAGCCTCTACACCACGCCGAAAAGGTCAACCGGCTTCACCCTGTTCTTCCTCGTCTACGGCTCGGAAGCCGTCCTCTCCACGGACATCGAGTTCGACTCACCGCGCAAGCTCCTCTACGATGAAAAGGCCAACCAGGAGGCACAAGAGGATGGCGTGGACTTCCTCGAGGAGGCCCGCGAGCTGGCGCTGTCCAGATCGGCCTTGTACCAGTAGCGCCTACGTCACTACCACTTGAGCCGGATCCGCCCTGTTGCATTCCGCGAGGGAGATCTTGTTCTCCAACTGGTGCAAGACACGAAGGGCATGCACAAGTTATCGCCACCCTGGGAGGTTCCCTTCATCATCAGCCGGGCACTGCCCAACGACTCCTACTACCTCATCGATGCACAGCAGCCGCGCAAGAACAAGATGGACAAGTCGGACGAGGAAACATAACGCCCCTGGAACGCGGCCCTGATCCGCCCATTTTACACCTAGTCACCGGACAGTGTATGTATCCCGCGAACTCTATGAATGAAAATGCAGACCCCTGTGAGTTACTCGGGGGCTCCTTGCTAGAAATTTGTGTATATTCATTTCTAGTTCAGTTTTTTCGGCTCCGGCAACCCCTACCCGGGGGCTCGCCGACTGGCCCGACCTGCTAAATCAACAAACCGGCTGAGTAGTGTGCGATGATGTCAAAGACCCACTCTTCATCTCAGCTACAGACCGCAACCCGACTGTCCGGCTAGCAAGAGCAAAGCCCGAGGCATCCCACACGAAAAACAGGGAGGAGATGCGACGAATCGGGCGTCCCGACCTTGCTACTAGTTTGAGACGATCCGGCTACTAAGCCGTCGGTACCGTGTGCAATATACTATCAGCTCCCTTCGATTCCGGCTGCAGACCGCAACCCGGCTGCCCGGCAAGGACGCGGCGTAAACACCAGAGCACACGGGAAAATGACTAAGTGTCCAGAGAAGCACAAGCTAGTTTTCGAAAAATAAATCTGCCTTCTGACTAAAAGGCGCTACCTTAACCGACTAACCTATTAACGGGTGGAAATGTATATATATTTGTTTTGTACGACTACATCGAGTCAGAATTCAAGAAGGAGGAAGATTCGAAGTCCTTGCCTTCATCAAGCGCTCCAAATCTCGGGGGCTACACCCACGGGGTGCACTCGCGTGCCCCCAGTGGGATCGTGTAGTTTCTGACTGGCTAAAGGCGTTTAGCCGGATATTTGGAGCCCAGGTGAGGACAAGGGCAGGATGAAAGGAAAGAAGAAGATTTGAAGCACCTGGCTGCGCCAACTACTTCGAATCTCGGGGGCTACACCTAGTGGGTGCGCTGGCGCGCCCCCAATGGAATTGAAGTTCCCCCGGCTACAGGCGTTCAGCCAGCGAAAGTAACCGGGTACCTCCAAGGTTGGGGTAGCCGGCTAGAGGTGTCTAGCCGGATTAAGCTAAAGACTCGAAGAAAAGAAAGAAGATTCGAAGCACCTAGCTACTCTAGCTACTCCGAATCTCGGGGCCTACACCCAGTGGGTGTGCTGGCGTGCCCCCACTGGAGTTGGAGTTCCCCCCGGTTAAAGGTGCTCAGTCGGGCGAAGGTAGCCGAACAAGTTCAACCGGCGAAATATCAAAACTTCGAAGCGCACAAAAATCACAAGTTGGAAGCAAGCCAAATATTGCAGTTGCATAAAGAAGGGGAGACGAAGCTCCCATAAGTTCACCCGGTAACAGAAAAAGCCGGCGCACATGACAAAGTTCAATCAAGCAAAATAAATACAAGTCCACCTGGCATCCCGGGGATTACTTCTAGGCGGCAGGGCCCTTGCCATGGGGAGGATCCCGGCTGGAAGCGGTCTTAGGAGGCGGAGGAGGTGCGCTGGCAGATCCGGCTCCAGCGTCCCCACTAGTCGGCTGCAATGAAGCTTCCGCATTAGGCGTGCCAGTAGACTCCGAGTCGGTGAGGACCTCGTCAAAGTCCGCATAATCAGTGATCTTGATGGCGGAGGCCCGGAGCTCCGGATGGGCCTAGCGGATGGCGGCGAGGTTGGTGCCGGCATGGAACCCTCCGTCGATCTTCTCCATGCAGGCGTCCTTGTACCAAGAGAGCATCAGGGCCAAGGCCATTTCTGCCCCGGCTCGTGCCGCCAGATCCCTCAAGCGATCCACGGTAGCCGGCACCTCCGTCACCTTGGCCGCCAGCTGCGCCATCATCTCCGGAACCGGCGCGTCCGGCCACAGAAACGTGAAGATAGCCTGAGCCGCCTGGTGAAGCTTGGCGGCCTCCTCGCCAAGGAGGACGACCAACTCTGGGCAAGGTCATTGCTCCCTCGCCAGTTCTCCTACAGCGGTTATCGCCAAAGAGCTCACGAGATAAAATGTTGTCAGAAAAAAGGAATGTCAGATCCGGTTACCGGATCCGGAGAGACGAAGATAGTCGGAGAAAAACTTACCCTTGGCCGTGTGCCCGACCTGCATCAGCTCCTCCACCAGATCCTTCTCCCGAACCGTCAGCCGTTTGACCTCCTTCTCTTGGTCCTTGTTCTGGGCTTCGAGGAGGCCAAAAGCTTGGGCCCGGCTGGCGAGGGTGGCATCGCGCTCCTTGACAGTGGCCTCTAGGGCGTCTAGCTTGGCGTGCCAGTCCTTATTCTGCAGCTGAAGCATGGAATTGGACTTGCTCAGCCGGTCATTCGCCTTCTTCAGACGATCGATTTCCCGCTGAGCGCACACAATGATGGCTGCAAAAACCGACTATCAGCAAAAAAAAATGGAGAAAGGGAAAGACCAAAGTATCCAGCAGTTGTATCCGGCTGAAGGGACTTACTCTGGGAGGTCCCATTGGCAGCCGCGAGCTTCTGCCCTAGGGTCCGGTTGCCACCGGCTGCGGCCTCAAGCAGCCGGATCTCCTTCGCTGCCAGCTCGAGGGTGGCAACAAGGTCCACCAGCGAGGCGGCGGAGGAGGAGTCATCTTTGATGGCGTTGGCGACCAGCGACTCTTTTGCCTCTGCCACTGCCATCCACCACTCCTCTCCCGGATCATCGTCGGAGTTGTCGTTGATGACGACCACAAGCTCCTTGCCGGTGGAGGCCCTCCTCGTTGCTGCAAAGGAACTACCTCCATGATGTCTACGCACTTCTATTCTTGTAGATAGTTGTTGGGCCTCCAAGTGCAGAGGTTTGTAGAACAGCAGCAAGTTTTCTCTTAAGTGGATCACCCAAGGTTTATCGAACTCAGGGAGGAAGTGGTCAAAGATATTCCCTCTCAAGCAACCCTGCAATCAAGATACAAGAAGTCTCTTATGTCCCCAACACACCCAATACACTTGTCAGATGTATAGGTGCACTAGTTCGACGAAGAGATAGTGAAATACAAGTGGTATGGATAAAATACAATGGTGCCATAAAATACTTTGATGGCGTGGAAGAGACTAAAGGCAAACTGAAATAAAGATGGGAGCAAGCAAATATGTAACCGATCTAGTTGCAAACGGTGTTTCAATGCTTAGAAACAAGGCCTAGGGATCATACTTTCGCTAGTGAACACTCTCATATAAATATCTTCTCTTCATGATACTACGCTGAACTACTCTTCGGTTGGACACTCTAATCCATAGTAGGACTATAACAGCACACCTTAAAGTTCGCTTTCCCCATCTAGATAACCCCACACCGTCACCTTCAGCTCTAGATGGTTCCAACAAACACCACAATTTCATAGAAACATCCAACTCCAAATATAACTCATAACAAGTATTTGTAATCTCTAGCCTAAGTGCCACCATGATGTGCACGCTGTCACTTTCACACACATGGGGAGAGGAGAGATCTATTAAAGCACTTGAGTAGCAAAGTAGATCTACTTGATTACAAAGCTCATTATCACAATATGATCATGCATAGAGAGAGAGATGAACACATAGCTACCGGTAGAACCCTTAGCCTCGAGAGAGAACTACTCCCTAATCATCATGGGAATCAGCAACGGCGATGGAGATGGTGGTGGAGATCGATAGAGATGGCGGTGATGATGGTGAAGAGGCGGCGGTGGCGCAGAGGACTCCTTCCCCGCAGCCGGTATCACAGGGGAGCACCGCCCCTTAGCACCCTTCCTTCATGGCTTCTTGGGAGCCCTTCCCCGTGGAGATGGGATCTATGTGGGAGGAAAAAACGAGGCTTTGGTGGCTGCAAATTCGTGGATGGAGGTGTCTCCCACGAATTAGGTTTCCTCCCTTTATATAGGTTCTCGGATTCCCGTCACCCCATCTTGGGCTGCAGTAAATCGGGGCTATCGGGACAATACGGAATCGGAATCAGCTAAATTTTATGTCTACAACGTTTGTTGCGAAATTTCGAACAACTTTGTAGTTGAAGAGTTTTCCGTTTGACGCCGTCTTTGACCCGAAACGTGACCATCTTTAAAAAGAGTTCTAAGACAGATTTCTGGAAAATCCCAATTTGACTCCAACAAGATTTCCACTTGTATTCTTGGTAATTCCTACACATCAAAGTATAAAACAAGAACATTGTGCACTTTTGCAACTATTAGTAGGTTAGTCCAAATAAGTCATAAACTTTATATAAAAAAGAGTTTCAAAAGCATATTATTAGCATAAAACCATCAAAAATTATAGATACGTTATGGACGTATCACTCCACTTTGTGAAGAAGGCACAGCCGTTTCCGACTGCACCACCATGGTTGGCAGGGCGTCCCCCGCTCCGGCTGCGGCAGCCAGATCAGCTTGTGGCGGCGGTGGAGATGGTTCCCTGGGCGAAGAAGGGGGAGCAAAAGCAGACGAGGGTGGCGCGGTGTCCGGCGCGCGGGACGGCGAGCCAGTGGGCGCCCATGCCGGGCTCGCGGCACCAAAGGAAACCAGCGTGCTGAACAAAAGAAGACAAGAAAGAAACAAAGGCAAATAAGCAAAAGACAGAAAAGTTGGCACAAGGAAAGGAGGAAAAGGCATAAGGGCCAGCGAATAGCTTACCCCGGCACCACAGGGGGCGGCCTCTTCTTGTGGCCAAGGCGGCTGGGCGAAAAAGCACAGGTGCGGCTCCTATTAGGGGCCGGCTCCTCCACGGCGGGCTGGCTAGACCTGCTCCCGCCAGCGCCGGATCGGCTGGAGTCGCTTCCTCCAGCACTAGACTGGCTAGAGTCGTCATCCGCCGCGCGGCCTCCTCCTCCTCGTCGACCTCCGCGTGGGGGTCGGGGGCCGGCTCGTCGTTCCGGCTGGGGAAGACGTCGCCGTCCCCATCCGACTCCTCGCCAGACCGGTGAGCACGTGGCTCGAGAAGGTCCGGCGTGAAGTTCTAAAGGGGAGTCTCGCCCTCCTCCCAGAGGAAACAGGGGAAATCTTCCAAGAAGAAAAAAGCGCAAGAGGTTAGCCGGACGGCAAAAAGTCACAAGCAGAAAAACCGGCTGACAAGAAACTTACCCGGGGCGCACGGTCGTCGCGGTTGTAGGGGACCAACCTGAACTTCCAGCCTTCCGGCAGCCGCTCCTTCGTGATCATCCACACCCAATCCTTCAAGTTGTTGTAGCGGGGATCACGGCGGGACAGCCGGGTTGGGTCCAGCCGGCCGGAGTAGTAGCACATCTTGTGCGCGCGCTGCTGCATCGACATCATCAGCCGGGACATCCAACTGAGGGTGATGTCTAGGCCGGTTAAGCCGGTGATGACGAGGGCGCGCATGCGCTACAGCATCGCGTCCGACTCTGTCTTCTCCCCGTAGATCATCAGATCCCATTGCTGTCGGCTAGATTTCACGTCCTGGAAAGCTGGCAGATGGATT
This sequence comes from Avena insularis, assembly GCA_023614405.1. NCBI lineage: Eukaryota > Viridiplantae > Streptophyta > Magnoliopsida > Poales > Poaceae > Avena > Avena insularis. Next base: position 274,006,056 of record CM042692.1, read on the forward strand.
CGATCCTCGTCGGTGAGGTTGTGGACGTGGAAGTACGGATGTTGCCACAGTCGCACTGTATCCCGCAGCCAGAACTTGGGGTAGCCGGTCTACGTGCGGGAGTATATGGAGGAGCCTTGGTGAACTGGACCTGCGGCCGGACGCGGAAGAGCCGGCAGAAGATCCCCAGATCCGGCTGGAGGTGGTGGAGGCGGAGATCGAAGAAGGCGAGGAAGGTGAGGAAGAAGGGGTGCACTGGCAGCGCGAAGCCGCAGGCAAGGTGTGAAAGGAAAATCACCCGCTCCCTCTCTGCAGGGTGCGGCGACTCCTCTCCCGCCATCGCGAGCCGCACTGCTACCTCCATCTTCGGTGGTAGCACGTGGGTGGCGCTTTATTTTTTGATGTGCTCCTCTGTCACAGAGGAGCCGCACCAGGCTCCATGCTCGGCGGCCATCTCCGGCTCACTGGGCGTCGCACCGGCTAAGGAGTGGCGGTGACCCGTACCTCTGATGACGCTAAACTGGCGGCACGGCGAACTACAGCGGCAGGAGCAAACGAGGCAAAGCGAGAAGGCAAGGGCGCAGGGGAAGACTGGGGAGGCAGTGAAGAGAAGGAGGAACTACCCTACCCGGGCGACCTTTTAAAGACCCGTAAGCGGAACCGTCCGCGGTGCCACGCGGCACCCATCGAGCCACACCCCACCCTCCCCACCGCATAGGATCCTTTGTGCAGGCACGGGATGCGCAGACGATCCCGGAGCAGAAACCGAAGAGGCAGGCGGCAGTTCCCCGAGGCGATATGCGACGGGACGTTACGCTTCCTGCCGTAGTGCAATGATGGCGCGTGCGCGCATGGCCGGCGTCAGCACTAATGTCACGGGTAGCGCAACCGCCAGATGTAGCCGGCCAGAAATTTCAAAGTTAAAGAGGAGCGCGCGCATATTTCACCTAAGGGCGAAATCTACACGCGCTCGGGTGCTAGTGTCGGGGGGATGACCTCGGGATACCCCAACCGAATAAGAACCATGGCAGTAGGCTCGCGTCCGGCTGGCTGAGTGAAGCCGGACACGAGCAAGTCAAGCTGGCTACTTCACGGTAGCCGGAACCGTGAGGAGAAGCAAGGCACGGGACCGGCTACATCAGCGTAGGCGGACTCAATCAGGAGGACAGTGCGACGTGCTTCACAGTGCACGATACGCCCTAGTACGATGACACGACCCGCAACTACACGGCCATACCGAAGACTTTGCTGGGTGATGCGGAACAAAGGGAGGTCGACGACAGCTCGCATGCAAGGTTCACTGTACCCACGATGACCCTACCGCATGTACTCTGATGGGATGTAAGTGTACCAACATCAGATGATGACCAGGGCTGGGAGGCCCTGTCCGGATCGCCAGTGAGATCGTTGCCTCTCGGCCTATATAAGGAGAGGCAAGGTCCTCGTAACAAGGGTTGGCCTCAGTGCATTTAAGGTGGTAGCTAGAGAATACAGCTCAAGGAGCGATTGTAGCCCGTATACTACTCATAGTCAGATCGGCAGGAGTAGGAGCTTTACCTCACCATGAGGGCTCCGAACCTGGGTACTTCCTGTGTCTTGCTACACTTTCTTGTATCCAATCCCGCCTGCAGACGGTGTTGAGAGCTTCCTTGCTAGTCCCCACACCTCTATCTAACCTGTTTAGGTACTACCGTTCCCAATAGAATGACAAAAGTAGGTTTAGTTACAAGAAAATGGAGAAACTATGGGAAACATGGGGTGGGAGGGAGGAGGAAGACGAGCTAGGAGGAGGTAGAAAGGAAGAAGAGATGTGAAATGGGTGGTGGTGGATAGATAGGGTGGGAGCTTGCCACCTTTTTCACATGGATCTAGACGCCCTCATCTGTGGCGCATATGGCAGAAATGCGCCACACATGCTCAAACTTCTGTGGTGCATATTGCGATATGCGCCACAGAACATATGGTGCAAGTTAAAGTGGTGGGACTCAGGGTTAGGTTTATGTGGCGCATGTGTGGATATGCGCCATAGAAGTCAAACATATCTGTGGCGCATATCCACACATGCGCTATAGATCGTGAGTGAAATAGATTCCATGGTGGGGCCCGCCTTAATGTTCTGTGGCGCATAATGAAATATGCGCCACAGAAGAGGCAACTTTTGTGGCGCATATCTCATTATGCGCCACATAACTTGGATTTCCCCACCCCAGCTGGCGGGTCCCACCAAACTTCTGTGGCGCATGTTGTATGAAATGCGCCACAGAAGTTTCTAGTGTTTGTGGCACATATTTCCAATGTGCCACTGACAAGTATCTGTGGCGCATGGATTTACATATGCGCCAAAGAGTAACTTGTCTACCTATAAGCTGTTTCCTAGTAGTGCGGCCTTCACTTTGACCGGATAATCCGGCCCTAGACTTCACCAACGTCCATGTTTGGATAGGGGTATAAAATCCCCAATCACCCCTCATGTCAAATCTCTTGGATCATTCGAAAAAGTACTGGTCTATTGCAAAAGCTCTCATTCAAGGTCTCCCACTTCAACCACCCGAAGGCTCCGATCTTTGGGGAATAAAAGGAGGAGACTTCATTCATCGACATCACAAATCAAGCGGTTAACTTCCTCTCCATTCACTTGGAGATCTCTTGATCTAGTATTCTTGTTGATATCTAGATCTTGTGTTTCGGTTTTGATAATATTTGTTCTTGTGGCAGCTCGTTGGCATTACGGGAGCGTCCAATTCGGTTGTGGAATTGTGCCCCGCTAGTTGTGTAAAGTCATCGGTTCCTTCCTCTAAGGGTACCAATAGTGGAAAGGTGGATTAGGACTTTGATGGCGAGATCCATCGGAGAACAGGGTGAGGCCTATTGTGGCGTGGTGGTCTTAGTACGGCCCACCCCTCCAACGCAGATGTACTTCCCTTAACAAGGAAGGAACTGCGGTAAAACAAATCATGTGTCTCCACGTGCTCCACTATGGTTTCCTTGTTCCTCACTCTTACTCGCCTTTACTCGCTAGTAGTTAAGTTTACGAGTAGGGAAATTCTTCGTAATTGCATATCTAGAGAATTTACCTTTTGTGTCAAGCCTAAAATTGAAAAAGCATTAAAATTTGAAGTAGCACCTATTCACCCCCCCTCTAGGTGCCCCTACGATCCATTTCAATTGGTATCAGAGCCTCGTCTCTTTATTCAGGCTTAACAACCTAACAGAAGTATGGGTACTAAGGAAAATGGGAGTGAGGCTGTGGACAAGGTTACAATGGATGACCTCAAGATGTTGGAAACAAACTTGTTGAAATCCTTTGAGACCAAAATGGAAGAGATGCAGCAAATGATTGCTCGTCTCACTTCATCTACAGCCCCACCTCAATCTACCTCTGAGGCCACCACTCCTCTATCTAAGGATAAAGCTCATGCTAACTCCAAGGAATATGAGGTGGTGGGTGAGAAAAATAATGGCTCCGCTTCCAAGAAGGGAAGTGGTAGGGAGGATTATAGTGAGGTTTCTCACCTATATTCTCCCGACCCACTTATCCCTCATCCCCATATAAACAATAGGGGTGATCCACCCAAGCATACTTCATCTTCATTTAATCAATGACAATTCTTAATGAAATATCATGTGTGTAGTTTGTCGATTGAGCTCTGGAGGATCATTGAAGATGGTCTTCATATTGGAGACTCCACCAATTTGACAAGAAGATAAGTGGTTGATAGTCAACTAAATGCAATGGCTCTTCACATGATTCATCTTGGTTTGGGTCCCAAGGACATGCCACATATTGAGCACTTTAACATCGCCAAAGAAGCGTGGGATGCTCTCACCGACTTGTTCATCGGCAATGAAAGCATGAGAAGAAACAGGTATGATGCTCTAAGCAATGAAGATGAAGGATTCTACATGTTGGATTGTGAGGACCATGAAGACATGTATAGAATGCTAAAAAGCATTGAACAACGTTTAGAAAGCATGGTTCCACTCATATTTATGATGCTTGGATCAAAAGGAAATATGTGAGTGCCTTCATGCCGTTTGAGCCCAAAGACTTGAAGAGTTTGCAAGGTAGACACAACTACCACCAAATGACTTCCAATGAAGTCATGCAAGAAATGGCGGCCTTCAAGGTAGCAGCTGAGAATGCCAAAGATCCTCGCGCTCGGGCAATTGGATGCAAAAAGGAGTCAATGTTGCACTAAAGTCCAATGTTGTTGAACAAGATGAGGATGATAGAGGATTCGATGTTGTCTCCATGAGCTGTCCCGAGGAGGTCAAGCATGCTCATGGTGAGTACATGGCCTTCTACACAAGAAACTTTTGGAAGGACCCGGCTAAGGCTAAAGCTGAACTTGAGCGCAAGAATGGGTCAAGTGGGCGAAAGGAGAACGACCCAAAGCTAAGAACTTGCTACAATTGTGGAGACCGTTTACACTTTGTGGCTGAGTGTCCCTATCAAAGTAGTGAAGATAATGGGGGAATGCTCATCCTCAAGAAAAATCAAAGGCACCTCGGAAGAAGCCATTCATCAATAAGAGTGCTCCCTACAAGAAGGAACCAAAGATTGTTTTGGTGGCACAAGAAGAATACTCATCCATAAGCGAAGATGAGGAGGATGAAGAGAGCACTCGAGAGGTGGCTACAATAGCCACCACATCTACTCCCACATCGCTCTTCGACTCCCCTAATGAGAACATCATCAACAAGAACGTAACTTGCCTTATGGCAAGAGGTTCCGAGGTATCACCTACTATTTCATCATTTCCAAAGACCACTATGAATGTTGATTTCGATGACCATACAAGTGTTAGGGTAAAGCAAGAAGTTATTGCTTTGGAAAACTTTTTTACTAACTTGCAAGGTGAGGACAAACTTCATTTTGATGCTCTTATGAGCCAACTTGTTCACTCTGTAGAACTCCTTGAAGAAAAGGGGAGAACTGAAAGAGAAGATGCCATGGAGATAACCTCTTTGAAGAATGCTTTAAAATAAGAAGAGGAGGCTCGAGTCTCTATAGAGGAGAAACTTGAGTCAATGGAGGAGTCTCATGAAGATATTATTCCCCAGCTCATAAAGGAACGTGACAATGCTCTTACTAACGTAAAGAAATTAAAGAAGGAGAAGATTAACTTTGGGGTTGCTCATGCTAGACTCTCAGAGGAATTAGAGAACCTTGACATTTCCTACAAGGCATTGGAGAGTGAACACTCTACTCTAAATGAGTCTCGTGATCATCTCCAAACTAAGTTGGACAAGTATGATATTCCTAGCACCTCCACACCATCATGTGGTCATGAAGTTGTTATTGAGAAAAATGCTAGATTGAAAGAAGAACTCGTCAAGGGATCCCAACCAAAAGGTAAGGAAGTCCTAGATGAGATTCTTAGCAAGCAAAGGACAAGCAATGGAAAAGAGGGTCTTGGATATGTTCCCAAGACAAAGAAGGAGAAGAATAAGAATAAGAAGAAGAGCAAAACTGCTCAAACAAAGACAAGCACCACAACTAATGACAAGACTAACTATATTGGTTTTGTAGGGGCTAATAATCATAATTATGAATTATTTCGTGATTACTATGGTGATATATATGCTAGTTATGTTGGTCCATTTGATAGTTACATTTCTTGGTCTATTTGGGTTCCCAAAACCATTGTCACTAACATGAGAGGACCCATTGAAAAATGGGTACCTAAAACCAAGAAGTAACTTTCTTGCAGGGCAATGCTTCTGGTGGGTCCAAATGGGTGCTTGATAGCTGGTGCACGAGTCATATGACCGGAAGCAAGGAGATCATCTCGGAGATGCGGCCAAACCATGATCATATAACCGTCTCCTCTGGTGATAAGTCAAAATCTGAGGTATTGGGTCTTGGCAAGGTTGTGGTTGCCCATGATATCTCTTTCATGGACGTCATGCTTGTTGAGACCCTCGGTTACAATTTACTTTCTGTTCGTGCCCTTGGTAAGATGGGCTTTGCTGTTTTTATTGTTGGTGATTTGGTGGTACTCTTGTGGAGCAAGTCTCTAAAGGTCGCTTTCGTTGGATACGTCGAAAATGACCTATATGTGGTGGACTTTTCAGGGAAAACCACTATAGGCCTGATGTGTCTTTTCAGAAAGGCCGACGTGGGTTGGCTCTTGCATCGCCTTCTAACCCACGTCAACATGAGAACTTTGCAAAGTATCCACAAGGGTGGCCATATCCTTGGACTAAAATAAAATGTTTCCTTTGCCAAAGATTGTGTTTGCAATGCTTGTGTTGAAGGGAAAATGCATGACTCTCCCCATCGAAAGAAGACAATTATTTCATCAAAGAGGATATTGGAGCTCCTTCATGTGGACCTTTTTGGTCCTCCATCTCATGCAAGCCTCGGTGGGAAGAAATATGGCCTCATAATTGTTGATGACTATTCAAGATATACATGGGTTTATTTCTTCAAGTTGAAGAGCGAGACTCAACAAACGGTCATCGATTTTGCCAACGAGGTTCAATGTCAACACAATGTTCCTATCTTGGCAATTAGAAGCGATAATGGCTCCGAGTTCAAGAACTACACTCTGAATGAATTCCTAAATGAAGAGGGGATAAGACATCAATATTCTGCTGCGTACACCCCTCAACAAAATGGTGTAGCCGAGAGGAAGAATCATACTTTAATGGATATGGAAAGATATATGTTGCATGAATTCAAGTCACCATATAATTTCTGGGCTGAAGCAATTTCTACCGCATTCCACTCACCCAACCGGCTCTACCTCCGCAAAATCTTGGACAAAACACCTTATGAAATACTTATCGGTAACAAGCCAAACATCTCCTACTTCCGGGTATTTGGTTGTAAGGGTTTATTTCTCATCAAAGGAGTTTGGTTATATAAATTCGAGTCTAAGGCTTTAGAAGGTATTTTTTTTGGTTATGGTGTCGAATCTCATACTTATAGAGTCTACAATAAGCTCTCTGGAACTGTTGTAGAATCTTGTAGTGTGGTGTTCGAAAAAACTGATGGCTCCCATGCAGGGCAAGTTGATGTTTGTGATGCAGATGTTGAAATAACCCAAGATGCCATAAGAAGAATGGGCGTGGGATTTTTGCCCCATTGAGGAACCCCTTGTGGCAGATTGGGAAGGACAATGCTCTACTCAAGTAGAGCCCTCGTCGACTCAAGCTCAACATGCTCCAATAGCTGGAGAAACTTCAACACCATCACTGCCACCTGCTAAAGGTCACCCACAATCTGCTCTAGGAAGCTCCAAGCTGGATTATCCAGTTGACCCCAGATTATCCGGCCATGCTACCTCGAATTCTAGGACTGAACAGATCAACGAAGGAACTGATGCAACACCTAGGCCAGATTTTCTAGGTGACAACGGATTATCCAGCCCTTCTCCAACTCGAGCAAGAAGCATCCAAGACAGTCAGGAAGGACCATCTATGCCTAGGCCGGATTATCCGGCCACTCCCTCGGCTGGATTATCCGGCCCAGAATTTTTAGAACAACAGCGACCTCCTGTTATGGCTGCTGATCAACATAAAGGGAAAGGTTCTTCATCTCCTATTCTCGTTGATCAAGCTGAAGATCAAGGTCAAGCGAGTAGTCCCAATGAAGATTCAAATGATGAAGAAATTCCTCCAAGAAACAACAAGTTGATTGAACTTCGCTGCAAAGCTCGTGCATACCAGAATCTTGAATTGACAGGTCACACTCTTGATAGAGTTGTAGGTGATCTCATACAGAGGGTGTCCACAAGAAGGGAGCTAGCAAGCTTCGGTGAGCATCAAGCTCACATTTCCATGGTGGAACCCAAGAAAGTGTTTGAAGCTCTTGAAGATCCGGACTGGGTTGTTGCTATGCATGAAGAGTTCAATAATTTCGAGCGCAACAAGGTCCGGAAATTAGTAGAGAAGCCCAAGGATTGCCACAATGTTATCGGCACAACGTGAATTTTCAAGAAGAAGCAAGATGAGAATGGCATTGTTGTAAGGAACAAGGCAAGAGTCGTGGCACAAGGCTATTCCCAAGTTGAAGGCATCAATTTCGGTGAGACCTATGCTCCTGTGGCTTGTCTTGAGTCCATCTGTATCCCTCTTGCTTATGCAACTCATAATAACTTTAAATTATAGCAAATGGACATTAAGAGTGCTTTTCCTAATGGTCCTCTAAATGAGTTGGTATATGTAAAGCAACCCCCGGGATTTAGGGATCCCAATTTTCCGAACCATGTCTACAAACTCGATACGGCACTCTATGGCCTTAAACAAGCCCCTCGTGTGTGGTATGAGCACCTTAAAGAGCTTTTGCTAGACCGTGATTTCAAAGTTGGGAAAATTGATCCCACTCTTTTTACTAAGAAGGTTAAGGGGGAGATCGTCATATGCCAACTATACGTAGACGACATTATCTTTGGCTCTACTAATAAAGCTTTTAATGATGAATTTTCAAAGCTTATGACTGGCAGGTTTAAGATGTCTATGATGGGGGAATTATGGTTCTTTCTAGGATTTGAGATCAAACAACTTAGAGAAGGAACCTTCATAAATCAAGCCAAATACATCCAAGACATGCTCAAGAGGTTCAAGATGACGGATCTTAATGGTGTTGCCACACCGATGCAAACTAAATGCCATCTTGACCTTAATCCCAATGGTAAAGATGTGGACCAGAAGGTATACCAGTCCATGATTGGCTCTCTCCTTTACCTTTGCGCATCTAGACCTGATATTGTGTTGAGTGTAGGTGTGTGTGCAAGGTATCAAGCAGCTCCTAAAAAAGCCACTTAGTGGCGGTCAAGAGAATCTTCTGATATTTGGTTCATTCCCCTAATTTTGGTTTATGGTATCCCAAGGGCTCCAATTTCTCTCTATGTGGTTATACTAATTTAGATTGGGCTGGTGACAAGGATGATAAGAAATCAACTTCTAGAGATTGTCAATTCTTGGGAAGGTCTTTGGTATGTTAGTCTTCTAAGAAGCAGAATTGTATATCTCTCTCCACCGCCGAGGCTGAATATGTGTCTGCTGCAAGTGCATGTACTCAATTATTGTGGATGAGGCAAACTTTAAAGGAATACGGTGTCAATTGTGACAAAGTGCCTCTTTTATGTGATAATGAAATTGCAATCAAAATTCCGTACAATCCCGTGCAACATACAAGGACAAAACACATTGTGATTCGGAATCATTTTATTCGGGACCATGTTGCTCATGGTGATATTGATCTATCTTTTGTGAGCACGAAGAACCAACTTGCTAATATTTTCACGAAGCCACTTGATGAAGCAAGATTTTGTTATTTTAGGAATGAGCTAAATATCATTGATTCAAGGAGTTTGCCTTGATTACCCATGCACACACTCTTATGTCTCCTCCTTATTTGGTTTAGGTGTGAGTATGGATATAGGGGGAGTGTGATCCTAATTTATTGGGCTAACCCTCCCCCTGATGCCGAAAGCAAGTAAAATCATTTCTCTTAATATCATTTTGTGATATGTGAGCTTATTGATGAGTATTGATCATGAACCCAAGATATATATTCGCGGTGTCATACCATGCACTCCAACAAGGTGGCCTCGGCCACTGCCCTCTTCCGTGAGAAGAGTTGTTTCTATGTGGATCTTCTTGGTTTTTCTTGCTTATCTTTTGTTCTTATGGAAATCACACTCAATTTTGGCTTTTATTTGGTTTTTTTCTTGCAATCTTGAGTGTGTAGTACCATCTCAGTTTGGTTGTCTACTCCCAAGCCTTTGTCTATCCCCGAGCCATCTCTTCTTGCACACAAGTCCATTGTTTACCATGTGGGGGTTTTTGTTTGGTGGTGCGCGGGCCTCATTCTGTGTAAAACAGAACTTTAGAAATCAGACCGGATTATCCGCCCTAACTAGGGGCCGGATAATCTAGCCCTGGCGGCTTCTGTCCTTTAAGGGCTGGGCATCGGGGAAGAGCTCAAACAGAGCAGTTCTTCTCCCCCAACCCCTCTCTCTCTCCCAGGTCGCCACCTCCTGCCCCAACCCTCCTCGGAGCCGTTCCAGCCACCGGATTCTCTGGGCCTCCCTCGGATCTTCTTCCCCACGCATCCGGGTACCTCCTCCTCCGTGTTCTTCCATCAATGAGTGAGGGTAACTCCCTCCCTCCCATCTTCTGTGTTGATGTGTTACTTGTTGGTGGAACGTGGACTAGGAGTCTCCTTGTGGTTCTTGTTTCGCTTAGAAATCGTAGACTTGCAGTTCATGTGTCTAATCTACTTGTTACAATCAATCTAGGCGATTCTGAAAATTTCTGTTAGGGCCAGATTATCCGCCTAGTCGGATTATCCGGCCGGACAGATTCATCTCTGATTCATAATTCTTTAGATTTTATGCATGATGTATTTTTGGGTTGTGGATTGTTTGTCTACTATTTCTAATTTCCTTCTGGACTTGTGTGTGTGCTTATTCCCGTGCTATCTATCTTATTCGTTTCATAGGTGGTTCTAGTGTTCCCAGAACCTACAAGCGCCATCCTCGTGGCCTCTATGTCAGGGACGACGGTGAAGGTGGTCTCGTGGACAAGGTTGAATGGAGAAGAAGGAAAAGAGAGGCTGACCGCATGGCTGAACAAGCAAAGCAAGGAAAGGGAAGAGTGGGTGTCTCAAAGAGGAAAGGGAAGGCACCCGGGGTCAACTATAAGGCAATGGATCCTGTCACTTATTATTTGATTCGTCATTGTGATATATTTATGGAATATGAGCGAGATACCCGGCTTGGTGACTCCCACTTTTGGTGTGCTGACAAAAAGTCCATCTATGAGGATGTTTATTCATCTCTGAAGATTCACCCTATGCCTCCCATGAATATTGTTGAGACTATGGAGAAGCCTCAACTTATTGATGCTATGGCTGTGACTGAGAGGATGGGGCTGCACCATCTTATGGCCCTTCAGTGTTCCTATGAATCCGAGGTGGTGAAGCAATTCTTCTCCACTTTAGTAACTTGTGGCAATGAGAACCGCACCATGAAATGGAAGACCCGTGACACTATGATGGAATCTGATTTTTGTACCTTCGCTGAGGTGCTTGGTTATCCATTCCTTGGCAGGGATCGTGATTGTGGCCACCGCATCATCACTCAACTCAAGCCAAACAAGGATGCTGCTCATTCTCCTTGCATAGCTAATGATGGGATTGTGGGTAATCTTGCCGGTCTCTCCCCTCTTTATGCTCATTTGGTTGGTGTTTTCCGTGACACTATCACGCCTAGTGGGGGAAACAATGACAGTATTCATGGCCACTTGGTTAAGCTTCTTGCTTCTTCCTTTGAGGTGGCCTCCTGTGAGGATGAGTCAGTGGACTACAAGCTGGATGTGATTGAATTCAACTACCATGAGTTGACTGATGCCATGTTCAATAGGCTCTCCATTTCGTATGCTCCTTATATTATGATGTTCATCAAGTTCTTGCTTCCCACTGGAGAATTTCACTATGATGTTGAGCATAAGGTGAAGAAGATCTACAACAAGGCAAGAAAGACCTCTCATCCATCCTCTTCTCCTGAGGGTTTTATGAGGGATGCTCGTAGGCCCCCAGTGCCTCCTATTGCTCGTGAGGTGAAGCAGCTGAACTGGTTTCAGCGGAACATTTTGTGCATGGGGGTGGATACTCTCAAGGGACAGTATGCGGTGTACAAGCAGCGCCACGAGATGGCCCATACCCAGCAGCTCATTATCCATCATGTGTTTGGGGCATCAGGCACTCCTCTAGCCCCTACTGCTCCCACTATATGCTCAGTGGAACTCTTCTTCTGCACTCAACTATGGAGAGCTTGAGCGACACCTGTTTCTGTCAAGGGCGTCCACTACAGCAGCTGATGAGGAAGGGGGAGATACAGAGGAGTATGATGATGAGGATGGGGACGAAGATGGTGAGTACTATGAGTGATTCCTTGGGGCACTAGCATCGCTCTTATTCCTTTTTGGTGTTTCGATGCCAAAGGGGGAGAAGTAGTTCTATTAGGTCTTCGTCGATTTGCATGGGTGGGGCGCAAGCATTTGCACTTTATCGTTTTGGTCTTTTTCTCGCTTGTGCCCATTTAGCGTTGAACTTTTATTCGTCTTTGGTTTGTATGAGACTATGTTGGTGTGTGGTACCGGAATGGTCCTACGGATTTATCTATTGGTGATTATGGATCCAACTATCTCATTGGTTATTGGTTATCCCTCTCACTGTGGAAGGCCTCAATAATGGTTATCATACTGGCTATCCTTGTATTATATTGTGGTCTTCTATCTCACGATGGTATGAGGTTTTGTGCTATCTTTTCATGTGTGTAAAATTCTTTTCCTATGAAATAGACTTGTACCTACTTATGTGCATTTGTATTCAAATGCAAATTACTCAACTATGCACACACTTAGGGGGAGCCTACCTCATCTTTGTGTTTGTGTTTTTAGAGTTATCTTGCAAATCCTAGTATTGTCATCTAACACCAAAAAGGGGGAGATTGAAAGAACATTTCATGATCTCTAGTGTTTTGTGTGTTAGGTAATAATACCATGGAGTATATCATGTGTGCTAAGTCCTGCAGATAAGTATTCACATGAAAAGCTGGAAAACCTGTTGTTGGGGGGACGGGTAATCTGCCCCTGTCAAGGACCGGATAATCTGTCCTGACCCTTTTGACAGAGGTGAGCGCGGCGTGAGTCTCTATGTGGGGGCGGATAATCCCTCAGATTGTCCGGACAGGGCCGGAGTATTTGCCCAGGCCGGATAATTCGCCCCCTAAGAAGGCTAACAAAGTTGGACAAGGCGCGACCTTCTGTGCGGGGCGGATAATCTCTCGGATTGTCCGACCAAGTCTGGAGTTTTTGCCCGGGCCGGATAATACGCCGCCTAGAGAAGTTTGCTAAGGGGGCCACGACGTACCTTGTATGTGGGGGCCAGAATATCCTCTGGATAATCCAAGGCTGGGGCGGAGTTTTACCCTCGGCCGGATAATCTGGCCTTCACTTCGGCCGGATAATCCGGCCCCAGATTTCACCAACGGCCATGTTTGGACAGGGGGTATAAAAGCCCCAATCACCCCTCCTATCAGATCTCTTAATTCATTCGAAAAAGTACTAGTCTGTTACAAAAGCTCTCATTCAGGGTCTCCCACTTCAACCACCCGAAGGCTCCAATCTTTGGGGAATCGAAGTAGGAGACTTCATTTATCGACATCACGAATCAAGCGCTTCACTTCCTCTCCATTCACTTGGAGATCTCTCGATCTAGTATTCTTGTTGATATCTAGATCTTGTGTTTCGGTTTTGATAATATTTGTTCTTGTGGCACCTTGTTGTCATTACGGGAGCCTCCAATTCGGTTGTGGAGTTGTCCCCTTCTAGTTGTGTAAAGGCATCGGTTCCCGCCTCGAAGGGTACCAATAGTGGAATGGTGGATCAGGCCTTTGGTGGCGAGATCCATCGGAGAACAGGGTGAAGCCTATTGTGGCGTGATGGTCTTAGTATCGCTCACCCCTCCAACACAGATGTACTTCCCTTAACAAGGAAGGAACTACGGTAAAACAAATCTTGTGTGTCCCCATGCTCACGGTTTCCTCGTTCCTCACTCTTACTCACCTTTACATGCTAGTAGTTAGGTTTGCATATAGGGAAATTCTTCATAATTGCATATCTAGAGAATTTACCTTTTGTATCAAGCCTAAAATTGAAAAAGCATTAAAATTTGAAGTAGCACCTATCCACCCCCCCCCCCCCTCTAGGTGCCCATACGATCCATTTCAATGGATAGTACATTATTTTACCCACTATAATGTACAAATAACTTAGAATATTGACCGTTGGATCAAGACTCGCGAATCCCAACATTGCCAACTGGTTGGATCTTTTTTTCCATTCCGGCATCTAGTAGCTACTATTGCTAGTCTTTCTTATCATATCTTACCACTATATTTTTTACGAATAACTTTGAATATTGGTCGGTTGGATCAAAACTCGCGAATCCTAACATTCCAGCCGTTGGATCTACTTTTCCATTCTAGCATCATCTCTAGAAAATACTATTGTTTATCTTATCTTATCTTACCACTACATAGTGTATGAATAACTTCGAATATATTGACTGTTGGATCAAGACTCGCGAATCCCAACATTGTTAGTCATTGGATCTTCTTTTTCATTCTACTATCTAGCATCTCTACTAGAAAATATTATGAATAGTATGTATTTATCACAATGAACACTATGCACAAACCTCTAAAAACACTAATCCATCATTCTACTCCCTCTGATCCAAATTATTATTCTCAGATTTGTCTAGATTCGGATGTATCTAGCACTAAAATATGACTAGATACAACCGAATCTAGACAAATGTGAGAATAATAATATGGATCGGAGGGAGTAGATTAATCTTATCAGAAGTCTCTCTAGACCATATGTTACCAAAATTATTAAGTATTAGGTATATAGCTAATAAATGTTGACTTTTTTTACACAAAAACAGAAGGGAAGACCCCTACTGTGTCATTTTTTCATTTATAAAAGGGGAATTATGTACATGTGGGGGCAGTTGCTACATAATATGGATTAAAAAGTGTTCAACCATTCCAGCATGCCTTCTTTGAGGCTCGGCTTAGCTCTATGCATAACTAGGCTAAAAGATTCCTTGAATAGTCAGAAATATTATCTCATATCAATCTCCTGGCCATCAAAAATAATCTTGTTTCGATGGTTCCAAATACTCTAGCATGCATTGATGATGACTTCCTTTGAGCACTGAAGGTTGTCTTGTTTATTCCCTTCGATCAACATGTCCATAAGACCTAGTTCCGGATTCCACTCCATATTCAGCTTCCACCAGAATAGTTGGCTGAAGTCATAGGTGAAAAATAGATGCAGCAAGGTTTCGCTTGTGTTTTCCTCACAGAGAATGCATGTGTTAGATTCAATGTGGAAATTTTTCCTGTTGAGGAGGTCTCTGGTGTTTAATCTATCTTGGATCAGAAGCTAGAAGAATTTTTTTTGGTTTGGGAGAATGCAAGATTTCCATATCCACTGGAATGGTTCTGGTGCGATATCATATGGACTCAGGTAATCATATACCCTCTTGCAAGAGAAGCCATTTTCCATTGGCAGATCCATTTATCAGTTTCAGTTGTGATGCTAGTATCTTGGAGGAGCTGCTGGAGTTGGTTGAATTGCTAGGAAGCAATGAGGGATAAAGTCAGGTAGAAGTGCTCATATGAATCATTTGCATTGATTTGAATTGCTCTGAAAAGGCAGATATTTTGTTATAGGGAGAAGGAGTAGAGGTGGGGGAATGTGTCCTCTAATAGTTCATCCTTCTAGTAGTCCTTCCATAGTCTGACAGAGTTACCTGATTCAACTTGTATAGGGATAAACTTAATATAGGTATCCCAGAGCGCAAGGCAGTCTTTCCACCAAAACGATCCATAGGGGTTCGATGCCTAAGGGTGTTGTTGTTGTAGTGGGCTTGCCAAATGAGCTAGACCCACGGTGTGTCCTTTTGATTCATAAAGTTATGGAGATGCTTCAGCATAAGACAAACATTCTGAGCTCTAAGATCTTTGACTCTCAGACCACCAGCCTTTTTTGGTAGGCAGACCTTTTCCCATTTAACAAGACATTTCCCTCTTTTTTCAATTTCCTTGCCTACCTAGAGGAAGTTTCTAGCTGAGTGTTCTACATGATCAATAAAGCCTGGAGGTAGTTTGAGGGAGCTCATAGCAAAGTTGGGTATAGCAGCAATTACAACCTTGACAAATACCAATCTGCCATCATAGGATAGTGTGGTGGGTACCCAAGATAGTCTCGTCCCAATCCTTTCCAGGATACTGATAAGCTGTTCCATTTTTGGCTTGGTAGTTCCCATAGGAAGTCCAAGATAAGTGAATGGTAGGCTTTCTCTCTCGCATCCAAAAGCATCAGCCAGTACCTGGCATCTTTCACTAGTGATGTTGATTGGGACCATTGATGATTTCATGTAGTTTACATGTAGGCCATAGGACATGGAGAATTTTCTAAGTAGTTCTTTGAGATTATGCAGTTGGATGGGATCAGCTGGCATAATAATAAGGGTATCATCTACATATTGAACAATTTGATAGTAAATTACATAAGAAGAATCCAGTGGCAGGGTGAGGGAGCCATCTTGCTAGGCAGCATTAACCAGGTATTTAAGTAATTCACCAGCAATGACATATAGTAGTGGGGATAATGGGTCCCGTTGCCTGACACCTCTTTTACATGAAATCTGTTTTCCTGGAACACTGTTTAGGAGCACAGAAGTGTATGATGATGACAAACATTGAATTCTACATGATACAAAGTGCAAGAACTAAATATACACCCATACTTTATAGATAATGTCGATCAAATTTAATTTTTGTGATCTAGGTTTACCACTACATAGTTGCAAATAACTTTGAATATTGATCGGTTGGATCAAAACTCGTGAATCCCTTACCAGTTGTTGGATCTTCTTTTTCATTCTAGCATCATCTCTAGAAGATACTATTGTTTACTAGTCTTACACCAGTATATAGTGTACGAATAACTTTGAATGTTGACCATTGGATCAAGACTCACGAAAACCAACATTTCTAGCCATTGGATCTTCTTTTCTATTCTAGCATATAGAAGATTCTATTGATAGTATTCATCATAATGAAAGCTATGCACAAACCTCAAAACATACTTCTCCATCATTCTAGAATCTTCTCCCTCGTTTCTCTAGACCATGTTACCAAAATATTCATGTTTTTGATAGCTAATATTTGTTGACTTATACATGATATACAAAGTATAAGAACGAAATATACACCATACTTTATGGATGTTGATCAAATTTATAATTTTTTCTGCTTTACGTATTAGAATATTATATAGTTATGATATGCCAGATGTCTATTATGAGAATCTCATGTGCAGGGCACGTGTAACTTACTAGTACTAGTAAAAGGCACGAGCCACACACGTATATCTACTATTATAATAGAGCAGTTTTGAATTAGATCCATAGCACCAATCCTGAACGTTGAGCTGTTAGATCAAATGGTATAGAGCAGCTGGATTCGTGTTGAATAGTACCTAGAGGAAACTCCACCATGTTCTAGAACCATCATGTAACCACCCCCAAAATTTCATAGCACGGTAGGCTGTATTCTCTCTACTACTATAATGGAGCAGTTTTGAATTGGATCCATAGCACCAATCCTGATTGTTGGGTTGTTAGATCTAATGGTTCAGAGCAGCTGGATTCGTGTTGAATAGTACCTAGAGAAAACTCCACCATGTTCTAGAACCATCACTTCACCACCCCCAAAATTTCATAGCATAGTAGGTTTTATTTTCAATATGTGTAGATAGTTATTATTAATAAACTCAATGTATGCATTTTTTTCTCTCACAAAACTATTGGTAAATAACAACTTAATGTTTGTTAAATCACATTTCATATAGTATATACGTGTGTGGCATGTGCCTTTTACTAGTACTATATGATGAGAATCCATAAAGTACTAGGTGTGTATTTGGTTCTTGTACTTTGTATCATGTAGAAATCCACCTACTATTAGTTACCTAATAGTCGAAATTGTCTAGAGAAATGACAAAAATGATTCTAGAATTACTGAGAACTGTGTTTTGAAGTTTGTGCATAACATTCATTGTGCTAAAGAACATCAATAGAATCTTCTAGATGCTAGAATGGATACAAGATCCAACTTAATTTTAGTAGTGTTGGGATTTCCCAGTCTTGATCCAACTGTCAATGTTCAAAATTATTTGTACACTATATAGTGGTAAGATAAGATTATGTAATAGGTTAAGCTCAAAAAGTTTTAAATTTGATGTACATCTATAAAGTATGGGTGTATATTTGGTTCTTGTACTTTGTATCATGTTGAAGCCAACATAGAAGTCAATGTTTGTTAGCTATACATAATACTTCAAATTTTTGGTAACATGGTCTATAGAAATGTTTGAAAGATTCTAGAATGATAGAGAAGTGTTTTGAGGCTTGTGCGCATAGCATTCATGTGCTAAAGACTATCATTAGAATCTACTTCTAGATGCTACAATGGATTGAAGATCCAACGGTTTGCAATGTTCTGACTTGCCAGTCTTGATCCAACAATCAAAGTTTAAAGTTATTCATTCATATAGAATATAGCTATAAGATTATATATTAGGTAAAGCTCAATAAATTATAAATTTGATCTACATCTATAAAGTATATGGGTGTATATTTGCTTCTAGTACTTTGGAAGTGTTTGGTTCCTAGCCACAATTTGCCAAGCCAATGTTTGGCAATTTGGTATGTGTTTGGTTTTTTGCCATAGTTTGGCTAGCCACTAGAAGCTTTTATTGTGCTAAAGACTATCAATAGAATGTTCTGGATGCTAAATGGAAAAACTATCCAACACCTAGCAATATTTGGATTTGCTTGTCTTGATCTAATGCTCAATGTTCAAAGTTATTCGTACACTATATAGTGGTAAGATAAGATAACATACGTAAGTTTGGCAATTTGGTATGTCTTTGGTTTTTTGCCATAGTTTGGCTTACCACACTTTATTAAACACTAGCAGCGTTTGTTATGCTAAAGGCTATCAATAGATTGCTCTAGATGCTAGAATGGAAAAAAAGATCCAACAACTAGCAATATCTGGATTTGCTTGTCTTGATCTAATGGTCAATGTTCAAAGTTATTCATACACTATATAGTGGTAAGATAAGATAAGATATGTCCCATCATATTTGGTGCTTTTCATCAACAAGATCTGGCTAAACTGAGCACCACACTGATTTCCTTTGTTAAGCAAGTATAAGTGTTCTAGTACTCTGTATGAAGAGTATGCCTCGGCTAGTTGGTGGAGAATGAGAGCCATACCCGACTACTTTTCCATGCTTATTTTCAGGGCCCTTTGTATTCAATGTGTGGTCTTGGATGTAATTTTCTTTTTTTGAGGTCTTTGATGTAACATGCACTTCCACTAACCGTGTTAAGTTCTGAACTGAAGTATCTTGCTCCTTCTAGGCCCACCCTACTTGAAAAAATGCCACCACCCCACATTTCTTACCACTATATAGTGTACGAATAACTTTGAACATTGACCGATGGACCGAGACTCGTGAATCTGAACATTATCAGCCATTGGATCTTATTTTCCATTCTAGCATTAGAAGATGCTAATGATAGTCTTTATAAAAGTGAATGCTATGCACAAACGTCAAAACACACATCTCCATCATTCTAGAATCTTCTCCATCATTTCTCTAGACAATGTTCCCACAATTTTCAAGTATTAGGAATAGCTAATGAATGTTGACTTCTACGTGATACAAAGTACAAGAACCAAATATAGACACATACTTTATAGATGTCGATCAAATTTATAATTTATAATAATCTAACCACTATATAGTGTACAAACACTTCAAGAAATCTGGCTATATATGACCCTCCATTTTCATCACAGTTTCATCATAGTTGTCCGTTTATGATGATTCTATGACGATTTTGAGATCGTCGAAAGATGGGCATCGCAAATGAACTATAACAACGTTTTTGGTGAAATTGTCATAACCGTCTATGACAATATTGGATCGTCATAACGTCTATGATGATCCAATATCTTCATGGGCCATCTAGCCTGGCCATGTCAGATCCTACGTGGCTGGTCCGATGTGGCATAAAATCAGCCTGGTCCATTTCAATAATTTACATGGGCCAAGCCCAAAATTTAGTCCATTAATTTCTTCTTGCAATTCCCGTTTGCTTCTTGGGCCAAGCCCAATATTTTGGCCCTTCTATTTTTATGGGCAAGGCCTATTTAGCTTCCAGTTATTTTTTATTTCAACAATTTTGGTGGTATTGCTCGCTGCTGTAGTCCTCTATTTTTTGGGCCGTGGCCTTTTTAGAGCCCAACTAACATTTGGATCATTTCTAAAGTACATGCATTAAATAATCAATATTTCGATAAGCATGTCCCATATCACATTCAGTAAATTACCATCAAACATAACCCAAAAATACATATCAGCTACAAAAGTACAGTATAGATACAACTATATAATCAGCCATAATTAGCATAACATAAGAATATTACAACCATTCAATAGTCCAAATCACCCACAAACATACAACTAGCCGCGATCCCAGGAAGATACAGCTAGCATCAACTCTTTCCTAATTATGAAGCTTTTGCTTCTTCCACGTTCATCCTGGAGCTCCTGTAAAAGAAAGGAAAATGTGGTAATGGTTGTCAGTTGGAAAAGAAAGCAATATCTTGTAAAAATAACATAGATTGGCTAGAAAAAATAAACAGATGTAGTAGCAATTACATATCAAATAGGACATTACATGTATCAACACCAATCTCATTTTAAAGAATGCTCTAGGTGGATTCAGGGTTTTTGCTTGGAACTTGTATGTCAGGTATACATTGAATATATATTGAAATTAAGATGAGTTTACCTAACTAGAAAGTACTACCTAGCTAGACATTAACTAGTGTAAATATAGATACTAAATCTAACAAATATAGAGACGTCTGTTGGATCAGCCAATTCTGCCAATGAATCAAATATGGTGTACAACTCTGTGTGCTAATTTGTCGAGACAACAAAATCTTATGGAGATCATACCATAATCTCCCGATACACATGAGAGTACAAAATAAATCTCAAATGAGTATTGATGTAATCACATCCTGTTATTTTGTTACACTACCTACATTTTTCATGGATGGCTATACCTTTAGCAAATCAACAAATATACTAATTTAAGCTATAGATTAGCAGCACTTTGATACAAACAGCACTACATATTAGGTGAAATACTCCCTACTAGTTTCATCGATCTATATAAGATTGTAACATCCCAAAAATATTAATCAAGCTTATCAAGATTTAATCATCCAAGTTTAGGGTTAACAAAAACTTTTATTATTAAACTTAATATGAATGCATGTGTGATTTGCATTAGTGTATGAATGCTTGTAATTGCCATGATTGATTTACTAGTGATAAGGATTGGTTCAAAGATGAATACTACATCATCTAGGTCATTCCCAAGCAGAATCAAATGAAAAGAAAATCAAATATAAGCCATATGATCAAATGGTCATTTTGGCCAAACTTATCCACTAGACCACTTTGAGTATTCCTAGTAAAAGATTTCCAACAGAAACTTTTCCAATTCTTTTCACCCCTTGCTAGACCAAGTAAAAGTGAATACAAGCAAACTTTACAAAGTGCCAGAAACTATTTCTAAATCTATTTTAGAGGCATTGCAAAATTGAATCAAGTTCATATGTATAAATCATCACTTTTCAAAAACCATTCAAATCAATCCCCCTTGACAATTCCCAGCAACCACAGACTACCAAGCAAGCAATAAGACCACTCACCAAAATTCATTCAAAAATTTGAAAGTTGAATTCATGCGGCAATTTGATCGAACACCGGGCAGGCACAGTACAACCTCACCAACTATACACTATTTGGAGCTATCAGTTGCTCAACTTTTATACTGCAATCAACACATTGAATTGTCCTAGATCATCCCTAGTACTTGGTCATCCAAAGGAGAGGCATCACTTGCCTCATTGACCAATTCCACGCCCGTACCGAGTCGGCCATGCCGGTCAAGCACGAACCACTCGCAGCGCGCCACACGGCCATCACCCATGATGTCCAGCAAGTCACCGTAACCTCACCGCCACCCCTGTCCACCCCTTCACCCAAGGCGAGAAGTGGAGACGCTGAAAACCGCGTGCCCATTTAAGCCGTGGGCCATGAGCAACATGACGGAGCACCGCCAAGGCTCCGCTCTCTCCGCCCGTATCTCGCGATCCCGTAGCACCAAAGTGACAGACATGACCATTACGCCTCGCGCCACTTCGTGACACCCGCCTCAGCGACCAAGTAATGAACACCCGATTTCACCCACAACACGGCGCGCCGCCTGACCGAGGTGTTGGAGATATGCCCAAGAGGCAATAATAAAAGTGGTTATTATTATATCTTTGTGTTTATGATGAATGTTTACATCCCATGCTATAATTGTATTATTAGGAAACACTAATACTTGTGTGTTTTGTAAACATAAAAGAGTCCCTAGTAAGCCTCTTGTTGAACTAGCTTGTTGATTAATAGATGATCATGGTTTCCTGATCATGGACATTGGATGTTATTAATAACAAGGTCATATCATTAGGAGAATGATGTGATGGAGACACACCCATAGTAAGTATAGCATAAGATCAAGTCATTTAGTTCGTATTGCTACAAGCTTTCAAATGCATAGTAACCTAATCCTTTGACCATGAGGTTATGTTAATCACCATCACCGGATGGGTGCTTTGATGACATCAAACACCGCTTCGTAACTAGGTGGTTATAAAGGTGTCATTGGGTATTCTGAAAGTATGTGTTGAAGCGCATGGACCAAGATTGGGATTTGTCCATCCATATGACGAATAGATATGCTCTGGGCCCTCTCGGTGGAATGTCATCTAGTTAGCTTGCAAGCGCGTGACTAGGTCACAAGGGATGACATATCATGGAACGAGTAAATAGTACTTATCAGTAACGAGGTAGAACTAGGTATGGAGATACCAACGATCAAACCTCAGATAAGTAGAGTATCGCGTGACAAAGGGAATTGGTTTCGTATGTTAATGGTTCTATCAATCACGAAGTCATTGTTGAGTATGTGGGAGCCGTTATGGATCTCCAGATCCCGCTGATGGTTATTGATCAGAGAGGTGTCTCCATCATGTCTGCATATTCACGAACCGTAGGGTGACACACTTAAGGTTCGATGCTGTTTAGGTAGATATGGAATATGCGTTGGAGACCGAATGTAGTTCGAAGTCTCGGATTGGATCTGGGACATCACGAGGAGATCCGAAATTGACCAGAGAATAAGATTCATATAATGGAGATCATTTTCTAGGTTCGGAAATGTTCCGGAGTGTTTTTATGGGGATTCTAGAAGGTTTCGGAATGTTCCGGAAAGTTCGAGAAGGTTTCGTGGACTTTACTTGAAAACCAAGAAAGGAAAGGGGAAGACTTGGGGGGGAAGGAAACTCCCTCCCCCCTCTCCCCTTGTAAAGGCTGCCTAGGAGGTGGGCCTAGGGGTGGGAACCCTAGGCCGCACCCCTCCCTCTATATATAGAGGGGTGGAGGCGCCACCCCTCCTTGCCCCTCCACTCTTGCCCTAGCCGCCTCTGTCCTCCTCCTTCGCTCTGCTCAGGCTTAGGCGAAGCCCTGCAGAATTCTCTACTCCACCACCACCACCACGTCGTCGTGCTTCTGGGATTCCATGGAGAGATCTACTACCTCCACTGCTCGCTGGAACAGGGAGAGGAAGGTCTGCATCGACTCCGCACGTGTGACCGATCGCTGAAGCGCGCCGCCGAAGGATCGTCTACTCGATCTTGAGATCGGCAAGTGATCATCTACAACAACCACGAGATCCGATCTCGCACAAGGCTTTCAGATCTACAAGGGTTAGTAAAGATCTATCTCGTTGCACATGTCTAATAGATTAGATCTTGGCTTTTATCTAGATTAGATCTGGGTTTTGTTCGTTCTTGCGGTAGAAATTTTTTGTTTTCCATGCTACGAACCCATCAGTGGTATCAGAGCCGTGTCTATGCGTAGATCTGTTGCACGAGTAGAACACAATGGTTTTGTGGGCATTGCTGCTCGTGCCATATTTTGCTTTGTGTACTTTGCATCTTGCGGTATGGTGGGATGAAGCGTCTTGGGCTAACCTTACATATCATCGCACATGAGACTTGCTCCACGCTTGACGTGTAGCTTGCTTTGCACAAGTGGCTTTGCAGGTGTCTGTCTCTCCCACCATAGTATAGACCCAATTTACACTTTGCACTTGATAGCACTTGTATCAACATTGTGGTTTCAGTTTTGTAGGTAACATCCGTTCTTATTCGAAAGCCCCAAACCACGTAAAACATGCAAAGAAAATTAGAGGCGTCTAACTTGTTTTTGCAGGGGTTTTGTGATGGGATATGGCCATCATGTGATTGGGATTACATTTGATGTATGTAATGATCCTTGTTGTAATATGGCAACCGGCAGGAGCCTAATGGTTGTCTTTGATTCTATTAAGACATGCGTGTCTATTTATCTTGTAATAGCTTTATTCCAAGTAGTTGTAGTAGTTCCTAGTGATGATGGACAACCATGAAGTGGCGCCACATGACCTTGACGCAATGCTGGTGATGATGGAGATCATGTCCGTGCTTTGGAGATGGAGATCAAAGGCATACGAAGAAAGGTCCATATCATATCACACTAATTATGAATTGCCTATGATGTTAATCCTTTATGCATCTTGTATTGCTTAGATCGCAACGGTAGCATTATAAGATGATCCCTCTCACTAAATATCAACTAATAAAGTGTTCATCCTTAGTTGGCACCGTTGCTAAGACTCGTGTTTCGAAGCATCTCGTGATGATCGGATGTGATAGATTCTACATGTGCATACAACGGGTGCAAGCCAGATTTGCACATGGGGAACTAAGGTTAATCTTGACGAGCCTAGCATGTATAGACATGGTCTCGGAACACGGAATACCAAAAGGTAGAGCATGAGTCATATAAATGATATGATGAACATGAAGATTGTTCGCCGATGAAACTACATCTTCTCTCGTGAAGATCGGACTTGGTGTAGTGGACTTGGTTCGTGTAATCACTAAGACAATGTGAGGTATGTTGTTTTGAGTGGGAGTTCACCTAGTTAATTTATGAATTAAGATTGGACTAAATTTATCATAAACTTAGTCTAAACTACTTGCAAATTTGTTGTAGATTATGGCGAACCTCTCCATCAATTTCAATGCGTTCCTAGAGAAATAAAAGCTTAAGAACAATGGAAGCAACTTCACAGACTGGTTCCGTGGACTGAAGATTGTCCTCAGGGCTGGTCAATTGACCTATGTGCTCGAAGCACCGCTAGGTGACCCACCTGCAGAAGATGCCACCGATTACGTAAAGAATGTTTACGCCACTCGGAAAAATCACTACTCCACAGTTCAGTGTGCCATCCTGTATGGTTTAGAAACGGAGCTTTAGAAGCTCTTTGAGCACCACGACCCGTTTGACATCATTAAGGAGCTCAGGCTGATTTTTGAGACTCACGCGGCCGTGGAGAGCTATGAGGCCTCCGAAAAGTTCTTTAACTGTAATATGGAAGCGGGAAGCTCCGTTAGAGAGCACGTGCTCACCATGTCTGGGCACGCAAACAAGCTCCAAGAGTTGGGGATAACGATTCCTAATGAGTTAGGGATTCACCGTGTCCTCCAATCACTGCCACTGAGTTATAAGAACTTTGTGATGAACTACAATATGCACTGCATGAATAAGACGTTGCCTAAACTATTGTCCATGTTGAAAACTGCTGAAGTGGAGATCAAGAAGGAGCACCAAGTGTTGATGGTCCATAAGACCACCAACTTCAAGAAACAGGGCAAGCCTAAGAACAAGGGCAACTTCAAGAAGGATGGCAAGAAAGCTGCCGCACCTGCTAAGAAGCCCAAGGCTGGTCCTAAGCCTAAAACTGAATGCTTCTACTGCAAGGGTGCTGGTCACTAGAAGCATAACTGCCCCAAGTACCTGGCGGATCTGAAGAACGGCAACATCAAGAAGAAAGGTATATTCGATATACATGTTATTGATGTGTATCTTACTAGTAATCATAGTAGTGCCTGGGTGTACTGGTTCGGTTGCTCATATTTGTAACTCGAAACAGGAGCTGCGGAATAAGCGAAGACTGGCGAGAGACGAGGTGACGATGCGCGTTGGAAATGGCTCCAAGGTTGATGTGACCGCCGTCAGCACGCTCCCTCTACATCTACCTTTAGTATTAGTTTTAAATTTGAATAATTGTTATTTGGTGCCTGCGTTAAGCATGAACATTATATCTGGATCTTGTTTATTGCGAGACGGTTACTCTTTTAAGTCCGAGAATAAATTTATATGAGTAATATCTTTTATGGTAATGCACCTGAGATGAATGGTTTATTCTTACTGAATCTCGATAGTAGTGTTACACATGTTCACAACATATATGCTAAACAAACAAAACTGAATGATAATTCTACATACATGTGGCACTGTCATCTTGGTCACATTGGAGTGAAGCGTATGAAGAAACTCCATTCTGATGGACTTCTTGAATCACTTGATTTTGAATCACTTGAAAGATGCGAAGCATGTCTAATGGGAAAAATGACTAAGACTCCATTCTCTGGAATAATGGAGCGAGCTACAGACTTATTGGAAATAATACATACCGATGTGTGCGGTCCAATGAGTGTAGCATCGCGTGGTGGATATCGTTATGTTCTCACTTTCACGGATGACTTAAGTAGATATGGGTATGTCTACTTTATGAAACATAAGTCCGAAACTTTCGAGAAGTTTAAGGAATTCCAAAGTGAAGTGTAAAATCATCGTAACAAGAAGATTAAGTTTCTGCGTTCTGACCGCGGAGGTGAATATCTAAGTTATGAGTTTGGCATGGATTTTAAGAAATGTGGAATACTTTTGCCATTGACACCGCCGGGAACACCATAGCATAATGGTGTGTCTGAATGTCGTAATCGAACTCTCTTAGATATGGTTCGGTCTATGATGTCTCTTAAAGATTTACCGCTATCGTTTTGGGGCTATGCATTAGAGACAGCCGCATTCACTTTAAATAGGGCACCATCTAAATCCGTTGAAATGACACCGTACGAATTTTGTTTTGGAAAAAAACCTAAGTTGTCGTTCCTTAGAGTTTGGGGTTGCGAAGCATATGTAAAGAAGTTACAACCTGATAAGCTTGAACCCAAAGCGGAGAAATGCGTCTTCATAGGATACCCTAAAGAAACAATTGGGTATACCTTCTATCATAGATCCGAAGGCAAAGTTTTCATTGCCAAGAATGGATCCTTTCTTGAGAAGGAGTTTCTCTCGAAGGAAGTGACTGGAAGGAAAGTAGAACTCGACGAGGTTATTGAACCTTTTCTCGGAGTTAAGAGTAGCGTAGCACCGGAAGATATTTTTGTGCCACCTGCACCAATTGGAGAGGAAGCTAATGATGGTGATCATGAAACTTCGAACAAAGTTGCTGCTGAACCCCGCAGGTCAACGAGGGTTCGTACCACTCCTGATTGGTATGACCCTGCCTTGAACGTTATGTTGGTGGACAACACTGATGACCCTGCGACGTATGAAGAAGCTATGGTGAGCCTAGATTCCAACAAATGGATAGAAGCCATGAAATCTGAAATGGATTCCATGTACGAAAACCAAGTGTGGACTTTGGTGGACTTACCGGATGGCCGTAAGGCTGTCGAGAACAAATGGATTTTCAAGAGAAAAACAGATGTTGATGGTAATGTTAGCGTCTATAAAGCTCAACTTGTCGCGAAAGGGTTCCGACAAATTCAAGGAGTTGACTACGATGAGACATTCTCACCAGTAGCGAAGCTAAAGTCTATGAGGATTTTGTTAGCAATTGCTGCATATTTCGATTATGAGATTTAGCAGATGGATGTCAAAACGGCGTTCCTTAATGGAGACATTGAGGAAGAGTTGTATATGGTACAACCCAAGGGTTTTGTCGATCCTAAAGATGCTAACAAGGTATGCAAACTTCAGCGCTCCATTTATGGACTGAAGCAAGCATCCCGGAGTTGGAATCAACGTTTTGATAAAGTAATCATAAACTTTGGATTTATACAAACTTATGGAGAAGCTTGTATTTACAAGAAAGTGAGTGGGAGCTCTATAGAATTCCTAGTACTATATGTAGATGACATATTGTTGATTGGGAATGATATAGAACTTCTTAATAGTGTCAAATCCTATTTGAATAATAGTTTTTCAATGAAGGATCTTGGCGAAGCGGCATATATTCTAGGCATCAAGATTTATAGAGATAGATCAAGACGCCTAATAGCGCTTTCGCAAAGTACATACTTGGACAAAGTTCTAAAGAAGTTTAGAATGGAAGAGAGCAAGAAAGGGTTCATGCCCATGTTGTCAGGTAAGACCTTGAGTAAGACTCAAAGTCCAGCTACGGCAGAAGATAGAGAGAAAATGAATAATATTCCCTATGCCTCAGCCATAGGTTCTATCATGTATGCCATGCTGTGTACAAGACCGGATATAGCACATGCTGTTAGTTTGACTAGCAGATATCAAAGTGATCCTGGAATGGAGCACTGGACAGCGGTCAAGAATATCCTAAAGTACCTAAATAGGACTAAGGATATGGTTCTTTCTTATGGAGGTGATGAACAGCTTGTTGTAAATAGTTACACTGATGCTAGTTGGAACACCGATCCAGATGACTCGAAGTCACAGTCTGGATACGTATTTATTTTGAATGGTGCTACAGTGAGCTGGAGGAGTGCCAAGCAAAGCGTTGTGGCGAAATCTTCAACTGAATCGGAATGCATAGCTGCTTCGGAGGGTGCACAAGAAGCCATATGGATGAAGGAGTTCATTACTGAACTTGGCGTGGTTCCTAGTGCGTTGGACCCGATGGCCATCTACTGTGACAACACAGGTGCCATAGCTAATGCACATGAGCCAAGGTCACATAGCAAGATGAAGCACATCAAGCTACGTTTCCATGCTATTCGCGAGTATTTCCAAGATGGTGACATAAAGATTTACAAAGTACACACTGATCTGAATGTGGCAGATCCGTTGACTAAACCTCTCCCTAGAGCAAAGCATGACCAACACCAGAATGCCATGGGTGTTAGGTATATTACCATGTAATCTAGATTATTGACTCTAGTGCAAGTGGGAGACTGTTGGAGATATGCCCAAGAGGCAATAATAAAAGTGGTTATTATTATATCTTTGTGTTTATGATGAATGTTTACATCCCATGCCATAATTGTATTATTAGGAAACACTAATACTTGTGTGTTTTGTAAACATAAAAGAGTCCCTAGTAATCCTCTTGTTGAACTAGCTTGTTGATTAATAGATGATCATGGTTTCCTGATCATGGACATTGGATGTCATTAATAACAAGGTCATATCATTAGGAGAATGATGTGATGGACACACACCCATAGTAAGTATAGCATAAGATCAAGTCATTTAGTTCGTATTGCTACAAGCTTTCAAATGCATAGTAACCTAATCCTTCGACCATGAGGTTATGTTAATCACCATCACTGGATGGGTACTTTGATGACATCAAACACCGCTTCGTAACTGGGTGGTTATAAAGGTGTCATTGGGTATTCTAAAAGTATGTGTTGAAGCGCATGGACCAAGATTGGGATTTGTCCATCCATATGACGAATAGATATGCTTTGGGCCCTCTCGGTGGAATGTCATCTAGTTAGCTTGCAAGCGCGTGACTAGGTCACAAGGGATGACATATCATGGAACGAGTAAAGAGTACTTATCAGTAACGAGGTAGAACTAGGTATGGAGATACCAACGATCAAACCTCAGATAATTAGAGTATCGCGTGACAAAGGGAATTGGTTTTGTATGTTAATGGTTCTATCGATCACGAAGTCATTGTTGAGTATGTGGGAGCCGTTATGGATCTCCAGATCCTGCTGATGGTTATTGATCGGAGAGGTGTCTCCATCATGTCTGCATATTCACGAACCGTAGGGTGACACACTTAAGGTTCGATGTTGTTTAGGTAGATATGGAATATGCGTTGGAGACCAAATGTAGTTCGGAGTCTCGGATTGGATCTGGGACATCACGAGGAGTTCCGGAATTATCCGGAGAATAAGATTCATATAATGGAGATCATTTTGTAGGTTCGGAAATGTTCCGGAGTGTTTTTATGGGGATTCTAGAAGGTTTTGGAATGTTCCAGAAAGTTCCAGAAGGTTCCGTGGACTTTACTTGAAAACCAAGAAAGGAAAGGGGAAGACTTGGGGGGAAGGAAACTCCCTCCCCCCTCTCCCTTGTGCGCCAGCCCTAGCAGGTGGACCCTAGGCCGCACCCCTCCCTCTATATATAGAGGGGTGGAGGCGCCACCCCCCTTGCCCCTCCACTCTTGCCCTAGCCGCCTCTCTCGTCCTCCTTCGCTCTGCTCAGGCTTAGGCGAATCCCTGTAGAATTCTCTACTCCACCACCACCACCCCGTCGTGCTACTGGGATTTCGTGGAGAGATCTACTACCTCCGCTGCTCGCGGGAACGGGGAGAGGAAGGTCTGCATCGACTCAGCATGTGTCACCAACTGCGGAAGCGCTGCCGGAACGCGGCGCCGGAAGGATCGTCTACTCGATCTTGAGATCGGCAAGTGATCATCTACATCAACCACGAGATCTGATCTCGCACAAGGCTTTCGGATCTACAAGGGTTAGTACAGATCTATCTCGTTGCACATGTCTAATAGATTAGATCTTGGCTTTTATCTAGATTAGATCTAGGTTTTGTTCGTTCTTCCAGTAGAAATTTTTTGTTTTCCATGCTACGAACTCATCACGAGGGAGACCGCCCCTTGCGATGTCGTCACTCACGTGACGATCGCCATAGTCCACTACACTGACCCGTGCCCTCCGTCGTGACGAACGCGACCTATAGCGACGTCGCCGGAGAAGCCCGACCATGCCACACTTCCTGTACCCCTGGTGTATAAATAGAGGCCACCCCAGCCCTCAATCTCCATACCATTCCACTCCTCTCTCTCAGAAACCTCCCAGACCTTTCCCCGGAGCAAGACGAGCACCATCCCGCCGGAATTTGACCGGAGCCCACCGCTACAGTCGCGGAAGGAAGCCAGCAATTGGAGCCACCCCAGGAGCTGCCGTGACCGCCATTTGCCCCCATCGCTGACCCTAGCTAGAGCCCCGGTAAGTCCCTAGCGACCCCCACCGCCATTTTAGGGTTTGAGTCTCACCGGAGAATTTCGACGGAGACGACAAACTACAGCCGTAGGATCTTGTTCTAATCATAGGGCTGAGATTGAAAGATACCGTTTCGGTTAGAATAAGTCAGTGACGAGTAGGACCCGCTTGTCAGAAGCCCGTTGCGTGAGCGCGGTGCAGTTGGGCCGGCCCAATTAGTTTCCCGTGCAGAGCCCATTGATTCAAATAAGATTTTTCCATTTTAGTTAAAACCAGATTCTGTCAGTAGATTCAAAATTTAATTCAAAGAGATTCACTGAACCAAATTGCATGATTCCAATTTTGTTAGAAAGGTACTTAAAATATCTATCCACTCCCTTTGTATTAAAACCATCTAGAATTATATATCACCTATACCAAAAATAACAAGATAGAGACTTTTGACATTTCAAACATTTTTCTAAAATAAACTATAAATGTTTTTGAGATGATTCCACCTCTCAAAAATGACATTATCCATGCTCTACGTAAATATGTAAAAAGATTTGGTTTTACAAATATGAAACATGGCTTAGTATTAAAGGAGTGTTATATAGGCATTTATAGTCACTTTAATATTATTAAATAGTTATATTAAATCTTGTAATATATGAGCACCATTTTAAATCACATTCCCAAGTGTTGGAATAGATGGTGAGGACATGTGTCAACATGATCCACTATTTTAATTGGAGAATATTAAATCTTAAGGATTTAAAATGAGTAGAAATTACTTTTCTAAAATAAGAAGAATAATAAAATGTGAATATTCCACCTAATGATTGAGAAGATGCTAGGTCCTCTAGTATGAGCCCTTGTGTGCTAAATAGAAGTAGTGAAGTGTTGTTTGGTGATTGTGTACATTGAATGTGTTTATAGACGCTAGTGCCGACCTGAGCTACAATGAGGAGGAGTACTTCGAGGAAAAAGAAGAGAACTTCAACGACTACAACCAACAAGGCAAGATATCAGTGCAAGCTAGAACTAGGCATGCTATGTATGCAAGCCCTTATACCAGATACATTAGGCATGTTGGGTTGTGTCACTTTACTTATACCATTCATAGTTTTACTCCAAGCTTTACTTTCCCCTTTACTACAGTTTCTTACTTAGTAATGAATTGTGATTAGTGGAAATTAGATTGGAACCTATCAAGATCATAGGACTAGTCTTGGATACTTATACTTTGCTAGCAACCCCAATAGTGATACCCTCAATATTAGTGGCTAGTGCTAAGCTAAAACTTGACTACTTTAGATGGGAATACTTGGTGAAAATGATTATGAAAACCTTGGAATGAGAATTAATTCTATTGAAATGTTTTGACATGTGTTGTGAAACACAATGGTTTGATGATGAAACTAATGAGGCATGAGCCTTGACTTTAATAAAAACTGATGGTTGGGTTCGGATGCGATACCATTCCAATTTTACCGTACAGCCACAATACCTGAGTTGGGTAGGGCTTTACTGGAAGTTTATATGTCTTAGTATGGGTTCCCTTGCAGAAGAGGTTGAGCTGAGGCTACCACGTGATAAATGTCCACCTATGCAGTACCCAGGATGGTAGATGGCCATGGCTGGGAGTCCAAACTCATAGGGGAGGTGCCTATACTAGGTTGTGTAATTGAAAGGTTAAGATTGATTATCCGCATACTAAGTATGATGATTCAGGATTATTCTTGACGGATGTACCGAATTTTGTGGTCAAAGTGTACCACCTTTGCAGAGTGTCAAACTATTCGAATAGCCGCCTCCGTGGTTATGGACAGTTGGAGTGGCCAACCTGTTCCGTTGTCAGATGTTTTCAAAATGATTGGTGACTTGAAAGATGACTTTGACTTGACCACAACAGAGTTGTGGACATGAGATCTAAGTTCCCACTTAAGTAATGTAGAGAACTAAATTAGGTCTTTACCCTTAAAGCTTTATGAAATAAACCTGGCTTTTTGCAAAAAAAAAACCTAGAGCCTATGATTCCTACTAGTTATATTTTTACTTATACTAGTGGTAGTTTGCGAGTACTTAAAGAGTACTCATTGCTTTGTCCCTTGCTATTCCCATGGCTAGACTATGAGGAGGATTACCCAGAAGATGGACAGCAGGAGGTCTATGACAACTAGGATCATCTCCCATCATCAGCATTTCCTGTGATCATGAATATGAAGATCCGCTACGTTTACTTTCCGCTGCTTTGATTGTATTAAGACTGGATCATGAGATCCTTTATTTGTAAGACCTTATTATGGTTTGTAATGGATGATGTACTATGGTACCACTTCTGTTATGTCTCGCAAAAATGGTAATCCTGGGATTGCGATGTATGGCATAACAGGCATCTGGACTTAAAAATCCAGGTGTTGACAATGATCTACAATAACCCTGCACTAATCGAGCATGATGCGCAGATTTTAGGTCAGAGTCCAAATAGAAAGGAACAAGTACATCATTACCATTCGCATCAACTAAATTATGGTAGTGATAATTTAGCAGATCATAGTATTGCATTCATCCACAATCTGACAACAAGGGCAAAAAACAATGCACACTGACATAAGAACTACCTCACCGCTATGTGGGTGATGCACGGTGGCCAGCTCCTAGTGGACGCCATATCCTGGCCGCCGGGTCTAAAGCGATGCCATCTCATGGCCGAGCCAGAGCTCCTACTTTAATCACGGCCACCGCCAACCACTTTCCCGTGAGCACCTGCCCATGAGGTCGAACCCCAGCTTCCACGCGAACTCGGCGGTATCCACCGCACCTGAAAAAATAGACAACACATATGTGACACATCTTTGCTGCTGTAAGAGACAGGGAGTGGCAGCCGCGCAAAGCCAAAGACGGGAAGCAAGAAGGGAGGGGATCTGGGAGCTGCAGGTCCTTCTCTATAGGGTTATTGAATTATTTCGAATCATAGTAGCATCAGGTGAACTTAGACCATGTATGGTTTCATTATGGTTAATTCTCTTCTTAAAGTACGATCAGGTATTTCAGAGTATATTTATTATACATGAGAATACTTATACATGATAGAGGTCTTATACCTATATATGACTATACATAAACCAGTAGTAGTACTGTTACTAGAGAAAAACATGCTGCATAGTAGACCTCCACATGATAATAGTATATCATTCTCTTCGACAAGCAACACACTAAACAGAGTCCCAACCACAGTCACCACTTCTTTCACACAAGAAGGGCACGCATTGCTCCAGCCAAGTTCACACCTGAGCTCATGAGCTGGTAGAGAACAACCAGAGTTCCAATTAACATACACTCTCTAAGCTACACACCTAAACACAGGCGCGGTTCTGGCTTTGAACATATTCCAACTACACCATCGATCTAGAATCTCGGATGATTCAGACAAGACGAACTGCAAGGCCGAGGCTATAAAACGCAAAGATGGCTGAGCAATATCACTACTAGAGAAAAATATCTATCGACTGAAGTAGTCAATCAAGTCCATTCTTTCTCGTGCTCTGAGAATTCCAACTGCGTATGCACGAATGATAAGCAAGCTTGGGAGATTGAGGGAGGGGAGGACTCACGTGGAACCCTAGTTGTAGAGGTCGAGGGTGATGGCGAGGCGCTCGACGCCGCGCCTGGGGCGGGTGAGGTTGATGCTCTCGTGCGCCACCACGAACGGCGCGTCTCCTGTGCCAGTGGAGAGGGCCGCTAGGGAGAGCAGGACGACGGCAGCAACGACGGGGAGGAGGGATCGACGTGCCATCGCTTCTTGTAACTGGGAGCACCTAGAGCAAGGAGACCATGGAGGTGGCGGCGGCTCATGATGCGGCCTCCAACGGACATTGATGAGCATGATCCGGCGGATACAACGCGTCTGGCCTTGCACCTACCAGATCCGGCCTTGCCACTATCGAAGAACTAGGGATGTGGGGGAGGGGAGGCGGTGGCGCATCTAGAGGAACTGGCCTCCCTTCTCCCAGATCGAGAGAGAGGAGAGGTGGGTCTCGATGCGGAGGCGAGTCCCGGTGGCCAACATGGAACATCACCCAACACGGTCCGGCCATCTCGACGGCACCGGCGAGCCACCTGGACCCTTGTCGTGGTACTTGCACCGTCCTTCCCATCGGAGAGTACGTCTTGGGCGGCGATGACGATCTGTTTCGGGGGCAGGGGGCTCGAGGCCGGGTGGAACTGGGTCGGAGGAGGTGGGGACGGTGGAGGGGAGGAGCTCCATGGTAGGAGAAGCCAGGCAGGCATCGGACGGTGAGGGGAGAAGTGGCATCGGTGTTAGGGTTTGGGACGGGGAGGGGAGGAGCTCGCGTCCGAGAATGAGAGACTGGCGTCGGCATTAGGGTTTGGGTCGGGGAAGGAAGAGGGGATCGAGTTGGGACCGTGTGCGGTGGGGACTGGGAGCAGGGTGTGTTTCTTCGGGTGTGCCACCAGGCGTTGGATTTGAACTGAACGGTCCAGATCGGGCCAATAAGGATGATTCGTGGGAGGCGGTTTCCTGTGTTTTGATTAGTCGGTTCACAAAACACCTCTTTTTTTCACTCAGAAAATAGAAAATCACTTTTTGTCCAATGAAAATAAAAATTCCTCCGCCAACATTGTTCACAGTTCCAAGATGTACATATGTGCACAATATTTCCATGTAATCAGAAAAGTGTTCTCGGAAGTGAGCTATCACGGATGAAGTTTCGTGGCTTTCAGACTAAATTACCAATGGTATGGCTAAAATCTCGACATAGTTTGCGATAATTTGTCTATATTATGCACACAAGTGCATCTTGGGATGGCGAACAATGTTGCAGGAGGAAGTTTTCCTTTTCGTCGCATGGAAAAGCCATTTTCTATTTTTTGAGTACCAAAATCGGGGTGTTTTGATGCAACACCAAATGGTGAATACAAAATGCTACCACTCCATTTTTCAAAAATACTAGACCACCTTACATGAACAATGTCCCAACCGGGGATTCATGAACTTTTCCCTCCACCCCTGGTGAAAAAGACAAATGACTACCGAATCTGTAGGAAGTGGGTCTTTGAACTACAGGTACATGATCTAATGCTCATGATTTTTTGAAAAAATAATTTTTAGACTCACAATATGATGTTTCTTCAGAGATATAATGCAAATTTAGCGAGGCTCATACCCTATCTTCATGCTCGCCATTTTGACCATAGTTTGAAATGGGAAAATTTGAAAACGGGCATAAGAAATTAAAAACGGTCTGAACAATGTAAATCCTTCATGTGGTGTCATATTATGGACATAGTTGCAAGGAAAAATACCATACTCAGTATATTGATTGCATCTCGAAAAAACCTTCACAAAAATGATCTATCATGTTCGAGGTTTCATGTCTTTCGAGTCAAACGACCAATGTTATGGCTAGAATCATGGAATAGTTTGCGATAATGTGCCTATATGGGGTACGCATGTGCATCTTGGGATGGCGAACAATGTTGCAGGAGGAAGTTTTCTTTTTCATCACATGGAAAAACCATTTTCCATTTTTAGAATGCCAAAATCAAGGAATTTTGTGAAGCATCACCAAACGGTGAATACAAAATGCTACAACCCTATTTTTCAAAAATACTAGACCACCTTACATGAACAATATCCCAACCGGGGATTCGCAAACCTTTCTATCAACCCGTTGTGAAAAAGACAAATATTTGCTGAATCGGTAGGAAGCGGGTCCGGTTTGAACTACAGGTACATGATCCGATGATCATGATTTTTTGAAAAAAAACATTTTTAGACTCATAATATGATGTTTCTTCAGAGATATAATGCAAGTTTAGCGAGGCTCATCACCTGTCTTCATGCACGCCATTTTGACCATAGTATGATATAGGAAAATTTGAAAACGGGCATAAGAAATTAAAAAACGGTCCGGACAATGTAAATCATTTGCGTGGTCTCATATTATGTGACATAGTTGCAAGTAAAAATACCAAACTCGGTATATTGATTGCATCTCGAAAAAACTTTCACAGAAATGACCTATCATGTTCGAGGTTTCATGTATTTCGGGTCAAATGACTAGTGTTATGGATATAATCGCTGCATAGTTTGCGATAATATGCTCATATTGGGAACACCTGTGCATCTTGGGATGGCGAACAATGTTGTAGGACGAAGTTTTCCTTTTTTCACATGGAAATGTCATTCTCCATTTTCGGAGTGCCAAAATCTGGGCGTTTTGTGAAGCAACATCAAACGGTGAATACAAATGCTACCACCCCATTTTAAAAAAATACTAGACCACCTTACATGAACAATGTCCCAATCGGGGATTTGCAAACCTTTCCGTCCACCCCTGGTGAAAAAGACAAATGTGTACTGAATCGATAGGAATTGGGTCCAGTTTGAACTACAGGTACATGATATGATACTCATGATTTTTTGAAAAATCATTTTTAGACTGAGATGTGATTCAATGGACCATCGGAGGAACGAAACGTTGTAAACGTCCAAGGGGTAGAATCGCCCCGTATGTATTAGAGAGGAGGGCGCACGAGGGTAACCCGCGAAGCCCATGTCTAGGCCCGTATTCCCACATATCCGCATACTTCCACGTCGCTACATTACGTTTGACCATTCATTGCCACGTTGTCATTCAGAGAAACCATTGCCATGTTGCCACACCATTAGGTTTTGATCACGAAAATAAGATCGCGGCCACCATTTCTCGAGGCACTTCTAACCTAAATTTTTGATCCCGGCGGCGACGTGCGCTGGCGAGGCGATGTGAATCTGGCTGACCAGCCTTCTAATCCTCCATCTGCGAACCTGCCTGGCTCCGGTGGTGACGTGTCCGTCCACGCCGACGGCCGAGATCTAATCCTCCATCTCCGAACATGCCCGGCTTTGGTGGCAACGTGGCCTTCCATACAAATGATAACCGTTCCAATCCTACATATGTAGATCAAAGGCCAGCCAGATCCACTCATCCTCAGGACGCATCGACCAGTTCGCCTGTGTCCCATCTAGCCACCGACTCCCGGAAGATGTGAGTAGCTGCCTCTCTAACACATATTATTTGCATCTCCTTTAGCATAGTGGTTTAGGGTTCATCGTTCCATCTCCAAGTCCTCCATATATACATAATTGATTAGATTAGTGTTGTTGGTTTTCTTTGCTTGAACATATGGAGGACTCTATGTCAACTGGGAGTGACAATGAGAGTGTCCCTACACGCAATGGTGATTCAGGTTCAGATGTTAGAGATAGTTCTTTCTCTGAAGATGAGCCTACTGAGAACGACCTCTATGAATAAAACAAATCCGAGGATGATGAGGTCACGTGAAGTTTCTGTTTCATTTTGTACGCAAACCTAGAACATGCAAATTTATACTCCTAGTTTCTAAATTGTGTAGATGGACATCGATTGTGGAAACAAGGAGCACAATACAGAAGAATTGTTCTCGGAATGCATTAGTGATGTATGTCGAGTGCTACACTATTTTAATAAGAATTGAATAGACATGCTACATGACTTTGTGCTACAATAGTGTAGGTTATACTATTCTCTCAGAGTGACCATGATTATTTTGGGGATTCAGACTTGGAAACCTGGGATGAAGAGGCAACGTAAGAATCACAAGAACTTGAAGGGTCAAAATATGAATAAAATATTGATGTAAGTTGCTTATTATTGTACAACAAGGCATAAATAGTATCAACCAGATCACCACTTACATTGCTTTGCTTTTAATTGTGTATGTTATAGAAAATTCATAGCATGAGCATAGTCAGCATCAAGTGATACCAGAAAGGATTTTCAACATACTCATGATAAGCGGGACATGCACAAGAATGTAAAGGAGATGACCTTCCCTTCTGAAGTGGCATCATACACTTACTACAACGTATAGGCGAGATAACATGGTTTCAGCATAAGACGATAGAAGGTGAAGCGAGGTCCTAATGGAGAAATTCTGTATAGGCGGTTTCTCTGTTCCATGTCAGGGAAACATGAGGAAAAGTATTTGAACATGGATGGCCGCAAGAAGAGGCAACGAGCTCTATCTCGCTGCAACTGTCAATCCCATATCATCATGTCGTTTAACAAATCTGAGGGGCATTGGAAGGTTCTGAGATTTCAGGATGATCACAACCATGTGCTAGCTAAACCCGATGAAGTCCCGTTTCTTCGGTCCCACCGAAAGATCAAGCCTTATCAAAGAGCTGAAATCATGTCACTGGCAGCAGGTGGGATGCGAAAGTTTGAGATTATGAAAAGTGGCAGGTGGAGCAAGGTTGGGTTCATCCCAAAGGATCTTTACAACATGTGTTGCTAGGAGAAGAGGAAGTTGATTGCATCCAGTGACGCTAACACAGCCATCCGAATTATGCATAATAGGAAGGACCATGATCTTGAATTCTTTTTCGATTACCAGCTAGATAAAGAAGGAAATTTGAAAACCATGTTTTGGTGTGACTCTCAGTCACGTCGGGACTATTAGGACTTCGGTGATGTGTTCGTGTTCGACAGTACATACAAAATGAATCGGTATGGAATGTCGTTCATTTCTTTCGTGGGGTTGAACCATCACCACAGGACTACTATTTTCGCATGCGCCATCATCCCAAACTAGAAAATAGAAACATATGTTTGGCTGCTTCAAACATTTCTGAAAGCTATGTGTGAGAAGAAGCCACAAGGGGTTATCACTAATGCAAACGGTTCAATGATGAAAACTATTGGCATTGTCTTCAAGGATGTGTGGCATTGTGTATGTACGTGACATATTGAAAAGAATATGAAAAAACACCTCTATCACGAATCTCTGAATGATTTTAGGTCATTGCTGTACTACAGCACCTCAGAAGAGAACACCATTATGGAATGACACTGGTGGATTTGATTGTGCACTACGAGAACACCATTAACCGTATCCATCAGGAAGATGCGTGGCAGGACTACGCGGACTGATAGACTGTACCTATGGTGATTACTAAATACAAGGATATTGAGATGGCTGTTGCTGAAGTATTCACTGCAGGAAACTTCTATATCTTGCAAGCGGAGCTGAAAAGGATTGATGGACTCAAGATTTCTGAATGTACGACATATTGTTCCAGTTCTAAGTACACTGTGGTATGGGCAAATAAAATTACTAGGAAGTTTGATATGATCTACACGCTTGGAGACAGTGAGGAAACTATAAAGTGCTCCTGTAGAAGGATGGCTAGGAAGGGGCTCCCTTGCAAGCACATCCTCTGCATATTGACTTGCCTAGGACTAGACAAAATACCAAACTGTTGTGTCCTTCAACGCTTCTCAAAGAATGCAAGATATAGATTGCCTACGCAGTGTGAGAGCGATATGTTCGGATATGGATGGTCAAGTGCAGCCGAGAGGAAAAAGTTTTGCGACTTGAATGTACAATCTCAAGAAGTTATCGCAGTGGCATGCCATGATCAAGAGTCTTATGATGACTACTAGGAATGCATGCAGCGCATAATGCACAGGACAAAGGGGCACAAAAAAATCATACAAGCTACTTCGATGTAGATGCACAAAGCAGAAGGGGAAAGCACCTGAAGTTGGTGATCCACTAAAAGTTAAATCCAAAGGCGCGCCTAAGAAAAGAAAAAGAGTTCAAGCTGAGGGTGATAATCCACCGATAAGTAAAAATGGCAGACCACTATCATATGATGAACAAAAAAAGAAGGAGGGGGACTGCCACTGCACGTCATGCAATACTACTGGTCATAATATATGAAACGCTAAATTATGCGAACAACATCCGAAGTAAGTCCTTCCTTTAGTACAACTAAAAAGCATTATCAAATCTTTCATTGAAATTGTCAATAGCTAACTACGCCTTACTATTATGCAGGTATGTGGAACCATAAGAAAACTAGACATTGCCCTTAATTCATAAACCATGTGGTCGTTTGTGCAGAAAACAACCTATTTGGTTACGTGGGCTACCCCGCGTTGTGTCTAGAACGAGTATGAAAGCAGCCCGTGGCTAGGCCCAGGAACAACGGTCGAATTGGCCTTTTCTGTGGAGCCAGCCTCGGTTGGGCTCAGAATGGGCTGCCGCCTCCCAACGGTTGCACGTGTGGGGAAGTGCGGGAGACGCGAATAACTCCCTCACCACTCTACCTCACTTCATGTGACCGCCCCACTCCTCCAGTAAGAGCAGCCACATCATGTCACATCGTAGAGACCGATGGCCTCCTCCTCTCCTCCTCTCCCGCCTCCTCCAGCCAGCTTTTCCTCCGTCAAGGTAGTACCCCGGGTCAAGCACACACCCCGCCAGCAGGCGGACCTCCCTGTCCAGCTCGCCATTGTTGGGTACGAGGCAGGGGGATTTAGGAGCGTGGTGGCTCCAGCTGACCCCGTCGTAGTCCCCTCTCCACGAAGGACATCGCCACTATCGAGGGTGCCGCGTGAGGCGCCAGTTAGGGCTGCGGCGGTTGGAGCGGTGCAATCCCCATGGATTGCATTGGGGTTTTCCCCTGCCCCGACATGCTTCTGCACCAACCCCTACCGCAGCGCATTTAGGGCAGCGGCCATGATGGAGGGGGCGCCGGGGTGGAGCGGCGACATGGTCGGGCCGTCCGCCTTCACGGCTGCTCCGCCAAGCAGAGACATGCCATTTCCGCCAGGGTTCGTTGCGATCCTAGTAGGATTTCCTACCCTCGGCATTTCCGCAATGATTGGCCACGACAGTAGCGGGAGGCACCCCCTCCGGGTAGTTTGCACCCAGCACGACCGCTCCAGCAGCCGTCGCTATGGCCATGTCCATCGCTACTTCACCAGCACCTCCGGCGATTTGGTCGTCCAGTGCTCTGCCACAGGTAAGGGGTCTCTTTTCCTCATCTATTCTTGTTCGTGTATACAAATTGATATGCTTGCTTGATAGAATGTGTTACATACGAATGATGGCAATGTAATGTTGCTTAATATGTGACCATTGTGCAAGGGAAGATCAAATTTTTCCATGTTTGCTTGTCTAGATGCTTGGCAGCAGCATTATGCATGTGTAGATGAATGCCATTGCCATGCTTGCTTTTGTCGATGCTTGGCATCACCATTAAGCATGTGTAGATGAATGGCCTTGCCATGTTTGCTTGTCTAGATGCTTGGCAGGAGTGTAGATGAATGCTATTTCCATGTGTTGCTTGTTTAGATGGTTGGCATCACCATTAAGCATGTGTAGATGAATGCTTGTCTAGATGCTTGGAAGCAGTGTAGATGAATGCTATTGCCATGTTTGCTTGTCTATATGCTTAGCAGTAGTGTAGATGAATGTTATTGCCATGTCTGCTTGTCTAGATGCTTGCCATTTTACTTGTGTACATGCTTGCCATGACCATTAAGGATGTGTAGATGAGTGGCATTTCCATGTTTGCTTGTCTAGATGCTTGGCATGGCCATTAAGCTTGTATAGATGAATGCCATTGCCATGTTTGCTTATCTAGATGCTTGGCATCACCATTAAGCATGTGTAGATGAATTCTTGTCTAGATGTTTCGCAGATGTGTAGATGAATCATATTGCCATGTTTGCTTGTCTAGATGCTTGGCATCACCATTAAGCATGTGTAGATGCTTAGCAACAGTCTAGATAGATGATATTTCCATGTTTGCTTGTCTAGATGCTTGGCATCACCATTAAGCATGTGTAGATGAATGCTTATCTAGATGCTTGGCAGCAGTGTAGATGAATGCTATTGCCATGTTTGCTTGTCTATATGCTTGCCATTTTTCTTGTGTACATTCTTGGCATTGCCATTAAGCATGTGTAGATGAATGGCATTGCCATTTTGCTTGTGTACATTCTTGGCATGACCATTCAGCATGTGTAGATGAATAGTTATGCCATTTTGCTTGTGTACATGCTTGGAATGATCATTAAGCTTGTGTAGATGAATGCCATTGACATGTTTTCTTGTCTAGATGCTTGGCATCACCATTAAGAATATGTAGATGAATCTTGTGTAGATGCTTGGCACCAGTGTAGATGAATGCTATTGCCATGTTTGCTTGTCTATATGCTTGCCATTTTTCTTGTGTATATGCTTGGCATGACCATTAAGCATGTGTAGATGAATGGCATTGCCATTTTTCTTGCGTACATGCTTGGCATGACCATTAAGCATGTGTATATGAATGGCTATGCCATTTTGCTTGTGTACATGCTTGGCATGACCATTAAGCATGTGTAGATGAATGGCATTGCCATTATTGCTTGTCTAGATTCTTGGAAACTATGTAGATGAATGCTATTGCCATGTCTTATTGTATATATGCTTGCCATTTTGTTTGTGTACATGCTTGGCATGTCCATTAAGCATGTGCAGCTGAATGGCATTGCCATTTTGCTTTTGTACATGCTTAGCATGACCATTAAGCATGTGTAGATGAATGGCATTGCCATTTTGCTTGTGTACATGCTTGGCATGACCATTAAGCTTGTGTAGATGAATGACATTCCCATGTTTGCTTGTCTACGTGCTTCGTATGACAGTTAAGCTTGTGTATATGAATGTCATTGCCATGTTTGCTTGTCTAGATGCTTGGCATCACCATTAAACATGTGTAGATGAATGCTTGTCTAGATGCTTGACAGCAGTGTATATGAATGCTATTACCATGTTTGCTTGTCTATATTCTTGCCATTTTGCTTGTGTACATGGTTGGGATGACCATTAAGCATGTGTAGATGAATGGCATTGCCATCTTTGCTTGTGTACATGGTTGGAATGACCATTAAGCTTGTGTACATGAATGCCATTGCCATGTTTGCTTGTCTACATGCTTGGTATGACCTTTAAGCTTGTGTAGTTGAATGGCATTGCCATGTTGGCTTCTCTAGATGCTTGGCATCACCATTCACCATGTGTAGATGAAAGCTTGTCTATATGCTTGGCAACAGTGTAGATGAATGCTATTGTCATGTTTGCTTGTCTATATGCTTGCCATTTTGCTTGTGTACGTGGCTGGCATGACCATTAAGCATGTGTGGATGAATGGCATTTCCATTTTCTTGTGTACATGCTTGGCATGACCATTTTTGCTAGTGTAGATGAATGCCATTGCCAGGTTTGCTTGTCTTCATGCTTGGCATGACCATTAAGCATGTGTATACGAATGTATGAATCTCTGTACAACTGTCATTTATCTATTTGATTTGCACAATGCATTTGCTAGTGTTTTCTGATCAGTTCTGATTGGCAAGCAAGGTACCCAAGCAGGACTGGGTACGAGGACTTCATCCGAGACCTCACTCCCTCAACGGCTAGACCAGCCCTCAACAGCTTGCTGGCAGAAGCATAGACGAGGAAGAAGAAGGATGGTCATGGCCGCAAGGCGCATAAATGAGGACCTCCCCCATTACTTCTATGTCCAGATCAAGGCCATGGACCTAACTACACTCCAGGTCCGAGAAAGGATGAAGCCGGTAGTGCTGAAGCAGTTGTAGATAAGGTAGCAGGTTTGCACTCTCCCCCTGAAGACCTCCTCCTTATGTGAGTATGGCGTGTAACTACAGATGTTCGGGGGGCATATGTACTTGATGAACGGCTGGAGTGAGTTTTTTGTCAAAGATCAAGCTCTAGGTTGGGGACACCCTTTCCTTCA
Source organism: Avena insularis (assembly GCA_023614405.1). Classification (NCBI taxonomy): domain Eukaryota; kingdom Viridiplantae; phylum Streptophyta; class Magnoliopsida; order Poales; family Poaceae; genus Avena; species Avena insularis. The sequence goes on from CM042692.1 coordinate 274,050,520, forward strand.
ACTACATCAATAAGCAGAAGTGCTTCAAGGTGACTATCTTCAGGGATTTCAACAGCAGGGAGGAGTTGATCACCTGCAACATGTAATCTGAGTACACTCTGTTGTTCGTTAATATATTAAGTAGTCTCCATTTTGTGCTTTGTGGATGTATATGGAACCACCGTCTTTTGACTCAGGGGTGTGTACCCCTAGCATGAATAACTTATCAGGTAGCATGGGATGCACCTGACTATGAACTACCCTAACTAACTTGCTAGTATCTATGATATGTTCTTATTTGTGCTCAGCTGATATGAATATGGTGTGCTCTGTTCATATGGGATGTCGTCGCGTCCTCTCCTTGGTGCTTGCGACATGGCCACAGAATCTTACGCTTGGATACCAATTATCGCTCGCAACCTGCGAGCTGGCTCTCAGAATCTATTACACGACCTGGAGCAAACTCTGACTGAAACACCTAAGAAACGACTAACTGCTACTCTGACGAAACTAACAGAAATAACACCTAAACTGAAACCTGACAGTAGTCAAGTTGCTTGACAGTCCCGGTGAAGTCGACGATGATCTTCTACTCGTCAACACACTGCCTGATGTAGCGGTAGAGCACCTTGATATGTTTGCTTCGATCGTGGTACACCGGGTTTCTTCAGAGGGAAATGGCAGACTTGTTGTCCGCCTTTAGTGTCGCCGGAGCCACCTCTTCTCCGGTAAGATCAGCGAGCAGACGTGAGAGCCAAGTGCCTTGGCATGCAGCTCTTGTCGTGCCCTCGAGCGTAGACCGCGTGCTGGTGAGGAAGGTGGCTCCGACGTCGTGCGTGCTACCGGAGCTAGCGTTGATGGAGACACCGGTGCACCTTGGTCCACCAGTGTTGACCGGAGCTGAGTGCACGAAGCAGTCCACCGTGAACACCGTTCTCACAGGGGTGTCCTCATGCGCGCTCCAGTCCCAGCTCGCATCCTCGTCGAAGACCACGTCCCGTGAGACGTGCACGCACTTGGCGATGGGATCATAGAGGCGGTAGCCCTTCGCCCTAGAAGAAGTTCGACATGCCCTTCACCTTCAGCATGCTCCTGGCCATCGTGGCTACCGTTTGGTTGTGACGCTCGACCACCCTGTTTTGCTTGGGTGAGTATGGCACCGTTGCGCTTGACGCCGGTGTCAGCGCAGTGCGCGGTGAACATGGCTGACATGAACTCGCCACCATAGTTCGTGTGCGGCACACGAAGCTTGCTGAAGGTCTCGGCTGTGGCTTGTGTCAAGGGGATTATCCCTGGGTACCCCAAAGAAGCACTCAATATGGATCAAAAAGGCAAAACGCAAAATAGATTAAGAAAAGGCAGCAGCAGACAACCTAGGCCAGCTGGAGCCTCCTAGCCGGCCCACCACCTCGCAGGCTCCACCTCTCCTTCCTGCTGGGCCGGTTCCCCCATGCCTCCCCGTTGTGACAGCATCCTGGCCGGCTGGTCCCATCCCCACCCGAATGGGCCTCCTCTCTACCGCGCCCCCGGCTGGGCCCCTTGCCGGCCCACATGGCTCCGCCTTCATGTCTGGCTCCATTCGGGCCACGTAGGCCACCCCAACCGGCTGGGCTTTAGCCGCCTCGCTTGCTGGGCCGCTAGTGCCCCGCCCAGCTGGGCCGCCAGGGGTCGATCGCCACCGCCCCAGTGATACGTTGTAAACATATCTATATTTTTTGATGTTCCATGCTTGTTTTATATCTACTTTCTTATGTTTTGTCCAAACTTTGGAATATTTTTACACATTTTCTGGAACTAACCTATAACAAGATGCCACAGTGCCAGTTGCCTATTTTCTGCTGTTGTTGGTTTCAGAAAAGCTAGTAAGGAAATATTCTCGGAATTGGACCGGACAAAAGCCAAAGTCAATATTTTACCCGAAGCAACACGGAGTCCGGAGGGCAACCGAAGGGGGGCCACACCCTATGGTGGCGCGGCTGGCCCTAGGCACGCCGCCACCTGGTGTGGGACCCTCGAGGCTCCACCGACCTTTCCCCTTCGCCTATAAAAACCTCCCGGGACGAAAACCCTAAGTACCCGATCAAAATTCCACGAAAGAGTCTATAGCCTCCGCCATCTCCATCCCTAGATCGGGAGGGATTTGAAGCTCTTCCCGGCACCCTGCCAGAGGGGAGAGATCACCCTGGAGGCCTTATTCATCACCATGAGTGCCTCCGGTGTGATGCGTGAGTAGTTCATCCCTCGACTACGGGTCCATGTAGTAGCTAGATGGTTGGTTTTCCTCCTTTGTGCTACCATGTTTAGATCTTGTGAGCTCCGTTCATGATCAAGATCATCTATTTGTAATCCTACATGTTGTGTTTGCGGGGATCCGATAGATATTGAGATGCTATTTCAGATTGATTATTGATTATATCATGTCTATGTTATTTGTGATCTTGCATGCTTTCTGTTGTTAGTAGCTATCTTGGCCAAGTAGATGCTAGCAACTCCAAGAGGGAGTATTTATGCTCGATAGTGGGTTCATGTCTCTAGTAATCTGGGGAAGTGACAGGAATCTCTAAGGTACTAGATGTGTTATTGCTACTACGGAGAAAACAGCAATCCTTTGTCCATGGGACAATCGTATTGTTTACTTTACACACTTTGCTTAATTTGGGTTGACTTGGCGCATGCTCACACCATGCTAAGACTACACCAAGTCACCATAGCCTCTACGATCATTTAGTTTTCAACTTGTAATATCACTTTATGCTTTAATTAATAATGTTTTGTTGCTTTGCATGATTATGGCCATTATTGCTCTCTTAGTTGGTCGCTCCCAGTCTTTTGCTAGCCTCCACATGTACCAAGTATGAGTTCCACTCATGCATCCAACTCCAAATAAAACCAAGTTATTCCATAGAGTCCATCATACCTACCTATTAGTATTATTGCTATTCCAAGTATATTCATGTTTTTATCTACCTTCCGAACTAAACTTGTTATGTGAAAATTAGTGATTAAAGTTCTCACAAACGTGATGGCACACTTTACTTTTCTTGCACTTAATAAGCTTGAACCATTGTGCCCATCTATGATGTGTATATGCTTGCGTTTTGTAAGTTGTGAATTAGCACAACCATGTTACCATGGGGAATGCTTTCAACATTGCACTTTTTTTAGTTGATATCAGTTTCTTTTGTTGATGGATCCCGGTGGTGTGAAATGAAAGGGGAGCTTGTAAGGCTCATGGAGTTCGTATATGTGTTAGAGAAACGCCTGGGCGGCTCTTCTAAGCCATGCCTAATCATGGTGGAAACCTGCAGCATAACCATAGTGAGAAATCTATGAAGCATCCTCTATAAAAAACCTATGCAAATAGGAAAGAAAAAAGGCTTATGCAAATAGGAAATAAAAGGATCACTAAGATGCTCATTGTCTACTTGCCTTGTCATTTTGATATGGGAAAGCTTTCATATCATTGGGCAAGGGGTACCCCGTTGGTGGTTCTCTATGATACACATGTACTTACAATGACAAGAACTTACCTGTGACTAAATTTGAGTAGCATGAGGAACGATAGTCGTAAGTAAGGGGCATGAGATTTTCAGCTTATAACTTGTCAAGCATATCCTCATGTTTGTTCACTTTAACCTTAATCACCTAAAGATGCTTATGATAGGGGCAATGAGAGCTGAAAGCTAATAAGTACCATAATTTTTGGAAGCTCTTTATGAGACTTGAATCCCTGCTTCCTTCTATGAAGGGCCTTTTTTTTCTTTTATGTCGAGTCTCCATCTTCTATCTTTATGCACCTATTGAGAGAGCATAGTGGCCATTCTTAGTTTAATGCGCATTGTCCCAAAACTAGTTGATTGATTCATAACTTTGATATTGCTTGTTCTTAAATTATTTGTATCTTGTCACCCTTATGAACTTTGAAGGTGTCCTATGCATTTATGTTTTGCTACACTATGAGGGACAAGCTGAATACCATTCCCATTATGTTTTCTATATGTGAAACAAACAAACGTCTTTCAAAGCACTGTTATTCATGAATCTTTTGTTTGTACCTCTTCATGTTATAACATAGTTCCTATGTATTATTGTTTGAACTATATCTTTCATGCTATGCTAGCGTACTATGATCCCAGCTATCAATGTTTTACAAATACCTTGATTAAGATTATGATGGTGCATGTCACCTTAAAAATTATTCTTTTTTATCACTTACCTACTCGAGGACGAGCAGGAGTTAAGCTTGGGGATGTTGATACGTTGTAAACGTATCTATAATTTTTGATGTTCTATGATTTTTTTATATCTACTTTCTTATGTTTTGTCCACACTTTGGAGTATTTTTACACATTTTCTGGAACTAACCTATTAACAAGATGCCACAGTGCCAGTTGCATGTTTTCTGCTATTTTAGTTTTAGAAAAGCTAGTAAGGAAATATTCTCGGAATTGGACTAGACAAAAGCCAAAGGCAATATTTTACCCGAAGCAACACGGAGTCCTGAGGGCAGCCGAAGGGGGGCCAGGAGGCGGCCACACCCTAGGGTAGCGCGGCCAGCCCTAGGCGCGCCTCCACCTGGTGTGGGCCCCTCGAGGCTCCACCGACCTTGCCCCTTCGCATATAACAACCTCCCGGGACGAAAACCCTAAGTACCCGATCAAAATTCCACGAAAGTGTCTGTAGCCGCCGCCATCTCCATCCCTAGATCGGGAGGGATCTGAAGCTCTTCTGCACCCTCATGGAGGAGAGATCACCACAGGCCTTCTTCATCACCATGACTGCCCCCGGTGTGATGCATGAGTAGTTCATCCCTGGACTACGGGTCCATGTAGTAACTAGATGGTTGGTTCTCCTCCTTTGTGCTACCATGTTTAGATCTTTTGAGCTCCGTTCATGATCAAGATCATCTATTTGTAATCCTACATGTTGTGTTTGCGGGGATCCGATGGATATTGAGATGTATTTCAGATTGATTATTGATTCTATCTTGTCTATGTTATATGTGATCTTGCATGCTTTCCGTTGTTAGTAGCTATCTTGGCCAAGTAGATGCTAGAAACTCTAAGAGGGAGTATTTATGCTCGATAGTGGGTTCATGCCTCTAGTAATCTGGGGAAGTGACAGGAATCTCTAAGGTACTAGATGTGTTGTTGCTACTAGGGAGAAAACAACAACCTTGTCCATGGGACATTTGTATTGTTTACTTTACACACTTTGCTTAATTTGGGTTGACTTGGCACATGCTCACACCATGTTAAGACTACACCAAGTCACCATAGCCTCTATGATCATTTAGTTTTCGAATTGTAGTAGCACTTTATGTTTTAATTAATAATGTTTTGTCGCTTTGCATGATTATGACCATTATTGCTCTCTTAGTTGGTCGCTCCCAGTCTTTTGCTAGCCTCCACATGTACCAAGTATGAGTTCCACTCATGCATCCAACTCCAAATAAAACCAAGTTATTCCAAAGAGTCCACCATACCTACCTATTAGCATTATTGCTATTCCAAGTATATTCATATTTTTATCTACCTTCCGAATTAAACTTGTTATGTGAAAATTAGTGATTAAAGCTCTCACGAACTTCATGGCACACTTTACTTCTCTTGCACTTAATGAACTTGAACCATTGTGCCCATCTATTATGCGTATATGCTTGCGTTTTGTAAGTTGTGAATTAGCAGAACCATGTTGCCATGGGGAACGCTTTCAACATTACACTTTATTTAGTTGATATCATGTTATTTTTCTTATGGATCCCGGCGGTGTGAAATGAAAGGGGAGCTTGTAAGTCTCATGGAGTTCGTATATGTGTTAGAGAATCGCCTAGGCGGCTGGTCTAAGACATGCCTAATCATGGTGGCAACCTGCATCGTAACCATAGTGAGCAATCTATGAAGCATCCTCTATAGAAAAACCTATGCAAATAGGAAAGAAAAAAAGAAAAAAGGCCTATGCAAATAGGAAATAAAAGGATCGCTGAGATGCTCATTGTCTGCTTGCCTTGTCATTTTGATATGGGAAAGCTTCTGTATCATCGGGCAAGGGGTACCCCATTGACGGTTCTCTATGATACACATGTACTTACAATGACAAGAACTGAATTGTGACTAAAGTTGAGTAGCATGAGGAAGGATACTCGTAAGTAAGGGGCATGAGATTTTCAGCTTATAACTTGTCAAGCATATCCTCATGTTTGTTCACTTTAACCTTAATCACCTAAAGATGCTTATGATAGGGGCAATGAAAGCTGAAAGCTAATAAGTACCATAATTTTTGGAAGCTCTTTATGAGACTTGAATCCCTGCTTCCTTCTATGAAGGGCATTTTTTTCCTTTTATGTTGAGTCTCCATCTTCTATATTTATGTACCTATTGAGAGAGCATACTAGCCATTCTTAGTTTAATGTGCATTGTCCCAAAACTAGTTGATCGATTCATAACTATGATATTTCTTAAATTATTTGTATCTAGTCACCCTTATGAACTTTGAAGGTGTCCTATGCATTTATGTTTTGCTACACTATGAGGGACAAGCTGAATACCATTCCCATTATGTTTTCTATATGTGAAACAAACAAACGTCTTTCAAAGCACTATTATTCATGAATCTTTTGTTTGTACCTCTTCATGTTATAACATAGTTGCTATGTCTTATTGTTAGAACTATATCTTTCATGCTATGTTAGAGTACTATGTTCCCAGCTATCAATGTTTTACAAATACCTTGATTAAGATTATGATGGTGCATGCCACCTCAAAAATTATTCTTTTTTATCACTTACCTACTCGAGGATGAGCAGGAGATAAGCTCGGGGATGCTGATACGTTGTAAACGTATCTATAATTTTTGATGTTCTATGCTTGTTTTATATCTACTTTCTTATGTTTTGTCCACACTTTAGAGTATTTTTACATATTTTTTGAAACTAACCTATTAACAAGATGCCACAGTGCCAGTTGCCTGTTTTTCTGCTATTTTTAGTTTCAAAAAGGCTAGTAAGGAAATATTCTCGGAATTGGACCGGACAAAAGCCAATGTCAATATTTTACTCGAAGCAACACGGAGTCCAGAGGCAGCCGAAGGGGGGCCACGAGGCGGCCACACCCTAGGGTGGCACGACTAGCCCTAGGCGCGCCACCACCTGGTGTGGGCCCCTCGAGGCTCTACCGACCTGACCCCTTTGATACTTAACTAACGTATCCATAATTTTTGATGTTCTATGCTTGGTTTTATCTACTTTCTTATGTTTTGTCCATACTTTGGAGTACTTTTCATATGATTTCTTGGACTAACCTATTAACAAGAGCCACAGTGCCAGTTGCCTGTTTTCTGCTGTTTTTAGTTCCAGAAAGTCAGAAAATGAATATTCTCGGAATTGAACCGGACAAAAGGCAAAGTCGTTATTTTCCCGAAAGATTCACGGAGCTAGAATGAGAGACAAAGGGGGGCCACAGGGTGGCCACACCACCCCTAGGCTTGGAGGCTTCTTATAGGCGAAGGGGCAAGGTCGGTGGCCGGCCAGGGGCCCACACCATGCCCTGGCGCGGCATAACTAAGGGTTCGATAACCTTGAAGGTGTTTTCTTCCTCCTACTGGTTCGATAACCTTGGTTTCATAACTAAGGGAAAACTTGTTGTTGTGCTTATCGTACATTCCTCTTGGGGTTCCCAACGAGCTCGAATATATTTTGAGCCATCACCCAGCTCGATCGATCGCCCTCGCCTGGCCTCCTGATTGTCACCAGGATCACCAGCGCCCCTGCCACTGGCCGGCTCGCACCATCCGGTTCAGAGGGATCGATCCTAGCCGGATCGATCACCCACCTCCAGCTACCCAGCGCTGCATTGGATCCCTATGTACCAGAAGAAGGACGAGAAGACAGCGACAAAACCGAAGCCACTACTATGCACTATACACTAGTCAGATGATGTAACAAATAATCTAGCACTATGCATGACATCTTGTACTATTAGATGACACATGCATAGTGTAGTTAGGTTTAGTGGGCCCACCTTTGTCCCTTGGCCCTCCAATATAAGGCACCATGGAGGGCACTCTCTCAGATAGATGGAGATCGATCGATCACTCCCAGGAGAGGAGACACACGCATGGGCACTTGATCAATCTCTAGCTCCCTGGGAGCTAGCTCACTCTGCTAGCTAGTTCATCTCAGATGCAAATACAGCTCTAGGAGCACCTTTGTAGCCTGGATATACCCACATATAGTATCAGACATGCAGGAGTAGGATTTTTACCTCACCACGAGGGCTCAACTGGTACTTCTGTGTCTCACGCTTTCGCTTGTACCCAATCCCGCCAGCACACCGCCATCCGGCTTGCTCCCACACCTTTATCTAGCCTTCTTAGACAATGTCGTTTCCAACACAACGACAGCTTGGCGCCCACCATGGGACGAGTATGGCTACGGTCGGAGCCTGTTCTGCACGGGACCTCTTCATCGCCATCGTCACCGACGCCGTTTCGAGTTGCCTGGGGGCTCGCGGCCTCCGCTTGGCCGTGTTCACCAACTCCGACTCCGTTCCTTCGAGTCTCTCGGGCGCTCGGCGAGTTGCCCGGGGCTCGTCGCCTTCGCCGCGTTGTGGTCACCGACTTCGCCTTGCCAAGTTTCGCAGGGGCTCGCCGCCTACGCCTGTGTCGCCGCGTCCGCACTCGAGCCCAGCCTCACCGCCCGGTTCGCGGCGCCGCGCCGCGCTCGTCGCCCGCAGCCCATGCTCGCGGCCGGCCTCCTTCGTCCTTCAGGCCGCGCACGCGCGCATGCTCTCTGCGCCGGTCCGGGAAAGTAGCGGCAGCGCTCAGCGGCACCGGCAGTACCCCTCCTTGGCGGCTTCCTCGAGCCCGCGCGCGTCCAAGCATCCTCGTGCCGGCACGAGCAGCACCGCCACCGCCCTCACGTGCGCGCGCGCCCGCATGCGTGTCTCACGCGCCTGCGGCAGTGGCGCTGCGCCGCCCATCTTCTCTACGTCTCACCTCCGCCCGCGCACCCCAGCAGCTGGGCCTCCACGACCCGGACCTGCGCCCCCGTCGCCGCGTCTTCCCCAGCAAACCTCCCCCCCAGCACCACCCCTCCGTCTCGCCCAGCGCGAGCGCCCACCCGTCGCTGCCGCGGCCTCCCCCGGCCGCCGCCTGCGTCCTCTCTGCGACACTGCGTCCACGTCCCGTCGTGCGGGCACCGAGCCGCTCCAAGATGCAGCCCGCCCGCGCCGTCCCGGCTGACCGCCGCTGCGACCGCGCGCGCCCGCATCCCTCGCCTCCGGTCAACCTCCCCGCCAAGACGCCCTGCGCGTGCGGACTCGCGCCGGTTTCCGCGCCTGGGCCGGCTCCGCCCCGCTCCGGTTTCCGCTTCTGCGCGCCCAGGCCGCTCGCTGCAGCGCCTCCCCGCGTGCGTGTCCTGTCCGGTTGGGGAAGGAAGTTCCCAGGAAGAAGGTCGTAACCGACTGAAGATAAGGAGTAAAAAGAAAAAAGAGAAAGGAAAGGTAGTGGGCCTGCCGGTTGGAGAGAAAAAAGAAATAGGAAAATCATGGCCGGTTGGATGCATCTCATTAGGAAAGGAAGAAAAAAATGAGAAAGAGAAAATAAGAAAGAGTGGCAGATCCGGCTAGGAGGCCAGCCGGCTGGGAAAAAGAAAAAAGGAAGAATAGAGAGGAAAAAAAAAAAAGAGACGGCTGTTTATAGCCGGTTGAGAGAAAAATCCAGCTACGAAGTAAGATCCGGCTAGGAAATTTTGGCTGAGAGAAAGAGGTAAGAAAAAAAATCTGGCTGGAAAAAGAAAGTAAGAAAATTCTAGATGCGACTATGCCATTCCGGCTGTCAGGCTACATCTGTCTGGCTACCCATTTGTCTGTCTGATTCGTCCGGTTCGGATCCGTTCTGGCGAGTCGGGGCGATTCCGTGTGACTTCGCTTCCGTTTGGTTGCCGGTTGGACCGGCTAGACCCCGTTCCGGCTAGGCTAGGCCGGCTCGGCGCGTCCTGGCGCGTTTGGCTGTCTGGCCGGCTGGGGAACGAATCCAGCTACGCCGCGTTTGGTTGCCTCTCCTGCTAGAGTTACCTACCGGACTGCTTTCAAAGCATCCTAACGACTACGGAATCGCGTCTTCAACCCTACCGCGCCAACTGATGCAATGTGAGTGTTTTTCCGACCTCGATCAACCCTCGAGGTCTCGCCAGATGTTGTTTTCCTTCCTTTCAGCTTTTCTATGCAAGAACCCTACCGGGGCTCGCCATTCGACTGAAATCAGAACCGACCGAAGTAGTAAAGCGACGGTGTCAGAGGCCCACTCTTCGTCTTAGCTAGAGACCGCAACCCGGCTATCCGGCTAGCAAGAGCAAAAGCCCGAGGCATCTCACATGAAAAACAGCGAAGGATGCGACATATTGGACATTCCGGCCTTGTGCCTAGTTGGTATTTTCCGGCTGCTCGGCCTCCAGTACCGTGCGTAATATGCTGTCAGCTTCTCATTCGGTTCCGGCTCCAGACCACAACCCGGCTGGCCGACAAGGACATAGCGTAAACAGCAGAGCGCACGAGAAAGTGACTAAGTATTCAGAGAAGCACGAGCTAGTTTATAAAAGAAAAACCGTTATCCGGTTGACAGCATGTATCTGTATGTTAATGTACTGACAATAAATCCATCTCTTTTTGTTTGTTTTGCACGACTGCACCGAGTCGGATTTCAAGTGTAGAGAAGATTCGAAGCACCTGTCTCCGTCAGCTACTCCGAATCTCGGGGGCTACACCTAGTGGGTGCGCTCGCGCGTCCCCACTAGAGTCGTGTTGCTTCCGGGCCAGAGGTGTCCAACTGGACGCTATTCAAGCACTTCATCTACAACGACAACGTCAAGTTTTTTGGAGCTCGTGCAAATTTTGCCCTCAGGGTGAAATCAGCATGCGCTCGGTGGCTAGTGTCGGGGGGATTATCCCTGGGTACCCTAAAGAAGCACTCAAGACGGATAAAAAAGGCAAAACACAAAATAGATAAAGAAAAGGCAGCAACAAATAACCTGGAGCCTCCCAGCCGGCACACCACCTCGCAGACGCCACCTCTCCTTCCTGCTGGGTCGGTTCCCCCGCGCCTACACGTCGTGACAGCGTCCTGGTCGGCTGGCCGCTGCCCCGCCCAGATGGACCTCTTCTCTACCGTGCCCCCGGCTAGGCCCCTTGTCGGCCCATCCGGCTCCGCCTCCCCGCCTGGCTCCATTCAGGCCACGTCGGCCACCCCAACCGGCTGGGCTTCATCCGCCTCGCTTGCTGGGCCGCCAGTGCCCCGCCCGGCTGGGCCACTAGGGGTCGATCGCCACCGCCCCAGCTCCCTCGATCGCCCTCGCCTGGCCTCCAAATCGTCACCAGGATCGCCAGCGCCCCTGCCGCTGGCCGGCTAGCCCTTGGCCGGCTCGCACCATCCGGTTCAGAGGGATTGATCCCAGCCGGATCGATCACCCACCACCAGCTACCCAGCGCCGCATTGGATCCCTACGTATAAAAAGAAGGACGAGAAGACAGCGACAAGACCAAAGCCACTACTATGCACTATACACTAGTTTGATGATGTAACAAATAGTCTAGCACTATACATGACACCTGTACTATTAGATGACACATGCATAGTGTAGTTAGGTTTAGTGGGCCCACCTTTGTCCCTTGGGCCTCCAATATAAGGCACCAGGGAGGGCACTCTCTCAGATAGACAGAGATCGATCGATCACTCCTAGGAGACACACACATGGGCACTTGATCAATTGCTAGCTCCCTAGGAGCTAGTTCACTCTACTAGCTAGTTCATCTCAGATGCAGATACAGCTCCAGGAGCATGTTTGTAGCTGGATATACCCACATATATTGTCAGACCTGCAGGAGTAGGAGTTTTACCTCACCACGAGGGCTCCGAACCTAGGTACTTCTTGTGTCTCGCCACGATCACTTGTACCCAATCCCGCCTATGGACACCGTCACAGTCGACCGGCTAGCTCCCACACCTCTATCTAGCCTTCTCAGGCAATGTCGTTTCCAACACAACGAAAGCTTGGAACCACACGAGCGCTGCAGAAGCCTCGTCCTTCATAGCCAGGAGCACAACCCACATATACCTGCTATGGTCATCGAACAACAACAATAAATAGCGGAGGCCTCCCGGTGTGGCAGGTGCAATGGGCCTGCACAGATCATCATGCCCCAGCTCGCGAGTGGATCGCCTGCCATGTACCTGGCCTTCTGCAGGAATGGCGTGTGTTGTTGCTAGCTGGCAAGGCATGCCTCGCACAGTTGCTCCGCGTGCTCGATCAGTGGCAGGCCACGTACTAGGACACCTCGTGTCATGGACCACCCACGGCTCAATGAGCGTCGTCTCTCTTCGGGTGGACGGGTCGCCAATGTCCTTGGTGGAGAAGGGGTGCCACCGCACCCCCTGGTTGTCGCGTCCTCTCCTTGGTGCTTGCGACATGGCCACAGAATCTTACGATCCGATACCAATTCTCGCTCGCAACCTACGAGCTGGCTATCAAAATCTATTACACGACTTGGAGCAAACTCTGACTGAAACACCTAAGTAACGACTAAGTGCTAATCTAATGAAATTGACGGAAATAACACCCAAACTGAAACCTGACATCAGTCAAGTTGCTCGACGGTCCCGGTGAAGTCGACGATGATCTTCTGCTCGTCAACGCACTTCCTGATGTAGTGGTAGCGCGCCTCGATATGTTTCCTTCGATCGTGGTACACCGGGTTTCTATAGAGGGAAATGGCAGACTTGTATTTCCTTTCTATTTAATTTAAAAATAACTAATATTTGCCAATATTTTGAACTTCAGTTTTTTGAAACCAATTACATATTCTGCATACGTATCTTTCTGATAGCATGTTGAAAAAGTCTTGATTAATTTGGCGATGGTCGAAAAAATAACAAACTTAGAAACATAGCGTTTAGTCTAACCTGAGCCACTTTTCCTAATAATGTGATTTGTTCGACCTTCATGAAATAATATGAATTTTTTTACACATGTTAACATCCACAACCTAAGACACATGATGAAGGTTTCACTATTTTTTTATTTCTTTTGAGTTTCTAGTGCCCCTTTCAAAGTTAGGTCAAAACCGCGAGGGTGCAATCACCGAATATGGATGAATCATGCTGACCTAGTACCACATCCATGATGAAACATCATCTTGTGCACCTTAGTATGAATTTTGAAAGCATAAATGAGGTGCCAATCATGAGGCTGTAGCTCAATTTTTCTAAAATTTGGCCAGTTTGACCTAAATTTGACTTGGGAAAAATATGGTTCAAACTTGCATATCACATTCACAAGAGTGGTCATTTGTGAAGAAAATAACACCATCTACTTCACCATATTGTTATTAGACCACTTGGCCAACATGATCCCACCAAGTTGAGACATCTAAGTATCAGAGTGCTATGCAAAGCCATGACACACACTTGTGGCAAATATGGGCCCATGCCAACATTGAATGGGATCTAGACCTATCTTAGTTGTCTAGAAACATCTTCATCAACTTGTAGTTGTATGATTCATCACTTGGACAACATAATCCTACCTAGTTGATAGATATAATTATAACACTCCTATGTAAGGACATCATGAGACACTCTGTGGAAAATGTGGGCCCATGCCACCATTGCATGGGCTATAAACCTCTCTTGGTTGGCTAGAAACACCATCATCAACTTAGTGGTTTTGTGAGTCAACACTTGGCAAAACATGATCCTACCTAGTTGCTACATCTAAGTTCAAGAGTGATATGAAAAGCCATGACAAACACATGTGGCAGATGTGGGCCCATGCCAACATTTCATGGGATATATACCTATCTTAGCTGTCTAGAAACACCTTCATCAACTTCTGGTTGTATGAGTCATCACTTCGACAACATAATCCTACCTAGTTGATAGATCTAAGTATAACACTGATATGCCAAGACCTCACGAGACACTTTGTGGAAAATTCGGGCCCATGCGAACATTGCATGGGCTATAGACCTCTCTTGGTTGGCTAGAAACACCATCATCAACTTAGTGGTTTTGTGAGTCAACACTTGGCAAAACATGATCCCACCTAGTTGCTACATCTAAGTTTGAGAGTGCTATGCAAAGCCATGACACACACCTGTGGCAGATGTGGGCCCATGCCAACTTTGCATGGGATATAGACCTATCTTAGTTGTCTAGAAACACCTTCATCAACTTGTGGTTGTATGAGACATCACTTGGACATCATAATCCTACCTAGTTGATAGATCTAAGTATAACACTGCTATGACAAGACATGATGAGACACTTTGTGGCAAATGTGGGCCCATGCCAACATTGCATGGGACATAAACCTTTCTTGGTTGGCTAGAAAACTTGTGGTTTTCTGACTCAACACTTTGCCAACATGATCCCACCCAGTTGATACATCTAAGTATAAGAGTTCTATGCCAAGCCATGACACAAACTTGTGGCAGATGTGGACCCATGCCAACAATGCATGGGATCTAGAACTATATTATTTGTCTACAAACACCTTCATTAACTTGTGGTTGCATGAGCCATCACTTGGACAACATGTTCCTACCATGTTGATATATCTAAGTATAACACTGCTATGCCAAGACATGATGAGACACTTTGTGGCAAATGTGGGCCCATGCCAACATTGCATGGGCTATGGACCTCTCTTGGTTGGCTAGAAAAACCATCCTAAACTTGTGGTTGTCTGACTCAACACTTGGCCAACATGATCCCACCCAGTTGATACATCTAAGTATAAGAGTTCTATTCCAAGCCATGACACAAAATTGTGGCAGATGTTGAAGGAGATATGCCCTAGAGGCAAATAATAAATAGGTTTTTATTGCATATCTCAATTAGTTTATAATAGTTTCATATTATGCTAGAACTGTGCCAAGTAGAAACATTGGTACAGGTGTGGTATGAAACAACAAAGTCCCTAGTAGCCTCTATTCATACTAGTTCGTTGGTCACGAAGATGATCTGGGTTTCAAGATCATGGGCATTTGTGCCAACTGACAACGAGATCATATCATTGGAGAATGATGTGATTGGACATTCCTCGAAGAATTGCAACATGATCAAGTCATATAGTTCATTGTTGCAATAGCTATACCTAGACTCCTTCTCCTTAGACCGTGAGCTCATATTACTCACTGTTTCCGAGGCTCCTTTGACTACATCAACCGTCATCTGGTAATACGATGGACATAAAGGTGTATGTTGGGTATTCCAAAGGAACAGTTGATGACATGTGACTACAAGACCGGGATTTGTTCACCCACATGATGGGTAAAGATACATACGGCTGGCTTGGTGAGATTACATCCATAAATGTTGCAACATGTGACTAGGTCACGGGGATGTAATATCACGATAACAACAAAACATAACTTGTTGTGAACAAGATTGAACAAGGTATGGGATACCAATGATCGGATCTCGGACAAGTCGTATCGAGAAACAAAAGGAAGAGGATGCTACATTTAGCGGTTCAAACGACATTGTCATCAGGAATGCATAGGGGTCACATGGACATCCCTGGTCCCTCTGTTGATCCTTCATATAGATCATGTCTAGAGCATTCCCGAGCCGTGAGAGGATACACTTAAGGGTATGATGAGAGCGATCATTCGTAAGACGGAATCACAGTAGAGAAAGAGAGAAAGTCGGAAATGTTCCGCAGAGAGATTCGAAGTTGTTCGGAGAAAGAATAAAGGAAAAGACCCGGAAAAGTGTTTTCGGATAAATGGGAATTTGAATATATATTTATTATATGTTAATTATGAACTAACATATTCTAAATAATATTTAAGTTAAGATTTATAAAAGCAACTTTTATATTAGGCCAAATCCCAGAGGGAAAATACCTAGAATAAAAGCTCTGACGGAAAATAAAGGGAAAAGAAAAAGGAAAAGAAAGCATTTTTATTAACCGCCATGAGGCCGGACCATAGACGCCGGGCCTGCTCGACCTGGCCCACGCGGGCGCCAGGGAGCTTAGCGCCGAGAGCCGGGCAGCCCACCAGACTCTGCCTCGCCCGAGCCGCCTCATGCGCACTTGAGTGGTCACGGCGAGCTGCCCACCCGGGCTGGGTTGCCCGGCCGCCAGGGCAAGCTGGGCCACCGGCGCGGGGCAGGCCCACCCGTGGTCGCCTAGCCCCAGCAGGCCACCACCGCATGGAAGGGAAGCTGAGCGCGGGTTGGGCCGCAGCCAGGGCCCACCCGACCAGCACTACCTTTGCTGTTGTTTTGTCTGCTTGGGCTGAATTTGGCCCATGCAGCTATTCCGAATTTCTGCTAACTTTTTCCTTTATTATTAGTCCCACATGGCTAACCTAATGGGAAGGGCACACCCCCTCCGCCTATATAAAGGGGTGCCCATGGATGGGATTAGACACACAATTTGAGAAGTCCTTTGGTTGACTTTCTCCATCCCTCTCTCTATACCTTGTGACCATGGCCCCAAGTTTGGGTTGTGCGATCGAGGCACGCCTGCAGCAAGCCGTTGCGCTGCAGGTATTCCTAGCCGGATATCAACTTCCGCACTCCCGGCGGGATCGGGGAGCCGGAGGTCTCATCATGCACTGGATGTGTATGAAGACACGAGGCGCAACACTTGGGGCGCTTAAATGTCGTGAGCCATAGCTGCTGCACGATGAAGATGACGAAGGAGCAAGGGGTGACCTGCGAGGAGCTTCGCGACCTTGAGGTCGGCTACGAGTATGACTACTTCAACCACGTTCCCCGCGGAACGTTAACTGCATACAGTCTACAAGGGTATGTATTCTATACGCTCTGGCCGTTTCTGCATTACTATATAGATAGATCCTAGGCAGTTTTTGGGGTTACATCGTAGGAATTTTTTTGTTTTCTGCTGCGATCCCCAACAGTGGTATCAGAGACGATCTATGCATAGGAGTGCTGTACGGCCAGTACGCACAAGTATTGTGCGAGCATGGATCCCTTAGTTGTTACCCTCTAACGTGTACTTGTTTATATCGCGGTATTGTTTGATGAAGTGGCCCGGACCAACCTTACGCGTATTTGTACGCGAGACTAGTTCCACGCTCAACATACGGCTTGTATCGTATAAGTGGCTAGCAGGTGTCTGTCTCTCATTCGATAGTTGATATGGCATTTACAACGGAGGGCCCCGAAAGGGTGTAGTAGAGACAACTGTCGGATCCATGTTGTGGTTGGAAAGTTAGTAGTTTAGAAACGGTTCTATTGCGAAAGCCCTAATAACCACGTAAAACTTGCAATAGATAAAGTAGAGGCGTCTAACTTTATTTTGCAGGGGGCATGTAATTATGATATGGCATTGGTCGTTGCGAAGGTAAAGTAGTTTACTTTTCTGTTACTAAGTAGTATAGTAATAGTCATCGTTCCGATGAACGACCTGGTGGCAGCGTCGTAGACTGGGCGTCAAACCAAGGGCAAGATGGAGATCATGACGGAGCGCTCGATGGAGATCAAGGCGCAAGAAAGACCATATCATATCACATTATACATATGATGTTGATACCAGTTTTTACATCTTATTGTTTGCTAGTATTTAGATACTCAACGGTAGCAAATAAGATAATCCCTATTTAATTCCAACGTTCCGTGTTCCCCTTGTGTGTGCACCACTGGTACATTGCAAATGTATCTATATTTCTTGATGTTCCATGCTTGGTTTTATCTCCTTTCTTGTGTTTTGTCCACACTTTGGAGTACTTTTCATATGATTTCTTGGACTAACCTATTAACAAGAGCCACAGTGCCAGCTGCCTGTTTTTGGTTCCAGGAAAGTCAGAAAATGAATATTCTCGGAATTGGGCGGGACAAAAGCCAAAGTGCCTATTTTTCCGGAAGACTCATGGAGCCAGAATACGAGACGGAGGAGGGCCAGGGGCTGACCACACCCCCCAGGCGCGGGCTGGGCCTGGCCTCGCCAGGGCATGGTGTGGGCCCCCAGGCACCCCCTCGGTCTCCCTCTTCACCTATAAGAAGACTTCTGACCTAAAAACTCCTAGGGGTTCGACGTTTTTTCTAGAAAGAGTTCCGCTCTGCCGCCACCACCAGATTCCACGAAACAGCACCAGAAACTTCGTTCTGGCACCCTGCCGGGACGGGGAATTGGAGGAGATCTTCGCCATCATCATCACCATCGCTTCTCCATCGACCATCCATGTTTCCCCATCTATGAGTGAGTAATCCCCTGCTATAGGCTATGGGGATGGTAGGGATTGGATGAGATCGTTCATGTAATGGCATCAGATTGTTAGGGCATGGTGCCTAGTATCTACTATTAGTGCTTTATGACTTTGTTGCGACTTGTTGTATTTAATGCTTGTCACTAGGGCCCGAGTGCCAAGATTTCAGATCTGAACATGTTATTGATTCATTATGATAGTATTGTTTATGGTCTTATCTGCAAGTTGTATACACAGGTTGTTGTCTGGAACCAATCGCCCCGAAGTGACAGAAATCAGGATAACTGGAGGGAATGGCTTTGATGTGACGATCACGTGTGTTCATGGAGTGTTAATGCTTTGCTCCGGTGCTCTATTAAGAGGAGCACCTTAATTGCCAGTAGTTCCCTTGAGGCCCCGCTGCAAACGGGCTGGCAGGACAAAAGATGTTGTGCAAGTTCTCATTGCGAGCACGTATGACTATATATGGAACACATGCATAGGATTATCTAGTACTTGGATGCTTTATCTTATTTATCTGCAATTGCCCTATGTTCTGATTGCTATGTGAATTGTCTTGTCCATGCAATGCCCGTCCATCCATCCCTATGACTACCGCACTCGAATCCTACTGTTTAGTGCTATTGTTACTACTGTCTTTACTTTACTGCTACTGCTACTTTGCTATTCCTACTACAAAACTGTTGCTACTGATAAACTGCTATGAGCAAGATTGTTTCCAGGTGCATCTGAATTGACAACTAAGTTGTTAAGGCTTATAAATATTCTTTGTCTCCCCTTGTGTCGAATCAATAAATTGGGTTTCACTTCCCTCGAAAATACTGTGATACACCCCCTATACTTGTGTGTCATCAAGACTATTTTCTGGCACCGTTGCCGGGGAGCATAGCTTTATTTATCAAGTCCCTATTGTTCAAGCTCAGTTTATTTTTGCCTTGTTTGCTTGTTTCTTTATCAAAAATACAAAAAAGTAGTTCCTACTCTAGTTGTTATTTTCATTGGTCTGTTATTATCTTGCTTTATCATGCTTGTTATCAATGGTTGGTTTCTTTGACACTGAATCTTATTGGCAAGGTGGGTTCACGGAAGATCAAAAATATTATTATAAGAACACTACTTGTCACAAAAAGGGAAACACTTATGGGAACAAATTGATAAATTGTATACCATTGCTAGAAACGTGCGGTACTTATAATGTTACTTATTGTTGTGATAAATCTTGTTGTAGAAAGAGGTATAAACACCTCCCTTTTCAATGTGAGTATAATGATAATGATACCATATCTTCTTATGCTAAAGGAATTTATGACTTTTATGATGCGTAACAAATTGAAGAATTTATTGCTTGGAAGGGTTCTTTTGAACTTGCTAGTTTCCTTGAAAATATTGATGATTCACCTTACAAATATGAGGTTTATGGTATACTTAAATTTTTCTTTGATAATTACAAGGATGAAAATGGCTATATTCTTGAATATTTTAGTAGATTCTTTCCACAAATGGAAGAGACTAATGCCTTGCAGGATCCTGTGGAAGAAGAAATGGATGAACCTGAAATCTCATTAGATGAAAAAGAGGAGGAGAGTGATGAACAAAAGGAGGAAGAATGGATTATCTACCCATGCCTACCTTCTAATGAGAGTAACTCTTTATCCCTTACATTATTTGATTGTCCTCCATGCTTACTAAAGGAGGATGAATGTTATGTTCCAGAGGATTCTTTTGAAAATGTTTATAATAAAGATCTAGTGCTTGTAGATCATGAAAAGCATGCTTTATGTGATAGTTATATTGTTGAGTTTATTCATGAGGCTACTGAAAATTATTATGAGAGAGGAAAATATGGTTGTAGAAGTTTTCATGGCATTGAAACACCTCTCTATGTGCTGAAAGTTTTGAAGTTACTCTTGTTTTATCTTCCTATGCCTGTCACTTTGTTCTTTGTGAATTTATTTGCATACACGATTCATATGCATAGGAGGTGGGTTAGACTTAAATGTTTTTTGAATTTGCTTCTTGATTCTCTCTTTTACTTCAACTCATATTTATTATGTGAGCATCCTCTCAAACTATTAAGCCTAAAGATGATAATATGTCTATTATTCTTGGGAGACCTTTTCTTAAAAACTGCAGGAGCTGTTATTAAATGTAATCAAGGGAAGGTGACCTTCAATGTTAATGACAAGGAACATACTGTCTATTTCCCCAAGAAGATTGATAGGACTTATGGTTTTGAATTCAATTGAACATGATGAGGACATTCAAGTTGGAGAAATATATTGCCCCATACCAAGAGAAAAATTTGAGACTATTATGATTGGGACCATTGCTATCAAGGTTGAGGTAACATAATCATTAGTGGAATACAAAGTTTTGTCTCATATGAAATTGTTTTGGTAACAAGACCTGATCAACCTTGTTAACAAAAGGATTTCACTGAACAAAACAATGTTTTCACTATGATTATCTCCACTTACTTCTATTCTATCCATTTTAGTTTTTTCTTATGCCTAACTTAAAGGCTTTAAAGAAAAGTACTTATTGGGAGATAACCCAAAAATTTTAGATGAGTCTTGGAAGTTATTACTTCAGTAATAACCGCTCTTTATCCTTTTTATTTGCTTTTTGTGCCAAGAGTAACCTCTAATGAGAGAGAAGTAATGGTTGGGAAAGTTGCTGTCCCGAAACAGATTTTTGTGCTTCACCGTAAAAGTTCGTGTAAAATCTATGTATGTCCTTTTGAGGCGCTAAATTTTGTGCTTCTGCCCCAGGTTGTTATCTAAATTTCCTTAGTTCAACACTTTTTTATTTGAGCAGCAGAAGGTCTTCTAAAAAAACCATCTTTACCTGCTGGTCTGTTTTGACAGATTTCTGCCATTTTCTGCATTTGCTTCTTGTTGGTTCCTTCTTGAGTTCTTTTGGGGAATTGAGCTTTTTGAGGGAAGTGCTACAGTAGCTAGTGTTCTAATGGAAGTTTATTTGGTGTTAGAACTTAACCTTAAGACTTATTTATCTTGAGTGCACTAATGTTGCTAATAAAGATTGTGTGAAGTTTTGTATGAAGGAAAAATTTCAGGTGTATGGAAGGAATGAGTAATGAGATGAAGGATGGACTAAAGCTCAAGCTTGGGGATGCCACGCGTGTCACCCCAAGAAATATCCAATATGTACAAGAGTCAAAGCTTGGGGATGCCCAAGGCATCCCCTTCTTCATCAATAAAAATCCCAGTTTTCTTCCAAACGCTTCATTTTTATCGTTTCATGCACAGTTGCGTTGTTCTTGGAGTGTCTTCTTTTGCGTTTTCGTTTTGGTTTTCGTTTGTTTTTGTTTGCTTAGTTTTCTGAATAAATTGGTTGGACCCCCTCTTTCATACATTGGTTTGCAAATAGTTTGGTTTGGTTTGGAAAAGAGTAGGAAAGTTCATGCTTAAGTGGTAAAGAGAGCTTGTTTTTGACTGTGGCCTATGCTTTGTCATGCCATGCTTGATATTGATTTGGCTTTATGCTTAGTATTCTTTGCTGTAGCATGACTTGTTATAACCAATTGAGATTGCTTAATGTGCCTTTGAAGAATCATGCGTTGTTTTAGCATATTAAATCAAGTATTGTGGTATTCTCCTTTGATGCTTTATTTGGGTTGACTTGGCGCATGCTCACACCAAGTTATGACTATCTCAAGTCACCATAGCATTTATGATCCTTTAATTTTCAACTTGTAGTATCACTTTATGCTTTGATCAATGATGTTTTGTCGCTCTACATGATTATGGCCATTATTGCTCTCTCATTTGTCGCTCCCTTACTATTGCTAGCCTTCACTTTCACTGAGTATGTTTTACTCACGTTTCCAACTTCCTAAAACCAAATATTGCCAAAGTGTCCACCATACCTACCTATTAGCATCATTTTCTACTTCCGTGCATATTCAATATGCCTTGTTTTCTTCCGAATAAAATGTTTGCTTGTTATGAGAAAGTTAGTTAGTAAAGCTCTCACGAACTTGACAACACACTTTATTTTCTTGCATTTAATAAACCTGAACCATTGCGTCCTTCTTTGTTGCGTATATGCTTACGCTTTATAAGTTGAAGTTAGCAGAACCATGTATCATGGGGAACGTTTTCAACATTGCATTGGTACTTAGTACCTCGTTGATATCATGTTCTTTTGCTCATGGATCCCGGCGGTGTGAAATAAAAGTGGAACGTGTAAGATCATGGAGTTTGTATGTATGTTAGAGAAACGCCTGGGCCGCTAGCCTAAGCCATGCCTAATCATGGTGGAAACTTGCAGCATAACCGTAATGAGCATTCTATGAAGCATCCTCAATAAAAATCTATGCACATAGTAAATAAAAAGATCGCTGAGATGCTCATTGTCTGCTTGCCTTGTCATTTTGATTATGGGATATCTCCTGTGTCATGTGCAAGGGGTACCCCGTTGGCGGTTCTCTATCATACGTATATACTTACAATGACAAGAGCTTACTCGTGACTGAAGTTGAGTAGCATGAGTATCGGTCTTCGTAAGTAAGGGTCATGATACTTTGATTTATAACTTGTCAAGCATATCCTCTTAGTTGTGTCATTTTCACCTTAACCACATTAAAGATGCTTATGATAGGGGCAATGAGAGCTCAAATCTAACGAGTACCGTACTTTCAGTATTTGGAAGCCTTTCAAACTTTCAAAACCTGTTCATTTCCTTGTTGAGTCTCCACACATTCTATGAGCACTTTCTTGAGAGCATAGTGGCCATTCTTAGTTCTATGTGCATTGTCCCAAGACTTGTTGATTGATGCATACCTTGATATTGCTTGTTTTAAACTATTTGTATCTAGTCACTCTTGTAAACTTTGAAGGTGTCCTATGCATTTATGTTTGCTACTCTATGAGGGACAAGCTGGATACCACTATGCTATGTTTTCTTTATGTGAAACAAACAAACATCTTGCAAGGCATTGTTATTCATGAATCTTTTGTTTGTGCCTTTTCATGTTTCATCATAGTTTCTTTGTCTTATTGCTAGAACTTTGTCTTTCATGTTATGATTGAAGTACTATGATCCCAGCTTTGAATGTTTTACAAGTACTTTGATCAAGTTTATGATGGTGCATGTCACCTCAAAAATTATTCTTTCTTTTTATCTTTTACCTACTCGAGGATGAGCAGGAGTTAAGCTTGGGGATGTTGATACATTGCAAATGAATCTATAATTTTTGATGTTCCATGCTTGGTTTTATCTCCTTTCTTGTGTTTTGTCCACACTTTGGAGTACTTTTTATATGGTTTCTTGGACTAACCTATTAACAAGAGCCATAGTGCAGTGCCTTTTACGCTGTTTTGGTTCCAGGAAAGTCAGAAAATGAATATTCTCGGAATTGGACAGGACAAAAGCCAAAGTTCCTATTTTTTCGGAAGACTCACGGAGCTAGAATACGAGACGGAGGAGGGCCAGGGGCTGGCCACACCCACCCCAGGAGCGGGCTGGGCCTGGCCGCGCCAGGGCATGGTGTGGGCTCCCTAGGCACCCCCTCGGTCTCCCTCTTTGCCTATAAGAAGCCTTCTAACCTAAAAACTCCGGGGGGTTCGACGTTTTTCTAGAAAGAGTTCCGCTCTGCCGCCACCACCAGATTCCACGAAACAACACCAGAAACTCCGTTCTGGCACCCTGCCGGGACGGGGAATTGGAGGAGACCATCGCCATCATCATCACCATCGCTTCTCCATCGACCATCCATGTTTCCCCCATCTATGAGTGAGTAATCCCCCGCTGTAGGCTATGGGGATGGTAGGGATTGGATGAGATCGTTCATGTAATGGCATCAAATTGTTAGGGCATAGTGCCTAGTATCTACTATTAGTGCTTTATGACTTTGTTGCGACTTGTTGTGCTTAATGCTTGTCACTAGGGCCCGAGTGCCATGATTTCAGATCTGAACATGTTATTGATTCATTATGATAGTTTTTCAAATTTGAACAAAATTCTAAAATTAAATAAATATGAACTTTTTAAAAATGTTAACATTTCTATATATATAAATATTTAAAAATTTGAAAAAATTCACATCCGAACATTTTTAAAATCTAAATGTTTCCAAATTTTAACATTTTCAATTTTTTTTTCAAATGTTAGTTTTGAATTCTTAAAATTTCATATTTCCACGAAATTTTTCAAAATTTTCAGAAGAGAAGAATAAAAAAGTAGAAGAAAAATAAAATACTATTGTTTATGGTCTTATCTTCAAGTTGTATACACACGTTGTTGTCCGGAACCAATGGCCCCGAAGTTATAGAAATCGGGATAACTGGAGGGAATGGCTTTGATGTGAGGATCACGTGTGTTCACGGAGTGCTAATGCTTTTCTCCGGTGCTCTATTAAAAGGAGCACCTTAATTCCCAGTAGTTCCCTTGAGGCCCCGCTGCAAACGGGCTGGCAGGACAAAATATGTTGTGCAAGTTCTCATTGCGAGCACGTATGACTATATATGGAACACATGCCTAGGATTATCTAGTACTTGGATACTTTATCTTATTTATCTGCAATTGCCCTATGTTCTGATTGCTATGTGAATTGTCTTGTCCGTGTAACGCCCGTCCATCCATCCCTATGCCTACCACACTCGAATCCTCATTTTTGCTATTGTTACTTTTTGCCTTTACTTTACTGCTGCTGCTACTTTGCTATTCCTACTGCAAAACTGTTGCTACTGATAAACTGCTATGAGCAAGATTGTTAAAAGGTGCAGCTGAATTGACAACTCAGTTGTGAAAGCTTATAAATATTCTTTGTCTCCCCTTATGTCGAATCAATAAATTGGGTTTCACTTCCCTCGAAAATACTGCGATACACCCCCTATACTTGTGGGTCATCAACCACCAAGAAAGTTCTTTGGTATGAGGCGATCCATGGTACAGGCATGGGTGTCAGACATATCTACATTCGCATAGAGTGGGTGTAAGCCATTTTGCATAGCGAATACACACAAGTTAGATTTGGCAAGCCTAGCACACTAGAGAAGCGCGGCCTCGGAACACAAGAGATCTAAATATCAAGCATGAGTCACATGGATGATGTGATTGGCGTTGTTGAATGTCTACCTTTGATAATGCACTAATGGCCATGACGATCGGGGAGGTGCAGAGGATAGGTGTCATGCGATCACTAAAATCGTCCAGGGGATGACAATTTTAGTGGAGACCAATTATAAATTGATCTCTTATTATAAACTTAGTCTAGATGTCTATTTGCAAATATCTTAGTAGATCTTAGCCTATCCCATTGAGGTCCTTTGCGACCATGGGAATATATTGCTTAATATGGAACTTAGCAAAAGGGTCCAACTTCCTAGATTAATACCCACGCCTGAGGGATACCCTCATAAAAGGTGATCTTCTCTTCTTGAGACAATAACCATTAGGAGATAATTCGATGACTCCAGAATGTTTGGAAAAATACTTAACGATCTTGCATTAGAGTTAAGAACTCTTAAAGGGCTTGATTGCAAATGGAGGTCATGGATGAAAAGGTATATGTAATATATACAAATTATAAATGTGGTTCTTGCAAAACTCATTGAGGATTGCAAAGTATTTGATACTTGTCCCGTTTTGTGAAAACAGGATGATCTGCTTGAGAATTGCTGGATTTGAGGCAACGTGACTTGATGACGGCAAGCAAAACAGTTGATGGCCGACATCACCTCTTCCCTCAAAGTTTGTCATTTGGATTAGTGGACTTGAATATAAATTTGTAATCCTTGTATGTGTGTCTTTCTTTTGGCGAGACGATTATTCATATGAACAAGTTACAAGCCAGTTTGTACTATTCTTATGAACAATACCGTTGTGGTCACATTATGATTACGAACAAGTCATTCTCGTCACTATGTTAATGATAATGGTTTAAACATTTATAAAGGATTAGAATGCTAAAAGATATCCAAAGTTTAATAATGAAATGACACTATAGTTTAAGTCATTTTCATTATTGCAGGTTCTTTATGAAAGATCGGGGTCCTAGATGCTTAATCTAGAGACTTTGCAAAACCATGCCTCTTGGGCAGAATGACTAAAACTCCACATTCTGGTAAAACAGTGATATGCGAAGAAATGTTGAATCTTATACATAGTGATGTATCACATTTTCAACAAATAGTGGAAATCATTAGTTAATTGTGGACTTAAGTGAATAAGTGTATTTACTTAATGAAACATGAAATTTGAAATGATTTGAATTGTTCAAATGAGTTCATAACTAAATGGGATATTGAAATTAACGAGAATACGAAGTCTCTTCGATTTGATCGACACGACTAAAGTATTCAAGTTAAGTTTAGCATAAAAGGAACTTGTGAAAGATGTTTCACAAATTATGATAATTGGATGAATTCAAACTGTGTTGAAATGTCTAAACATCATAATCATTATGTATTAAGATACATATGGTATAATATTATCTCTTATCAGTGTTATAATTGTCGTTTAGAGTTAGAGATCAAAATAAGCAAACACTCATTTGAAATACAAAGGAACATCTAAAGATTCGTGGAAACAACACCATAAGTTTTATGGCAAGTTCGAGTTTCTAGAGATTTCGACAAGTCGAAATCATGGCGAATAAACAAGTCTTTGTAGAGCATTCCTAGGAAGCTATGAATGCATGTTCCACAAAAGGGGCAAACCTGTTGTTGTCCAAAATTGACGTGTCTTGATGAAGATACAAGTGGAAGAAAGTAAAAGATCAAAACAAGGTATTTGACCTTACCTCCGAATTGTTGAGTGGCGTAGTGGAATTTGTTTCGTGAATCCAAACTCTACAAATAGAGGAGAAACCATTGATAATGATCATAAAGTTTCAAGTAAATACTTTTACTAAAATAAAGTAAGATTCAACTATATACTCTACAAGTTTGTGGAATTATATATTGATTCACTTGTCTTGTTTTGAACAAGACATACCTACGAAATACAAAGAAGCGTGATGGACCTAAGTACGAGAAATGAATAATCATTGAAATCTCGTTAGTGGGAATCTCGATTTGAGGGTGATCAAAGAATTTTGGAATGTCCCAGATTATCGAGAGGACCTAGATTTGAGTGGGAGCAAATCAGCTTGGCTAATTCATAATATGTAGCTGACATATTTTGAGTGGGAGCTAAGTGAAATCCCTGGATCTCAAACATGAATGTCATATTTGAGTGGGAGCGTGAAATCATTTTGTGATATGTGGGTGACATATGTGAATGATGTGATTGGTGTTTAAGTTAGGATGAAGTTGAATTTATTAAACAATAATATCTATCGAGATAGATTGGTGAGTTTAATAAACACTTAATGTCAAATGCTTCCTGGACTTGATTTTGAAAGATGTTCAGAATATCCTAAGCAAGATTCTGAAGAAGCTCAGAATGGAACAAGGTGAGAAGTAAGTTCTTACTATATGAAGCATTGAGTTAGTATTGCAACTATGGTTGAAGAAAGAGATGCGTTGCATCTCCTATGCCTCAGTCATAGGTTCTTCCACATAACCATGTTGTATACTCGACGTAATGTGACCCGAAGTTCTGGTTGGTAGGACAAAGTCTTAACTGTAAGAACATGTCTTTGAGTGATTCCTGAGTTGATCACTGAACCAGAATTAAGTTTTTACATAAATGGCAAGAAACAATGTAAGTGGCATAGATGCATTTCATGCACTAGGATCTACATAGATATAGAAGTATAAAGGCTACATCTAATGTGATGTATAATGTTGTGGCGGGGCTAGTTCGCTTTTAACGTAGAATGATGTGTCCCAGGGCCCAGTGCCCATGAGAAAGCCCTCGAGGTTAATATAAAGTCACTGTAGGATCCTGGATTCCAGCCTCGTTCTGCTGCCATGACAATAGTATATACAAAAAGGATAGCAAAGTGTGTTTCGAAGTTTAGATAACAATGGCGAAAACGACCGTCATCATAAACACTAGAAACAAAAGTCTCACTTTATTGCCTAACAAATACTTCGACCCATTATAAGATAATGGTCTGAATGTCAAAGTTAGGAAGACATTAACGATTTGCAAAAGACATAATGATCTAGTAAAACAGAACATGGACATGACGTTTCCCATGAGCATGCATGATCTGTAAACGCATATGGTATATGGTTTATATGAGTAAAATGCAAGCTAGGTTATTTGTACTCTAGTGCAAGTGGGAGACTGAAGGAGATATGCCCTAGAGGCAAATAATAAATAGGTTTTTATTGTCATATCTCAATTAGTTTATAATAGTTTCATATTGTGCTAGAACTGTGCCAAGTAGAAACATTGGTACAGGTGTGGTATGAAACAACAAAGTCCCTAGTAGCCTCTATTCATACTAGTTTGTTGGTCACGAAGATGATCTGGGTTTCAAGATCATGGGCATTTGTTCCGACTGACAACGAGATCATATCATTGGAGAATGATGTGATTGGACATTCCTCGAAGGATTGCAACACGATCAAGTCATATAGTTCATTGTTGCAACAGCTATACCTAGACTCCTTCTCCTTAGACCGTGAGCTCATATTACTCACTGTTTCCTGAGGCTTCTTTGACTACATCAACCATCATCTGGTAATATGGTGGCCATAAAGGTGTATGTTGGGTATTCCAAAGGAACAGTTGATGACATGTGACTGCAAGACCGGGATTTGTTCACCCACATGACGGGTAAAGATACATACGGCCTGCTTGGTGAGATTACATCCATAAACGTTGCAACATGTGACTAGGTAACGGGGATGTAATATCACGATAACAAGAAAACAGAACTTGTTGTGAACGAGATTTAACAAGGTATGGGATACCAATGATCGGATCTCGGACAAGTCGTATAGAGAAACAAAAGGAAGAGGATGCTACATTTAGCGGTTCAAACGACATTGTCATCAGAAATGCATAGGGGTCACATGGACATCCCTGGTCCCTCTATTGATCATTGATACAGATCATGTCTAGAGCATTCCCGAGCCGTCAGAGGATACACTTAAGGGTACGATGAGAGCAATCATTTGTAAGACGGAATCACAGTAGAGAAAGAGAGAAAGCCGGAAATGTTCCGCAGAGAGATCCGAAGTTGTTCGGAGAAAGAATAAAGGAAAATACCCGGAAAAGTGTTTTCGGATAAATGGGAATTTGAATATATATTTAGAATATGTTAATTATGAATTTACATATTCTAAAAAATATTTAAGTTAAGATTTATAAAATCAACTTCTATATTAGGCCGAATCCCATAGGGAAAAGAGATAGAATAAAAGCTGCAGAAAAATAAAGGGAAAAAGGAAAAGAAACAGCCCACGTGGGAGGTTTTTATTAACCGCCGCACGGGGGGAGGACCACAACCGTCGGGCCTGCTGGACCTGGCCCACGCGGGCGCCAGGGAGCTGGGCCGGGCTGCTGAGCCGCCGGCCGGGCACGCCGCTGGGCCGGGCTGGCGGTCGAGCCATCCCACCTGGCCGGGGTGCAGGTCGCCCGGCCGAGCTGGTCAGGGCAGCCCACCCAGGGTCGCCTGGTCCCAGCAGGCCGCCGCCACGTGGAAGGGAAGCTAAGCGCAGGGTGGGTCGTGGCCAGGGCCCACCTGGCCAGCACTACCTTTGCTGCTGTTTTGTCTGAATTTGGCCCATGTAGCTGTTCCGAATTTCTGTGACTTTTTCCTTTATTATTAGTCCCACATGGCTAACCTAATGGGGAGGGCACACCCCCTCCGCCTATATAAAGGGGTGCCCATGGGTGGGATTAGACACACAATTTGAGAAGTCCTTTGGTTGACTTTCTCCCTCCCTCTCTCTATACCTTGTGACCATGGCCCCATGTTTCGGCTGTGCTGTCAAGGCACACCTCCAGCACATTGTTGCGCTGTAGGGATTCCTAGCCAGATATTAACTTCTGCACTCCTGGCGGGATCGGGTGGCCAGAGGTCTCATCATGCACCGGATGTGTACGAAGACACGAGGCGCAACACTTGGGGAGCTTAAATGTCGTGAGCCGGAGCTGTTGCACGATGAAGATGACGAAGGAGCAAGGGGTGACCTGCGAGGAGCTTCGTGACCTTGAGGTCGGCTACGAGTACGACTACTTCAACCACGTTCCCCGTGGAACGTTAACCGCGTACGATCTACAAGGGTATGTATTCTCTACGCTCCGGCCATTAATGCATTACTACATAGATAGATCCTAGGAAATTTTTTGTTTTCTGCTGCGATCCCCAACATATGTGGCCCCATGCAAACATTGCATGTGCTACGGACCTCTCTAGGCTGTCTAGAAACACCTTCATCAACTTGTGGTTCTATGATTCCACACTTGGCCAACATATTCCTACCAAGTTGATAGGTCTTAGTATAACGCTGCTATGCCAAGACATGCATGATGAGACACTTTGTGTTACATGTGGTCCCATGCCAACATTGCATTGGATCTAGACCTGTCTAGGCTAGCCAGAAACACTTTTACCAACTTGTGGTTGTATGAGTCATCACTTGGACAACATGATCCTACCTACTTGACATATCTAAGTATAACACTGTTATCCCAAGACAGGATGAGACACTTTTTGTTCCATGTGGGCCCATGCCAACATTGCATGGGCTATAAACCTCTCTTGGTTGGCTAGAAACACCATCATAAACTTAGTGTTTGTGTGAGGTGAGTAAACACTTTTCCAACATGATCTCAACTAGCTAGTTGCTACATCTAAGTTTGAGAGTGCTATGCAAAGCCTGACACACACATGTGGTAGATGTGGGCCCATGCCAACTTTGCATGGGATCTAGACCTCTCTGGGTTGTATGAGTCATCAGTTGGACAACATGATCCTACCTACTTGATAGATCTAAGTATAATTTTGCTATCCGAAGACATGATGAGATACTTCATGGCAAATGTGGGCCCATGCCAACATTGCATGGGCTATGGATAGAAACTCCTTGATTAACTTGTGGTTGTGTGACTCAACACGTGGCAAACATGATCCAACCTTGTTGTTACATCTAAGGATGAGATTGCTATGTCAAGCCATGACACACACTTGTGTTACATGTAGGCCCATGCCAACATTGCATGGGACCTAGACCTCTGTAGGTTGTCTAGAGACACCTTCATCAACTTGTGGTTCTATGAGTCAACACTTGGCAAACATGTTCCTAACAAGTTGATAGGTCTTAGTAAAACACTGTTATCCCAAGACATGATGAGAAACTTTGTGTTACATGTGGGCCAATGCTAACATTGCATGGGATCTAGACCTCTCTAGGCTGGTTAGAAACACCTTCACCAACTTGTGGTTGTATGAGTCATCACTTGGACAACATGATCCTACCTACTTGATAGATCGAAGTATAACACTGCTATCCCAAGATACGATGAGACACTTTTTGTTACATGTGGGCCCATTGTCAACACCCGGATTTTTAATCCCAGATCCCCGTTATGCCATACCTCACAATCTCAGGATTACCATTTTTGCGAGACATAACGGATTGGATATCACAGTACATCATCCATTACAAACCATACATAAGGTCTTACACAAATAAGGATCTCATGATCCAGTCTTTAATACGACAAGCAGCGGAAATAAAAGATAAGCGTAGCGGTGGGGTCCATCTTCAGGGGCACAGGCAATGCTGATGAAGGCAGATAGTCCTAGTTATCATAGCCGTCCTGATGACCATCCTCTTGATAATCTCCTTCATAGTCTGGCCATGAGAATAGCCAGGGACAAAAGCTATGAGTACTCTTTAAGTATTCGCAAACTACTATTAACAGGTACTATAATTATAAGTTAAAGTGCTAAATCTAAGTTTAACTACAAAGTTAAGTTTGAAACCTAAGATGAGTCCTGAAGCAAAAAAAGGTAAAGTAAAGTTCTAGAATCACTTAAGTTGGGAAGCTATTATCATAAACACAACCCTGTTGTGGTCAAGTCAAAGTTCATCCTTCATTTCAAGTTATTTAGAAAACATCTAACAACGAAATAGTATGGCCATTCCAACTGTCCATAACCGCGGACGCGGCTATTCGAATAGTTTGACACTCTGCAGAGGTGGTACACTTTCACCACAAGATTCGATACATCTGTCAGGGATAACCCTGAATCATCATACTTAGTATGCAGATAATCAAACATAACCTTCCCTTTACACACCCCAGTACAAGCACCTCTCCTATGAGCATGGCCTCCCAACCATGACCATCAGTCATCTTGGGCACTGCATAGGTGGACATCATGAGAGGTAGCCTCAACTCAGACCTCTCCCGTGAGGGAACTAATACTAATGCATATAAATTTCCAGCTAAGTCTTACCCAATTCAGGTAATGTGGTTGTACGGTAAATTTGGAATGGTATCGCATCCGAATCCAACCATTAGTTTTATAAAAGGGTTAAGGCTCATGCCTCAACATTTTCATCATCATCAACCATTTGTATTTCTCAACACATGTCAAAACATCTCAATAGAATGACTCATCATTCCAAGGTTTTCATAATTCATTTTCACCAAGGGTTCCCATCTAAAGTGACTCAAGTTTTTGATCTACTCTAAACTACTAAGTTAAGAGTGTTCACTAAAGTGGAAGTGATAGGTTCAATCTCATGCCATAGAATGACATCTAAAGGTTTCTAAGTAGGTCAAGTTTTATACTTTTTATGCTACCTTCAAAATAAATAAAGAACTTTGTGTAAACTAAGGGAGGTGAGACTTGTCAATAAGGCTTGAGGTACTAATAGTCAAAAAGGGGTGCTCAAAGCATGCTTAAGGCATCTTTGCTAAACCATCTAGTTTGATTCTAGTTTGCTAAGCACTAAACTTGCAAGGGTTAGCTTGCATTGCTAATGGTGGCCTGCAAGTATAACTTGCAAGGGTTAATCTTGGATAGTGCTAGCTTGCCTTGGTTGGTGCAGTGGTTGAAGTTTTCTTCTTCTTCATCTTGATAGCACTCCTCCTCTTCGTAGACTTGGTCGGTACTATCGTCTATAAGAATACATATGGAGTACACAATCACCAAACAATACTTAACTAGGCTAAGTAGCATTCTAAGGCACACATTTGATGATCTATTATCATCACAAGCATCACAAGTTTAATTCAATAGTTTCATTCTTTTTAATTTAGAAAAGTAATTTCTACTCATTGAAAATTTAACTAAGATTTAATATTCACCACTTAAAATATGGGATCATGTGGACACATGTCATCACCACATATTCTAACATGTGGGAATGAGATTTAAGGGTTGGATCAATATTACTTTGGTTTAAGTTCATTATTTAATGATTTAAAGTGACTAGAAATGCGTATATAGCATTATTTTGGTACTAGTCCAAAGTCACTGCATGTAAACCTTAATATTATTACATATTTAGATAGATATGATGAAATGTGATTTTTGAGAGTTAGAATCAACTCAAAACCTATCTTAGTTGATTTTATAAAAAAATTGCAAGTGGCAAATACTTATGTTTTGTGATTTTTATTAGGAGAGATATATAACTCTAATTGATTTAAATCCAACCGGCTTGGATATATCATCTCAATACCTTTCAGACAAAATTGGTTTCATGCAATTTGGATTTATAAAACTCTCTGAATTGAATTTTAAACTAGTGGATAGAAACTAGATTTAACTAAAAAGAAAAATCCAGATTTGAACGGGTGGGCTCGCACGGGAAAGAACTTGGGCCGGCCCAGTGGCGCTCCACGGCGCGGGGCTCAGCTGACAGGGGGATCCCGCTTGTCAGTCGGTCTTATCACGCGAAACGGTACGCACGCTGTGGGCCATAGGATTAGAACGGGGATCTACAGCTGAGGGTTGTCGTCAACGATGAATAGGTCGCCGGCGAGCTCGAACCCTAGCGGCTCGGTGGGGGTCTGCTAGGGACGTACCAGGGCTCCAGCACGGTAGGCGAGGCAGGAAAACAAACTGGAAGACGACGGCGAGGCGAGGCGCAGTTGCGGTGGAGCTTGGGGTGGTCGCAATCAGCGGCGCCCTTCTCCTCCTGCTGCGGCTGCTCCGGCGAGGCAGAGCTCGCCTTTCTTCGGTTAGAGGTGGGTGAGGTTCAGAGAGGTGAGGGGAGTGGAGTGGTGTGGAGAGAAGTGGCTAGGGAGGCCTCCTTTTATAGGCCCGACGGTGATGTTGGGAATATGCCCTAGAGGCAATCATGTATGATGTTATTCCTAATGTATTCATAAGGTTATGGTCCATGTATGAACTGCTGATATGTATCATCGAATATGTGATTTGATTGTGGAACTATATATCCATGTTGTTCATACTAATGATCCTTGGTCATTGAGGTTGTGCTGGACACACAACTTAGACCAATGTGAAAGTCGGCAGATGACTAGGTTCCACTTGTCATGGGCATGGAGATGCTATTTCGACTTACACGGATTCGGCTAAAGAGTTTAGCGAGTCGGACTGACCCATATTGAGATGCAACGAACAAGTCATCATTTCCATGTCTCAATCAATGTAATCCTTAGACCTGAGGTTATTGCATAATCCGAGTTGAGGATCACCGACTTAGGTTCTGTCAAACGTTGTTCCATCACTGGGCAGTTATAAAGGCGGAGTTCGGGTCCACTGAGAATCAAGCTGCGTGATGTGAATAACCAAGACGAGATTTTGCCCCTCCATCCGGAGAGATATTCTCTAGGCCCTCTCGGAAGATATGATTCGGAAAGCATGGCCATGCGCGTCTCAGATAAGTGTTAACCGAGGCAGCCGACTAAGAGTTAGTCGGATGAATCACTTATCTCGGATCAAGAAAGAGAGTCGGACTATTTAAGGGATGACGATCATTCGCCTATAGTCTGACAAGGTATATCATGAGGCAAAAGGGACTCAGACAAAAGTCGCATTGGAAGGTATGTCGTCATGACTTATTGGTACTTGGGAGTTGGCACGTTCTGCTAAGAGCTGCTACCGACTGATCGATTACCAGTGAGACTCGGAATCGTGTCCGGGTTACCATGAGCCTGTCGGGTCACACACTTAAGAGCAGGAGCAGTTTGGGTTAGACCCAAATAGGAAACCTATTTGGGTTGGACCCAAATAGTGACATGGACTTAGTCAGCAAGTGATACTTGTAGTGGCAAATATAAGCCTTTTAGTGAATGGGCCACAAGTGAGTGGAGCCCACTTTCACTCCCTATATAATCTGGGGCACAGGTGCTTAGAGCACAAGGTTAGGTCACTCCATGTGTTGGAAACCCTAGCTCCAGTCAGCCGCCTGCATCCGGACCTAGCAGTCCATCGCGCCTCCTCCTCGCACGTGGATACCGGCGGAGGTGCAGACGCTCAGACTTCGATAATCGTGAAGAAAGAACGGATCGTGGATCGTGGAACCGATCGTGAGGACTGATCGCATCAAGCGACGTGTGCTTCATCAATTTCAAGAATCGCGCATCTAGTGGTAATCCTCGTGGCCTTCTACCTGAGCTAGATCTTGGGATCACCGCGTAGGAAAAAGTTTTGTTTTTCTCTGTGTGACCCAACAGTGGTATCAGAGCGTTAGCTTCTGGTTTTAGGCTCGAGATCGTGCATATGTGATATGCGGTTGGTGTTAGATTGGATCTAATTGCAGTTTTGGTGGTCGATCTATGAGATAGATCGGTTTTGAACAAAGTTGATTGGATCAACTATACTCGGGGGAATGGATGATCTGGTTTCCATGATCTAACTGCTAAGGTCGTGGAACGACATACCCCTACCGGTGGGCTTCCGCCATTGTGGTAGACTATGACATGTAAACCTGGATGCGGTGATCGAAGATCAAAGAGTTTGGTCGAATCGGAGTCCAGATCGGATTTGGGTAAAATTGTTTTATCCGATGGCGAAATCCATGTCCGGAATGTAGATGAGATCTGCGCTTTTCGGAAAAATCCATGTCCGGACCGCCGGCTTCGCCCTGTCGTACAGCCTTAGTTGTCGTTGCGAGTTTCACAACGCCGGTAGATATCATATCTAGGCATAACTTGTTTTTGCAGGATGATGTTGTGAATAGTATGGCTTATGTGCATGTGATGTGCGTAATCCATACGTGATCTGCGTATCACGGTTTTTGTTAGCCGGCTGGAGCCTAGGTGCTGTCATCTTATTATATAACGGCCTGCGTGTCGGATTCTCTGTGTATTTTGCTCTACTAGCTAGTGTAGATGTTTGGAGAATCTGGATGGCATGCAAGTCGATGTACAAGTCGGCTACATGGTGTAAGACGGCACGTGACAAGAGTTGACACGAGTCGGATTACAGGCTTTATGCAGATGGAGATCGCCATGAAGAGAGCCATACCATTTCACATTATAATTGCCTTATTTTGTGTTATTGTTATGTCTCTGTTTTACCTCTATTAGATAGTTGGTAGAAAGTAATCCCTCAAAGAAGGTCTAGTCGGTTTCCCCGCCAGTGCTGTACCATCACAAGTCGAACATTTTTGGTAGTGGGATCATAAAATTGAGGTGCTATCAATTCTTTCCGACTAGGTGGGTTCGAGTCAGACTCTTACAGCAGAAGCACTTGGTAATCTAGACAGGTCTATCACAATGGTTGTGGGACTTGGGGAAAGTCGGATGGGAGCCGGGGCATGTGATGCCACCCATCCAACAGGAGTCGTATGAGATACGATTGATAAGGAGTTGTCTACCTAGATCACTTGACGGCTAGCAGTGATGCTAAAGCTCACTAGTCGACTTTCTTATTAGGGTCCTGAGTCACTAAGTAACCATCGGAGGGGTGTTGGTTCTAGTGGGAGCATAAATATTAAAAGGTTTAATATACTTGCTCTTTTATGGATATATGCCTTAAGTGTTTTGCATATTTTCTGTTGTAGATCAATGGCACCTAGCAGTCTTCCTCAGATTTCCGGTTTTGCTTTGAGAACCATCTTAGAGAAAGATAAGCTGAATGGAACTAACTTCATTTAATCGGTATCGTGTCGAGAATTGTTCTCAAACAAGAAAAGAGGGATCGTGTCCTAGACAACCCACTTCCAGCTGAGCCGGATGAGAATGTGACTATCGCAGCCACCAATGCCTACCGTCAGATTTGTGATGAATCCACGGAGATTAGCTGTCTTATGCTTGCTCACATGGAACCGGACTTGCAGCAGCAGTTCGAGAATGTTGAGGCCTACGATATGATCGAAAGCCTCAAAAATATGTTCCAGGCTCAGGCAAAGACTGAGAGGTATCAAGTCTCTCAGGCTTTGTTGAGCTGCAAGCTTATGGATGGCGATCCACTGAGTCCGCATGTGATCGAGATGGTTGGTTACGTGCAGTCTCTAGAAAGACGGGCTACCCCATAAGCGAAGAGTTCGCTACAGACATAATTCTGAACTCTCTTCCTAGTGCGTATGGTCAGTTCATATCGAACTACCACATGCATGGTATGGATAAGAAGCTCACTGAATTACATGGGATGCTCAAGCAGGCTGAGGCGGATCTCAAGAAAGGTGCTAGTCAAGTGTTGATGGTACAGAATAAGGCTAAGTTCAAGAAGAGTTCTTGGACTAAGAAGAAGAAGGAAAAGTTAGGAGGTAAGGCGGAGGACCCAGTCCAAAGCGCTTCCTCAGGGACTAAGCCATCTCCTGCAGCCGGATCCACTTGCTTCTACTGCAAGTCGGATGGCCACTGGAAGAGGAATTGCAGCAAGTATCTGGCTGACAAAGCCAAGAGCGGAGGTGTGACTTCCGACTCAGGTACGCTTGTTTGTAATGTTATAGACACTTATCTTGCTGATGCACCTGGTAGTTCTTGGGTATTTGATGTCGGATCAGTCATTCACATATGCAACTCGTTGCAGGGACTGGTAAGAACTAGGAGCGTGGCAACAGGCGAGGTTGACATTCGGGTCGGCAACAAAGCAAGAGTTGCTGCGTTGGAAGTCGGCACGATGCAACTTCATTTACCTTCCGGATTCTTAATGGAGCTGAATAATTGTTATTATGTTCCAGTGCTTAGTCGAAACATTATTTCTGCCTCATGTTTGATGAGACAGGGCTATGAGTCAAATATTAAGAATAATGGTTGTTCGTTATATTTGAATGATATGTTTCATGGTTTTGCACCCGTCCAGGACGGATTATTTATTTTGAATCTTGAGGGTGAATCTGTCTTTAACATAAATGTGAAAAGGTTAAAACCAAATGATCTGAATATGACTTACTTTTGGCATTGTCGGCTTGGTCATATAAGTTGGAAACGCATGAAGAAGCTCCATGATGATGGACTCCTAACTTTGTTCAACTTGGAGTCGTTCGAGACATGCGAATCCTGCCTTCTCGGCAAGATGACCAAGACACCTTTTGCAAAGAGTTGTGAAAGGACGTCCGACTTATTGGGACTAGTACATAGTGATGTATGTGGCCCAATGAGCACGAAAGCCAGAGGTGGTTATGAGTACTTCATTACCTTCACTGATGATTTGAGTAGATATGGATATATCTACTTGATGAAACATAAGTCGGAAGCCTTTGAAAAGTTCAAGGAATTCCAGAATGAGGTACTAAATCAACTTGGCAAGAAAATAAAGTTTCTTCGGTCGGACTGAGGAGGCGAGTACATGAGCCATGAGTTTGATGACCATCTGAAGAGTTGTGGAATAGTTCCCCAGCTCACTCCTCCAGGAACGCCGCAGAGAAACGGTATATCGGAAAGGAGGAATCGGACCTTGTTGGACATGGTACGATCAATGATGAGTCGGACAGATCTGCCTTTATCATTTTGGGTTATTGTCTAGAAACTGCAGCGTTCACACTAAACAGAGTACCATCAAAGTCGGTAGAAAAGACACCACATGAGATGTGGATTGGCAAGAAGCCAAGTTTGTCTTTTCTCAAGATTTGGGGTTGTGAAGCTTTTGTCAAGCGACTTCAGTCGGACAAGCTTACAGCTAAGTCGGATAAGTGTATTTTCGTGGGGTATCCGAGGGAAACCTTGGTTACTACTTCTACAACCGAGAAGAGGGCAAAGTGTTTGTCGCTCGAAACGGTGTCTTCCTTGAGAAAGAGTTTCTCAGTCGGGGAGTCAGTGGGAGTACGGTGCATCTCTAAGAAATTCAAGAAATACCGGCTAGCAGCGAGTCGGCAAAAGCCTTAGAGGTTGAGCCGGACGTGGTACCTAAGCCAGAAATTGCACCAACACTGCGAAGATCGGCCAGATTGCGAAGTGTTCGTGATGTGATGCTGTTGGACAGTGATGAGCCGGCAACTTATTCGGAAGAGATGGTGGGTTCTGATTCCGAGTCATGGCTTGGAGCCATGAGATCCGAGTTAAAGTCCATAGATGAAAATCAAGTTTGGAACTTGGTTGATCTGCCAGACGGTGCAAGACCCGTCGAGTGCAAATGGGTCTTTAAGAAGAAAACTGATATGGATGGAAATGTTTCTATCTATCAGGCACGGCTTGTTGCAAAAGGGTTTCGACAAGTTCAAGGAGTTGACTACGATGAGACTGTCTCTCCCGTGGCGATGCTTAAATCAGTTCGGATCATGTTAGCTATAGCATCCTATTTCGACTATGAGATATGGCAGATGGATGTCAAGACGGCTTTCCTTAATGGAAATTTAACCGAGGACGTGTATATGATACAGCCCGAGGGTTTTGTTGATCCGGCTAATGCTAACAAGGTATGCAAACTTCGGAAATCCATTTATGGTTTGAAGCAAGCATCTCGGAGTTGGAACATTCGCTTTGATGAGGTAGTCAAATCATTTGGCTTCATCAAAAGTGATCATGATTCTTGTTTATACAAGAAGTTTAGTGGGAGCAAAGTGAACTTTTGATCTTATATGTGGATGACATATTACTGATTGGAAATGATGTCCAGATGTTGCAAGAGACCAAGGAATCATTGGAAAAGAGTTTTTTGATGAAAGACTTGGGTGAGGCGACTTACATACTAGGAATCCGGATCTATAGAGATAGATCAAGGCGGCTCATTGGATTGAGTCAGAGTACATATTTTGACAAAGTGTTGAAGAAGTTCAACATGGAATCGTCTAAGAAGGGGTTCTTACCGATGTCCCATGGCGTAAAACTTAGCAAGACTCAGTGTCATTCGACAACTGATGAGCGAAGTCGGATGAGTGCGATTCCGTATGCTTCTGCAGTCGGATCCATCATGTACGCTATGATTTGTACTAGGCCGGATGTTTCCTATGCTCTAAGTGTTGTGAGCAGGTACTAGGCTGACCCTGGAGAAATCCACTGGGCAGCAGCTAAAAATATCCTAAAGTACTTGAGAAGGACTACGGATATGTTCCTAGTGTATGGAGGTGAGGATGAACTCAGTGTAAAGGGTTACACGGATGCAAGTTATCTCACTGACTCGGATGATTCTCGTTCGCAATCCGGATATGAGTTTGTAATAAACGGAGGGGCTGTGAGCTGGAAGAGTTCCAAGCAAGAGACGGTGTCTGCGTCTACAACAGATGCTGGGTATATTGCTGCCTCGGAGGCGGCAAAAGAAGCCGTTTGGATGAGGAATTTCCTCATAGATCTTGGTGTGGTTCAGGACTCGTCCAATCCATTAGACGTGTATTGTGACAACAATGGTGCTATTGCACAAGCCTAGGAACCTAGACAACACCAGAAGAACAAACATATACTCATGCGGTACCACCTTATTCGTCAGTTCGTGGATCAAGGTGATATGAAGTTATGCAAGGTACACACGGATGCAAACATTGCGGATCCGTTGACAAAGCCACTTCCACAGCCAAAGCATGAGGCACACCTGACAGCTATGGGCATTAGATGCCTAGACATGTGATGTCGGATGATTGACTCTAGTGCAAGTGGGAGACTGTTGGGAATATGCCCTAGAGGCAATCATGTATGATGTTATTCCCAATGTATTCATAAGGTTATGGTCCATGTATGAACTGCTGATATGTATCATCGAATATGTGATTTGATTGTGGAACTATATATCCATGCTGTTCATACTAATTGTCCTTGGTCATTGAGGTTGTGCTGGACACACAACTTAGACCAATGTGAAAGTCGGCAGATGACTAGGTTCCACTTGTCATGGGCATGGAGATGCTATTCCGACTTACACGCATTCGGCTAAAGAGTTTAGCGAGTCGGACTGACCCATATTGAGATACAATGAACAAGTCGTCATTTGCATGTCTCAATCAATGTAATCCTTAGACCTGAGGTTATTGCACAATCCGAGTTGAGGATCACCGACTTAGGTTCTGTCAAACGTTGTTCCGTCACTGGGCAGTTATAAAGGCGGAGTTCGGGTCGACTGAGAATCAAGCTGCGTGATGTGAATAACCAAGACGGGATTTTGCCCCTCCATCCGGAGAGATATTCTCTGGGCCCTCTCGGAAGATATGATTCGGAAAGCATGGCCATGCGCGTCTCGGATAAGTGTTAACCGAGGCAGCCGACTAAGAGTTAGTCGGATGAATCACTTATCTCGGATCGAGAAAGGTAGTCGGACTATTTAAGGGATGACGATCATTCGCCTATAGTCGGACAAGGTATATCGTGAGGAAAAAGGGACTCAGACAAAATTCGCATTGGAAGGTATGTCGTCATGACTTATTGGTACTTGGGAGTTGGCACGTTCTGCTAGGAGCCGCTACCGACTGATCGATTACGAGTGAGACTCGGAATCGTGTCTGGGTTACCATGAGCCTGTCGGGTCACACACTTAAGAGCAGGAGCAGTTTGGGTTAGACCCAAACAGGAAACCTATTTGGGTTGGACCCAAATAGTGACATGGACTTAGTCAGCAAGTGAGACTTGCAGTGGCAAATATAGGCCTTTTAGTGAATGGCCCACAAGTGAGTGGAGCCCACTTTCACTCCCTATATAATCTGGGGCACAGGTGCTTAGAGCACAAGGTTAGGTCACGCCATGTGTTGGAAACCCTAGCTCCAGTCCAGTCCTGTCGCCGCCGTACCGGACCTAGCAGTCCATCGCCGGCGCTCCTCCTCGCACGTGGATACCGCGAGGTGTCAGACGCTCAACACTTCGACGATCGTGAAGAAAGAATGGATCATGGATCGTTGAACCGAAACGGATCGCGAGGACTGCACTGCATCAAGCAACGTGCTCCATCAATTCCGCAACTGCGCGTCTAGTGGTAATCCTCGTGGCCTTCTACCTGAGCTGGATCTTGGGATCACCGCGTAGGAAAAAGTTTTGTTTTTCTCTGCGTGGCCCAACAGGTGAGACCGAGCAGGATGGGCAGGCAACGGTGGCGACAAGGCTACCGCCGGCTAGCGGCATGGCTGAGGGTGGCGATCGACAGGCGGTCTCCTGGCAGTGCTCTAGGAAGTGAATGCGAGCGTAGGGGCGGTGGTATGCG
Organism: Avena insularis; assembly: GCA_023614405.1. Taxonomy (NCBI): domain Eukaryota; kingdom Viridiplantae; phylum Streptophyta; class Magnoliopsida; order Poales; family Poaceae; genus Avena; species Avena insularis. The sequence continues at coordinate 274,093,093 of CM042692.1, forward strand.
CCTGGCGGTGGCGCCTGAGCAGAGGCGGCGGTGTCCACGGCGAGCGGTGGTTGTGGTGCGTTGGGCGGCGAACGGGGGTGTCTGGGGTGTTCCCTGGGTCGTGGCGGAGCGGTAGGCGCGGGCTGCGGTCGAGCGGGGGCTGGTGCACACGTGGACAGAGCGTGCTCTGTGGGCGGCATCGGCATGGTGCGGTGGCACTTGGCGTGTGGTTTCCTCAGTGGTCCACTGCAACGCTTGGCTCGGGCAGGGGACAGAGGGTGGCGGTGAGGTGCTTACTACCTCCTAGACATGGTGAGAGGGAGGGAGATGGTCTGCTGCGGTGAGGGCAATGTTGGCCGGCGAGGGGTGGCTCGGCATGGCATGGCAATGCCACTAGGGGCTAGGGGAGTGGGTTTTAAAGGATTTGCTAGATCATTTAGAGACAAAGGGAGTAAAAAGGGGCCAAATGGGAGAAAAGTTTGGCCAAAACACTATTTAAAATAGTGAAATTTGTTTTGTTTGAAATCTGCCTGCCAAGTGTTTGATGAAATGGCCGCATGAAACAAACTTTTGAATTTTGGTTTCAAAATTTTTGGGTGTTCTCCACTATTGCTAGGTAGACTCTGGTTGCAAGGGTTTTGAAAGTGGAGCTCAAATAGATGGGTTTTGAAATAGGGGTGATCTATGCATATGCATTGGATTCAATTTTCAAATGTCATTTAAAATAAGTAAAAGAATGTTTTTAGCAGATCAAAATGTGGGACTTGGTACCTCATTATGTGTACTAGCAAGGGGTGCAAAGATCAAGAATTGTTTCTGTTAAGAAATGATTGCTAGGAACACTTAAAGTAGTGTAGTGGATTAAAATGGCCAAAATGACCATTCCTCCTTTTTAATTCTTTTTGGTTTGATTCTCTTTAGGAAAAGTTTGGGAATGATGTAGATGATGTTTAATTCACTTCAGAAACATTTTAGAAGCAAAGGATCACACAATCATGGCAATTCAAAACAATTCCTATTTTAAATGCACACATATATGAATGCTTTTATTTTTAATTTGAAAAAGTTTTTGTTAACCCCAAATTTGATGATTTAGATCTTGATAAGCTTGGATTGAAGTTTTGGGATGTTACACCCATGCCAACATTGCATGGGCTATAAACCTCTCTTGGTTGGCTAGGAACACCATCATTTAGTGGTTGTGTGAGGTGAGTCAACACTTGGCCAACATGATCCCAACTAGCTAATTGTTGTTGGGTCCGCAACATAGAAAACAAAAATTTTCCTACGATGAGAACTATACGCCAAGATCTATCTACTAGATACAGAGCAACAGGTGGACATACATCCATGGAGAACTTACCCTTGAAGACAACGAGCTTTGTTAACGAGTAGGAACTCGTGGTTGATGTAGTCGTACACTTGCCGATCTGAAGATCGTGAGGAAGTCCGAGCGCCGCAACTCAGCAGCGCATCCGCACTCGCACACACGTTCAAGCCACCGGACAACCTCCACCTCCTAGCTCCAGCGATCCAGCGGAAGCAGCAACTCCTTCCAAACGAAATGCCACCGGGAACATGTATCTCGCTAATCCGAGACCATGGGGGAATAATTCTAGAGGGGGAGAGAGATCCTTCACAAGGAGGTGTGAGGATGAAGGAGGGAATGGGTGGCCTTTTATAGGAGGAGGGGTGACCCTCTCTCCATGGCTCATGCATGGGGGTGACCTCACCTTCCCCATTCATGTGGTGGTAACCCCTCCACATTAAAATGCCTCTTCACATTCCCTTTTAAAGTCTCCACTTTAGATGCATTAAATTTCTCCAAATTTAATGCTCTATCATTTAATAAAAACTCTTTATATTAAATTTATTCAGAATTTTTTAATTACTTTAATTAACAAACATTCACATATAGCCCCTTGCAATATTTGAATATCACATGCAGAACCACCTTCTGCAATTTCACCTGAAACAATTTCCGGTTTCTATTGAAACAATTACTGCGCTTTGCAATTCTTTCATCTTAAACATATGTGCTCCAAAATGGTGTCCGGTAACTCTTAAGTGTGCCACCCTACGGATTGCGAATAATGCAGACTTGATCGAGACCCTTCTCCGATCAATAATCAGCGGGACACGAGATCCGCATCGCTCCTACACATTCAACGATGACTCCTGTGATCGTGAGAACCTTTAACGCTTGTAACTAAATCCCTTTGTCTCTCGATATATTACATGTCCGAGATTCGATCATCGGTATCTCCATACCTAGTTTGATCTCGTTACCGACATGCACTCTTTTCTTGTTCCCGTGATATAACATTCTAGTGATCACATCACTTGCTTGCAAGCTATCCTAATGTGATATCACCGAGAGGGCCCAGAGTATATCTATCCGTCATCTGGACTGACAATTTCCACTCTTGATCCATGAGCCTCAACATAACACCTTCGTAGTACTGAACCCATCTTTATAGTCACCCTGTTACGGTGTGACGTTTGATGTTATCAAGATACTCTTCCGGTGTTAGCAATTAACATGATCTCATGGTCTAAGGATAAAGATTATTTCGTATGATGTTATAGCAATATAAACATAATGACTTGATTGTAATGCTATACTTCGGATGAAAGTTCATCACATCATTTCACAAATGCTGTGACCTTGTTATTAACAACATCCAATGTCCATGATTAGGAAACCTTGATCATCTTGTTAATCAACAAGCTAGTCTATAAGAGAGGCATAACTAGGAACCCTTTTTGTTTATTAAACACACACGTATTGATGTTTCCTATCAATACAATTATAGCATGCAAAATAAACATCTATCATATACAAGGAATACATAATAACAACTTTATTATTGCCTCTTAGGGCATATTTCCTTCAGTCTCCTACTTGCACTAGAGACAATAATCTAGTTTATATAGTGATAAATCTAACACCCATGGAGTTCTGGTGTTGATCATGTTTTGCCCTAGGGAGTACTTTAGTCAACGGATCTGCTACATTCAGGTTCGTGTGTACTTTACAAATCTTTATATCTCCATCCTTGACATGCTCGCAGATGGAGTGAAACCGGCGCTTAATATGCTTGGAATTCTTGTGAGACCTTGGTTCCTTGGCGTTGGCTATGGCTCCATTATTTTCACAATAGATCATCATTGGGTCCAACGCACTAGGAACCACACCTAGTTCCGTTATGAACTCCTTCATCCAAACCGCTTCTGTCTTGCTCAAGCAAAGAACATATTCCGCCTCCGTCGTTGATCCAGCCACCACAGGTTGTTTGGATCTCCTCCAACTAATTGCTGCTCCGTTCAAGAGAAATACGTATCCGGATTGAGACTTAGAGTCATCCGGATCAGTGTCAAAGCTAGCATCGACATAACACTTAGCGACTACCTCTTCTTCACCTACGTATACAAGAAACATATCCTTAGTTCTTCTCAAGTACTTAAGGATATTCTTGATCGCTATCCAGTGTTCCGAACCTGGATCAGATTGGTACCTACTAGTCAAACTAATAGCATGTGCCACATCCGGTCTTGTACATAGCATGGCATACATTATAGAGCCTATGGCTGAGGCATAGGGGATCTTATCCAATATCTCTCTTTCTTTCGCCGTAGCCGGACTTTGAGTCTTACTCAATGTCTTGCCTTGCAACATAGGTAAGTACCCTTCTTACTTCCGTCCATATTAAGCTTCTTTAATATTTTATCAAGGTATGTACTCTGCGATAGCCCAATTAGGCATCTTGATCTATCTCTATAGATTTTAATGCCTAATATATATGAAGCTTCACCAAGGTCCTTCATCAAAAATTTGCCGTTTAGATAACTTTTAACACTGTTTAAAAGATCTATATCATTTCCAATCAATAATATGTCATCCACATATAATATCAGAAATGCCACATTGCTCCCACTCACTTTCTTGTAAATACAAGCCTCTCCATAAGTTTGGACAAATCCAAACTCTTTGATCACCTCATCAAAGCGGAGATTCCAACTCCGGGATGCTTGCTTCAGTCCATAGATGGATCGCTGAAGTTTGCACACCTTATTAGCATCCTTAGGATCGACAAAACCCTTAGGTTGTATCATATACAACTCTTCTTCAATATTACCATTGAGGAACGCACTTTTGACATCCATCTGCCATATTTCATAATCAAAATATGCAGCAATTGCTAACATAATCCTAACCGACTTAAGCATCGCTACGGGAGAGAATGTCTCATCGTAGTCAATTCCTTGAATTTGTCGAAACCCCTTTGTCGAGCCTTATAGATGGTTACATTACCATCAGCATTAGTTTTCTTTTGAAAATCCATTTATTCTCAACGGCCTTTCGATCGTGAGGTAAGTCCACCAAGGTCCAAACCTGGTTTTCGTACATGGATTCCATCTCGGATTTCATGGCTTCTAGCCATTTGTTGGAATCAGGGCTCATCATTGCTTCTTCATATGTCATAGGGTCATCTATTTCATCAATCATGAAATTCATAACAGGATTGCCGTACAGTTCAGGAGCTGCACGTGTCCTGCTTGACCTGCGAGGTTCGGTAGTGTCCTCTTTCAGAGTTTCATGATCAATATCATTAGCTCTCTCTTCATTAGGTGAAGTCAACTCCGAAACAACTTCTGGAGCTACGCTACTCGCCATTTCATGAAGAGAACGTTCGATAACCTCTTCGAGTTCTACCTTCCGACTACTCACACCTTTCGCGAGAAAATCCTTCTCAAGAAAGGATCCATTCTTAGCAACAAAGACCTTGCCCTCGGATCTGTGATAGAAGGTATACCCAATCGTTTCCTTAGGGTATCCTATGAATACGCATTTTTCCACTTTGGGTTCGAGTTTATCCGGTTGAAGTTTCTTCACATAAACATCGCATCCCCAAACTTTAAGAAATGACAGCTTAGGTTTGTTTACAAACCATAATTCATACGGTGTCTTTTCAACGGATTTAGATGGTGCCCTATTTAAAGTGAATGCAGCGGTTTCTAGTGCATAACCCCAAAATGACAGTGGCAAGTCAGTCAGAGACATCATAGATCGAACCATATCCAATAAAGTACGATTACGATGTTCTGACACACCATTACGTTGTGGTGTTCCGGCAGGCGTGAGTTGTGAAACTATTCCACAGACTTTCATATGTGTGCTAAACTCGTAACTCAGATACTCTCCTCCACGGTCGGACCGCAGAAATTTGATCTTTCTGTTATGATGATTTTCCACTTCATTCTGAAATTCTTTGAACTTTCAAAAGTTTCAGACTTATGTTTCATCAAATAGATATACCCATATCTACTCAAATCATCCGTGAAAGTAACAAAATAACGATATCCACCTCGCGCCGACACACTCATTGGTCCACACACATCAGTATGTATGATTTCCAATAAATCTGTCACCCGTTCCATTGAACCAGAAAACGACGTTCTAGTCATCTTGCCCATAAGGCATGGCTCACACGTATCAAATGATTAAAAATCAAGTGATTCCAAAAGTCCATCAGAATGGAGTTTCTTCATGTGTTTAACGCCAATATGACCTAGACAAAGTACACATATATGTAGATATATCATTATCAAGTTTAATCCTTTTAGCATCAACATTATGAATATGCGTAATACTACTATCGAGATCCAACAGAAATAAACCATTCAACACAGGTGCATGACCATAAAAGATATTATTCATATAAATCGAACAACCATTGTTTTCAGACTTAAACGAATAACCACTTTGCATCAAACATGATCCGGATACAATGTTCATGCTCAGTGTAGGCACCAAATAACAATTATTCAGGTTTATAACTAATCCCGATGGCATATGGAGAGGCAGCATTCCGATGGCAATCACATCAACTCTTGATCCATTGCCGACCCGCATCGTGACCTCATCCCTTGCTAGTTGTCACTTGTTCCACAGCCCCTGAACCGAGTTACATATATTAGCAACCGATCCCGTATCAAATACCCTGGTGCTACTACGAGTACTAGTCAAGTACACATCAATAACATGTATATCACATATACCTTTGTTTTTCCTTGCCGGCCTTCTTGTCCGCCAAATACTTGGGGCAGTTGTGCTTCCAATGGCCAGTCCCCTTGCAATAGTAGCGCTCGGTGTCAGACTTAGGGCCAGCTCGGGGTTTCTTTTCAGGCGTGGCATCAGATTTGCCGCCCTTCTTTCCCTTGTGCTTGCCTTTCTTGTCCTTCTTGAAACCGGTGGTCTTATTGATCATCAACACTTGATGTTCTTTCCTAATCTCCACTTCTGCAGTCTTAAGCATTGATGTAAGCTCGAAGAGACTTCTTCATGCCCGCATATTATAGTTCATCACGAAGCTCTTGTAGCTAGGTGGCGTAGATTGGAGAACATGATGTATGCCTAAGTCAAGGGAATCGTTATTCCCAAGGACACAAGCTTATCGGCATCTGCACATTTTGAGTACGTGCTCACTAACGGAGCTGTTTTCCTCTATCATGCAGCTAAAGAACTTTTCTGTAGCATTATAACTCTCTACAGCAGCATGGGTATCGAAAATCATTTTCAATTCTCCCATGGTATCAAAAGCATTGCCATTTTCGAAACGCTCAAGTTCGCTCTAGCCCATACAAGATGCCGCAATGAACTAAGTTGTGGTCCTCCGACGAGTCACATAGACATTCTTTTCTCGTCAGGCATCAAGAGCTGGTGGGGGGCCTAGCGCATCTAGCACATATTTCTTTTGTGCAAAGTTGAGGAGAATCCTCAAATTCATAGCCCGATTGGTGAAGTTGCTACCATTCGCAGAAGTTTCTTTCTCCATGAACACATTGAAATTAAAAGCAGGTGGTGCCATCTACAACAGAATTTGTAAAGTATATTTAGACTAAGTTTATGATAGATTGAGTTCAACTAATCCAAATTACTAATGAACTCCCACTCAAAAACGACATCCCTTGTGTCCTTTTGGTGATTACATGAACCAAATCCACTACACCAAGTCCGATCATCACGTGAGTCGGTGTAGCTTCAAAGACGAGCATCTATATGGGCATCATATCAACTATATGACTCATGCTTAACCTTTCGGTCCGTGTTCTGAGGCCATGTTTGTACATGCTAGGCTTGTCAAGTAAGAACCTTAGTATTTGCGTGTGTAAAACTGTCTTACACCCGTTGTATGAAAGCGTAGAGTCGAGAACACCCGATCATCACGTGATGCCTCAAAACACGATCCACAAAACGGTGCATACTTAAGGAAGAACACATTTTATCTTGATATCTAAATGAGGGATCATCTTATAATGCTACCAAAAGCGCCAAACTAGCAATATAAGATGCTAACATCTAATGTGTGAAGTGAGATGATATGGTCCATGCATTTGATTTCTATCATTTGCATCGTGGTATGATCTCTATCATTCCTTTGTGTGTAAGGCCAAGGTCTATGGAACTTACACGTTAAGTGAGTTGTAAGAGTATCTATCATACATCTACTTACAACAATACCATATCAAAACACTAGCCCAGCAACAATCTAAACTAGACGCCTCTAATTTATCAATTGCAAGTTTTACGTGGCTTAGGGCTTTTGGAGATAGAACCGGTCTAACCTACGAACATGAACCACAACGAGGATAACCAAGTTATTAGCAACTCGTTGTAAATCAGATATTGACTATAGTAGGAGAGACAGACACCCGCCAGCCACTTATGCAAAACTAGTTGCATGTCAGTCGTGGAACCGGTCTCATGTACGATGACATGTAAGGTTGGCCCGGGCCGCTTCATCCCACTATGCCACCAATATCCAAAGTACATAGAAGATGCAATAACATGATCATCATTGCCCACATATAAACATATGTGTACTACCCGTGCAAAGCACCTACGCATAGATCATGCTCTGATACCACTGTTGGGTCCGCAACATAGAAAAGAAAAATTTTCCTACGATGAGAACTATACGCCAAGATCTATCTACTAGGTACAGAGCAACGGGTGGACATACATCCATGGAGAACTTACCCTCGAAGACAATGAGTTTTGTTAACGAGTAGGAACTCGTGGTTGATGTAGTCGTACACTTGCCGATCTCAAGATCGTGAGAAAGCCCGAGCGCCGCAACTCAGCAGCGCATCCGCACTCGCACACACGTTCAAGCCACCGGACAACCTCCACCTCCTCGCTCCAGCGATCCAGCGGAAGCAGCAACTCCTTCCAAACAAAATGCCACCGGGAACATGTATCTCGCTAATCCGAGACCATGGGGGAATAATTCTAGAGGGGGAGAGAGATCCTTCACAAGGAGGTGTGAGGATGAAGGAGGGAATGGGTGGCCTTTTATAGGAGGAGGGGGGTGACCCCTCTCTCCATGGCCAGCGCATGGGGGGGTGACCCCTCACCTCCCCCATTCATGTGGTGGTAACCCCTCCACATTAAAATGCCTCTTCACATTCCCTTTTAAAGTCTCCACTTTAAATGCATTAAATTTCTCCAAATTTAATGCTCTCTCATTTAATAAAAACTCTTTATATTAAATTTATTCATAATTTTGTTAATTACTTTAATTAACAAACATTCACATATAGCCCTTGCAATATTTCAATATCACATGCAGAACCACCTTCTGCAATTTCACCCGAAACAATTTCCGGTTTCTATTGAAACAATTCCTGCGCTTTGCAATTCTTTCGTCTGAAACATATGTGCTCCAAAATGGTGTCCGGTAACTCTTAAGTGTGCCACCCTATGGTTCGAGAATAATGCAGACATGATCGAGACCCTTCTCCGATCAATAATCAGCAGCGGGACCTGGAGATCCGTACTGACTCCTACACATTCAACGATGACTCCTGTGATCGTGAGAACCTTTAACGCTTGTAACTAAATCCCTTTGTCTCTCGATATATTACATGTCCAAGATTCGATCATCGATATCTCCATACCTAGTTTGATCTCGGTACCGACATGCACTCTTTTCTTGTTCCCGTGATATAACATTCTAGTGATCACATCACTTGCTTGCAAGCTATCCTAATGTGATATCACCAAGAGGGCCCAGAGTATATCTCTCCGTCATCTGGATTGACAAATTCCACTCTTGATCCATGAGCCTCAACATAACACCTTCATAGTACTGAACCCATCTTTATAGTCACCCTGTTACGGTGTGACATTTGATGTTATCAAGATACTCTTCCGGTGTTAGCAATTAACATGATCTCATGGTCTAAGGATAAAGATTACTTCGTATGTTGTTATAGCAATATAAACATAATGACTTAATCGTAATGCTATACTTCGGATGAATGTTCATCACATCATTTCACAAATGTTGTGACCTTATTATTAACAACATCCAATGTCCATGATCAGGAAACCTTGATCATCTTGTTAATCAACAAGCTAGTCTATAAGAGAGGCATATCTAGGAACCCTTTTTGTTTATTAAACACACATGTATTGATGTTTCCTATCAATACAATTATAGCATGCAAAATAAACATCTATCATATACAAGGAATACATAATAACAACTTTATTATTGCCTCTCAGGGCATATTTCCTTCAGTTGCAACATCTAAGTTTGAGAGTGCTATACAAAGCAATGACACACACCTATGGCAGATGTGGGCCCATGCCAACTTTGTAATCAGATCTAGCTCATATTATCTATCTACAAAACCCCTTCATCAAATTGTGGTTGTATGAGTCATCAATAGGACAACTTGTTCCCACCAAGTTGATAGATCTAAGTATAACACTGCTATGCCAAGACATGATGATACACTTTGTGGCAAATGTGGGCCCATGCCAACATTGCATGGGTTATAGACCTTCATCAACGTGTTATTGAACAACATGTTCCTACCAAGTTGATAGATATAAGTATAACATTGTTATGCCAAGTCATGATGAGACACTTTGTGGAAAATGTGGGTGGCACTGCCAGCCTCATATAGGCCTCGGGCCATGAATGACAGCCTGTTTGGTAGACTGCATGCCTTTTTTGCATCCTTGAAAAATAGAAATGTGCCTGTTTTTTTAAGTAAAGAAATGTGCACGTTTGATTGCCTACGTGCGTCTATGAACACAAGCAAGCCATGTGGTTGGTTGCCTGCAGCGTTACTGATAGGGTCACGTCTTGGAGAGAGGTGAGGATACTACATAAACAGAAACACAAACACAAGTGTTGATCAATGACAGTTCAGAACAACGCACGAAAATGTTCTAGTTAATTCATCGGCCACACACGCATAGCAGAACAACTTTTCATGTAGACGTAAGTCACCTCTGCTCCATGATCCTCCTGAAAGCTTTAGGGTGCTCAGGGCACCTCTTGACAACCTCGGCTTGACTGTAGTCGTACATGACCACCTTGTAAACCTTTGGGTAGATCTTCTTGAAGGTCAGCTAGTAACCAATCTTCAGATCATGAGCCACTGAAAAGGCTACCCAACCTTGATCGAAGCAATCTTTACTGCTTACATTTGAGATCGTGATGTCCCATAAGCATCCGGTCGTCAGCTTCAGAGTGACCGTGTCAGGGACACTGTCCAAGTATGGCCTGAATGCTTCTGAGATAGGAAGCAATCCCAGTGCAGGTGCTACCAACACCTTGCAGAACTGGGTAGGGCTCAATTCCTTGACCCAGTTGCCAACATTGGGAGGCATCGCAGATTTCTTGGCCCTTTTGTTTTGATCCATCGGCAGACTCCTTTCCCCAACCACCGATGTTGACAGCCTACAATGACTCAAAAAGATAAGCAGTGAACACAATGCAAAGCAATGAACAGAAAGCAAAACAATGAATAGAAAGCAAAGCAATGAACAAAGAAAAGTAATGAACAAAAAGCAAAGCAATGAACACAATGCCAAGCAATGAACATAAAACAAAGCAATGAATACAATCCAAAGCAATGAACAGAAAGACAACCAATGAGTCAGAAATCTGGTGCCTCGTATTTGGCAATTGCATGTCACCTTCAGGGATGGCGTGAGAGAACCAAATCATATGCATAAATACATGGGTTGTAGGTACAACAAGGTTCGATCAGACATCCCTGAAAAGTTACATTGTGTGAAAAGTGTAATCTTCAGCGTAGCACACATAGTAGGGACATCAAATGACAACAATCTAACATGTCTCAATAGATGATCCCTTAGTACTAAGGATCCTGCACAAATTTCCTCTTTAGGAAAAAATATGAGGTACTAAAGCCCATCTATAGAAAGTTGCTGCATCTGGAACTATCCTAATCATTGGCAGTTTGTAAAGGTGGAAACATTGCCTCGTATAGAACCCTAACCATGACTGCATGTGGCAAGGGACGAACACCAATTTCAGGGACGGGGTGAGTGAACCTAGAGGAATGAACAAACCATTGAACATTCATCCTGGTTCAATCACCTTGTCCTGAAAGTGCCCTTAGCCATTGTAATCATCGGCAATAGGTCATCCATGCCCCGTTGTTAGATCCAGGTTCAATACTACTGAAGAAATGTAGCACAAATCGCACGAACTAGTCCTTCTAATGGTACAATAGTAAAGCCCTAAAATCGAAAAATACCTTGAGCATGACATATCCAGGAAGATCTACAACGCATGCCATCTAGAACCATAGCCATACCTTCTATGAGCAAATCGACCGTCTAGATGCCTCGGGGAAAAACAAGAAAACACTTACCGCCATGGTTCGGATTCACCATTGTTTATCAAAAAAGACTAGTTCTTTCGATGGTGAGTGATAGCCTCGACACCGGCATCTCCTCCCTACAAGCCCTACAATGTCGGAGTGGCCACCTCCAGGTATGACACCGCCGAGTGGTGGCGGGGGGAGTCACCGCAGCGCACATAGTAGAGTGAGCGAGAAGGGTGGGCGGTGAGGGGATTTATGGCAGTGGGCGAGGAGTGACGTGGCGTCTCCCTACTCATCTCCCACCAGTGAACCACTTCGGCTCTTTTTTGCTGGCCCGAGTTAGGCCCCATAAAAACGGCTGATTCGAGCATTGTCCCTAGGCCTACCTTGGGGAACTACAGGCTACCAAACGCACCCTTAGTGGTTGTGTGAGTCAAGACTTGGCCAACATGATCCCACATAGTTTCCATATCTAAATATGAGAGTGCTATGCAAAGCCATGACACACACTTGTGTAGACGTGGGCCCATGCCAACTTTTCATGGGATCTACACCTATCTATCTTAGCTATTTAGAAACACCTTCAACAACTTGTGGTTGTATAAGTCATCACTTGGACAACATAATCTTACCTAGTTGATAGATCTAAGTATAACACTACTATGCCAAGACATGATTAGACACTTTGTGGCAAATGTGGGCCCATGCCAACATTGCATGGGCTATGGACCTCTCTTGGTTGGCTAGAAAAACCATCATCAACTTAGTGGTTTTGTGAGTCAGCACTAGGAAAAACATGATCCCACCTATTTGCTACATCTAAGTTTGAGAGTTCTATGCAAAGCCATGGCACACACATGTGGCAGTTGTGGGCCCATGCCAACATTTCATGGGATCTAGACCAATATTAGCTATCTAGAAACACCTTCATCAACTTGTGGTTGTATGAGTCATTGCTTGGACAACATGTTCCTGCCAAGGTGATAGATATAAGTATAATATTGTTATGGCAAAACATCATGAGACACTTTGTGGCAAATGTGGGCCCATGCCGACATTGCATGGGCTATAGACCTCTCTTAGTTGGCTAGAAACACCATCATCAACTTGTGGTTGTCTAACTCAACACTTGGGCAACATGATCCCACCTAGTTGATACATCTAAGTATAAGAGTGCTATGCCAAGCCATGACACAAACTTTGTGGTATATGTGGGCCCATGACAACATTGCATGGGATCTAGCTCATATATGTATCTCCAAAACCCCTACATCAACTTGCAGTTGTATGAGTCAACACTTGGATAACTTGATCCTACCTAGTTGATAGATCTAAGTATAAGACTGTTATGCCAAGACATGATGAGACACTTTGTGGCAAATGTGGGCCCATGCCAACATTGCATGGGCTATAGAGCTCTCTTGTTGTCTAGAAACACAATCATCAACTTGTGGTTGTCTGACTCAACACTTGGCCAACTTGATCCCACCTAGTTGATACATCCAAGTGTAAGAGTGCTATGCCAAGCCTTGACACAAACTAGTGGCAGATGTGGGCACATGATAACATTGCATGGGATCTAGACCTATATTATTTATCTACAAAGACCTTCAGCAACTTGTGGTTTTATGAGTCATCACTTGGACAACATGTTCGTGCCAAGTTGATAGATATAAGTATAAGATTGCTATGCCAAGACATGATGAGAGACTTTGTGGGAAATGTACGACCATGCCAACATTGCATGGGTTATAGACCTCTCTTGGTTCGCTAGAAACACCTTCATCAATTTATGGTATGTGACTCAACACTTAGCCAACATGATCCCACCCAGTTGATACATCTAAGTATAAAACTTATGGAATATGTGGGCCCATGCCTTCATTGCATGGGATCTAACTTATACTATCTTTCTACAAACCCCCTTCATCCACTTGTGGTTGTATGAGTCATCACTTGGACAACATGTTCCTACCAAGTTGATAGATCAAAGTATAACACTGCTATGCCAACATATGATGAGACACTTTGTGGAAAATGTTGACCCATGCCAGCATTGCATGGGCTATAAACCTCTCATGGTTGGCTAGAAACTCCTTCATCAACTTGTGGTTGTCTGACTCAGCACTTGGACAACTTGATTCAACCCTATTGTTACATCTAAGTATGAGAGTGCTATGCCATGCCACGAACACACTTCTGGCAGATGTGCGCCCATGAAAACATTGCATGGGATGTAGACCTAACTATGTTTGTTACATGAACATGTGCATAAAGAGAGGCACTACTCCCCCCAATACACATTTTTATGTCGAAGCTATGTTTAGAAAAGAGTGAAGATAAGGGTTTTTTGGCCAAAAAGAAACCTTTGTGTCAAAACCTATGAGAATTACCATGTGCACATCCGAAAATACGTCCCTCGGCACTGCGAAGGAAGGGAAAATTTTCTAGCTCTAGTGATAGGTGGGATCCTAGCAAAGTTTGCTCCAATTGGGCCCGGCGTGAGCTAAATGGTTGACGAACATGCGATAGTAGGGCCCGTTATATTTGGTCCTGGGCTTTCTAACACTCGTCGTCATGCCAAGGCCTAACAATAACTTTTTCTTTTTACTTCAAAACGAACTATGCATTGCATTGACGAACTGAAAAAGCAGGTGCGTATCTTCACTGACAAACTGACAAAACAAAGCAAAAGGGAGAAAACTGAAGATGCCAAATTCGTGATGCTTTTAATTCAGGGCTTGCAAAGCATGAGGAAGCTAACTAATACACTGATTATAGGGTCTAGTGCTTAATGATCAGTAGATACACCAACCCGAGAGCAATTACACAAAAATAAAATACAGCATTCATCATGTTCGCCTGCTTCTTCAGATCGATAATTTGCCTTAATTACTTGTTGAGTTTCTTCAGTTTTCCCTTCACTTCTGCATCCCCCACCGTAGCAACGATTTCAGAGCCCAAGTTCTCAACCGTCTGCGGGTAATTGAGCTCAATCGATGCACCCCCTTCCCATCAACTGCGCTCTCTAGTTTAATCCTCTCAATGTACTAATCCATCCAGTCAAAATGCCTATAATTCTTCAGATCCTGAAATCGGATGGGAAAGACGAATCCTGAATCAAACCCCAAATCTAGGGAAAAAACAGAAATTGGTAGATGAAATCAACAATTTGGCTTAAGCAGAACTCAGATCTAACCTTCCCGTCCTCTGGCTTGCTCTCACATTTCACAAATTCGCGCCAACATTTGCCATTCTCCTCGTTCTTAGTGACCAACCGTTTCAGTGGCGTGATGCATGGGTAGTCAGGGTACCTCATCATCGGCACTACACCATACTACGGCCATGAGGGGTGGAAGGTTGTACTGGAGCTCGGCATCTATCGCTGGCGTTGCCATGCTTCATCGTCAGGGAAGAAGAAGAAGAAGAAGAAGAAGGGAACCCGAAGAAGAAAGGGGAAGAAAAGCAGGGGAAAGTGAAGGCAATGGCGGCCCGACATCGTGTTCCGATCCCCCAATTTCTAACGATAACAATGAGGTGGATATATGGTGGGTCCCGTGTTGTGAGGGCCTGTGGCTGCATCAGGACGGGACTCTAGAGGATTGCGGGATACGCATCAAACACCTGGACCTCATGAAATGTGTCAAGTTTCATGGCTTCTCCGACTATATTGAGCGACATCATCCGCACCCTATAAGCCTCATGGAGTACACTTCATAGCTCCTTTGTAATTCCCATTCATTATATGTCTTGTCTGTTACTATATCGGCGAGCGTATTATTAAATAGTTGTTTTCTCCTCTTTTTCAATTTGAAATAATGTGACGATGTTATACCCATCCATCTAGCTGTACTACATAGGTCACCTAAAATGTTACATTAAATAGTAGATTTCAAGAAAAACATAGGTCACCTAAAATGTTTATGAAAGTGAAATAGAAGAAACGTATACCAATTGAAAAACATAAAATGCCAACAAGGCTGAACTAGCTCACGCTAGGGATTTGTTTTCCAAAGAACCCATCAGAGATGGAAAGCAGGACCCAGCGGCCAAACCAATAGAGGAGGGTTGTTATTGTTTAAGTCGAATGGGAGAGAGGATCTTGAGGAACAAATCGAGCAGTTCATATGTAAGCCGGTATGAATCTTTTTGACTAGCAAGGTGGGACTAAAACTTCTACCGGCAATGATTGATAGATAC
This sequence comes from Avena insularis, assembly GCA_023614405.1. Lineage (NCBI taxonomy): Eukaryota > Viridiplantae > Streptophyta > Magnoliopsida > Poales > Poaceae > Avena > Avena insularis. The sequence goes on from CM042692.1 coordinate 274,108,930, forward strand.
GTGGCGCGTTAACAAGCTTGTGTCATAAGCACTCCGTTTGACGAACTAGTTATTTGTAATGGTCAGCTGTACCATGGTCTAGTGTAGCACATGCCAGCCCATTTGGGGTCTTAGCGGACAGATGTTATATTTCCTTTCTATTTAATTCAAAATAATTAATAACTGCCAAAATTTTGAACTTTAGAAATTACATATTCTGCATATGTACCTTTCTGATAGCATGTTGAAATTGTTTTGATTAATTTGATGATGGTCGAAAAAATAGCAAACTTAGAAATAGAGCGTTTATTCTTTAACCTGAGCCACTTTTCCTAATAATGTGATTTTTTCGACCTTCACGAAATAATCTGATTTTTTTACACATGCTAACATATGCAAGATAAGACACATGGTGAAGGTTTTGTGAAAGATGAAATATGTGTATGTATATGATACTGATGTACTCTGACCACATATTACATCTATGCCTTTGAAGTTTTGGGATGATGCTTTTCTCACAGCCACCTTTCTTATAAATCTTCTTCCCACCAAAGTTCTCAACTTTGAAACTCCTACACAAAAACTCCTACAAGTTACACCTAATTATGAACCTCTTCGTGTTTTTGGCTGTGCCTGTTGGCAAAATCTCCATCCCTACAATAAACACAAACTTTCTTTTTGCTCCAAACAGTGTGTTTTCATTGGATATAGTCCTCTCCACAAAGGAGTCAAATGTCTAAATATGTCTACTGGTCGCGTTATATATCCCGTGATGTCGTGGTTGATGAAAGTATTTTCCCCTTTTCTTCTCTTCATCCAAATGTTGGTCGTCGTCTTCGTGAAGAAATTCTTCTCCTTCCACTTGATAATTCCCCTTATGATTGTGGTATGCATACTAATGATAATTATCTGCCAATTGTGCCTATTGTTACTCCTCAGGTTACAGTCGACGAATAGCATACAGATTCTAGTGTTGATACAAGTTCAAATTCTAAAGAAAATACTCAAAATACCACATCAAATAACGATCCAACAAGTGCACATGAGACAACAACAGGCAGCTCCGATCCTGAGGAAGACTCCTGGCAGCAATCTCCCTTGGATCGTAGCCTGCCACCACCTGGCGGTGCTCCCGAGGCGTCCTCACGGCCAGCTCGCCAACGCGCGCCGAGTTTCGACCCGCGCTAGACCCCTCCACTCCCTTGTCCGCGCGTGTGCGGCTGCGCCAGCCAATGTGTGCCACGTCACCGCCCAGCTGGGACTGAACCCGCCATGATGATTTCTCCCGTCCCCACAGATATGCAGCGGTCGTTGTCCCGCAGGTCCCTATCTTCTACGCCGAAGCGACAGATAATTCCCTCCAGGACACGGAGTCTGATGTATTGGTCATGGCGGATCCCGAGGTGGATTTGTCTCCCAGATCGTCTGTATCAGGTCCTGGTGCTCCTCTCCATGCTGCATCACCACAACAGCCTCTCGCCGAACCGAGAACTCGACTGTAAAAAGGTATACGCAGCCTAACATTTATACTGACGGTACAATCATATATGCTCTTTTGACATCCACAGGTGAACCAACCTGATATCTTCGAGTGCCAGAAAACAACCTGATATCTTGGAATGCCAGAAAATAACCTACTGTGTCTCGTTCTAGCACTGAAGCAGAATACAAAGCGCTGGCAAATGCTACTGCATAATTGATTTGGGTTGAAGCCCTTACTCGAGAACTTGGTGTTTCACTTAAGGAGAAACAATATCTATGGTGTGACAACCTTGGTGCTACTTTTTTTCCTGCAAATCCTGTTTTCCATGCTCGCACCAAGCATATTGAGATTGATTTTTTTATTTTTGTGAGACAACAAGTTGCCAACAAACAACTCTATGTAAGGTTTATTTCTAGTAATGGTCAGATTGTTGATGGTTTCACCAAGACTCCATATTCTAAGAAATTAGATGAGTTTAAGCGTAATCTCTAAACCTCTCCTAGGTTTAGATTAAAGGAGGGAAGGGTGTGTGTTAGAAATGTAGTATGTGTACGTATACGATACGGAGTAGTACTCTGACCGTATACAATACAAACTATGTACTGCCACCTAAGGGGCTTTCCCCTATCCTATAACGCGTACCCGATCCCCCCTAGTCCGGGGTACGATCGTTTCCACCTAATTCGATCAATAGGTTTCACTATTTTTTTTCGAATTTCTGGTGCCCCTTTCAAAGTTAGGTCAAAACCACAAGAGTACAATCACCAAACATGGATGAATCATGCTGACCTAGCAGCACATCCATGATGAAACATCATCTTGTGCACCTTAGTATGAATTTTGAAAACATAAATGAGGTGCCAATCATGTAGCTGTAGCTCACATTTTCTAAAATTTGACAAGTTTGACCTAAATTTGAATTGAAAAATGTGGTTCAAACTTGCATATCACATTGACAAGAGTGGTCATTTGTGCCCCAAATAACACCATCTACTTCACCATGTTGTTACTAGAACACTTGGCCAATATGATCCCACCTAGTTGAGACATCTAAGTATTAGAGTGTTATGCAAAGCCATGACAGATACACTTGTGAAAAATGTGGGCCCATGCCAACATTGCATGGGATCTAGAGATCTAGATCAATCTTAGCTGTCTAGAAACACCTTCATCAACTTCTGGTTGGGGTCACTACCTTTGTTTGTTCCTTATTGGCTTTGTATATAACTTGGTGGAAGAATTTCCACCAGAGTGAAGATGATCTAAAGGTTGGACAAGATGTGCTAATCACTAGCAGGAACACAACACAAAAGATGTTAGAAGTGAAGTTTGTGTTCGAGACCATCTAGAGTAGTAGTGGTTGGGAACTTTTTAGTGTAACTAGTATGACATAGTCTGGAACAGTTAATGTATCATTGATACATCTAAGTATGAGAGTTCTATGCCAACATTGCATGGGCTATAGGACTCTATGGATTGGCTACAGACTCCTTCAACACCTTGTGGTTGTGTGACTCAACACTTGGCCACCATGATCCCAACCAGTTGATACATCTAAGTATGAGTGTGCAAATCCAAGCCATGAAACACACTTGTGTCAAATGTGGGCCCATGCTAATATTGCATGGGATGTAGACCTATCTTATCTGTCTAGAAAAACATTCATCAACTTGTTATTGTATATGAGTCATCACTTGGCCAACATGATCCTACCTAGTTGATAGATCTAACTATAACACTGCTATGCCTAGACATGATGAGACACTTTGTGGCAAATGTGGGCCCATGCAAACATCGCATGGTCTATGGACCTCTCTTGGTTGGCTAGAAACACCATCATTAACTTGTGGTTGTCTGACTCACCACTTGGCCAACATGATCCCACCTAGTTTTTTCATGGGATGTAGACCTATCTTATCTATCTAGAAACCCCTTCATCAACTTGTGGTTGTATATGAGTCATCACTTGGACAACATGATCCTACCTAGTTGATAGATCTAAGTATAACACTTCTATGCCAAGACATGATGAGACACTTTGTGCCAAATGTGGGCCAATGCCAACATTGCATGGGCTATAGACCTCACTTGGTTGGTTAACAACACCATCATCAACTTAGTGTCTGCGTGACTCAGCACTCGGCCAACATGATCCCACCTAGTTGATACATTTAAGTATAAGAGTGCAATGCCAAGCCATGACACAAACTAGTGGTAGATGTGGACCCATGCCAATATTGCATGGGATCTAGACCTATATTATCTGTCTAGAAACACCTTCAGCAACTTATGGTTGTATGAGTCATCACTTGGACACCATGTTCCTACCAGGTTTATACATCTAAGTATAACATTGTTGTGCCAAGACATGATGAGACACTTTGTGGCAAATGTGGGACCATGCCAACATTGCCTGGACTATAAACCTCTCTTAGTTCGCTAGAAACACCATCATTAACTTAGTGGTTGTTTGAGTCAACACTTGGCCAACATTATCCCACCTAGTTGCTACATCTAAGTTTGAGAGTGCTATGCCAAGCCATGGCACAAACTTGTGGCAGTTGTGGTGCCATGCCAACATTGCATGGGATATGGCTCATATTATTTGTCTACAAAACCACTTCATTAGCTTGTGGTTGTATGAATCATTAGTAGGACAACATGTTCCTACCAAGTTGATAGATCTAAGTATAATAATGAAATGCCAAGATTTGATGAGACACTTTGTGGCAAATGTGGGCCCATGCCAATATTGCATGGTCTATAGACCTCTCTTGGTTGGCTAGAGACACCATCATAAACTTAGTGGTTGTGTGAGTCAACACTATAATAGATGTGATATTTATTGACAAAATGGCTTGTTTGACAAAGTTGTGAACCGTCATATATTATCTTAATCATTGATAGTTTGGTTATGGCGTCAAGGATTAAGCATAATGCACGACGGTTTAGTATTTTGTCATTGTTATGTCGTCATGGATTACTCTTCCGGGTGGTTTGTTGATGTAGGTGACAAAATTTTATCATGGTGTATTTAAATTGTCATTGAAAATCACGCGGGACTAAGTTGTTAGTAGGGGAAATAGTTTATCAAAAACAATGAGGCAAAGAAATTAAATATAAAATATTGTCTTACGCGGGGTTTGAGATCGTGACCACGAGTTGATTAGCGTTGCTGCCGCTACGGTAGATATAATGTTTTTGTCATGTAAAGTTGTTAATTATTTTTAGGGTGCTTTTGTGCGTATTTGCTGGGCCACATTTGTGTTGCACCGGCGGGCCACTGTGCGCCACCATGCACGTGGGAACCGTGCAGTACCATAGGCGTGTCCGAGGCGCACCGTGCACGTGTGAACTGTGTACTACCGTAGGCATGTCCGCGGTGCACTGTGTGCGAGCGGTTTTCTTTAGAGCGAGCAGTTTTTTTGAGAGAACTGTGCGAGCAGTTGCGCACACGTACGCTGCAGAACCATACAGTGTGAACCGCAGGAGCACTAAGAATCGACGACTCGCCATATGCCTGTCCCTCTCTCTGCCTTCCCATCATTCACTCCCTCATGCCACTGGTTGCAACTCCCCTTCCCCACTCCTCTCTCTCTCTCTCTCTCTCTGCCGAATAGGAAAACCCTCTCCGCTTCCGCTCCCATTCCCATTCTGGCAATGGAGCACCCATCAGACGCTGTCACCGCGACGAAGTCACAGGACGTGATGCTGGCCTTAGGCACGGAGGAGGCTAGACGAGCTGCGACGGAGGCGCGGAAAGCCGCAATGGTGGCTATCGCAGCCGGAGCGGAGGCCAAAGATGAAGCAGAGGCCCTCGCCGAAGGATGGCCCATCGGTCCCTCCTCTTGTAACATCCCAAATCTTTAATCCAAGCTTAACAAGATCAAATCATCCAAAAATAGGGTTAAAAAAAACTTTTCCAAATTTAAAATGAAAGCATTCATATATGTATGCATTTAAAATAGGATTTGTTTGAATTGCCATGATTGACTGATCCAATGCTTGTAAAATGTTTCTTAGGTGATTTAAACATCATCTACATCATTCTCAAACTTTTCCTAAAGAAAATCAAATCAAAAAGAAATAAAAAGGAGGAATGGTCATTTTGGCAAATTTAACCCTCATGCCTACTTTAGCTATTCCTAGTACTCAATTCTTAACAGAAACAATTTTTGATCTTTGTACCCCTTGCTAGTACACATAATGAGGTACCAAGGCCCACCTTTGGATCTGCTACACATAATTTGGTACCAAGGCCCACCTTTGGATCTGCTAAAAACATTCTGTTAACTATTTTAAATGACAGTTTAAAATTGAATCTAATGCATATACATAGATCACCCCTATTTCAAAAACCATCTTTTTGAGCTTCACTTTCAAAACCCTTGCAACCAGATACTACCTATCACTAGTGGAGATCACTCAAAACTTTTGAACTCAAAATTCAAAACTTTTTCTCTTGCGGCCATTTCAGCAAACACTTGGCATGCGTAATCTCACCTCTAATCCTAGCTCACTGTTTACTATAGGGTTTTGCCCCTAATTGATCCCCATTTAATCCTCTTGTCCCCTCTTGATCTAACCAGAGCCTAACCAGCATCTTCCCTACCCCCTAGCTGCACTGCCATGCCATGCCGAGCACCCCCTCGCCGGTCGACAGCGCGCTCGCAGCAGCAACTCTCTCCAGCCCCTCTCCTCATGTCTAGGAGCTTGCCGGTGGTCCACCTCCACCGCCCAACCAGCCCCAGGCCAGAGACAGAGAGCAGAACGGCCAGGAACCGCCACGCCCGGACATTGTCGACCATGCCTATGCCGCTCGAGAGCATGCTCTCTCCCCGCATGCACAAGCCGCCGCTCGACCGCAGCCCGCGCCCGCCGCTCCGCCTCGACCTGGCGAACACCCCGGACATCCCCGTTTGCCGCCCAAAGCCTCACAACCACCGCTCGCAGTGGACACCGCCGCTTCGGCCGCTTAGAGCGCCACCTCGCCCAGACCGCGTACCACCTCCCCTACGGCCGCATTCACTTCGTAGAGCACCGCCAGGGAACCGCCCATCGATCGCCACTCCCAGCCATGCCTCTAGCTCGCCATAGCCATGTCGCCACCATCGACCGCCCATCCCGCTCGGTCTCACCGTCGGGCCTATAAAAGTAGCCCTCCCCAGCCATTCTTCTCCACACCATGCCACTCCCCTCACCTCTCTGAACCTCACCCACCTCTAGCCGGAGCAAGTGGAGCAACAGCTCGCCGGAATTGGAACCGGATCCGCCGCCTCTAGAGGAGAAGGGCGCCGTTGATTTCGACCGCCCCAAGCTCCGCCGTAACCGCGCCTCGCCTCGCCGTCGTCTTCCACGTCGTTTGACCGCCTCGCCGACCCCGCTGGAGCCCTGGTACGCCCCTAGTAGACCCCCACCGAGCCGCTAGGGTTCGTGCTCGCCGGCGACCTGTTCGTCGTCGACGACGACCCTCAGCCATTGATCTCGCTTCTAATCGCATGGCCCACAGCGCGCGTACCGTTTCACGTGTTAAGTGCCGCTGATAAGCGGGACCCCCCTGTCAATTGAGCCCCGCGCCGCGGAGCGCCACTGGGCCGGCCCATTTCTTTTCCCGCGCTAGCCCATAGATTCAAATCTGGTTTTTCCTTTTTAGTAAATCTAGTTTCTGTCCACTTTTTTCAAAATTCAATTCTGTGAGTTTGACAAATCCAAATTGCCTGAAACCAATTTTGTCTGAAAGGGTATTGAAATAATCTATCCAAGCCCGTTGGATTTATTTCCAATAGAGTTATAGATCTCTCCTAATAAAAATAACAAAACAGAAGCATTTGCACCTTGCAACATTTTTATAAAATCAACCAAGTTAGCTTTTGAGTTGATTCCAACTCTCAAAAATCACATTTCATCATATCTATCCAAATATGTAATAATATTAAGGTTTACATGCAGTGACTTTGGACTAGTACCAAAATAATGCTATATAGGCATTTCTAGTCACTTTAAATCATTAAATAATAAACTTAAACTAAAGTAATATTGATCCAACCCTTAAATCTCATTCCCACATGTTAGAATATGTGGTGAGGACATGTGTCCACATGATCCCATATTTTGGTGGTGAATATTAAATTTTAGTTAAAATTTCGATGAGTAGAAATTACTTTTCTAAAATAAAAAGGTTGAAACTATTGAATTAAACTTGTGATGGTTGTGATGATAATAGATCATCAATTGTGTGTTTTAGAAAGCTACTTAGCCTAGTTAAGTATGGTTTGGTGATTGTCTACTCCTTATGTATTTATAGACGCTAGTACCGACCAAGCCTTCGAGGAGGAGGGGTTCTACCAAGAAGAAGAAGAAGAAAACTTCAACCACTGCACCAACCAAGGCAAGCTATTGTTAGCAAGCTAGATTTAAAACTAGATGGTTTAGCAAAGATGCCGTAAGCATGCTTTGATCACACCCCTTTAACTATTAGTACCCCAAGTCTTACTGACAAGTTTTACCTCCCTTAGTTCACACAAGTTCTTTACTTGTTTTGAAGGTAGCATAAAAAGTATAAAACTTGACCTACTTAGAAACCTTTAGATGTCATTCTATGGCATGAGATTGAAATCATCTTTTCCACCTTAGTGAATACTCTTAACCTAATCTTTTAGAATAGATCAAAAACTTGAGTCACATTAGATGGGAACAAGTGGTGAAAATGAATTGTGAAAACCTTTGAATGATGAGTCATTCTATTGAGATGGTTTGACATGTGTTGAGAGACACAACTGGTTTATGATGATGAAAATGATGAGGCATGAGCCTTAACCCTTTTATAAAACTGATGGTTGGATTCGGATGCGATACCATTCCAAATTTACCGTACAACCACATTACCTGAATTGGGTAAGGCTTAGCTGGAAATTTATATGCATTAGTATTAGTTCCCTCACGGGAGAGGTTTGAGCTGAGGCTACCTCTCATGATGTCCACCTATGCAGTGCCCAAGATGACTGATGGTCATGGTTGGGAGGCCATGCTCATAGGAGAGGTGCTTGTACTAGGGTGTGTAAAGGGACGGTTATGTTTGATTATCTGCATACTAAGTATGATGATTCAGGGTTATCCCTGACAGATGTATCAAATCTTGTGGTGAAAGTGTACCACCTCTGCAGAGTGTCAAACTATTCGAATAGCCGCGTCCGCGGTTATGGACAGTTGGAATGGCCATACTGTTTCGTTGTCACATGTTTTCTAAATAACTTGAAAAGAATGGTGAACTTTGACTTGACCACAACATGGTTGTGTTGATGATAATAGCTTCCCAACTTAAGTGATTCTAGAACTTTACTTTATCTTTCTTTGCTTCTGAACTCAGCTTAGGTTTCAAACTTAACTTGATAGTTAACTTAGATTCAGCACTTTAACTTAGAATTATACCCCTTGTTAGTAGTAGTTTGCGAGTACTTAAAGAGTACTCATGGCTTTTGTCCCTGGCTATTATCATGGCCAGACTATGAAGGAGATTATCAAGATGATGGTCAGCAGGATGGCTATGATAACTAGGACTATCTGCCTTCGTCAGCATTGCCTGTGCCCCTGAAGATGGACCCCACCGCTACGCTTATCATTTATTTCCGCTTCTTGTTGTATTAAAGACTGGATCATGAGATCCTTATTTGTGTAAAACATTATGTATGGTTTGTAATGGATGATGTACTGTGATATCCAATCTGTTATGTCTCGCAAAAATGGTAATCCTGGGATTGCGAGGTATGGCATAACGGGCATCTGGGATTAAAAATCTGGGTGTTGACAAGTTGGTATCAGAGCCATCCTGACCATAGGAGACCCTAGTTAGAATGGACGTCCAAACCAAAAACTTAGCTTCAAAACCAAAGTGAGTATTTATGAAAAACTATTTCCCCTCTTACCCTTGTGAACTCATTCTTTCTCAAAAAGGCATGTTCCTCAAAATTCTTACATTACTACTTAAAATTTGACACACTTGATCACTTCACTAACTTCCTCATCCTTAATTCTTTTAGATGGAGACTCAGTTCAGCAAGTTTTACCAGTTGGGAAACGGAGGTCAGCTGATCTTCGAGAGGGATCTGGATTCATCGGAGATTCTTGGGACGCCACATCCGGAGTTTCTTGGAGCTCAACTTCCGGGACCCCAGGAGGAGACCTCAGTGGCTAGTCACCGCGGATCTTGAGGAAGCATCAAGCACCAGCTCGGGAGAATTCAGTTCTCCGTGAGAGAGAACAACGGCTAGATGGATTAGCCAGGCAATGCATGAAGCTCTCGCACGTCTATGTGCCCTCAGCGTCAACAAGATCCAAGGAACCCGTTTTGCCCACTATGCAAGACGTGACTTCATGGGAATGCCGATGGAGATGCCAAGTCACCTAGAATTGAGACGTCAAGTGGAGAACCTTGACTTCTTGCTTCATGACATGCAGCAGGAAATGGACAATGCTAGAGAGTTAGCCAACCAGAACCGTGCCATTGCCGACCAGAAGGCCCAGACTTTCGCACTGCTTGTCCAAGATCGTCAGTCTCTTCGCCGCCAGCGTGCAAAGAAGGATCGCACCATCGCCCGTCTTCGCAAGAAGGTGGCCGACCTCGAGAAGACCATCAAGGAGCAGGAAGCTCAGCTTGCCGGCAAGGAAGAAGAAGATGAGGGTGAAGACATCTAGGGAGATATGGATTCTTACCTCAGCAACGATGATGACTTTTTAGAGGAGGATGCTGTGGACTTCTACACTGATGATGAAGACTCCGACTTCATCGACGATGACTAGATGCACTAGAGCACTGTCGTAGCATGAGTTGTATCGGTCCCATTGTATCGTAGCTTGCGGAATGGTTCTTCAAACCATCTGTTTTCCTTTGATTGCCGTGGTGTGTGTTGTATCGTGTGCTTGCTTGCATGAATGAAAAAGAAGTTAGTTGAAAAACCTGAGTCTAACTCAATGTTTTAGCATTGAAAAACCCAAAACCATGAACCTTAGAATTTCCCTCTTACCCCTATATCTATCTCAATCTTCAGATGACTCATGGAAACCAAGGAGGGAGCAGCTCGTCGCAGGACCCAATGCTGCAGATCTTGCATAATCGTATCACAGACCGTGAAGCAAGCAGGGCGGAGCGTCAAGCCAACTTAGCAACATTGTAGCAGATCGCCCAAATGGCTCTCAACAACCAAGGACATGGAAATCAGGATCACCAAGGATCCAAACTCAAAAACTTTCAGAACACCAATCCCCCAATCTTCAACCAATCTGAAAACCCATTAGATGCTGATGACTGGTTACAAACCATGGAAAACAAATTAGAGGTTGCCAGAGTTGATGAGAATGAGAAAGTTCTCTTCGCCACCCACTATCTGGCGGGAGATGCAAGAGCTTGGTGGAATAGCATCCGCAATATGAACCATGGCTAGGTGATGACCTGGGAAGCATTCAAGGTCAAGTTCAGCTGCACCCACGTGCCGCAAGGTCTTGTCAACTGGATGAGAGATGAATTCCGCGAATTGAAGCAAGGAAGAATGACTGTGGTGGAGTACCGTGACAGATTCTTGTCACTTGCCAGATATGCACCGGATGAGATCAACATGGAGGCCAAGAAGAAGGAGAGATTCTTAAACGGACTGCATGATGAGATGCAGACTATCCTCGTCAACATCCGTTTCGATGATCTCAAAGAGCTAGTCGACTCTGCCATTCAGATGGAAGGGAAGATTAACTAGGCAAACGACAACCGCAAGCGTCATATGATGGAGCAGTCGGGATCCAGTAGTCACTAGAAGTACCGTCCCAACCCTTCACCAGGATATGCACCAAGGAACAACCGACCCCAAAATTCTCGCCCAAGCTACCCCAACCGTAGCGGAGGAAATGTGAAGTCCGGAGGAAACAATCACAACTTCGGCAATGCCAACAATTTCAACCGTGCCCCTCCCAAGAGCAACAACAACAACACTGCGCCTAGAACTGGCAGCAATGTTGTACCTGTCGCAGTCAAGGACAAGTCCCAAATCACTTGCTTCGAGTGTGGAGTGAAGGGTCACTACTCCAATGAGTGTCCCAAGAAGACTGTCGCCAATGCCCCTGTGAATGCCCCAGCTCAGCAGCAGCGTCGTGTTCAACTAGGAAGGAGATTTGCCCCAGGGAACCGCTGACAATCAGCAGTCGTCTCTTCCACATGAACGCAGAAGAAGCCTAGGAAGCGCCAGATGTAGTGCTGGGTATGTTTTCTGTCAACTCAGTTTTAGCAAGAGTATTGTTTGATTCTGGAGCATCGCATTCATTTGTCACCGAAGAATTTGTATGCACTAGTAAGATTTGCCCAACCAACCTGAAGCATGTCATGATAGTTCAAATCCCGGGTTCAACAACAAAAGCTAGAAAAGTTTGCAAAGCTGTACCTATCAGAATACATGGGATAGATTTTTATGCCAACCTAATTGTACTTGGAACTAAAGGATTGGAAGTAGTACTAGGTATGGACTGGATGTCAAGGCATAAAGGACTGATAGACTGTGCTAAGAAAGCCATCACCATGACCAGAGTTCGAGTAACGATGAGAGCATATCTCCGAAACCTTACCCCGTCAATTCAAGTGCAACAAGAGTGTAGCCCTGCCTACCATTGACCAAGTCAGAGTAGTATGTGAATACCCCGACGTATTCCCAGATGAATTGCTAGGTATGCCCCCGGATAGGGATATTGAGTTCATTTCGAACTAATCCCTGGAACCGGACCTATAGCCCAGAAACCCTATAGCATGAACCCCTCAGAGTTAGTGGAACTGAAGAAGCAGTTGGATGCCATGTTAGCAACAGGTTTGATTCAACCCAGTGCATCACCATGGAGATCACCAGTGTTATTCGTCGACAAGAAAGATGGAGGAAATCGTCTGTGTATAGACTACAGAAAATTGAATGACGTCACCATCAAGAACAAGTACCCTTTCCCAAAGATAGAGGATCTATTTGATCAGTTGACTGGAGCTCAGGTATTCTCAAAGATTGATCTTAGGACTGGTTATCACCAACTTAAGATTCGTGCAACGGATATTCCGAAGACCGCCTTTACTACTCGCTATGGTTTATACGAGTATACGGTTATGTCTTTTGGATTAACCAATGCCCCTGCTTATTTCATGAATCTCATGAATAAGATCTTTATGATTTTCCTCGATAAGTTTGTAGTTGTGTTTATCGACGACATCCTTATCTACTCCAAGTCAGAAGAAGAGCACGAGCAACATCTGAGAATCATCCTAGAAACCCTGAGAGAGCATCAGTTATATGCCAAGTTCAGCAAGTGTGAGTTTTGGCTGAAAGAAGTAGGATTCCTAGGACATATTGTGTCTGCCGGAGGAGTCTCTGTTGATCCCACCAAGATCAAAGATGTTGAAGAATGGGAAGCCCCAACCAATCAAACCCAAGTTCGTTCATTTCTCGGATTAGCGGGATATTACCGCAAGTTCGTAGAAGGATTCTTGAGCATAGCCCGACCAATGACCCAATTGTTGAAGAAGGACAAGAAGTTTGAATGGATAGACAAGTGTGAAGCTAGTTTCCAGGAGCTGAAAAAGAGATTGATATCAGCCCCAATTTTGATCATGCCAGACATCAAGAAGTCGTTTGATTTGTATTGTGATGCATCCAAGATTGGCCTAGGATGTGTATTGATGCAAGAAGGCAAAGTCATCGCGTATCTGTCTCGACAATTGAAGCAACATGAGCAGAACTATCCGACCCATGATCTTGAGCTAGCAGCCGTAGTTCTAGCATTGAAGACATGGCGTCATTATTTGATGGGTAATCGCTGTGAGATTTACTCAGATCATAAGAGCTTGAAGTATATCTTCACCCAGAAGGAGCTCAATATGAGGCAAAGAAGATGGATAGAGTTAATCAAGGGTTATGACCTTAACATTCACTATCACCCTGGCAAAGCCAATGTGGTAGCGGATGCTCTTAGCAGATTGCCGTGTAGGCTTAACACCATGATCAAAGAGAAGCAACCAAGTTTGTATGAGGAGTTGGAGCACAGATCGAGTTAGTTAGCAAAGGATTCCTAGCTAGCATTGAACTTCAACCCACTTTGATTAGCCAAATCAAGGAAGCCCGTAAGGGAAATGAGAGTATCGACGAATCAAATGTCGACAGGCAGTGAAAGGTACCGGATTCACCGAAGACGAAGAAGGAGTACTGTGGTACAAAGGACGTATCTGTGTGCCAGCAGATTCGGAGCTGAAGGAGGTTATCATGAAGGAAGCTCATGATACTCTTTATTCTATCCACCCCGGAGGAACAAAGATGTATCAGGATTTGAAATAGCAATTTTGGTGGCACAAGATGAAAAGAGAGATCGGAAGCTACATCGCTAAATGTGACATCTGTCAAAAAGTCAAAGCAGAGCATCAGAGACCTGCAGGACTATTGCAACCATTGCAGATTCCGGAATGGAAATGGGATTCTGTTGGAATGGACTTTATCATCGGTTTACCTACTTCTAGTAGGGGAAATGACTCAATCTGGGTCATAGTTGATAGACTGTCCAAGGTAGCCCACTTCATACCAGTCAAGACAACCTACCAGAGTGCAAAGCTAGCAGAGTTGTACATTGCTAGGATTGTTAGTCTGCATGGAACCCCCAAGACCATCGTCTCAGATCGAGGAACCCAGTTTACTTCAAGATTTTGGCAGAAAGTTCAGGAAGGTTTAGGAACCAAGTTGAATTTAAGTACCGCTTATCACCCGCAAATAGATGGACAAACTAAGAGAGTCAGTCAGATCTTAGAGGATATGCTTAGAGCTTGTGTGTTGGAATACGGATCAAAATGGGAAGACTGCCTACCTTTCGCAGAATTCTCATATAACAACAGTTATCAGGCTAGTTTGCAGATGGCACCATTTGAATTCCTATACGGAAGAAAGTGTCGTACCCCTTTGAATTGGTCGCACGTAGGAGAGAGTCAGATCTTTGGACCCGACATTCTCCGAGAAGCAGAAGAGAAAGTTCACAAAGTCCGTGAGCACCTCAAGACGCCCAATCCAGACAGAAGAGCTATGCTAACAAGAGAAGGAGAGACCTGACTTTCAATGTGGGAGATTTCGTATATCTCAAGGTTTCACCATTGAAGGGAACTCAATGCTTTAGTCTGAAGGGAAAGTTAGCTCCCAGATATATCGGACCTTTCAAAATTCTGAACCGCCGAGGAGAAGTATCGTATCAACTGGAACTGCCTGAAGAGATGTCAGCCATCCACAATGTGTTCCATATCTTGTTACTTCGCAAATGCTTGGAAGTGCCTAAGAAGACTGAAGTTTTCAAGAATATCGATCACAGAGCTGTGGAAATCAACAATGACCTGACCTATCGAGAAGTACCCATCCGTATCTTAGAAGAAGCCTACAGAACCACCAGGACCAGGTGTATCAATTTTCTCAAGATTCAGTGGAGCAACCATACCGAGGAGGAAGCTACTTGGGAACGCGAAGATTACATTAGAACAGAGTTCCCAGATCTCTTTAGTTCCTAGTTTTCTTTGTAAATCTCGGGACGAGATTTTGTTTAAGGGGGGAAGGTTTGTAACATCCCAAAACTTTAATCCAAGCTTAACAAGATCAAATCATCCAAAAATAGGGTTAACAAAAACTTTTCCAAATTTAAAATGAAAGCATTCATATATGTATGCATTTAAAATAGGAGTTGTTTGAATTGCCATGATTGATTGATCCAATGCTTGTAAAATGTTTCTTAGGTGATTTAAACATCATCTACATCATTCTCAAACTTTTCCTAAAGAAAATCAAATAAAAAAGAATTAAAAAGGAGGAATGGTCATTTTGGCAAATTTAACCCTCATGCCTACTTTGGCTATTCCTAGTACTCAATTCTTAACAGAAACAATTCTTGATCTTTGTACCCCTTGCTAGTACACATAATGAGGTACCAAGGCCCACCTTTGGATCTGCTAAAAACATTCTGTTAACTATTTTAAATGACAGTTTAAAATTGAATCTAATGCATATGCATAGATCACCCCTATTTCAAAAACCATCTTTTTGAGCTCCACTTTCAAAACCCTTGCAACCAGAGACTACCTATCACTAGTGGAGATCACTCAAAACTTTTGAACTCAAAATTCAAAACTTTTTCTCTTGCGGCCATTTCATCAAACACTTGGCATGCTTAATCTCACCTCTAATCCTAGCCCACTGTTTACTACAGGGTTTTGCCCCCAATTGATCCCCATTTAATCCCCTTGTCCCCTCTTGATATAACCAGAGCCTAACCAACATCTTCCCTACCCCCTAGCTGCACTGCCATGCCATGCCGAGCACCCCCTCGCCGGCCAACAGCGCACTCGCAGCAGCAGCTGTCTCCAGCCCCTCTCCTCATGTCTAGCAGCTTGCCGGTGGTCCACCTCCACCGCCCAACTAGCCCCAGGCCAGAGACAGAGAGCAGAACGGCCAGGAACCGCCGCGCCCGGACCTTGTCGAGCATGCCGATGCCGCCCGCAGAGCATGCTCGTCTCACAGGCACAAGCCGCTGCGACCAGCTCGCACAGATGCCGCCACGCCTCGACTGGCACACACCGGACATCCCTGTCACGCCCAAAGGCTCACAGCCACCGCTCGCCGTGGACACCGCCGCTTCAGCCGCTCAGAGCGCCACCTCGCCCAGACCGCGTACCACCGCCCCTACGGCCGCATTCACTTCCTAGAGCACCGCCAGGGAACCTCCCATCGATCTCCACCCCCAGCCTTGCCTCTAGCTCGCCATAGCCATGTCACCACCGTCGACCGCCCATCCCGCTCGGTCTCACCATCGGGCCTATAAAAGGAGCCCTTCCCAGCCATTCTTCTCCACACCATTCTACTCCCCTCACCTCTCTGAACCTCACCCACCTCTAGCCGGAGCAAGTGGAGCAGCAGCTCGCCGGAATTGGAACTGCAGCCGCCGCCTCTGGAGGAGAAGGGCGCCGTTGATTTCGACTGCCCCAAGCTCCGCCGCAACCGCGCCTCGCCTCGCCGTCGTCTTCCACATCGTTTGCCTGCCTTGCTGACCCTGCTGGATCCCTGGTACGCCCCTAGTAGACCCCTACCGAGCCGCTAGGGTTCGAGCTCGCCGGCGACCTGTTCGTCGTCGACGCATTTACCTCACCGCTGATCTCGCTTCTAATCAAGACGCCCACAGACGCATCGCTTTCAAGTGTTAAGTCAGCTGACAAGCGGGACCCCCCTGTCAGTTGAGCCCCCCGCCGCGGAGCGCCAATGGGCTGGCCCATTTCTTTTCCCGCGCTAGCCCATAGATTCAAATCTGGTTTTTTCCTTTTTAGTAAATCTAGTTTCTGTCCACTATTTCAAAATTCAATTCTGTGAGTTTGACAAATCCAAATTGCATGAAACCAATTTTTTCTGAAAGGTATTGAAATAATCTATCCAAACCCGTTGGATTTATTTCAATTAGAGTTATAGATCTCTCCTAATAAAAATAACAAAACAGAAGCATTTACACCTTGCAACATTTTTATAAAATCAACCAAGTTAGCTTTTGAGTTGATTCCAACTCTCAAAAATCACATTTATCATATATATCCAAATATGTAATAATATTAAGGTTTACATGTAGTGACTTTGGACTAGTACCAAAATAATGCTATATAGGCATTTCTAGTCACTTTAAATCATTAAATAATGAACTTAATCTAAAGTAATATTGATCCAACCCTTAAATCTCATTCCCACATGTTAGAATATGTGGTGAGGACATGTGTCCACATGATCCCATATTTTTGTGGTGAATATTAAATTTTAGTTAAAATTTCAATGAGTAGAAATTACTTTTCTAAAATAAAAAGGTTGAAACTATTGAATTAAACTTGTGATGCTTGTGATGATAATAGATCATCAATTGTGTGTTTTAGAATGCTACTTAGCCTAGTTAAATATGGTTTGGTGATTGTCTATTCCTTATGTATTTATAGACGCTAGTACCGACCAAGCCTTCGAGGAGGAGGAGTTCTACCAAGAAGAAGAAGAAGAAAAAAACTTCAACCACTACACCAACCAAGGCAAGCTATTGTTAGAAAGCTAGATTTAAAACTAGATGGTTTAGCAAAGATGCCTTAAGCATGCTTTGATCACACCCCTTTAACTATTAGTACCCCAAGTCTTACTGACAAGTTTTACCTCCCTTAGTTCACACAAAGTTCTTTACTTGTTTTGAAGGTAGCATAAAAAGTATAAAACTTGACCTACTTAGAAACCTTTAGATGTCATTCTATGGCATGAGATTGAAACCATCTTTTCCACCTTAGTGAATACTCTTAACCTAGTCTTTTAGAATAGATCGAAAACTTCAGTCACTTTAGATGGGAACAGGTGGTGAAAATGAATTGTGAAAACCTTGGAATGATGAGTCATTCAATTGAGATGGTTTGACATGTGTTGAGAGACACAACTGGTTTATGATGATGAAAATGATGAGGCATGAGCCTTAACCCTTTTATAAAACTGATGGTTGGATTCGGATGCGATACCATTCCAAATTTACCGTACAACCATATTACCTGAATTGGGTAAGGCTTAGCTGGAAATTTATATGCATTAGTATTAGTTCCCTCACGGGAGACGTTTGAGCTGATGCTACCTCTCATGATGTCCACCTATGCAGTGCCCAAGATGACTGATGGTCATGGTTGGGAGGCCATGCTCATAGGAGAGGTGCTTGTACTAGGGTGTGTAAAGGGAAGGTTATGTTTGATTATCTGCATACTAAGTATGATGATTCAGGGTTATCCCTGATAGATGTATCGAATCTTGTGGTGAAAGTGTACCACCTCTACAGAGTGTCAAACTATTCGAATAGCCGTGTCCGCGGTTATGGACAGTTGGAATGGCCATACTGTTTTGTTGTCAGATGTTTTCTAAATAACTTGAAAAGAATGGTGAACTTTGACTTGACCACAACAGGGTTGTGTTGATGATAATAGCTTCCCAACTTAAGTGATTCTAGAACTTTACTTTATCTTTCTTTGCTTCTGAACTCAGCTTAGGTTTCAAACTTAACTTGATAGTTAACTTGGATTCAACACTTTAACTTAGAATTATACCCCTTGTTAGTAGTAGTTTGCGAGTACTTAAAGAGTACTCATGGCTTTTGTCCCTGGCTATTATCATGGCCAGACTATGAAGGAGATTATCAAGATGATGGTCAGCAGGACGGCTATGATAACTAGGACTATCTCGTCACAAGATTGCTCGTGCCCTGAAGATGGACCCCACCGCTACGCTTATCGTTTATTTCCGCTACTTGTTGTATTAAAGACTGGATCATGAGATCCTTATTTGTGTAAAACATTATGTATGGTTTGTAATGGATGATGTACTGTGATATCCAATCCGTTATGTCTCGCAAAAATGGTAATCCTGGGATTGCGAGGTATGGCATAACGGGCATCTGGGATTAAAAGTCCGGGTGTTGACACCTCTACTCCCGCTGCTACCACTAGATGGCTCCACAATCTTGGCAAGGAGCCGCAAGAGGACAATGAGGAGGTCGAGCTCATCGTCATCCCCCCGCCGCCGGCCTTCGACGAGAACATCGTCAACGAGCAAGAGGAGGTAAATTACAAGTAGTACATGTTTAGGATTGGTGCCTAGGGTTTTCAATTAGCGTCAGATTCGTTTTATATTTTTAAGGACTGTTGCGTAATTAATGGATCTGTTGATTATTGCTAGCTAGTGTTCGATTATGGACATACTTGATTAATATTTGTGGATCTATGTGTTGACACGCTTAATATGTTGTACATTATTTGTGTAACCATCTTAGTCTGCCCACGAACGATTCCTTGTACATGTACTCGCTGTAACCTAAACAATATCATTGAGAATTATATCACAATTCTGCTCTCTAGATTGTTGTTTTTAAGGATGCAAATGGGTAACCTCTATGGTACCCTCTAACCTCTTTAGTACAAAAAATGAACTACATTTTCACAAATCATCACTTTTTAAGAAAACTAGTTCATTTGTTTGAACTAGACTGAAACAGAGTGTACCCTAAAGGTTCCAAACTTGCATCTCTAGTTGTTTTCATATCTGTGGATTAATGCTATCTTATTGGCTGACATAATTGGATTATTTCCTTGGTCCCCTAATTACTTTCTGTTATTGCTAGTTGTCTGAGTGTTATCTGTTGTTTCCTTAGGCATTAAATTTTAGTTGTATTTTCTACATATTTGCTTCACATGTGTATTTGGCATGTTTCAGGAGGCTACTGATGATGTTGACAACGATGTCGACTCCTGTCACAGGAAGACCAGGGCCACTCTGAAGAAGATGAAGGCAAGGACGTTCAATGCCTTCTGGAGTGAACCCTAGACACATGCCATGAACCGCTGCCCCTTCTGCATAAGGAGCATCAATATGAACTTCCAAAGCATCCTCCAGCATGCCGAAGGCTGTGGATCTGGCCATGTGAAGGTCGGTGAAACTTTCAATGTCGACGGCTTCCGGGCCAATCACACGGCTTATGGCCTCTTCCTCTGGGACAAACTGAGCCGAGCTACCAAGCTCGGTCATGTGCCTGCTCCCAGGCCCAAGCCACCGATGGTTCTGGCTATGGGAAGATGAAGCGGGACCAGGAGCAGCGGGACTGGGAGGAGGCGGGTGGAAGCAAGGAGGCACTAAATTAGTGATGTGCTAATAGTGTGTGCTACTGCTGCTTTAAGTAGCATGTTTTGTTGAACTGTGTTATGGTTGGCTGCTGAGCAACGTTTGTGTTGAACCTTATCTTACCTAGTTTATGTTTAACCTTGCTATATTATTTGCCTGTTATGTTTCTAGATTGTAGATGTTTAATTATGTCTACACTTGTTTTTGTACATGTTGGTGTGTGGTGGGATTTCGTATTTGGGTAAGGATATGGTGAAGGGAAATAGTAAAGCAATTGAAATATATAAGTTGGTATAGATTTCCTACAAGATTGGGCAAAAAGGAATAAATGAGGTGAGCCAGGCAGAGATAGCGATGGATAGTGGTGCATGGATTTGTTTCTAGGAGACAGACAGAGAGAGAGAGAGAGTAGAAGCTGGTATAGATTTCCTACCAGATTGGGCAAAAAGGAATGAATGAGGTGAGCCAGGTAGAGATAGAGACATAAAGTGATGCATGGATTTGTTTCTAGAAGGAGACAGATAGAGAGAAGGTTCTCTGATTTGTTGCTCTTCTTTCCCTTTTTCTTATAGTTATTGATTTACAAATTTTTATTGTGGTGCATTTAAATATATTTTACTAAAACACTGAGGTAAAGAAATCAATAAAATGTAAAATATCGTCGTATACTGGGTTTGAAGTCACGACCACGAGTTGATTAGTTCTACAGCCGCTATGCTACAATTGAGAGTGGACTGCTAGGGGGACATTTGTTTTCAAATTTTCTCATTTTCATGCAAAGTATTTTCCTCACCATGAACAAATTTGAAGGTTTCAAAAGATTTTGAGAACTTCTCATTTTTATGAAAGTTACAAGGTTTGATCAAACCGGGGTTGACCAGAGACTTTCGAGAGATTGCGAAAGCATCTGAAAAGTACAACTGCTGTTATTTGGTCCCAGTGTGATGTACAACCACTCAAGCTTGAAACTTGAAGGTCTCAAATTGTAGTTTTTGGTACTTGCTTCACAAATGGTTCCATGCTTTTGAGTTTGAGGGTTAAATTTTTGAATTTTTCAAACCAAAATGGCTAGATACAATGCTAGCATCATTAGCCATATGGTAATACACACCCTTGTGCGAAATTTGAGTCCATTTGATGAAAGGTAGATGAAAACATGGTACACAAGTGGCTCTTTCGAGTAGTCGGATATGATCGTTGACCTAACTACCCCACAATTGACGGTGGACTACTAGGGAGACATTTTTTTTTCAAATTTTCTCATTTTTCATGAAAAGTATTTGCCTCACAATGAACAAATTTGAAGGTTTCAAAAGATTTTGAGAATTTCTTTTACAAGGTGTGGCGGTACTTTAATGTAACAATACGATTTTTTAATGTAATATTAATTTTCTACTTGTCGGTACTTCATTTCATTTTTTATACCAATTGTGTACAATTTATATATACGAAATAAAACAAATGTTGGGCAAATGTTTTTCCTCACTCCAAAATTAACAACCGAACGAAACCTCCCTCCAAAATTCTTGAGACATTTTTGTTCCCTCCTTTTTTCCGTCATAAACTTGTGGTTGTATGAGTCATCACTTGGACAACATAATCCTACCTAGTTGATAGATCTAAGTATAACATAGCTATGCCAAGACATGATGAGACACTTTGAGGCAAATGTGGGCCCATGACAACATTGCATGGGCTATAAACTTCTCTTGGTTGGCTAGAAACACCATCATCAAATTAGTGGTTGTGTGAGTCAACACTTGGCCAACATTATCCCACCAAGTTGAGACATCTAAGTATCAGAGTGCTATGCATAACCATGACACACACTTCCTGCAGATATGGGCCCATGCCAATATTTCATGGGATCTAAACCTATCTTAGCTGTCTAGAAACACCTTCATCAACTTGTGGTTGTATGATTCATCACTTGGACAACATAATCCTACCTAGTTGATAGATCTAAGTATAACACTGCCATGCCAAGACATGATGATATACTTTGAGGCAAATTGTGGGCCCATGCCAACATTGTGTGGCCTATAAACCTCTCTTGGTTGGCTAGAAACACCATCATCAACTTAGTGGTTGTGTGAGTCAAACATTGACCAACATGATCGTACCTAGTTGCTACATCTAAGTTTGAGAGTGCTATGCAAAGCCATGACACACACCTATGGAAAATGTGGTCCCATTCCAACATTTCATGGGATCTAGACCTATATTAGCTATCTAGAGACACCTTCATAAACTTGTAGTTGTATGAATCATCACTTGGACAACATAATCCTACCTAGTTGATAGATCTAAGTATAACACTGCTATGCCAAGACATGATGAGACATTTTCTGGTAAATGTGTTCCCATGCAAACATTGCATGGGCTATAATCCTCTCTTGGTTGGCTTGAAACACCATCATCAACTTAGTGGTTGTGTGAGTCAACACTTGGCCAACATGATCCCACCTTGTTGCTACATCTAAGTATGAGAGTGCTATGCAAAGCCATGACACACACTTATGGTAGATGTCTGCCCATGCCGACATTGAATGGGATCTTGCTCATATTATGTGTCTACAAAACCCCTTCATCAACTTCTGGTTGTATGAGTCATCACTTGAATAACATGATCCTACCTAGTTGATAGATCTAAGTATAAGACTGGTATTGCCAAGATTTGATGAGCCACCTTTTGGCCAATGTGGGCCCATGCCAACATTGCATGGGCAATAGACCCCTCTTGGTTGGCTAGAAACACCATCATCAACTTAGTGGTTGTGTGAGTCAACACTTGGCCAACATGATTGTAACATTCCGAAATTTCCCAATTTTGATATGTTAAAACTAAATAAATCAAGTTGATTGAATTGTTTGATATTGTTGAAAATTTTGAAAGAAATAAAAAATTTGAGGACTTGTTTAAAAACGTTCCTAAATACCATTGAAAAGAGTGGATTAACATGACTATCCAATTGACTAAGAAATTTTTAAACATATCTAAGAAAATAGTCTGGTATTTTCTTCATGTTTATTTTGATTTTTGAAGTACCTAGATTTTTTCAAACACTTAATATGACATTTCCAAATATAAGAAACAAGTCGGAAATACCGTACGGGGTTAATTGTTGTTTTTTCGTATTTTGGACTCTCGTGAATATTGTAAATAGTTTCTAATTGAAAGAAAAATTCATGGAGAGAATATGATATGACTTCTTCACAATAAAAGGTTGGAAATTGATTACATAAAAATCTATTCCTATTTGGAATCTAATTTGATTTATACATTTTTTTCCTTTGAAATTCGATTCCAAAATAATTTTATTTTAGGGTTTGAAATAGTCATAAAAAAACATTATTTGAAAATGCATAAGTAGCCATGCGAGGCCAAAGTGCATAAAATATATTTCTGTATATAAAATTTCGGATTGGAAAGTTCCCTATCTCTAGTAGCACTATTTGGATATATAAAAAATTAATTAATTTTTCCTGTATAGTATTAGAGCCATTTGAAAAAAGAAAAAGAAAAAAAGAGAGCCGGACGATCGGTAGGAAGTCGGTAGGTGCATGCACGCATTCAAACCTGTCTAAGCATGAAGTCGGTAGGATTGTAGTCCCTCTCTTCCGTTTTTAAAATATAAGATGTTTTAGATTTATAAAATGAGTGTACTTAGACCTCTTTTATTATTTAGATTCATTTCAAACCTAAATAAATCTAGATACTAAAAGAGGTCTATATACACTTCATTTACAAAGCTAAAACATCTTATACTCCCTCCGACCTAAATTAATTGACTTAGATTTGTTTAACTTTAAATGTATCTAGACTTGTTTTAGTGTTAGATACATCCGAATCTAGAGCAAGTCAACTAATTTGGACGGGAGAGAATATTATGAAAAGTAGGGAGTATGTTTTTTGTGACAAGGGACCGACCTGTCATCCCTTGGCTATAGCAGGAGACCAATGTCCTCATGAGTTCTCGTCAAGAGCCCCAGAAAATCTCGCCTTTCTCGAACGATTCAACCGATTGTACCCTCGCCCACGCCAAACCTTCCGATAAATACCACCTACTCTCTCTCGTTCGATTTTTCTGCAAATTGCTAGGATTCCGAAATCATAAACCACGAAAATAGATCTCGCCGGAGTACTTCGTTTCTGAAGCTTCGAAGACATGGTTTGCATAGACTGCAGTAGCTTTCGATCTCTTTCCCACCTGTTATTAATTCCCTATACTCCGCCGCTCTCTCCTTGACCTTTTCTCGTCTACAGAAGCCAGAGTTCCTCGCCGTCACATAAGTTCCAGCCGGACGGCTGTAGCATGCGTGATAGGAGAGGAAGAAGACCAGCAACCACACAAAAGAGTCTGCCTCTTGATCATGGACATCGTCCACCCTTCCCTGGGCCACGGGCACTGCCGGAACGTAGCCATCGACCACGACCACGCCGCCATCACCATCCTCCTCCTCGTCGACGTCATGCACCGCCGCTGGTAAGCTGCCGCCGCTCACAACCGATGATTCCTTCACGTGGACTAGCGCTCGGACCCCCTTCTCCTCTATTTTAGTTTATCTCCTACTCTGGTTACCCATCCTGATGAGTGAGCTTCACGACCGTGCCGGATCACACGGTTCAGTGGAGTTTGAAGCAGATACTGCACTAGTCGTCGACCGTGTTGCCAGGTTCACTATATCGAGACAGTCGCCACCCCGAAGCACACCGACCACCGGATGACTGGAGTGACTTCGTATGCAAGCGCCATCGTCTTCGACCTCCATAAGCGCTGGTTAGTCGTCGTTACCCACGTTCAAGAGATCCACTGTTTTCATTCTGTAATGCATTTTTATTTTCCCACTACTTCCTGCTATGTTTTCTCGCATTTTTTCTCTAACCGGATCTTTTAGTCCCAGTTGAAGCCACTAACCAGGACTAAAGATATTTTCCGCCATTTCTCACCGCTTCCCGCTATGCTTTCCTGCCATTTTCTCTAACCGGGCTTTTTAGTCCTAGTTGGATCCACTAACCGGAACTAAAGATATTTCCCGCAATTTCCTACCGTTTCCCGCTATGTTTTCCCGTCCTTTCTCGAAGAGACCGAGGCGTTATGCGCCTCCAGCTACCCATGCCCGTTGGGCTACTGGATTCCCGCTGACTGGATGTTGAGTGTTGGAGAAGTTCCTGTCCCTCCTGTGACTCAAGGTTCCACCCGCCAGGCGGACATCACGAACCACTTCTACCTAGAGCTCACGCCGGAGCAGCGGATGGATCCCTATTGAGATCTTGACAACTACGACACTTGGAATGCCTTCTTTGCTAACCGGCAAGAAAGGGAGCTCGCCAGGTATGAGGGTGATGGCCCGCCCCCGGTGAACCACAATGAAACTGGTCGTCGCCTGTGGTGAGCGAACCGGACTATCGCCTATGTGATGTGCTACATCACTGAGGGAGATCATCCTCGCCTGCGGTACCTGCACTTGCACCCACCTCAAAGCCACAATAAGGGTGGCTGTGGTGAAGGCCGCGGACGTAGCGGCATCGTCATCCGGGAGCCCCCTCCCCCCGGGTCGTGAAATCGAGGCCAGAGTGGCAGGGAACCCCGGAATATGTCATGGTTCACGGTCCCCGGTTTCGAACTACACAAGCTGGGGAAGGGCTGAGGATCTTCGGAATATACCATAGCGACGACAACGAAGATGATTCAGAAGATGACCCTGAAGCTGTATACTATAGGGCTAGACATGATTATGACTAATCCATTGGCTAGGACGAATGGTTCGTCTGTGTACCCAAGATAGTCGAGAGATCCACTGATTTCATTCTGTAATGCATTTTTATTATAGCATAAATAGTAGTCATTTGACCTATGAGTGCTGCTTTTCGTGACCATCAACGATTGACCTGCTCTTAGTAACCTTTCAGGACAGACAAACAAGGGATACAAGGCATGCACACACTGTTTAGATGATACTGAAGCTACATATTTGCATAAATGTAAGAAGGTTGTGTACCTAGGGAATCGTCAATTTCTTCCGACCAATCATCAAATAAGAAAGGAAGGCAAGCATTACAAAGGTGAGGCAGATTACCAGAAGAAGCTTGACCTCCCTACTAGTGATGATGTATTTGGTATGGTCAAGGACATAGAAATAATCTTTGGAAAGGGTCCTGGCGGTCAACCTGTTCCGAACGACGTTGCTACCGGACACGCGCCCATGTGGAAGAAGAAATCTATATTTTTGGAGCTACCCTATTGGAAAATCCTACATGTCCGCTCTTCAATCGACGTGATGCACGTGACGAAGAATCTTTGCGTGAACCTGCAAGGCTTCCTGGGCATGTATGAGAAGACAAAAGATACACCAGAAGCACGAGAGGACCAACAATGTTTGAAAGACCCACAAAACATGCATCCACAGAACAAGACGGATAGAGGGCATCACTTAAGTCCTGCCAGCTACGCTCTTACGAAAGCAGAGAATGAAATCTTTTTTGAAGTCCTTTACAGTATCAAGGTGCCGTCTGGATTCTCCACTAACATAAAGGGGATAATAAATATGGCAGATAAAAAAATCCAAAACCTGAAGTCTCATGACTATCACTTGATTATGACGCAGTTGCTTCCGATTGCATTGAGGGGGCTTCTACCAGAAAATGTTCGAGTATCCATTGTGAAGCTATGTGCATTCCTCAATGCAATATCTCAGAAGGTGATCAATTAAGATATTCTGACAAGGTTAGAAAAGGATGTGGTCCAATGTCTTGTTAGTTTTGAGTTGGTGTTCCCACAATCCTTCTTCAGTATTATGACGCATCTCCTAGTTCAACTAGTCGAAGAGATTTCCATTCTCGGTCCTGTATTTCTACACAATATGTTCCCTTTGAGAGGTTTATGGGAGTGTTAAAAAAATATGTTCATAACCATGCTAGGTCAGAAGGAAGCATATCCAAGGGCTATGGAACAGAGGAGGTCACTGAGTTCTGTGTTGACTTTATTTCTGACCTTAAGCCGATTGGTGTTCCTGAATCGCGACATGAGGGGAGATTGAGTGGAAAAGGCACGCTGGGAAAGAAAGCAATGATATGTAGGGACGAACAATCTTTCACTCAAGCACACTACACGATTCTACAGAATTCCACCTTGGCAGCTCCGTATATCGGGGAACACAAGAATATTATATGATCCAACAACCCGGGAAAGCCTGACTCCTGGATTAGAGATAATCACATGAAGACTTTTGGCAACTGGTTGCGAACATATCTAATGAATGACACCACTATTGGAGATTAGCTCTACTTGTTGGCTGGGTCACCATCTTCTACTATATTGAATTACCAAGGGTACGAAATAAATGGGAATACATTTTACACGATCACCCAAGATAATAAGAGCACCAACCAGAACAGCGGTGTCTACTTTGATGCAACCGACGAGAATGGAAAAAGGACACATGCTATGGTTACATAGAGGAGATATGGTAACTTGACTATGGAGTTTCTTTTAAGGTCCCATTGTTTCGGTGCAAATGGATCAACATGAATGGAGAAGGGGTAAAGGTAGACCAGTTGTATGGAATGACAACAGTAGATCTCAACAATCGTGGTTACAGAGATGAACCATTCGTACTAGCCAATGATGTGGCACATGTTTTCTATGTGAAGGACATGTCCTCCATACCAAAAAAAGAAAAAATAAGCAAACAAATATATCACACGATGAGCCAAAGCGTCACATAGTTCTTTCAGGGAAAAGAAATATCGTAGGAGTCAAGGACAAGATTATAATAAGTTTGATGAAATTCCGCCCTTCATAGTGAAAACTGACCCAAGCATCCTGTTAAGCAAAGAAGATGCTCCACGGTTACGGCCGAAGCAACCATAAGCGACCATAAACAGGCATAAAAAATTCAAAAACGGTCCGAACAATGTAAATCCTTCGCATGGTGTCATATTATATGACATAGTTGCAAGGAAAAATACCAAACTTGGTATATTGATTATGTCTCAAAAAAACCTTCACAAAATGACCGATCATATTCGAGGTTTCATGGCTTTCGGTCCATATGACCAATCTTATGTGCATAATCGAGGCATAGTTTGTGATATTGTGCCCATATTATGCATGCATGTGAATCTTGGGATGGCTAACAATGTTGAGATATCCAATGCAAGTTTTTAACGAGGCTCATCTCCTATCTTCATGCCCGCCGTTATGACCATTGTTGGAAACGGGTAAATTTTGAAACGGGCATAAAAAATTCAAAAACGGTCCAATCAATGTAAATTCTTCATGTAGTGTCATATTATGTGTCATAGTTGCAAGAAAAAAATACCAAACTTGACAAATTTATTACGTCTCAAAAAAACCTTCACAAAATGAGCTATCTTGTTCGAGGTTTCATTACTTTCGGCCCAAATGACCAATGTTATGTGCATAATCGAGGCATAGTTTGTGATATTGTGCCCATATTATGAATGCATGTGAATCTTGGGATGGCTAACAATGTTGCAGGAGGAAGTTTTATTTTTCTTCGCATGGAAAAGCAATTTTCTATTTTTTGAGTGCCAAAATCAGGGCCTTTTGTGAAGCAACCCCAAACGTTAAATAAAAAAATGGTACCACCCCATTTTTCAAAAATACTAGACGACCTTAAATGAACAATGTCCCAACCGGGGATTTTAAAACCTTTCCATCCACCCCTGGAGAAAAAGACAAATATGTACCGAATCGGAAGGAAGTGGGTCCGGTTTAACCTACAGGTACAAGATCTAATGCTCGTGATTTTTTGAAAAAAATCATTTTGAGACTCATAATGTGATGTTTCTTCAGAGATCCATCCTCTATGGCCAGCATAAGGGAGTGGTGTCTCTGCTCTCGCACACCATTGTAACACCCTCGAATTAGCCCTATGCAATTTTTAGCGCTTCCCGCCAAACCAGCATAGAAATGATTCAAAGACGTCCACCAGGCACTTTCGTGCGATTGGAAAACAAAGTAATATCATTACACAATAGTCCATGATGGAACCCACAGAACAGATACATATACATCAACGACTCACTGAGTCAAGAATACAGATATACAGTACAAAGATCCAAATCACCTTGAAAATAATACAACGTCCGAGTACGGACAAGATGTAAATGGGGCTAAGAGCCCTAAAGAATAACCAATGGCATCCATAACCCTGCCCAGGCCAAGTCAGAAGGGTAACCCTGCTAACGACGTCGAACTCAAACCTGTCAAACAAAAGGGGTGCCGACAAAGGGCAAAGAAAAAAGTGAGCGGTCAGTACTGAGGCCAGTACACGGCGAGGCTAGAATTCGGCGGCTCTCGCCTACATAGGTATGGTGGACTGAAGCGGCAGCGCAGCATGCACTAAACAACCTATAGAGACTCGATTCAATTGTCGGCTATTAGAGAGGGATAAGAAAGACCTATTTGGGACAAACCTGATACTAACACCAAAACATACCCATCCTGGTATTTCCCCCTCGAGACCAAACGAGGAAGTCAAACTGAGGAACTCAAACAGTTGGCAGTTTTATTCATTCCATTATAGTTGCAGCACTTACTAGTCACATATAGATAGCACGAGTCATCCTGATAGCATAAGTAGTGAGCAGTTTTAGTTAACCATTCAGTTGTAGTTGTAATACTTACTAGTCAGATACAATTAGCATGTGACATCCCAAACCCACTAGTTGTTGGCACTTTTATTATCCATTCTATTGTAGTGAAGCTGATTACTAGTCACATATTAAGTCAAATGTATAGCACTACTTTAGTTATGCTTGTCTATGATCGAGATACTGTGCTCCAAGTCGTCCATAACTGCGGACACGGCTTTCAGAAAGATTTACCCTGCAGGGGTGCACAAATAGCAACACACACACGACCAACCTCGGAAAAACCAAATCAAAACCCAACGAGGCTTTCACGACAAAGCAGTCACAGGATTCATAAAATATTTCAGGGGGCCACCCCACTAAGCTACCCGCAACAAAGTTGGCCGGCTCCGGAACGGACCCAGGGTTTGTGACTGGGCTTGTCGATACCGCAAAAATGTGGCACGATCCAAAACAGTACTGGTGCTCCACGCACAATCTTAAATAAAGCAGTAAACCATGCCATAAGTACATGATAGTAATAAAGCCCCAAACTAGTTTGTGGCCCCAATAAATAAGAAATGAATCAAGCTCTGGCTAAGGGGGATTCATAGAGTCTCTCGGATGTGGATAGTGCGAATAATCAAGGAACATGTATCAAGTACTCGGGGCCTACGGGACACAAGTGGACATGAAAAACCAAATAGCACATATTGCCCACCAGTGCCTCTTTCATTAGTTATCCCAACAATTTAATAGTTGTATTTAAAGTCATTATCCCACCGTGGCCTACGGAACACAAAAGCATCACGACACGGATATCAATAGATCAACAGGAGGAAAAAAAGACTATAAAAGCAAAATAGGTAGAAAGGGGGGAGATTGCTCGCCTGGGAAACATAGACGAAGATACATTATCCGAAGAACTTATCGATACTCGCATCTACTCAATGGCCTAATCCGTGAAGAAGCAAAACACTAAAAGAAACACCGGATGCACTAATTAATACTATGATAGAAGACCGGGCATGATTATGATATGATGCATGACATGGCAAAGATGTAATGCAATTAGGCAATATTAAGCGGAATCGAGGTCCCGACAATTAATTATATGATTCATGTTGTTTAGCTACCCCGCAATTTAAATGTTGTATTAACAAGTAAAAACATGGCATCGGTTCTCTACACAAATTTAAATGGAGATGCTAATAGACAGGAATAGCCCGCAGATGCGCTCCATATTTAATTATGAGGTGAATCGGCATAATGCCCCCAAATCCACATGGTATGAATGCAATCATGTACAATTTAAATGCAACAAGATAAATATCATATATTATAAAAATATGGGGCTCGGAAAAGGGGTCACACATCAAGGTTCGAAGATCTTGGGGCTCCGAGGTTTTGACGGGGTTCGGTCGGCGGGATCGGTCTTCGGGGTAGACGGGCTTTAGATTTCGAGATCAGGGTCTTGGGCATTGCACATCGAAGGAGGACTCAGGGTCTCCGAGTCCATGACGGAGTTCTCGGTGCTCCGGGAAGGTCTTCGGGGTTCCAAGGGAGGTCCTTGGATCCAAAAATGATGGCGATCCTATTTCGATGTCAGGGCGTTCGGGAAGATCTTGACGTGGTCTTATCGTTTTGGTCGATCTTGTTCAACATGAGATCTTGCTCGTCGGAAGGTCTTGGACAACAACGTCAACATGGAAATCATCACAAACAACAACACCATGCTCGTGCGGCGTGAGACTGAAGTAGTCCGGGTAGCAACACCACGCGCCATCTTCGCACGGTTGCAGCTGCAGTACACCATAGCCCATCTTCTCGTTGTCAGTACCGAAACATAACACATAGATCCACCCCACTAGTACTAGATGAAAACCACATGAACGAATAGAAACACCTCGGCTGCGGCAGATGTGCGTCGGAGCGACTCGGTGCTACGCGCTGCAGGGGTTACGCTGGAAGGCGGAGAACGGAGGGACCGGAGATGCTCAGGAGGAGGGCGTTGTCCGATGCGACCACGCACAGAGGAAGAGGCGACGCGGTGGTGGCCGGGTCCAGCAGAGATGGGGCGTGGTCGGGGTGGCCGGCTCGTTGATGGTTGGCGCTGACGAGGAGACGAGGCAGGGGCGGCCAGACAAGGAGGGCGCGACGAAGGCTTGACACCGGCTAGGCACGGACAGAGAGGAAGGGTGCAGAGACAGGGGCGCCTGGGCGAGCTCGGGCGGTCGACGTCGCAGGGCCCGATGTGGCGGCGCCATGGGGATGAGCAGAGGGTGGCGTGGCCTCGCTGGGACGAGGGCGTCCGCGACGGTACGGTGGCGAGGAGGACGACGCAGAGACGATGGAGAGGCCCATGGCGGCACGAGGCTTCCAGCGGCTGGAGGAGGCGGTGCTACGCGCAGCAGAGGCGCATTAGAGGCTCGACGGCAAGGTCACAATCGCGGCGAGGGGAGCTCCGGGGTGGGCGGCGAGCTCACTAGCGCCAAGGCTCACGCGAGCGGCAGCGCTGGGGTTTGGGGAGGACGCCGTCGATGTGAGCAGAGAGCGGCGGCGGAGTCCGGGGTTGGTGGAGTGGGTCATGCAGGGAAAACGGGAGAGGACGGGATGCTCGGTGGGTGGTTCTAAGGGGTAGGGCCGGCTTCGCGGTTTGCACGCGGGACAGGGTGGGGCCGGGTGTTGCGTTGGTGTCGTGCTGCGCGGCGTGTCACGCCGGACGGCCCAGGCGGTAGCGGGGCTAGAGCGATAGCGCGGCTGCACGCGGGTGGGACCGGGGGTCGCGCTGGTATGCGCGTGTGAGAGCTGCCGCACGGGGTAGCGGCAGGGTGGGGTGTGGCGGCTGCACGGGGTAGGACTAGGTGGTGGTTCGGGTTGGGGGATTTAGGTTAGGGTTTTGAGAGGTTAGTTTTTAGGTTTTGGGTAGTAGGCTGGCTGGCTGGGCCTTTGGGCCTGGCCGGCCGCCTCCCTGAAAAATATTGTAATTATTTATTTTAGTTTTAAATGGTTTTCGTAAATAGTTTTTAGGGAAATAAAAGGTATCCGAAAACACCGGGGTTTGATTTGAATAAAGAGAGAGGATATTTAGAAAGCAAAGATAGGCTTTTGGAAAATAGTTTTAGGCAAACATATGCATGATGACATGACGATGCTCTAATGCAATGTGGCATGATGACGTGAGCATGTGGTCATGATGATGCACAAAACAAAAACATCAAGCGATTTTCTAGTAGTGGTTTTACCGGGGTGCTACAAATCGACACCACTAACAATAGATCTCGCCCTCGAGATCCGCCTCATGGTACGGGGAAGAAGGCCGAAGGTATGATTCTTCTCACTTCGTGTATATCCTGGCGACACCACTAACAAAGATTCTTGCTTTATCTTGAAATCGGCGACACCACCAACAAGGAGTTGGTGTTCCCATTCGTCGAGGGGAACCCTCCGGATGAACAATGGACAAAGCTAAAGGTCTCAAAAGGTATGGCCACCTTTAACTTCCCAGGAAGGAGTAAAGTTTGCATTGGTCCACCAGTTCAATGTACAAGAGTGAATGATAAGAGTAGTCGGATGGGGTTCAGTCCATCGTGAACCCAAAGCATTACTATGCACATGAATAGGAGAATTGTGCAACCAACTCTCAGAATTAGACTAAAGATCTTGACAAACAGCATGTCGTGGTGGTGTCACGGCAGATGCCATGGATAGGCTAAAGGTGGGGACTAATATGCGCTAGGGGAATCCAGGGAGGGATAGTAGAGTGATTCTCCACACAGAAGTTTGTGTTGCAGTATCTCCAAGATTACAAGTGCTCCTTGAGCTGTATTGGCGAGAGGAGGAAGAAGGTGCTCTCTTACTCTAGCCTACTATCTTGCCCAAGAACCCTAGATCAACTAGTGCTCAACCAACTAGAATTCTGCCAACCCCCTCTTCCAGAACCCTAACCCCCCTTATATAGAGGTGGTTCGGTCCTGGCCTAGGGCATACGTGGAGGCATATTCCTAAGAATATGCCCCCTCCCAAAGTAGTAACCCGACATGGGTGCTTTTCCCCCACGTCGCACTTGCTTTAGCGACGTAAGCCGACATGAGCATCGTCACCCTTGTCGGCCACGACCCGGTGGTCCTTCCCTTGATTTATTCGCTCATCCAGTACGTACCGGACCTTCTTTTTTGACTAGAGAGATTCCTTCCTTCTCCCAGAAGCTAAGCGAGGATCCGGATCACAATAGATCCGGCCACACCTGTTCCTGCATATAAGTTAGATAAGTATTTCCGACTTACTCCTTAAGTCGGACGAGACAATGTTAGGCGACCCCCCTGGTCTGGGTTACTCCGTGATCCGGCCTGCCTTGAGGTGACTCGGCCATCATCCGCTTTGACCTTGCCGAACCTCGGCTAACTCGGCCCTTACACCCTGGAGTGACCCTACCCGGGGGTATCCCCCCAACATTAGTCCCTGAAGCTGGTGCGGTCTTGGCTGCCTCGGCCGCTAAGGCCACATCAGGTTCATTTATGTCCGAGCCTCAGACGTTTAATTCCGGGCCAGCTCCTTATCTCGGATTACATTTATTTATGTTACCTTCGCATGTTCCAAGTTTTCACTTGCCGGCCGGGTCACCACTTTGGCTCGGATCCCATGGTTATCATGGTTCGATCCGGGCCCCGTTTCCTTCTCTCATACGCCAACCCACGTGGAGGCTAATCATTACCTTGTCTTATTTTAAGGGCCTGCACAGTAACCGCCGCAGTAATTGTCAGTTTTACTGTGCGCGGGTTATGTCATGCCTGTCTCCTCGTTTACCGCAACAACACGTCGCGTCATGGGATCTCGTCCACCCTGTGGCCCCCTGTGTGGCTTTTCTGTGATTGGCCGATACAAGTAATACACGGCCACATCGCGTGGCTCGTGCGCATAGCGCGATCCCACTCACCCATCTCTGGGGGTGGTTAAGTAGCGGAGGGGCGCGTCCCTTAGCATTTTTCACCTCTGCGCCCCTCTGCTCGTTCCTCTTCTTTTCCTTCGTCTTCCTCGCGACCGCGCTGCCGCCAGTGCTCGTAGCAGCAGCGCCGCCGCCGCACCTTCTCCGTGCCTCCGCACCGTAGCCCCCGCTGCGTAGCTTCTCCGCCACGGGTCCATGCCAATCTAGGCCATAGACCCCCACCGCCGCTAGCTCCAGCGAGGACAGCGGATACGAGATGACTGAGGAAGAGCTCGTCGTCGTCGAGCAGGAGATGGAGGAGGACGTCGCCGCGGCGGACCGTGGCGCGTGGGCCGGTTCGTGGGTCTGTCAAGACGACATTGACTGGCTCTACCGGACCAGGCGTATTCCCGCCGGCGTCGCCGCTCGTCTCCCCTCCTCGGAACTGGCCCCCTCACCCAATCCGGGTGAGTTCGTCGTATTCTTGTCCCATTTCCAGCGGGGATTTGGTCTTCCAGTGAGCGACTTCTTCCGGGATTGGGTCAGGACGTATCATCTGCAGCCACACCATCTCCCAGCAAACGCCATCACCTCTCTTTCTGCCTTTGTCTCTACGATCGAGGGCTACACCGGACTATGGCCCACGAAGGAGCTATGGATCCGGTTCTTCGGCCTCCGTCGCAACGTCGTCCCCAATATCCACGTTGAGTCGGAGGGCAAGCAGCTCACCCAGTTCGGCGCTGCCTCGATCTTGCCCCGGAGATTTTCAATCTTTCCCCGAGTCACCGGGCTTGACTCCGGCAAAGGATGGGCCCGGACCTTCTTCTACGTCCGGAACGAGGGCACCGAAGACTTGATTCGGTTGATGCCCTACGCTCCGCCCCCCCCTGACACGGATTTCTGGGAGGAGGTCGCCAAGAAACCTACAACTCTGGCCAACCAAGTCAACAAAAGGTTCACGGAGCTGAAGAAGCTCGGATTGCACACCGAGGATGCTATGATCACGCTCGTGCGCAACCGAATCTCTCCCCTCTAGAGGCGCACCCACAAGTTGTGCCACATGAGCTTCGGTCGCGACCCCAACCGAACCTCCTCCTTCGAATTGAGCAACAACGAGATCTTCCGCCGGGTCAAGGCTCTGTTCACCACTCACAAGGATTTCTCCACCGAATGGACGTGGGGAATCGAGCATTACTGCCGTGACAAGCTCCCTCCCGCGGTAAGCTTCGCAGGGTAAACTTATTTCGGATCAATTATGTGTCGGTTTTTGTCATATTTTTGACTCTGCTCTTTGTGCTTTTTCTCAGCTGTTTCTCCAGCAAACTCCTGAGGATGGCATGGATCCGACCCTTAAGTGGGCGCCGGACCGAGAAATCCCGGATGAGGAGGAGCCGGACCAGGAGATGTTCCTCCCTATGACCGACGCCACCAAACGTACCAGCGGTAAATTCTCTTCTCTTAGAGATTGGCCCGATGATGAGAATGACTCGGATATCGACGTGATTGAACCTGTTGAGGCTGTCCCTCTTTCTTTTGCCTTTCCGACATCAGCTAACCCCAGTGGGCATATCCACGAGGATCCTCCACTTGCCACGGGCGAGCCGGTTCCAGTGGCGTCGAAGAAGAAGCGCGAATCCGCGTCAAGTTCTTCTTCCGAACCTTCTCAGCTCACCAAAAGGCAAAAGAAGGCCGGAGACAAGACTGCCTCCAAGCGGGCAGGCAAAGCCCCGGCACAGAGGGCCCGGAAACACAAGGAGGCCGAGACCTCGGATGCGTAAGTCATTTTTCACTGCGCAACACACTTCTCCTTGCATCGGGGTAATTTCACTCCTGACATCATTTTCTTTTGCAGGCCTCCTGTGGAGGTCCCTTAGAGCGGATCGAGCATCTCTTCTCCCCTTCGGTCTGGTCCTTCCCCTCCTCGTGACGACGAGTCATGCCCGCTGAGCCCTATTCCGGAGGGCTCTGCGGCTGCTCCGGGTTCCGCAGTACCTCATCAAGAGGAACGCGACCTCGAATCGGGAGGGGTCGGTTCGGCCGAGGCAACGGCGTCCGCCACTTCGGCATTGCCGCAACCAGCAACCACTAAGTCTACCGCAACCCCAGCACCAGCAGCAGCTCTAGTACCAGCTTCCGAACCAGCACCTGTCCCGGCAGCCAGGAAACCCACAACAGCTCTAGGACCAAGTTCCTCTGCCTCTTCCGAGTCATCTCAGCCCCGGCGAGGAACCATTCCAACAGCTTCCAAAGGGAAATCCGTCGTGGTTACTTCTTCCCAGCAAGCTAAAGGCAAGAAGGTTCCGGATGCTACCAAGTCTACATCCATCGAGGCCGGGCAGCGAACCTTGTCGTCAATGCTTCTGAAGAAATCACCAGCAGCGACGGATCTTCCTGCCAAGCCAACCGATGCGCAACAGATGGTTCTTCACACCAGCCCAGCTTTTGCCCTAATCGAGAGGAGGGAAGCTCATGCGAAGGGCTTGGTGGCACCCCACATGCCCACTGGAGAACGGTACCCTCCGAGCCTTATCGAGTTCGTCATGAACTAGAACAAGGCGGAGTTCGTCTACAACGATGATCTCCCAGAAAAGTTCAGCCCCGCAGAATTTTCTTCCCAGATGAATACTACTGCCAAGGCAATTAACCTCGCGGGGCGAATGATGGAGGTATGTCGTTTCCCCTTTACATGCTGTAGATAATAACCATTAGTCCCCGAGCCTCCGGTGGAGTAGCTTGTTACTCGGCCGGATGCTCCTTAGAAAATTAACATAGCTGCATGTAAACTTCAAATATGCACCCACCTAGAGCCGGGTTAAGTTCCACTTGGCCTGGATCTTGCACACTTCGAAAATGCACACACCTAGAGCAGGGTTAAGTTCCACTTGGCCCGGATCTTGCACACTTCGAATATGCACACACCTAGAGTCGGGTTAAGTTCCACTTGGCCCGGATCTTGCACACTTTGAATATGCGCACACCTAGAGCCGGGTTAAGTTCCACTTGGCCCGGATCTTGCACACTTCGGATATGCACACACCTAGAGCCGGGTTAAGTTCCACTTGGCCTGGATCTTGCACACTTCGAATATGCACACACCTAGAGCCGGGTTAGGTTCCACTTGGCCTAGATCTTGCACACTTCGGATATGCACACACCTAGAGTCGGGTTAAGTTTCACTTGGCCCGGATCTTGCACACTTCGAATATGCACATACCTAGAGCCGGGTTAGGTTCCACTTGGCCCGGATCTTGCACACTTCAGATATGCACACACCTAGAGCCGGGTTAAGTTCCACTTGGCCCGGATCTTGCACACTTCGAATATGCACCAAGCTAACTTCTGTACTTCTTTCAGGTAACTACCAATCGCCGGAGCGCCGAATTTCAACGCCTGCTTGATACCCACAAGATCCTGCGTGCAAAACATGTTGCACTTGGTGCAGAGCATGAAAAGAGGGGTAATTTTCTCCCTCAGCACCTCTCCGTTTTTCTTCGCTTGTTTCCGCCGGACTAACCTCCTCATTCGGTTTCTCGCAATGGGTGGAGGCTGAGAACAAAATTATGCGGAAGAACTTGGAGGAAATCCGAGGTATGTCCTCTTTTGCCCGACCTTGTTGTGTTTTCCATTTCTTCTTCTCCTTTGCTCGGCAAACATTCACTCCTTGGCTTTGCCGGGTCAACATACAATTTCAGCATCGCTTGAGGATAGTGTGCCCGTGCCTGATATGATGCTGCATTTTCTCGAACAAGAAGGACATCATCAAGCTGAGCTGAAGAAGAAGAATGATGAGCTTGCCCTCCTCCGGACCAAGGACGACGAGATAGCCAAGCTCAAGGCTGAGATGGAGAAGATGAAGGCCCAACACAAAACCGAGCTGCAAAAAGTTGGCCAGAACTTCACCGAAGAGCGTGAGCGCCTTACTCTCCAGATCTCCAAGGACCGGGACCTGCTTAAATAATCCGAGGTCCAACTTGGGTCGGCGATCGTTGAGCTGGAACAACTTCGCCAGAGACGCGACAATTGCATCAAGGAGTTGACCCGGATCCACCGCCATATCTCACGTAAGTTTCTTTCCCTTATCCGACATAATTTTCCGGCTCAGCCCATATGTGTTTGCTTCAGCATTTTCCTTTTCCTTGTTTCCAGACCACTTTCCTGAGGGTACTCCCATCGCCAGTGCTGCTGTTGCCAAGTTCCGCCGAGAGAGGGGTACTCCTGTCACTCCTGATGGTGAGAGCATCCCCTTAGACGTAGAGGACCTATTGGTCAGCGTGTCAGCTCGTGTGGAAACCATTAAGAACTATGGGAAAGATCTCCTTGACGTTGCGGTCCGGATCTACAACACCTTCTGGCCAAGCGAGAGCGCTCCAAAGAGGATCACACTCCTTGCCGAAAAGCTGTTGGAAATTGAGACCCAGCTTGACCTCTGGAGAGAGTTCGCCGGGCGTGCCGCAGTAGATACCCTCCTTCATCATATTCTTACATGGTACGAGAAGATCGGCCTGAGCCTCCTCACACGTCGGTACACCGGATCCAAATGGACCGATGATCCGAAGTGGGTAGCTCGGCGCCAGGCTTGCGCCTATAGCCTCGTCGAATATTCTCCTATCCATGACTGAATTGAAGGGCTGAGCTTCCTGGAATCCGCTGGGGACGAGCAAAATGAGAATATTGAAGATGAGTCGGATGAGGACGGGGAAGATGACGCTTCAGATATTGAAGACATCGATGACGATGCCGAACCTGCTCCTCCTGCTGCTCCTTAGTTCTAAATAAACTTGAAAATTTATCAGATCCCCGGTATGCCGGGTGTAATTGTATGCTTGATATGTGATATTTTTCTACTATGTTTGTATGCCGGATTAACTTGGGCGTAGTCCCCGAGTTTCATTTTCTTGTTCATCCAATTCTCTGGCTCGACCCGTGTCTACCTTGATTCGGTTTTACGACTTACGAATCCGAGCTTCAAAATTGTCTTAACAATACTTAGAAACGTTTGGGGCTTGGCTCAAAATAATTTAGCATAATAACTTGAAAATAAAAATAGGGTTAGTCCGAAAAAACAAATGTTAACTCGAATAACCTCGTTTCCTTAGCCGTTTTTCATGTGTTACGCAATTCCAAACTTGTTCCCTTGCTTGCCATGAAGCCAATTCTTGTTGGACAGCAGCAAGTCGAAGGGTTGGGTTTTTGGTGCTCACACATTACTAATCCGAGTTAAGTAAAACGACTCATTCCAGCTACCGCATAAGAAATTACGACAAACATTATTAAGGCAGTCCCCGAGTTACTGCTCGAGGCACTGCTATTTCATTGATAAGCTCATTGCCGACATACATACCGACATATGAGACGACTCAGATACATACACTTCTTAGCTAAGTGTAGAAGGGACGAAGTAGTGCTACATTCCATGGTCGCTTGGATTCCTCTCCGGACCTGTCCGCCTTGTTCTTTTCCTATGGCTTTGCAACTATAAGATAGTAAGAGTCATTGTGCAATGCTTTGCTCACAATGAACGGCCCTTCCCATGGGGGGATAATTTATGCATGCCGGCAGTATGTTGTACCAACCGGAGCACCAGATCGCCTTCTCGGAAGACTCGGGGGCACACTTTCCGGCTATGATAGCGTCAGAGGTTTTGCTGATATATGGCGGATCTGGACAGCGCCAGTTCTCTCGCTTCTTCCAGCAGATCAACATCATTTTGCCGGACTTCTTGCACTTCGGCTTCTGTGTATTGGGTGACCCTAGGCGAATCATGCTCTATGTCGGCTGGTAATACAGCTTCTGCCCCATATACCCGAAAAAATGGCGTATAGCCTGTTGATCGATTCGGAGTTGTTCTTAAGCTCCATAGTACCGCTGGTAGTTCTTCTATCCAGCACCCCGCTGATCTTTGCAGCGGCTCAATGAGCCGGGGTTTTATCCTGGATAATACTAATCCATTGGATCTTTCCACTTGTTCGTTCGATGCGGGGTGGGCTACCGAGGCGACATCGAGTCGGATCTTCTTATCTCGGCAGAAGCGCGCAAATGCTCCTTCTGCAAAATATGTTCCATTATCAGTTATAATACTGTGTGGATAACCGTATCTCAAGATGATGTCTTTGAGAAATGTCACGACCGTAGCTCCATCACATTTTCTTATAGGTTTCACTTCAATCCATTTTGTGAACTTGTCCACCATGACCAAAATGTGTGTCATGTTTCCTCTCGCGGGTTTGAATGGCCCAACCATATCCAAGCACCATACAGCAAATGGCCATGTAATTGGTATGGTTTTGAGTTCCGACATAGGCATTTGCGTCTTGGTGGCGTACCTCTGACAACCATTGCATTTTCTCACCAGATCTTCTGCTTGTTCCAAGGCACTTGGCCAGTAGAATCCATGTCGGAACGCCTTTGCCACCAAGGCTCGGGATGAGGCATGATGCCCACATTCTCCTTGGTGTATATCTCGGAGGATGTCAAGCCCTTCTTCCGGGTCAACGCATCGTTGGAGAACATTGGTTACACTCCGTTTGTATAATTCGGAATTGATGATTGTGTACGCTTTTGCTCTCCTCTGCGTTTTCCTGGCTAACACCTCCTCAGCTGGTAACATTCCGTCTTTTAGGAATTGGAATATAGGTAGTGCCCAAGCTGGTATGGCTCGTGGAGGGAATATCTCCTCATCAATTTCCATCTGATCCACCGGCATAACTTCAGTCGGATCACGCTGAGTAGTCCCCGGGTCTAGCGAGGTTGTCCCCGGGTTTGCCGAGGTAGTCCCCGGGTTTGCCGAGGCAGTCCCCGGGTCTCGCGTACCACCTCCCAAGTTAATGTCCCTGGGCTCAGCTCCGGATTCCGTATTTTCTGGGACATAGATCGAGTTGGTTTCTGGGGACAGCCTAATAGATGGTTTTCTGAGGTGTTCCAATGCTACACCCGGTGGAATTGCCTGTCTGGTCGATCCGAGCTTCGACAACATGTTGGCAGCCTCGTTTTCCGCCCGGGGTACATGGTGAAATTCACATCCCTCGAAGTAACCAGATATCTTCTGCACGTGAAATTTGTATAGCGCCATGTTTGGATCAAGGGCGTCCCACACTCCGGACACCTGCTGCACCACCAGGTCCGAGTCGCCGAAGCATATTATCCGACGTATGCCAATTTCCTTTGCCACTTTGAGCCCATGCACAAGAGCCTCATACTCAGCGACATTGTTCGATGCAGCGAAATGGATCTGCAATACGTACTTGAGCTGATCCTTCTTTGGCGAGGTAAGCACAACCCCGGCGCCTAATCCGGTTTTGGTTTTCGAGCCGTCAAAGTGCATCCTCCAGTAATTCGGATCTGGTGGCGGTGGTTCGTACTGAACCTCGGCCCAATCCACGAAAAAGTCCGCCATAGCCTGAGATTTGATTGCTTCTCTTCTGTCGTACTGGGGTGCATAAGGGGCTAGCTCAATTGCCCATTTTGCGATTCTGCCGCTCGCATCCTTGTTATCCATTATCTCGGATATGGGAGCTTCACATATTAGTTTGATGGGGTGCTCCTCAAAGTAATGCTTTAACTTCTTCGCCGCCATATAGACACCGTATGCCACCTTTTGAAAGTGCGGGTAGTTCTGTTTTGAGGCGCATAATACCTCGCCAGGTAATACACCGGCCTCGCACCGACTTACCCTCTTCATTGCTTCCACTACGATCACCGCACTTACAACTCGTTGGTTGCGCTACGTGAGCAACAACATTGGTTCCTTTGATAGTGGAGAGGCTAACACCGGCGCAGTGGCCAACATCTTTTTCAAGTGGGCAAAAGCTTCATCGGCCTGTGGCGTCCAAACGAATTTATCCGACTTTTTCATGAGTTGGTAGAGAGGCAATGCCTTTTCTCCCAACCGACATACAAACCGACTCAACGACGCCAGGCATCCAGTGAACTTGTGGACATCGTTAAGACACTTCGGCAGCTCCATTCGTATGATGGCTAGGACCTTAGTTGGATTAACCTCGATACCTCGGCTGGAGAGGAGAAATCCGAGTAACTTTCCAACCGGGACACCGAAGGTACATTTTTCCGGGTTAAGCTTCATCCGGAACCTTCTCAAGTTTGCGAATGTTTTCCTTATGTCGTCAAGGAGCGTTGCGCTTTCCTTGGTCTTGATAACCACATCATCCACGTATACTTGTACGTTTTGACCTATTTGGTCATGCAAACATTTTTGCATATATCTTTGGTACGTTGCACCTGCATTACGTAAACCGAACGGCATAGTGCGATAGCAGTAAGCCCCGTACGAGGTAATAAACACCGTTTTTATTTGATCATCCGGGTTCAGAGGTATCTGGTGAAAGCCAGAATATGCATCAATGAATGACAACAGTTCGCACACTGCGGTTGAGTCTATGACCTGATCTATCTTCGGCAGTGGAAATGGGTCTTTTGGACACGCCTTGTTCGGGTTCGTGTAATCGATACACATACGCCAGACCACTGCCACGTTCGGATCGTCCTTCTTCTTTTCCACTAGCACCGGATTAGAGAGCCAATCCGGATATAGTATCTCCATGATGAATCCTGCTGCCAGTAACCGAGCTATCTCGTCTCCAATGACTTTTCTCCTATCCTCGGCGAAGCGGCGGAGAGGTTGCTTCACCGGCCTTGCTCCGGGTCTTACGTTCAAAGAGTGCTCGGCCAACTCCCTCGGAACACCTTGCAAGTCCTGTGTAGACCAAGCAAAAATATCCCGATTCTCACAGAGGAAGTTGACGAGCTCGCTTTCCTATTTGTCAGTTAACCCGGCACCAATCGTTATGGTGCGCTCCGGAAACATGTTATCAACTGGAATCTTCTTGGTGTCCTTTGCGGCTTGAAATGAAACGCTGCCATGTGGGTTACTTAATGTCGGCATATATTGTTGTGCGGACTGAGCTAATGCCGCCACCTCTTGGATTTTTCTTTTCTCTTGCGCAATCATGAGTGACTCGGCTAGGTTGGACCCGACTGAAGCACACTCCATGGAACATCGAAAATCTCCAGCAATGGTAATCGCTCCATTTGGCCCGGGCAACTTCATCTTCAGATAACTGATGTGACAGCTTGCCATGAATTTGTTCAATGCTGGTCTTCCGAGTCACGCATGATATGCACTTTCCAAGTTCACCACTTCAAACTCCAGATTTTCGGTTCGGCAGTTATCCCTCGTTCCGAATAGCACGTCGACCCGGACTTTGCCTATGGGCTCGCACGAAATGCCTGGTACAATGCCATGGAAAGTTGTTCTCATCGCCTGGAGCATGTTCTCCGAGATACCTAACTTGCACATCGTGTCCGCATACATGATGTTAATGCTATTGCCATTATCAATCAAAACCTTGGAGAACCTCACGTTGATGTTCGGTCCAATGAATGTCGGATCTAGTACTAGCGCATATGAACCTGGACTCGGCATAAGTTTAGGATGATCTTTGATGTTCCAGGTGATTTCCTGGTCCGACCAAGGCATGTACCTCGTCACCGCTGGCATGACCGCATTGACCTCCATATGTCGGTGCTGCATGCTTTTTCTATCTGTTTCCTCAGTCGTGAACACACAATAACTCTGGTGATGTTCCCTATACTCGTTCCTTCCCTCGTTTCTGGGGTACCTCTGATCCGGTTGTTGCTGATTTTCCACTTGATGCACTGCATCCCTTCTTTCATTGTTGTCATACCTCGGCGGAGGGGGAGGCAACATTAGCTGCTGCGTGTTTGCTCTGGAGAGCAATTGTTGCCGGGGTAACTCCTGCCTAGGTTGATCGTTCCGGGGTGCCTGAGCATTCCCCGAGCCACCTTGCTCTATCTTTCGCATCCACTCACATTGCCTCGTCGTGTGACCCGCCGGGCTGTTCGGATTCGGCGTGTGAAACTTACACGGTTGGTCCAACGTCGACTCATAGGTATACCTCGGACGGTCTTTATTTTCCTGCCACTGTTTCTTCTACTCCGGAGTCCATGTTTTCTTGCCATCATTTCTTGGAGTCCACTGCCCACTAGTTCTCTGGCGTTGGTTACTCCCTGATCCGGGTTGATCTTGATTC
The DNA here is from genome assembly GCA_023614405.1 of Avena insularis. NCBI lineage: Eukaryota > Viridiplantae > Streptophyta > Magnoliopsida > Poales > Poaceae > Avena > Avena insularis. Next base: position 274,153,679 of record CM042692.1, read on the forward strand.
ACTGCCGCAACTTGCTGCGAGCCATAGCGATGGTCCGATCTGTCATCTCTCCTTTTTCCTCTGTAATCATTCCTCCGGGACGACCCAACTCCGTCCCTCTGATAGTATTCCTCGCTTGAGTCATTTGACGGGAGCCTAGGTTGAGTCGGATCGCCCAAAGCATACGAATCAACGATCCGGATCATCTCTGCCAGTGTAACTGGCATTTTTCTTTGCAGCTTCATCCATAGCTCGCTGCCGTATCTGCACCCTTGCGCAAACCATGCAATGGCCGGTGACTCTATGACGCCCTCACACGAGTTTCTCATGGTATACCACTGGGTCAGGAATTCACGATCCGTCTTGTTGGGTCTTTACTTGCACATTGCCAGGGTCTGCGGTCTATTCGGCCTCTGGTATGTACTTGAGAAGTTGCTGATAAACATTTCTTCAAAATCTATCCAGCAGTTGATGCTTCCAGGTGGTAAATTATTATTCAGCCACACTCTGGCCGGGCCTTCCAACATCTGGGGCACGTAACGCACAACCCATCTCAAGTTGCCTGTCGCAATTTTCACCGCCGTAGCATAGTTTATCAGCAAATCCCCTGGCTTGGTGCTGCCGTCATACGTCTTCGTGCCCCTTGGTAACTAGAAGTTTGGTACCGGAGGTTCCTTCATGATCCGGGGTCCAAAACACGCTGGACCCGGAGGACCTTGGCATTCGATTTGTTCCGACCTATACAGGCGATCCAGTTTTAATCTGGCGTCATCCGGCATCAAATCCCTGCTTCCCAATCTTGACCCTATCACATGATAGTCCGGTCTGGGGTATCCTGCGTTCACCATCTCCGAATCACCGTCGTTGTATCAGTTTTGCTCTCGTTGCACGCCTTTCTGCTACATACCTCGGCCGGCGCTTTGCTCTTGCCTGGTATATTCTGCTGCTGCAGTTGTCCCGCTCCTGCGGAGTTGCGCTGTCCGGCATTGCCATTGGCAGCATTCCCTTGACCGGCATTGCCTTGGTCGTGATTACCTCGGCCAGCTTCACCTCGGCTCACACTCCGTCGATCATCATTCTTCCGCATTTCCTTTTGTTTTCTTGCACGCGTTGGGTCATACGGGACGATCTGTTTGTTCCGTCTGGCCGAGGTTACTACTTCTTCTCTCCGTGGACCGCCATGAGGCGATGATGCGGCTCCAGCGGATTTCTCCGGGTTACCCATCACCGAATGGACGATCTTGGAAGCCCCAGCTCTCTCCGGGTTAGCTCTCAGCAGCTCCTCGTTCTGCCTGTTCTCGATCCAAACCAGCTCGTTAACCCTATCTTGCTGTCGTTGACGGGCTTCACCCGTCAGACCCTCTAACTCGGATGCAGCCGCATCTGCTGCTCTGAGGTTCTTTGCCGGGGTGCTGTACCGCAACCCTACGCATGATAGTTTTTCACCCTTCCGCTCCATCATCACCTTCTCGCTCATCTCACTTATGAGATTTTTCCTTTACCCTCACCGCATCAACCTTGTTTGCCTTCGCATCACGCAGTGTCATGTTCGGATCGCTGAGCCGCTGCTATTTTCTTCGCGCCTCCAAAGATATTTTGCCGAGTTTCCTCTAGCTCGGCCTGTGCCTAAGCTGGATCTACCACTGCTGCTACCGGGTTAGCCAAGCTATCCATAGCTTCCCTCAGCACGTTCTCAGGCCTCTCCAGTGGAGGTCCTCTACCTTTCCTCGGTGCCTTAGGTGTTACCTCCGGGTCTGGCGCTGGATCCTTGCTTGCGCCCACACCTGGAGCAGTCATCATCACCTCCGCATGGTCCGGGAGCGGCGATACGCTACCATGAGCCAAGATGAGGTGGTTCCCCCGCATCGACGACGCGACGCGGATGAACGCACGAGACGTCCATAGCAACGTAGACCTTGTGCGCGCCGAGCTTGACGAAGAGGCCGTTGCGGGGAAGCGGGCGCGTGCCGTAGCAGCCAGCGTTGTCGCTGACGAAATCGAGCGCACCAAAGCGCTGAACGAGCCCGGAGACGATGCGTTCGCCGGTCCCGATGAAGTTTCCCGTCCGGATCTTCACCCCTACTAGCGCCGCTAGCCCCACGGTAGGCGCCAAGTGTCGTGGTGGTGTCACGGCAGATGCCATGGATAGGCTAAAGGTGGGGACTAATATGCGCTAGGGGAATCCAGGGAGGGATAGTAGAGTGATTCTCCACAAAGAAGTTTGTATTGCAATATCTCCAAGATTACAAGTGCTCCTTGAGCTGTATTGGCGAGAGGAGGAAGAAGGTGCTCTCTTACTCTAGCCTACTATCTTCCCCAAGAACCCTAGATCAACTAGTGCTCAACCAAGTAGAATTCTGCCAACCCCCTCTTCCAGAACCCTAACCCCCCTTATATAGAGGTGGTTCGGTCCTGGCCTAGGGCATACGTGGAGGCATATTCCTAAGAATATGCCCCCTCCCAAAGTAGTAACCCGACAGGGGTGCTTTTCCCCCGCGTCACACTTGCTTTAGCGACGTAAGCCGACTTGAGCATCGTCACCCTTGTCGGCCACGACCCGGTGGTCCTGCCCTTGCTTTATTCGCTCATCCAGTACGTACCGAACCTTCTTTTTGACCAGAGAGATACCTTCCTTCTCCTAGAAGCTAAGCGAGGATCCGGATCACATTAGATCCGGCCACACCTGTTCCTGCATATAAGTTAGACAAGTATTTCCGACTTACTCCTTAAGTCGGACGAGACAACGTTAGGCGACCCCCCTGGTCCAGGTTACTCCTTGATCCGGCCTGCCTTGAGGTGACTCGTCCAGCATCCGCTTTGACCTTGCCGAACCTCGGCTAACTCGGCCCTTATACCCTGGAGTGACCCTTCCCGGGGGTATCCCCCCAACACAGCATTTGGGAAACAAAGGATTGATGGAGGATCTTTTTCAGATCTAACACAGATGATATGAAACACCGGAGGATACAAAGATAATTCTTAGTGAATTTTGGATCCACTGAAAGATACAATAGAGCAAAATTCCACAGATAACATGAAGACCGGATATCGAAGCACCGTTACAAGAGGAAGAAAGCGAAATCCTGAAGGTACGATGGGAACCCAACCACGAGAAAATCCTAGAATCAAAGAGAGGTAAGAGCATAGATTCAAAACATGCAGAGGTAAGAGGAGAATAGCATATAGGTAAGGAGTAAAAACAGACCTAATTAGATCTATCCAACCGATTTTTCCAAAATAGTTTTGACACTCTACATCGGCCGTTAGCTAGGTTATCCTATAGGCTGAACCAGTGGGGTATCGCAACTGCTGGGCTCTGATACCACTTTGTAACACCCTCGAATCGGCCCTATGCAAGTTTTAGCGCTTCCCGCCAAACCCGCATAGAAATGATTCAAAGACGCCCACCAAGCACTTTCGTGCGGGTGGAAAACGAAGTAATATCATTACACAATAGTCCACGATGGAACCCACAAAACAGATATATATATACATCAACGACTCACTGAGTCAATAATACAGATATACAGTACAAAGATCCAAATCACCTTGAAAACAATACAACGTCCGAGTACGGACAAGATGCAAATGGGGCTAAGAGCCCTAAAGAATAACCAATGGCGTCCACAACCCTGCCCAGGCCAAGCCGGACGGGTAATCCTGCTAACGACGTCGAACTCAAACCTCTCAAACAAGAGGCGTGCCGACAAAGGGAAAAGGAAAAAGGGAGCGGTCAGTACTGAGGCCAGTACACAGCGAGGATAGAATTTGGCGGCTCTCGCCTACATAGGTATGATGGACTGAAGTGGCAGCACAACATTGACTAAACAACCTATAGAGACTTGATTCAATTGTCGGCTATTAGAGAGGGATAAGAAAGACCTATTCGGGACCAACCTGATACTAACACCAAAACATACCCATCCTGGTATTTCCCCCTCGAGACCAAACGAGGAAGTCAAACTGAGGAACTCACGCAGTTGGCAGTTTTATTCATTCCATTATAGTTGCAGCAGTTACTAGTCACATATAGATAGCACGAGTCATCCTGATAGCATAAGTAGTGAGCAGTTTTAGTTAATCATTCAGTTGTAGTTATAGTACTTACCAGTCAGATAGAATTAGCATGTGACATCCCAAACCCACCAGTTGTTGGCACTTTTATTATCCATTCCAATGTAGTGAAGCTGATTACTAGTCACATATTAAGTCAAATTTATAGCACTACTTTAGTTATGCTTGTCTATGATCGAGATACTGTGCTCCAAGTCGCCCATAACCGCGGACATGGCTTTCAGAAAGATTTACCCTGCAGGGGTTCACAAATAGCAACACAGACTCGATCAACCTCGGAAAAACCAAATCAAAACCCAATGAGGCTTTCACGACAAAGCAATCACAGGATTCATAAAATATTTCAGGGGGGCACCCCACTAAGCTACCTGCAACAAAGTTGGCCGGCTCCAGAACGGACCCAGGCTTTGTGACGACAGATGTAAACAATTGGGAACCCAAAAGTGTGACTGGGCTTGTCGGTACCGTGAAAACGTGGCACGATCCAAAACAGTACAGGTGCTCCACGCACAATCTTAAATAAAGCAGTAAAGCATGGCATAAGTACAGGATAGTAATAAAGCCCCAAACTAGTTTGTGGCCCGAAGAAATAAGAAATGAATCAAGCTCTGGCTAAGGGGGATTCATAGAGTCTCCCGGATGTGGATAGTGCGAATAATCAAGGAACAGGTATCAAGTACTCGGGGCCAACGAGAGACGAGTGGACATGAAAAACCAAATAGCACATATTGCCCACCGGTGCCTCTTTCATTAGTTATCCCAGCAATTTAATAGTTGTATTTAAAGTCATGATCCTCTCCACTATAAAGAATATGACAACAATCCAACACTATGTGGTACTTCACAACACGGGATCGCACCTGAGTAAGCGACTATGACTCGCAAGACCATCTATCTACCAAACAACAGGTAATAGGAGGTGTCCAATGCAATATAAAGGCTGCACGGAATATATCTGGTATGGAACACTAAAGCATCGCGACACGGATAGCAATAGATCAACAGGAGGAAATAAAGACTATAAAAGCAAAATAGGTAGAAAGGGGGAGATTGCTCGCCTGGGAAACATAGACGAAGATACATTATCCGAAGAACTTGTTGATACTCGCATCCACTCAATGGCCTAATCCGTGAAGAAGCAAAACACTAAAAGAAACACCGGATGCACTATTTAATACTACGATAGAAGACCGGGCATGATTATGATATGATGCATGACATGGCAAAAATGCAATGTAATTAGGCAATATTAAGCGGAACCGGGGTCCCGACAATTAATTATATGATTCATGTTGTTTAGCTACCCCGCAATTTAAATGTTGTATTAACAAGGAAAAACATGGCATCGGTTCTCTACACAAATTTAAATGGAGACGCTAATAGACAGGAATAGCCTGCAGATGCGCTCCATATTTAATTATGAGGTGAATCGGCATAATTCCCCCAAATCCACATGGTATGAATGCAATAATGTACAATTTAAATGCAACAAGATAAATATCATATATTATAAAAATATGGGGCTCGGAAAAGGGGTCACACATCAAGGTTCGAAGATCTTGGGGCTCCGAGGTTTTGACGGGGTTCGGTCGGCGGGATCGGTCTTCGGGGTAGACGCGCTTCAGATTGCGAGATCAGGGTCTTGGGCATTGCACATCGAAGGAGGACTCAGGGTCTCCGAGTCCATGACGGAGTTCTCGGTGCTCCGGGAAGGTCTTCGGGGTTCCGAGGGAGGTCTTCGGATCCAAAAACGATGGTGATCTTGTTTCGATGTCAGGGCGTTCGGGAACATCTTGACGTGGTCTTATCGTTTTGGTCGATCTTGGTCAACAAGAGATCTTGCTCGTCGGAAGGTCTCGGACAACAACGTCAACATGGAAATCATCCCAAACAACAACACCATGCTTGTGCGGCGCGAGACTGAAGTAGTCCGAGTAGCAACATCACGCGCCATCTTCGCATGGTTGCAGCTGCAGTACACCACAACCCATCTTCTCGTGGTCAGTACAGAAACACAACACATAGATCCACCCCACTAGTACTAGATGAAAACCACATGAACAAATAGAAACACCTTGGCCGCGGCAGAGGTGCGTCGGAGCGGCTCGATGCTACGCGCTACAGGGGGTGCGCTGGAAGGCAGAGAACGGAGGGGCCAGAGATGCTAGGGAGGAGGGCATCGTCTGATGTGACAATGCACAGAGGAAGAGGCGACGCGGTGGTGGCCAGGTCCAGCGGAGACGGGGCATGGTCGGGGCGGCCGACTCGTTTACGGTTAGCTCTGACGGGGAGATGAGGCAGGGGCGGCCGGACAAGGAGGGCGCGGAGCCGGCTTGACGCCGGCTAGGCACGGACGGAGAGGAAGGGCGTAGAGACAGGGGCACCTGGGCGAGCTCGGGCGGTCGACGTCGTGGGGCCCGATGCGGCGGCGCCATGGGGACAAGCAGAGGGTGGCATGGCCTCGCTGGGACGAGGGCGTCCGCGACGGTACGGTGGCGAGGAGGACGACGCGGAGACGGTGGAGAGGCCCACGGAGGCGCAAGGCTTCCAGCGGGTGGAGGAGGCAGCGATACGCGCTGCGGAGGCACGTCAGAGGCTCGACGGAAGGGTCACAGTCGCGGCGAGGGGAGCTCCGGGGCGGGCGGCAAGGCTCACGCGAGCGGCGGCGCTGGGGTTTGGGGAGGACGCCATCAATGCGAGCAGAGAGCAGCGACGGAGTCCGGGGTTGGTGGAGTGGGTCACGCAGGGAAAATGGGAGAGGACGGGATGCTCGGTGGGTGGTTCTACGGGGTGGGGCCGGCTTCGCGATGCGGTTTGAACACGGGAACTGGTGGGGCCGGGTGTTGCGTTGGTGTCGTGCTGTGCGGCGTGTCCCGCGGGACGGCCCAGGCGGTAGCGGGGCTAGAGCGATAGCACGACTGCATGCGGGTGGGACCGGGGGTCGCGCTGGCGTGCACGCGTGAGAGCTGCTGCACGGGGTAGCGGCAGGGTGGGGTGTGGCTGCTCCACGGGGTAGGACTAGGTTGTGGTTCGGGTTGGGGGATTTAGGTTAGGGTTTTGAGAGGTTAGTTTTTAGGTTTTGGGTAGTAGGCTGGCTGGTTGGGCCTTTGGGCCTGGCCGGCTGCCTCCCTGAAAAATATTGTAATTATTTATTTTAGTTTTAAAAGGCTTTCGTAAATAGTTTTTAGGGAAATAAAAGGTATCCGAAAACACCAGGGTTTGATTTGAATAAAGAGAGAGGATATTTAGAAAACAAAGATAGGCTTTTGGAAAATAGTTTTAGGCAAACATATGCATGATGACATGATGATGCTCAAATGCAATGTGGCATGATGACATGAGCATATGGTCATGATGATGCACAAAACAAAAACATCAAGCAATTTTCTAGTAGTGGTTTTACCGGGGTGCTACAACCATCATGTTTGAAGTTGATATTCACAACGATACTTATTTATAGATTAAGCAGCACAACATAGTGTCGACAATATTGTCGATAGTCCCGGTTGGAGCCACTAACTGGGACTAAAGATATTTCCTGCAATTTCCCACCGCTTTTCGCTATGCTTTCAAGCTCTTTCCCTCTAACCGGGCCTTTTAGTCCTAGTTGGAGCCACTAGCCGGGACTAAAGATATTTCCCGCCATTTCCCACTGCTTCCCGCTATGCTTTCCCACCCTTTTCCTCTAATCGGGCCTTTTAGTCCTAGTTGGAGGCACTAACCGGGACTAAAGATATTTCCCGCCATTTCCCACCGCTTCCCGCTATGTTTGCCTGCCCTTTCCCTCTATATCTAAGCCGACACGCCATGGCTATCCACACATCCACACCTTCCTCTCTCAACAATGGACACCGCATACTGGGCCATTCTAACACTTGAAGAGATCGAGGCGCCAGGCCACTCCATGCCCGTCAGACTGGGCTACCGACTAGATCTTGGCGCTGGAGGAGTTCCTGTCCCTCCTGTGCCTCAAGGTTCCGCCCGCCAGGCGGCCATCCCAAACCACTTATACCTAGAGCTCATGCCGGAGCAGCGATGGATCCCCATTGGGATCCCGACAACTATGACACATGGAATGCCTTCTTCGGTAACCGGCGGTAAAGGGAGCTCACTAGGTACGAGGGTGATGGCCCTCCCCGGTGAACCACAATGAAACCGGTCGTCGCCTGTGGCGGGTGAACCATACTATCGCCGGTGTGATGCGCTACATCGCTTAGGGAGATCATCCTCGCCTATGGTACCTGGACTAGCACCCGCCGCACAACCACAATAAGGGTGGCTGTGGTAAAGGCCGCGGGCATAGCGGCATCGTCATCCGGGAGCCCCCTCCCCCCGCGTCATGAATTCAAGGCCGGAGTGGCAGGTTCCTCCGAATATGTCATGGTTGACGGTCCCCAGTTCCCCCCTACACAAGCCAGGGAAGGGCTGAGGAGCCTCGGAATATGCCATAGCGACGATGACGAAGATGATTCGGAAGATGACCCTGAAGCTGTGTACTATAGGGCTAGACATGATTATGACTAATCCATTGGCTAGGACGAATGGTTTGTCTGTGTACCCAAGATTGTCGAGAGATCCATTATTTTCATTCTGTAATGCATTTTTATTTGGACCAGTACCAACTTACCATTGTTGTCCAGTTCCATAGGGCTACGCTTATTGCCAGGGTGGATGAAGTTATGGACGGATTCGCGCAGCTTAAGCTTGACTACCCTGCAAGTAAAGGGGATGTGACTGAGCTGGGAGAAGCAAAAAACATGACCATTCTACTGCGAAAGAAACACATCGTTCTTTCAAATCGGACGCCAAGGCCATCCACTCCTCAGAGCACAACTCCATCTTTGTCGCAGCCTCACCCGTCTCCAAACAGATCAGCCATCTTTAAATGCCGCCACGATAGGCGCTGGCCTCTCACAACAGGCCCTTTCTCCAGCGCAGCCGTCTCCGCCAAAACAGGCCCTATCTCCACCATGGCCGTCTTCGCTGCCGCGACAGCCGTCTCAGCCCCTCCCAAAAGTACAAAAGGGTCAAGGCCAAAAGCGAAAGAGTAACCGATCACCGAAGCATCTACCAGAGCCCCTCCCAAAAGTACCAAAGGATGCTCCCAAGAGATATTACGACTATACTAAAGAGGAGAATACGGTGATCTCAAATGCCCATACACAAAAGTGGTTTGATAGCCTCAAGCGACCGAACGAGCCAGAGTTCCCCAGCACTAAAGAAGAAAAAGCCAAAGTGCAAAAAATGTTGAAGACCCTTCATCAACCCGAGACAAGGCTGTCATCAGACTATGACCGCTCTATTGTCAAGTCACATCAGTCAATGGTGCGGTCAAATAGCACTAGTGCAAGCGGGAGTTCAGTTCCCTAGCTCGGTTTACAGAAAAACAAGGAATGCCCCTACTCAAAGTGATTTCCGATACCGGGGTGGGGTCGAGCAAATGTGTAGGCGAAGAGTATGATCCGTAGTTTGTTGCACTATATGGAGAAGCGGCCGCTGCTCAAGGTATGACTATTGCTCAGTACGTAGCCTAGTTAGAGTTCTATGTGGCTGAGGAAAAATACAAATACCAGTACGAGGAACCTCTCGTCAGACCTGAGGACGTCAAGTATCTGCCAACAAAAATGCGAAGATTGCATAATTGGTACATTAAAGCCACAAAGAAAGGGGCAAACTGGATAGTGATGGGAGTTCGAAACGAGCATTACAGGTAAGAAGATGCCTAGATACTGATTGTATTTCCTGAACTACATCAGTTTTTCAATCAAGATGCCCTCGATAAATCGATCGTCAGTGCCTATTGTTTGTAAGTATGCCTATTGTTTGTAATTATTATTTCTGTTATAATTAAGTCTCTAGTTAGCTCACCTCATTTATATCACATGTATAAGCATACTCACTATATTATGCAGACTAAAGATTCTCGAATGCAAAAGAGGACAAATCTATGACATTGGGTTCATTGACCCATATTGGGTTCATGAACTTACTGTGAAACTTAATCTCAAGGACACAGAGGATAAAATTGTAATGGCGTTAAGGTTTCAAGAAACCAAAAAGGAAATATTATTATCTTACAACTTCAAGTCAGTGTTATTGTCTTGTACACATTCTAATTCTCTTACTGGATGTTAAGCGTATAATTGATGAGTTATGCATGCGCATATTCTATTATATTCTGATAATCATTCAACCTGACAATGGAGTAGTACAAGTCATGGACTCTAAACGTAAACCCCTTGAGAAGTGGGCCCCCATGCATGATATGCTCCAGCGGTAATTTCAGTCATTATGACACTATATCGGCAACTTTCGTTCATTTACTGATATCAAGTAATTAATAACTCATTTTATTCATTTTCTTTGCCGGGAAGCGCTTGGAAACGGTTCACCAACAAGGATAAGAGTGCCTGGAAAGAGAAGCTTACATTTAAACCACTAAATGTAAGTACTACTAGCTAGATCCACGCATCTTTTTGATTCTAGTTTCGATACCATTATCATGCTTAATTATTATTATTTTGATTGAACTTTGTTCTTGTAAAGTGTCTGAGGCAGGAAGACATAAATAACTTATGTGGATACTATGTTTGCAAGTTCATTCTTCAGACGACCTATGAGAAGGGCAAAAATTTAGAACAACTTCAAGTATGTAAACAATATTCAAAAATTTGTTTTATTACCATCAATTGTGTTTAGTTTCATTCATATATGTTGACAAATTCTTTTAAATTAGATCGAACGGTTGCAGGACCATCTTCTACTAAAGGATCGCATACAAGCAATCCAAGAGGAAATTGCAGGATTCATAGATGCAGAGGTCCAAGATCCAAAAGGAGACTACTATCGGAAGATGATGATAATGTAATAGGGATCATAAAAAACTTTATATTGTATATATTGTCAACACCCGGATTTTTAATCCCAGATGCCCGTTATGCCATACGTCGCAATCCCAGGATTACCATTTTTGCGAGACAAAATGGATTGGATATCACAGTACATCATCCATTACAAACCATACATAAGGTCTTACACAAATAAGGATCTCATGATCCAGTCTTTAATACAACAAGCAGCAGAAATAAAAGATAAGCGTAGCGGTGGGGTCCATCTTCATGGGCACAGGCAATGCAGATAGTCCTAGTTATCATAGCCGTCCTGTTGACCATCCTCTTGATAGTCTCCTTCATAGTCTGGCCATGAGAATAGCCAGGGAAAAAAGCCATGAGTACTCTTTAAGTACTGGCAAACTACTATTAACAGGTACTATAGTTCTAAGTTAAAGTGCTCAATCTAAGTTTAACTATAAAGTTATGTTGGAAACCTAAGCTGAGTTCAGAAGCAAGGAAAGGTAAAGTAAAGTGCTAGAATCACTTAAGTTGGGAAGCTATTATCATAAACACAACCCTATTGTGGTCAAGTCAAAGTTCATCATTTATTTCAAGTTATTTGGAAAATATCTGACAACGAAACAGTATGGCCATTCCAACTGTCCATAACCGCGGACGCGGCTATTTGAATAGTTTGACACTCTGCAGAGGTGGTGCACTTTCACCACAAGTTTCGATACATCTGTCAGGGATAACCCTAAATCATCATACTTAGTATGCAGATAATCAAACACAACCTTCCATTTACACATCCTAGTATAAGCACCTCTCCTATGAGCATGGCCTCCCAACCATGACCATCAGTCATCTTGGGCACTGCATAGGTGGACATCATGAGAGGTAGCCTCAGCTCAGACCTCTCCCGTGAGGGAACTAATACTAATGCATAAATTTCCAGCTAAGACCCAATTCAGGTAATGTGGTTGTATGGTAAATTTGGAATGGTATCACATCCGAATCCAACCATCAGTTTTATAAAAGGGTTAAGGCTCATGCCTCAACATTTTCATCATCATCAACCATTTGTGTTTCTCAACACATGTCAAATCATCTCAATAGAATGACTCATTATTCCAAGGTTTTCATAATTCATTTTCACCATGGGTTCCCATCTAAAGTGACTCAAGTTTTTGATCTACTCTAAACTACTAAGTTAAGAGTGTTTACTAAGGTGGAAGTGATAGGTTCAATCTCATGCCATAGAATGACATCTAAAGGTTTCTAAGTAGGTAAAGTTTTATACTTTTTATGCTACCTTCAAAATAAGTAAAGAACTTTGTGTAAACTAAGGGAGGTAAATCTTGTAAAGAAAGACTTGGGGTAACTAATAGTTAAAGGGGTGGGCTCAAAGCATGCTTAAGGCATCTTTGCTAAACCATCTAGTTTGATTCTAGTTTGCTAAGCACTAAACTTGCAAGGGTTATCTTGCATTGTTAATGGTGGCTTGCAAGTATAACTTGCAAGGGTTAATCTTCGATAGTGCTAGCTTACCTTGGTTGGTGCAGTGGTTGAAGTTTTCTTCTTCTTCGTCTTGATAGCACTCCTCCTCTTCGTAGACTTGGTCGGTATTATCGTCTATAAGAATACATATGGAGTACACAATCACCAAACAATACTTAACTAGGCTAAGTAGCATTCTAAGGCACACATTTGATGATCTATTATCATCACAAGCATCACAAGTTTAATTCAATAGTTACATTCTTTTTAATTTATAAAAGTAATTTCTACTCATTGAAAATTTTAACTAAGATTTAATATTCACCACTTAAAATATGGGATCATGTGGACACATGTCATCACCACATATTCTAACATGTGGGAATGAGATTTAAGGGTTGGATCAACATTACTTTGGTTTAAGTTCATTATTTAATGATTTAAAGTGACTGGAAATGCCTATATAGCATTATTTTGGTACTAGTCCAAAGTCACTGCAATTAAACCTTAATATTATTACATATTGAGATAGATATGATGAAATTTGATTTTTGAGAGTTAGAATCAACTCAAAACATATCTTAGTTGATTTTATAAAAATGTTGCAAGTGGCAAATACTTCTGTTTTGTTATTTTTATTAGGAGAGATCTATAACTCTGATTGACTTAAATCCAACGGGCTTGGATAGATCATCTCAATACCTTTCAGACAAAATTGGTTTCATGCAAATAGGATTTATAAAACTCTCTGAATTGAATTTTAAACTAGTGGACAGAAACTAGATTTAACTAAAAAGAAAAATCCAGATTTGAATGGGTGGGCTAGCGCGGGAGAGAACTTGGGCCGGCCCAGTGGTGCTCCGCAGCGCGGGGCTCAGCTGACAGGGGGGTCCCGCTTGTCAGTGGGTCTTATCACGCGAAACGGTACGCGCGCTGTGGGCCGTAGGATTAGAAGGGGATCTACGGTTGAGGGTCGTCATCGACGACGAACAGGTCGCTGGCGAGCTCAAACCCTAGCGGCTCGGTGGCGGTCTACTGGGGACGTACCAGGGCTCCGGCGGGGTCGGCGAGGCGGGCAAACGAACTGGAAAACGACGGCAAGGCGAGGCGTGGTTGCAGCGGAGCTCGGGGTGGTCGCAGTCAGTGGCGCCCTTCTCCTCCTGCTGCGGCTGCTCCGGCTCCAATTCTGGCGAGGTAGAGCTGGCCTTGCTCTGGCTAGAGGTGGGTGAGGTTCAGAGAGGTGAGGGGAGTGGAGTGGTGCGGAGAGAAGAGGCTGGGGAGGCCTCCTTTTATAGGCCCGAAGGTGAGACCGAGTGGGATAGGCAGGCGACGGTGGCGACAAGGCTACGGCCGGCTAGCGGCATGGCTGAGGGTGCCGATCGACAGGCGGTCTCTTGGCGGTGCTCTAGGAAGTGAATGCGAGCGTAGGGGCGGTGCTATGCGGTCTGGGCGAGGTGGCGCTTTGAGCGGCAGAGGCGGCGGTGTCCACGGCGAGCGGTGGCTGTGGTGAGTTGGGCGGCGAACGGGGTTGTCTAGGGTGTTCCCTGGGTCGTGGCGGAGCGGTAGGCGCGGGCTGCGGTCGAGCGGCGGCTTGTGCACACGGGGACAGAGCGTGCTCTGCGGGTGGCATCGGCATGGTGCGGTGGCACTAGGCACGGGCTTTCCTCGGTGGTCCATGGCGAGGCTCAGCTCGGGCAGGGGACAGAGGGTGGCGGTGAGCTCCTGGCTACCTCCTAGACATGGCGAGGGAAGGGGGAGTGGTCTGCTGCAGCGGGGCAAGGTTTGGCCGGCGAGAGGTGGGTCGGCATGGCATGGCAATGCCATTAGGGGCTAGGGGAGTGGGTTTAAAAGGCTTTGCTAGGTCATTTAGAGACAAAGGGAGTAAAAAGGGGCCAAATGGGAGACAAGTTTGGCCAGAACACTATTTAAAATAGTGAAATTTGTTTTGTTTGAAATCTGCCTGCCAAGTGTTTGATGAAATGGCCGCATGAAACAAACTTTTGAATTTTGGTTTCAAATTTTTTGGATGATCTCCACGAGTGCTAGGTAGTCTCTGGTTTCAAGGGTTTTGAAAGTGGAGCTCAAAAAGATGGTTTTTGAAATAGGGGTGATCTATGCATATGCATTAGATTCAATTTTCAAATGCCAATTCAAATAGTTAATAGAATGTTTTTAGCAGATCCAAAGGTGGGCCTTGGTACCTCATTATGTGTACTAGAAAGGGGTACAAAGATCAAGAATTGTTTTTGTTAAGAAATGAGTGCTAGGAACACTCAAAGTAGTGTAGTAGATTAAAATGGCCAAAATGACCATTCCTCCTTTTTTAATTCTTTTTGATTTGATTTTCTTTAGGAAAAGTTTGAGAATGATGTAGATGATGTTTAAATCACCAAAGAAACATTTTACAAGCATTGGATCACTTAAACAAGGCACTTCAAATCAAATCCTATTTTAAATGCACACACATATAAATGCTTTTATTTTAAATTTGGAAAAGTTTTTGTTAACTCTATTTTTGGATGATTTGATCTTGATAAGCTTAGATTAAAGTTTTAGGATGTTACATATATGCATGAATGTAATATATTCGATACTTGTTGTGTAATATAATCGGGAGATATTTTGTAATATAATGGTTCCCTTAAGGTAGATGACACTTACCCCATCACTATTTTGTGAGGAATGCTTGTCCTCACAGTAGATGGTGCAAGGTTGATGTAACCGAAAGTGGATTCCCATGGAGACATGGTGTGTGCTGTCCCTCAAATCCGCACCATGTCTCCATGGGAATCCACTTTCGGTTACATCAACCTTGCACCATCTACTATGAGGACAAGCATTCCTCACAACATAGTGCTAGGATAAGTGTCACAAAATAAATGCTTACAAAAATACGAAAGGAAATAGATAAATGGGAAAAAAATAAATGAAAATATACAAAAAAATCTCTGCCGCGGCACACAAAGTGCCCAAAATGCTGTCGCAGCAGAGGCCTACAGATCCCAGTTCGTATTACGAACCGGGACAAATGTCCCCCTTGTGACAGCAAGCGCCAGGTGGACCGTCCTTTTGTCCCGGTTCGCAGCCCAACCGAAACTAAAAGGTTGAGGCTTTAGTCCCGATTGCCTCGTCCCGGTTGGCCAACCGAGACTAAAGCCCTTATAAACCGGGACAAGATACCCATTTTCCACTAGTGCATGTGGATTTTTATTTTTCTCTGTCCTATTCAACTTGCACGTCATATAAGAGTCACACCGGGTACAGCTAAAAAAATATTCCGATCTCTGCTGCACTAGTAAGCTAGCTTATTATGCCTGACTCAATTTTGAAAATCCATATCTTTTGATCTATATGTCAAAATTAGAGGATTCTTGCTGCGTTGGACTCAAATTTAAATTCTCTATCCAGTGATACTAAATTTTGTAATTATCAAATTTTCGAATTTATCATGTTTAAATTCACCCATTTTTTTCATATCAATAGATTTATAAGTTCTTTTTAGTCGAATCTTTTTACGCTGGGTTCATAATTAAAATATATATCTATCAGTAATCTCAAAAACCCAAAATATATGTTTAGATCTATTCCATTGCAAGATAAATCTAGGCTTATTTTGACCATGATATGAAATCTACAATTCTCTCAAACTAATCCTTTGCAAATTTGGCCACACACGCATTGAACAATATGGATGTACTATTGTATATTAACTAAATAATTTGTAGTGTTGCATGTTTTGTTTTATTCACGTGGTGCATGTTTTGGTATTTGATTTCTTATGGCGTTTTTGTTTTGGATCTTTATTTGATGGATGCTTATTATTGTACTGTATTCTATGCGTTAGATTTATTCGGAGTGCGAGAGTGTTCACAGAGAATTAATCATAGTTAAATATACTAAGGCAAGTTACACCTTTGTTCATACCTCTGTCCCATGTTTTCATACTATGCACGTTTTACCTTCAAAAGATTAGTATGCACGTGTATAATGTTTTGGTAGAAATATTTTACAAGTGTTTTACAAGTGCGATGCTGTTTTGTAGTACGCCATAAGTAGATTTATACTTAGGATTATTTGCTCTCCCAATAGGAATCCCTGAATTTTTCTAAGTCTTATGCTTGTGCTATGCTATATATAAAATATCGATGGGGGTTCAAAGACTGAAATTTTTGTAAGTATAAAAGCACTTCTTGAGCGAACATTTTCCTCTCAAGACTACTTCAAAATAAAAATTATGTTTTCTTCTGGGAGGAATAGTTGTCGGGACAACGAGTAGAATTTTGGTCGAGGACGGACGCCCTAGGATCAAAGAAGTCAGCCATGTTTTAGAATTCAGAAGTTTTTAGTGCAACCACAATACACATGGGCTCTGTCTTGGCCTAGTACTTAGTGGGAAACCTCACATGGGTACCACCACTTGGAGGATTTCTGGCACGGTTGGATCCGGAAGGTAGAGGGGCTACTAAGGGAAAGCTTCACCATGGTCTTGTTTGTAAAAGGACTTGATCGTGGATTGTGGGTAAAGTGTACAAACTCTCAGGAGTTTTCAATCTGATCGATCAGCCATGTTCACAGAAAAAGAACAACTTTGAGCATCTGAAGGATGGACCCTCTGAAGGATTTCCTCTCTCTTTTCAAACAAAAGTTTTCAAATCCTATGGCAAACGTAATATCGCTAATAGGCGGGCTGTTTTTTGGGACTTGATGTGTCATATCCAAGTAACTTGGCGCGTAATATCCAAGTGCCACTTGGTGTGTAATATCCAAGTGTTAGGTTGATGATTGGAAACTTGGTGCGTAATATCCAAGTGTCTTGGTGCGTAATATCCAAGTCCTTGTTCCACTTGACCCTATATTACTTATCAAATGTTTACAAAGTAGGATAAAATATTTTCTCTCATCTTCTTGACTTGAAATTTGGCTTTATACAAATAAACCTCAAGCCTTTTATCAGCCTTGCATGTAGATATAGTCAAATTATTTCCTTGGTGTAATTTGCCAATATATTCAAAGTGTTGACCAACTCGTTTGGCTGCATGTTTTGTGTGCATAAATTGAAGATCATCGTTAAAAGGTGCGCTAGGATCACGGGTCTTCACTCAACTAGCCCGTGGCATTGATAGGACTCCAAGTTGTATTTATTTCACTTTTGTTGTAATATTGTAAACTTTGGATTATTCGATTGTGTTTTACATGATATTTCATCGATTGTGAGTTCTAGATGATGATCCAAGGACTAGCATGTTAATCAAAAGGACTTAGGATCTCTTTACCAGGTCTAAGATCGCAACAATGATAAGCAGATACACCAACCCGAGAGCAATTACACAAAAATAAAATACAACATTCATCATGTTTGCCTGCTTCTTTAGATCGATAATATTCCTTAACTGTGTGTTGAGCTTCTTCAGTTATCCCTTAACTTCTGCATCCCCCACCGTAGCAACGATTTCAGTGCCCAAGCTCTTCACCGTCTGAGGGTAATTGAGCTCAATCGATGTGACCCCTTTCGATCAACTGCGCCCTCTAGTTTAATTCTCTCAATGTACTCATCCATCCACTCAAATGCCTACTCCCTCTTTTCGAAAGATAAGATGTTTTAGCTTTGTGAAAAGAGTGTATCTAGACCCCTACACGAAGCTACACACTAAAAGGGGTCCAGATACACATGTTTTACAAAGCTAAAACATCTTATATTTTGAAATTAGATGGGAAAGATGAACCCTACATCAAACACCCAGCGAATGGAGAGAGGAGACTGTGTCCAACCAAATCAACTCTGTCAAGTTTCATGACTTCTCCGACAACATTGAGTGACATGATCCGCACCCTATAAACCTCATGGAGTACATGCTAACCAAGTGTGTTATGCACTTACATTTCATAGCTCCTTTGTACGTAATTCTCGTTCATTATATGTCTGATCCGTTACTATTTCAGCGAGTGTTGTATTAAATAGTAGTTGTCTCAATCCGAAATAACATGATTTGCTAGCCAGACTTATTTTAAGCATACACACAACAACTAGGCCTACGAATATTGCTGATCAAATTCACCAATTGGCGAACATAAACAACCAAAACTTTAGATTTCAATCGTCTAATTAAGCAAAACAACAAAACCACAGTCATGAAACATTCTTCTGGACAAAAACACATCCATGCGTGAATTGTTTAGCAATAAAACAGTCCAGCTTTGTGTAAATTGTTTAATGGTATACTAACATTCGCCATGGAATTGGTACTAGGAATTTTTGTTTCTTGAGTTTTCAAGAATCTTCTAGCGCCACGATCTCAAGAACTCTGGTTTTTACCTTTTCAAGTTTGTTTGTCTTTGACAGAATAATTTCTCCAATAGTACGTCTCCTAGAATCATTTACCCTTTGTTGTAACACTGTATTAGAAGGGTTAATAAGCTCACATGCAAGTGTATATATATGCAAGTGCCAAACCGAAAATTTGAAAACCTGCAAAACTTCATATGTGAATTTATGTCCATCCTAGTGCTCCATACAGCAAAGCACGATCATTCCACGCGAGTTCCTGATCATAACTTATCAAAATTTGAGTAACAATACTAACACATCAAAATAAATGACATTAGTTGAACTAGAAACTCACGAATCATTTTGTCGTGGTCTATCACAGCTTACAATCTCCCAATTGAAAACGTCATCAAATGTAGAGTCCATATATCTGTTAGCCACTTCTACGTCTTTCGAAATTTGGTCTCTCTAAGAAACAAAGAGGTTTAGTGTAATGCTTGGAGTAACTATATCATTGCTAAATGTATAGAGAACAAACGTATCATATGTTCGACATGTTTCTTGACCCTTGTAAATTCATACAGTGAGTCAAGCACTTGAAATTGCATCTTTGGTCTGTTCATGATAATAGTGCACCAGTGCGAATTGTTTATATTCAACGCAAAAAAGTCCTACCAAAAAGAGACAAGTGTTATCACGTTATATAATTTGGTTTATACCCTGCATGTATTTTCTTGTACAAACAATACTTACCTTATTAGCAAGAAAATATTCTTCAATGCATCTTTCATAGCATCGTGATATATCAATCATAGCTTCTGTATTTGTTTCCAAGGTTTTCTTATGCTTGGATCTAGTTTTTCTTTTTGGTGCAGTATCTATTAGAGAATTTACCCTCCATACAGGGCATAAGTTTTGGTCATCCCCTAATCGAAGAGACAATTCTGCCATGTAAGCACCCATAACCTACATAATGATTTAATAATGTGTGACAAACGATCCTTCTTATGTGCATATAATAACAAAATTATGGTACTTAGACTAACATTGCCACCTAGCCATAGACAGTCAAGGATCTCCTTAATGTGGTTGGCACTGACCTTAGTTTCGGCCTGGTTTTTATAGACACTTTGACTCCTAAGCTCTTTATTTTTATTTGTTATTTCAACGTACAACACTACAACATCTATTTGCTGCGGTGTCAACGCATTTAAATGTCCAGGACTTCTCGGTATTTGAAAATACCTGCAAGACAAAGAAACAATATTTTAGTACGTGCATGCAACTATTTTAATCAAATATACGCACAACCATGCAATTCAATGATGTTGCACTACCTTTTCTAACATCGCATTTTCCCCCTTTTTGTCCACCGACTTACTTACGCTTGCGCTTCTCGCCAATGGCTTCTATCCAATCACCATCATTAACATTTTGGAAAATGGTACCTGGACTATTAACTGAGCCAGATTCATTCGATGGAATGTCTCCTACCTCAACTTTTTTTCCTCGCTGCCCCTTTTTCCATGCAGCTATGAATTCTTCTAATGGAATCGACTCTGGGTCCTGTGAAGGCGGTGAAGGTTCCCTACCATCAATGAGTATTGGTGATGCTTTGGTACTGCCAAATTTTGATGGTGCGGTGTGGCAACCATCAGTAGCATTCATTTCCTTCTTGTCTGTGGGTAGCATGAATATGTCATCTTCATCCACTTTCTCCTTACTATTTGAATCCTTCATGCAATCCTGTGCACACTTAAAGGAGTCGTTTTTTGTGGTGTCAGAACGTTCCATGAAATCTTTTGGCGTATATTTGGTGTTAGAACATACCATTCCTTCATCCTTCTCTACCTTCTTTTCTACCTCCTTTTCATTGTCATTATCAAACATTTTATCTTTATTTGGTCTGTACACAACTCTTGTCGAGTTCATCATAATAAATAGTTTCTACAAAATTGAAAATGAATTAACCATCATGTCATGTAAAAAAGAAAACATTTGTTTTACTTTGAGTAGATGACACATAGGGTATATCACCTTAGTATAAAGTTCTGCAAGGACATCCATCTTGCTTTCAAGGATTTCCTCAAAGGTACTACCATTATGCTACGTTATACACTTCATCATCTTTTTCATCATGACTTCTGTCTTTTGTATAAGCACCGCGCTGCTAGATGTTGAACCTCCATCTTTCTTCTTGTAGGGCCCTCTTCGTTTATTAGCACATAAATTATTGGGTGTATTGATGACCTCTTCTCGATGCTTCTGAGTTTGTCATCATCAATCTGCAAGATATGTGTACATAAACCAATTAATATTGACAATAGTAAACCGTTAGCAGAACAAAAAATAAGCACGATATCACATGTATTTACGTACCTTCCCCAAAGAACAACCCTTTAATTCTAACACATCTCTCGCTAAAGCGGCATTTTCCATCCAGTTCCTCATCAAAGGCCTCCTAGACGTATACTTGGCATCTTCTGAGAGTATCTTCTCCCAGTAGAGATACTTCAAATATCACAATAAAATGACATTAAAACAAAGATTGTATTGTAGATAATTATATATCTAAGTTGATAATGGAATTTACCTGTAACAAGATTATGTTGCCTTTCGACCATTGCTTCATTTCATATGGGTCTCCTACTTGTTTCATGCTAGCAATTAGGAATGTCCGTACGTACTCACGAAAATTCAATTTTTTATGTGTCCCATGTCTTGTGTAGTAGTTTCTTGGGATGATCTTGAGGCTCTGTGGGGCAAGCACTATACCAAGGAGAACCAAAACCACCTTACGGATAAAGTCGTCATCTTTCACTTTATCCTTAATGACCTCGTCAATTAGGTCATCAATTACAAGATTATCAGTCTTCTTGCTTGCAAGATTGTTAGGTATATGGTCCATTGCTTCATCGCCTTCCTCGTAAAGTATGCCCACTATATCTAATCCATCATTTTTTAAGCCATAAATACACTCAACGTCCACTCCTTCAAGAAATATCCCATCATGATTTTCTCGTACAAGGAATTTTCCTGTATTGGGATCAAATTTCTCAACCATATATTTGATCACCAAACATCTCATCTTCATTTATGGAATCTCTAGAATGCAATGCAAGCTTGTTTCTTTGATTATTTTCGCATGTTCTGCGGGTGTCATACTTTTCACAAAATTGCCCCACTTCTCCACAGCACAACACATTTCTCCGAATACGTCCATTCTGTTGAAAAATAATAACGTGTATTTAGTAGTAGTTGGCACCCAAAAAATAATAACACACATAGACAAAGATGGATAACACTAAGAATAAGTTATACTACACCATGTCAGGTAAATATATGGACGCCACTAACTACCGATAAATCGAGAGCTGGATTCTGGGCTTGTTCTATTTGCATGTGCAATGACGCATAAAATTGTTTACACATATATTTCTTTTTAAAAATGTTTATACATACATGCAGTTACAAATAAAAAGAGTTTACACATATAGTTTTTTGGAGTGCATGTGTTTACACACCTTTTATTGGATGCATATAAAAAATATTACACATATGGTCTGGCCTAACAGGAAAATCAAACGTCTTTTTTTAATCAAAAGGGACTTCCCCCTGCTTCATTAACAAAGCATAATGTCTACAACATTCATTTTTAAACACCAAACTAGTTAAATTGCATCTCAACACCGCATGTAGGCCTGGTATGCAAAGTCTAACATAGAACCAACACAAGAAAATTATAACAGAGAATAACTGGCAACATCCTGCCAAACGATTTCCCACTCTCAAACAGAGCCCAACAACAGTAATTCCCCACGAAGAAGATTCGCTGACGATTCTTCGACATAATGGCGACCACCCTTGAGCGGAATATCCAACGACTAAACAAACGGATCCATATGGATCAAGCTCCAATCGAAGTTCTGCTAAACTTGGAACTAGTAATATGGTATGATAAATCTACAGAGCATACAAAAATACATGCAACGGTAGTGCGTGTGCTGCGATAATGCAGCTCCTAAAAATGCAACGGTGTGCCGTAGATGTTGTTCTCACATAGGGAAGGATGAAGAAACATTTCAGATCTCGTCATTGGCGGCTATGTGCGGAGTCGAGGCGAACAAGACAATCCTGAGATACTTGGTTTATGTCCCCACTAATAAGATACTTGTCTTTTTGTGGGCACATACAACATGGGGGTGTGGGGTGAGGTGGGGAGGAAATCCTAGACTTACGCGATGAATTGTTACGGACCTATTTACGGAAAGACATGGAGGTTGAATACTAGTGCAAAATCGCTGCTCCTCCATGATTTCTGGGCGTGCATCGCTCCAACTCCTCGCCACGTCAGTTTGTAGGCAGAATTCTATAGAAAGCATGAGCTTTCACTAGCCCGTTTATCGGTCGACCTGTCGGCTTTAGTTGGCCCATCGTCGAGTATGTTTGTTTAATAGTTTTATGACATTTGTATATGAGAAAAAATCAATCTCATGCATCCTTCCATACTCGAGGCAGTTGTGCAATCAGGCAACCGTGTCTATGCTTCTAATGATTAACTATGAGTGGCTAACTAGTGCCTGAGTGGGTCGACACGTGGTTTAGTGCATTGGAAATTACTTAAGTAATCACGACAACGTTTGTTGTGAATAGATTTGGAATTACAATGTTTTATAGTAACACATAAGGAATATTTGAAGAGAATATAAAAAATATATACATCGTTAGGTATGAAGGGAGTTGGAGGCCAATAATGATACACATAATGGTGTGTTAACTTGTCAGAACAATAATGTGCTCACATATGGCTGCGAAGTAGATAAATAATTGTTCCAAGATAGCTACTAACGAATAAACATCGATCTTAAGAAACAATTAGCTAGATGATGTCGATGATAAACATGATGTTTTGGCCAACTTGTTTTGTGGTCCTAAAAGTGATGAGCAAGGCTTGTCCAACTTGTAGATCATCTTATTTCCTATAGAACTCCCTCCATCCCCTTTTGTTGAGTATCAGCCGACCATCATTGTCAATCTTGTAGGCAATGTAGCTGACTTCAAAATCTCCAACCGGCAGCTCAACCAAGCCTTCCTCAAGAATGTTTAAGCAGGAAACAAATTTTCTAGGTAGTTTCTGTGATGTCGTCGGGATGATAAAATCAAAAGAGTAACGATATCAGACGATTTCCACAAGTTATGCACATATAAGGAGGAACAACATAATTATAACTAAAATACATAGATAACATACCATGTTGTGTTTTGCAAGGTTGGCGCGTGTTAAACGGGTTACTAATGGGACCCCAACAATAGTACTACCTGCACGTATAATGTTTAAGAGGTGTCGATGCTCATCTTTTCTTAGTTCGCATACTTGGGAGATGATGGTAGAGTCATACGGGTCTTTCTCGTCACCGCTTAAATAGACAATACTGATACTCGGTGTTTTCCCTCCCAACAAAATCACAATCATTTGATGTCCCCCACACACATGGTTCCATCTAACAAATTATTTCCATCCATCACCACCTATGCGGTTCAAAGACCTGTCTTTCATTACATAAATGTCAGATGCACGCCCAAGTACTAGAAAGCGCACACTAGTCTTCTCTTCTACATATTCATTGAAGATGAACCTTGCATTGTATGGAATAATCTATGCATAACTAACCAGAATATACACATGTTTAAAAAAAGGGTAGATCTCTGCCAACAATGGTTACAAAATAGCTATAGTGCATGCAAAAATAGTTTGTTTCGTACCAATGAATCTTCAAACTCTTCACGCATAAAGACATTAAATAATAACCCAGGTCAATGAGTCGCTCTTGCATTTTCCGCATAATGCCATGTCTCCTAAAACAACAACATAATCATATAATTCCACTACACAAGTCATATACTAGTACACAAT
The DNA here is from genome assembly GCA_023614405.1 of Avena insularis. Lineage (NCBI taxonomy): Eukaryota > Viridiplantae > Streptophyta > Magnoliopsida > Poales > Poaceae > Avena > Avena insularis. The sequence continues at coordinate 274,178,244 of CM042692.1, forward strand.
TGATATATTGTATACATAATTCATCTGTGCAATGAAATCAGAGCCTACAAATTTAATGTACAGATATGAGCAATAGGGAATCTGGGGCTCACGGATGATGGCGGATCGACATCATAGACGGTGGTGGATCGACGTCATGGACGAGGCCAGAGATGTTGGAAGAAGATGGGTGTGGGCGATGGTGAGAGGAGAGGATAGGCGTGGCGGTGGGACAAGTAAACCTATTTATGCGCTTTATAGGAAAGTAGTGTTGAGCTAGAAAGGCCGTCGCCTAACGCTTCAATCGGCAAACTATGGGCCGCCTTGTAGGCAGCTGACTAGTTGGCCCATCCCATACTTTTCTTTTCTTATATTTGTCCCTATTTTCTTACTTCCGTACTCATAATCTCTCCGGTCCAAAATGTAAGACATTTTAGTTTTGTAACACGGAAGTATTTGTGTGTAGGTTCATTTTAGATTTGCATCTTTATACATTCGTTTCTCAAAACTAAAGCGGCTTGCATTTTGGTATGGAGAGGGTATGTTGGAATATTATTTGGACAGTAACTTACTTGTATACATGGCATTTTGACATAATAATTGAGCATTTACGTACATATATGAACACATGTCGTGTAGGCTTAAAAACATGAAACCAGTATGACAAAAAGAAAATAGGATAACATAATTTGGGTGTCTACTAACAGAGCAAGTGCAACATTCGAGAACTATAGGGCATCATCAGGAAAGCGGGAAACAAATAAGTAAGCTCCTTTTTTTCTTTGGTACATTAAGAACAACATCTTGACACCCAATCCAAACGTATGCTCCTTGTCCATGAAATTCTTCCAGCTACTCGAACAGAGACGGCCATCCAAATTTGAAATGGCGTATCACCCCTTCACAATTGTGTGGAGATCACACACAATGGTCATGTCACCTTCTTTGTCCATCATATTTGGAACAAGATGTTTTGGGAGTTTCTGATTTAAAGAAAAAGTAGCAAGTCATAAAAAATATGATACTCCCTACATTCAGTAATATAAACCCTCCATTCACTAATATGTCTTATATTAATAAATGGAGGGATTACAAAATAAGATCAGTTTGACATCCATAATAAACTTAAAAATAACAAAACAGGTTGGTAATGATTAACATGTGTTTGTTTTGGTTGTGAAAGTTAGTCCAGTTTAGCTAAAGTTGATCCTTCTGCATACTGTCCAACGTTATAACGTGATACCGGTAACTCAATAATCTCTACAGTATGTATGGCTATCTCCATCATCCTCCAGTTTATCTTGGATCTGTCGGTGGAATCGATAGAGTCAACAATACCACATCTTTCAGGCGAGAGTTTGAAATATTTTGAAATGTATGATTTGACAAAATTAAATGTTAAAATTATTACACTAAAAAATTAGATTATTAGTACAGGATGCATTATGTTGGAACAATACTTGGATGGGTGACAAGGAGGTTACCAGTGGTGACACGATTCGAAGGAACATCGATGTTCACAGTGAAAATACATTTTTGGGCCAACTTGAATATTGTAGATTATTGCAACTTCCTTCCATCCTTTGCCACTAATGTAGGTTAGACCTTGTTGGTTTGTGATATCAACTTCAAATTCGAAATGCTCATTGGTCTTTACAATAGCAGGGAAACTATTTTTCTTGTCCTTGGGCATGAAATATGACCTAAGGAAACATCCTCTTGCGTAGCACGGGATGACCTAACAAAAAACATGTGATTTAAATTAGATTACCACGTTAAAGAAGGTCTAATAGTCATGAAATTATATATATGCCTTACCTGGATATTTTTTAGTAGTAAGAACTAAGAGCCATGCAGTGCAAACCATAAACATACAGTTTATTATCTTCGAACTTTTCATAATACTACACTACATCATATTTATATTACGAAAAAAAGAACAATTACTCTTAATATCAAACATGCACATAAAACTTTGAACATTACATGCAGGTAGACACTAACACCCACTAATGACTCAAATAAATAACAAAATGTGCCAAACACACAATATGCAAGAAATAGACAACATGATATACTCGTTGGTAGCCGAATACCGTGGTGTCTACAAATCCCTTTTGAAACGTCAAATCAAAATTGGTCACGCACATATCCCCACTATAGCACAGACCCTTTGTGTCAAAACAAGTGGGACACTACAATAGAATATAGATCTGATTAGTAATACTAATCGGGAGAGATTTAGTGTTAGGAAGAGACAAAACATGTATGGTACCTATTTTGTGCCCGCCATCCTTGCTGACGACCACGAGTGTGGCGGGTAAATCTACCGCGAGAGAACAATTATCTTTCTACGAAGAGACGGATGGCATCTACGACAGTAGAGCGGTGACGGCATTGCTGCATGGAGCCGTGTGCATGATTTGATATGCACAAAGTAGGGATAGTTTGTTCCAGAGGAATGACAACTATTTGGCAAAACCCTACATGCATGGCTGGGCCACGGTTGGTCCGACCCCGTTAATTGGCTGACGCACATCCGCCCTAAATGGCTGTTGCATTTCATGTTCTTTCGTGTTTACTATAGTACTAATAAACTACTGAGTATGACATATCATCATTATGTTATACTCCCTCCGTCCAGAAATAACTGACTTTTATTTGTCTAGATTTGAAGAAATCTACACACTAAAACATGTTCAGATACATTTGAATCTAGATAAATCTAAGTCAGTTATTTCTGGAAGGAGGTAGTATTAAAATTGGTTAAGCTCAAACAATTAATTAAGCCACATCCAAAAAGTATTGATACATCTAAGAAACTACTTGTGGTTGTGTGACTCAACACTAGGCCAACATGATCCAACCGAGTTGATACATCTAAGTATAAAATAGCTATGTGATGCCATGACGTACACTTGTGGCATATATAGGCTTATGCGAACAGTGCATATGGGATCTAGACCTCTCTAGGTTGTGTACAAACACCTTCATCAACTTGTTCTTCTATGAGTCATCACTTGGACAACATGTTCCTACCTAGTTGATAGATGTAAGTATAAGAGTGATATGCCAAGACATGATGAGACACTTTGTGGGCCCATGCCAACATTGCATAGGCTATAGAACTCTCTAGGTTGGCTCGAAACACAATCATCAACTTAGTGGTTGTGTGAGTCAACACTTGATACATCTAAGTATATACGAGTGTTATGCCAAGCTATGATACACACTTGTGGCAGATGTGGTCCCATGCCAACATTGCATGGGATCTAGACCTCTCTGAGCTGTCTAGAAACACCTTCATCAACTTGTGGTTGTATGAGATATAACTTGGATAACATGATCCTACCTAGTTGACATATCTAAGTAAAATATTGTTATGCCAAGATATGATAAGACACTTTGTGGCAAATTTGGGACCATGGAAACATTGTATGGGATCTAGAAACACCTTCATAAACTTGTGGTTCTATGAGTCATCACTTGGACAACATGATCATACCTAGTTGATAGATCTAAGTATAAGACTGGTATGCCAAGACATGATAGGCTACTGTGTGGTAGATGTGGGCCCATGCAACCTTTGGATGGGCTAGAGACCTCTCTTGGTTGTCTAGAAACAACATCATCAACTTAGTGGTTGTCTGACTCAACACATGGCCAACATGATCCCACCTAGTTGCTATATCCAAGTTTGATAGTGCTATACAAATCCATCACACACACTTGTGGAAGATGTGGACCCATGCCAACATTGTATGGGATCTAGATCTATCTTAGCTGTTTAGAAACACCTTCCTCAACTTCCTCCAAAGTATATAATCGAGTCAACACTTTTCCAACATGATCCTACCTAGTTGATAGATTTAAGTATAAGACATCTAAGCCAAGACATGATAAGGCATTTTGTGGAAAATGTGGTCCCATGCCAACATTCAATGGGCTATAGACCTCTTTGCGTTGGCTAGATACTTGTTGAACTTAGCTTGATTCTATATTTCAAATATTGTGATGGTTCCTCTAATGAACTTGATAATGATAGTAGATGCAGACTATTGGGTTCTTGTTTTGAAGATTTAGTTACCTGAATGCACTGTTAATTTATACTTAGCATATAGAGATGTTTTTATGTGGTAGAAAGCAACAACATTTACTATAAATATTCCAAATAGATAGATAATACTTAGAATATAGGGCAACATGTTCATATCAAGTTCTAAATCGCCCAGATTATTCCAACTAAACTTAAATAGTTCCTAATCACTTACAGCATTTGCCGTCAGTTAAGGAAAACAACATGACCCATGAAGCCATCTGCTAGCCCATCATTAAAGAGGGTGAAGACACAGACATCCCCTTGCTTGATTCCAGCGTGTTCGAGAACATTTGACCAGTTGCTTGTCATCTAGACAACACCATTCTTGCCTTGGATTAACTGAACATGCTCCAAATCTACACGACCTGCAACTATGAGTGGCAACTCCTTTCATAGATACCGATTGAGGTGGGCATTTCTATAACAAGCAAAAAAGTACTAGAGTAGAAGAATAAAGTTAGTCGTTAACTATAGTACACCTATTCATATATAAGAAGTTTTAAAGATTTAAAACTCAAATGTTTACCATCTTGGCCTTTACAGGGATGACAGTTGACTTTGTCATCGTGCACACATAGTATGGTATAGATGGCTTGTATCCTTTAACTTGGGCACTTAGACACACAGCTTGTTCAGCAATCAATTCCACATAGTTTCCAAACACGTAGTGATCATTGAAGTCCTCGCACAACCTAATTAAGGGACCTAGAAAGAAAATATTAGAAAGTAATCTATAGCTGCATAACAATGAATAACATTAGCGAATGTCAATGACTCTAACCCCTAAAAATGACCGCCGGCTTCTTAGCTTTCTTGGCTACATGTTGCTTCACTTCATCATCAGACGGAACATCGATGACGACAACGTTGGTTTCATGAGCCTTGTAGCCTTTCTTTTTAGCCTAAAAGACATTGCACTAATTAGAATGTATTGTTTTGATGTGATACAATAGATTTCACTTCTATGTTAGTGTGTGTAGCAAAAATTTTAGAACCTCCTTATGTATGTCACTAGCCTTTATGTGGCAGAACTTGCAATCCTCACATTTCATCCTGCCTCCACCTTACTGTGTAATACATGAATCAAATTAGGAGCATTTAATTTAGTAATAAAACATGCATTCACTAACTAAAACCTGTATCCAAATATATAAATCAAATTCGAGTTAGTGAAATACAAGAATCAAATTCGAAGCATTTAATTTGGTTACTAGCTACACAAGCATCATCGAGTGACTAAAATAAGCATGCAGTGACTACAAGCATCCAGGGAGAAATTTCTCTGCGTTGTCGCCATGATGTTTTGCGCGATGACTTCCAAATTTGTACCGTCTAACACCGTGTAGTCCATATGAAGTTCAGTAAGAAAACCGGGAATAGTTGAGCTAAACATAGATCTAGATCGAGCATCTACAGGGACTAGACCTATCGACGGTGACGTAAAACTAGATCACATTGTCGACGCCCTGACCTAGATCGAGCACAAACGTGCTACCATACAACAATGAGCACTTACCCGTGAGCCTGCAGCCTCCGCTACCGCCGATGTCGCTGGGGAGGGGAGGGGATTCGGTGGTCACCGCAAAGAGGAGCAGATTTGGAAAAAGTAGTGGGGCCGATTTAGCGAGTAGCTTCTCACTGGAAGCTTCTTGAACCTGACGAGTGGGTCCCACGGGCACCGTTTGTGAAGCTGAAAAATTGGGTAAATACAAAAATTACTAGTCGTAGTTTTTCCGAGCCCTCACATTTTTTTGGCCTTCCATTAATCGGCTGAGGCGTGAGTCCTAGCCATAGGGCACGCGGTTGGTCCAGCCCAGCACTCACATTCGTCGAGATAAAACCCTAATTCCTGAGTTCGCAGTACTGCCCACCATGATACCATCTCCTCCCTTCTTACGCCATGAAGCGAGTCTCTGGTGATGAGCTAGGGCTGCTGCCAAGTGGAGGATCAGAGGATGCCCCTACGACGGTCGTCGCTGTAGGGGTTGGTGCGACTGCTCCGGGCAGTTTGGACTCTTCTAGACCCACCGTAATTGCTCCAGCTTCTGACGCGGCGGTTGTTGGTGACCTCGGGGATCAGGTGAAGGACGATGTCATGGCTCTCGCTATAGATCGGGACGAGAAGCAGGTGAAGTGCATGGAAGTATTCGATTTAAAAGAGGAAGACTACGACCCGGATGCAAAAGTCGAGGTGGACTACGAGGTGTACCCAAATGCAAACATCGAGGAGGACTACGAGGTGTACCCGGATGCAAACGTCGCCCACCTTCAAGGTCCTAGAGAATGCGAGGAGTTTGAGGTTTAGGTCAGTGACGAGTACACGCTATTTCTATGTTACTCCATCCGTTTCAAAATATAAGATGTTTTAGCTTTGTGAAATGAGTGTATCTAAACCTCTTTTAGTGTGTGTATCTAGACGCTTTTTAGTGTGTAGATTCATGAGTCCGGACAAACTAAAAGAGGTCTAGATACACTCCTTTCACAAAGCAAAAACTTCCTATATTTTGAAATGGAGAGAGTAGTTAATTACTGTATGTATGTTTTGCTTGCGTTGTAGATTGATTTGATCTTCCACCAACTTGATTTAGGCATATCTTATTTTAAGGTTGGTTGTTTGATTTTATTGTATATTGATTCGATATGCTAGTAATTTTATTCATATCTTATAAGATTGCTTAATTATTAATAATGATAGACTAATAATTTTAAAATCAATATCATTAAGTATCAACTGATTTTTTAGGTCGTAACCATGAATTTATAATCAAAGTGATTGCACTTGTTTTTATGAAGCCATATCTTTGCTGTGTACTACCTATCCACGTGGTAGTAACCATATCAGATGCATGCAAAGTTGATTAGATGCACACTTTTCTTAATGTAGATTACGAACATGATGATTCCATATTATTATGCATACCCTTCATCTTATATATTTCAAATTCCTAGATGCATGATACATACCGACTGATGTATTGCTAAGATGAGATGCATGCCAATTTATAATAATTTTTGGAAGCTTTACTTTATATTTCAAGTAAATTAATTTTCTCACTTCTTCGTATTTATTAAATCGAGGAGTATGACAACATGGCAGATGATAAGGAGGCCAGGGACAACAAAATCATGAACACTCTTAATAAGTGCAATTATGTCAACACTGATAGGGTGCCCCCTGACGCTGATCTTAAGGCCAACATTTGATTGTGCTACCACTTCTTTGGTCCCTATTCTAGTTGTTCTTCTGTTGGTTCTCGTTGAAACTATGTGTTGTCAAAACTGATGTTATTTTGTTGTATGTGATGGAACCTCGTTTAATCCATACCTTACGCGAGTGTTTGATACTTTGTGAGATGTAGTTTAATTTGGCGTTGCAGGTGCACAATTATTTGTTTGTTCCTGTTCATGCACACTAAATTGTGTAGATTGTCGTCTATTCACGCACACCAAAATTCTTGGAGTATTAGATAGACTTTTTTGACCAAACTATTTTCTACAAATTCCAATGGAGGAAAACTTTGGCATACCTAATTTATTTCAATATTCCAATATGTTATATTTTATGGAAAATAGTGCACCAATTACAAAGGCATAATGTGATAGGGTTTTTAGCCAACTCAGATTGCTCTAGAGACCATGCAATGATGGGATGAGGCTATATAGGTACAAGTGTGCATCATAGCAGTTATATAGTTTATTAGATTTAACAACTAGGTGGGATCATGTTTGACCAAGTGTTGAGTCATACTACTACAAGTTGATCAGTTGTTTCTTGACAACTTAGATTGGTCTAGATTCCATCATGGCTAGGCATAGAAATACTATAGTTTCATCTAACAACTAGTTGGGATCATGTTGACCAATTATTGACTAATTATTCAACCAGAAGGTGATCAATGTGTTTCTAACCAACTCAGATAGGTCAATAACAAATGCAATGTTGGCATAAGCCCATATTTGCCACCGTGTCCATCATGGCTTGACATAGCATTGTTATACTATGCAACAACTAGGTGGGATCATGTTGACCAAGTGTTAACTCATACAACCACAAGTTGATGAAGGTGTTTCTAGAGAACTCACATAAGTCTAGATTCCAGGCAACGTTCGCATTCTTTGCATAAATCTGAAAGCTACCACACATCATTCCAAAAGTTCTATGAGTAAACTGGAAGGTAATACACATACTTGTGAAATAAATTTATTAAAAAATTGCACTTCGGATAAGCCTGAGCATGGTGTGGAAACCATTTACGACATGAAAACCGCACCGTACCCAAGTTTATTACTTATATTATATTATATAATGGTGATGATTGAGTAAGTACATCACCGCTAGCACATAACAATGGTACGAGCGATAGTCTGTGGTTTTATGCCCGAGATCGTGCATATGTGATACATATGCAGTATGCCCCGTGTGAACAATTTTATAGGAACAAATTATGGTGTAGGTCAGGTTTGGGCCAAGATTGGGCCGGCCTTCACGTCATATACTCCACGACCCCTGATTCCCCTGGTTTCTTTCCTTCTCTGGTGACAACAAAGTCGGTGGGCGGTTATCGTGGATGCTGTGATGATCAACGATGCGAGGACGCAGGGTAAATGAAGGTTATGTTCTTGACGCCCTCCTCTTCTACACAATGTAGTTGCGCAAGTAGTGATAGGGTTTGCCGCTACTATTCTTGGGATAGTTTTGGTGACAGAAAGGGGTGGATTTTTTATGATTTTTGTCTTGAATTTAGCCATGATCTCCTAAATTCTATCGCATTGTACTTTTATTTCAGCTAATTCATGGATCTAGGGGAGATATTATTGGTCAGATTTCATTTCGGAGGGGATTTCATCAAAGTTGGGACAAATCTGGACTACATTGGAGGAGATGATGCGTTGTCAGAGATAGAGAGGAATAAACTGTCGCTGCAGGAAGTCAAAGGATTTGTTAAAGATCGCATGGCATCGAAGGAAACGATGAAAATTTATTTTCTTATTCTAGGGAAAGATCCTGTGGATGGTTTGGTGTTTCTCTATGATGACAATGGTTGTGTCGAGATGGCTAATTATGTTCGCCCTGGGGGAGTGGCTGATGTGTACGTTGAGTACCACGGTGAGGAAGATAGTAAGAATAGTAGCATCAAGTGTGCTTTCAATGATGAAATGTGGGAGTTCCCTGATGGGGAGGAGGAACCTGATGTTATTGTCATAACTGAAGTTAAACCTACTGAGTCTGAAACCATATGTTGCCCACCGAGGTAGAAGAAATCAGGCAATAGAACACCAGTGCAAATAGAAACTGATGAAGATGATGTGATAATGCTAGAACTAGTATTATCTCAAGTGGTGAATCGTACTCAAGGTGCCGCTTTTCATCTTCAGGGCAAGGTCATCATCCCATGCTAGCAGCTTTGGGACATGACCAGCAACTAAATCGAGCAGTTTCAGGACATGATGGTCAATTGAAATATATTATAGTGACAGATTCACAGAGTGATGTGGAATACGTTGCTCATAATAATAAAAAAGGGGAAGATTCAGAGATTGTGGAGCTAAGAAGGCAAGGTAGAAAGTTTAAGAAATGGATGACAGACTCCAAGAGCTGGATTGGTATAGATGCAACTTCCACTATGTCTCCATCTGCCACTTCGTCACATGGAACTGTTGCTGCCCCCTCAATTGCAAGGTCTCAACTAGCTATAAGAACTGCAGCTCATGTAGGTTCAAGAACTCTAGCTACTCCTGGGGGAGCATCTGGTAGCAGAGAAATACGAGAATGAAGAGCCAAAAGGGGAAAAGAGTGCCAACATCTCGCACTCCCATATACTCTTATTTCACTTGTAGTGGCAACTACCGAATGCCATTTTCTTATATTAATTGTGACACCCCCGGGATCAGGGTTAAACAAATCCCAGACCTTAGCCTGACATAAGCTTAACCTAGAAATTGGTAACACAGTAGTAACCCTTTGACACAAAAATTATTACATCAAGCTCATAACTAAGCGAAGAACCAAAATATTACAAGCAGAGGTCACTAGCCACAAACATCAAACAACGGAAGGCAAATTATGCTATTAAGTATAGCAAACTTAACAAATGGCCTAAGAGTCCTGAAGCATAATGATGATGTCCTAGCCCATAGATTCCAGGCTGTCGGCCGGGAACCCCAAGCTACTCGTCGGTGTCGATGTCGTACCAAACTCGTCTTTAGGGGAATACTTACTCTGCTACGAAGTATCAATAAAGAATGGGTGAGTACAGGGTGTACTCTGCAAGACTTATGGATGGTGGGGTTAATTTGCATAAAGCCATCTTTGTTTATAAAACAAGAGGGAGAAGAAGCTCGTCTAATTACATTATTTTAAAAGGGGATAAGAGAGCGACATCTCCGAAGAATTGATCATCATCTTTGGATATCCACCAAAGTAATCCTCATCTCACAACTAGGATCACCCCCTCATATCCACGAGGAAGCATCCTTAAGCACATGTTGAGCTGCCAAGTTTTATGATTAGGTTAATGTTCTCTATGATCTTAGAATTCGGTCACGAAGCGTTCATAACCGTGAACACGGCTTTTCAAAAAGATTTAACCCTGCAGGGGTGTACAACTTTACCCACACATACCAACTGACTCTTAATGGCACTAGCAATAACCCTCTTCCTTGGAAGGCCGACAGAGGGTGGTTGGACACGATCTTTACCTTGCTTTTGCTGAGACCATGAGACATGCCCTAAGGATAGTTCCGTCGTAATGGGTCAAATCTGGAAGCCGGTCCCTAGAGATGTGAGGCGAGGTTGGTTTACCAAGGGCTCCATCGACCCCAAGCAACCCTTACCATGCTTACCTACCTGTTATGATGCACCTTCACCCGCCAAATCTTTCAAAATGTTTTCTATGCATATGTCGAATGGAGCGCCGAACTACGTGACTCATGGAATTTACTAGGCAAGTTAGTCGGCGGAGGGGTACCCATAAACCTTGTGTGGCTATACGCTCGTCTTGGTCCAAAGGCAAGAACTCAGTCCCTAGTGGTGGCGAGCATGGGACTAGAAAAACCACATCCCTTTGTGGACTCCCATACAAGCCTTAGCATGTTTAACCTTTACCACTGAGCTTACCTCATCAGTATAACTCATTCTCCTATCATACTAGATTCTTTGCATTTGGTACATCTTCTGGATGAACTAACAATGACAGCTAAGCATGGTTAAGCAAGACACAGATAAGCTCTAGCAGTTGACACAAGCCAAACCTAGTTATGCTAGGAGCAGTGGATCAGGTAATATAAGCTCAAAGGGAGTAATGCAACAGATAGGATACTCTATCTATCGATAAAAGACCATAGTAGAATCGTATGCATCATGGTAAGAATTAAAGTGCTTTTGAAATCAAAGGATTGCATAATGGTGGGGCTATGCTTGCCTTGTTTGTTGATAACTAGATATAGATCTTCGGAAGCCTTGTACTTGACTTGATTACAGTTGGTCAAGTATTGTTCGTTGATCTTCGATGGTGTCCATCTCGTTCTTCGATCTCGATCTCGATATTGTATTCTACCAGGAAGAAGCGAACATTGGAAAGAAAGAGAAACAATCAACACATGGCATCGATGCAATGCTCAATCAAGGATGATGATATGCCAAGTTAAATAGTACTTAAATGAAACCCTAGGGCATGCTTGGCAATTTAAGCAGCGTCCGAGGGTTGCAAACCATAATACAGGGAAGACCCGGAATCACCCAAGGGGGTTCATTTGTTATTCTAATTAAACTTGTATTTAAAGTTGTTGAACAATGCATGATTTTGATGCTAGTGTAGATCTACTTTTTCTGAACATTTTGATATATTATACATATTTTTTCTGAATTACATAATAAAAGATATTGAATTTATAGCATTTAATCATTTTATAAAATTAAAACAAAAGCTAGGAATGATTTTTTACACCGGGCCACAGCTAGCCGGTGTGACTAGCCGACGGGCCCAAGGCCACATCAGCGGACACGCTGGCAAGGTGGGTCCCAGCCCGGGTGTGCCCGGGTCTTGACTAGCGCGCTGATGTCTGGGTGACATCAGCATGACGTTACAACGGTGGTGATGTCACTATTGGGCCACACAGAGAAAAACAAAACTTTTTCCTACGCGGTGATCCCAAGATCTAGCTGAGGTAGTAGGCCACGAGAATTACCACTAGAGGCGCGGTTGCGGAATCGATGAAGCACGTTGCTTGATGAAGTGCAGTCCTCATGATCCGTTCCGATCCACGATCGTCGAAGTGCTGAACATACAACACCTTCGCCAGTATCCACACGTACGAGGAGGAGCGCCGGCGATGGACTGCTCGGTCCGGTACGACGGCGACAGGATAGGACTAGACTAGAGCTAGGGTTTCCAACACATGGAGTGACCTAACCCTGTGCTCTAAGCACCTGCTCCCTAGCTTATATAGGGAGTGAAAGTGGGCTCCACTCACTTGTGGTCCATTCACTAAAAGGCCTATATTAGTCACTGTGAGTCCAACTCACTGACTTTGCCCGTTTCCTTTTTGGGTCCAACCCAAATACTCCTGCTCTTAAGTGTGTGACCCGACAGGCTAATGGTCACCCGGACAAGATCCGAGTCTCACTCGTGAGCGATCAGTTGGTAGTGGCTACTAGCAGAACGTGCCAACTCCCAAGTACCGAAGAGTCATGACGACATACCTTCCAATGCGACTTTCGTCTGAGTCCCTTTTGCCTCACGATATACCTTGTCAAACTATAGGCGAATAATCATCATCCCTTAAATAGTTCGACTCTCTTTCTCGATCTGAGATAAGTGATTCATCCGACTAACTCTTAGTCGGTCGCCTCGGTTAACACTTAACCGAGTCACGCATGTCCATGCTTTCCGAATCATATCTTCCGAGAGGGCCCAGAGAATATCTCTCCAAACGGAGGGGCAAAATCCCATCTTGGTTATTCACATCACGCAGCTTGATTCTCAGTCGACCCGAACTCCGCCTTTATAACTGCCTAGTGATGGAACAACTTTTGACAGAACCTAAGTCGGTGACCCTCAACTCGGATTGTGTAACAACCTCAGGTCTAAGGATTACATTGATTGAGATATACAAATGACGACTTATTCGTTGTATCTCAATATGGGTCAGTCCGACTCGCTAAACTCTTTAGCCGAATCCGTGTAAGTCGGAATAGCATCTCTATGCCCATGACAAGTGGAACCGAGTCATCAGCCGACTTTCACATTAGTCTAAGTTGTGTGTCCAGCACAACCTCAACGACCAAGGACAATCAGTATAAACAACATGAATATATAGTTCCACAATCGAATCACATATTCAATGATATATATCAGTAGTTCATACATGGACAATAACTTTATGAATACATTGGAAATAACATCATACATGATTGACTCTAGGGCATAGTCCCAACAGTCTCCCACTTGCACTAGAGTCAATCATCCGACATCACATGTCTAGGCATCTAATGCCCATAGCTCTCAGGTGCGCCTCATGCTTCGGCTGTGGAAGTGGCTTTGTCAACGGATCCGCAATGTTTGCATCCATGTGTACCTTGCATAACTTGATATCACCTTGATCCATGAACTGGCGAATAAGGTGGTACCGCATGAGTATATGTTTGTTCATCTGGTGTTGTCTAGGTTCCTTGGCTTGTGCAATAGCACCATTGTTGTCACAATACACGTCTAACAGATTGGATGAGCCCTGAACCACACCAAGATCCATGAGGAAATTCCTCATCCAAACGGCTTCCTTTGCTGCCTCTGAGGCAGCAATATACTCAGCCTCTGTCGTAGACGCAGACACCGTCTCTTTCTTGGAACTCTTCCAGCTCACAGCCCCTCCGTTTCTCACAAACACATATCCGGATTGCGAACAAGAATCATCTGAGTTAGTAAGATAACTCGCATCCGTGTAACCCCTTACACTGTGTTCATCCTCACCCCCATAAACCAGGAACATATCCTTAGTCCTTCTCAAGTACTTGAGGATATTTTTAGCCGCTGCCTAGTGGATTTCTCCGGTCACTGGTACACTCACAACACTTAGAGCATAGGAAACATCCGACCTAGTACAAATCATAGCGTACATGATGGATCCGACTGCCGAAGCATACAGAATTGCACTCATCCGACTTCGCTCATCAATTGTCGAAGGACACTGAGTCTTGCTAAGTTTTACACCATGGGACATCGGTAAGAACCCCTTCTTAGATGATTCAATGTTGAACTTCTTCAACACTTTGTCCAAGTATGTACTCTGAATCAATCCAATGAGCCGCCTTGATCTATCTCTATAGATCCGGATTCCTAGTATGTAAGTTGCCTCACCCAAGTCTTTCATTGAAAAACTCTTTTCCAATGATTCCTTGGTCTCTTGCAACATCTGGACATCATTTCCAATCAGTAATATGTCATCCACATATAAGATCAGAAAGTTTACTTTGCTCCCACTAAACTTCTTATATAAACAAGAATCATGATCACTCTTGATGAAGCCAAACGATTTGACTACCTCATCAAAGTGAATGTTCCAACTCCGAGATGCTTGCTTCAACCCATAAATGGATTTCTGAAGTTTGCATACCTTGTCAGCATTAGCCGGATCGACAAAACCCTCGGGCTATATCATATACACGTCCTTGGTTAAATTTCCATTAAGGAAAGCTGTCTTGACATCCATCTGCCATATCTCATAGTCGAAATAGGCTGCTATAGCTAACATGATCCGAAATGATTTAAGCATTGCCACGGGAGAGAAAGTCTCATGGTAGTCAACTCCTTGAACTTGTCGGAACCCCTTCGCGACAAGCCGTGCTTTATAGATAGAAACATTTCCATCCATATTAGTTTTCTTCTTGAAGACCCATTTGCACTCGACAGGTCTTGCACCGTCTGGCAGATCAACCAAGTTCCAAACTTGATTTTCATCCATGGACTTTAACTCGGATCTCATGGCTCCAAGCCATGACTCAGAATCAGAACCCACCATCACTTCCGAATAAGTTGCCGGCTCATCATCATCCTAACAAGAACACATCACGAACACTTCGCATCTGGCTGATCTTCGCGATTGGTCTTGTTTTCGCTCAGGTACCACGACTGGCTCAACCTCCGAGGGTTTTGCCGACTCGCTACTGGCCGATACCTCTCGAATTTCTTCGAGTTGCACCGTGCTCCCACTGACTCCCTGACTGAGAAACTCTTTCTCAAGGAAGACACCATTCCGAGCGACAAACACTTTGCCCTCTTCTCGGTTATAGAAGTAGTAACCCAAGGTTTCCCTCGGATATCCTACGAAAATACACTTATCCGACTTAGCTGTAAGCTTGTCCGACTGAAGTCGCTTGACAAAAGTTCACAATCCCAAATCTTAAGAAAAGACAAACTCGGCTTCTTGCCAGTCCACATCTCATGCGGTGTCTTCTCTACCGACTTTGATGGTACTCTGTTTAGTGTGAACGCTGCAGTTTCTAGACAATAACCCCAAAATGATAAAGGCAGATCTGTCCGACTCATCATTGATCGTACCATGTCCAACAAGGTCCGATTTCTCCTTTCTGACACACTGTTTCTCTGCGGCGTTCCTGGAGGAGTGAGCTGGGGAACTATTGCACAACTCTTCAGATGGTCATCAAACTCATGGCTCATGTACTCGCCTCCTCGGTCCGACCGAAGAAACTTTATTTTCTTGCCAAGTTGATTCTGTACCTCATTCTGGAATTCCTTGAACTTTTCAAAGGCATCCGACTTATGTTTCATCAAGTAGATATATCCATACCTACTCAAATCATTAGTGAATGTAATGAAGTACTCATAACCTCCTCTGGCTGTCGTGCTCATCGGGCCACATACATCACTATGTACTAGTCCCAATAAGTCGGACGCCCTTTCACAACTCTTTGCAAAAGGTGTCTTGGTCATCTTGCCGAGTAGGCAGGATTCACATGTCTCGAACGACTCCAAGTCGAACAAAGTTAGGAGTCCATCATCATGGAGCTTCTTCATGCGTTTCCAACTTATATGACCAAGCCGACAATGCAAAAAGTAAGTCATATTCAGATCATTTCGTTTTAACCTTTTCACATTTATGTTATAGACAGATTCACTATCAAGATTCAAAATAAATAACCCGTCCTGGACGGGTGCAAAGTCGTGAAACATATCATTCAAATATAAAGAACAACCATTATTCTTAATATTCGACTCATAGCCTTGTCTCAGCAAACATGAGGCAGAAATAATGTTTTGACTAAGCACTAGAACATAATAACAATTATTCAGCTCCATTAAGAATCCGGAAGGTAAATGAAGTTGCATTGTGCCGACTTCCAACGCAGCGACTCTCGCTTTGTTGCCGACTCGAATGTCAACCTCGCCTCTCGCCATGCTCCTAGTTCTTACCAGTCCCTGCAACGAGTTGTAGATGTGAATAACTGATCCGGTATCATATACCCAAGAACTACCAGGTGCGTTAGCAAGATAAATGTCTATAACATTGCAAACAAGCGTACTTGAGCCGGAAGTCACACCTCCACTCTTGGCTTTATCAGCCAGATACTTGCTGCAATTCCTCTTCCAGTGGCCATCCGCCTTGCAGTAGAAGCAAGTGGATCCGGCTGCAGGAGATGGCTTAGTCCCTGAGGAAGCGCTTTGGACCGGGTCCTCAGCCTTACCTCCCGACTTAGCCTTCTTCTTCTTAGTCCAAGAACTCTTCTTGAACTTAGCCTTATTCTGTACCATCAACACTTGACTGGCACCATTCTTGAGATCCGCCTCAGCCTGCTTGAGCATCCCATGTAATTCAGTGAGCTTCTTATCCATACCATGCATGTGGTAGTTCGATATGAACTGACCATACGCACTAGGAAGAGAGTTCAGAATTATGTCTATAGCGAACTCTTCGCTAATGGGGTAGCCCAGCCGTTCTAGAGACTGCACGTAACCAACCATCTTGATCACATGCGGACTCAGTGGATCACCATCCTTAAGCTTGCAGCTCAACAAGGCCCGAGAGACTTGATACCTCTCAGTCTTTGCCGGAGCCTGAAACATACTTTTAAGGCTTTCGATCATATCGTAGGCCTCAACATTCTCGAACTACTGCTGCAAGTCCGGTTCCATGTGAGCAAGCATAAGACAGCTAATCTCCGTGGATTCATCACAAATCCGACGGTAGGCATTGGTGGCTGCGACAGTCGCATTCTCATTCGGCTCATCTGGAAGTGGGTTGTCTAGGACATGGTCCCTCTTTTCTTGCTTGAGAACAATTCTTAGATTACGATACCAGTTGGTGAATTTAGTTCCATTTAGCTTATCTTTCTCTAAGATGGTTCTCAAAGCAAAACTAGAAATCTGAGGAAGACTGCTAGGTGCCATTGATCTACAACAGAAAAATATGCAAAACACTTAAGACATGTATCCATAAAAGAGCAAGCATATTAAACACTTTAATACTTATGCTCCCACTAGAACCAACACCCCTCCGATGGTTACTTAGTGATTCAGGACCCTAAATAAGGAAGTCGACTAGTGAGCTTTAGCATCACCGCTAGCCGTCATGTGATATAGGTAGACAACTCCTTGCCAATCGTATCTCATACGACTCCTGTTGTATGGGTGGCATCACATGCCCCGGCTCGCATGCGACTTTTCCCCGAGTCCCACAACCATTGTGATAGACCCGTCTAGATTACCAAGTGCTTTAGCTGTAAGAGTTCGACTCGAACCCACCTAGTCGGAAAGAATTGATAGCACCTCAATTTTATGAGCCCACTACCAAAAATGTCCAACTTGTGATGGTGCAACACTGGCGGGGAAACTGACTAGACCTTCTTTGAGGGATTACTTTCTACCAACTATCTAATAGAGGTAAAATAGAGACATAACAATAACACAAAATAAAGCAATTATAATGTGAAATGGTATGGCTCTCTTCATGGTGATCTCCATCTCCACAAAACCTGTAATCCGACTCGTGTCAACTCTTGTCACGTGCTGTCTTACTCCATGTAGCCGACTTGTACACTGACTTGCATGCCATCCGGGTTCTCCAAACTGCTACACTAGCTAGTAATGTAAATTACATAGAGAATCCGACACGCAGGTCGTTATACAATAAGATGATAGCACCTAAGCTCCCGCCGGCTGACAAAAACCGTGATACGCAGATCACGTATGGATTACACACATCACATGAACATAAGCCATACCATTCACAACATCATCCTGGAAAAACAAGTTATGCATAGACACGATATCTACTGGCGTTGTGAAACTCGCAACGACATCTAAGGCGCTACTACAGGGCGAAGCCGGCGGTCTGATTTTTCTGAAAAACACAGATCTCATCTGCATTCCGGACATGGATTTCGTCATCAGATAAAACAATTTTACCCAAATCCGATCCGGACTCCGATTCGACCAAACTCTTTGATCTTCGATCACCGCATCCAGGTTTACGTGTCACATTCTACCCCGATGGCAGAAGCCGACCGGTAGGGGTATGTCGTTCCACGACCTTAGCAGTTAGATCATGGAAACCAGATGATCCATTCCCCCGAGTACAGTTGATCCAATCAACTTTGTACAAAACCGATCTATCTCATAGATCGACCACCAAAACTGCAATTAGATCCAATCTAACGCCAACCGCATATCACATATGCATGATCTCGAGCCTAAAACTAGAAGCTAATGCTCTGATACAACTGTTGAGCTAGGGTTCCTATCAGGAAAGGAAATTGGGGATAGGGGAGAGGATAAGGATCGACCGGTGGCGGCAGGGGGTATTATAGGCGTCTACGACATCGGTAGTGCGTATATTGGCGAGGCAAGCATCGAGGCAACGACGAACAGTGGGCTGCTTTGCTGGTCTGGTTATTTTTATTTCTATTTTGGTTTCTCTCTTTGTATTTTAAATTTCAAACCTGTTTTGAATACTTTCAAAATACCAGAGACTTCTATAAAATATATGAAATATTGTGGGGCCCTTTTAGTCCATTTGGGCTCCATACATTTGGATTTTTCAAACATTTTCAAAACCACTTGAGAGGGTTTTCAAGAGAGAGAGGAAACTAGGGTTTAGGGTTTTGCATTATTTATTTTGCAAATTTTATCTTAGCAAAGATAGATGATGCTTATGAATGCACAAACAAATCCTAATTAAGATTAACTAAAATTGGGGGTGTTACAACTCTATCTCCCTTACGAGAATCTCGAGCCGAGATTCCGCAGGTAGGAAGAAGGAAGAGAAACAGGGTCACTCTAAGGATAAGAGGGAAACACACTAAACAACACAAAGAGTATCTCATGGTCAACTCATGGAAGGAGTGTTCAGGAATGACTCTGAGATGATGAACATGAAATACGTCAATGTAAAGGAGGAAACAAGAGGAGATGGTTCCAAACTGTTAGATATATGGTCTTTATAAGGATTGGGACCATGGAGTTTCAGAAGGATTTAAGCTTATGAAAAGGAAAGTTGTCAACAGAAAGAACTTAATCACAGACTTCGATAGATGGAACTCTACTAGAAGGCTTATGTAGATCTATTAGGGTTACAGAGATATGGAGAACCAAGCTGTTGAACTACTTTTGATATAGAAGGATCACTCTTCATTCAACAGAAAGCCAAGACAAAAGGTTGTTTTGTGGCGAGGACTCGTAGGAGTCACAAGGAGCATGCAGCAAGAGGAATTTCTGATTACCGAAATCATCGTCACTCCTGAACATGATCGAGACATGAAGGAAACTCTATATTCATCTAGGATTACCAAAATCTTTGCCAAAGATTGTGATATCACTTTGCACCACCAGATGAATAGGTAAGAAGATTCCTGATGACACGAGGAAAAAGAAACTTCATTCTTAGACTTCAGTTACTTGGCACAAGGGGAGGCTTGCCAACATGAAAGGGTCTGGAGGATCGACCGAGAGACATTTAGCAACACTACTTTAAATGTTCTCCTTGATGTTCGAGAAAGTCGACATCAAGTAAAGGTCGGACTTCGGATACAAAGGAAACCATAAGCACAACTCCTATAATAAATCACAGAAGAAGCCTCATGAAGAATGGTTGTTATTGCTGATTCAAAAGAATATGACAATAGGCCTTCTGACTAATTGTGTCAACCATTACATCAATCTTGTCAGACTTACATAGAAACCTATGTCAAAACCTTGAGGAACACCAACCATCATATCTTCTTGAGATTCAGATGTGGTTAGGTGGAATGATACATCAGACTCAGCATGTCCTAATAGAAAGCTTGCAACATGTACCACAAAGGTAAAGTCAATAGATTCTCAAGATATGGACTATAGTGTTAAGCTTCAATAGACTGAGCTAGATTGCTAGACCCATGTAATAACAACTTGTCAGAGGACAACTACACATACATCAATTACTTGCAATGGAATACACCTGTGTCCTTAAAGGGAACAAAGATAACTCTACTCAAATCCACGACGACATCTTTCAGCAATTGCACATGAATCGGAGAAGGTTACTTCTAACATCCAGAATAATTCTTTGAGATGACCCGAAGAAGGGTCTCAAAAGTATTCCAACATTAATGCCAAATGTTTCTTATGAGTCTATTCTAGCATGGAGATAATAAGGATATTGTTGATGGGCTCAACAACAAACTTATCAAGATACTCCAAGAGGATGAACTCATCTGTTAATGAATAAGGCGAACATATTGGTCAGGCCCAAAGGACATGAGGATGTGCTCAAGTGAAACATCACAAGTAGCAACATTGTCAAGATAGTCATTGGAACTAAGTTTGATTTGACGATAACCCAAATCAAATCAAAAGTGGGGAAGATAACATATCCACGGAGGAAATACTATCTTTCTTCAGCACGAACGAAACTAGACATCCCTTTAAGATAAACTAAGTCGGGTAGAACTTTTTTCTTACAACTCTACAAGTTGTTTAAGCTCAACCAGCTAGTTCAGGGGTATCTAGTACGGATCCTTGGAGAAAGAAGCAGTTCAGAGAACTGACTTGATCAAGAACTTGACAGCACGGTCATGTAGCAACATGGTGATACTTCTAGAAAGATGTCCATAATATCACGGACCACCGATATGTCACTTAGTTCGAGAGGAAACTTGCTTGGTAAGGCAAGAAGACATAATCTCAGATCTTCGGCACAAGGCTAACTCTTTGATCAACGAGAACGTACCAGAATAGCGGACTTGGTAGCACAGTCAAACTTCGCTTAGTGATAGGGTTAACCATCACACTAAGAATGACACAAATGTCCTTGTTGAGGTCCTAAGAAATAATGATTGCTAAGAATCTCAGATGGCCACATTGTTACGCACACGCATCATTCACGAGCACGAAAGCTCGGAGGAAGGGTGGGTAAATATGTGTAAGAGCTCCACTTCACTAAGGAGTCATGGAACTTAGCACGACCTCTTAGTATACAAGGGTGTGACAGTCTAAGGTAGAATAGACAGACGCTAATCATTGCCTCTTACTCTACGGATTACAACACTTTGACTTGGTCCTAGTAATCACAAGGTACTGGAGTTTGTTTCTACTGACATCTCGAAATGGTTTATCATGACGGACCACAAGAGTATCTTGCATCGGGAGACACCAATGCAAATTACTACTTGGCTACCAACTGATAGACAGAGGTCGGAAGCAACAAAGGGAAAAGAACATGCTCAGGATAGAATCCCGAGATGTGGATGCATAGATTATGATTCTTCCTAGAACCAATGCATAGAAGGAAGGGTGTGGAAGAGTCAAGATTATAGATGAGAGACTCACGAGGAGTACTATTGTCGTGATCTATTTGGTTCCATTAAAGAACATCTGTCGTAACATGTGGTAGGGGAAGTCCTCAATTGTTGAGATTCAATCGCGACAACGACCACAAGATTTAAGGCTAGAATTGCAGTACCAACCATCCTGAGATAATATTTTAACATTAACAACAGGGGACAATGAAATGGATCTTGGGTTAAATATCAGCTTCATGTACAAGATGCTGGGTCCGCAACATAGAAAACAAAAAATTTCCTACATTGAGAACTACACGCCAAGATCTATCTACTAGGTACAGAGCAACGGGTAGACATACATCCATCGAGAACTTACCCTCGAAGACAACGAGTTTTGTTAACGAGTAGGAACTCATGGTTGATGTAGTCGTACACTTGCCGATCTCAAGATCGTGAGGAAGTCCGAGCGCCGCAACTCAACAGCGCCTCCATACTCGCACACACGTTCAAGCCACCGGACAACCTCCACCTCGTCGCTCCAGTGATCTAGCGGAAGAAGCAACTCCTTCCAGACGAAATGCCACCAGGAACATGTATCTCGCTAATCTGAGACCATGGGGGAATAATTCTAGAGGGGGAGAGAGATCCTTCACGAGGAGGTGTGTGGAAGAAGGGGTGTGAGGGGGCCTTTTATAGGAGGAGGGGGGTGCCCCTCCCCATGGCCGACGCCCAAGGGGTGACCCCTCACCTCCTCATTCATGTGGTGGTAACTCCCTCCACATAAATTTGCCCCTTCACATTCTCTTTTAAAGTACCCACTTTAAATGCATTAAATTTCTCCAAATTTAATGCTCTCTCATTTAATAAAACTATTTTATTAATTTTATTCAGAATTTTGTTAATAACTTTAATTAACAAACATTCACATAAAACCCCATGCAACATTTCAATATTACATGTAGAACCAATTTCAGCAATTTCACCCGAAACAGTTTCGGTGTCTATTGAAATAATTCCAGCGCTTTCTTAAATCTTTAATCTGAAACATATTTGCTCCAAATGGTGTCGGTATACCTTAAGTGTGTCACCCTACGGTTTGCGAATAATGCAGACATGATTGAGACCCCTCTCCGATCAATAATCAGCAGCAGGACCTGGAGATCCGTACTGACTCCCACATATTCAACGATGACTCTTGTGATCGTGTGAACCTTTAATGTCGTAACTAAATCCCTTTGTCTTGCGATATATTACATGTCCGAGATTCGATCATCGGCATCCAAATACCTAGTTTGATCTCGTTACCGACATGCACTCTTTTCTCGTTCCCGTGATATAACATTCTAGTGATCACATCACATGCTTGCAAGCTATTTCAATGTGATATCACCGAGAGGGCCCAGAGTATATCTATCCGTCATCGGGATGGAAAAATCCCACCCTTTATCCATGAGCCTCAACATAACACCTTCGTAGCACTGAACCCATCTTTATAGTCACCCTGTTACAGTGCGATGTTTGATGTTATCAAGATACTCTTCTGGTGTTAGCAATTAACATGATCTCATGGTCTAAGGACTAAGATTACTTCGTATGATGTTATAGCAATATAAACATAATGAATCTGATCATCATAATGCTATACTTTGGATGAATGTTCATCACATCATTCCACCAATGTTGTGACCTTGTTATTAACAACATCCAATGTCCATGATCAGGAAACCTTGATCATATTGTTAATCAACGAGCTAGTTTATATGAGAGGCATTACTAGGAACTTTGTATTTTGTTTATTAAACACACATGTATTAACGTTTCCAATTAATACAATTATAGCATGCAAAATAAACATTTATCATAAACATGGAATAAGATAATAACCACTTTATTATTGCCTCTCGGGCATATTCCCTTCAGTCTCCCACTTGCACTAGAGTCAATAATCTAGTTTGAAAAACTTTGCGTATTGAACACCTATGGCTTTCTGGTGTTGCATATACGCGATTGCTAGTGGTTAACATAATCTCCGGATCTGGCACTTTTAGGTTCGTGTGTATTTGCATGTCTTTGCGTCTCTACGCATCACACATTCTCAAATGAGATGGCATTGTATAAATTTGGTCCTTTGGTGAGACTTTTAGTTTGTTCGGGTCAAAATATGTTGATATTATTGTCATACAATATATCTTCATAGTATTAGCCCACTTTGAACCACGCATAGTTTGATAACAAACTACTTAACACAAATGCCCTCCTTTGCTGCTACTATAGCAGTCATATACTTAGCCTTTCATTGTAGTATCCGTCACAATGTCTCAACTTTGGAACTCATCCAAATCCATCATGGAACATCCTTTCCATTACATTGTGCCACTCATAGTCTAAATTGAGATAAATTTAATTTGTATCTTGTGACAAAACTAGTATCAATGTAACACTTTACAATGAACTCCTTTTAACTATTTTTCACTTATACATGATATATTCTTAGTTCTTCCAAAGCTATAAGAATATCTTCACTATCGTCCAATGATCATCTTATGAATCATTCTAGTATGTGCTCATAACATTTAGAGCATAGGACATATCTGGATATATACATATCATGGTATAATCGATCAAAATCTTCATGTGATTTTACTCACCAAGTGTTGAAACACTTGAATCTTGATACAGTCCTTTCCATGCAGCAAGAACCTTTCTTGTTGTTTCCGTATTGAACCCTTTCAATATCTCTTATATGTATGTCTGGCACAACCATATTAGCACCTCAATATATCCATATAGATATTGATAACTAATATTCTGGTTTTGCCCAAGTCTTTCATCGAAATCTTATTTTAATGAAATTCTTAACTTGTGTCAATACAAGATACATCATTTCCAATCAACAATATGTCCTCTACATAATGTATTAGAAATATGTCTCAGCGCTCCCACTTAATTTCTTGCAAATGCAAGCATCTTCATCATCTTCGATGAATTCAAACTCTTTTAACAGTTTCATCATGGTGAAGGTTTCAACTCTGCTATGCTTACTTCAACTATTGAAGTTTGCATGCCCTTTTAGCACCCTTTGAATTAACAAAACCCTTCGAACCGTGTCATGTACACGTCCTAGGTAACCATTCTATTAGAAGAACCTTCTTTTGTTTGTTCAACTACCATACATCAAATTATATGTAGTGGTTGCTACATTACTCCGTCAAGACTAAATATCGCTATGAAAGATCAAATCTTGTCATAGTCAACTCCTTGAACATTGCCGTAAACTTCTTTATGACATGTCGACTATTTCATAGATGTTAAACATCCATGTCTATTTCTTTATAGATCCAAACACGACCGATAGGCTTCACGCCTTTCCGGAGGGTCTTCCAAGTTTAGAAACTTGATTTCTCGTGTATGGATACTATCACGGATTCTATGACTTCTAGTCTTTTTGTGGAGTCAGGGCCGATCATCGCTTCCTTGCATGTAGGCGGTTCATCATTATCAAAACAATAACGACTTGCTTATCAAATCACACTATTTGATTTTTACCAACCCTCACGGTTCAATAGGAACTCTAATCTCCGAGAATACAACCTTTGTAATCGTGGGAGCCATGGGCATTGTGGCCGCCACCGGGACACTTTTTGGCGCTGCGCTACTTAGCACATATAGCTAAGGTTAAACAAACTTATCAAAGTTCTATTGTCCTCCCACTTAACATTTCGCGAAAAATTCCTTCTCAAGAAACTTGACGTTCGAAGTAACAAACTCTTTTGTCCTCGGTGTTATGGAGAAATTCCCAACAAATTCTTTGGGATAACCTACAAAGACGTGCTTATCCGACTTTGGTTGTAAACATTTTACTTATGCATAGCATACCAAAATTTAAGAGAAGACAATTCGAGTTTTATCCCAAACCATAAATCATACGGTGTCATTTCAACGAATCACGATGGTGCTCTTTTCAGTGTAAAAGCGGTAGTCTCTAAAGCTTCAATCCTTAAAACATAATGGCAGTTTTATAAATGATACCTTTGATATTACCATGTCAAACATGGTTTGATTTCATCTCTCGAATATGCCATACTCCTATGGTTTATCAGGAAACATAAATCATGGAACAATTTCTCAAATCTTAGGTGTTTTGATAAACATGTAACTCAAATATCTTCCTTTATGATCAAATCATAAACTCTTCTATTTTCTTGTTACAATGATTTTTCACTTCATCTTGAAAGTCTTTGAACAATTTTCAAATGTTTCATACTTCTTCCTTATTAAGTAAATATATAGATATATTCACTCAAATTTCTGGAGAAAGCATATGAAGCCAAAAGATCCATCGCATATGGCTACACATAATGGACTATATACATCAACATGCATAATATCCAATAAATTTGTCATCCGTTCCTCTTTGGCCTATGGACGGAGTTTCAATTATCTCGAGGAAAGTTTCACAAGCGTCAATTGATCAAAATCAAAGACTCTGAAAATCCATCAACATGGAGTGTCTTCATGTTTTCTTTCCAATATAATTTAAACAGCGATGTCACTTCATAAGTGATCTTTCAATCGTTTGTCTTGCGACATTTTAGCAATAGTGTTTATGGATGTGATTTCTCCCACTAGACTTGTAAAAGTTCATCCATCTTTTATGGAATACAATAATTATTTGAACAACCATTGTTCTCATAATACCAGAACAAAATAACAATTATTAAAACAAATATTGAAGACTAGGTTTGACATCAACGAAAAGCACAATAACACTTTATTTGTTTTCGATGATCATCATCACTTATTCTCTTGCTAGTTACTTAGGCCATTTCAGTTCATGAATTGCATTGTCCTGTATGACACTTCATACCAACCAATTCGGTATCCAATACCGGTATCCAATACCTCAGAACCACATTGTTTAACAAGCAAGGAATACAGCCATAACATGTATATCTTCTATATACCTAAGTTGGACATCTCCAACCTTTTCTTTTCTGCCAAATATTTTATAGATTCTCTTTCAACAATTCCTTTTCCTTTAAAATAATCTATCAACATCAATAGTGGTGTCATTCACATGACACATAGTACAAAGCGTGTATAGTCAAATACTAATACCTTTGGACTTGCACTTTGAAGTGGATCACCATCATCAAATGTTTGGTGTTCTTTCAAAAATCCATTCTTTAGTAATCTATCAGTGTAGTAAACATTTTACTTACATCTTCTATTCATCCTTATCATGACAACTTTCATGATCAAACTACTATAGCCTGGAAGGAAGAATCGCGAGTATAATGTTAGTTCCCAAAACCTTTTTGGGAGATCCGGATGCTTAGCATCTCCATCCTTCACAAATTCTCATACAATATGAGAACATGTATTTTGCTAAATTATACTCTATCATAATGCAACCAAAAACATTGTTTCAGATATCACAATATCTTTCACACATGATGGTTTCTGAAACAATTTTCAGCTCCTATATAATCTTGATATTAAAACAACTTTTGAATATCAATAATCATGGAGGCAAACATGATATTTTAGATACTAACATTGGAATTCTTACTCTTGATTTAATACTACTTATTAAACTTCATGGAGTAAATAGAGTTTGCTAAAAGTTTGCAATAGGACTTATAAACTTTAAATTGACATTCAAAACAATGCGATACCAGTTCGTAAAGTAAATATCCAGAATTCTATAGCTCTATTATCTCAATTAAAACTAAGCATAAGGTAGTGAACAGACGCCAATGACTACAACAAATTATGCAAATTCACTTTGATTTAGTTTATGACAAATTGAGTTCGACTAATCCAAATTAGAAATGAACTCCCACTCAAAAATGACATCCCTCGTGCCTTTTTGGTGATTACATGAACCAAATCCACTACACCAAGTCCGATCATCACGTGAGTTGATGTAGCTTCAAAGGCGAGCATCTATATGGGCATCATATCAACTATATGACTCATGCTTAACCTTTTGGTCCGTGTTCCGAGGCCATGTCTATACATGCTAGGCTCGCCAAGTAAGAACCTTAGTATTCGCGTGTGTAAAACTGTCTTACACCCGTTCCCATGAAAGCGTAGATTCGAGTACACCCGATCATCACGTGATGTCTCGAAACACGATCCACATAACGGTGCATACTTAAGGAAGAACACTTTTTATCTTGATATCTAAATGATGGATCATCTTATAATGCTACAAAAAAGCGCCAAACTAGTAGTATAAGATGCTAACATCTAATGTGTAAAGTGAGATGATATGGTCCATGCATTTGATCTCTATCATTTGCATCGTGGTATGATCTCTATCATTCCTTTATGTGTAAGGCCAAGGTCTATGGAACTTACACATTGAGTGTTGTAAGAGTATCTATCATACATCTACTTACAACAATACCATATCAAGACACTAGCCCAGCAACGATCTAAACTAGACGCCTCTAATTTATCAATTGCAGGTTTTACGTGGCTTAGGGCTTTCGGAGATAGAACTGTTCTTACCTACGAACATGAACCACAACAAGGATAACCAAGTTATTAGCAACTCGTTGTAAATCAGATATTGACTATAGTAGGAGACACAGACACCCGCCAGCCACTTATGCAAAACAAGTTGCATGTCAGTCGTGGAACCGGTCTCATGTACGATGACATGTAAGGTTGGTCCGGGCCGCTTCATCACACTATGCCACCAATATCCAAAATACATACAAGATGCAATAATATGATCATCATCGCCCACATATAAACATATGTGTACTACCCATGCAAAGCACCTACGCATAGATCAGGCTCTGATACCACTGAAGGGTTCGTAGCATAGAAAACAAAATTTTTCCTACGATGAGAACTACACGCCAAGATCTATCTACTAGGTACAGAGCAACAGGTGGATATACATCCATCCCGAAATTACCCTCGAAGACAACGAGTCTTGTCAACGAGTAGGAACTCGTGGTTGATGTAGTCATACACTTGCTGATCTCAAGATCGTGAGGAAATCCGAGCGCCGCAACTCAGCAACAAGATCCGCATCAAGACACGCCTGCGTTCAAGCCACCGGACAACCTCCACCTCCTCGCTCCAGCGATCCAGTAGAAGCAGCAACTCCTTCCAAACGAAATGCCACCGGAACATGTATCTCGCTAATTCGAGACCATGGGGGAATAATTCTAGAGGGGGAGAGAGATCCTTCACGAGGAGGTGTGTGGAAGAAGGGGTGTGAGGGGGGCCTTTTATAGGAGGAGGGGGTGCCCCTCCCCATGGCCGGTGCCCAAGGGGTGACCCCTCACCTCCTCATTCATGTGGTGGTAACTCCCTCCACATAAATTTGCCCCTTCACATTCTCTTTTAAAGTCGCCACTTTAAATGCATTAAATTTCTCCAAATTTAATGCTATCTCATTTAATAAAACTATTTTATTAATTTTATTCAGAAATTTTTTAATTACTTTAATTAACAAACATTCACATAAAACCCCCTGCAAAACATTTCAATATTACATGGAGAACCAATTTTAGCAATTTCACCCGAAACAGTTTCGGTGTCTATTGAAATAATTCCAGCGCTTTCTTAAATCTTTATCCGAAACATATTTGCTCCAAATGGTGTCGGTATCCCTTAAGTGTGTCACACTATAGTTCGCGAATAATGCAGACATGATCGAGACACCTCTCCGATCAATAATCAGCAGCGGGACCTGGAGATCCGTACTGACTCCCACATATTCAACGATGACTCTTGTGATCGTGTGAACCTTTAACATCGTACCTAAATCCCTTTATCTTGCGATATCTTACATGTCCGAGATTCTATCATCGGCATCCAAATACCCAATTTGATCTCGTTATCGACATGCACTCTTTTCTCGTTCCCGTGATATAACATTCTAGTGATCACATCACTTGCTTGCAAGCTATTTCAATGTGATATCACCGAGAGGGCCCAGATTATATCTATCCGTCATCGGGATGGACAAATCCCACTCTTGATCCATGAGCCTCAACATAACACCTTCGTAGCACTAAACCCACCTTTATAGTCACCCTGTTACGGTGCGATGTTTCATGTTATCAAGATACTCTTCCGGTGTTAGCAATTAACATGATCTCATGGTCTAAGGACTAAGATTACTTTGTATGATGTTATAGCAATATAAACATAATGACTCTGATCGTAATGCTATACTTCGGATGAATGTTCATCACATCATTCCACCAATGTTTTGACCTCGTTATTAACAACATCCAATGTCCATGATCAGGAAACCTTGATCATATTGTTAATCAACGAGCTAGTTTATATGAGAGGCATTACTAGGAACTTTGTATTTTGTTTATTAAACACACATCTATTAATGTTTACTATTAATACAATTATAGCATGCAAAATAAACATTTATCATAAACATGGAATAAGATAATAACCACTTTATTATTGCCTCTTGGGCATATTCCCTTCACAAGATTCATAACACTATAATCCAGCACAATCTGATATCTTCGGTTCAAGTCCAAGGGTTAAAACCCGAGAAAGAAGTAACTACTACTTGGGTGACACAGCGTACACTACAAGGTAGTAATCACGAGGTAACTTCCAAGAGAAGGAACAACTTATGAATTACCCAAACAAATAAAAAGGAGGCGTACGAGGCAAAAGGAAACCTCGAAGCCTAGAACAGAACACTATGATCCTACAATATATTATTGTGGGTCCATAAGGTAGAGATAACATGATGGAAAGGAATCTCTCGGATGAAGCAGAGCAAAGGGGAACAAGGAATTCACAACACACACAACTCTAGAGAACTCAACACTAGGTCAACTGGCTGAGAAACGACATGCCTAGAAGGCACCTAAGCTTTGATAGACTAGGAGAGATATCAAAACTTTTCCAAAACAACACAAGATAAGATGACCCAAAGTTAGAGCGATACCAGATGTGGGAGCAAAAGAAGCATACTAGAGTTTTCGCAAATACTTTTCATCTTTGAATTAGTTTTTCACAAGACCTAGACTCAACATGGACCAATAGCAAGGATTTCCTACGGTCGGTACTGCTCTGATACCAAAAAACCGTGACACCCGTGGGATCAGGGTTAAACAAATCCCAGACCTTAGCCTGACATAAGCTTAACCTAGAGCTCGAGGATATTCAGTGAGAAATTGGTAACACAACAGTAACCCTGCGATACAAAAATTATTACAGCAAGATCATAACTCAGCGAAGAACCAAAATATTACAAGCAGAGGTCACTGTCCACAAACATCAAACAATGGAAGGCAAATTATTCTATTAAGTATAGCTAACTTAACAAATGGCCTAAGAGGCCTGAAGCATAATGATGACGCCCCAGCCCATAGATTCCAGGCTACCGGCCAGGAACCCCAAGCTACTCCTCGGTGTCGATGTCGTACCAAACTCGTCTTCAGGGGAACACTTACTCTGCTACAAAGTATCAACAAAGAAAGGGTGAGTACAAGGTGTACTCCACAAGACTTATGGCTGGTGGGGTTAATTTGCATAAAGCCATCTTTCTTTATAAAACAAGAGGGAGAAGAAGCTCGTCTAATTACATTATTTTAAAAGGGGATAAGAGAGCGACATCTTCGAAGAATTGATCATCATCTTTTGATATCCACAAAAGTAATCCTCATCTCACAACTAGGATCACCCCCTCGTACCCATGAGGAAGCATCCTTAAGCACACATTGAGCTGCCAAGTTTTACGATTAGGTTAATATTCTCTATGATCTTAGAATTCGGTCACCAAGCGTTCATAACCATGAACACGGCTTTTTGAAAAGATTTAACCCTGCAGGGGTGTATAAATTTACCCACACGTACCAACTGACTCTTAATGCCACTAGTAATAGCCCTCTTCCTTGGAAGGCTGGCAAAGGGTGGTTGGACACGACCTTTACCTTGCTTTCGTCGAGACCATGAGTCACGCCCTAAGGATGGTTCCGCCGTAACGGGTCAAATCTCAAAGCTGGTCCCTAGAGATGTGAGGCGAGGTTGGTTTACCAGGGGCTCCATCGACCCCAAGGAACCCCTGCCACGCTTACCTACCTGTTATGATGCACCTTCACCCGCCAAATCTTTCAAAACTTTTTCTATGCATATGTCGAATGGAACGCCGAACTATGTGACTCATGGAATCTACTAGGCAAGTTAGTCAGTGGAGGGGTCCCCATAAACCCCGTGTGGCTGTACACTCGTCTTGGTCCAAAGGCAAGAACTCGGTCCCTAGTGGTGGCAAGCATGGGACTAGAAAAACCACATCCCTTTGTGGCCTACCATACAAGTCTTAACATGTTTAACCTTTACCACTAATCTTACCTCATCAGTATACCTCGTTCTCCTATCATACTAGATTCTCTGGATTTGGTACATCTTCTGGATGAAGCAACACTGACAACTAAGCATGGTTAAGGAAGACACAGATAAGCTCTAGCAATGCACACAAGCCAAACCTAGTTATGCTAGGAGCAGTGGACCAGGTAATATAAGCTCAAAGGGAGTAATGCAACAGATAGGATACTCTATCTATCGATAAAAGACCACAGTAGAATCATATGCATCATGTCAAGAATTAAAGTGCTTTCAAAATCATAGGATTGTATAATGGTGGGGCTATGCTTGCCTTGTTTGTTGATAACTAGATATAGATCTTCGGAAGCCTTGTACTTGACTTGATTATAGTTAGTCAAGTATTGTTCGTCGATCTTCGATGGTGTTGATCTCGTTCTCCGATCTCGATCTCGATATCGTATTCTACCGGGAAGAAGTGAACACCGGAAAGAAAGAGAAACAATCAACACATGGCATCCATGCAATTCTCAAGCAAGGATGATGATATGCCAAGTTAAATAGTACTTAAATGAAACCCTAGGGCATGCTTGTTAATTTAAGCGGCGTTCGAGGGTTGCAAACCCCAATATAGGGAAGACCCGGAATCACCTAAAGGGGTTCATTTATTATTCCAATTAAACTTGTATTTAAAGTTGTTGAACAATGCATGATTTTGATGCTAAAGTGTAGATCTCATTTTTCTAAACATTTTGATATATTATACATATTTTTCTAAATAACAGAATAAAAGATATTGAATTTATATCATTTAATCATTTTATAAAATTAAGACAAAAGCTAGGAATTACTTTTTATACCGGGCCACAACTAACCAATGTGACTGACCAACGGGCCCAAGGCCACATCAGCGGACACGCGGGCAAGGTGGGACCCATCCCGGGTTTGACTGGGGCTTGACTAGTGCGCTGATGTCTGGACGTCACCATGATGATGATGTCACCATGGCGGTGATCCTCCAAGGTTGAGCATGGATATAGCGCTGGAGGCGATGCGCGGGCATGGGATTGGTGGCTTTAGACGCAGCGCGACGCGCGCTTCTGATTGGTCGCGGTGCCGCCAAGAAACGGTCACTAGAGCGAGCGGTGCGACGGCGAGCGGCGGCGGCGCTCGTAGCACAACGACGAGCGGCGACTACAACGCGCGATGAAGAAGGAGGGGAGATGCCTGAGCACCAGGGGCTCACCACGAGGCAGACGGAGGGGTCGGCAAGGAGAGAGGTCGCCGGAATCGACGAGGACGATGGTGGAGGTCGTCGGAGACCGAGGTTGCAATTGAGAAGATATGGACCGCGTAGGCTTTCTATGCTAGGGGCAAATGAACAAGGACGGTGAGAGGAACACCATGGAGCTCTCAGCTGGACAAGGTACGACCGGATACAATGATGCCCCAAAGCTTCGGCGAGCTAGGGTTCCTGTCGAGAAAGGAATTTGGGGATGGGGAGAGGATAAGGATCGACCGGTGGCGTTAGGGGGTATTATAGGCGTCTACGACATCGATAGCGTGTATCTTGGCGAGGCCTCGCGGCAATGGCGGACGGCGGGGCAGTCGACATGCAGGAGCTTCATCGTCGTCGTCCTTCTGTTGGGAGGAAGAATAAAGAATAAGGATGGCAAAGGGGTATGTGGGCCAGGGTGGGCCGCGGGGATTGCTAGCTGCTGCACGCGGGACGGCAAGAAGGGGAGAGGGGAACTGGGCCAGCTGGGCTACAGGCTGCTTTGCTGGTCTGGTTATTTTTATTTCTGAAAACATTTTTTCCATTTTCTGTTTTGATTTCTCTCTTTGTATTTTAAATTTCAAATCTGTTTTGAATACTTTCAAAATACCAGAGACTTTATAAAATATATAAAATATTGTGGGGCCCTTTTAGTCCATTTGGGCTCCATATATTTGGATTTTTCAAACATTTTCAAAACCACTTGAGAGGGTTTTCAAGAGAGAGAGGAATCTAGGGTTTAGGGTTTTGCATTATTTATTTTGGAAATTTTATCTTTGCAAAGAGAGATGATGCTTATGAATGCACAAACAAACCCTAATTAAGATTAACTAAAATTGGGGTGTTACATTAATGTAATGTTGCAAATGGTGTGGAAACCTTCTATGTGACATGTTATGATTTTACCTGAATCTCTATGATTTTCGCTGAATTTATAAGATTTTTGCCGAATTTATATGATTTTGGCTAAATTTATTCTGGTAATTTAACCCAAATATATAAATTTTTCATCTCTCGGACAACACACACATATTGCTTTCACAAAAATGTGTATATACGTCAATGCACATAATAATGACACACCATTTGACCAAGATAGAGTTTTTTTAAACTTTCATCGGGAATAGAATCCCCACCTGTCAAAAGAGCATTACAAGACCAAGATAGAGTTATTTAGGTTCAACATAATTGAGTACTCACCAGATAAAGTATGTTTTCATTTTCTATGATCACAATAATTATAGTTAGTACGTCTCATGCATGACTAGGAGCAACTCTAACAATGCCCGTAAATAGGTGAACTGTAAAACCTAAGTACAGTCTTCTGTAAACGGAAAACAGCTCACATTTCCTCGAGGTGCAGAACAAAAACTATAAAACACAATCAGAGAAGATTTTCACGGGAATTAGTTCAAATTACACATAGTGTAGTTTCACAAAAGCTACAATTTATAAAGAAAATCTAATAGTGGTGGCCGCCGCCGCAACCTAGAACAAAATTGAGCTCCGGCCATCGCTGGAGCTGCAGGTTGAGACGACGTTGGGAGCACCGTCGACCTTAGTCAGTGAGGCCTATCGCATCCTCCATCTCCAGCTTGACGACCGGCGCGGCAGCACGCTCCCTCGCGAGGCGCTCCTCCTGCTCCCGCGCTAGTCGCGCCTCAAGAAGTTTCACAGACCGGCGCGCGTCGGCAGCCTCAATCTCCTGCTCCGCCTCCCACTCCAGCTCTGACTCGCAGATTACCATCTCCCTCGCGAGGCGCTCCTCGTCGGAGTCTTTGGCATAGTCGGTGGCCGCGACGACGCGTGCATGCGGTGGGGAAGGGGATATCCAATTTTCGTTGTCAGAGTCGTTGTGAGGAGCTTCCACCGTGGTCGGGATGACGGGTCCGTGTGAGGAGCTCCCACCGCGGGACAATCCCTCACCAGTCGCACGAGCACGTGCGGAGACAAAGCCCGATGGCGCGTACGCGTGAAGCTTCCGCGGCCGCGACTCCTCGCGGTTGGTCCAATGACTAGCCAAACGCTTCCTCGTGGCCTCAGAGAAGACGAGCGTGTCACGAGCCGCGTCGGCAACGAATATGCGAGTTCCCCCGCTCCGGGAGCCATACCCCCAAGGCAAAAGCTGTTACAGCGGCTCAACATTCTCCGGAATTTCTCTTCAGAGTGGTGGGCTGGTGGCGGCGCTAGGGTTGGGACGACGAAAAGCCTAAATGAGCATATCCCTAGACATGGATAGGCTTGCACACACCCATGTATCCATTGGACAAATATAAGTTGAAACTTACCAAGTCATGGTACACACTTTGTGGCAAATATGGGCCCATGCCAACATTGTATGGGCTGTAGACCTCTCTTGGTTGGCTTAGAAACTCCTTCATCAACTTGTGGTTGTCCTATCAAAAAAAAACTTGTGGTTGTTTGGCTCAGCACTTTGCCAACATGATCCCACCTAGCTGGTACATCTAAGTGTATGCAAAGACATGACTCACACCTCTGACAGATGTGGGCCCATGCCAACATTGCATGGGATCTAGAGATATCTTACCTATCTACAAACACCTTCATCAAGTTGTGGCTGTATGAGTCATCACTTGGATAACATGATCCTACCTAGTTGATAGATCTTAGTATAACACTGCTATGCCAAGACATGATGAGGCTCTTTGTGGAAAATGTGGGCCCAGCCAACATTGCATGGGCTATAGACCTCTCTTGGTTGGCTAGAAAGTCCTTCATCAACTTGTAGTTGTGTTGCTCAACCCTTGGCCAACATGATCCTACTTAGTTATTAGATCTAAGTTTAACACTACTATGCCAAGACATGATGAGACACTTTGTGGCAAATGTGGGCCCATGCCAACATGGCATGGGCTATAGTCCTCTTTAGGTTGGCTATAAACTCCCTCATCAACTTGTGGTTATGTGACTCAGCACTTGTCCACCATGGTCCCACCCAGGTTATACATCTAAGTATGAGAGTGCTATGCCAAGATATCATGAGACACTTGTGGTAGAGGTGGGCCCATGCCAATATTGGATGGGATCTATACCTATCTGAGCTGTCTAGAACCACCTTCATCAACTTGTGTTTGTATCAGTCATCACTTGGATAGCCTGATCGTGCCAGTTGATAAATCTAAGTAAAAGACTGCTATGCCAAGACATGATGATACACTTTGTGACAGATGTGGGCTCGTGCCAACATTGCAAAGGCTTTAGACCTTTCTGGGTTGGCTAGAAACTCCTTCATCAACTTGTGGTTGTGTGACACGACACCTGGCCAACATGATCCCACCTAGTTAATACATCTAAGTATCAGAGTGTTATTCCAAGCCATGACACACACTTGTAGCAGATGTGGGCCCATGCCAACATTTCAAGGGATTTAGACCTATCCGGGCAATCTAGAAACACCACTATCAACTTGTGGTTGTATGAGTCATCACTTGGATAACATGATCCTACCTAGTTGTTAGATCTAAGTATAATATTGGTATGCCAAGACATGATGAGAGACTTTGTGGAAAATGTGGGCACATGCAAATATTGCATGGGCTGTAGACCTCTCTTGGTAGGCTAGAAACTCCTTCATCAACTTTGGGTGGCGTGGCTCTGGTTCCTCGTGACGCCGAGATGGTGGTGGAGGTGGCGACCGACGGGGACGAGCCTTTTCTCCGTGATCGGAGGATATGGGGATGGCGTCAGTTTGTTGCGTGCGTCCCTCTGTCTTTGCTCTGTAGAGCCTATATGCGATCCTTCGTCATGAGGAGATTTGGGCCTTCTCCGGCTATTCGGGGTTGACTAGCAAAGCTCCGACTTGGATTCGACCATTTATGAGGCGGCCGTCTCCTGTTGCTTGCATGCCTTGGCTACGATGTCATACACCTAAGAACCTGCTTCTGGTGACCTGTCGTGTTCCAGGAGGGTCTTGGTGACAACAATGTTGAGGGCAGGAGCTGGCATGACTTGTCTCCCCTCTGAATCAATGTAAGGGGGTGGCCTTTGTCGGCTTAGATCCGTCATACCCCAAACTTCGCCGAACATCGGGATCTTCGACGAAGTGAGCTCGCACTTTCTTTTCCTTTTCCTTTAACAACAATTGCTTGTACTCAGCCTCCATAGCTCTTGCTGCCTTGATGGACTGCTGCGCCTTAGCCATGTCTTCGTCCAACTTAGCGCCCTGCTCCACGATGCACTTGGCCTCCTCCAAGATTGCCGCGCGTTTCTCATCAAGCTCCGTAACGCTCTGGATATGGGCGACGGTGATTGGCCCAATGAGAAGTGCGTCGTAGATTGCTTTGTCAGCGGGAGTAACCAATGGGTTGCTAGTTGCTCACATTGATGGTGGGCATTGGCGGCTGATTTGATTGTCAGGTAGTATTGGGGGCCATGGTGAGTTCCTGCGCCGGTTGCGGGCGGATTACCGGATGAGGCAAGGCCTTGGCCGTAGCCAGAGGCTCGGCAGCTTTCTTGGCTGCTGCTGCTCTAGTAACTTCTAGCATGGGTGGAGCTCTCTCATGTTCCGATTCCTGTCTGTCTTCTTCCATCACGCTCCCAATGGCGACTAGCACCTGGTGGGAAGTGTTGGCCTTCTCGGCGAGCTCCTCCTTCTCGATCTCCTACTCAATCTCCCTCATAACAGAATCGTATTCCTCCGAGTTATTGTCTGAGACATTGCCATCCATATTGATGTCGGCGTAAAGCTTATCAAGGACGGAGTCGGAGTTGGCTTCAGTGTTGACGATGGCAGATATGGAGGGTGATGGAGGCGGGTCGTTGTTGTTTCCTCCTCCAGCTACGACGGCGATTTCCGTCATGGCCTCTTCATTGGCATATGTGTATTCATTGAAGATGGCGACCATCTCACCAAGGGTGAGAGGACCTGCGGCTTGCTGCCTTCAGAGGGTATGCCGGAGGAGTGTTCCGGGTGTGAGCCCTTCCACGAAGTGGTATACGAGCTCATCGGCACGGTCGCCCTCTACGGTTTCCCTCACTCTCATCCATCTGGCGAGGTATTCGCGGGGAGGTTCTCCATCCCTTTGAACGCATCTGGCCAGATCAAAGATGGTGATGACGCTGACAAAGTGTGACCTACGCATCTCTAACGCTTGGGGAAGCCAAGTGGATTTGCGGGGTCCTTCCACTTTTATATCCTGCACATGGGCGGTTTGGGTGGGCCTTGAAATTTCCTGATCTGAGCCACCATACTCCAAGGAGAAGTATGGCCCAGATCCTTCCACGAACGTGTCCTGCTCATAGGCGGTCCATGCGGGGCTTGACAACTTTCCGACTTCCTGGGAGCTAGGACCCGAGTCAGTTTCGCTGATGAAGATGTGGATGTCTCTAAAGGGGATGACAGAACAACACGTAGGGTTCATCTTCACCAGCACCTAGAACTCCTATGGAGGGACGATCGGGACGTTGCCGGAGAAGAGAACGTGTCTGATGGCTACGGTGTCGCCGATTCCTGTGAAGAGAATGGACCTCGCTCGACGTAGAGCTCGAAGCGCCTCTTTCCCCATGGTGGGCGCCAACTGTCATGGTATTGCCAACAAGTACGCCATGCAGGGGTCCTCAAAGTGCATGTTTAGAGACGTGGGGTAAGGCAGAGAGTTAGCGGGTATGAGGTAACACAGCTTACCTAGGTTTAATGTAGCGTCCCAATTGTCTAACAATTGCAATGCTACTAGCCTAATCTATATATATGCTACTTCAAATATATAATTGTTGCATCATCATTATATCATGCTCATGTCATCATGCCACCTTGCATTTGAGCATCATACAAAACCCTTTTTGATTTGGTTCTTCTCTCATATGCATTGTAAATTGTATTTGCCTCTTGATATTGTATTTGGTTCTTGATATATTGTTTAATGCCCAAGTTGAGTTGGGGCATATCTTTTATTAACTCCACCACCTTTCTTGTCATCACCCCATAATTCCACCATCCAGCTAAATATGAGCTTTGCACTTTATTTGAGTCTACCTCTAGCTCATGTGGGTTGGGATGGATCCAATTCTTTTCCACATGCCCTCATCTTAGCATCATGATGTCTTCACATTATTGATATATGAGAGCCACATGGCCACCTTTGCATGCCTTGTGAGTGGAACCCTTTTCCTAGCTTCCATATGGATTATTATGGATTTATGCTCATGTGGGAATAATTTTGGGACTAGTAAGCGTCTAGTGGAATATACACACTAGCAAGTCCCAACTTTAATCAAATGTGATCATCTCCACCTATTCCACTTGGAGCTTCCTTCTAAAAATCTTTTGCTTGGCTTTTATTCCAATTTTGGGAATGCATAATAATAATGCCATGTAATAATATTGTTTTCACAAGAATCAACATGGCAATAAATATTTTGCATGGGCCATGCAAGTGCCACCTTTTCTAGCATTTGGTTTTTTATTTGATTCTTGAGTGGTTCATCTCTATCTCCATCCCTTCTTTTGGCTTGATCTATTTTGGTCTTGCTTAAACCCTATCACCACATCCCTCACTTTTTCTTGCCTTGATCTTGTTGGAGCTTGTCATGTTCTAGCTTGGTCTTGTCAAAAGGAAGCCACCCCATATATCTCTCCCTAAAACCCTAAACCATGCCACTCATATCACCTACCCCATCATCACCATCCCCACTCTCTCTCTCTCTCTTTGTAGTCTCCTTACCACCACCTTGTGCTCATCTACAAAACCACCTCTCCACCCTTTTTTCTAACCTCTCTCTCTAAAACCTAGCTAAACCCTAAACCTAACCCATGATCTACCCTACCCCTCCAAACCCTAACCCGAGTCCTATCTAACCCTAGACCGAGCCCATGCTATCTATACCCCCTCTCTCTCGGCCTCTCTCTTCTCTCTTCTTTGCCGGCCCCACCTGACCACCTGGCCCCACCTGGCAGCCTCTCTGCCCTCCCCCTTTCTTTGGCTTCAAGACAAGGAGAAAAGGAAGGAGAGAAAAGATCTAGCCCGATCCCTCCTCCTCACCTTTTTCAAAAGCTACCTTCCCCCATGTGCCCTACCCTCCTCCCTCATCTATCCACACCTACCCCCCCACCTCAGATCCTCTCCAGAAGGCGCCCAGGTCCCTCTCTCCCTCCCCTTTCTTCCTCTCCTTGCAGCCTCCCGTGACCATGGCCAAAACCCTAGCTAGCCTTACCCTCCCCCGTGTTCGTCGAGCTCTGGTGAACGACAAGGCCGCGCGAAGTGTACCAGAGCGTCCCCTGCTTCCTCTTTGACGCCTAGGCCGTGGGGTAGAACCAGGAGGTCGCCGGAGAAGCCTCGCCGCCGTCGCCACCGAGGCAGAGCACGCTGGGACCTCTGCCTCCGGCCCGATCCGTTCCGCCCGAGCTCCTTCGCCCACAAAGCAGCGTTCTGGTGAGCTTCTCGATCCCTAGACATCCCTTCTCCTCTCTAGCTTCGCCACAATGTCGCTGCTCGTCGAAAGCAGCCTCCAAGCCTGCTCCACTTTCTGTCAGCAATGGCCCGCAGCAGACGCCTCCGCTTCCTCTGTTCCTCTCAAGATCCCGGCCAACCTGGTCCACCTCTGACGAAAACCCTAAGACGAAAGTTGTAGATCTCTGTCTCCTCTACACTTTTGGTTTTTGTGGCATCGCGAGATTCTTGCTGGTTTGCTCGCCATCGTCTCTGAAACATCGGTCTAGCTAGCTGCAGTTTTGGTTCAGTTTAAATCGATTCAGCTCCACGGCCGATGCGTTTGCGCTTAGGCCCCGCCCTTTTCGCCTCAACCGCAGCCCTTCGGCCCACCGCCAGCTCCTGCGGAGTTTTGCAAAAGGTACCTCGTCTTCGCTTTCCCACCCGCTCCCGGATGCGCTGGCGTGGCGGCGCCTCTTGGAGCGCCAGTGATGGACCGCAGACGCCGCCCCAATTCATCCATGGCTAGCCCACCCCGCGGTGACAAAAGTCCCCTTGGTCCCACGCCAGTCACCGTGCTGAGTCAGCGCTAGGATCCCCGAGTACAAAAAGTCGGTCAGAGGATTTACATTAAAATAAAACAATTTCAGAAAATGTTTTTATAAATGATTTAATATCTATTTTAAATAACTTTTAATTATTAAATCCAAATAATACAAATAATATGTGTTTTGAAATCAGAAAAATGTGAGGACTTCAAATATGCCATCCAAAATATATTTTGAACATTTAAAATTCCAAGTTTATTTAAATTACAATAAATGCCCTTTTTCCTTAATTAATTAATAACTTTTGTTTTATAACTCCAAATTTAACAAATAATATGTCTAAAATGATTAGCTCGACGAGACCTTTCTGTTTATGCATTCCTTGTTCTGTTTTGCAGCATGCATCATACAAATATAATGTATACAGCAACTAATATGAGATTAAAATGAGGATAAAACTCAATAGAATGATTTATTCTTGTATTCCACACCTCACCCATGCCATGCTACTTTAATGCCATGCAAATTGTGCATCATTCATCATGGCATGATTGTTTGCTTGTCGCATTTATTCAATATGCTTGTGCACTTTATTTATGTTGGCCCTTGTTTGTTTGGTTCTTCTGCGAATAGACGCTGAGCAGGGGATATACCAAGAGAACCAGGAGCACTACCCAGATCCTTCTCTCGCTACAACTGAGCTGCACTACCACATGCTTGCATACATATAGTACCTATTGCCTCTATCTTAATCTTGCATCATTGAGTCGCGATTGCATTAAACTGAACCCCAAGTATTGCATAGCCTTTACTTTTAAACCCCACCGAAGCTTGTTCCTCCATCCCATGAGCCATTACTACAGGAGTTGTTTGAGCCATGCGAGTCGTAGAACAACATGTGTAGGGTATGTGAGTGTCTGATGGATAACGAGGTGCCTAAATAACTTAACCTAAGTAGTAATGGGATAACTAATGAAAGTGGCATCGGTGAGCCATATTCGCTATTTGGTTTTTCAGGCTCACTTGTGTCCCGTAGGACCCCGAGTACTTGATTCCTGTTCCTTGAATATTTGCGCTATCCACATCCGGGAGGCTTATGAACCCCCGAGCGTAGCTTGATTCATTCTTATTTCTTGGGGCCACAAACTAGTTTGAGGTTTTACTATCCTGTACTTATGCCATGCTTTATGCTTTATTTAAATTGTGCGTGGACACTTTATGCTTTAGGAAAGCGGAATGTTTTCGCGGTGTCGACAAGCCCAAATACATTTTCGGTTCCCGATCGTTCACAGCGACGCAAACCTTGAGGCCGTCTCGAGTCACTAACTTCGTGCTGGTAGCTCAATGGGGTGGCCCCTGAAATATTTCTGAATCCTGTAATTGCTTTGTCGTGGATGCCTCGTTGGGTTTTGATTTGGTTTTTCCGAGGCATATCGAGTGTGTTGCTATTTGTGCACCCTGCAGGTAAAACTTTCAAAGCCGTCCGCGGTTATGGACGACTTGGAGCACAGTTTCTCGATCATAGACAAGCATAACTAAAGTACCGCTTTTAATTTGACTAGACTAGGTACGACTAGTAAATAGTGCAACACTCATGGAATGGATAATAAAACGCCAGCGGATGGGGGGTGTTCGTCCGCTTCCTCGTCGGTAGCGAGGAGGAGGATGGATCTGTTAAGATTACCGTTATAATTGTTATTAATTCATGGACATCCGTCTATCTATGGTTAGGCGGATGGTTAGCAGTATTTATAGAATTGTTAGGGTTTATCTTTTGCTGCAATTCGTCACCCAGGTTGTGTCCCCTTTAGAGGCATAAAGACTTGCTGAGTACCCTAGGGTCTCACACGATAAATTATTGGTTCAGATGAACGGTACCCTCGCAAGATGGATCTTTGGGTGGAAAAGGCAGACGATGTGGGCAACGATCATTGGTGTAGAGATTAGGAGCGAGGATCCGTGAGATACGTGGGCGGGATCGCTTATTTATGGGGCATCTTATGCCGATTTGCTTCTTATCCGTACTCGGATTTTGTCTTCGCTTCGCTTGATACTCATTGATTGATGTATGAGGAGATATCCTGAACTAATATATCTATCTAGGATATTTGGATCTTGCCGTATGGCGTTGCTATATTTCCTTTCTTTTTAGATGGAATGGCTCTGATGTACTGTTGTATGGTGGCTTGCATACATACTCATTTGTGTATGTAGTTGATCCCTTCGCCTGCCGATTACGCCGCCCGTTCTTGTCCCGATGTTTGGAAATGGTTGGGACAGAAAGGTCTACTGTGAGTGGCATTTGGGCCCCACCGTACTATTTCAACCATTTCCGTTCATCCAGGCTTGTAACTAGGAGCGTAATTCACTGAGGTAGTTACAATTGGTATCAGAGCCATCCCGCCCTTCAGGGTCTCAGCCAAATGGTCGTTGTCTGTCTAGCAAATATTTTTGGTAGCTATGTATACTAGGGAAAAACAAAACGTGAGAGTAGGACTGCTTCCACTTTTCTTCTTATCCACCCACCCACCCTTTTCTGGTAAGGAAGTGTAACGTTTTCAATCCTCTTCTCAAAATTCAAACTAGGATTCACGTGTTCTGGGTTTCCGTAGTACCATAGGTTGTGTATCTGTGTGTGTGTGTGCGTAATTCTTTGTCTATCTGTTGCATCCAAGTTGTTATCTTTATCTGCCTTTTGGTTATCAACTGTTGGTACATTCCATACTGACAGGCTTTTGAAAACCGGCGCGATCTATCTGACTCCTTGTTAACCGGTGCCATCTTCTTAAGGGTGTCCTTCCTTCTAGCAACTTCACATTCTGTGTAAGCATCTGTTGCTAACCTCTACCTGATAAGTGGTTTTGCGCATCTATTGGTATTTTAATGCTGAAAAATGCGGAAAATTTTTCTTTGATACATCTGTGTTTCCACACTCCTTTTCAGTCGTGTGTGAAACATTATCTTTCTTCCTTTTATCAGCATGTTCATGCTAACTCATTCTTTTGTCACCGGCGCTAAATCCTGGAGTTTCTTTTCATCTCCTTTTCTCTTGGGCTAATTACATAACATGTGTCGATCCGATGCTGGTGATTGTAATTTGGTTCTCGGCATAGCTATATTCCACTCATGATAAGTGTCGATTGGAATATGGAAAAATGCTATCAACCATCACCATATGGAGGATAAGGTTATCTCCTGTGATTTTGAGTACACCGTGATCATATCTATGCATATTCAAGCATCTTTGGCAATCCGGAGTTTCTCAAAGCACTACGGTGATTCATCATCATTCATCATGCTGCACATCTTTTTGAACTCCGTATCTGCAAAATTCTCCTGGATACGAGGGAATTGCATCTTTTTCGTCTCTGATAGCTCATACCATAAGCAAAGATATATCATCGTTTATTTATCCAAGATCTCTTTATCTTTGTAACCAGTGATCCGATCGACAATGTGAACCAGGCGGCATCTCTTTTTCTTCCGAAGGACCAGATAATCTATTCTTCCAGTGCATCTTCTTCAACACGAATCCGTGCTCTTAATATCGATCTTTCTAAGA
The DNA here is from genome assembly GCA_023614405.1 of Avena insularis. NCBI lineage: Eukaryota > Viridiplantae > Streptophyta > Magnoliopsida > Poales > Poaceae > Avena > Avena insularis. The sequence goes on from CM042692.1 coordinate 274,223,195, forward strand.
GCGTTGGGCTCAGGAAGTGTTCGAGCATTTGTTCGTTTCTCCCGCCTCTTGAACTTGATATTCTGGGAATATCCTGTTAATCCATGGTGGTATATCTTGATGATATGCTTGCCTACTCCATATCAATGGAAGGACATGGAAGATCATCTATGTCTCTCTCTCTCAAGCTTCGAGAACACTGCCTGTGTGCAAAGTCTCAAAGTGAGAATTCTGACTTTTTGAAGTCACCTATCTCGGCCACGTCCTTCTGCTAAATACATCACTTCAATTCTGGAATCAGCAAGTTCATTGTTAATTTCATCTTCCATCTTCAACCAATCCGGAGTTGTTCCTTGTTGGCAAGTTATCATCGTCATTCCGCCGAAGGTTTTCCCTCAAGACCGCTAAATCTCTCTCAATCATTTCAAGAAGAACATGGAGTTCTTTCACCTCTATCTCGTTAAGTAATCTCTGGAAACCCTCTCGCTATATCGTCTATGCTCAATCCACCGGAGGCCATGAAGAGTTTTCAGATCTTTCGTAATCCTTAGGTGCAAGTGGTGCTATCTTTTTCTTTAACTGTGGAATCTTGCAGTTGTCTCCGTGATCTTCCTTCATATCTTTCCGGTGGCTTGGTACTTCCGACATGACGACAACATCGTCACCCTTATCTATCTCTAATCCGGCGAACCGTTTGCATCTATCCTTGTTTTCTTACGGAGTTCCATGAGCTCTTCGTGTCAATATCTTCAGTCTGTTTCGGTAGTTGGGTTGCTTAGTTTTCCTATTCATGTGCGGAGTAATGCTTTGAGTGCGGGATGGAGTAGCTACCATACCACTACTCTTATCATTCGCTCTTGTACATTGAATTGGGGAATTATTGTGATTTCACTCATTCCACGGAAGTTAGAAGTGGCCTTTATCCCTCGATACTTTGACTTCCGTCCTTGTTTTTCCGGAGTGCTCTCGAAGAAAGTAATCAATAATCTCTTGTTGGTGATCTCGTCTTTTCCTGCACGGAGCAAATCATCAATTATCTTGTGGAACAAACGCAAACTCCTTTCGTTCCTCGTCTTTCTACCGGTGCTCGACATCCTCAAACAAGATGGAAGGAAACTATTTCTCTTTGTTTCATCAATTCTTTTGTTGTGGTAAAGCCAATTATGGTTGAGGCCATCAGCCGCAAATCTATTGCGTTAGCCTCAAGGCTAAAGAAAGCAATAAGTATCTCTTCAATAAACTCCAGATCCTCCATATTCTTTGCTTCTCGGGTTTCCATCATGATCTGGCTTCACATCCGTCTCTGGAAGTCATATCCGCGCACCTCAATTGCGTGATCCTTTGGTTCTTACCGGCGCAACAAGAATCTAATCCAAAGATGTCTAACTCAATCTTTCTGCTGATATCAAGGGACTCTATTGTTTGAAGGAAATATTGTTTCCGAACTTCATTTCTCAAATCCGAGAGAAGTTACGATGCTATTGTCATAGTAGTTCAAAACCTCTCCAATCTAGCTCTTTCCTTCCGGCGAGACAAAGATTTCATCCTCTCTCGTATCAGTAAATCTTTAATCTGAACGGTGTGTCTTTCTTTATCCATGATGCATCATCTTGTCCTTTCTTTCACAAGTGGTTCTTTTCTCTTATCATGTTTCTTGAGAAAACCGAAGCTATGTCCACCCTATCCTTCTTGTCTCACGACAATCATACAATTCTTCTAACCCGTTGTTCTTGAAGCAAAACGCAAGACTCGCAGCAAGTCTAGCAAGTTATTCCGTTGTTCATCAACACCCGCCTCTCCTTGTGTTGTTTTTCTTTTTCCTAGGAATCTCGGGGCGAGATTCTTGTTTAGTGGGGGAGAGTTGTAGCATCCCAATTGTCTAACAGTTGCAATGATACTAGCCTAGTCTATATATATGCTACTTCAAATATATAATTGTTGCATCATCATTATATCATGCTCATGTCATCATGCCACCTTGCATTTGAGCATCATACAAAACCCTTTTTGATTTGGTTCTTCTCTCATATGCATTGTAAATTGTATTTGCCTCTTGATATTGTATTTGGTTCTTGATATATTGTTTAATGCCCAAGTTGAGTTGGGGGCATATCTTTTATTAACTCCACCACCTTTCTTGTCATCACCCGATAATTCCACCATCCAGCTAAATATGAGCTTTGCACTTTATTTGAGTCTACCTCTAGCTCATGTGGGTTGGGATGGATCCAATTCTTTTCCACATGCCCTCATCTTAGCATCATGATGTCTTCACATTATTGATATATGAGAGCCACATGGCCACCTTTGCATGCCTTGTGAGTGGAACCCTTTTCCTAGCTTCCATATGGATTATTATGGATTTATGCTCATGTGGGAATAATTTTGGGACTAGTAAGCATCTAGTGGAATATACACACTAGCAAGTCCCAACTTTAATCAAATGTGATCATCTCCACCTATTCCACTTGGAGCTTCCTTCTAAAAATCTTTTGCTTGGCTTTTATTCCAATTTTGGGAATGCATAATAATAATGCCATGTAATAATATTGTTTTCACAAGAATCAACATGGCAATAAATATTTTGCATGGGCCATCCAAGTGCCACCTTTTCTAGCATTTGGTTTTTTATTTGATTCTTGAGTGGTTCATCTCTATCTCCATCCCTTCTTTTGGCTTGATCTATTTTGGTCTTGCTTAAACCCTATCACCACATCCCTCTCTTTTTCTTGCCTTGATCTTGTTGGAGCTTGTCATGTTCTACCTTGGTCTTGTCAAAAGGAATCCACCCCATCTATCTCTCCCTAAAACCCTAAACCATGCCACTCATATCACCTACCCCATCATCACCATCCCCCCCCCACTCTCTCTCTCTTTGTAGTCTCCTTACCACCACCTTGTGGTCATCTACAAAAACAACTCTCCACCCTTTTTTATAACCACTAACTATAAAACCAAGATAAACCCTAAACCTAACCCATGATCTACCCTACCCCTCCAAACCCTAACCCGAGTCCTCTCTAACCCTAGACCGAGCCCATGCTATCTATACCCCCCTCTCTCTCGGCCTCTCTCTTCTCTCTTCTTTGCCGGCCCCACCTGACCACCTGGCCTCACCTGGCAACCTCTCTGCCCTCCCCCTTTCTTTGGATTCAAGACCAGGAGAAAAGGAAGGAGAGAAAAGATCTAGCCCGATCCCTCCTCCTCACCTTTTTCAAAAGCTACCTTCCCCCATGTGCCCTACCCTCCTCCCTCATCTATCCACACCTACCCCCCACCTCAGATCCTCTCCAGAAGGCGCCCAGGTCCCTCTCTCCCTCCCCTTTCTTCCTCTCCTTGCAATCTCCCGTGACCATGGCCAAAACCCTAGCTAGCCTTACCCTCCCCCGTGTTCGTCGAGCTCTGGTGAATGACAAGGCCGCGCGAAGTGTACCAGAGCGTCCCCTGCTTCCTCTTCGACGCCTAGGCCGCGGGATAGAACCAGGAGGTCGCCGGAAAAGCCTCGCCGCCGTCGCGGCCACCGGAGCAGATGCTCGCGGGACCTCTGCCTCCGCTCCGATCCGTTCCGCCCCGAGCTCCTTCGCCCACACCGACGCGTTCCTGGTGAGCTTCTCGATCCCCTAGACATCCCCTTCTCCTCTCTAGCTCGCCGCAACGTCGCCGCGCTCCGTCGAGCAGCCTCCGCGCACCGCCGTGCGCCGCACTCTGTCCGACAGCAGCAGCAGCCGCGCAGCAGACGCCTCCGCTTCCTCTGTTCCTCTCAAGATCCCGGCCAACCTGGTCCACCTCTGACGAAAACCCTAAGACGAAAGTTGTAGATCTCTGTCTCCTCTACACTTTTGGTTTTTGTGGCATCGCGAGATTCTTGCTGGTTTGCTCGCCATCGTCTCTGAAACATCGGTCCAGCTAGCTGCAGTTTTGGTTCAGTTTCGTCAGTTCAGCTCACAGCCGATGCCGTTTTGCGCTTAGGCCCCCGCCCTTTTTCCCGCCTCAACCCGCAGCCCTTCTGGCCCACCCGCCAGCTCCTGCGGGAGTTTTGCAAAAAGGTACCTCGTCTTCCGCTTTTTCCCACCCGCGCTCCCCGGATCTGCCGCGTGGCGTGCGCCTGCTGGACGCGCCCGCGAGTGGACCCGCTAGACGCCGGCCCCACCTGTCATCCGCACCGGCTAGCCCACCCCGCGGTGACAAAAGTCCCCACGCCAGGTCCCGCCGCGTCACCGTGCTGAGTCAGCGCCTGGCCCGCTCGTCAGTGACCCGGGCTAGGATCCCCTGAGTACAAAAAGTCGGTAGGATTTCTGTTTAAAATAAAACAATTTCAGAAAATGTTTTTATAAATGATTTAATATCTGTTTTAAATAACTTTTAATTCTTAAATCCAAATAATACAAATAATATGTGTTTTGAAATCAGAAAAATGTGAGGACTTCAAATATGCCATCCAAAATATATTTTGAACATTTAAAATTCCAAGTTTATTTAAATTACAATAAATGCCCTTTTTCCTTAATTAATTAATAACTTTTGTTTTATAACTCCAAATTTAACAAATAATATGTCTAAAATGATTAGCTCGACGAGACCTTTCTGTTTATGCATTCCTTGTTCTGTTTTGCAGCATGCATCATACAAATATAATGTATACAGCAACTAATATGAGATTAAAATGAGGATAAAACTCAATAGAGTGATTTATTCTTGTATTCCACACCTCACCCATGCCATGCTACTTTAATGCCATGCAAATTGTGCATCATTCATCATGGCATGATTGTTTGCTTGTCGCATTTATTCAATATGCTTGTGCACTTTATTTATGTTGGCCCTTGTTTGTTTGGTTCTTCTGCGAATAGACGCTGAGCAGGGGATATACCAAGAGAACCAGGAGCACTACCCAGATCCTTCTCTCGCTACAACTGAGCTGCCAGGCAAGCACTACCACATGCTTGCATACATATAGTACCTATTGCCTCTATCTTATTCTTGCATCATTGAGTCGCGATTGCATTAAACTGAACCCCAAGTATTGCATAGCCTTTACTTTTAAACCCCACCGAAGCTTGTTCCTCCATCCCATGAGCCATTACTACAGGAGTTGTTTGAGCCATGCGAGTCGTAGAACAGCATGTGTAGGGTATGTGAGTGTCTGATGGATAACGAGGTGCTTAAACAACTTAACCAGAGTAGTAATGGGATAACTAATGAAAGTGGCATCGGTGAGCTATATTTGCTATTTGGTTTTCCTGGCTCACTTGTGTCCCGTAGGACCCCGAGTACTTGATTCCTATTCCTTGAATATTCGCGCTATCCACATCCGGGAGGCTTATGAACCCCCCTGAGCCAGAGCTTGATTCATTCTTATTTCTTGGGGACACAAAATAGTTTGAGGTTTTAGTTACTATCCTGTACTTATGCCATGCTTTACTGCTTTATTTAAATTGTGCGTGGACCGCATTTGTCTTGTTAGGAAAGCGGAGTGTTTTTCATGTCGACAAGCCTAGTCACATTTCGGGTTCCTAGTCGTCAGCCACCGACGCAAACCTTGAGGCCGTCTCGAGTCACTAACTTCGCTATGGTAGCTCAATGGGGTGGCCTCAAATATTTCAATCCTGTAATTGCTTTGTCGTGGATCGCCTCGGGTTTTGATTTGGTTTTTCGAGGCATATCAAGTGTGTTGTTATTTGTGCACCCTCAGGTAAAACTTTCGAAAGCCGTGTCGCGGTTATGGGCGACTTGGAGCATGCTTTCGATCATAGACAAGCAAATAAAGTACCGCTTTTAATTTGACTAGACTAGGTACCTGACTAGTAAATAGTGCAACGCTCATGGAATGGATAATAAAACTGCCAACGGATGGGGGGTGTTCGTCCGCTTCCTCGTCGGTAAGCGAGGAGGAGGATGGATCTGTTAAGATTACCGTTATAACTGTTGTTATTAATTCACGGACATCCGTCTATCTCTGGTTAGGCGGATGGTTAGCGAGTATCTATAGAATTGTTAGGGTTTATCTTTTGCTGCAATTGCGTCACCCCAGGTTGTGTCCCCTTTAGAGGCATAAAGACTTGCTGAGTACCCCTAGGGTCTCACACGATAAATTATTGGTTCAGATGAACAGGTACACTCGCAAGATGGATACTGGGTGGAAGAGACGGACGATGTGGGCAACGATCATTCGGTGTAGAGATTCCGGGAACGGGGATCCGTGAGATCTGTGGGCGGGATCTGCTTATTTATGGGGCATCTTATGCCGATTTGCTTCTTATCCGTACTCGGATTTTGTCTTCCGCTTGATACTCTGTTGATTGATGTATGAGGAGATATCCTGAACTAATATATCTATCTAGGATATTTGGATCTTGCCGTATGGCGTTGCTATATTTCCTTTCTTTTTAGATGGAATGGCTCTGATGTACTGTTGTATGGTGGCTTGCATACATACTCATTTGTGTATGTAGTTGATCCCTTGCCGATTCGCCGCCTGCTCTTGTCCCGATGTTTGGAAATGGTTGGGACGACCGAAAGGTCTACCTGTGAGTGGCATTTGGGCCCCACCGTACTATTTCAACCATTTCCGTTCATCCAGGCTTGTAACTAGGAGCGTAATTCACCGAGGTAGTTACATTTAAGTCCCACAATGGTGGCGGAACACTACTCCTGCTATAAATCACTATAATGGAAATACACCGAGTTACAGAGATAGGTTCGCTGTGCAAGGTGTTGCACGTTGTATGTAGCAATCTAGGTTGTCTTCTGCCCTAAATGCTCCCGCAGGCCGGCTTATAAAGGTGCCAAGACCTAGGGTTTACAGGGAAAGGTCCTTGCCGGACAAGGTAAAGAGTCCTACACTAATACGAACTATTCTTTCATGTCTTGTACTCCAAGGCTCCGAGTATGTCGATGACTCCTGTGTACCCTTCCTTGATTCGGCATGGGCCTCCCTTCTGGATCCGTCTAACTAGGCCGCCCAGCAGGCCATAGGCCTTGCTACCAACTATGGGCCACCCGGGTTAGGTGGATTGGTGACATGCTATGAGGATACCCATATAGCATATCCCCAACAGGTTGTGTGACTCAGCACTTGGCCAACATGGTCCCACCTAGTTGGTACAACTAAGTATGAGTGCTATAACAAGACATGATGAGACACTTGTGGTAGAGGTGGGCCCATGCCAACATTGCATGGGATCTAGACCTATCTGAGGTATCTAGAAAAACACCTTCATCAACTTGTGGTTGTATGAGTCATCACTTAGATATCATGATCCTACCTAGTTGATTGATCTAAGTATAACACTATTGTGCTAAGACATGATGAGACACATTGTGGAAATTGTGGGCCCATGCCAACATTCCATGGGCTATAGACCTGGCTGGGTTAGCTAGAAATGCCTTTATCAACTTGTGGTTGTGTTCCTCAGCAATTGGCCAACATGATCCCACCAAGTTGATACATCTAAGTATGAGAGTGTTATGCCAATCCATGAGACACACTTGTGGCAGATATGAGCCCATGTCAACATTGCATGGGATCTAGACCTTTCTTAGATGTCTAGAAATACCTTCATAAACTTGTGGTTTTATGAGTCATCACACTACAAGAATCTGGGTGGTTCATGACGATTTGATATCGTCGTGGACGAGTGTCAAAACATCATAGATGGCCATCCGCGACGTATTCTGTGACAAAAAAATAGGTCATGGACCTCATGTCATAATTGAATCCTTGACGTTTTCACTGTCTGAAAATGTCACGGGCTACCCGTGACATTTCTCCAATTTCGTCGCGACAAACTGGACCGGCCTGACCCATACCCGGTCTTTCATGACGTTTTTACTTTGTCATGAACGATGCCACGTGGCGTACGGCACCGCGAACTGCCGTCAGCAACATTTCCTGACGTCATTGTTGCCATCTAGGATGTCATCCCTATCAGGACGTTTATTTTTCGTCATGAATTGATTCCATAACCGCCGCTTCCTTACGTCATCATGCCGTCTATGGCGGCATGCCAGCCGTGACGAATTTCGTTTCTTCGCTGCCACCACCGACAGGTAGACACGTGATTCATTCAAATGATAACACCTGGGTAAATTGCATGACAAGACAAGGACCAATCAGTTCCAGACACGTATCGTCTAGAAGAAATGATGATGTAATAAGTCTCGTGACATTACTAACCATGACATAAATATTTCGTAAAAGAAACACTCAGGACATTTATAGGATTATAATACATAATTTGACAGAAAATTCTAGGACAAATGTTTCAATCTCGAGAAATGAATACTATACTCAAATAAGATATAAGAAGGTTCGACTCATGCCAGACACATTTCCACAGATTCACCATATTGCCTGTTGTGGTTCGGACAGGAGAGCTAACACTTGTCGTATTAATGCATTTGCCTCTTCTTGTTTCTTCCTCAGGTCTTCTTGTTTCTTCCACACTGCTTGTAGGTCTTCCAAATACTTCAGCCTCTCTGCCTCGCCAGATTCGTTCACTTGTTGTAACTCCTCAATGCCATAGCCAAGTTCCACATTACCTACTTTACGATCCTCGAGTTGAGCTTCTAGCTAAGACTTGGTTGGTTTCGAAGTACTTGCAAAGATGTTGATTGATGTCTACGCACTTCTATTCTTGTAGACTGTTGTTGGGCCTCCAAGTGTAGAGGTTTGTAGAACAACAACAAGTTTTCCCTTAAGTGGATCACCCAAGGTTTATCGAACTCAGGGAGGAAGTGGTCAAAGGTATCCCCTCTCAAGCAACCCTGCAATCAAGATACAAGAAGTCTCTTGTGTCCCCAACACACCCAATACACTTGTCAGGTGTATAGGTGCACTAGTTCGGCGAAGAGATAGTGAAATACAAGTGGTATAGATAATTATAAGTGGTAACGGTGCCAGAAAATAGCTTGCTGGCATGTGGTTGACGTGGGAAAAGATTAAAGGCAAATTGAAATAAAGAAGGAAGCAAGCAAACATGTAACAGATCTAATTGCAAACGGTGTATCAATGCTTAGAAACAAGGCCTAGGGATCATACTTTCACTAGTGAACACTCTCATATAAATATCTTCTCTTTATGGTACTACTCTTAACTACTCCCCGGTTGGACACTCTAATCCATGGTAGGGCTATAACAGCACTCCTCAAATTTCGCTTTCCCCATCTAGATAACCCCACACTGTCACCTGGAGCCCTATATGGTTCAAACAAACACCACAATTTCATAGAAACATCCAACTCCAAATATAACTCATAACAAGTATTTGTAATCTCTAGCCTAAGTGCCACCATGGTGTGCACGCTGTCACTTTCACACACATGGGGAGAGCAGAGATCTATTAAAGCACTTGAGTAGCAAAGTAGATCCATAGATTACAAGCTCATGATCTCAATAAGATCATGCATAGAGAGAGAGATGAACACATAGCTACTGGTAGAACCCTTAGCCTCGAGAGAGAACTACTCCCTCGTCATCATGGGAATCAACAATGGTGATGGAGATGGTGGTGGAGATCGATGGAGATGGTCACATTTTCACCGTCTACAGGGTGCCTAACAGACTTTATGTCCCCCGAATCTCCCCTTCGGTGGCGACGGCGCTGCGGAACTTTTCGTGGCTGGAGGCTTGATGATTTAGGGTTTTTGCCTCGGGGGAGATATATAGGCGAAAGAGGCAAGGTCGCTGGCTGTCCAAGGGCCCACACCATGCCCTGGCGCGGCCAAGGGGGACCCGCGCCTAGGGGTGGTGTGGCCACCCTGTGGCCCCTCTCCGGCTCTCCTTCTGGCTCCGTGAGTCTTCCGGAAAAATAACAACTTTGGCTTTTGTCCGTTCCAATTCCAAGAATATTCATTTTTTGACTTTCTGGAACCAAAAACAGCAGAAAACAGGCAACTGGCACTGTGGCTCTTGTTAATAGGTTAGTCCAAGAAAGTTTATAGAAAGTACTCCAAAGTATGGACAAAACATAAGAAAGTAGATATAAAACAAGCATGGAACATCAAAAATTATAGATACGTTTGCAACGTATCACTGATGTTCTTCATGATAGTTGGCTTTATCTTGTTCTGAGACAGCACAAAGTGCACAACATCGGTGGAAGGAATTGCTTCATCCTCTGTGTCATCTTCTGGAGGATATGACACCAACTTGCTTTCCATGACTGCCTACAAGTTTTAGCAATAGAATAGAATATGAGAAACCTAGCGAGCAAATAATAAGCACATCGTATATGTGAGGTAAGAAAAGGGCATTGACTTTGACGAAGATGGAAAGCATTATGGAGGACTTACAGTTGCTTCTTGCATATTGTCAGTCAAGCCATTTTCGAGTAGTTCAATGGAGCCTTCCTCCATGTCGCACAAAACCACGTAGCTGCGAGCACTAGTGGCATGAGGGTACTTGACGAGCTGTTGTCTGTTGTTCTTGTTTTTTCAGACACCGCCTAAATAAACACGGATCATACAGTTAGTCCAGCTTAAACAATTAAAATAAGAAAAGTTTAGTAAACAAGACATGACCTTGTTTCTAGGGTCGGACCAAAATCGACAAGCCTGCACCACTCCTCATTGCTCATGTGTTCCATAGGAGATATCCTTATAACTTCATTCGCTGGGAAATTGTCAAAAAAATTGTTTCTTCAGGGTATGCCATTGATTTCTGATGACCCACAAGTATAGGGGGTGTATCGCAGTATTTTCGATAAGTAAGAGTGTCGAACCCAACGAGGAGCAGAAGGTGCTGGCTAGTGGTATGGATCAGGAATTCTCTACAAATACTTAGCAAACAGATTTTTAGGGGTTTTCGATAAAGCATGTAAACAAAGTACGAGTAAATAAAAGACAGTAGGAATAAATGCAGAAAGTGGCCCAATCCTTTATGAAGCAAAGGACAAGCCGGTTGTATTACTTAAGATGACCAAACGTTCTCAAGGACACATGGGAAGACTGTCAAGTGCTTTCGCTTCATATAGTTGATTAATCTTCTTTAGCTTGCTAAGTGTTGTGTGGGTGAATCTATGCTAATGTACCGCCCCATCCAAGACTAATACATACATGTGATTATACCCCTTGCAAACATCCGTAAGTACAAGAAAGTAATTAAGGTAGAAACCTAACCACAGCTTTAAACTCTAAGACCCTTATGTCCCTTGTGCAATGGTTTCCTAACGGAGGTTCAGGTTTCTGTCACTCCGGCAACCCCTACGATTAGTAGCCAAATACACAATGCATTCCCCTATGCCCATATAGGTGAAGTGTCATGTAGTCGACGTTCACATGACACCACTAGAAGAAGTACACCACAACTTAAATAACAATCTATTGAATCTTTCTCAACGCAACTCCACTACTAACAACAAGACTTCCCCCATGTCCTCAAGAACAAAACGAACTACTCACAAGACATCATATGGATCATGACCAGAGATGTAATAATGATGTATAACAATCTGAACATAAACAATAATTCAATGGTTCACTCAATAGCATCAACTACAAAGAGTAATCAACACCGGGAAAGTTTCCCCTATGAACTATAGCAAGATTCAACCAATTGTTACAGCAATATGGAGATGGTGATGAGGGTGCTGATGGTGGTGATGATGATGATCCCGATGAAGACCAGCTTGATGGTGGTGTTGATGGCGACGATCTTCCTCCGGAAGAATTCCCGCAGAATCATGCACGGAGAGATCTTTCTCTCTCGGTGTTTTCCGCCTCGCAGAGGCGGTGGAATCTTTATTTGGTTGCTCCCCAAGTCTTAGGGTTTTGGGAGGATGATATACGCCAGAGGGGAGAGGCTGGAGTGGGCCAGGGCGGCCACACCACTTCCAGGCGCGGCCTAGGGCTGCCCGCGCCATGGGGTGGTGTGGGCCCCCTGTGGCCCATCTCCACTCCATCTTCTGGCATCCTTAGTCTTCTGGAAAAATAGGATTTTCCGTATATTTTACCGGATTTTCTGATCTTCACGAATTTTGCCTCCAAACAACACCTTTTCCATCGAATCCTCGACCGCGGTCCATGCTCCAAAAGTCATCAACCATGCAAAAACAAATGAAATAATATAAGTATCACCTCTCAATATGAAATATATCAATGAATAATAGTGAATTAAGACATAGAATAGTGATGCAAAATGGACGTATCAATTTCTTGCGTGCCTCATTAACTGCTTGTTACAAGCAAATTGCACATCAGGTAGAGAGGGGTCCATGACAAACTTTTGCTGAAATAAAACAAAGATTATCAGATTTCGCATTAACAACAAAGGAAGAAATGGATAGCTGAGTGTTATGGAACATACATAAACTTTGCCATAGAAGTCTGCTTTGACATCCGGCCACTCCGTATACTCTTTCCACTAGGGGAAGATAGGCATCTGAGTCCTGACTGTAACTGCACACTCAGTGGCAAACTTGGCAGTAATCACTGGTGACACTGGTCTAGTTCTTCTTGTAGGAATGCCAAGTTGAAGTATTTTTGGGGGCATGTTGTCAACCACCAACTGAGGATCTTCTTGCGTAACAGTGTCTCCAGAATTATTATTCCCAAATTCATCTACAAGAATATATTGTGAATGAGTTAGTGTTCTACAACGGTAATTGCAATGAGTATGAATCACACAATATAATGTTAATCGCTTACTGTAGAGCAAGCAATTTATTCAACATGTTACCTTCTTGATCCAAGTCAAAACGGTTAAATAACCATCCATCACGTTTCACATCATGCCCCTCGCCTTTGGTAGCTGAACCCTCAGATGCACAGTCCCTTTGGAGAGGTGCACAGTCGCATTGGAGAGGCACCCGTGCATGGATGGGCGGGGGCTGCTGCTTGCCCTGGGGACATGAACCAAATTTGATGACTTATTAAGGGAAAGATGAAGTAAGAGCATGCAACAGTCGCTTTGGAGAGGTGCCCGTGCATGGCCGGGTGGGTGTTGTTGCTTGCCTTGGGAAGGTGGCAACGGACGGTAGGCAACAGGCTGTTAGCCTAGGGGAGGTGCACGTGGAGACCTGGGATCTGGCTGCTGGCCTTGGGGAGTTTTGTGCTCGGCTTGGGAAGCTTCCCAGCCACCTTGGTCAACTGGTTGCTTCCCCTTGGACCTGGTTTTTCTGGATGTTTTTGTGCCGGCACCTTGGCCCCCCAAGACGCGCTTCCGAGCAGATGCTAGACCAGCAGGAGCCAACGATGTCCTGACGGCAGCTGTCTTGTTGCATTTCCTCTTCTATGGCTAGAAATTTTATTTATACCGGTCAATTAGGGATAATAAAGAAGGAACAGATATATCTCAAAATCAGTAAGCAAACAATTCAACACAAGATGAGTAAGAAGGTAAGGGGTCGACCTGCGGCTCATTCTCCTCACTGACATCATCTAGGTATCCTTCAATGATATCTTCCTCCTCTTCAAGATCATAGTCAGAACCAGAGCATTCTTTTCTTGTCTTTTTACGAGAGAATATATTTGGAGATGCGAAAAGACTTGCAAAGGGCCTAACACCCAGTTGTTGCAAGCGCTCATTGTTTCTCATGATGTTTTTCAGCTAACTTTCTTCCATGGGATGCATTTGAGGATCTAACATTAATAAAGAAATCCAAGTCAGCTACAAATTAAATAGGCAATTAAACAAAATAGAATGTATGGTGTTGATTGCCCGATAGCAAACATTAGCAGCAAAATGACCTTATTGCCTCTCTTAAACAAGCAATTTCACAGGCATGGAAAATGAAACACATGAACGTCGATCAGGCTTAAAAGAGGAGAAAATTCACAGGCAAGGAGGTTGTTTACTTGCCTGCAGGCGCTACGACCTTTTTCTTTGTGCGCTTCTTGCCGGGAACCTTGCTGCCTTCCTTGTCGGCGAGGAGGACGACGATCTGGCATGCCTTGATGGTGTGGTTGATGGCAAGGAGACAAGCATTGTTGGTGGGGTTGACAGCGAGGTAGCAGACCTTGACGCCGAGGTTCATGGAGATGGGGAGGACCTTGTTGGTGAGGTGGCAGATGGGGAGGACGGCCAGATGGCAGTGCTCGACGGCGAGGTGGCAGATCTGCGAGCTCGATGGCTTGGTCGGAAACCAGGAAGCTGAGGATGGGCTAGGGTTTGGGCTAGGTCGACAGTTAGATGATTACTAGGGCGGACGGTGGCGGGCAAGGGTACGACAACATCCTGGCGGTGACTAGGGTGGGCGTAGGAGATTTAGATCCGTCTCCTTTCGGTGAGGGGATAAATAAGGGTTTCCAATAGATTACGTAAATGCCCTCTGCGCCAATGCATTGGTTAGGCTATGCGGATGGGTTGAACCGTAATATCAGTGCACGATAGTTTCAACACGCGGGAATTTGGGTGCCCGAAATTTTGGATCAGCGGGAAGACCGAACCTAAAATTTTGGATTGGCGGAATGACGAAACCACAGATTATTGGCCATTGGATAGTGATGTGTGGCTGAAATAAATCAACATTAGGGTTCTTCAGCTAGGTGACCGGTCTTGATAGTCTCTTACTGGATCTCAGAATAAATGTCTTTGTTTTGTCCCTAAAAATGATTTATAAAAAAATGGGGTGAAGCATCCTAGAGTGTGTGTGGTCAGGTGGGTCATCAAGGTGTGGTTTTGAGAATAACACATACATTGATCTCTAGGGACTCCATTTAAGTCAAACAACCATGGTAGTCAGAAAGACCAAAGAGCCCCTGGAATATGCAACTGCCACATGGAGATGGTGAACTAGTGTGACAGAAGCAGTTGCATCACCACACCAAACTGGAGTGCGTGTGCGTTGTCATGTGGATCATAAAGGTGTGGTTTTGAGAATATATAACACATGCATTGATCTCTAGGGACTCCATTTGTGTCAAACAACCATGGTGGTCAGAAAGCCTAGATAGCCCCTCGAATATGCAACTGCCACATGGAAATGGTGAACCAGTGTGACAGAAGCAGTTGCATCACCACACCAGCCAAATGGACTGTGTGTGGGTCATCAAGGTGTGTTTATGAGAATATATAGCACATCCATTGATCTATAGGGACTCCATTTGTGTCAAACAACCATGGTTGTTAGAAAGCGCAAAGAGCCCCTAGAATATGCAACTGCCACACGAAGATGGTGAACCAGTGTGACAGAAGCAGTTGCATCACCACACCGGCCAACTGGAGTGTGTGTGGATCATCAAGGTGTGGTTTTGATAATATATAACACATGCATTGATCTATAGGTACTCCATTTGTGTGAAACAACCATGGTGGACAGAAATGCTCAAAGAGCACCTAGAATATGCAACTGCCACACATGGAGATGGTGAACTAGTGTGACAGAAACAATTGCATCACCACACCCAACTGGAGTGTGTGTGTGCATGGTCATGTGGATCAACAAGGTGTGGTTTTTAGAAGGGACTACAGTTTATGTCAAACAACCATGGTGGACAGAAAGCCCAAAGAGCTAGCCCCTAGAATATGCAACTGCCACATGGAGATGGTGAATCAGTGTGACATAAGCAGCTGCATCACCACACCCAACTAGAGTGTGTGTGGTCATGTGTATCATCAAGGTGTGGTATTGATAATAACACATGCATTGATCTCTAGGGACTGCATTTAAGTCAAACAACCATGGTGGTCAGAAATCCCAAAGAGCCCCTAGAATATGCAACTTCCACATGGAGATGGTGATCTAGTGTGACAGAAGCAGTTGCATTACCACAATGGCCAACTGGAGTGTGTGTGGATCATCAAGGTGTGGTTTTTAGAATATATAACACATGCATTGATCTATAGGGCCTCCATTTGTGTCAAACAACCATAGTGGACAGAAAGCCCAAAGAGCCCCTGGAATATGAAACTGCCACATGGAGATGGTGAACCAGTGTGACAGAAGCAGTTGCATCACCACACCCAACTTGAGTGTGTGTGCATGGTCCTGTGGATCATCAAGGTGTGGTTTTGAGAATATATAACACATGCATTGATATTTAGGGACTCCATTTTGTGTCAAACAACCATGGTGGATAGAAATCCCAAAGAGCTAGCCCCTAGAATATGCAACTGCCACATGGAGATGGTGAACCAGTGTGAAACAAGCAGTTGGATCACCACATCAGCCAACTAGAGTGTGTGTGGCTCATCAAGGTGTGGTTTTGAGAATATATAACACATGCATTGATATATAGGGACTCCATTTGTTTCAAACAACCACGGTGGACAGAAAGCTCAAATAGCCCCTAGAATATGCAGCTGCGACATGGAGATGGTGAACCAGTGTGACGGGAAGTAGTTGCATCACCACACCGGTCAATTGGAGTGTGTGTGGATCATCAAGGTGTGGTTTTCTTAATATATAACACATCTATTGATCTATAGGGACTCCATTCTTGTCAAACAACCATGGTGGACAGAATTCCAAAGAGCACCTAGAATATGCAACTGCCACATGGAGATGGTGAACCAGTGTGACAGAAGCAATTGCATCACCACACCCAACTGGAGTGTGTGTGCATGGTCATGTGGATCAACAAGGTGTGGTTTTGAGAATATATAACACATGCATTGATATCTATGCACTCCATTTTGTGTCAAACAAACCATGGTGGACAGAAAGCCCAAAGACCTAGCCCCTAGAATATGCAACTGCCATATGTAGATGGTGAATCAATGTGATAGAAGCAGTTGCATCACCACACCCAACCGGAGTGCGTGTGTGTGGTCATGTGGATCATCAAGGTGTTGTTCTGAGAATATATAACACATGCATTGATCTCTAGGGACTCCATTTGTGTCAAACAACCATGGTGGCCAAAAAGCTCAGATAGCCCCTCGAATATGCAACTGCCACATGGAAATGGTGAACCAGTGTGACAAAAGCAGTTACATCACCACAATAGCCAACTGGAGTGTGTGTGGGTCATCGAGGTGGGGTAATGAGAATATATAACACATGCATTGATCTACAGGGACTCCATTCGTGTCAAACAACCATTGATGTCAGAAAGCCCAAAGAGCCCCTAGAATATGTAGCTGCCACATGGAGATGGTGAACCAGTGTGACAGAAGCAGTTGCATCACCACACCGGCCAACTGAAGTGTGTGTGGATCATCCAGGTGTGGTTTTGAGAAGATATGACACATGCATTGATATATAGGGACGCCATTTGTGTCAAACAGCCATGGTGTATAGAAAGCCCAAAAAGCCCCTGGAATATGCAACTGTGACATGGAGATGGTTAACCAGTGTAACAGAAGTAGTTGCATCACCACACCGGTGAACTGGAGTGTGTGTGGATCATCAAGGTGTGGTTTTGTGAATATATAACACACACATTGATCTATAGGGACTCCATTTTCGTCAAACAACCATGGTGGACTGAAATCCCAAAGAGCACCTAGAATATGCAACTACCACATGTAGATGGTGAACCAGTGTGACAGAAGCAATTGCATCACCACACCCAACTGGAGTGTGTGTGCGTGGTCATGTGGATCAAGAAGGTGTGGTTTTGAGAATATATAACACATGCATTGATATCTAGGGACTCCAATTTGTGTCAAACAAACAATGGTGGACAGAAATCCCAAAGAGCTAGCCCATATAATATGCAACTGCCACATGGAGATGGTGAACCTGTGTGACAGAAGCAGTTGCATGACCACACCCAACAGGAGTGTGTGTGGTCATGTGGATCATCAAGGTGTGGTTTTGAGAATAACACATGCATTGATCTCTAGGGACTCCATTTAAGTCAAACAACTATGGTGGTCAGAAAGCCCAAAGAGCCCCTAGAATATGCTGCCACACAGAGATGGTGAACTAGTGTGACAGAAGCAGTTGCATCACTGATGTATACGTAATCCTATTCTTGTAGACAGTTGTTGGGCCTCCAAGTGTAGAGGTTTGTAGAACAGCAGCAAGTTTTCCCTTAAGTGGATCACCGAAGGTTTATCGAACTCAAGGAGGAAGTGGTCAAAGGTATCACCTCTCAAGCGACCCTGCAATCAAGATACAAGAAATCTCTTGTGTCCCCAACACACCCAATACACTTGTCAGGTGTATAGGTGCACTAGTTCGGCGAAGAAATAGTGAAATACAAGTGGTACAGAAAATTTTAAGTGGTAACGGTGATAGAAAATAGCTTGATGGCGTGGAAGAGACTAAAGGCAAACTGAAATAAAGATGGAAGCAAGCAAACATGTAACAGATCTAAATGCAAACAGTGTTTCAATGCTAAGAAACAAGGCCTAGGTATCATACCTTCACTAGTGAACACTCTCATATAAATATATTCTTCTTTATTATACTACGCTGAACTACTCTCCGGTTGGACACTCTAATCCATGGTAGGGCTATAACAGCACACCTCAAAGTTCATCTTTCCCATATAGAAAACCCCACACTGTCACCTTGAGTACTAGATGAGTCCAACAAACACCACAATTTCATAAAGACATCCAACTCCAAATATAACTCATAACAAGTATTTGAAATCTCTAGCCTAAGTGCCACCATGGTGTGTACGCTGTCACTTTCACACACATGGGGAGAGCAGAGATCTATTAAAGCACTTGAGTAGCAAGGTAGATCTATAGATTACAAGCTCATGATCTCAATAAGATCATGCATAGAGAGAGAGAAAGATGAACACATAGCTACCGGTAGAACCCTTAGCCTCGAGAGAGAACTAGTCCCTCCTCATCATGGGAATCAGCAATGGTGATGGAGATGGCGGTGGAGATCGATGGAGATGGCTCCGGGGGCACTTCCTCGTCCTGGCAGGGTGCCGGAACAGAGACTTCTATCCCCCGAATCTCCCCTTCGGTGGCGGCAGCGCAGTGGAACTTTTCGTGGATTTTTTATCGGGTTAGGGTTTATGCATCGGGAGGCTCTTATAGGAGAGAGGGGAGACCGAGGGGGTGCCGGAGGGGCCCACACCATGCCCTGGCGCGGCCTAGGGTTGCCCGCGCCAAGGGGGGTGTGGCCAGGACCTAGCCCTCCTCCGTCTCGTATTCTGGCTCCGTGAGTCTTCCGGTAAAATAGGAACTTTGGCTTTTATCCCATCCAATTCCGAGAATATTCATTTTTTGACTTTCCTAGAACCAAAAACAGCAGAAAACAGGCAACTGACACTGTGGCATCTTGTTAATAGGTTAGTACAAGAAATCATATGAAAAGTACTCCAAAGTGTGGACAAAATATAAGAAAGTAGATAAAACCAAGCATGGAACATCAAAAATTATAGATACATTTGCAATGTATCAACATCCCCAAGCTTAACTCCTGCTCGTCCTCATGTAGGTAAGTGATAAAAAGAAAGAATAATTTTTGAGGTGACATGCACCATCATAAACTTGATCAAAGTATTTGTAAAACATTCAAAGCTGGGATCATAGTACTTCAATCATAACATGAAAGACAAAGTTCTAGCAATAAGACAAAGGAACTATGTTGTAACATAAATGGATACAAACAAAAGATTCATGAATAACAATGCTTTGCAAGACGTTTGTTTGTTTCACATAAAGAAAACATAGCATAGTAGCATTTAGCTTGTCCCTCATAGAGTAGCAAACATAAATGCATAAGACACCGTCAAAGTTCATAAGAGTGACTAGATACAAATAGTTTAAAACAAGCAATATCAAGTTATGCATCAATCAACTAGTCTTGGGACAATGCACATAGAACTAAGAATGGCCACTATGCTCTCAAAGTAAGTGCATAAATGTAGAAGGTGGAGACTCAATATAATGGTGGAAGAAAGGCCTTCAAAGAAGGAAGCAGAGATTCAAGTTTCATAAAGAGCTTCCAAAAATTATGGTTCTTAATAGCTTTCAGCTCTCATTGCCCCTATCATAAGCATCTTGAAGTGATTAAGGTTAAAGTGAACAAACTATGGTTTACATGCTTGTCGAAGTATAAGTTAGAAATCTCATGTCCCTTGAATACGAGGGCCGCTCCTCATGCTACTCAAGTTTAGTCACCGGTAAGTTCTTGTCGTTGTAAGTACATGTGTATCATAGAGAACCGCCAACGGGGTACCCCTTGCCCGATGATATGGAAGAATCCCCATATCAAAATGACAAGGCAAGCAGACAACGAGCATCTCAGCAATCTTCTTATTTACCATGGTAATATGGTTCTTTTTTCTCTCTTTCCTCTTTTCATAATCTCTTTTTTTTCTTTTTCTCTTTTTTCTCAATATAGGACTCTTGTTTTTATAAGAAGAATGCTTCATAGACAGCTCATTATGGTTACGCTGCAGGTTTCCACCATGTCAGCATGGATTAGACCAGCGACCTAGGCGTTTCTCTAACACATATACATAACTCCCCTTTCATTTCACACCGACGACATCCATAGACAAAAGATCATGATATCAACTAGGTACAAAGTACCAGTGCAATGTTGAAAGTGTTCCCCATGACAACATGGTTCTACTAATCCCCAACAGATAAGTGCAAGCATATACAACATAGACGACACAATGGTACAAGTTTATTAAGGGCAAGAAAAGTAAAGTGTGCCATCAAGTTCGTGAGAGCTTTAATCACTAGTTTTCTCATAACAAGTTTAATTTGGAAGGTAGATAAAAACATGAATATACTTGGAATAGCATATGCTAGTAGGTAGGTATGGTGGAGGTTTTGAAATAACTTGGTTTAGGGAGTTGGATGCATGATTGGAACTCATACTTGGTTGTGGAGGCTAGCAAAAGACTGGGAGCGACCAACTAAGAGAGCAATAATGGCCATAATCATGCAGAGCGACAAAACATCATTAATCACAGCATAAACTGATACTACAAGTTGAAAACTAAAGGATCATAAAGGCTATGGTGACTTGGGATAGTCATAACATGGTGTGAGCATGTGCCAAGTCTACCCAAATAAAGCATCAAAGGAGAATACCACAATACTATGCTTTAATATGCTAAAACAACGCATGATTCTTCAAAGGCACATTAAGAAATCTCAATTGTTTATAACAAGTCATGCTACAACAAAGAATGCTAAGAATAAATCCAAAACAATATCAAGCATGGCATGACAAAGCATAGGCCACAGTCAAAAACAAGCTCTTTTTACCACTTAAGCATGAACTTTCCTACTCTTTTCCAAACCAAACCAAACTATTTTCAAACCAATGTATGAAAGAGGGGGGTCCAACCAATTTATTCATAAAACTAAGAAAACCAAAGCAAACGAAAAACCAAAACGAAAACAAAAAAGAAGACGCTCCAAGAACAATACAATTGTGCATGAAACAATAAAAATGAAGCGTTTGGAAGAAACCTGGGATTTTTATTGATGAAGAGGGGGATGCCTTGGGCATCCCCAAGCTTTGACGCTTGTACTTCTTGGATATTTCTTGGGGTGACACGCATGGCATCCCCAAGCTTGAGCTTTAGTCCATCCTTCATCTCATTACTCATTTCTTCCATACACCTGAAATTTTTCCTTCATACAAAAGTTCACACAATCTTTATTAGCAACATTAGTGCACTCAAGGTAATAAGTCTTTAAGGTTCAGTTCTAACACCAATAAAACTTCCATTAAAAAACTAGCTACTGTAGCACTTCCCTCAAAAATCTCAATTCCCCAAAAGAACTCAAAAAGGAACCAGCAAGAAGCAAATGCAGAAAATGGCAGAAATCTGTCAAAACAGACCAGCAGGTAAAGACGAATTTTTTCGAAGACCTTCTGTTGCTCAAATCAAAAAGTGTTGATCTAATGAAAGTTAGATAACAACCTGGGGCAGAATCACAAAAATTCACATCTCAAAAGGACGTACAGATATTTTACCCGAATTTTTACGGTGAAGCACAAAAATCTGTTTCGGGACAGCAACTTTCCTAATCATTACTTCTCTCTCATTAGAGGTTACTCTTGGCACAAAAAAGCAAATAAAATGGATAAGGAGCGGTTATTACCGAAGTAATAACTTCCAAGACTCAACTAAAACTTTTGGGTTATCTCCCAATAAGTACTTTTCTTTAATGCCTTTAAGTTTGGCATGATAGTTTGAGAAGGTGCTCACATAAGAAATATGAATTGAAGTAAAAGAGAGCATCAATAAGCAAATTCAAAGCACATTTAAGTCTAACCCACTTCCTATGCATAGGAATCTTGTAAAGAAACAAGTCATGAAAGCACAAAGCAACAAGCATAGGAAAGCAAAACAAGTGCAACTTCAAAACTTTCAACATAAAGAGGGGAAACTTAATATTGTTGAGATACATAAGACCATGTTTCCCTCTCTCATAATAACTTTCAATAGCATCATGAATAAAATTAACAATATAACTATCACATAAAACATTCTTATCATGAGCCACATGCATATAATAATTATTACTCTCCACATAAGCATATTCATTCTTATTAATTATAGTGGGAGCAAATTCAAAAAAATAGCTATCATTATTTTTTTCATCACCATAATCATCAAATATAGGAGGCATATTGTAGTCATAATTAATTTCCTCCTTAATAGTAGGTGGACTGAAAATATGATATTCATCATTGTAATCATCATATATTGGAGGTACAGTATCATCATAAGCAATAGAATAGCTATCTTCCAAAGCTGGGAAACTAAAAAGATCATTTTCATAAAAACTAGCTTCCGCAAGCTTAGACTTTTCCATAGCATTAGCAATAATGGTGTTCAAAGAATTCATACTAACAACATTGCTATTGGCATGCAAAGAAAGTTCCATGGGTTTTTTAATTTTCTTTTCAGACAATTCAAGTTCTATCTTAGGAAAAATACTAAAAAGCTCTCTAATTTTGTTGTTGTTTTCCATTAAGCCTAACTAGTGAAAACAAGAAACAAAAAGACAAAATTGCAGAATCTAAAGGAAATAACTTCGATCACTCATGCCGGAGGATGTGAGTACCTTTTACCTTACCTCCCTGGCAACGGCGCCAGAAAATAGGCATTTGCCTTGGGAGGTTCTTCTTCTTTAATCCTCTTGTGTGAATTCCTTTTACCTTACCTCCCAGGCAACGGCGCCAGAAAATAGGCATTTGTCATGGGAGGTTCTTCTTGTTTAATCCTCCGGTGTGAATACCTTTTACCTTACCTCCCCTGCAATGGCGCCAGAAAATAACTTGATGTCTATGCACTTCTATACTTGTAGATAATTGTTGGGCCTCCAAGTGCAGAGGTTTGTAGAACAGCAGCAAGTTTTCCCTTAAGTGGATCACCCATGGTTTATCGAACTCAGAGAGGAAGTGGTCAAAGGTATCCCCTCTTAAGCAACCCTGCAATCAAGATACAAGAAGTCTCTTGTGTCCCCAACAGACCCAATACACTTGTCAGGTGTATAGGTGCACTAGTTTAGCGAAGAGATAGTGAAATACAAGTGGTATAGATAATTATAACTGGTAACAGTGATAGAAAATAGCTTGATGGCGTGGAAGAGACTAAAGGCAAACTGAAATAAAGATGGAAGCAAGCAAACATGTAACAGATCTAAATCCAAACGGTGTTTCAATGCTAAGAAACAAGGCCTAGGGATCATACCTTCACTAGTGAACACTCTCATATAAATATATTCTTCTTTATGATACTACGCTGAACTACTCTCCGGTTGGACACTCTAATCCATGGTAGGGCTATAACAACACACCTCAAAGTTCATATTTCCCATCTAGAAACCCCACAATGTCACCTTGAGTATTAGATGAGTCCAACAAACACCACAATTTCATAAAGACATCCAACTCCAAATAACTCATAACAAGTATTTGAAATCTCTAGCCTAAGTGCCACCATGGTGTGCACGCTGTCACTTTAACACACATGGGGAGAGCAGAGATCTATTAAAGCACTCGAGTAGCAAGGTAGATCTATAGATTACAAGCTCATGATCTCAGTAAGATCATGCATAGAGAGAGAGATGAACACATAGCTACCGGTAGAACCCTTTGCCTCGAGAGAGAACTACTCCCTCCTCATCATGGGAATCAGCAATGGTGATGGATATGGCGGTAGAGATCGATGGAGATGGCTCCGGGGGTACTTCCCCATCCCGGCAGGGTGCCGAAACAGAGACTTTCTATCCCCCGAATCTCCCCTTCGGTGGCGGCGGCGCAGCGGAACTTTTCGTCGATTTTTGATCGAGTTAGGGTTTATGCATCAGGAGGCTCGTATAGGTGAGAGGGGAGACCGAGGGGGTGCCGGAGGGGCCCACACCATGCCCTGGCGGCCTAGGGTTACCCGCGCTAAGGGGGGGTGTGGCCAGGCCTTGACCCTCCTCCGCCTCGTATTCTGCCTCTGTGAGTCTTCCAGTAAAATAGGAACTTTGGCTTTTGTCCCGTCCAATTCCGAGAATATTCATTTTCTGACTTTCCTGGAACCAAAAACAGCAGAAAACAGGCAACTGGCACTGTGGCATCTTGTTAATAGTTTAGTCCAAGAAATCATATGAAAAGTACTCCAAAGTGTGGACAAAACATAAGAAAGTAGATAAAACCAAGCATGGAACATCGAAAATTATAGATACATTTGCAATGTATCAATCACCACAATGGCCAACTGGAGTGTGTGCGCATGGTAATGTGGATCATCAACATGTGGTTTTGAAGATTGATAACACATGCATTGGTATTTAGGGACTCCAATTTGTGTCAAACAACCATGGTGGATAGAAAGCCCAAAGAGCTAGCCCCTAGAATTTGCAACTGCCACATGGAGATGGTGAACCAGTGTGACATAAGTAGTTGCATCACCACACCGACCAACTGGAGTGTGTGTGGATCATCAAGGTGTGGTTTTGAGAATATATATAACACATGCATTTATCTATAGGGACTCCATTTGTTTCAAACAACCATGGTGGACAGAAAGCCCAAAGAGCCCCTGGAATATGCAACTGCCACATGGAGATGTTGAACCAGTGTGACAGAACCAGTTGCATCACCACACCCAACTTGAGTTTCTGCGCATGGTCATGTGGATCATGAAGGTGTGGTTTTGAGAATATATAACAAATGCGTTGATATCTAGGGACTCCAGTTTGTGTCAAACAACCATGGTGGACAGAAATCCCAAAGAGCTAGCCCCTAGAATATGCAACTGCCACATGGAGATGGTGAACCAGTGTGAAAGAAGTAGTTGGATCACCACACCGGCCAACTGGAGTGTTTGTGGATCATCAAGGAGTGGTTTTGAGAATATATAACACATGTATTGATATATAGGGACTCCAATTTATGTCAAACAACCATGGTGGACAGAAAGCCCAAAGAGCTAGCCCCTATAATATGCAACTGCCACATGGAGATGGTGAACCAGTGTGACAGAAGCAGTTGCATCACCACACCATCCAACTGGAGTGTGTGAGGATCATCAAGGTGTGGTTTTGAGAATATATAACACATACATTTATATATATAGGGACTCCATATGTGTCAAACAACCATGGTGGACAGAAAGCCCAAATAGCCCTGGAATATGCAACTGCCACATGGAGCTGGTGAACTAGTGTGACAGAAGCAGTTGAATCACCACACCGGCCAACTGGAGTGTGTGTGGATCATCAAGGTGTGGTTTTGAGAATATATAACACAAGAATTTATCTCTAGGGACTCCATTTGTTTCAAACAACCATAGTGGACAGAAAGCCCAAATAGCCCCTCGAATATGCAACTGCTAGATGCAGATGGTGAACTAGTGTGACAGAAGCAGTTGCATCGCCACATCGGCCAACTGGAGTGTGTGTGGATCATCATGGTGTGGTTTTGAGAATATATAACACATGCATTGATCTATAAGGACGCCATTTGTGTCAAACAACCATGGTGGTTAGAAAGCCCAAAGAGCCCCTATATTATGCAACTACCACATGGAGATGGTGAACCAGTGTGACAGAAGCAGTTGCATCACCACACCGGCCAACTGGAGTTGTTGTGGATCATCAAGGTGTGGTTTTGAGAATATATAACACATGCATTGATCTATAGGGACTCCGTTTGTGTCAAACAACCATGGTGGACAGAATGCCCAAATAGCCCATGGAATATGCAACTGCCACATGGAGATGGTGAACCAGTGTGACAGAAGCAGTTGCATCACCACACCACCCAACTGGAGTGTGTGTGGATCATCAAGGTGTTGTTTTGAGAATAAACTACACATGAAATGATCTCTAGGGACTCCATCTATGTCAAACAACCATGGTGGACATAAAGCTCAAAGAGCCCCTAGAATATGCAACTGCCATATGGAGATGGTGAACAAGTGTGACAGAAGCAGTTGCATCACCACTCCAGCCAACTGGAGTGTGTGTGGCTCATCAAGGTGTGGTTTTGAGAATATATAACGCATGAATTGATCTCTAGAGACTCCATTTGTGTCAAACAACCATGGTGGTCAGAAAGCCGAAAGAGCTAGCCCCTAGAATATGCAATTGCCACATGGAGATGGTGAATCAGTGGAAAGAAGCAGTTGGATCACCACACCGGCCAACTGGAGTGTGTGTGGATCATAAGGTGTGGTTTTGTGAATATATCACATAAGCATTGATCTATATGGACTCCATTTGTGCCAAACAACCATGGTGGCCAGAAAAGACCAAATAGCCTCTGGAATATGCAACTGTCGCATGGAGATGGTGAACCAGTATGACAAAAGCAGTTGCATCAACACACCGGCCAACTGGAGTGTGTGTGGATCATGAAGATGTGGTTTTGAGAATATATAACACATGCATTGATCACTAGGGACTCCATTTGTGTGAAACAACCATAGTGGACAGAAAGCCCCAATAGCCCCTCGAATATGCAGCTGTCGCATGGAGATGGTGAACCAGTGTGATAGAAGCAGTTGCATCACCACACCGGCCAACTGGAGTGTGTGTGGATCATCAAGGTGTGGTTTTGAGAATATATAACACATGCATTGATATATATAGAGACTCCATTTGTGTCAAACAACCGTGATGGACAGAATGCCCAAATAGCCCCTGGAATATGCAACTGCCACATGGAGATGGTGAACTAGTGTGACAGAAGCAGTTGCATCACCACACCAGCCAACTAGAGTGTTTGTGGATCATCAAGGTGTGGTTTTGATAATATATGACACATGTAATGATCTCTAGGGACTCCATTTGTGTCAAACAACCATGGTGGACAGAAAGCCCAAAGAGCCCCTAGAATATGCAACTGCCACATGGAGTCGGTGAACCAGTGTGACAAAAGCGGTTGCATCACCACACCGACCAACTGGAGTGTGTGTGGATCATCAAGGTGTGGTATTGATAATATATAACACATGCATTGATATGTAGGGACTCCATGTTTGTCAAACAACCATGGTGGACAGAAAGCCTAAATAGCCCCTGGAATATGCAACTACCACATGGAGATGGTGAACTAGTGAGACAAAAGCAGTTGCATCCCGTCACCAACCAACTTGAGTGTGTGTGGACCATCAAGGTGTGGTTTTGAGAATATATAATGCATGAATTGATCTATAGGGACTCCATTTGTGTCAAACAACCATGGTGGTCAGAAAGCCCAAAGAGCTAGCCCCTAGAATATGCAACTGCCACATGGAGATGGTGAACCAGTGTGAAAGAAGCAGTTGGATCACCACACCGGCCAACTGGAGTGTATGTGGATCATCAATGTGTGGTTTTGAGAATATATAACACATGCATTGATATATAGGGACTCAATTTGTGTCAAACAACCATGGTGGACAGAAAGCCTAAATATCCCCTGGAATATGCAACTACCACATGGAGATGGTGAACCAGTGTGACAGAAGTAGTTGCATCACCACACCAGCCAACTGGAGTGTCTGTGGATCATCAAGGTGTAGCTTTGAGAATATATAACATATGCATTGATCTATAGGGACTCCATTTGTGTCAAACAACCATGGTGGACAAAAAGACCAAATAGCCCCTAGAATATGCAACTGCCACATGGAGATGGTGAACTAGTGTGACAGAAGCAGTTGCATCACCACACCGACTAACTGGAGTGTGTGTGGATCATCAAGGTGTGGTTTTGAGAATATATAATGCATGAATTGATCTCTAGGGACTCCATTTGTGTGAAAGAACCATGGTGGTCAGAAAGCCCAAAGAGCTAGCCCGTAGAATATGCAACTGCCACATGGAGATGGTGAACCAGTGTGAAAGAAGTAGTTGGATCACCATACCGGCCAACTGGAGCGTGTGTGAATCATCAAGGTGTGGTTTTGAGAATATATAACATATGCATTGATCTATAGGGACTCCATTTGTTCCAAACAACCATGGTGGACAGAAATACCAAATAGCCCATGGAATATGCAACTGCGACATGGAGATCGTGAACCAGTGTGACAGAAGCAGTTGCATCACCACACCGACCAACTAGAGTGTGTGTGGATCATCAAGGTGTGGTTTTGAGAATATATAACACTCATTGATCACTAGGGACTCCATTTGTGTCAAACAACCATAGTGGATAGAAAGCTTAAATAGCCCCTCGATTATGCAACTGGCACATGGAGATGGTGAACCAGTGTGACAGAAGCAGTTGCATCACCACACCAGCCAACTGGAGTGTGTGTGGATCATCAAGGTGTGGTTTTGAGAATGTATAACACATGCATTGATATATAGGGACTCCATTTATGTCAAACAACCATGGTGGACAGAAATCCCAAAGAGCCCCTAGAATATGCAACTGCCACATGGAGACGGTGAACAAGTGTGACAAAAGCAAATGCATCACCACACCGGCCAACTTGAGTGTGTGTGGATCTTCAGGGTGTGGTTTTGAGAATATATAACACATGCATTGATGCCTGTGTACTCCATTTGTGTCAAACAACCCTAGTGGACAGAAAGCCCAAATAGCCCCTCGAATATGCAACTGCCACATCGAGTCGATGAATCAGTGTGACAGAAGCAGTTGCATCCACACACTGACAAACTAGAGTGTGTGTGGATCATCAAGGTGTGGTTTTGAGAATATATAACACATGCATTGATGCCTATGGACTCCATTTGTGTCAAACAACCATAGTGGACAGAAAGACCAAATAGCCACTCGAATATGCAACTTCCACATGGAGACAGTGAACTAGTGTGACAGGAGCAGTTGCATCACCACGCTGACCAACTAGAGTGTGTGTGGATCATCAAGGTGTGGTTTTGAAAATATATAACACATGCATTCATATATAGGGACTCCATTTTTTTCAAACAACCATGGTGGACAGGAAGCTTAAATAGCCCCTAGAATATGCAACTGCCACATGGAGATGGTGAACTAGTGTGATAGAAGCAGTTGCATCATGTCACCAGCCAACTAGAGTGTGTGCGTGGATCATCAAGGTGTGGTTTTGAGAATATATAACGCATGGATTGATCTCTAGGGACTCCATTTGTGTCAAACAACCAGGGTGGTCAAAAATCCCAAAGAGCTAGCCCCTAGAATATGCAACTGCCACATGGAGATGGTGAACCAGTGTGAAAGAAGAAGTTGGATCACCACACCAGCCAACTGGAGTGTGTGTGGATCATCAATGTGTGGTTTTGAGAATATATAACACATGCAATG
Source organism: Avena insularis (assembly GCA_023614405.1). Lineage (NCBI taxonomy): Eukaryota > Viridiplantae > Streptophyta > Magnoliopsida > Poales > Poaceae > Avena > Avena insularis. Next base: position 274,252,741 of record CM042692.1, read on the forward strand.
ATATCTAGGGACTCCATTTGTGTCACACAACCATGGTGGATAGAAAGTCTAAATATCCCCTCGAATATGCAACTGCCACATGGAGATGATGAACCAGTGTGATAGAAGCAGTTGCATCACCACACCAGCCAACTGGAGTGTGTGTGGATCATCAAGGTGTGGTTTTGAGAATATATAACACATGCAATGATCTCTAGGGACTACATTTGTGTAAAACAACCATGGTCGACAGAAAGCCCAAAGAGCCCCCTAGAATATGCAACTGCCACATGGAGATGGTGAACTAGTGTGACAGAAGCAGTTGCATCACGTCACCAGCCAACTGGAGTGTGTGCGTGGATCATCAAGATGTGGTTTTGAGAATATATAACGCATGGATTGATCTCTAGGGACTCCATTTGTGTCAAACAACCACGGTGGTCAGAAAGCCCAAAGAGCTAGCCCCTAGAATATGCAACTGCCACATGGAGATGGTCAACCAGTGTGAAAGAAGAAGTTGGATCACCACACCAGCCAACTAGAGTGTGTGTGGATCATCAATGTGTGGTTTTGAGAATATATAACACATGCAATGATATCTAGGGACTCCATTTGTGTCACACAACCATGGTGGATAGAAAGTCTAAATATCCCCTCGAATATGCAACTGCCACATGGAGATGATGAACCAGTGTGATAGAAGCAGTTGCGTCACCACACCAGCCAACTGGAGTGTGTGTGGATCATCAAGGTGTGGTTTTGAGAATATATAACACATGCAATGATATCTAGGGACTACATTTGTGTAAAACAACCATGGTGGACAGAAAGCCCAAAGAGCCCCCTAGAATATGCAACTGCCACATGGAGATGGTGAACTAGTGTGACAGAAGCAGTTGCATCACGTCACCAGCCAACTGGATTGTGTGCGTGGATCATCAAGGTGTGGTTTTGAGAATATATAACGCATGGATTGATCTCTAGGGACTCAATTTGTGTCAAACAACCATGGTGGTCAGAAAGCCCAAAGAGCTAGCCCCTAGAATATGCAACTGCCACATGGAGATGGTGAACCAGTGTGAAAGAAGAAGTTGGATCACCACACCAGCCAACTGGAGTGTGTGTGGATCATCAATGTGTGGTTTTGAGAATATATAACACATGCAATGATCTCTAGGGACTCCATTTGTGTCACACAACCATGGTGGATAGAAAGTCTAAATATCCCCTCGAATATGCAACTGCCACATGGAGATGATGAACCAGTGTGATAGAAGTAGTTGCATCACCACACTAGCCAACTAGAGTGTGTGTGGATCATCAAGGTGTGGTTTTGAGAATATATAACACATGCAATGATCTCTAGGACTACATTTGTGTAAAACAACCATGGTGGACAGAAAGCCCAAAGAGCCCCCTAGAATATGCAACTGCCACATGGAGATGGTGAACTAGTGTGATAGAAGCCGTTGCATCAGCACACCGGCCAACTTGAGTGTGTGTGGATCATCAAGGTATGGTTTTGAGAATATATAACACATGCATTGATGCCTATGGACTCCATTTGTGTCAAACAACTATAGTGGACAGAAAGCCCAAATAGCCGCTCGAATATGCAACTGCCACTTGGAGACGGTGAACTAGTGTGACAGAAGCAGTTGCATCACCACACCGACCAACTGGAGTATGTATGGATCATCAAGCTGTGGTCTTGAGAATATATAACACATGCATTGATATATAGGGACTCCATTTTTGTCAAACAACCATGGTGGACAGAAAGCCTAAATAGCCCCTGGAATATGAAACTGCCACATGGAGATGCTGAAGTAGTGTGACAAAAGCAGTTGCATCACGTCACCAGCCAACTGGAGTGTGTGTGGATCATCAAGGTGTAGTTTTGAGAATATATAACGCATGAATTGATCTGTAAGGACTCCATTTATGTCAAACAACCATGTTGGTCAGAAAGCCCGAAGAGCTAGCCCCTAGAATATGCAACTGCCACATGGATATGGTGAACCTGTGTGAAAGAAGCAGCTGGATCACCACACCGGCCAACTGGAGTGTGTGTGGATCATCAAGGTGTGGTTTTGAGAATATATAGCGCATGAATTGATCTCTAGGGACTCCATTTGTGTCAAAGAACCATGGTGGTCAGAAAGCGCGAAGAGCTAGCCCCTAGGATATGCAACTGCCACATGGATATGGTGAACCAGTGTGAAAGAAGCAGTCGGATCATCACACCGGCCAACTAGAGTGTGTGTGGATCATGAAGGTGTGGTTTTGAGAATATATAACACATGCACTGATATATAGGGACTGCATTTGTGTCAAACAACCATGGTGGGAAGAAAGCCTAAATATCCCTTGGAATATGCAACTGCCACATGGAGATGGTGAAGCAGTGTGACAGAAGCAGTTGCATCACCACACCAGCCAACTAGAGTGTGTGTGTGGATTATCAAGGTGTGGTTTTGAGAATATATAATGCATGAATTGATATATAGGGACTACATTTTTGTCAAACAACCATGGTGGACAGAAAGCCTAAATAGCCCCTGGAATTATGCAACTGCCACATGGAGATGGTGAACTAGTGTGACAGAAGCAGTTGCATCACATCACCAGCCAACTGGAGTGTGTGTGGATCATCAAGGTGTGGTTTTGAGAATATATAACGCATGAATTGATCTCTAGGGTGCCAAACAACCATGGTGGTCAGAAAGCCCAAAGAGCTAGCCCCTAGAATATGCAACTGCCACATGGAGATGGTGAACCAGTGTGAAAGAAGCAGTTGGATCACCACACCGGCCAACTAGAGTGTGTGTGGATCATCAAGGTGTGGTTTTGAGAATATATAACATATGGATTGATCTATAGAGACTCCATTTGTGTCAAACAACCATGGTGGATAGAAAGACCAAATAGCCCCTGGAATATGCAACTGCCACATGGAGATGGTGAACCAGTGTGACAGAAACAGTTACATCACCACACTAGCCAACTGGAGTGTGTGTGGATCATCAAGGTGTGGTTTTGAGAATATATAACACATGCAATAATCACAAGGAACTCCATTTGTGTCAAACAAGCATAGTGGACAGAAAGCTCAAATAGCCCCTCAAATATGCAACTGCCACATGGAGATGGTGACCCAATGTGACAGAAGTAGTTGCATCACCACATCGGCCAACTGGAGTGTGTGTGGATCATCAAGGTGTGGTTTTGAGAATATAAAACACATGCATTGATCTATAGGGACTCCATTTGTGTCAAACCACCATGGTGGACAGAATGCCCAAATAGCCCCTGGAATATGCAACTGCCACATCGAGATGGTAAACAAGTGTGACATAAGCACTTGCATCACCACACTGGCCAACTGGAGTGTGTGTGGATCATAAAGGTGTGGTTTTGATAATATATAACACATTAATAGATCTATATGGACTCCATTTGTGTGTCAAACAACCATGATAGACAGAAAGCCCAAAGAGCCCCTAGAATATGCAACTACCACATGGAGATAGTGAACCAGTGTGACAGAAGCAGTTGCATCACCACACCGGCCAACTGGAGTGTGTCTGGATCACCAAGGTGTGATTTTGAGAATATATAACACATGCATTGATGCCTATGGACTCCATTTGTGTCAAACAACCATAGTGGACAAAAAGACCAAATAGCCCCTCGAATATGCAACTGCCACATGGAGATAGTGAACTAGTGTGAAAGAAGCAATTGCATCACCACACTGACCAACTAGAGTGTGTGTGGATCATCAAGGTGTGGTTTGGAGAATATATAACACATGCATTAATATATAGGGACTCAATTTTTGTCAAACAACCATGGTGGACAGAAAGCCTAAATAACCCCTAGAATTATGCAACTGCCACATGGAGATGGTGAACTAGTGTGACAGAAGCAGTTTCATCACATCACCAGCCAATTGGAGTGTGTGTGGATCATCAAGGTGTGGTTTTGAGAATATACACAACATGAATTGATCTCTAGGGTGTCAAACAACCATGGTGGTCCGAAAGCCCAAAGAGCTAGCCCCTAGAATATGCAACTGCCACATGGAGATGGTGAACCAGTTTGAAAGAAGCAGTTGGATCACCACACTTGCCAACTGGAGTGTGTGTGGATCATCAAGGTGTGGTTTTGAGAATATATAACATATGCATTGATCTATAGGTAGTCCATTTGTGTCAAACAGCCATGGTGGACAGAAAGACCAAATAGCCCCTGGAATATGCAACTGCCACATGGAGATGGTGAACCAGTGTGACAAAAGCAGTTGCATCACCACACTGGCCAACTAGAGTGTGTGTGGATCATCAAGGTGTGGTTTTGATAATATATAACACATGAATTGATCACTAGGGACTCCATTTGTGTCAAACAACCATAGTGGACAGAAATTTCAAAGAGCCCCTCGAATATGCAACTGCCAAATGGAGATGGTGAACTAGTGTGACAGAAGTAGTTGCATCACCACACCACCGAACTAGAATGTGCGTGGATCATCAAGGTGTGGTTTGGAAAATATACAACACATGCATTGATCTATAGGGACTCCATTTGTGTCAAACCACCATGGTGGACAGAATGCCCAAATATCCCCTGGAATATGCAACTGCCACATGGAGAGGGTGAACTGGTGTGACATAAGCAGTTGCATCACCACACCAGCCAACTGGAGTGTGTGTGGATCATTGTAACACCCAGTACACTCCACGGACCCTGGGTGTCCTCTGGCTTTAATAGGATATCTAGACTGGCCCCACAGACCAACACTAGTCTTTTCTGCGCACTTTGTCCTCACTCGTTCGCACCCAGTTACCCACTTCCCGGTCGGTCACCCATCCTAGAATTGCTCTAGGCCAAGCACGCTTAACCTTAGAGTTCTTTTCGAATGAGCTTCCGAAAAAGAAGTTGCAACTTGTTGGTATGAGTATTCTATCAATCCTATTAAGCCATGTGCCTGGATCTCACATATGTCCTCACTCGTGAATCCTAGTTTGAATTTATAAAATAGGATTGAAAACGTTACAATTCCTTACCAGAAAAGGGTGGGTGGGTGGGTAAGAAGAAAAGTGGAAGCAGTCCTACTCTCACATTTTTGTTTTTCCCTAGTATACATAGCTACCAAAATATTTGCTAGACTGCCAACGACCATTTGGCTGAGACCCTGAAGGGCGGGATGGGATCATCAAGGTGTGGTTTTGAGAATATATAACACTTGCATTGATGCCTATGGACTCCATTTGTGTCAAACAACCATTGTGGACAGAAAGACCAAATAGCCCCTCGAATATGCAACTGCCACATGGAGACAGTGAACCAGTGTGACAGAACTGGTTGCATCACCACACCAACCAACTGGAGTGTGTGTGGATCATCAAGGTGTGGTTTTGAGAATATATAACACATGCATTGATATATACGGACTACATTTTTGTCAAACAGCCATGGTGGACAGAAAGCCTAAATAGCCCCTGGAATTATGCAACTGCCACATGGAGATGGTGAACTAGTGTGACAGAAGCAGTTGCATCACATCACCAGCATCCTGGAGTGTGTGTGGATCACCAAATTGTGGTTTTGAGAATATATAACGCATGAATTTATCTCTAGGGTGTCAAACAACCATGGTGGTCAGAAAGCCCAAAGAGTTAGCCCCTAGAATATGCAACTACCACATGGAGATGGTGAACCAGTGTGAAAGAAGCAGTTGCATCACCACACCGACCAACTAGAGTGTGTGTGGATCATCAAGGTGTGGTTTTGAGAATATATAACACATGCATTGATATATAGGGACTCAATTTTGGTCAAACAACCATGGTGGACAGAAAGCCTAAATAACCCCTAGAATTATGCAACTGCCACATGGAGATGGTGAACTAGTGTGACAGAAGCAGTTGCATCACATCACCAGCCAATTGGAGTGTGTGTGGATCATCAAGGTGTGGTTTTGAGAATATATAACACATGAATTGATATCTAGGGTGTCAAACAACCATGGTGGTCCGAAAGCCCAAAGAGCTAGCCCCTAAAATATGCAACTGCCACATGGAGATGGTGAACGAGTGTGAAAGAAGCAGTTGGATCACCACACTTGCCAACTGGAGTGTGTGTGGATCATCAAGGTGTGGTTTCGAGAATATATAATATATGCATTGATCTATAGGTAATCCATTTGTGTCAAACAGCCATGGTGGACAGAAAGACCAAATAGCCCCTGGAATATGCAACTGCCACATGGAGATGGTGAACCAGTGTGACAAAAGCAGTTGCATCACCACACTGGCCAACTAGAGTGTGTGTGGATCATCAAGGTGTGGTTTTGATAATATATAACACATGAATTGATCACTAGGGACTCCATTTGTGTCAAACAACCATAGTGGACAGAAATCTCAAATAGCCCCTCGAATATGCAACTGCCAAATGGAGATGGTGAACTAGTGTGATAGAAGTAGTTGCATCACCACACCACCGAACTAGAATGTGCGTGGATCATCAAGGTGTGGTTTGGAAAATATACAACACATGCATTGATCTATAGGGACTCCATTTGTGTCAAACCACCATGGTGGACAGAATGCCCAAATATCCCCTGGAATATGCAACTGCCACATGGAGAGGGTGACCTGGTGTGACATAAGCAGTTGCATCACCACACCAGCCAACTGGAGTGTGTGTGGATCATTGTAACACCCCGTCCACTCCTGGGCCCGCGGGGTGTCACTCCTGGCAGCTTAATAGGATATCTAGACTGGCCCCACAGACCAACACTAGTCTTTTCTGCGCACTTTGTCCTCACTGCAAATGCTCTACCCACTTCGGTCGGTCACCCATCCTAGAATTGCTCTAGGCCAAGCACGCTTAACCTTAGAGTTCTTTTCGAATGAGCTTCCGAAAAAGAAGTTGCAACTTGTTGGTATGAGTATTCTATCAATCCTATTAAGCCATGTGCCTGGATCTCACATATGTCCTCACTCGTGAATCCTAGTTTAAATTTTTAAAAGAGGATTGAAAACGTTACAATTCCTTACCAGAAAAGGGTGGGTGGGTGGGTATGAAGAAAAGTGGAAGCAGTCCTACTCTCACATTTTTGTTTTTCCCTAGTATACATAGCTACCAAAATATTTGCTAGACTGACAACGACCATTTGGCTGAGACCCTGAAGGGCGGGATGGGATCATCAAGGTGTGGTTTTGAGAATATATAACACTTGCATTGATGCCTATGGACTCCATTTGTGTCAAACAACCATTGTGGACAGAAAGACCAAATAGCCCCTCGAATATGCAACTGCCACATGGAGACAGTGAACCAGTGTGACAGAACTGGTTGCATCACCACACCAACCAACTTGAGTGTGTGTGGATCATCAAGGTGTGGTTTTGAGAATATATAACACATGCATTGATATATACGGACTACATTTTTGTCAAACAGCCATGGTGGACAGAAAGCCTAAATAGCCCCTAGAATTATGCAACTGCCACATGGAGATGGTGAACTAGTGTGACAGAAGCAGTTGCATCACATCACCAGCATCCTGGAGTGTGTGTGGATCACCAAATTGTGGTTTTGAGAATATATAACGCATGGATTGATCTCTAGGGTGTCAAACAACCATGGTGGTCAGAAAGCCCAAAGAGTTAGCCCCTAGAATATGCAAGTGCCACATGGAGATGGTGAACCAGTGTGAAAGAAGCAGTTGGATCACCACACCGGCCAACTGGAGTGTGTGTGGATCACCAAGGTGTGGTTTTGAGAATATATAACATATGCATTGATCTATAGAGACTCCATTTCTGTCAAACAACCATGGTGGATAGAAAGACCAAATAGCCCCTAGAATATGCAACTGCCACATGGAGATGGTGAACCAGTGTGACAGAAACAGTTACATCACCACACTAGCCAACTGGGGTGTGTGTGGATCATCAAGGTGTGGTTTTGAGAATATATAACACATGCATTGATCACTAGGAACTCCATTTGTGTCAAACAACCATAGTCGACAGAAAGCTCAAATAGCCCCTCGAATATGCAACTGCCACATGGAGATGGTGACCCAATGTGACAGAAGCAGTTGCATCACCACATCGGCCAACTTGAGTGTGTGTGGATCATGAAGGTGTGGTTTTGAGAATATAAAACACATGCATTGATCTACAGGGACTCCATTTGTGTCAAACCACCATGGTGGACAGAATGCCCAAATAGCCCCTGCAATATGCAACTGCCACTTGGAGATAGTCAACCAGTGTGACATAAGCAGTTGCATCACCACACCAGCCAACTAGAGTGTGTGTGGATCACCAAGGTGTGGTTTTGAGAATATATAACACATGCATTGATGCCTATGGACTCGATTTGTGTCAAACAACCCTAGTGGACAGAAAGACCAAATAGCCCCTCGAATATGCAACTGCCACATGGAGACAGTAAACTAGTGTGAAAGAAGCAGTTGCATCACGACACCGACCAACTAGAGTGTGTGTGGATTATCAAGGTGTGGTTTTGAGAATATATAACACATGCATTGATATATAGGGACTCAATTTTTGTTAAACAACCATGGTGGACAGAAAGCCTAAATAGCCCCTAGAATTATGCAACTGCCACATGGAGATGGTGAACTAGTGTGACAGAACCAGTTGCATCACATCACCAGCCAATTGGACTGTGTGTGGATAGCAAGGTGTGGTTTTTAGAATATATAACACATGGATTAATCTCTAGGGTGTCAAACAACCATGGTGGTCAGAAAGCCCAAAGAGCTAGCCCCTAGAATATGCAACTTCAATATGGAGATGGTGAACTAGTGTGAAAGAAGCAGTTGGATCACCACACTAGCCAACTGGAGTGTGTGTGGATCATCAAGGTGTGGTTTTGAGAATATATAACATGTGCATTGATCTATAGGTACTCCATTTGTGTCAAACAACCATAGTCGACAGAAAGCTCAAATAGCCCCTCGAATATACAAGTGCCACATGGAGATGGTGAACCAGTGTAACAGAAGTAGTTGCATCACCACACCGCCGAACTAGAGTGTGTGTGGATCATCAAGGTGTGGTTTTGAAAATGTACAACACATGCATTGATCTATAGGGACTCCATTTGTGTCAAACCACCATGGTGGACAGAATGCCCAAATAGCCCCTAGAATATGCAACTGCCACATAGAGATGGTGAACTGGTGTGACATAAGCAGTTGCATCACCACACCAACCAACTGGAGTGTTTGTGGATCGTCAAGGTGTGGTTTTGAGAATATATCACACATGCAATGATCTCTAGGGACTCCATTTGTGTCAAACAACCATGGCTGACAGAAAGCCCACAGAGCCCCTAGAATATGCAACTACCACATGGAGTTAGTGAACGGAATGACGATTGTATCAGCACACGGCCAACTGGAGTGTGTGTGAATCATTGTAACACCCGTCCACTCATGGGCCAGGGGTAAAAGCGATCTGACTTAATAGGATATCTAGACTGGCCCCACAGACTAACACTAGTCTTTTCTGCGCACTTTGTCCTCACTCGTGCGCTCCCGGTTACCCACTTCCCGGTCGGTCACCCATCCTAGAATTGCTCTAGGCTAAGCACGCTTAACCTTAGAGTTCTCTTCGAATGAGCTTCCGAAAAAGAAGTTGCAACTTGCTGGTATGAGTATTCTATCAATCCTATTACGCCATGTGCCTGGATCTCACATATGTCCTCACTCGTGAATCCTAGTTTGAATTTTTAAAAGAGGATTGAAAACGTTACACTTCCTTACCAGAAAAGGGTGGGTGGGTGGGTAAGAAGAAAAGTGGAAGCAGTCCTACTCTCACATTTTTGTTTTTCCATAGTATACATAGCTACCAAAATATTTGCTAGACTGACAACGACCATTTGGGTGAGACCCCGAAGGGCGGGATGGGATCATCAAGGTGTGGTTTTTAGAATATATAACACTTGCATTGATGCCTATGGACTCCATTTGTGTCAAACAACCATAGTGGACAGAAATACCGAATAGCCCCTCGAATATGCAACTGCCCATGGAGATGGAGCAGGTGAACCAGGTGTGGCCACTGGTTGCATCACCACACCAACCAACTAGAGTGTGTGTGGATCATCAAGGTGTGGTTTTGAGAATATATAACACATGCATTGATATATAGGTACTACATTTTTGTCAAACAACAATGGTGGACAGAAAGCCTAAATAGCCCCTGGAATTATGCAACTGCCACATGAAGATGGTGAACTAGTGTGACAGAAGCAGTTGCATCACATCACCAGCCAACTAGAGTGTGTGTGGATCATCAAGGTGTGGTTTTGAGAATATATAACGCATGAATTGATCTCTAGGGTGTCAAACAACCATGGTGGTCAGAAAGCCCAAAGAGCTAGCCCCTAGAATATGCAACTACCACATGGAGATGTTGAACCAATGTGAAAGAAGCAGTTGGATCACCACACCGGTTAACTGGAGTGTGTGTGGATCATCAAGGTGGTTTGAGAATATATAACATATGCATTGATCTATAGAGACTCCATTTGTGTCAAACAACCATGGTGGATAGAAATACCAAATAGCCCCGAGAATATGCAACTTCCACATGGAGATGGTGAACAAGTGTGACAGAAGCAGTTACATCACCACACTGGCCAAATGGAGTGTGTGTGGATCATCAAGGTGTGGGTTTGAGAATATATAACACATGCATTTATCACTAGGGACTCCATTTGTGTAAAACAGCCATAGTGGACAGAAAGCTCAAATAGCCCCTCGAATATGCAACTGCCACATGGAGATGGTGAACCAGTGTGACAGAAGCAGTTGCATCACCACACCGGCCAACTAGAGTGTGTGTGGATCATCAAGGTGTGGTTTTGAGAATATAAAACACATGCATTGATCTATAGGGACTCCATTTGTGTCAAACCACCATGGTGGACAGAAAACTAAAATAGCCCCTCGAATATGCAACTGCCACATGGAGATGGTGACCCAATGTGACAGAAGCAGTTGCATCACCACATCGGCCAACTGGAGTGTGTGTGGATCGTCAAGGTGTGGTTTTGAGAATATATAACACATGAAATGATATCTAGGGACTCCATTTTTGTCAAACAACCATGGTGGACAGACAGCCCAAAGAGCCCCTAGAATATGCAACTACCACATGGAGATAGTGAACTAGTGTGACAGAAGCAGTTGCATCACCACACCGGCCGACTAGAGTATGTGTGGATCACCAAGGTGTGATTTTGAGAATATATAACACATGCATTGATGCCTATGGACTCCATTTGTGTCAAACAACCCTAGTGGACATAAAGACCAAATAGCCCCTCGAATATGCAACTGACACATGGAGACAGTGAACTAGTGTGAAAGAAGCAGTTGCATCACCACACCGACCAACTAGAGTGTGTGTGGATCATCAAGGTGTGGTTTTGAGAATATATAACAGATGCATTGATATATAGGGACTAAATTTTTGTCAAACAACCATGGTGGACAGAAAGCCTAAATAGCCCCTAGAATTATACAACTGCCACATGGAGATGGTGAAGTAGTGTGACAGAAGCAGTTGCATCACATCACCAGCCAATTGGAGTGTGTGTGGATCATCAAGGTGTGGTTTTGAGAATATATAACACATGACTTGATCTCTAGGGTGTCAAACAACCATGGTGGTCAGAAAGCCCAAAGAGCTAGCCCCTAGAATATGCAACTGCCACATGGAGATGGTGAACCAGTGTGAAAGAAGTAGTTGGATCACCACACTAGCCAACTGGAGTGTGTGTGGATCATCAAGGTGTGGTTTTGAGAATATATAACATATGCATTGATCTATAGGTACTCCATTTGTGTCAAACAACCATGGTGGACAGAAATACCAAATAGCCCCTGGAATATAAAACTGCCACATGGAGATGGTGAACCAGTGTGACAGAAGCAGTTGCATCACCACACTGGCCAACTGGAGTGTGTGTGGATCATCAATGTGTGGTTTTAGTAATATATAACACATGAATTGATCACTAGGGACTCCATTTGTGTCAAACAACCATAGTCGACAGAAAGCTCAAATAGCCCCTCGAATATACAAGTGCCACATGGAGATGGTGAACCAGTGTAACAGAAGTAGTTGCATCACCACACCGCCGAACTAGAGTGTGTGTGGATCATCAAGGTGTGGTTTTGAAAATATACAACACATGCATTGATCTATAGGGACTCCATTTGTGTCAAACCACCATGGTGGACAGAATGCCCAAATAGCCCCTGGAATATGCAACTGCCACATAGAGATGGTGAACTGGTGTGACATAAGCAGTTGCATCACCACACCAGCCAACTGGAGTGTGTGTGGATCGTCAAGGTGTGGTTTTGAGAATATATCACACATGCAATGATCTCTAGGGACTCCATTTGTGTCAAACAACCATGGCGGACAGAAAGCCCACAGAGCCCCTAGAATATGCAACTACCACATGGAGTTAGTGAACCAGTGTGACAGAAGCAGTTGTATCAGCACACCGGCCAACTGGAGTGTGTGTGAATCATTGTAACACCCCGTCCACTCATGGGCCCGGGGGGTGTCAGTCCTGGCAGCTTAATAGGATATCTAGACTGGCCCCACAGACTAACACTAGTCTTTTCTGTGCACTTTGTCCTCACTCGTGCGCTCCCGGTTACCCACTTCCCGGTCGGTCACCCATCCTAGAATTGCTCTAGGCTAAGCACGCTTAACCTTAGAGTTCTCTTCGAATGAGCTTCCGAAAAAGAAGTTGCAACTTGCTGGTATGAGTATTCTATCAATCCTATTACGCCATGTGCCTGGATCTCACATATGTCCTCACTCGTGAATCCTAGTTTGAATTTTTAAAAGAGGATTGAAAACGTTACACTTCCTTACCAGAAAAGGGTGGGTGGGTGGGTAAGAAGAAAAGTGGAAGCAGTCCTACTCTCACATTTTTGTTTTTCCCTAGTATACATAGCTACCAAAATATTTGCTAGACTGACAACGACCATTTGGGTGAGACCCCGAAGGGCGTGATGGGATCATCAAGGTGTGGTTTTTAAAATATATAACACTTGCATTGATGCCTATGGACTCCATTTGTGTCAAACAACCATAGTGGACAGAAATACCGAATAGCCCCTCGAATATGCAACTGCCAGATGGAGACAGTGAACCAGTGTGACAGAACTGGTTGCATCACCACACCAACCAACTAGAGTGTGTGTGGATCATCAAGGTGTGGTTTTGAGAATATATAACACATGCATTGATATATAGGTACTACATTTTTGTCAAACAACAATGGTGGACAGAAAGCCTAAATAGCCCCTGGAATTATGCAACTGCCACATGAAGATGGTGAACTAGTGTGACAGAAGCAGTTGCATCACATCACCAGCCAACTAGAGTGTGTGTGGATCATCAAGGTGTGGTTTTGAGAATATATAACGCATGAATTGATCTCTAGGGTGTCAAACAACCATGGTGGTCAGAAAGCCCAAAGAGCTAGCCCCTAGAATATGCAACTACCACATGGAGATGTTGAACCAATGTGAAAGAAGCAGTTGGATCACCACACCGGTTAACTGGAGTGTGTGTGGATCATCAAGGTGTGGTTTTGAGAATATATAACATATGCATTGATCTATAGAGACTCCATTTGTGTCAAACAACCATGGTGGATAGAAATACCAAATAGCCCCGAGAATATGCAACTTCCACATGGAGATGGTGAACCAGTGTGACAGAAACAGTTACATCACCACACTGGCCAAATGGAGTGTGTGTGGATCATCAAGGTGTGGGTTTGAGAATATATAACACATGCATTTATCACTAGGGACTCCATTTGTGTAAAACAGCCATAGTGGACAGAAAGCTCAAATAGCCCCTCGAATATGCAACTGCCACATGGAGATGGTGAACCAGTGTGACAGAAGCAGTTGCATCACCACACCGGCCAACTAGAGTGTGTGTGGATCATCAAGGTGTGGTTTTGAGAATATAAAACACATGCATTGATCTATAGGGACTCCATTTGTGTCAAACCACCATGGTGGACAGAAAACTAAAATAGCCCCTCGAATATGCAACTGCCACATGGAGATGGTGACCCAATGTGACAGAAGCAGTTGCATCACCACATCGGCCAACTGGAGTGTGTGTGGATCGTCAAGGTGTGGTTTTGAGAATATATAACACATGAAATGATATCTAGGGACTCCATTTTTGTCAAACAACCATGGTGGACAGACAGCCCAAAGAGCCCCTAGAATATGCAACTGCCACATGGAGATGGCGAACTAGTGTGACAGAAGCAGCTGCATCACCACACCGGCCAACTGGAGTATGTGTGGATCACCATGGTGTGATTTTGAGAATATATAACACATGCATTGATGCCTATGGACTCCATTTGTGTCAAACAACCCTAGTGGACATAAAGACCAAATAGCCCCTCGAATATGCAACTGCCACATGGAGATGGTGAACCAGTGTGACAGAAGCAGTTGCATCACCACACCGGCCAACTAGAGTGTGTGTGGATCATCAAGGTGTGGTTTTGAGAATATATAACACGTGCATTGATATCTAGGGACTCCATTTGTGTCAAATAACCATGGTGGATAGAAAGTCCAAATAGCCCCTGGAATATGAAACTGCCACATGGAGATGGTGAACTAGTGTGACAGAAGTAGTTGCATCAACACACCAGCCATCTGGAGTGTGTGTGGATCATCAAGGTGTGGTTTTCAGAATATAAAACACATGCATTTATCTCTAGGGACTCCATTTGTGTCAAACAACTATGGTGGACAGAAAGCCCAAATAGCCCCTGGAATATGCAACTGCCACATGGAGATGGTGAACCAGTGTGACAGAAGTAGTTGCATCACCACACTGGCCAACTGGAGTGTGTGTGGATCATAAAGGTGTGGTTTTGATAATATATAACACATTAATTGATCTATATGGACTCCATTTGTGTGTCAAACAACCATGGTGGACAAAAAGCCCAAATAGCCCCTGGAATATGCAACTTCCACATGGAGATGGTGAACTAGTGTGACAGAGGCAGTTGCATCACATCACCAGCCAACTAGAGTGTGTGTGGATCATCAAGTTGTGGTTGTGAGAATATATAACGCATGAATTGATCTCTAGGGTGTAAAACAACCATGGTGGTCAGAAAGCCCAAAGAGTTAGCCCCTAGAATATGCAACTGCCACATGGATATGGTGAACCAGTGTGAAATAAGCAGTTGGATCACCACACCGGCCAACTGGAGTGTGTGTGGATCATCAATGTGTGGTTTCGAGAATATATAACACATGCATTGATATATAGGGACTCCATTTGTGTTAAACAACCATGGTGGACAGAAAGCCTAAATATCCCCTGGAATATGCAACTGCCACATGGAGATGGTGAACCAGTGTGACAGAAGCAGTTGCATCAACACACCAGCCAACTGGAGTGTGTGTGGATCATCAAGGTGTGTTTTTGAGAATATATAAACAATTAATTTATCTCTAGGGAATCCATTTGTGTCAAACAACCGTGGTGGTCAGAAAGCCCAAAGAGCTAGCCCCTAGATTATGCAACTGCCACATGGAGATGGTGAACCAGTGTGAAAATTGGATCACCACACCGACCAACTAGAGTGTGTGTGGATCATCAAGGTGTGGTTTTGAGAATATATAACATATGCATTGATCTATAGGGACTCCATTTGTGTCAAACAACCATGGTGGACAGAAAAATATAGCCCCTAGAATATGCAACTACCACATGGAGATGGTGAACTAGTGTGACAGAAGCAGTTGCATCACCACACCGGGCAACTAGAGTGTGTGTGGATCATCAAGGTGTGGTTTTGAGAATATATAACACATGCATTGATCTATAGTGACTCCATTTGTGTCAAACCACCATGTTTGACAGAATGCCCAAATAGCACCTGGAATATGCAACTGCCACATAGAGATGGTGAACTAGTGTCACAGAAGCAGTTGCATCACCACACAAGCCAACTGGAGTGTGTGTGGATCATCAATGTGTGGTTTTGAGAATATATAACACATGCAATGATCTCTAAGGACTCCATTTGTGTCAAACAACCATGGTGGGCAGAACTCCAAAGAGCCCCTAGAATATGCAACTGCAACATGGAGATGGTTAACCAATGTGACAGAAGCAGTTGCATCACCTCACCGGCCAACTAGAGTGTGCGTGGATCATCAAGGTGTGGTTTTGAGAATATATAACACATGCATTGATCTATATGTACTCCATTTGTCTCAAACAACCATAGTGGACAGAAAGCCCAAATAGCCCCCTCGAATTTGCAACTGCCACATCGAGATGGTGAACTAGTGTGATAGAAGCAGTTGCATCACCACACCGGCCAACTGGAGTGTGTGTATCATCAAGGTGTGGTTTTGAGAATATATAACACGTGCATTGATATCTAGGGACTCCATTTGTGTCAAACAACCATGGTGGACAGAAATCCCAAATACCCCTGGAATATGCAACTGCCAGATGGAGATGGTGAACTAGTGTGACAGAAGTAGTTGCATCAACACACCAGCCAACTGGAGTGTGTGTAGATCGTCAAGGTGTGGTTTTGAGAATATATAACACATGAATTTATCTATAGGGACTCCATTTGTGTCAAACAACCATGGTGGAAAAAAATCCCAAATAGCCCCTGGAATATGCAATTGCCACATGGACATGGTGAACTAGTGTCACAGAAGTAGTTGCATCACCACACCGGCCAACTCGAGTGTGTGTGGATCATCAAGGTGTGGTTTTGAGAATATATAACACATGAATTGATCTATATGGACTCCGTTTGTTTGTCAAACAACCATGGTGGACAAAAAGCCCAAATAGCCCCTGGAATATGCAACTTCCACATGGAGATGGTGAACTAGTGTGACAGAGGCAGTTGCATCACATCACCAGCCAACTAGAGTGTGTGTGGATCATCAAGGTGTGGTTGTGAGAATATATAACGCATGAATTGATCTCTAGGGTGTAAAACAACCATGGTGGTCAGAAAGCCCAAAGAGTTAGCCCCTAGAATATGCAACTGCCACATGGATATGGTGAACCAGTGTGAAATAAGCAGTTGGATCACCACACCGGCCAACTGGAGTGTGTGTGGATCATCAATGTGTGGTTTCGAGAATATATAACACATGCATTGATATATAGGGACTCCATTTGTGTTAAACAACCATGGTGGACAGAAAGCCTAAATATCCCCTGGAATATGCAACTGCCACATGGAGATGGTGAACCAGTGTGACAGAAGCAGTTGCATCAACACACCAGCCAACTGGAGTGTGTGTGGATCATCAAGGTGTGTTTTTGAGAATATATAAACAATTAATTTATCTCTAGGGACTCCATTTGTGTCAAACAACCGTGGTGGTCAGAAAGCCCAAAGAGCTAGCCCCTAGATTATGCAACTGCCACATGGAGATGGTGAACCAGTGTGAAAATTGGATCACCACACCGGCCAACTGGAGTGTGTGTGGATCATCAAGGTGTGGTTTTGAGAATATATAACATATGCATTGATCTATAGGGACTCCATTTGTGTCAAACAACCATGGTGGACAGAAAAATATAGCCCCTAGAATATGCAACTACCACATGGAGATGGTGAACTAGTGTGACAGAAGCAGTTGCATCACCACACCGGGCAACTAGAGTCTGTGTGGATCATCAAGGTGTGGTTTTAAGAATATATAACACATGCATTGATCTATAGTGACTCCATTTGTGTCAAACCACCATGTTGGATAGAATGCCCAAATAGCACCTGGAATATGCAACTGCCACATAGAGATGGTGAACTAGTGTCACAGAAGCAGTCGCATCACCACACAAGCCAACTGGAGTGTGTGTGGATCATCAATGTGTGGTTTTGAGAATATATAACACATGCAATGATCTCTAGGGACTCCATTTGTGTCAAACAACCATGGTGGGCAGAACTCCAAAGAGCCCCTAGAATATGCAACTGCAACATGGAGATGGTTAACCAATGTGACAGAAGCAGTTGCATCACCTCACCGGCCAACTAGAGTGTGCGTGGATCATCAAGGTGTGGTTTTGAGAATATATAACACATGAATTGATCTCTATGGACTCCATTTGTCTCAAACAACCATAGTGGACAGAAAGCCCAAATAGCCCCCTCGAATTTGCAACTGCCACATCGAGATGGTGAACTAGTGTGATAGAAGCAGTTGCATCACCACACCGGCTAACTGGAGTGTGTGTATCATCAAGGTGTGGTTTTGAGAATATATAACACGTGCATTGATATCTAGGGACTCCATTTGTGTCAAACAACCATGGTGGACAGAAATCCCAAATACCCCTGGAATATGCAACTGCCAGATGGAGATGGTGAACTAGTGTGACAGAAGTAGTTGCATCAACACACCAGCCAAGTGGAGTGTGTGTAGATCGTCAAGGTGTGGTTTTGAGAATATATAACACATGCATTTATCTATAGGGACTCCATTTGTGTCAAACAACCATGGTGGAAAAAAATCCCAAATAGCCCCTGGAATATGCAATTGCCACATGGAGATGGTGAACTAGTGTCACAGAATTAGTTGCATCACCACACCGGCCAACTCGAGTGTGTGTGGATCATCAAGGTGTGGTTTTGAGAATATATAACACATGAATTGATATATATGGACTCCATTTATGTCAAACAACCATGGTTGAGAGAAATCCCAAATAGCCCCTAGAATATGCAACTACCACATGGAGATGGTGAACCAGTGTGACAGAAGCAGTTGCATCACCACACTGGCCAACTGGATTGTGTGTGGATTATGGGGGTATGGTTTTGAGAATATTTAACACATGCATTGATCTATAGGGACTCCAATTGTGTCAAACAACCATGGTGTACAGAAAGACCAAATAACACCTGGAATATGCAATTGCCACGTGGAAATGGTGAACCATTGTGACAGAAGCAGTTGCATCACCACACTGGACAACTGGAGTGTGTGTGGATCATCAAGGTATGGTTTTGAGAATATATAACACATGCATTGATCTATAGGGACTCCATTTGTGTAAAACATCCAGGGTGGACAGAAAGATCAAATAACCCCTGGAATATGCAAGTGCCACATGGAGATGGTGAACCACTGTGACAGAAGCAGTTGCATCACCACACCGGCCAACTGGAGTGTGTGTGGATCATCAATAGTGTGGTTTTGAGAATATGTAACACATGCATTTATCACTAGGGACTCCATTTTTTTCAAACAACCATGGTGGACAGAATGCCCAAATAGCCCCTCGATTATGCAACTACCACATAGAGATGGTGAACCAGTGTGATAGAAGCAGTCGCATCACCACACAAGCCAACTGGAGTGTGTGTGGATCATCAATGTGTGGTTTTGAGATTATATAACAGATGCAGTGATCTCTAGGGACTCCATTTGTGTCAAACAACCATGGTGGACAGAAGTCCAAAGAGCCCCTAGAATATGCAACTGCCACATGGAGATGGTGAACCAATGTGACAGAAGCAGTTGCATCACCACACCGGCCAAATGGAGTGTGTGTGGATCATCAAGGTGTTGTTTTGAGAATATATAACACATGCATTAATCTATAGGGACTCCATTTGTCTCAAACAACCATCATGGACAGAAAGCCCAAATAGCCCCCTGGAATTTGCAACTGCCACATCGAGATGGTGAACTAGTGTGATAGAAGTAGTTGCATCACCACACCGGCCAACTGGAGTGTGTGTGGATCATCAAGGTGCTTTGTAGAATATATAACAAGTGCATTGATCTCTACGGACTCCGTTTGTGTCAAATAACCATGGTGGATAGAAATCCCAAATACCCCTGGAATATGCAACTGCCAGATGGAGATGGTGAACTAGTGTGACAGAAGTAGTTGCATCAACAAACCAGCAACCTAGAGTGTGGAGATCATCAAGGTGTGGTTTTGAGAATATATAACACATGCATTTATCTATAGGGACTCCATTTGTGTCCAACAACCATGGTGGACAAAAAGCCCAAATAGCCCCTGGAATATGCAACTGCCACATGGACATGGTGAACCAGTGTGACAGAAGTAGTTGCGTCACCCCACGGGCCAATTGGAGTGTGTGTGGATCATCAAGGTGTGATTTTGATAATGTATAACACATGAATTGATCTTTATGGACTCAATTTGTTTCAAACAACCATGGTGGACAAAAATCTCAAATAGCCCCTGGAATATGCAACTACCACACGGAGATGGTGAACCAGTGTGACAAAAGCAGTTGCATCACCACACCGGCCAACTGGAGTGTGTGTGGATTATGAAGGTATGGTTTTGAGAATATTTAACACATGAATTGATCTATAGGGACTCCATTTGTGTGAAACAACCATGGTGGACAGAAAGACCAAATAACCCCTAGAATATGCAATTGCCACGTGGAAATGGTGAACCAGTGTGACAGAAGCAGTTGCTTCACCACACCGGCCAACTGGAGTGTGTGTGTGGATCATCAAGGTATGGTTTTGAGAATATATAACACATGCATTGATCTATAGGGACTCCATTTGTGTAAAACATCTATGGTGGACAGAAAGACCAAATAACCCCTGGAATATGCAACTGCCACATGGAGATGGTGAACCAGTGTGACAGAAGCAGTTGCATCACCACACCGGCCAACTGGAGTGTGTGTGGATCATCAAGGTGTGGGTTTGAGAATATATAACACATGCATTGATCACTAGGTACTCCATTTTTGTCAAACAACCATAGTGGACAGAAAGCTCAAATAGCCCCTCGATTATGGAACTGCCACATGGAGATGGTGAACGGTGTGTGACAGGGTTGCATCACCACGCCGGCCAACTGGAGTGTGTGTGGATCATCAAGGTGTGGTTTTGAGAATATATAACACATGCATTGATCACTAGGGACTCCATTTTTGTAAAACAACCATAGTGGACAGAAAGCTCAAATAGCCCCTCGATTATGCAACTGCCACATGGAGATGGTGAACCAGTGTGACAGAAGCAGTTGCATCACCACACCGGCCAACTGGAGTGTGTGTGGATCATCAAGGTGTGGTTTTGAGAAAATATAACACATGCATTGATCAGTAGGGACTCCATTTTTGTCAAACAACCATAGTGGACAGAAAGCTCAAATAGCCCCTCGATTATGCAACTGCCACATGGAGATGGTGAACCAGTGTGACAGAAGCAGTTGCATCACCACACCGGCCAACTGGAGTGTTTGTGGATTATCAAGGTGTGGTTTTGAGAATATATAACACATGGATTGATCTATCGGGACTCCATTTGTGTAAAACCACCATGGTGGACAAAATGCCCAAATAGCCCCTGGAATATGCAACTGCCACATGGAGATGGTGAACCAGTGTGACAGAAGCAGTTGCATCACCACACCTTCCAACTGGAGTGTGTGAGGATCATCAAGGTGTGGTTTTGAGAATATATAACATATGCAATGATCTCTTGGGACTCCATTTGTCTCAAACAACCATAGTGGACAGAAAGCCCAAATAGCCCCCTGGAATTTGCAACTACCACATCGAGATGGTGAACTAGTGTGATAGAAGCAGTTGCATCACCACACCAGCCAACTGGAGTGTGTGTGGATCATCAAGGTATGGTTTTGAGAATATATAACACATGCATTGATCTATAGGGACTCCATTTGTGTAAAACATCCAGGGTGGACAGAAAGACCAAATAGCCCCTAGAATATGCAACTGCCACATGGAGATGGTGAACCAGTGTGACAGAAGCAGTTGCATCACCACACCTTCCAACTGGAGTGTGTGAGGATCATCAAGGTGTCGTTTTGAGAATATATAACACATTCATTGATCACTAGCGACTCCATTTTTGTCAAACAACCATAGTGTGAAGCTCAAATAGATCCTCGATTATGCAAGCGCCACATGGAGATGGTGAACAGGATGTGAGCGTTGCATCACCACACCGGCCAACTGGAGTGTTTGTGGATGATCAAGGTGTGGTTTTGAGAATATATAACACATGCATTGATCTATCGGAACTCCCTTTGTGTAAAACCACCATGGTGGACAAAATGCCCAAATAGCCCCTAGAATATGCAACTGCCACATGGAGATGGTGAACCAGTGTGACAGAAGCAGTTGCATCACCACACTTTCCAACTGGAGTGTGTGAGGATCATCAAGGTGTGGATTTGAGAATATATAGCATGTGCAATGATCTCTTGGGACTCCATTTGTCTCAAACAACCATAGTGGACAGAAAGCCCAAAGAGCCCCCTGGAATTTGCAACTACCACATCGAGATGGTGAACTAGTGTGATAGAAGCAGTTGCATCACCACACCGGCCAACTGGAGTGTGTGTGGATCATCAAGGTGTGGTTTTGAGAATATATAACACGTGCATTGATCTCTAGGGACTCCATTTGTGTCAAACAACCATGGTGGAAAGAAATCCCAAATACCCCTGGAATATGCAACTGCCAGATGGAGATGGTGAACTAGTGTGACAGAAGTAGTTACATCAACACACCAGCCAACTGGAGTGTGTGTAGATCATCAAGGTGTGGTTTTGAGAATATATAACACATGCATTTATCTCTAGGGACTCCATTTGTGTCAAATAACCATGGTGGACAAAAAGCCCAAATAGCCCCTGGAATATGCAACTGCCACATGGAGATGGTGAATCAGTGTGACAGAAGTAGTTGCATCACCACACCGGCTAATTGGAGTGTGTGTGGATCATCCAGGTGTGGTTTTGAGAATATATAACACACGAATTGATCTATATGGACTCCATTTGTTTCAAACAACCATGGTGGACAGAAAGCCCAAATAGCCCCTAGAATATGCAACTACCATATGGAGATGGTGAACCAGTGGGTCAGAAGCAGTTGCATCACCACACCGGCCAACTGGAGTGTGTATGGATTATGAAGGTATGGTTTTGAGAATATTTAACACATGCATTGATCTATAGGGACTCCATTTGTGTCAAACAACCATGGTGGACCGAAAGACCAAATAACCTCTGGAATATGCAATTGCCACGTGGAAATGGTGAACCAGTGTGACAGAAGCAGTTGCATCACCACACCGGCCAACTGGAGTGTGTGTGGATCATCAAGGTATGGTTTTGAGAATATATAACACATGCATTGATCTATAGGGACTCCATTTATGTAAAACATCTAGGGTGGACAGAAAGACCAAATAGCCCCTGGAATATGCAACTGCCACATGGAGATGGTGAACCAGTGTGACAGAAGCAGTTGCATCACCACACCGACCAACTGGAGTGTGTGTGGATCATCAAGGTGTGGTTTTGAGAATATATAACACATGCATTGATCACTTGGGACTCCATTTTTGTCAAACAACCATAGTGGACAGAAAGCTCAAATAGCCCCTCGATTATGCAACTGCCACATGGAGATGGTGAACCAGTGTGACAGAAGCAGTTGCATCACCACACCGGCCAACTGGAGTGTGTGTGGATCATCAAGGTGTGGTTTTGAGAAAATATAACACATGCATTGATCAGTAGGGACTCCATTTTTGTCAAACAACCATAGTGGACAGAAAGCTTAAATAGCCCCTCGATTATGCAACTGCCACATGGAGATGGTGAACCAGTGTGACAGAAGCAGTTGCATCACCACACCGCCAAGCTGGAGTGTGTGTGGATCATCAAGGTGTGGTTTGAGAAAATATAACACATGCATTGATCAGTAGGGACTCCATTTTGTCAAACAACCATAGTGGATGAAAGCTCAAATAGCCCTCGATTATGCAAGCGCCACATGGAGATGGTGAACCGGTGTGTGAAGGTTGCATCACCACACCGCCAAGCTGGAGTGTGTGTGGATTATCAAGGTGTGGTTTGAGAATATATAACACATGCATTGATCACTAGGGACTCCATTTTGTCAAACAACCATAGTGGATGAAGCTCAAATAGCCCCTCGATTATGCAACTGCCACATGGAGATGGTGAACCAGTGTGACAGAAGCAGTTGCATCACCACACCTTCCAACTGGAGTGTGTGAGGATCATCAAGGTGTGGTTTTGAGAATATATAACATATGCAATGATCTATTGGGACTCCATTTGTCTCAAACAACCATAGTGGACAGAAAGCCCAAATAGCCCCCTGGAATTTGCAACTACCACATCGAGATGGTGAACTAGTGTGATAGAAGCAGTTGCATCACCACACCAGCCAACTGGAGTGTGTGTGGATCATCAAGGTATGGTTTTGAGAATATATAACACATGCATTGATCTATAGGGACTCCATTTGTATAAAACATCCAGGGTGGACAGAAAGACCAAATAGCCCCTGGAATATGCAACTGCCACATGGAGATGGTGAACTAGTGTGACAGAAGCAGTTGCATCACCACACCGGCCAACTGGAGTGTGTGTGGATCATCAAGGTGTGGTTTTGAGAATATATAACACATGCATTGATCTATAGGGACTCCATTTGTGTCAAACAACCATAGTGGACAGAAAGCTCAAATAGCCCCTCGATTATGCAACTGCCAAATGGAGATGGTGAACGATGTATGACGGTTGCATCACCACACCTGCCAACTGGAGTGTGTGTGGATCATCAAGGTGTGGTTTTGAGAAAATATAACACATGCATTGATCTATCGGGACTCCATTTGTGTAAAACCAGCATGGTGGACAAAATGCCCAAATAGCCCCTGGAATATGCAAGCGCCGGATGGAGATGGTGAACAGTGTGTGAGCGGTTGCATCACCACACCTTCCAACTGGAGTGTGTGAGGATCATCAAGGTGTGGTTTTGAGAATATATAACATATGCAATGATCTCTTGGGACTCCATTTGTCTCAAACAACCATAGTGGACAGAAAGCCCAAATAGCCCCCTAGAATTTGCAACTACCACATCGAGATGGTGAACTAGTGTGATAGAAGCAGTTGCATCACCACACCAGCCAACTGGAGTGTGTGTGGATCATCAAGGTATGGTTTTGTGAATATATAACACATGCATTGATCTATAGGGACTCCATTTGTGTAAAACATCCAGGGTGGACAGAAAGACCAAATAGCCCCTGGAATATGCAACTGCCACATGGAGATGGTGAACCGGTGATGAAGCGGTTGCATCACCACACCGGCCAACTGGAGTGTGTGTGGATCATCAAGGTGTGGTTTTGAGAATCTATAACACATGCATTGATCACTAGCGACTCCATTTTGTCAAACAACCATAGTGATGAGAAAGCTCAAATAGCCCTCAATTATGCAAGCGCCAAATGGAGATGGTGAACCCGGTGTGAAGCAGGTTGCATCACCACACCGACCAAGCTGGAGTGTGTGTGTGGATCATCGAGGTGTGGTTTTGAGAAAATATAACACATGCATTGATCAGTAGGGACTCCATTTTTGTCAAACAACCATAGTGGACAGAAAGCTCAAATAGCCCCTCGATTATGCAACTGCCACATGGAGATGGTGAACCAGTGTGACAGAAGCAGTTGCATCACCACACCGGCCAACTGGAGTGTTTGTGGATTATCAAGGTGTGGTTTTGAGAATATATAACACATGCATTGATCTATCGGGACTCCATTTGTGTAAAACCACCATGGTGGACAAAATGCCCAAATAGCCCCTGGAATATGCAACTGCCACATGGAGATGGTGAACTAGTGTGACAGAAGCAGTTGCATCACCACACCTTCCAACTGGAGTGTGTGAGGATCATCAAGGTGTGGTTTTGAGAATATATAACATATGCAATGATATCTTGGGACTCCATTTGTCTCAAACAACCATAGTGGACAGAAAGCCCAAATAGCCCCCTGGAATTTGCAACTACCACATCGAGATGGTGAACTAGTGTGATAGAAGCAGTTGCATCACCACACCAGCCAACTGGAGTGTGTGTGGATCATCAAGGTATGGTTTGGAGAATATATAACACATGCATTGATCTATAGGGACTCCATTTGTGTAAAACATCCAGGGTGGACAGAAAGACCAAATAGCCCCTGGAATATGCAACTGCCACATGGAGATGGTGAACCAGTGTGACAGAAGCAGTTGCATCACCACACCGGCCAACTGGAGTGTGTGTGGATCATCAAGGTGTGGTTTTGAGAATATATAACACATGCATTGATCTATAGGGACTCCATTTGTGTCAAACAACCATAGTGGACAGAAAGCTCAAATAGCCCCTCGATTATGCAACTGCCAAATGGAGATGGTGAACCAGTGTGACAGAAGCAGTTGCATCACCACACCGGCCAACTGGAGTGTGTGTGGATCATCAAGGTGTGGTTTTGAGAAAATATAACACATGCATTGATCTATCGGGACTCCATTTGTGTAAAACCAGCATGGTGGACAAAATGCCCAAATAGCCCCTGGAATATGCAACTGCCAGATGGAGATGGTGAACCAGTGTGACAGAAGCAGTTGCATCACCACACCTTCCAACTGGAGTGTGTGAGGATCATCAAGGTGTGGTTTTGAGAATATATAACATATGCAATGATCTCTTGGGACTCCATTTGTCTCAAACAACCATAGTGGACAGAAAGCCCAAATAGCCCCCTGGAATTTGCAACTACCACATCGAGATGGTGAACTAGTGTGATAGAAGCAGTTGCATCACCACACCAGCCAACTGGAGTGTGTGTGGATCATCAAGGTATGGTTTTGTGAATATATAACACATGCATTGATCTATAGGGACTCCATTTGTGTAAAACATCCAGGGTGGACAGAAAGACCAAATAGCCCCTGGAATATGCAACTGCCACATGGAGATGGTGAACCAGTGTGACAGAAGCAGTTGCATCACCACACCGGCCAACTGGAGTGTGTGTGGATCATCAAGGTGTGGTTTTGAGAATCTATAACACATGCATTGATCACTAGCGACTCCATTTTTGTCAAACAACCATAGTGGACAGAAAGCTCAAATAGCCCCTCAATTATGCAACTGCCAAATGGAGATGGTGAACCAGTGTGACAGAAGCAGTTGCATCACCACACCGACCAACTGGAGTGTGTGTGGATCATCGAGGTGTGGTTTTGAGAAAATATAACACATGCATTGATCAGTAGGGACTCCATTTTTGTCAAACAACCATAGTGGACAGAAAGCTCAAATAGCCCCTCGATTATGCAACTGCCACATGGAGATGGTGAACCAGTGTGACAGAAGCAGTTGCATCACCACACCGGCCAACTGGAGTGTTTGTGGATTATCAAGGTGTGGTTTTGAGAATATATAACACATGCATTGATCTATCGGGACTCCATTTGTGTAAAACCACCATGGTGGACAAAATGCCCAAATAGCCCCTGGAATATGCAACTGCCACATGGAGATGGTGAACCAGTGTGACAGAAGCAGTTGCATCACCACACCTTCCAACTGGAGTGTGTGAGGATCATCAAGGTGTGGTTTTGAGAATATATAACATATGCAATGATCTCTTGGGACTCCATTTGTCTCAAACAACCATAGTGGACAGAAAGCCCAAATAGCCCCCTGGAATTTGCAACTACCACATCGAGATGGTGAACTAGTGTGATAGAAGCAGTTGCATCACCACACCAGCCAACTGGAGTGTGTGTGGATCATCAAGGTATGGTTTTGAGAATATATAACACATGCATTGATCTATAGGGACTCCATTTGTGTAAAACATCCAGGGTGGACAGAAAGACCAAATAGCCCCTGGAATATGCAACTGCCACATGGAGATGGTGAACCAGTGTGACAGAAGCAGTTGCATCACCACACCGGCCAACTGGAGTGTGTGTGGATCATCAAGGTGTGGTTTTGATAATATATAACACATGCATTGATCACTAGCGACTCCATTTTTGTCAAACAACCATAGTGGACAGAAAGCTCAAATAGCCCCTCGATTATGCAACTGCCACATGGAGATGGTGAACCAGTGTGACAGAAGCAGTTGCATCACCACACCGGCCAACTGGAGTGTTTGTGGATTATCAAGGTGTGGTTTTGAGAATATATAACACATTCATTGATCTATCGGAACTCCATTTGTGTAAAACCACCATGGTGGACAAAATGCGCAAATAGCCCCTGGAATATGCCACTGCCACATGGAGATGGTGAACCAGTGTGACAGAAGCAGTTGCATCACCACACCTTCCAACTGGAGTGTGTGAGGATCATCAAGGTGTGGTTTTGAGAATATATAGCATGTGCAATGATCTCTTTGGACTCCATTTGTCTCAAACAACCATAGTGGACAGAAAGGCCAAATAGCCCCCTGGAATTTGCAACTACCACATCGAGATGGTGAACTAGTGTGATAGAAGCAGTTGCATCACCACACCGGCCAACTGGAGTGTGTGTGGATCATCAAGGTGTGGTTTTGAGAATATATAACATGTGCATTGATCTCTAGGGACTCCATTTGTGTCAAACAACCATGGTGGAAAGAAATCCCAAATACCCCTGGAATATGCAACTGCCAGATGGAGATGGTGAACTAGTGTGACAGAAGTAGTTACATCAACACACCAGCCAACTGGAGTGTGTGTAGATCATCAAGGTGTGGTTTTGAGAATATATAACACATGCATTTATCTCTAGGGACTCCATTTGTGTCAAATAACCATGGTGGACAAAAAGCCCAAATAGCCCCTGGAATATGTAACTGCCACATGGAGATGGTGAATCAGTGTGACAGAAGTAGTTGCATCACCACACCGGCTAATTGGAGTGTGTGTGGATCATCCAGGTGTGGTTTTTAGAATATATAACACACGAATTGATCTATATGGACTCCATTTGTTTCAAACAACCATGGTGGACAGAAAGCCCAAATAGCCCCTAGAATATGCAACTACCATATGGAGATGGTGAACCAGTGGGTCAGAAGAAGTTGCATCACCACACTAGCCAACTGGAGTGTGTGTGGATTATGAAGGTATGGTTTTGAGAATATTTAACACATGCATTGATCTATAGGGACTCCATTTGTGTCAAACAACCATGGTGGACCGAAAGACCAAATAACCTCTGGAATATGCAATTGTCACGTGGAAATGGTGAACCAGTGTGACAGAAGCAGTTGCATCACCACACCGGCCAACTGGAGTGTGTGTGGATCATCAAGGTGTGGTTTTGAGAATATATAACACATGCATTGATCACTAGGGACTCCATTTTTGTCAAACAACCATAGTGGACAGAAAGCTCAAATAGCCCCTCGATTATGCAACTGCCACATGGAGATGGTGAACCAGTGTGACAGAAGCAGTTGCATCACCACACCGGCCAACTGGAGTGTGTGTGGATCATCAAGGTGTGGTTTTGAGAAAATATAACACATGCATTGATCAGTAGGGACTCCATTTTTGTCAAACAACCATAGTGGACAGAAAGCTCAAATAGCCCCTCGATTATGCAACTGCCACATGGAGATGGTGAACCAGTGTGACAGAAGCAGTTGCATCACCACACCGGCCAACTGGAGTGTTTGTGGATCATCAAGGTGTGGTTTTGAGAAAATATAGCACATGCATTGATCTATCGGGACTCCATTTGTGTAAAACCACCATGGTGGACAAAATGCCCAAATAGCCCCTGGAATATGCAACTGCCAGATGGAGATGGTGAACCAGTGTGACAGAAGCAGTTGCATCACCACACCTTCCAACTGGAGTGTGTGAGGATCATCAAGGTGTGGTTTTGAGAATATATAACATATGCAATGATCTCTTGGGACTCCATTTGTCTCAAACAACCATAGTGGATAGAAAGCCCAAATAGCCCCCTGGAATTTGCAACTACCACATCGAGATGGTGAACTAGTGTGATAGAAGCAGTTGCATCACCACACCAGCCAACTGGAGTGTGTGTGGATCATCAAGGTATGGTTTTGAGAATATATAACACATGCATTGATCTATAGGGACTCCATTTGTGTAAAACATCCAGGGTGGACAGAAAGACCAAATAGCCCCTGGAATATGCAACTGCCACATGGAGATGGTGAACCAGTGTGACAGAAGCAGTTGCATCACCACACCGGCCAACTGGAGTGTGTGTGGATCATCAAGGTGTGGTTTTGAGAATATATAACACATGCATTGATCACTAGCGCCTCCATTTTTGTCAAACAACCATAGTGGACAGAAAGCTCAAATAGCCCCTCGATTATGCAACTGCCACATGGAGATGGTGAACAGTGTGTGTGAAGCGGTTGCATCACCACACCGCCAACCGGAGTGTGTGGATCATCAAGGTGTGGTTTTGAGAAAATATAACACATGCATTGATCAGTAGGGACTCCATTTTTGTCAAACAACCATAGTGGACAGAAAGCTCAAATAGCCCCTCGATTATGCAACTGCCACATGGAGATGGTGAACCAGTGTGACAGAAGCAGTTGCATCACCACACCGGCCAACTGGAGTGTTTGTGGATTATCAAGGTGTGGTTTTGAGAATATATAACACATGCATTGATCTATCGGGACTCCATTTGTGTAAAACCACCATGGTGGACAAAATTCGCAAATAGCCCCTGGAATATGCCACTGCCACATGGAGATGGTGAACAAGTGTGACAGAAGCAGTTGCATCACCACACCTTCCAACTGGAGTGTGTGAGGATCATCAAGGTGTGGTTTTGAGAATATATAGCATGTGCAATGATCTCTTTGGACTCCATTTGTCTCAAACAACCATAGTGGACAGAAAGCCCAAGTAGCCCCTGAATTTGCAACTACCACATCGAGATGGTGAACTAGTGTGATAGAAGGTTGCATCACCACACCGCCAAGCTGGAGTGTGTGTGGATCATCAAGGTGTGGTTTTGAGAATATATAACATGTGCATTGATCTCTAGGGACTCCATTTGTGTCAAACAACCATGGTGGAAAGAAATCCCAAATACCCCTGGAATATGCAACTGCTAGATGGAGATGGTGAACTAGTGTGACAGAAGTAGTTACATCAACACACCAGCCAACTGGAGTGTGTGTAGATCATCAAGGTGTGGTTTTGAGAATATATAACACATGCATTTATCTCTAGGGACTCCATTTGTGTCAAATAACCATGGTGGACAAAAAGCCCAAATAGCCCCTGGAATATGTAACTGCCACATGGAGATGGTGAATCAGTGTGACAGAAGTAGTTGCATCACCACACCGGCTAATTGGAGTGTGTGTGGATCATCCAGGTGTGGTTTTTAGAATATATAACACACGAATTGATCTATATGGACTCCATTTGTTTCAAACAACCATGGTGGACAAAGCCCAAATAGCCCCTAGAATATGCAACTACCATATGGAGATGGTGAACCAGTGGGTCAGAAGAAGTTGCATCACCACACTAGCCAACTGGAGTGTGTGTGGATTATGAAGGTATGGTTTTGAGAATATTTAACACATGCATTGATCTATAGGGACTCCATTTGTGTCAAACAACCATGGTGGACCGAAAGACCAAATAACCTCTGGAATATGCAATTGTCACGTGGAAATGGTGAACCAGTGTGACAGAAGCAGTTGCATCACCACACCGGCCAACTGGAGTGTGTGTGGATCATCAAGGTGTGGTTTTGAGAAAATATAACACATGCATTGATCAGTAGGGACTCCATTTTGTCAAACAACCATAGTGGATGAAAGCTCAAATAGCCCCTCGATTATGCAACTGCCACATGGAGATGGTGAACCAGTGTGACAGAAGCAGTTGCATCACCACACCGGCCAACTGGAGTGTGTGGATCATCAAGGTGTGGTTTTGAGAAAATATAACACATGCATTGATCAGTAGGGACTCCATTTTTGTCAAACAACCATAGTGGACAGAAAGCTCAAATAGCCCCTCGATTATGCAACTGCCACATGGAGATGGTGAACCAGTGTGACAGAAGCAGTTGCATCACCACACCGGCCAACTGGAGTGTTTGTGGATCATCAAGGTGTGGTTTTGAGAAAATATAGCACATGCATTGATCTATCGGGACTCCATTTGTGTAAAACCACCATGGTGGACAAAATGCCCAAATAGCCCCTGGAATATGCAACTGCCAGATGGAGATGGTGAACCAGTGTGAGAAAGGTTGCATCACCACACCTTCCAACTGGAGTGTGTGAGGATCATCAAGGTGTGGTTTTGAGAATATATAACATATGCAATGATCTCTTGGGACTCCATTTGTCTCAAACAACCATAGTGGACAGAAAGCCCAAATAGCCCCCTGGAATTTGCAACTACCACATCGAGATGGTGAACTAGTGTGATAGAAGCAGTTGCATCACCACACCAGCCAACTGGAGTGTGTGTGGATCATCAAGGTATGGTTTTGAGAATATATAACACATGCATTGATCTATAGGGACTCCATTTGTGTAAAACATCCAGGGTGGACAGAAAGACCAAATAGCCCCTGGAATATGCAACTGCCACATGGAGATGGTGAACCAGTGTGACAGAAGCAGTTGCATCACCACACCCAACTGGAGTGTGTGTGGATCATCAAGGTGTGGTTTTGAGAATATATAACACATGCATTGATCACTAGCGACTCCATTTTTGTCAAACAACCATAGTGGACAGAAAGCTCAAATAGCCCCTCGATTATGCAACTGCCACATGGAGATGGTGAACCAGTGTGACAGAAGCAGTTGCATCACCACACCGGCCAACTGGAGTGTGTGTGGATCATCAAGGTGTGGTTTTGAGAAAATATAACACATGCATTGATCAGTAGGGACTCCATTTTTGTCAAACAACCATAGTGATGAAAGCTCAAATAGCCCCTCGATTATGCAACTGCCACATGGAGATGGTGAACCAGTGTGACAGAAGCAGTTGCATCACCACACCGGCCAACTGGAGTGTTTGTGGATTATCAAGGTGTGGTTTTGAGAATATATAACACATGCATTGATCTATCGGGACTCCATTTGTGTAAAACCACCATGGTGGACAAAATGCCCAAATAGCCCCTGGAATATGCAACTGCCACATGGAGATGGTGAACCAGTGTGACAGAAGCAGTTGCATCACCACACCTTCCAACTGGAGTGTGTGAGGATCATCAAGGTGTGGTTTTGAGAATATATAACATATGCAATGATCTCTTGGGACTCCATTTGTCTCAAACAACCATAGTGGACAGAAAGGCCAAATAGCCCCCTGGAATTTGCAACTACCACATCGAGATGGTGAACTAGTGTGATAGAAGCAGTTGCATCACCACACCAGCCAACTGGTGTGTGTGTGGATCATCAAGGTATGGTTTGGAGAATATATAACACATGCATTGATATATAGGGACTCCATTTGTGTAAAACATCCAGGGTGGACAGAAAGACCAAATAGCCCCTGGAATATGCAACTGCCACATGGAGATGGTGAACCAGTGTGACAGAAGCAGTTGCATCACCACACCGGCCAACTGGAGTGTGTGTGGATCATCAAGGTGTGGTTTTGAGAATATATAACACATGCATTGATCACTAGCGACTCCATTTTTGTCAAACAACCATAGTGGATGAAGCTCAAATAGCCCCTCGATTATGCAAGCGCCACATGGAGATGGTGAACCAAAGGTGATGAGAAGCAGTTGCATCACCACACCGGCCAACTGGAGTGTTTGTGGATTATCAAGGTGTGGTTTTGAGAATATATAACACATTCATTGATCTATCGGAACTCCATTTGTGTAAAACCACCATGGTGGACAAAATGCGCAAATAGCCCCTGGAATATGCAACTGCCACATGGAGATGGTGAACCAGTGTGACAGAAGCAGTTGCATCACCACACCTTCCAACTGGAGTGTGTGAGGATCATCAAGGTGTGGTTTTGAGAATATATAGCATGTGCAATGATCTCTTTGGACTCCATTTTTCTCAAACAACCATAGTGGACAGAAAGCCCAAATAGCCCCCTAGAATTTGCAACTACCACATCGAGATGGTGAACTAGTGTGATAGAAGCAGTTGCATCACCACACCGGCCAACTGGAGTTTGTGTGGATCATCAAGGTGTGGTTTTGAGAATATATAACACATGCATTGATCTATCGGGACTCCATTTGTGTAAAACCACCATGGTGGACAAAATGCCCAAATAGCCCCTGGAATATGCAACTGCCACATGGAGATGGTGAACTAGTGTGACAGAAGCAGTTGCATCACCACACCTTCCAACTGGAGTGTGTGAGGATCATCAAGGTGTGGTTTTGAGAATATATAACATATGCAATGATCTCTTGGGACTCCATTTGTCTCAAACAACCATAGTGGACAGAAAGGCCAAATAGCCCCCTGGAATTTGCAACTACCACATCGAGATGGTGAACTAGTGTGATAGAAGCAGTTGCATCACCACACCAGCCAACTGGTGTGTGTGTGGATCATCAAGGTATGGTTTGGAGAATATATAACACATGCATTGATATATAGGGACTCCATTTGTGTAAAACATCCAGGGTGGACAGAAAGACCAAATAGCCCCTGGAATATGCAACTGCCACATGGAGATGGTGAACCAGTGTGACAGAAGCAGTTGCGTCACCACACCGCCAACCGGGTGTGTGTGGATCATCAAGGTGTGGTTTTGAGAATATATAACACATGCATTGATCACTAGCGACTCCATTTTTGTCAAACAACCATAGTGGACAGAAAGCTCAAATAGCCCCTCGATTATGCAACTGCCACATGGAGATGGTGAACCAGTGTGACAGAAGCAGTTGCATCACCACACCGGCCAACTGGAGTGTTTGTGGATTATCAAGGTGTGGTTTTGAGAATATATAACACATTCATTGATCTATCGGAACTCCATTTGTGTAAAACCACCATGGTGGACAAAATGCGCAAATAGCCCCTGGAATATGCAACTGCCACATGGAGATGGTGAACCAGGTGTGATGAAGCGGTTGCATCACCACACCTTCCAACTGGAGTGTGTGAGGATCATCAAGGTGTGGTTTTGAGAATATATAGCATGTGCAATGATCTCTTTGGACTCCATTTGTCTCAAACAACCATAGTGGACAGAAAGCCCAAATAGCCCCCTGGAATTTGCAACTACCACATCGAGATGGTGAACTAGTGTGATAGAAGCAGTTGCATCACCACACCGGCCAACTGGAGTGTGTGTGGATCATCAAGGTGTGGTTTTGAGAATATATAACACATGCATTGATCTATCGGGACTCCATTTGTGTAAAACCACCATGGTGGACAAAATGCCCAAATAGCCCCTGGAATATGCAACTGCCACATGGAGATGGTGAACTAGTGTGACAGAAGCAGTTGCATCACCACACCTTCCAACTGGAGTGTGTGAGGATCATCAAGGTGTGGTTTTGAGAATATATAACATATGCAATGATCTCTTGGGACTCCATTTGTCTCAAACAACCATAGTGGACAGAAAGGCCAAATACCCCCTGGAATTTGCAACTACCACATCGAGATGGTGAACTAGTGTGAAAGAAGCAGTTGCATCACCACACCAGCCAACTGGTGTGTGTGTGGATCATCAAGGTATGGTTTGGAGAATATATAACACATGCATTGATATATAGGGACTCCATTTGTGTAAAACATCCAGGGTGGACAGAAAGACCAAATAGCCCCTGGAATATGCAACTGCCACATGGAGATGGTGAACCAGGTGATGAAGCGGTTCACCACACACCGGCCACCTGGAGTGTGTGTGGATCATCAAGGTGTGGTTTTGAGAATATATAACACATGCATTGATCACTAGCGACTCCATTTTTGTCAAACAACCATAGTGGATGAGCTCAAATAGCCCCTCGATTATGCAACTGCCACATGGAGATGGTGAACCAGTGTGACAGAAGCAGTTGCATCACCACACCGGCCAACTGGAGTGTTTGTGGATTATCAAGGTGTGGTTTTGAGAATATATAACACATTCATTGATCTATCGGAACTCCATTTTTGTAAAACCACCATGGTGGACAAAATGCGCAAATAGCCCCTGGAATATGCAACTGCCACATGGAGATGGTGAACCAGTGTGACAGAAGCAGTTGCATCACCACACCTTCCAACTGGAGTGTGTGAGGATCATCAAGGTGTGGTTTTGAGAATATATAGCATGTGCAATGATCTCTTTGGACTCCATTTGTCTCAAACAACCATAGTGGACAGAAAGCCCAAATAGCCCCCTGGAATTTGCAACTACCACATCGAGATGGTGAACTAGTGTGATAGAAGCAGTTGCATCACCACACCGGCCAACTGGAGTGTGTGTGGATCATCAAGGTGTGGTTTTGAGAATATATAACATGTGCATTGATCTCTAGGGACTCCATTTGTGTCAAACAACCATGGTGGAAAGAAATCCCAAATACCCCTGGAATATGCAACTGCCAGATGGAGATGGTGAACTAGTGTGACAGAAGTAGTTACATCAACACACCAGCCAACTGGAGTGTGTAGATCATCAAGGTGTGGTTTTGAGAATATATAACACATGCATTTATCTCTAGGGACTCCATTTGTGTCAAATAACCATGGTGGACAAAAAGCCCAAATAGCCCCTGGAATATGCAACTGCCACATGGAGATGGTGAATCAGTGTGACAGAAGTAGTTGCATCACCACACCGGCTAATTGGAGTGTGTGTGGATCATCCAGGTGTGGTTTTTAGAATATATAACACACGAATTGATCTATATGGACTCCATTTGTTTCAAACAACCATGGTGGACAGAAAGCCCAAATAGCCCCTAGAATATGCAACTACCATATGGAGATGGTGAACCAGTGGGTCAGAAGCAGTTGCATCACCACACCAGCCAACCGAGTGTGTGTGTGGATTATGAAGGTATGGTTTGAGAATATTTAACACATGCATTGATCTATAGGGACTCCATTTGTGTCAAACAACCATGGTGGACCGAAAGACCAAATAAC
Source organism: Avena insularis (assembly GCA_023614405.1). Taxonomy (NCBI): domain Eukaryota; kingdom Viridiplantae; phylum Streptophyta; class Magnoliopsida; order Poales; family Poaceae; genus Avena; species Avena insularis. The sequence continues at coordinate 274,289,834 of CM042692.1, forward strand.
CTCTGGAATATGCAATTGCCACGTGGAAATGGTGAACCAGTGTGACAGAAGCAGTTGCATCACCACACCGGCCAACTGGAGTGTGTGTGGATCATCAAGGTATGGTTTTGAGAATATATAACACATGCAATTATCTATAGGGACTCCATTTGTGTAAAACATCTAGGGTGGACAGAAAGACCAAATAGCCCCTGGAATATGCAACTGCCACATAGAGATGGTGAACCAGTGTGACAGAAGCAGTTGCATCACCACATCGGCCAACTGGAGTGTGTGTGGATCATCAAGGTGTGGTTTTTAGAATATATAACACATGCATTGATCACTAGGGACTCCATTTTTGTCAAACAACCATAGTGATGAAGCTCAAATAGCCCTCGATTATGCAATCGCCACATGGAGATGGTGAACCAGGTGATGTAAGCCAGTTGCATCACCACACCGGCCAACTGGAGTGTGTGTGGATCATCAAGGTGTGGTTTTGAGAAAATATAACACATGCATTGATCAGTAAGGACTCCATTTTTGTCAAACAACCATAGTGGACAGAAAGCTCAAATAGCCCCTCGATTATGCAACTGCCACATGGAGATGGTGAACCAGTGTGATAGAAGCAGTTGCATCACCACACCGGCCAACTGGAGTGTTTGTGGATCATCAAGGTGTGGTTTTGAGAAAATATAACACATGCATTGATCAGTAGGGACTCCATTTTGTCAAACAACCATAGTGGATGTAAAGCTCAAATAGCCCTCGATTATGCAAGCGCCACATGGAGATGGTGAACCAGGTGTATGAGCGGTTGCATCACCACACCGGCCAACTGGAGTGTTTGTGGATTATCAAGGTGTGGTTTTGAGAATATATAACACATGCATTGATCTATCGGGACTCCATTTGTGTAAAACCACCATGGTGGACAAAATGCCCAAATAGCCCCTGGAATATGCAACTGCCAGATGGAGATGGTGAACCAGTGTGACAGAAGCAGTTGCATCACCACACCTTCCAACTGGAGTGTGTGAGGATCATCAAGGTGTGGTTTTGAGAATATATAACATATGCAATGATCTCTTGGGACTCCATTTGTCTCAAACAACCATAGTGGACAGAAAGCCCAAATAGCCCCCTGGAATTTGCAACTACCACATCGAGATGGTGAACTAGTGTAATAGAAGCAGTTGCATCACCACACCAGCCAACTGGAGTGTGTGTGGATCATCAAGGTATGGTTTTGTGAATATATAACACATGCATTGATCTATAGGGACTCCATTTGTGTAAAACATCCAGGGTGGACAGAAAGACCAAATAGCCCCTGGAATATGCAACTGCCACATGGAGATGGTGAACCAGTGTGACAGAAGCAGTTGCATCACCACACCGGCCAACTGGAGTGTGTGTGGATCATCAAGGTGTGGTTTTGAGAATATATAACACATGCATTGATCACTAGCGACTCCATTTTTGTCAAACAACCATAGTGGACAGAAAGCTCAAATAGCCCCTCGATTATGCAACTGCCACATGGAGATGGTGAAGCAGTGTGACAGAAGCAGTTGCATCACCACACCGGCCAACTGGAGTGTTTGTGGATTATCAAGGTGTGGTTTTGAGAATATATAACACATTCATTGATCTATCGGAACTCCATTTGTGTAAAACCACCATGGTGGACAAAATGCGCAAATAGCCCCTAGAATATGCAACTGCCACATGGAGATGGTGAACCAGTGTGACAGAGGCAGTTGCATCACCACACCTTCCAACTGGAGTGTGTGAGGATCATCAAGGTGTGTTTTTGAGAATATATAGCATGTGCAATGATCTCTTTGGACTCCATTTGTCTCAAACAACCATAGTGGACAGAAAGCCCAAATAGCCCCCTGGAATTTGCAACTACCACATCGAGATGGTGAACTAGTGTGATAGAAGCAGTTGCATCACCACACCGGCCAACTGGAGTGTGTGTGGATCATCAAGGTGTGGTTTTCAGAATATATAACATGTGCATTGATCTCTAGGGACTCAATTTGTGTCAAACAACCATGGTGGAAAGAAATCCCAAATACCCCTGGAATATGCAACTGCCAGATGGAGATGGTGAACCAGTGTGACAGAAGTAGTTACATCAACACACCAGCCAACTGGAGTGTGTGTAGATCATCAAGGTGTGGTTTTGAGAATATATAACACATGCATTTATCTCTAGGGACTCCATTTGTGTCAAATAACCATGGTGGACAAAAAGCCCAAATAGCCCCTGGAATATGCAACTGCCACATGGAGATGGTGAATCGCAATGAAGTAGTTGCATCACCACACCGGCTAATTGGAGTGTGTGTGGATCATCCAGGTGTGGTTTTTAGAATATATAACACACGAATTGATCTATATGGACTCCATTTGTTTCAAACAACCATGGTGGACAGAAAGCCCAAATAGCCCCTAGAATATGCAACTACCATATGGAGATGGTGAACCAGTGGGTCAGAAGCAGTTGCATCACCACACCAGCCAACTGGAGTGTGTGTGGATTATGAATGTATGGTTTTGAGAATATTTAACACATGCATTGATCTATAGGGACTCCATTTGTGTCAAACAACCATGGTGGACCGAAAGACCAAATAACCTCTGGAATATGCAATTGCCACGTGGAAATGGTGAACCAGTGTGACAGAAGCAGTTGCATCACCACACCGGCCAACTGGAGTGTGTGTGGATCATCAAGGTAAGGTTTTGAGAATATATAACACATGCAATTATCTATAGGGACTCCATTTGTGTAAAACATCTAGGGTGGATGAAGACCAAATAGCCTCGGAATATGCAATCGCCACATAGAGATGGTGAACCAAAGGTGATGTAAGCGGTTGCATCACCACATCGGCCAACCGGAGTGTGTGGATCATCAAGGTGTGGTTTTTAGAATATATAACACATGCATTGATCACTAGGGACTCCATTTTGTCAAACAACCATAGTGACAGAAAGCTCAAATAGCCCTCGATTATGCAATCGCCACATGGAGATGGTGAACCAAAGGTGTGTAAGCAGCTTGCATCACCACACCGCCAACCGGAGTGTGTGTGGATCATCAAGGTGTGGTTTTGAGAAAATATAACACATGCATTGATCAGTAAGGACTCCATTTTTGTCGAACAACCATAGTGGACAGAAAGCTCAAATAGCCCCTCGATTATGCAACTGCCACATGGAGATGGTGAACCAGTGTGACAGAAGCAGTTGCATCACCACACCGGCCAACTGGAGTGTTTGTGGATCATCAAGGTGTGGTTTTGAGAAAATATAACACATGCATTGATCAGTAGGGACTCCATTTTTGTCAAACAACCATAGTGGACAGAAAGCTCAAATAGCCCCTAGATTATGCAACTGCCACATGGAGATGGTGAACCAGGTGATGTAAGGTTGCATCACCACACCGCCAACCGGAGTGTTTGTGGATTATCAAGGTGTGGTTTTGAGAATATATAACACATGCATTGATCTATCGGGACTCCATTTGTGTAAAACCACCATGGTGGATAAAATGCCCAAATAGCCCCTGGAATATGCAACTGCCAGATGGAGATGGTGAACGGTGATGTGAGAAGTTGCATCACCACACCTTCCAACTGGAGTGTGTGAGGATCATCAAGGGGTGGTTTTGAGAATATATAACATATGCAATGATCTCTTGGGACTCCATTTGTCTCAAACAACCATAGTGGACAGAAATCCCAAATAGCCCCCTGGAATTTGCAACTACCACATCGAGATGGTGAACTAGTGTGATAGAAGCAGCATCACCACACCAGCCAACCGGAGTGTGTGGATCATCAAGGTATGGTTTTGAGAATATATAACACATGCATTGATCTATAGGGACTCCATTTGTGTAAAACATCCAGGGTGGACAGAAAAACCAAATAGCAACTGGAATATGCAACTGCCACATGGAGATGGTGAACCAGTGTGACAGAAGCAGTTGCATCACCACACCGGCCAACTGGAGTGTGTGTGGATCATCAAGGTGTGGTTTTGAGAATATATAACACATGCATTGATCACTAGCGACTCCATTTTTGTCAAACAACCATAGTGGACAGAAAGCTCAAATAGCCCCTCGATTATGCAACTGCCACATGGAGATGGTGAACCAGTGTGACAGAAGCAGTTGCATCACCACACCGGCCAACTAGAGTGTGTGTGGATCATCAAGGTGTGGTTTTGAGAATATATAACACATGCATTGATCACTAGGGACTCCATTTTTGTCAAACAACCATAGTGATGAAAGCTCAAATAGCCCCTCGATTATGCAACTGCCACATGGAGATGGTGAACCAGTGTGACAGAAGCAGTTGCATCACCACACCAGCCAACTGGAGTGTGTGTAGATCATCAAGGTGTGGTTTTGAGAATATATAACACATGCATTTATCTCTAGGGACTCCATTTGTGTCAAATAACCATGGTGGACAAAAAGCCCAAATAGCCCCTGGAATATGCAACTGCCACATGGAGATGGTGAATCAGTGTGACAGAAGTAGTTGCATCACCACACCGGCTAATTGGAGTGTGTGTGGATCATCCAGGTGTGGTTTTTAGAATATATAACACACGAATTGATCTATATGGACTCCATTTGTTTCAAACAACCATGGTGGACAGAAAGCCCAAATAGCCCCTAGAATATGCAACTACCATATGGAGATGGTGAACCAGTGGGTCAGAAGCAGTTGCATCACCACACCAGCCAACTGGAGTGTGTGTGGATTATGAAGGTATGGTTTTGAGAATATTTAACACATGCATTGATCTATAGGGACTCCATTTGTGTCAAACAACCATGGTGGACCGAAAGACCAAATAACCTCTGGAATATGCAATTGCCACGTGGAAATGGTGAACCAGTGTGACAGAAGCAGTTGCATCACCACACCGGCCAACTGGAGTGTGTGTGGATCATCAAGGTAAGGTTTTGAGAATATATAACACATGCAATTATCTATAGGGACTCCATTTGTGTAAAACATCTAGGGTGGACAGAAAGACCAAATAGCCCCTGGAATATGCAACTGCCACATAGAGATGGTGAACCAAAGGTATGGTTGCATCACCACATCGGCCAACTGGAGTGTGTGTGGATCATCAAGGTGTGGTTTTTAGAATATATAACACATGCATTGATCACTAGGGACTCCATTTTTGTCAAACAACCATAGTGGACAGAAAGCTCAAATAGCCCCTCGATTATGCAACTGCCACATGGAGATGGTGAACCAGTGTGACAGAAGCAGTTGCATCACCACACCGGCCAACTGGAGTGTGTGTGGATCATCAAGGTGTGGTTTTGAGAAAATATAACACATGCATTGATCAGTAAGGACTCCATTTTTGTCGAACAACCATAGTGGACAGAAAGCTCAAATAGCCCCTCGATTATGCAACTGCCACATGGAGATGGTGAACCAGTGTGATAGAAGCAGTTGCATCACCACACCGGCCAACTGGAGTGTTTGTGGATCATCAAGGTGTGGTTTTGAGAAAATATAACACATGCATTGATCAGTAGGGACTCCATTTTTGTCAAACAACCATAGTGGACAGAAAGCTCAAATAGCCCCTCGATTATGCAACTGCCACATGGAGATGGTGAACCAAAGGTGATGTAAGCTTGCATCACCACACCGGCCAACTGGAGTGTTTGTGGATTATCAAGGTGTGGTTTTGAGAATATATAACACATGCATTGATCTATCGGGACTCCATTTGTGTAAAACCACCATGGTGGACAAAATGCCCAAATAGCCCCTGGAATATGCAACTGCCAGATGGAGATGGTGAACCAGTGTGACAGAAGCAGTTGCATCACCACACCTTCCAACTGGAGTGTGTGAGGATCATCAAGGGGTGGTTTTGAGAATATATAACATATGCAATGATCTCTTGGGACTCCATTTGTCTCAAACAACCATAGTGGACAGAAATCCCAAATAGCCCCCTGGAATTTGCAACTACCACATCGAGATGGTGAACTAGTGTGATAGAAGCAGTTGCATCACCACACCAGCCAACTGGAGTGTGTGTGGATCATCAAGGTATGGTTTTGAGAATATATAACACATGCATTGATCTATAGGGACTCCATTTGTGTAAAACATCCAGGGTGGACAGAAAGACCAAATAGCAACTGGAATATGCAACTGCCACATGGAGATGGTGAACCAGTGTGACAGAAGCAGTTGCATCACCACACCGGCCAACTGGAGTGTGTGTGGATCATCAAGGTGTGGTTTTGAGAATATATAACACATGCATTGATCACTAGGGACTCCATTTTTGTCAAACAACCATAGTGGACAGAAAGCTCAAATAGCCCCTCGATTATGCAACTGCCACATGGAGATGGTGAACCAGTGTGACAGAAGCAGTTGCATCACCACACCGGCCAACTAGAGTGTGTGTGGATCATCAAGGTGTGGTTTTGAGAATATATAACACATGCATTGATCACTAGGGACTCCATTTTTGTCAAACAACCATAGTGGACAGAAAGCTCAAATAGCCCCTCGATTATGCAACTGCCACATGGAGATGGTGAACCAGTGTGACAGAAGCAGTTGCATCACCACACCAGCCAACTGGAGTGTGTGTAGATCATCAAGGTGTGGTTTTGAGAATATATAACACATGCATTTATCTCTAGGGACTCCATTTGTGTCAAATAACCATGGTGGACAAAAAGCCCAAATAGCCCCTGGAATATGCAACTGCCACATGGAGATGGTGAATCAGTGTGACAGAAGTAGTTGCATCACCACACCGGCTAATTGGAGTGTGTGTGGATCATCCAGGTGTGGTTTTTAGAATATATAACACACGAATTGATCTATATGGACTCCATTTGTTTCAAACAACCATGGTGGACAGAAAGCCCAAATAGCCCCTAGAATATGCAACTACCATATGGAGATGGTGAACCAGTGGGTCAGAAGCAGTTGCATCACCACACCAGCCAACTGGAGTGTGTGTGGATTATGAAGGTATGGTTTTGAGAATATTTAACACATGCATTGATCTATAGGGACTCCATTTGTGTCAAACAACCATGGTGGACCGAAAGACCAAATAACCTCTGGAATATGCAATTGCCACGTGGAAATGGTGAACCAGTGTGACAGAAGCAGTTGCATCACCACACCGGCCAACTGGAGTGTGTGTGGATCATCAAGGTATGGTTTTGAGAATATATAACACATGAATTGATCTATAGGGACTCCATTTGTGTAAAACATCTAGGGTGGACAGAAAGACCAAATAGCCCCTGGAATATGCAACTGCCACATAGAGATGGTGAACCAGTGTGACAGAAGCAGTTGCATCACCACATCGGCCAACTGGAGTGTGTGTGGATCATCAAGGTGTGGTTTTTAGAATATATAACAGATGCATTGATCTCTAGGGACTCCATTTTGTCAAACAACCATAGTGGATGTAAAGCTCAAATAGCCCCTCGATTATGCAAGCGCCACATGGAGATGGTGAACCAAGCAGATGTAGCTTGCATCACCACACCGGCCAACTGGAGTGTGTGTGGATCATCAAGGTGTGGTTTTGAGAAAATATAACACATGCATTGATCAGTAAGGACTCCATTTTGTCAAACAACCATAGTGGATGTAAAGCTCAAATAGCCCTCGATTATGCAAGCGCCACATGGAGATGGTGAACCAAAGGTGATGTATAAGCTTGCATCACCACACCGGCCAACTGGAGTGTTTGTGGATTATCAAGGTGTGGTTTTGAGAATATATAACACATGCATTGATCTATCGGGACTCCATTTGTGTAAAACCACCATGGTGGACAAAATGCCCAAATAGCCCCTGGAATATGCAACTGCCAGATGGAGATGGTGAACCAGTGTGACAGAAGCAGTTGCATCACCACACCTTCCAACTGGAGTGTGTGAGGATCATCAAGGGGTGGTTTTGAGAATATATAACATATGCAATGATCTCTTGGGACTCCATTTGTCTCAAACAACCATAGTGGACAGAAATCCCAAATAGCCCCCTGGAATTTGCAACTACCACATCGAGATGGTGAACTAGTGTGATAGAAGCAGTTGCATCACCACACCAGCCAACTGGAGTGTGTGTGGATCCTCAAGGTATGGTTTTGAGAATATATAACACATGCATTGATCTATAGGGACTCCATTTGTGTAAAACATCCAGGGTGGACAGAAAAACCAAATAGCAACTGGAATATGCAACTGCCACATGGAGATGGTGAACCAGTGTGACAGAAGCAGTTGCATCACCACACCGGCCAACTGGAGTGTGTGGATCATCAAGGTGTTTTGAGAATATATAACACATGCATTGATCACTAGCGACTCCATTTTTGTCAAACAACCATAGTGGACCGAAAGCTCAAATAGCCCCTCGAGTATGCAACTGCCACAGGGAGATGGTGAACCAGGTGATGAAGCAGTTGCATCACCACACCGGCCAACTAGAGTGTGTGTGGATCATCAAGGTGTGGTTTTGAGAATATATAACACATGCATTGATCACTAGGGACTCCATTTTTGTCAAACAACCATAGTGGACAGAAAGCTCAAATAGCCCCTCGATTATGCAACTGCCACATGGAGATGGTGAACCAGTGTGACAGAAGCAGTTGCATCACCACACCAGCCAACTGGAGTGTGTGTAGATCATCAAGGTGTGGTTTTGAGAATATATAACACATGCATTTATCTCTAGGGACTCCATTTGTGTCAAATAACCATGGTGGACAAAAAGCCCAAATAGCCCCTGGAATATGCAACTGCCACATGGAGATGGTGAATCAGTGTGACAGAAGTAGTTGCATCACCACACCGGCTAATTTTAGTGTGTGTGGATCATCCAGGTGTGGTTTTTAGAATATATAACACACGAATTGATCTATATGGACTCCATTTGTTTCAAACAACCATGGTGGACAGAAAGCCCAAATAGCCCCTAGAATATGCAACTACCATATGGAGATGGTGAACCAGTGGGTCAGAAGCAGTTGCATCACCACACCAGCCAACTGGAGTGTGTGTGGATTATGAAGGTATGGTTTTGAGAATATTTAACACATGCATTGATCTATAGGGACTCCATTTGTGTCAAACAACCATGGTGGACCGAAAGACCAAATAACCTCTGGAATATGCAATTGCCACGTGGAAATGGTGAACCAGTGTGACAGAAGCAGTTGCATCACCACACCGGCCAACTGGAGTGTGTGTGGATCATCAAGGTATGGTTTTGAGAATATATAACACATGAATTGATCTATAGGGACTCCATTTGTGTAAAACATCTAGGGTGGACAGAAAGACCAAATAGCCCCTGGAATATGCAACTGCCACATAGAGATGGTGAACCAGTGTGACAGAAGCAGTTGCATCACCACATCGGCCAACTGGAGTGTGTGTGGATCATCAAGGTGTGGTTTTTAGAATATATAACACATGCATTGATCACTAGGGACTCCATTTTTGTCAAACAACCATAGTGGACAGAAAGCTCAAATAGCCCCTCGATTATGCAACTGCCACATGGAGATGGTGAACCAAAGGTGATGTATACAGTTGCATCACCACACCGGCCAACTGGAGTGTGTGTGGATCATCAAGGTGTGGTTTTGAGAAAATATAACACATGCATTGATCAGTAGGGACTCCATTTTTGTCAAACAACCATAGTGGACAGAAAGCTCAAATAGCCCTCGATTATGCAAGCGCCACATTGAGATGGTGAACCAGTGTGATAGAAGCAGTTGCATCACCACACCGGCCAACTGGAGTGTTTGTGGATCATCAAGGTGTGGTTTTGAGAAAATATAACACATGCATTGATCAGTAGGGACTCCATTTTTGTCAAACAACCATAGTGGACAGAAAGCTCAAATAGCCCTCGATTATGTAATCGCCACATGGAGATGGTGAACCAAAGGTGTATAGCGTTGCATCACCACACCGGCCAACTGGAGTGTTTGTGGATTATCAAGGTGTGGTTTTGAGAATATATAACACATGCATTGATCTATCGGGACTCCATTTGTGTAAAACCACCATGGTGGACAAAATGCCCAAATAGCCCCTGGAATATGCAACTGCCAGATGGAGATGGTGAACCAAAGGTGATGTAGCCAGCATCACCACACCTTCCAACTGGAGTGTGTGAGGATCATCAAGGGGTGGTTTTGAGAATATATAACATATGCAATGATCTCTTGGGACTCCATTTGTCTCAAACAACCATAGTGGACAGAAATCCCAAATAGCCCCCTGGAATTTGCAACTACCACATCGAGATGGTGAACTAGTGTGATAGAAGCAGTTGCATCACCACACCAGCCAACTGGAGTATGTGTGGATCATCAAGGTATGGTTTTGAGAATATATAACACATGCATTGATCTATAGGGACTCCATTTGTGTAAAACATCCAGGGTGGACAGAAAGACCAAATAGCAACTGGAATATGCAACTGCCACATGGAGATGGTGAACCAGTGTGACAGAAGCAGTTGCATCACCACACCGGCCAACTGGAGTGTGTGTGGATCATCAAGGTGTGGTTTTGAGAATATATAACACATGCATTGATCACTAGCGACTCCATTTTTGTCAAACAACCATAGTGGACAGAAAGCTCAAATAGCCCCTCGATTATGCAAGCGCCACATGGAGATGGTGAACCAAAGGTGATGAAGCAGTTGCATCACCACACCGGCCAACTGGAGTGTGTGTGGATCATCAAGGTGAGGTTTTGAGAATATATAACACATGCATTGATCACTAGGGACTCCATTTTTGTCAAACAACCATAGTGGACAGAAAGCTCAAATAGCCCCTCGATTATGCAACTGCCACATGGAGATGGTGAACCAAAGGTGATGTGAAGCATTTGCATCACCACACCGGCCAACTGGAGTGTGTGTGGATCATCAAGGTGTGGTTTTGAGAAAATATAAGACATGCATTGATCAGTAGGGACTCCATTTTTGTCAAACAACCATAGTGGATAGAAAGCTCAAATAGCCCCTCGATTATGCAACTGCCACATGGAGATGGTGAACCAAAGGTGATGTAAGCGGTTGCATCACCACACCGGCCAACTGGAGTGTTTGTGGATTATCAAGGTGTGGTTTTGAGAATATATAACACATGCATTAATCTATCGGGACTCCATTTGTGTAAAACCACCATGGTGGACAAAATGCCCAAATAGCCCCTGGAATATGCAACTGCCACATGGAGATGGTGAACAAGTGTGACAGAAGCAGTTGCATCACCACACCTTCCAACTGGAGTGTGTGAGGATCATCAAGGTGTGGTTTTGAGAATATATAACATATGCAATGATCTCTTGGGACTGCATTTGTCTCAAACAACCATAGTGGATAGAAAGCCCAAATAGCCCCCTGGAATTTGCAACTACCACATCGAGATGGTGAACTAGTGTGATAGAAGCAGTTGCATCACCACACCAGCCAACTGGAGTGTGTGTGGATCATCAAGGTATGGTTTTGAGAATATATAAAACATGCATTGATCTATAGGGACTCCATTTGTGTAAAACATCCAGGGTGGACAGAAAGACCAAATAGCCCCTGGAATATGCAACTGCCACATGGAGATGGTGAACCAAAGGTGTAAGGCTTGCATCACCACACCGCCAACTGAGTGTGTGTGGATCATCAAGGTGTGGTTTTGAGAATATATAACACATGCATTGATCACTAGCGACTCCATTTTTGTCAAACAACCATAGTGGATGAAAGCTCAAATAGCCCTCGATTATGCAATCGCCACATGGAGATGGTGAACCAAGGTGATGTAAGCAGTTGCATCACCACACCGGCCAACTGGAGTGTTTGTGGATTATCAAGGTGTGGTTTTGAGAATATATAACACATGCATTGATCTATCGGAACTCCATTTGTGTAAAACCACCATGGTGGACAAAATGCCCAAATAGCCCCTGGAATATGCAACTGCCACATGGAGATGGTGAACCAGTGTGACAGAAGCAGTTGCATCACCACACCTTCCAACTGGAGTGTGTGAGGATCATCAAGGTGTGGTTTTGAGAATATATAGCATGTGCAATGATCTCTTGGGACTCCATTTGTCTCAAACAACCATAGTGGACAGAAAGCCCAAATAGCCCCCTGGAATTTGCAACTACCACATCGAGATGGTGAACTAGTGTGATAGAAGCAGTTGCATCACCACACCAGCCAACTGGAGTGTGTGTGGATCATCAAGGTGTGGTTTTGAGAATATATAACACGTGCATTGATCTCTAGGGACTCCATTTTTGTCAAACAACCATGGTGGAAAGAAATCCCAAATACCCCTGGAATATGCAACTGCCAGATGGAGAAGGTGAACTAGTGTGACAGAAGTAGTTACATCAACACACCAGCCAACTGGAGTGTGTGTAGATCATCAAGGTGTGGTTTTGAGAATATATAACACATGCATTTATCTCTAGGGACTCCATTTGTGTCAAATAACCATGGTGGACAAAAAGCCCAAATAGCCCCTGGAATATGCAACTGCCACATGGAGATGGTGAATCAGTGTGACAGAAGTAGTTGCATCACCACACCGGCTAATTGGAGTGTGTGTGGATCATCCAGGTGTGGTTTTGAGAATATATAACACACGAATTGATCTATATGGACTCCATTTGTTTCAAACAACCATGGTGGACAGAAAGCCCAAATAGCCCCTAGAATATGCAACTACCATATGGAGATGGTGAACCAGTGGGTTAGAAGCAGTTGCATCACCACACCGGCCAACTAGAGTGTGTGTGGATTATGAAGGTATGGTTTTGAGAATATTTAACACATGCATTGATCTATAGGGACTCCATTTGTGTCAAACAACCATGGTGGACAAAAAGACCAAATAACCTCTGGAATATGCAATTGCCACATGGAAATGGTGAACCAGTGTGACAGAAGCAGTTGCATCACCACACCGGCCAACTGGAGTGTGTGTGGATCATCAAGGTATGGTCTTGAGAATACATAACACATGAATTGATCTATAGGGACTCCATTTTTGTAAAACGTCGAGGGTGGACAGAAAGACCAAATAGCCCCTGGAATATGCAACTGCCACATGGAGATGGTGAACCAGTGTGACAGAAGCAGTTGCATCACCACACCGGCCAACTGGAGTGTGTGTGGATCATCAAGGTGTGGTTTTGAGAATATATGACACGTGCATTGATCACTAGGGACTCCATTTTTGTCAAACAACCATAGTGGACAGAAAGCTCAAATAGCCCCTCGATTATGCAACTGCCACATGGAGATGGTGAACCAAAGGTGATGTATAGCTTGCATCACCACACCGGCCAACTAGAGTGTTTGTGGATTATCAAGGTGTGGTTTTGAGAATATATAACACATGCATTGATCTATCGGGACTCCATTTGTGTAAAACCACCATGGTGGACAAAATTCCCAAATAGCCCCTGGAATATGCAACTGCCACATGGAGATGGTGAACCAGTGTGACAGAAGCAGTTGCATCACCACACCTTCCAACTGGAGTGTGTGAGGATCATCATGGTGTGGTTTTGAGAATATATAACATATGCAATGATCTCTTGGGACTCCATTTGTCTCAAACAACCATAGTGGATAGAAAGCCCAAATAGCCCCCTGGAATTTGCAACTACCACATCGAGATGGTGAACTAGTGTGATAGAAGCAGTTGCATCACCACACCAGCCAACTGGAGTGTGTGTGGATCATCAAGGTATGGTTTTGAGAATATATCACACATGCATTGATCTATAGGGACTCCATTTGTGTAAAACATCCAGGGTGGACAGAAAGACCAAATAGCCCCTGGAATATGCAACTGCCACATGGAGATGGTGAACCAGTGTGACAGAAGCAGTTGCATCACCACACCGGCCAACTAGAGTGTTTGTGGGTTATCAAGGTGTGGTTTTGAGAATATATAACACATGCATTGATCTATCGGGACTCCATTTGTGTAAAACCACCATGGTGGACAAAATTCCCAAATAGCCCCTGGAATATGCAACTGCCACATGGAGATGGTGAACCAGTGTGACAGAAGCAGTTGCATCACCACACCTTCCAACTGGAGTGTGTGAGGATCATCAAGGTGTGGTTTTGAGAATATATAACATATGCAATGATCTCTTGGGACTCCATTTGTCTCAAACAACCATAGTGGATAGAAAGCCCAAATAGCCCCCTGGAATTTGCAACTACCACATCGAGATGGTGAACTAGTGTGATAGAAGCAGTTGCATCACCACACCAGCCAACTGGAGTGTGTGTGGATCATCAAGGTATGGTTTTGAGAATATATCACACATGCATTGATCTATAGGGACTCCATTTGTGTAAAACATCCAGGGTGGACAGAAAGACCAAATAGCCCCTGGAATATGCAACTGCCACATGGAGATGGTGAACCAGTGTGACAGAAGCAGTTGCATCACCACACCGGCCAACTGGAGTGTTTGTGGATTATCAAGGTGTGGTTTTGAGAATATATAACACATGCATTAATCTATCGGGACTCCATTTGTGTAAAACCACCATGGTGGACAAAATGCCCAAATAGCCCCTGGAATATGCAACTGCCACATGGAGATGGTGAACCCAGATGTATAGTTGCATCACCACACCTTCCAACTGGAGTGTGTGAGGATCATCAAGGTGTGGTTTTGAGAATATATAACATATGCAATGATCTCTTGGGACTGCATTTGTCTCAAACAACCATAGTGGATAGAAAGCCCAAATAGCCCCCTGGAATTTGCAACTACCACATCGAGATGGTGAACTAGTGTGATAGAAGCAGTTGCATCACCACACCGGCCAACTGGAGTGTGTGTGGATCATCAAGGTGTGGTTTTGAGAATATATAACACGTGCATTGATCTCTAGGGACTCCATTTGTGTCAAACAACCATGGTGGAAAGAAATCCCAAATACCCCTGGAATATGCAACTGCCAGATGGAGATGGTGAACTAGTGTGACAGAAGTAGTTACATCAACACACCAGCCAACTGGAGTGTGTGTAGATCATCAAGGTGTGGTTTTGAGAATATATAACACATGCATTTATCTCTAGGGACTCCATTTGTGTCAAATAACCATGGTGGACAAAAAGCCCAAATAGCCCCTGGAATATGCAACTGCCACATGGAGATGGTGAATCAGTGTGCAGAAGTAGTTGCATCACCACACCGGCTAATTGGAGTGTGTGTGGATCATCCAGGTGTGGTTTTGAGAATATATAACACACGAATTGATCTATATGGACTCCATTTGTTTCAAACAACCATGGTGGACAGAAAGCCCAAATAGCCCTTAGAATATGCAACTACCATATGGAGATGGTGAACCAGTGGGTTAGAAGCAGTTGCATCACCACACCGGCCAACTGGAGTGTGTGTGGATTATGAAGGTATGGTTTTGAGAATATTTAACACATGCATTGATCTATAGGGACTCCATTTGTGTCAAACAACCATGGTGGACAGAAAGACCAAATAACCTCTAGAATATGCAATTGCCACGTGGAAATGGTGAACCAGTGTGACAGAAGCAGTTGCATCACCACACCGGCCAACTGGAGTGTGTGTGGATCATCAAGGTATGGTTTTGAGAATATATAACACATGAATTGATCTATAGGGACTCCATTTGTGTAAAACGTCCAAGGTGGACAGAAAGACCAAATAGCCCCTGGAATATGCAACTGCCACATGCAGATGGTGAACCAAAGGTGATGTAAGGCTTGCATCACCACACCGGCCAACTGGAGTGTGTGTGGATCATCAAGGTGTGGTTTTGAGAATATATAACACATGCATTGATCACTAGGGACTCCATTTTTGTCAAACAACCATAGTGGACAGAAAGCTCAAATAGCCCCTCGATTATGCAACTGCCACATGGAGATGGTGAACTAGTGTGACAGAAGCAGTTGCATCACCACACCGGCCAACTGGATTGTTTGTGGATCGTCAAGGTGTGGTTTTGAGAATATATAACACATGCATTGATCTATCGGGACTCCATTTGTGTAAAAGCACCATGGTGGAAAAATGTCCAAATAGCCCCTGGAATATGCAACTGCCACATGGAGTTGGTGAACCAGTGTGACAGAAGCAGTTGCATCACCAAACCATCCAACTGGAGTGTGTGAGGATCATCAAGGTGTGGTTTTGAGAATATATAACACATGCAATGATCTCTAGGGACTCCATTTGTGTCCAACAACCATGGTGTGCAGAAGTCCAATGATCCCCTAGAATATGCAACTACCACATGGAGATGGTGAACCAGTGTGACAGAAGCAGTTGCATCACCACACCGGCCAATTGGAGTGTGTGTGGATCATCAAGGTGTGGTTTTGAGAATATATAACTGATACGTCCAAAACGTATCTACTTTCCCAAACACTTTTGCTATTGTTTCTCCTCTAAACTTGTGTGATTTGGATGCAACTAACGCGGACTAACGCTGTTTTCAGTAGAATCCTATTTTACCCGAAGACTCCAGGAGCCAGAATACGAGATGGATAAGAGCCAGGGGGTGGCCACACCACCTGCTGGCGCGGGCCAGGCCAGGCCACGCCAGGGGGTGGTGTGGGCCCCCAGGGACCCCCTCGGTCTCCCTCTTCGCCTATAAGGAGCCTTCTGACCTAAAAACTTCGGGGGGTTCGACGGTTTTCTAGAAGGAGTTCCGCTCCACTGCCACCATCAGATTCCACGAACAAAGACCAAACTCCATTCGCATTCCGGACGGGGAATTGGAGGAGATCATCGCCATCATCATCACCCTCGCTTCTCCATCGACCATCCATGTTTTCCCCATCTATGAGTGAGTAATCCCCCGCTGTAGGCTATGGGGATGGTAGGGATTGGATGAGATCGTTCATGTAATGGCATCAGATTGTTAGGGCATGGTGCCTAGTATCTTTTATTAGTGCTTTATGACTTTGTTGCTACTTGTTGTGCTTAATGCTTGTCACTAGGGCCCGAGTGCCATGTTTTTAGATCTGAACATGTTATGATTCATTATGATAGTATTGTTTATGGTCTTATCTACAAGTTGTATACACACGTTGTTGTCCGGAACTAATGGCCCCGAAGTGACAGAAATCGGGATAACCGGAGGGAATGGCTTTCATGTGAGGATCACATGTGTTCATGGAGTGTTAATGCTTTGCTCCGGTACTCTATTAAAAGGAGCACCTTAATTGCTACTAGTTCCCTTGAGGCCCCGCTTCAAACGGGCTGGCAGGACAAAAGATGTTGTGCAAGTTCTCATTGTGAGCACGTATGACTATATATGGAACACATGCCTAGGATTATCTAGTACTTGGATGCTTTATCTTATTTATCTGCAATTTCCCTATGTTCTGATAGCTATGTGAATTGTCTTGTCCATGCAACGCCCGTCCATCCATCCCTATGCCTACCGCACTCGAATCCCACTGTTTGCTACTATTGTTACTGCTGTCTTTACTTTACTTTTGCTGTTACTTTGCTATTCCTACTACAAAGCTATTGCTACTGATAAACTGCTGTGAGCAAGATTGTTTCCAGGTGCAGCTGAATTGACAACTCAGTTGTTAAGGCTTATAAATATTCTCTGGCTCCCCTTGTGTCGAATCAATAAATTGGGTTTCACTTCCCTCGGAAATACTGCGATACACCCCCTATACTTGTGGGTCATCAAGACTATTTTCTAGCGCCGTTGCCTGGGAGCATAGCTTTATTTATCAAGTTCACTTGGATTCTCTATTGTTCGCTGTTATCCATCCATCATGGGTAAGTCTCGTGATGGCAAGTTTCCTATTTTACCATCCACTACATGAAGAGGTATGGTTCTGAACACCTCTGTTGCTCTTGATTCACCGTCTGTTATGAGTAAGTTCCTTACACCACCACATACACATGCTACACACACTGCTACTACTACTGAATCTGAAACTTCTGATGCTTATGATGATGCTTCTACTTTGCTTGATAAGAGTGGTTCATTAGGTCCTTTCCTAGATGCTACGATTGCTAGAACGATAGCTAGAAATACTGAAACTCCTAATGAAGACACTACTACACCTGTTAGTTCACCTGAGTCTAGTGAAAGTTATGATATTGAAGATGGTTATGTTGAGATGACCGATGAATTTATTAAAGAATGTAAAAACACTCATGATAGGAGCGTTGCTAAGAGTCTCCTTGAGAGGCGTACTATTAGACCCAAATTGGCTCCTATTGCTAAGTTTGCTGCTTCCCCCATAAACATTACAGATAAAGATTATGATTTCTCTCTCGATCTATCTTACATAGCTATTGTCAAGAAAGAACCTTTTTGTGGGACTAAGAATGAAAGTGCGGTAGCACATATGAATGAACTTTCTACCATGAGTGGCTTGTTTTTTGATGATATTAAGAGGCGTACTTACTTTGTTGCCAAGATTTTCCCCTTTTCACTGAAAGGAGAAGCTAAAACTTGGTTTAGTAATTTACCTCATGGATCTATTGATAGCCCTGAGTGCTTGATTAGTACTTTCCTGCAGAAATATTTTCCTCCTAGTGCTAGACATGCTATTTTGCAGGAACTTTTTGATTTTAAACAGGGAGAACAAGAGGTATTGCCTGAATCTTGGGCAAGGTTTTGTGCTT
The DNA here is from genome assembly GCA_023614405.1 of Avena insularis. NCBI lineage: Eukaryota > Viridiplantae > Streptophyta > Magnoliopsida > Poales > Poaceae > Avena > Avena insularis. The sequence goes on from CM042692.1 coordinate 274,308,604, forward strand.
TGATTCATGCACAGGATGGAAGTCCATTACCTAAGAATGAGCTTCTTGATATATTTTATAATGGACTAACTGAAGAATCTAGGACATACCTAGATAGTTGGGTTGACTGTGTTTTCAGGAATACGACTCCCAAGGAAGTTGACGAATTAATGGCTAAAATAAGCAAGAACTATGAAGATTGGACTTCTCCTAAACAAGCTATACCTGAAGTAATTGTACCTGAACCAACTATTCCTGTGCCTATTCCAACATCAAAGAAGAGGGGAGTTATTGAATTAAATGATGAAGTGATGAAGGAAGCTAAGAAATGTCTTAAGGAGAAGGGAATTAAAGCTGCAGATGTCAAGAATTTACCTCCTATAGAAGAATTATGTAAGCCTATTCCCTACTCATCCACTATTGAGGTACACTCTCCCCAACACTTTGATGAAGGTGATATCCCTTACTCTAAACCTCCTGATCAATGCTTAGAAGAATTCAATATCTTTATTATTAAGCAAGATAATTTTAATAAAAGGGTGCAAAATCATCTAATGGAAAACACTAAGCTATTGTTGAGTTGAAAGATATTGTGGAAAGAACCTCTAATGATGTTAAAATGATTGTTAAACACTTTCAAATGGTTCAAACTCAAATAGATCAACTCGTTAAAGTGCAAAACGACTTGCTAGTTAATGCTGCTAAAGAAAAACATGCTTATGAAATTAGAACTAGAAGTGGAGCTGCTACCCAGGATCCTCTATATCATGAGGGGCATCCCAAAAGAATTGAGCAGGATTCTCAACAAACTGAAAATAGTGGTTCTACTCGTAAGAAAAGGAAAAAGAAACATAAAACTATTGTAGAACCCTCTGAGCCCGCTATAGATCCTAATAGTATATCTATCTATGATGCTGAAACTAAAAGTGGTAATGAAGAAAATGAAGTTTCTAATGAAGAAAAAGTTGAAGAAGAACCTGAAAACCACACTAAGAATACTAAATACACCAAAGAAGATTTTATTGCTAAGAAACATGGTAGTGAAAGAGAGCCTTGGGTCCAAAAACCTATGCCTTTCCCATGATAAGAAACACAAGTCAAAGGAAGATGAACACTATAATAAGTTTTGTGAGTGGATGAAACCTTTATTCTTGCAAATTCCTTTGACTGATGCTATTAAATTGCCTCCTTACTCAAAGTATATGAAGGATATTGTCTCGAATAAAAGGAAGATCCCTAATGAAGAAATTTCTACTTTGCTTGCTAATTATTCCTTCAATGGTAAGGTTCCTAAGAAACTTGCAGACCCAGGGATTCCAACTATCCCTTGCTCTATTAAGAACAGTTATGTTAGAACTGCTTTGTGTGATTTGGGAGATGGAGTTAGTGTTATGCCTTTCTCTCTCTATAAGAGGCTTCAACTTGAAAAATTAATACCAACTGATATATCTTTGCAAATGGCTGATAAATCTACCACTATCCCTGTGGGTATATGTCAGGATGTACCTGTTCAAGTGGCTCATAATTGCTTGATATTAACTAATTTGTTGTGCTTGAAATTCCTGAAGATGATAATATGTCTATTATTCTTGGGAGACCTTTTCTTAATACTGCAGGAGTTGTTATTAATTGTAATCAAGGAAAGGTGACTTTCAGTGTTAATGACAAGGAACATACTGTCTATTTCCCCAAGAAGATTGAAAGGACTTACGGTTTGAATTCAATTGAACATGTTGAAGGCATTCAACTTGGAGAAATATATTGTCCCATACCAAGAGAAAAATTTGAAACTATTATGATTGGGACCATTGCTATCAAGGTTGAGGTAACATAATCATTAGTGGAATACAAAGTTTGTCTCATATGGAATTGTTTTGGTAGCAAGACTTCATCAACCTTGTTCACAAAAGGATTTCATTGAACAAAACAATGTTTTCATTATGATTATCTCCGTTTATTTCTATCCTTTGCATTTTAGTTTTTGCTTTCGTTTAGCTTTCTTTTTGTTGTTAGTTGCTTGCATGTTAGAGTGTCTTAGAACTTCTGTAGTTCTAGCCTTGTTTTGTCCTTGCATCATGTTTCCAAAATAAAAAAATCTGTCTGTTAGAAAAATCATTCTTCTATTTCTGAAAAATGCCCAAAAATAAAGTGTCTCGAAAAATTCCAGAAAATTCATATTAAATTTTTACGTGAAAAAGGGGCAGAGGAGTACCTGGGAGGTACCAGGGGGCCCACCAGGCAGGCATACCACATGGTGGCGCGGCCAGCCCTTGGTGGCGCCATGCCCTAGTGTGGGCCACCCTGGCCCCCCACTAGCTCTCTCACCTGCCACTTTCTTCTCTCTCCCGAGTAAGCTCCAGTTCATTGCTCAAAATCGCGTTCTTGCTGTGCTTGCTCTTGATTTTTTAGATCTCCTTGCTCAGCCCATCTTTCTTGCTGAAATTTGGAGCATTTGTTCCCTCATATGTGACTCCTCCCCTTTTCCAAGTAGATATGTGTTTAGTGGATTATATATGGAATATTTTGCTGCTGTAGGTGACTGGTTATGAGAGCTTGTAAGCTTGTTTAATGCTTAGAGATATAGTTTTGATGCATGTTTAGGCCTCTTACAAGTCCCTATGAGTAGAATCCTTCATTATATTCACTTTGCAATCACTTGTTTAATAGGTGTTTAAATTTCAGAATATCAAGCGTGAACAACCATACTTTTGGAGAGATTTTTGAGAGTGATGCACCTAGGAGGTCGACGCCCTCAAGATCAGCCTCTCAGGCTAGGCCATCATACAACGAAGATCTCATTGCAACTCGTATTGGTAATGAAAGGGATGATGGGGATGCTCACCCATCCTCTTTTCCTTGTTTTACTTTCTTACAAGCTGCAGGTATTCTTGATGATTTCTTGCTACTGATTGAGAGGGTTGATTTGACCTCATATATGCAAGATGAGAGTGTGCAATACGCTATGCTCACCAAAACTTTTGTTGAGAGCTTCACGTTTACTAACACATCCTATTAGTCGACTGTCTATTTTAGAATCTATAATCTGCCCTTCACCATGCCTTTCGAGAGATTTTGCAGTATTGTAGGTGTACGCATGACAGGGACCGTGAATAAAATTCAAGGGCGACCCGCTGATTTGTTGGAGCTTTGCCGAGGGGTGACCAATGATGATGACCGCGTGGCGCAACACGGAAAGATAAGAAATATCCAACTCCCCGCTCTTAGATACTTCGTGTATTATCTTGCTACTAATGTACTGGGTAGGGAGAACACAAGTAATATCTTCAACTATCATTTAGCCTTCCTTGTTACTGCGCTTAACAACGATACTCGATACAATCTTGGCTCGCTTATTGCTCGTCGCCTAGCTGCTAGGGGGCCTATCTATGGGGGAAGCATTGCCTCGCGTATAGTAAATGCACTAGGTCTTTTAGTGGATCCCAATGATACTATGCTGGCACCACAGATGCTTGAACTTGTTGCTATGAAAACTTATCACTTTGTCATTGCTACTTCTGATTTGGACAGTCTAGTATATAGGATGGTTTTCACTGACGGGGATGTGCCCTCCTATGATTACTCCGCGCATTACGGAGGGATGTACTCAAGCTCGCACCAGGACAAGGGGACCTCCTCGTCATACTACGGTGACACATCATCCTGGCCGGCTTGGGATTGATACCCACTTAGGCCAAAAGCCTAATCCTGGGGGGAGGTACGCCGACACGGCACTCATCCTCATATCATGTTGCATCGGTACTTTGTATATTCATGTTTTTGTTCTCTTTTTAGTTTTCGTTCTTCTTTGTTTTTGCTTTCTAAAACACAAAAAGACCAAAAATATTTCTGTTGTTTCTCTTTGGTTTGCCTTTTCTTTTTGCCTTGGTTTGTTTTTCCCTTTTTTCTTTGTTTGAACTATTTGAAAAACCCAAAAATATTTTGCTTTGCTTGTTTTTCCTTTGGTTCTTGTTTTAAAAAATCAAAAACAACAAAAATATTTGTCATTCTTCTTTGGTTTTTGTGAGTTTGCTATAGGGTTCGACAGTCCTTAGTGGAATATTGGTTTCATATTATTATTCAAGCCACACAAGTGAAGAGCAATAATGAGGATAATGACAACTTGAGGCGTGGTAAGATGCTGGTAACGAACTCTATTTGTTTTCATTTTTGTACATATACTCAGCATTGTGGGCATGCTTAGTCCGTTCATGTAGAGTGTATGTTTTCTTTGGATGCTTAGTAGTTCTTGCTTTCTTATGATTAGCTCCAGCTTGCTAATAGTTTGTAGCATGTCTTATGAATGTTTGCTTGCATTGCTATATTCATAAATTGGTATGACACCATGGTATCCTCCTCTGAATGTTTCATTTGAATTGACTTGGCACATGCTCACGCATGCACATGGCTGTGATAATCAGTTAAGCCTTGATGAATTATTTTGCATTGAGGATCTTAAATCACTTTCATGCCATGATTAGTCATGTTTTGTTGCAAGCATGATTATGACAGCTATTGCTCTCTCGTTTGTTGTTCCCTTACTATTGCTAGCCTTCATTTACGCTGAGTTTTACTCAAGTTTCCAACTCCCTTAAACCAAATATTGCCAAGGTGTCCACCATACCTACCCATTAGCATCTTTTGCTACTTCTGTGCATATTCAATATGCCTTGTTTTCTTCTGAATAAAATGTTTGCTTGTTATGAGAAAGTTAGTTAGTAAAGCTCTCATGAACTTGATGGCACACTTTATTTCCTGCACTTAATAAACCTGAACCATTGTGAACTCTCCATGAAAGTTATATGCTTGCTAATTATAGGCTGGGGATTAGCAGAAGCGTGCTGTCATGGGAAACGCTTTCAACACTTGTAAATATGTACCCAGTTGATACCATGCTCTTTTGTTTGCGGATGTCGTCGGTGTGAAATAAAAGGGGAGCTTGTAAGTCCATGGAGTTATGTATGTGTGTTCAAGAAACGCCTAGGCCGCTGGTCTAATCCATGCTGACATGGTGGAAACCTGCAGCGTAACCATAATGATATCTATGAAGCATTCTTCTTACAAAAAAAGAGAGAGATAGCTATTGAGAAAAAGAAAGAGATTTATGAAAAGAGGAAATAGAGAAAAAAGCACCATTTTCCCATGGTAAATAAGAAAATTGCTGAGATACTCATTCTTTGCTTGCCTTGTCATTTTGATATGGGGATTCTTCCGTATCATCGGGCAAGGGGTACCCCGTTGGCGGTTCTCAATGATACGCACATATTTACGATGACAAGAACTTACCTGTAACTAAAGTTGAGTAGCATGAGGAGCGGCCCTCGTACTCAAGGGACATGGGATTTTCAGTTTATAGTCTGTCAAGCATATAACTCAGATTGGACCTCACTTTCACCTTAACCACATTAAAGATGCTTATGATAGGGGCAATGAGAGCTCAAAGCTAATGAGTACCATACTTTCAGCATTTGGAAGCCTTTCAAATTATTCAACACTTTTTCCTTTACTTGTTGAGTCTCCACATATTCTTTGAGCACCTTCTTGAGAGCATAGTTGTCATTCGTTGTTCTTGTCTCATTACTTGATTATTTGTGTTATGACTTTGATGCTTGTACCTTTGATATCTTTACTTCTAGTCATCACTTGAACTTCAGAGGTGCCTTGACATTCATAATCAAAGGCAAGCGAGATACCACTCTATCATACCTTTTTATGAGCATTGTAATGCATCTTATGTTTATGCTTCATGCTACTTATTATTTTTGAGTTGGAATATATTCATAGCTTGCATTCACTAGTAAGTAGACTCAGTAGCATACTCTTTATTATGAATTGCCTAAGTAGTTGGTCACATGCTGAGAATATATACATCATATGAAGCAAATGAGTTCGTGAAAGTTCTTTTATCGCACTCGGTTTTCAACTGAATTTCTTGAGGACAAGCAATAAGCTAAGCTTGGGGGGAGTTGATACGTCCAAACCGTATCTACTTTCTCGAACACTTTTGCTATTGTTTCTCCTCTAAACTTGTGTGATTTGGATGCAACTAACGCGGACTGATGCTGTTTTCAGCAGAATTGCCTTGGTGTCTACTTTTTGTGTAGAAAATCAACTATCAGGAAAAATCCCGGAAAATATGCCAAAAATCCTATTTCACCCGAAGACTCCAGGAGCCAGAATATGAGACGGAGAAGAGCCAGGGGGTGGCCACACCACCTGCTGGCCAGCCGTGCTGTGGGAGGGTGGTGTGGGCCCCCCAGACACCCCCTCGCTCTGCCTCTTTGCCTATAAGGAGCCTTCTGACCTAAAAACTTCGGGGGGTTCGACGTTTTTCTAGAAGGAGTTCCGCTCCGCCGCCACCATCATATTCCACGAAACAGCACCAGAAACTCCGTTCTGGCACCTTGCCGGGACGGGGAATTGGAGGAGATCATCGCCATCATCATCACCCTCGCTTCTCCATCGACCATCCTTGTTTCCCCCATCTATGAGTGAGTAATCCCCTGCTGTAGGCTATGGGGATGGTAGGGATTGGATGAGATCGTTCATGTAATGGCATCAGATTGTTAGGGCATGGTGCCTAGTATCTTTTATTAATGCTTTATGACTTTGTTGCGACTTGTTGTGCTTAATGCTTGTTAGTAGGGCCCGAGTGCCATGTTTTCAGATCTGAACATGTTATTGATTCATTATGATATTATTGTTTATGGTCTTATCTACAAGTTGTATACACATGTTGTTGTCCGGAACCAATGGCCCCAAAGTGACAGAAATCGGGATAACAGGAGGGAATGGCTTTGATGTGAGGATCACATGTGCTCACGAAGTGTTAATGCTTTGCTCCGGTACTCTATTAAAAGATGTTGTGCAAGTTCCTTGAGGCCCCGCTGCAAACGGGCTGGCAGGACAAAAGATGTTGTGCAAGTTCTCATTGCGAGCACATATGAGTATATACGGAACACATGCCTAGGATTATCTAGTACTTGGATGCTTTATCTTATTTGTCTGCAATTGCCCTATGTTCTGATAGCTATGTGAATTGTCTTGTCCATACAACGCCCGTCCATCTATCCCTATGCCTACCGCACTCGAATCCCACTGTTTACTGCTATTGTTACTGATGTCTTTGCTTTACTTCTGCTGTTACTTTGCTATTCCTACTACAAAACTGTTGCTACTGATAAACTGCTGTGAGCAAGATTGTTTCCAGGTGCAACTGAATTCACAACTCAGTTTTCAAGGCTTATAAATATTCTTTGGCTCCCCTTGTGTCGAATCAATAAATTGGGTTTCACTTCCCTTGAAAATACTGCGATACACACCCTATACTTGTGGGTCATCAATAACACATGCATTGATCTCTATGGACTCCATTTGTGTCAAACAACCATAGTGGACATAAATCCCAAATAGCCCCTGGAATATGCAACTACCACATGGAGATGGTGAACTAGTGAGACAGAAGCAGTTGTATCACCACACCGAGCAACTGGAGTGTGTGTGTAGATCATCAAGGTGTGGTTTTGAGAATATATAACACATGCATTGATCTCTAGGGACTCCGTTTGTGTCAAACAACCATGGTGGACAGAAAGCCCAAATAGCCCCTGGAATATGCAACTGCCACATGGAGATGGTCAACCAGTGTGACAGAAGTAGTTGAGTCACCACACCGGCCAACTGGAGAGTGTGTGGATCATCAAGGTGTGGTTTTGAGAATATATAACACATGCACTGATCTCTAGGGACTCCATTTGTGTCAAACAACCATGGTGGACAGAAAGCTCAAATAGCCCCTCGATTATGCAACTGCCACATGGAGATGGTGAACCTGTGTGACTGAAGCAGTTGCATCACCACACTGGCCAACTAGAGTGTTTGTGGATCATCAAGGTGTGGTTTTGAGAATATATAACACATGCATTGATCTATCGGGACTCCATTTGTGTAAAACCACCATGGTGGACAAAATGCCCAAATAACCCCAGGCATATGCAACTGCCACATGGAGATGGTGAACCAGAATGATTGAAGCAGTTGCATCACCACACCATCAAACTTGAGTGTGTGAGGATCATCAAGGTGTGGTTTTGAGAATATATAACACATGCAATGATCTCTAGGGACTCCATTTGTGTCAAACAACCATGGTGGACAGAAGTCCAAAGATCCCCTAGAATATGCAACTGCCACATGGAGATGGTGAACCAGTGTGACAGAAGCAGTTGCATCACCACACCGGCCAACTAGAGTGTATGTGGATCATCAAGGTGTGGTTTTGAGAATATATAACACATGAATTTATCTCTATGAACTCCATTTGTGTCAAACAACCATAGTGTACATAAAGCCCAAATAGCCCCTGGAATATGCAACTACCACATGGAGATGGTGAACTAGTGTGACAGAAGCAGTTGCATCACCACACCGGGCAACTAGAGTGTGTGTGGATCATCAAGGTGTGGTTTTGAGAATATATAACACGTGCATTGATCTCTAGGACTCCATTTGTGTCAAACAACCATGGTGGATAGAAATCCCAAATAGCCCCTGGAATATGCAACTGCTACATGGAGATGGTGAACTAGTGTGACAGAAGCAGTTGCATCACCACACCAGCCAACTGGAGTGTGCGTGGATCATCAAGGTGTGGGTTTGAGAATATATAACACATGCATTTATCTATGGGGACTCCGTTTGTCAAACAACCATGGGGGACAGAAAGCCCAAATAGCCCCTGGAATATGCAACTGCCACATGGAGATGGTGAACCAGTGTGACAGAAGTAGTTGAGTCACCACACCGCCAACGAGAGTGTGTGTGGATCATCAAGGTGTGGTTTTGAGAATATATAACACATGCATTATCTCTAGGGACTCCATTTGTGTCAAACAACCACAGAGGACAGAAAGCCCAAATATCCCCTTGAATATGCAACTGCCAGATGGAGATGGTGAACCCGTGTGACAGAAGCAGTTGCATCACCACATCGGCCAACTAGAGTGTGTGTGGATCATCAAGGTATGGTTTTGAGAATATATAACACATGCATTAATCTATAGGGACTCCATTTGTGTCAAACAACCATGGCGGACAGAAAGACCAAATAGCCCCTAGAGTATGCAACTGCCACATGGAGATGGTTAACCAGTGTGACAGAAGCAGTTGCATCACCACACCAGCCAACTAGAGTGTATCTGGATCATCAAGGTGTGGTTTTAAGAATATATAACACATGCATTGATCTATAGGGTCTCCATTTGTGTCCAACAACCATGGTGGATAGAAAGCCCAAAGATCCCCTAGAATATGCAATTGCCACATGGAGATAGTCAACTAGTGTGATAGAAGTAGTTGCATCACCACACCGGCCAACTTGAGTGTGTGTTCATGGTCATGTGGATTGTCAACGTGTGGTTTTGAGAATATATAACACATGCATTGATCTCTAGGGACTCCATTTGTGTCAAACAACCATGGTGGACAAAAAGCCCAAAGAGACCCTAGAATATGCAATTGCCACATGGAGATGGTGAACCAGTGTGACAGAAGGAGTTGCAGCACCACACCCAACTGGAGTGTGTGTGCATGGTCATGTGGATCATCAAGGTGTGGTTTTGAGAATATATAACACATGCATTGATCTCCAGGGACTCCATTTGTGTCAAACAACCATGGTGGATAGAAAGCCCAAAGAGCTAGCCCCTAGAATATGCAACTGCCACATGGAGATGGTGAACCAGTGTGATAGAAGCAGTTGCATCACCACACCCAACTGGAGTGTGTGTGGTCATCAAGGGATTTATCACAAACTAAATCTTTATAACAAAAGAACATTGTAAATGCAAATGATTTTAACCTTTCCTCAATAAGAGAGTAACAAAATCCGACACCGTGTGGGACAGGATATTTTATCATTTGCCACACTTAACTTAAAAAATTTATCATTTTCCACATTGACCACCACATGTCAGTGACACATGGTGTGGCAAATAATAAAACTGAAAAATTCAGTGTGGCAAATAATAAAATCCCCCATGTGGGACCCACTAGTCATGCTGATGCTTGCTTAACCCTCCCTAGTCCCCACCACTTCGCACACATTCGCTCTGCCCGGCAACCATCGAATCCCCTCCCTACCCGGTTACCACCAAATCCCCCCCCCCCCAGCGACGACGGTGGCAGCAGCGACTGCAGGCTCACGGGTAAGGCTCTGGAAACTATGTCCATGCATCTCTATTACTGCGCGTATGTGTTTGATCACCGGCGACATGCGTCGGTAATGCTGTGCTTGATCTAGGTCACTACGTATGTGCTCTATGTCACCGGCGATGGGCCTAGGCCCCAGTTGGTCTAGGCCCCAAGTAAGAACTCGATATAGGTCTAGGCCCTAGGTAAACACACAATCTAGGTCTAGGCCCCAGATCAACACTCGATCTAGGCCCTTACACTTGTGCGGCATTAAGGCTAGGGAGATACATGCGCAGGTTCTAAAATTGTTCCTACTAGCACTAACTATACACATCGCATCCTCGTTCTATTGTAGTAATAGTCATCCTCCCACTTCTTAATGATCTTCAGATGGACCACACGGTGTTAAACCCCAATTTTTTTGAAGTTATTGCGAAAAACATCATGGCGATAGTGCCAAGAAATTGCAAGCGTCGGCACAATGTTCCATTTTATGACGAGGTGAAGCAACCTGTAGCCAAGAAAGCTGAGAAACCGAGGGACCTTACTAGAGGTTAGAGTGATTGACATTGGCTTAAAGTTACGGCCATTCTTATGCCGCTACAGATTACTTTCTAATATATTCTTTCTAGGTGCGTCGATGAAGGGCGGGGAGGACTTCGACGATTACTGCGTGTTTGGAAACAACATGGAATTGACTTCAAACCAAGCTGCGTATCTCAGAGTAATTTTAGCACACAAGCCACCTATACTTCACTATGCGTGCAAGATGAAAAAGTCAATTTTTTATCCCTAGGAAAGCCAAGATGGTAAACTTCTGAGATTTGACTCTTTAAGGGCGTGTTTGTTTCAAAGGAATAAATACTACAAAATTCCTATGCATAACTTACCGACACTACAATCCTATAGGATTTCTAACAAGATGTGAGACCTCTTAGAAAGATTCCTACGTGTTTAGGACAACTATGACATATACCTAAACCCTATAAAATTACCTGCGTTTTTCCTATGGTGCATTTTCGAAACAGCTTATCTTACTGATTCCTGCATTTTTCATTCCTGTAGGATGCTTAGTGTCATGTCATTCTATTCCTGCACTTTTCCTATCCTAGTGTTTTACAAATCCTTTGAACCAAACGATCCCTAAATCTACTTATGCACATTGAATTATACTTCAGCAACTAACTTTATTCTTCACATCCAGTACTTTTGAGCTAGGTACAACAATGCCCGCCTCTATAGGTATCTGCCGTTGGAGATTCTTATCATAGTCGCGGATCATGTAGGACGTAAGCATGTTCAGTTAATCCAAGGTAGGAGTGATGCTTCCCAAATGCCAAGCAACTGGTCAAAGGTTGTCGAGGCTACTCGAATCAAAAAAGGGGATTTGTTCGTCTTCACCTTTTTGAGGCGCTCATGTCTAGCTTCATGTGTCATGTAGGTCGCGTGAAATGAGGGCACATAGTACCTGGTTATGTGGGTTGGCTTCATGTGAACTCGTAGTCGGTTTGGAACTGATTGTGAACCTGCAGGTTGTGTACTTGGTTTGGAACTCTTTGTGAATCTAGTTCTCTAGTTGGTTTGGAACTATATGTCAACCATGTTCTCTATATATTTTGAAGATTGTGTGCTATCTCCATGTTGCTATGTTTTGTGTTGATTGTTGCTGTAATTTCCTGTACTTTCACATTTTGCTTCTTCGTGTGATTGAGAACATGTGTATATGAAATATGAAGTAGTGCTATGTTTGAAACATAGTTGTCTTGTCCAGCTGTTGCGACTGTTAGTCAAAACATCAGTTTATTTATTGAAGGACGACTGATTTAGGACATTCTTATAAGAATGGAAAAGTAGCAGATCTGTCAGAACAGATTCCCCTGGTCTAGTGGTTACGAACCTTCGACCAATGAGTGTGCTAGCGAGTTTGAACCCTGGTCAGGCTACTCTATTTTTTATGCCATCTTTAATTTATACTAGATGAATAAAACGCCATGAATCGTCTAGATTCTTGTAGTGTCACTTGGACAACATGATGCTACCTAGTTGATCAATCTAAGTATAACACTACTATGCCAAGACGTGATGACACACTTTGTGGAAAATGTGGGCCCATGCTAACATTGCATGAGTTATAGACATCACTTGGTTGTCTAGAAACTCCTTCATCAACTTATGGTTCAGTGGCTCAGCACTTTGCCACCATGATCCCACCTAGTTGGTACATCTAAATATTAGAGTGATATGTCAAGCCATGACACACACTTGTGGCAAATCTGGGCCAATGCCAATATTGCATGGGATCTAGACCTATCTGAGGTGTCTAGAAACACCTTCATCTACTTGTGGTTGTATGAGTCATCACTTGGACAACATGATCCTACCTTGTTGATAGATGTAAGTAAAAGACTACTATGACAAGATATGATGATACACTTTGTGGCAAATGTGGGACCATGCCAACATTGCACAGGCTTTACACCTCTCTCGGTTGGCTAGAAACTCCTTCATCAACTTGTGGTTCCGTGACTCTGCACTTGGCCAACATGATCCCACCAAGTTGATGCATCTATGTATAAGAGTGATATGTCAAGCCATGAGACACCAACTTGTGGATGATGTGGGCCCATGCCAACATTGCATGGGATCTAGACCTCTATGAGCTATATAGAAACAACTTCATCAATTTGTGGTTGTATGAGTCATCCTTAGATAAAATGATCCTACCTAGTTGATAGATCTTAGTATAACACTCTATGCCAAGACATGTTGAGATACTTTGTTGCAAATGTGGGTCCATGCCAATACATTGCATGGTATTTAGACCTATCTAAGCTGTCTAGAAACACCTTCATCAACTTGTGGTTGTATGAGTCATCACTTAGATAACATGATCCTACCTAGTTGACAGATCTTAGTATAACACTCTATGCCAAGACATGATGAGACACTTTGTGGAAAATGTGGGCCCATGCCACTATTCCTAATAATGTGATTTTTCTGACCATCACGAAATAATATGAAATTTTTTACACATGCTAACCTACGCAACCTAAGACACATGGTGAAGGTTTAACTATTTTTTTATTTTATTTGAATTTTTAGTGCACCTTTCAAAGTTAGGTCAATACCGCGAGGGTGTAATCCCTGAATATGGATGAATCATGCTGACCTAGCACCACATCCATGATGAAACATCATCTTGTGCACCTTAGTATGAATTTTGAAAACATAAATGAGGTGCCAATCATGTAGCTGTAGCTCAATTTTTCTAAAATTTGACCAGTTTGACCTAAATTTGAGTTGGAAAAAATGAGGTTCAAAGTTGCATATCACATTCACAAGAGCGGTCATTTGTGCACCAAATAACACCATCTACGTCACCATGTTGTTACTAGACCACTTGGCCAACATTATCCCACCAAGTTGAGACATCTAAGTATCAGAGTGCTATACATAACCATGACACACACTTGCTGCAGATATGGGACCATGCCACCATTTCATGGGATCTAAACATATCTTAGATGTCTAGAAACAACATCATCAACTTGTGCTTGTATGAGTCATCACTTGGACAACATAATCCTACCTAGTTGATAGATCTAAGTATAACAATGCTATGCAAAGATATCATGAGACACTTTGTGGAAAATGTGGGCCCATGCCAACATTGGATGGGTTATAAACCTCTCTTGGTTGGCTAGAAACACCATCATGAACTTAGTGGTTGTGTGAGGTGAGTCAACACTTGGCCAACATGATCCCGTTTAGCTAGTTGCTACATCTAAGTTTGAGAGTGCTATGCAAAGCCATGACACACACCTATGGCAGATGTGGGTCCATGCCAACATTTCATGGGATCTAGACCTATCTTAGCTATCTAGAAACACCTTCTTAAACTTGGGGTTGTATGAGTCATCACTTCGACAACATAATCCTACCTAGTTGATAGATCTAAGTATAACACGTCTATGACAAGACATGATGAGACACTCTGTGGCAAATGTGGGCGCATCCCAACATTGCATGCGCTATAAACCTCTCTTGGTTGGCTAGAAACACCATCATAAACTTAGTGGTTGTGTGGGTCAACACTTGGCAAAACATGATCCCACCTATTTGCTACATCTAAGTATGAGAGTGCTATGCAAAGCAATGACACCTATGGCAGATGTGGGCCCATGCCAACTTTTCATGGTATCTAGCTCATATTATCTGTTTACAAAACCCCATCACCAACTTGTGGTTGTATGAGTCATCACTTGGACAACATGATACTACCTAGTTGATAGATCAAAGTATAACACTTCTATGCCAAGACATGATGAGACACCATTTGGTAAATGCGGGCCCATGCCAACATTGCATGGGTTATAAACCTCTCTTGGTTGGCTAGAAACTCCTTCATCAACTTGTGGTTTTGTGCCTCAACACTTTCCCAACATGATGCCACCCAGTTGATACATCTAAGTATGCGAGTGTTATGCCAAGCCATGGCACACACTTGCGACACATATGGGCCCATGCCAACATTGCACGGGATCTATACCTCTGTGGGCTCTCTACAAACACCTTCATCAACTTTTTATTGTGTATGAGCCATCACCTAGACAACATGTTCCTACCAAGTTGATAGATCTAAGTATAAAATTGTTATGCCAAGACATGATGAGACACTTTGTGGCAAATGTGGGCCCATGACAACATTGCATGGGCTATAGACCTATCTAGGCTGACTAGAAACACCATCATTAACTTGTGGTTCTGTGCCTCAGCAGTTGGCCAACATTATGAGAGAACCCATTTGATACATCTAAGTATAATAGTGCTATGCCAATCCATGATACACACTTGTGGCAGATGTGGGCCCATGCCAACATTGCATGGGATCTAGACCTCTCTAGATTGGCTAGAAATACCTTCAACAACTTGTGGTTTTATGAGTCATCACTTGAACAACATGATCCTAACTACTTGTTTGTATGGTCTATGGATCTCTCTTGGTTGGCTAGAAAAACCATCCTGAACTTGTGGTTTTCTGACTCAACACTTGGCCAATATTATCCCACCCAGATGATACATCTATGTATAAGAGTTACATGCCAAGCCATGAGACAAAATTGTGGCATATGTGGGACCATGCCAACATTGCATGGGATCTAGAACTATATTATCTGTCTACAAACACCTTCATCAACTTGTGGTTGTATGAGTCATCACTCGGACAACATGATCCTACCTAGTTGATAGATATAAGTAAGACACTGTTATGCCAAGACATGATGGCGCCCTTTGTGGAAAATGTGGGCCCATGCCAACATTGCATGGGAAATAGACCTCTCTTGGTTGGCTAGAAACACCATCATCAACTTAGTGGTTGTGTGACTCAGCACTTGGCCAACTTGATCCCACCTACTTGATATATCTAAGTATAATTTTGCTATGCCAAGACATGATGAGACACTTTGTGTTAAATGTTCCTACCAACTTGTGATTCTATGAGTCAACACTTGGCTAGAAACTCCTTCATCAACTTGTGGTTGTGTGGCTAAGCACTTGGCCAACATGATCCCACCTAGTTGATACAACTAAGTATCAGAGTGCTATGCCAAGCCATGCCACACAATTGTGGCAGATGTGGGCCCATGCCAAAATTGCAAGGGATCTAGACCTATCTGAGTTGTCTAGAAACACCTTCATCAACTTGTGGTTGTATGAGTCATCACTTGGATAGTCCTACCTAGTTGTTTGATCTAAGTATAAGACTGTTATGCCAAGATAACGTATCCAGGCCCAATAGTATGTACTTCCTCCGTCCTAAAAAGGATGTCTCAAGTTTGTTTAAACTTGGATGTATCTAGACACTATTTAGTATACATATACATCCAAATTCAAATAAACATTATACATACTTTTTGGGACGGAAGGAGTACGTGTAGATTCAGCACACAAAAAATGCTCATGATGCAATGTAACTGGGGATGTATACATTCAGCAAAAAAACTCGCATAACCTGGAAACGAACACTATCTATCTTTTTGCTGGTAGGAATGTGTGGTTTGAAAATCCACCTGATCGTACGGTGTTCGTGTAACTTATGCAAACTCTATGGAGAAGTCTTAAGAAAAAAAGGGATTGCTTGACATAAATGTATACCCCATTTGTGCTTATATCATTTCACTCATTTTGAGATTATTGCATGAATATTATATGAGAACTCATTTTTAGATTGTTTAGTTTGATTTATATGAGAACTCATTATTTTTAGATTATTTAGTTTGTTTTATATGAGAAATCATTTTTAGATTGTTTAGTTTGTTTTATATGAGAACCCATTTTTCTTTTGCTTAGTGCACTTGTATATTTTCTTATTGTTGAAATTTTTAGAGAAACTATTTTCAACCTTTTGATGCACGTATGCACAAGGTGTTTTGGTTGTATGCACAAGTGTGTTACCACATTTTAGGAAACTTAAATTAGAATGGGTTTTGGCACAAGTGTGTGGCCAAATAAAATGGAAACTTATAGAAATAAAATATGCAAATGTAAATTAGACAAATATAGGTTTTTGCACAAACTATAACCACATAGATTATAGAAACACCCTTACATAATATAGCAAGCCACACGGTCTGATACAAGAGTAGTTCACCGGCAATAAACACGATAAAGCCTAAATGAGGACACGATGAACAAGATATGGATAATAAAAACTAGGTAAACTCTGGGGGCGCACAAACTCCGGCCATCTGTTTCACTCCGGGTACCCCTTCACTCCGTCTGACTGCTCCTTGGCCCCTCACTCGTCATCCTCTGGGTAGGGGAGGGAATGCATGTCACCAATGGGGAAGATGGAGCGGAAGTCGGTGTATACGTTATATGCCGTGAATGCGATGAACTCGCACCCACACCAAAACACCTGGTTGAGGAGAAGGTGAGCATCGAAGGGGTTGGTGAAGGTGACGAAGTGGCTGGTGACGAGGCCGCTACTGCTGGTCTCGTAGTACTCCTCGAGGAGGTACATGCATGGCGCGCCCGCACGAAGGTGGCAGTAGCCGACCGCGAGGAAGAAACAAGCTAGATCCGCTCTGCTCCTCCACCTCGAAAATGCCCACACCCGAAGCTGGTTCTCCACCAGGACACCATTGAACTGCCTCTCGGGCACGGTAGGATGGCGCTGGTAGGTTGGCCCGGTGAACTGCCTGGTGGATAGCTAGGGGAGGCGGGTGGCTAGAGTGGTTGCTCGAGAAGAAGAAGCGGTGGTGTTTTGAGAGATGAGTGCAAGAGGTGTGAGGAAAAATGAGGAAACAACACTACCCCTATATAGCCGTTGTGTAGCCCAAGCGCGAAGATGGTTCATTCAACATTGCGGCCGAGCATTTCGAAGCGGCACACGATGACACGATCGAGGAGAGGAATCGACCCGTGATGGTAAGGCTACCGGCCCGCGTGAGATGTTTAGCGCGTGTCAGTAAGGCTGCCCCGACCCACCCACGTGCGAGCTTCCACCATGTCCTTTGCGTGTCTCTGCGTTAATTACCATGATGCGATGTATCTTAGTTGCGCAATGCATGCATGGCTACGTGTGCAGGCTGCGACGATGCTTTACTGCGATGAGATGCTCAAAATAGCTAGGCTGCAACGATGCTGCCAGTTGCATGCATGGCACGGACGCAGGACGAGAGATGCCCGCCTGCATGGCACGGCACCAGCCAATCAGATTCGAGAACAAGGTCTCCCACGGATCGCCAGAGCAAGCCCATGAAATCCTTCTAGAAGACCTCGATCCCATGGCTGCAGTACAGCGCTAAGGTTAGATGACGGTCGATGTTCGGCGTTTGGGTTAGCGAGGTATTGCAGCTAGTAAACAGGGTTTTAAGAGGTTTGACCAAATTTCAAATGTGCATAACTAATTCAAAAAAACATAAAAATACAAATCCTTCGCACATGGGCATGTTATGTCACCTAGTTACGAGGAAAAATCATAAACATCATATACAAATATTTGCACAAAAATCCTTCACAAATTGAACAACCTCCACTAAGGTTGCAGAGACTTCAAACATGAGAGTAGAGGGTTTGGGGTTTTGAAAATGAAAAGAATCAAAACCCTCACCGTAGCTTCATTTTTGAGTGACTAGGCAGGATCTAAAGTTAGTTTTGCATTTTCATGTTTTAAACTTGTTTCATTAATGTATTTCTATTAAAGCATGTTTTTCAAAAAAAATATGAAGATTAATTTAGTAAATAGTGATACTTCGTATTGGTACTATATATGTTGAATAGATGGTAAGGAAATTTATTTGGCTGATTTAGAGAAGGTCGGAAAAAATTGCTTAGAAATGGGGGTGTTTGCCCTAGCTTTTGAGCACATTTGGACCACTTTTTCGGTGATTGTGAGTTTTACCAACTAGGAGATTGGATTGTAGAACTAACATGCATTATAGTGCATAAAGCATTGTAAAATCATAAGACATACCAATCAACTCCAAAAAATTGAATTTTGGTTCTAATTTAATTGTCGGTTCAAATACAAATTTGAATTCGGGTTCAAATCAACATCTTAGCATTATTACAAATCACAAGTTTTCACGAATCATAGTACTAGTAACGATATATTACACAAGTTCAAGAAATCATAGTACCAAAAACATGACATCATTTCTTCCTAGCGCGGTATTTCTTCTTCGTCGTCTTACCGTTGCTTGTTTTTGGTTTTACACCAAGAAGATCAGTCATGATCCTTTTTTTCTTTGTATCACTTTCAGATTGTTTTACAGCACGACCTAGAGCTGGAATTTCATCCAAAACTACTTGAATTTGCATCTCAACATCTTCAGTTTCAGTTTGCACAAGTTCAGTTTGCACCTCAACATCTTCAGGTGGCACAACATCTTGAGTTTTCACCTCAACATGTTAAGGTGGAACAACATCCACTTCAAGATCAACAATAGGTGGCTCTCTTCTCTTCTTTCTAAAGCCCCTAATTCTTTCCTTTTTCATTGGCGAGCAAGTTTCAACAAGGGGCTCAACTTAGTGGTTGTGTGAGTCAACACTTCGCCATCATGATCCCACCTAGTTCCTACATCTAAGTATAAGAGTGCTATGCCAAGTCATGACACACAATTGTGGCAGATGTGGACCCATGGTAACATTGCATGGGATCTAGCTTATGTTATCTGTCTAGAAACACCTTCATCAACTTGTGGTTGTATGAGTCATCACTTGGACAACATGTTCCTACCAAGTTTATAGATCTAAGTATAACACTGCTATGCCAAGACATAATGAGACACTTTATGGCAAATGTGGGCCCATGCCAACATTGCATGGGCTATGGACCTCTCTTGGTTGGCTAGAAAAACCATCCTAAACTTGTGGTTGTCTGACTCAACACTTGGCAACATGATCCCACCCAGTTGATACATCTAAGTATAAGAGTGCTATGCCAAACCATGACACAAACTTGTGGCATATGTGGGCCCATCCCAACATTGCATGGGATATAGAACTATATTAGCTGTTTAGACACACCTTCATCTACTTGTGGTTGTATGAGTCATCACTTGGACAACATGATCCTAACTAGTTGATAGATCTAAGTATAACATTGCGATGCAAAAGACATGATGAGACACTTTGTGGAAAATGTGGGCCCATGCCAACATTGCATCCTAAACTTGTGGTTGTGTGGCTCAACACTTGGCCAACATGATCCTACCTAGTTGATACATCTAATTACAAGAGTGCTATGCCAAGCCATGACACAAACTTGTGGCAGATGTGGGCCCATGCCAACATTGCATGGGATCTAGACTATATTATCTATCTAGAGACAACTTCATCAACTTGTGGTTGCATGAGTCATCACTTGGATAACATGTTCCTACCTATTTGATAGATCTAAGTATAACATTGCTATGCCAAGACATGATGAGACACTTTGTGCAAATGTGGGCCCATGCCAACATTGCATGGGTTATGGACGTCTCTTGGTTGGCTAGAAAAACCATCCTAAACTGATGGAAATAACACCTAAGCAATGACTAAGTGCTACTCTGACGAAACTGACGAAAATAACACCTAGACTGAAACCTGACAGTAGTCAAGTTGCTCGATAGTCCCGGTGATGTCGACGATGATCTTCTACTCGTCGACACACTGCCTGATGTAGTGGTAGCATACCTCGCTATGCTTGCTTTGATCATGGTACACCGGGTTTCTTCAGAGGAAAATGGCAAACTTGTTGTCCACCTTCAGTGTCGCTGGAGCCACCTCTTCTCCGTTGGGACAAGCGAGCAGACGGGAGAGCTAGATGCCCTGGCATGCTGCTCTTGTCTTGCCCTCGAGCGTAGAGCACGTGCTGGTGAGCAAGTTGGCTCCGGCGTCGTGCATGCTGTCGGAGCTAGCATTGATGGAGATACCGGTGTAGTTTGGTCCACCGGTGTTGACCGGCGCTAAGTGCACGAAGCAGTCCACCGTGAACACCGTGCTCACGGCGATGTCCTCATGCACGCTAAATCCCATCTCACGTCTTAGTTGAAGACCATGTCCTGTGAGACATGCACGCACTTGGCGATGAGATTGTAGAGGCGATAGCCCTTCGCCCCAGAATAAGTTTGGCATGCCCTTCGCCTTCAGCATGATCCTGGCTGCCGTAGCTACCATTTTGTTGTGACGCTCGACCACCCCGTTCTGCTGGGGTGAGTATGGATCCATGAGGTGGCGCTTGAGGCTGATGTCAGTTTAGTGCGCGGTGAACGTGGCTGATGCGAACTCGCCACCATGGTCCGTGCGCAGCACATGGAGCTTGTGCCCTCTCCCCGTCTCCGCTGTGTCTTGGAAGCACATGAGCATTGTACCGGCCTCGTCCTTCGTGGCCAGGAGCACAACCCACATATACCTGCTATGGTCATCGACGAACAACAAGAAATAGCGGCGGCCTCCCGGTGTGGTAGGTGCGATTCGCCCAAACAGATCGTCGTGCACCAACTCGCGAGTGGATCGCCTGCCCTATACCTAGCCTTCTGCGGGAATGGCGTGCGCCGTTGCTTGCCGGCAAGGCATGCCTCGCACAGTTGCTGCGCGTGCTCGATCAGTGGTAGCCCACGTACTAGGACAACTCGTGCCATGGACCGCCCATGGCTCAGCAAGTGTTTTCGATCTTCAGGTGGAGGGGTCATCGATGTCCTTGGCGGAGGAGGGGTGCCACCGCGCCCCTTGGCCGTGCCAGGTAGCGGTACTCCTGCTACCGGTGGAGCTGTACCGCTGTCGCCACGGCCGCCACGTCCTCTCCCTGGTGCTTGCACAATGGCCACATAATCTTACGCTCTGATACCAATTGTCGCTCGCAACCTGCAAGCTGGCTATCAGAATCTATTACATGACCTGGAGCAAACTTTGACTAAAACACCTAAGCAACGACTAAGTGCTACTCTGACGAAACTGACGGAGATAACACCTCAACTGAATCCTGACAGCAGTCAAGTTACTCGACAGTCCCGATGAAGTCGATGATGATCTTTTGCTCGTCGACGCACTTCCCGATGTGGTGGTAGCACACCTCGATATGTTTGATTCGATAGTGGTACACCGGGTTTCTGCAGAGGGAAATGGCAGACTTGTATTTCCTTTCTATTTAATTCAAAAATAACTAATAGTTTCCAAAAGTTTGAACTTCAGTTTTTTGAAACCAATTACATATTATGCATACATACCTTTCTGATAGCATGTTGAAAAAGTTTGGATTAATTTGGTGATGGTCAAAAAATAGAAAACTTAGAAAAGGAGCGTTTAGTCTAACCTGAGCCACTTTTCTTAATAATGTGATTTTTCTCACCTCATGAAATAATATGAATTTTTTTTACACATGCTAACATCCGCAACCTAAGACACATGGTGAAGGTTTCACTATTTTTTTTATTTCTTTCAAATTTCTAGTGCCCCTTTCAAAGTTAGGTCAAAACCGCGAGGGTGCAATCACCGGATATGGATGAATCATGCTGACCTAGCACAACATCCATGATGAAACGTCATCTTGTGCACCTTAGTGTGAATTTTGAAAACATAAATGAGGTGCCAATCATGTAGCTGTAGCTTGAATTTTCTAAATTTTGACCAGTTTGACCTAAATTTGACTTGGAAAAAATGTGGTTCAAACATGCATATCACATTCACAAGAGTGGTCATCTGTGCACAAAATAACACCATCTACTTCACCATGTTGTTACTAGACCACTTGGTCAACATGATCCCACCAATTTGAGACATCTAAGTATCATAGTGCTATGCAAAGCCATGACACACACTTGTGGCAGATATGGCCCGTGCCAACATTTCATGGGATCTAGACCTATCTTAGCTGTCTAGAAATAGATTCATCAACTTGTGGTTGTATGATTCATCACTTGGACAAGATAATCCTACCTATTTGATGGATCTAAGTATAACACTACTATGCAAAGACATCATGAGACACTTTGTGGAAAATGTGGGCCCATGCCAACATTGCATGGGCTATAAACCTCTCTTGGTTGGATAGACACACCATCATCAACTTAGTGGTTTCATGAGTCAACACTTGGCAAAACATGATCCCACCTAGTTGCTACATCTAAGTTTGAGAGTGTTATGCAAAGCCATGAGACACACCTATGGCAGGTGTGGGCCCATGCCAACATTTCATGGGATCTAGACTGATTTTAGCTATCTAGAAACACCTTCTTCAAGTTGTGGTTGTATGAGTCATCACTTGGACAACATAATCCTACGTAGTTGATAGATCTAAGTATAACACTTATATGACAAGACATGATGAGACACTTTGTGGCAAATGTGGGTCCATTCCAACATTGCATGTGCTATAAACCTCTGTTGGTTGGCTAGAAACACCATCATCAACTTAGTGGTTGTGTGCGTCAGCACTTGGCAAAACATGATCCCACCTAGTCTGTACATCTAAGTTTGAGAGTGCTATGCAAAGCAATGACACACACCTGTGGCAGATGTGGTCCCATGCCAACTTTCCATGGGATCTAGCTCATATTATCTGTCTACAGAACCCCTTCACCAACTTGTGGTTGTATGAGTCATCACCTGGACAACATGATACTACCTAGTTTATATATCAAAGTATAACCCTTCTATGCCAAGACATGATGAGACACAATGTGGTAAATGTGGGCCCATGCCAACATTGCATGGGATATAGACCTCTCTTGGTTGGCTAGAAACTCCTTCATCAACTTTTGGTTTTGTTCCTCAGCACTTGCCCAGCATGATGCCACCCTATTGATACATCTAAGTATGAGAGTGCTATGCCAAGCCATGACACACAATTGTGGCACATGTGGGCCCATGCCAACATTGCGTGTGATCTATACCTCTCCGGGCTATCTACAAACACCTTCATCAACTTGTTATTGTGTATGAGTCATTAGTTGGACAACATGTTCCTACCAAGTTGATAGATATAAGTGTAACGCTGTTATGACAAGACATGATGAGACACTTTGTGTCAAATGTGGGACCATGCTAACATTGCATGGGCTATAGACCTATCTAGGCTAGCTAGAAGTACCACCATCAACTTGTGGTTCTATGCCTCAGAAGTTGGCCAACATTATGAGAGGTCCCATTTGATACATCTAAGTATAATAGTGCTATGCTAATCCATGATACACACTTGTGGAAGCTGTGGGCCCATGCCAACATTGCATGGGATCTATACCTCTCTAGGCTTGCTAGAAACACATTTAACAACTTGTGGTTCTATGAGTCATCACTTGGACAACATGATCCTACATACTTGGTTGCATGGGATACGTACCTCTCTTGGTTGTCTAGAAAAACCATCCTAAACTTGTGGTTGTCTGACTCAAAACTTGGCCAACATGATCCCACCCAGTTGATACATCTACGTATAAGAGTTCTATGCCAAGCCACGACACAAAACTGTGGCATATGTGGGCCCATGCCAACATTGCATGAGATCTAGAACTATATTATTTGTCTACAAACACCTTCATCAACTTGTGGTTGTATGAGTCATCACTTGGACAACATGATCCTACCTAGTTGATAGATCTAAGTATAACAATGATATGCCAAGACATGATGAGACCCTTTGTGGAAAATGTGGGCCCATGACAACATTGCATGGGCTATAGACCTCTCTTGGTTGGCTAGAAACACCATCATAAACTTACCAGTTGTGTGACTCAGCACTTGGCCAACATGATCCCACCTACTTGATAGATCTAAGTATAATTTTTCTATGCCAAGACATGATGAGACACTTTTTGTTAAATGTTCCTACCAACTTGTGATTGTATGAGTCAACACTTGGCCAACAAGTTCCTACAAAGTTGACAGGTCTTAGTATAACACTGCTATGCCAAGACATGATGAGACACTTTGTGTTACATGTGGTTCGATGGCAACATTGAATGGGATCTAGACCTCTCTAGGCTGGCTAGAAACACCTTTACCAACTTGTGGTTGTATGAGTCATCACTTGGATAACATGATCCTGCCTACTTTATAGATCGAAGTATAACACGGTTATGCCAAGACATGATGAGACACTTTGTGGGCCCATGCCAACATTGGAAGGGTTATAAACCTCTCTGGGTTGGCTAGAAAATCCTTCATCAATATAAACTAGCCTCACCATGTTTTTTGTGCACCAAAAAATAACTTCTACTTCATCATGCATGTTGTTACTAAACACTTTTGTATTGCATATTTTGTGCTACCTTCACAAAAACTAGCTTATTTTGCCATCTTAAAATGAAAATGTTCTTTTTTTCATAATCGGTGACAACCTACAAAAGAAAATATGTGTGATGTAATACCTTGAACATTACGCTCTAAGCACGAGCCTGGATGAACCAAAAGTGGACAAGGGATTCTACCGCGGAGGCCCAAGGCCATCCACGTGTTGGCCCATCGAAGCGGAGCAGGCCACAGTTCCAGCCTACCACCTTATCCACTTTCAAGAACATCAGGACAAGAGGGAGCAGCGTAAGCGACATGTAACGTGACCAGGACATACACAAAGGAGTATGTATGTCTACGACTTACAATAGACATCAGAGTCACACCATCTAGAAACAATAGAAACAGAAATATTCAACGCCATACGGCAAGATCCAAATATCTGAGATAGATATAATAGTTTAGGATACATCCTCAAACATCACACAACAGAGTATTAAGCGGAAGCGGAAAACATGATCCGAGTACGGATAAGAAGAAAATCAACATAAGATGCCCTGAAAATAAGCACATCCCACCCACAGATCTCATGGATCTCCATCCCGAAATCTCTACACCGGATAGTTGTTGCCACCATCAAACCCAGTAACCTTCCTAAGAGTATACCTGTCCATATGAACCAAATATTTATCGTGTGAGACCCTAGGGGTACTCAGCAAGTCTTAATGCAGCTAGAGGGATCAATAAAGAGCTATAGAGATTCGCTACACATCTGCCCAACCAGAGATGGACGGACACCCGTTAATTAATAGAAACAGTTATATAAGCAACATAAATAACCTCGCTCGCCCTCCTTCTCGCTTACCGACGAGAAGGCGGAAGAACATCCCATCCGTTGGCAATTTTATTAACCATTCCATGAGCTTTCTACTATTTACTTGTCATGTCTTAGTCAAATTAAAGGCGGTACTTTAGTTATACTTGTCTATGATCAAGAAACTATGCTCCATGTCATCCATAACCGCGGACACGGCGTTTCGAAAGATTTGCCCGGCAGTGGTGCACAAATATCAACACACACACCATCAACCTCGGGAAGAACCAAATAAAACACAATGAGGCCTCACAACAATGCATTCACAGGATTCATAAATTATTTTAGGGGGCACCCCAAATAAGCTACTCGCTACGAAGTCGGCCGGCGCCACGACAGACCTAGGGTGTGTGGCAACGGCTGTAAAGACTGGGAACTCGAAAGTGTGACTGGGCTTGTCGATACAGCAGAAACATGGTACAGCATTCCTAAACAGTACAGGCGCTCCACACACAATCGTGAATGAAGCAGTAAAGCATGGCATAAGTACATGATAGTAATAAAGCCCCAACTAGTTTGTGGCCCCAAGGAATAAAGTGTGAATCAAGCTCAGGCAAAGGGGGGTCCATAGGGTCTCGGGGTCATACAGGACACAAGTACCTATCGTAAAAGTATGGGCTCCTAGGGTTGGGAGGATATTAGTATTTATGTTCTATGGGAGTTGTAATTAGCTCAGTACCTATCGTAGTTTGGCCCAGAGAAAATCCTAAAGGCAACTTTGGCCTTCTTTTGTTATTTTTTTACAGGTAATCTAAGAAGCAAATTAGTATGAGGCCAAGGTCATGATATAGGTACATGCAATAACTACCAGGGGCACTTGGGTTTACCCCATTTGGGTTTACCAAACTCCCATAAAGAAATAAGTAGTAAAAAAGACATGTTCTGGTATTATTTTTATTAGAAAATAACTGTAGATTATTTGGGTGTTGTTCTAAATGGTCAAGAAAACATTAGGGAATATGCAGAAATTTAGATCTGGGCATTGGTGTGGTTTTCCATTTTTGAAACAATTTAAACCAAATAGGTATAATTGCAGATCTAGAAAAGATTTACTAAAAGAAAAAGGGGAAAACCACAGCTGGGCCGGATCTGGCCAGATCTGGGCCACCCAACAGCTCAGCCGGCCCAACCTGGCGTTGCTGCAAGCTGGAGGGAGTTTGAATTCCCGTAGGCCGGTCCCACTTGTCAGCCGTGGTGGGCAGCGAAGGGGTATCGGCTCCTGTCCGTCGTTCGATTAGAAGATGATGGATGGCTCGGGTTCGTCCTTTTCCTCGGATACTGACCACAGCGGCAAAACCCTAAAACGTGATGGAACGGGTACATGGGGCTCACCTGGCGGTGTGACAGCAATAGGGAAGGGGCGGAGGATACGCGGTGCTTCACGCCGCGAAGAAAGAGGGGTAGCACGGGTGTAGTAGACGCTGGAGGGGGGGTCGCGCGCATCTGCGCCTGCGGAGCTCTCTTCGATGCTCGACGAGGCACCCCCCCAGACGCCTACATGTTGGAGGTAAAGGCGAGGTTAGAAAGGGCTTGCCTAGAAGCTCCTGCCAGAGAAAGAATGGGAAGAAAAGAATTTGTGTAGTCTTGGTACGGTCTTCTCCTTCCTCATAGCTCCATGTGAGGGAGCTTCGGGTTCCTAGGCAGGGGAAGCCAGGGAAGGGTGGATGGGGATTTGGGGTGGCCCAGTGAAGGATTTGGAGTGATATGAGCCAGGAGAGAGGGGTCGGGGTGGCCTCCGTCCTTATACACCGAAGGGAGTGGTGCATGGTGGATTTTGTCCATAAGGGTGGGAGAGAGAGGATGCCATGCTCTGATTGGGGTAGGGGACAGTGGTGAGGTCGTGCTGGTCCATGGGGATAGAGGAGGGGCGGTGTCTCTTCCCCAAGAGCCTCGGGTGCTCCACCCTTTTTACCTCGGTTGAAAGAAAAGAGGGGAGGGGAGAGGACAGGGCTAGGGAGATCTAGGGTGGCTCTCAGTGGTGTAGAGGGGGGGGGGTAAGTGGGGTCAGGGACACGACCAGAAGGAGATGTGAGGCGTGTTGCAACTGTTGTGGCTTTAAGATCAAGATTTAAAGATTCTAGGCCAAGTCTCTCTCCATCTCTCTCACTTCCAAAGGCAAGAAACAAGGGAGAGGTGAGTGCTACAGCAGAGAGTCGACCAGAGATGATGTAGTGGTGTTGTGGTGATCAAGGGTGGGGGTTTGGTGAGGGTTTGAGGGAGTATTAATCCCAATGTTGTTAATTATCCAAGATTTGACATTTTTTATGCTTATGAAGCAACTCTTGAAGTTTGAACTTGGCAAGGTGAGTTAAGGGTGCTGGTAGATAGGTAGGGTCAAAACACAGTTCCAGGAATTTTGTGGGGTTTATTTGATGACTTTTGGTTTACTTTATATCAAATATTCAAATAGTGCAGAAATGGTGTTCAGGCTTTGATTTGATATTTTTGAATTGGACATGGTTGGTTTTTGATGTGGTAAGATCTTAAATATGACTACACACTTAGGATAATTTCCCCAAGATTTATTGAAGGGTAAAAGTATTTAAATTATTATTCCAATTCAGCCGTTTAAGAAAGTGGGCAAAACTAAATAATAAAGCTCTTCAAAAATATTTATTTTTGAAGTGGGAAGATAGGTTATGATATATATGCCTCATATGAGCCTAAATATGGGTATGTGTTTTGGAGAAAATCAAACTTTCTTCTATAGATTAAGTTTTGGAGTTTTTGTCCACTAAAGGAATTAAATGGTTTTGGTCCATATTAATTATGGATAATGGTTGATAAATCTTTATAATCAAGGTATATGATGTACACAAGGTGTATATAGCATTTGCATCCTGTGGTGTTGAGAATCCAAATTGATTTTGATGAGGAACAAGAATTAAAGGATCTAGGGCGATGTTATTTTCATACCATCAAAACATGGTTGTATCTTGGAGCTCAAGGCTCCCCTTGTGTCATTGAATATATGGATGGATATACCAAGTGATGTATATCACCATGTTACAAGAAGTTGAGCTTGATCATGCTTGAGTTCTCCAAGAATTGATTTCAAACTTTGAATAAAATAAGGGTGCCAAAGCAGATTTTCAAGTAGCCTTCAAAACCTTGTGGGTTTTTGAAGCACAAGGATCCATTTGGAACAAGTGAAGTAGTTATTGCTACAAATTTATGAGTAGAACACAGTCATGGAAAGACTTGGTCCAAACAAGGTAGGATGAAGGTGTGAGCTTCTGACCAAGTAGGCTAGTTGGTAAGATTTGCAGAAAATGTTACTTTCTTGCTTGCAAAACCTTCAAGAACAAGTGGGTTAAAAGATGATCTAGCCAAGGTCAAGAGTGGGCCTTGGTAGTCCTTAGGATGGTTTACAAGATGGTTAAAGTACATTTCAAAAAATGCACAAGGGTTGATAAAGGGAGGCATTCAAAGGAATGGTGTTGAAACAGTTTCCAGACTTCGTGAAATTTGGCAGATTTAGGGTTTTTGACTAGAATAGGAGATGGAATGTTTTTGATGGGTTGCAAGGTATCAAAGCATCATCAAGTGGATTATGTTTAAGTATATATTGATTAGAATAGATCCATGCTTGATATTGGTCTTCATTGACTTGGAAACTTCTAGAATGGATCACTTTAGAATTGGTCTGGTTAAGGGTTTTAGATGATCACCTAGTGGCTATAGATCAGATACAGCTTGGTTAACTTGCTTAGGGTTGATACAATTGGATTAGCTAAGTGTTATATGATGAGCTCCTAGGGTATCTCATACTACTTCTAAGCAATCAAGTCAAGCAACAGATCAAGGCAATTCATCTTACAAACAAAACAAATCTACTACCACTGGTACCTCCAAGCCTAGATTGAGGTAAGGATGGGTATTTTGAAAGGGTGGAGTTTGAATAAGGTGAGAGTCCTTGGTGATACCAAGAGTAGAATTCAAAAGCCTTATAAATTTTTTTTATAAAAACCTAGATGTAAGAGTAGTTGAAAGCTCTGTCTGGAAAGCATATGGAGATTACATCATATAGATCTCCATAATTTTGTCAATAGAAGCTACTAAAATAGTTAGGGTTGCAAAGGCACCTTGGCTCAGGTTTTTGAAATGCTAGAACATTTGAGAATAGGTAGAATGAGCCAAGGCAGTTTTGTTAACTAGCTTTTGTCAATTAATGGTGAGGTAGGGAGTATATCATATGTTATACATTTAGATGCATAAGCACAAACAAACAGCAAGCAAACACTACAACACTTAACAAGAAAAAGTATTTCTTCCCCTGATTTTTGCATTCTGGACAACTAATCAGGGTTGCTGGAATTGGGATGTTACATTCGCGTGGCTGCTGACGCGGACGATGGAGCTCACGCCACCCGCCCGCCTTCGTCCCCTGTTGAGAGAGAGGAAAAGGGACATCGTCAAGATGGTAGGAAGAAGAGGAACAAAGGACAGCAGAGCTAGGCCAGGTGGGAATGGTTTGGGTCGGCCCAAGAGGAGAAAAGAGAGGGACCGGGGTGGGCTGCTGGGCAGGGTGGTGGCCTGCGCCAGGTGAGCTTCTTCCTCTTTTCTTTATAGTTAGAAAGCTGTTTTGAATTGTATGTAGATAGTTGACTTGTTTGTTTCAAAATTGAAACAGGTGCTGATGCAAACAGGTGATAGAGTTCAAAACCACCATATCAACTAAAAACCAAGAAGAAACCAAGATGCTTAAGATGGTGGACTAGGTTAGCTTGCTTGATTTGACCCTCATATGAAAACAACCCAACCAAAACTACTCCAAACAAAAGAAAGTCCAAACAAGGGGGAATGAAGACAACATTGCATGGGCCATGCATGGATGCTAAATGCGATCTCTTGTGGTTGTGAGAATAACCATATTTACAAGTGGACATCTCACCGATGCATGCAATCAAAATTTAACAAGCCATGTCCAAGAATGGGTGCTTGCTAAGAATATGAGGATATTTATCATATGCACATATCTGAATACAAATGGCCACTATTGTGTGTTTCCCAGTAGATCAATTTATAGCCAAAGTAGCATCATGCATGAGTATAGAATGAATAGAACCACACGGAAGCTTACAAAAGAGAATTCTACCCACATGGCACGCAAAGATGGCCATGAGACCCCACATAATTTATATTGTGAACACAATAGAAAACATATGGAGGCATGTAGAACTATAAGTAAATCCATCTCAGCGCATATGACCTAGATTTAAATACAATAGAATTGCAATTGCTCATATATAGTTGGATGGTGGAATTATAAGGTGGTTACGAAGAAAGGTGGTGGAGTTGAAAGAGATATGCCCCCAACTCAAGTTGGGCATCAAGCATTTATCTAGAACCAAATATAATGTATCCAGAGGCAACTACAATATATAATGCATATGGGATAAGAACCAAATAACATGGGGTTTTATATGATGCTCAAATGCAATGTGGCATGGTGACATGAGCACGATATAATGATGATGCAGTTAGTTATATGTAGGAAGTAGCAAATATATATACTAGGCAAGTAGCATTACAATTGTTAGACAATTGGGATGCTACCTGTGCCATGCCAAATTTAAGATCAATCAGACAAAGCTTGCCATGGACATGGCAACTTCCTAGCTGATTTGGGTAGTAAGCCCTGAACCTCCCACTTGAAACCAAGTGTGTGAGAAGAATGTGCTGAGTTATTCATAATACTCCTAGTTTTATATATTTTTTGTGAACTATGGCATAACCTAAGACACATGGTGAAGGTTTCTGCATTTTTCAGATTTTTATTTAATTTATGTTGCCCCTTTCAAAGTTAGGTCAAAACCGCAATGGGTACAATCACCAAATATGGATGAATCATGCTGACCTAGCACCACATCCATGATGAAACATCACCTTGTGAACCTAAGTATGAATTTCGCAAAAAAAATGAGGTGCCAGTCAAGTTCAAATTTTCTAAAATTTGACCAACTTGACAAAACTTTGACTTGGAGAAACTCTGGGTGTCTTCCATGTCTCACTAGGCGGTTGGATGTACTATGGCTGTCTAGGAAAAACCCATCCATCTAGTTGAACCACACAGGTCACATAAAATGCCAGCACAAAGAAGCCCAACAGGATCCCGCTAGGGGTTTGTTGCCCAAATGACTGATGGATCAAGCCCACAATACTAGCCATCCTGTCAATACTTCCTGACCTTAGCTTTTGTTATGGTTAGTCTGTTAATTTGCATGATCTGGTGTAGATACTTCCAGAACTTAGCTTGATTCTATATTCCAAATATTGTGATGTTTCATCTACTGAAACTTATAATGATAGTAGATGTATACTATTGAGTCTTTGTTGTTTTGAAGATTCTGTTGCCTGAATGCACTGTTAATTTATACAGTGCATACACTGAAGGTGGTTTTAGCATTTGGAACATGATAGACATGTTTTCTATGTGGTGAACCTTTAGTTAATGTTGGATTATACGTGGTGAACCTTTAGTTCATTTTATGCATCTTCTAATGTTTAGTTTCGTCAGGTTACTATTGTCGTAAGGCTGTTGTCGATAACCTCTAGATTTCGTTCAGTTTCAGTTAGCACCAACAAACCATGCAACTGTTTCGTTCAGTTTTATATAGCACTTGTTTATGAGGTCGTTTGAACCATTCTTGCGATGACATGACGAACTAGATCAAACATGATGTAATAGGGGCATGTAATCCACGTCCTGCATGTTTGTTTCGGGGGATGGCATTAGTAGTATCTGGTCGTCTGGAGCAGAGTTTCCACACCATAACTCTGAACCTTGGTTCAGCATCTGTAACTCTGAATAAATAGATAGAAACTTGTTGTTGTATGGGTCATCACTTGGACAACATGATCCTACCTAGTTGATACTCCCTCCGTTTCAAAATATAAGATGTTTTAGCTTTGTGAAAGGAGTGTACCTAGACCCCTTTTAGTGGGTAGGTTCATGTAGGTTTGGAGTGAACCTAAATACTAAAAGGAGTCTAGATAAACTCTTTTCACAAAGTTAAAGCATTCTTATATTTTGAAACGGAGGGAGTAGATCTAAGTATAAGACTGTTATGCCAAGACATGATGAGACACTTTGTGGAAAATGTGGGCCCATGCCAACACTGCATGGGCTACAAACCTCTCTTGGTTGTCTAAAAACACCATATATAATCAACTTGGTTGTGTGACTCAACACTTTTAGGCTCCAGACATGTTGTTTTATCATGGATCTACTCTTACATTATGAAGACCTATCCCATAGTCACTCATGGTCTGCATGTTGATTTCACAGATGATTAATAAGGAGCTTGAGGCCATCATCCGAGCTACCACGGAACAAAAACACATAGATGTCACCAGCTCTCATATCAACCTTGTTCACAACCTCCATCCACTTTAATGTTTTCATAGCACCACCTTTCTGTTTGCCTCTAGTCTTTGACTTGTTCATCACCATTTTAACTTTTGCAACTTCTATATTGTTCCAAAATACTTGTATGTGTCCTGGTAGTTCAATATATGGAATAATATGCTCCATGGTGAAGATCCTCGAAAAGTACACCAATACATACAAATGTCAGTACCTAATATAGTAGTAATTTAACAATTTTTCAAATTGTTACTAGTTCAAAAGGTTTACCATTTTCCTTTGCCTTTCAAGGTGTTTGAATTATTTATGGTGCACACATAAAATGGTATTTTTCGAAAGTGATTATCAACTCCATACTTCAGCACTTTAAAATTTGTATCAACCATCGCTACACGGTTTCCATACTGGCAGAAACATTCAAAATCTTTCTCGGCCTTTATTCCAGGACCTGCATATAAAAGTACATACATAAGCAGCAATAGTATACACTACAAGAAAAGTTGGATTTTACAACAGATTGTTTTCATGGTTGAAGGCCCGTTTTTCATGGCCAAAAAGTCTTCCGCGATGGATGGCCTTCGTGGTAAAAGCCCCATCACAAATGAATTAACCAACGGTTTTTTCTGACCGTGGTGGATCGCACCCTTCAGCCATGAAAAGTTGTTCCGTCGTAGATCTATTTGCTACCACGCGGCGTCATGCCGACGCCATGCACATGGCGGCCGTTAGTGACGATTACCATCATTAATGGTCATAGAAACCGTGGAAGAAGCCAAGCCCAGCCAAGGCCTGCTAAATACTATCTGGGCCAGCCCATCAGGAGATCCCAATAAGAAGATGGCCCATTACTATTTTGTCCTGCTATTTTTGAAATGGGCCCAAAAATGCAGCCAGTAGTGGCCCGCGAACTTTCAGGCCCTATTATGTTTCGTCCTACAAAAGGCCCATGTTGGTCCAACACTGTGCGGCCCATTAGCAGACTGCACCAAGTCGCTCTTGTACACTTAAGGCCCGCGGTCAGCCCATCACTATTATCGCAGCCCATCGTGGGCTGCCTACTGACGGCCCTTCTCTGAGATGGTCTATTACTGTTCTAGCCTTTTACTGTTCTGGCCTTTAGCTATTTATAGGCCCACAAGCCGCCCTTTATTGTTTTAGCCTGGTACATTTGTCGGCCTGATACTGCCCTCGTCTGGAAATTTCTCGGCCCGATACTGTCCAGGCTCGTCACTGTTCTGGCCTTTTACTATTCATCTGTTTACTGTTGAGGCCCACTACTATTTTCGCCTGTTACTGTTATGCAATTTTATAGTTTCTTTCTTGTTACTGTAATGGGCTTTTTCTGTTCTGGCCTATTACTGTTACGGCTTGTTACTGTTACGACCTGTTACGACATGCTGGTCGACCCGTTACGTTTATGGCCTTTTACAGTTTCGGTCTTTCTGAAGCCTATGCCAATATCATAAAATGTGTATAATAATCCAACATTTTTTACTGTTCATCGTCGGTCGAATACACGATGGGCCAATAACAAAGCAGGGTACTATTCCATAATTGACCTGCCTGGCGTAGTTACCATAACGACTATCGCCATGTGTGGACGTCGTCAACTAAATGCCTACATGGCCTACGCGAGTTAACTAGATATTACATTAGCTGCAAACTTTTTAAAATTATTACATATTATCAACTCAAGGGAGAGAAAAATCGGCATTTCAGTTGACAATCAAGTTAATAGCAGAGTCCTCAATTTGCTTTCTCAATCGATCACCTACATCTTCCTTTGAGGGTGATAGCTACATTGGAGGAGACATGATCTTGCAGCCCCCTCTTTGGTGGCGATAGCAATAATTGCAGTCTGAAACTAAGTAGTAACAAGTTAATACATCAGACAAGACAAACTACTCATTTGGCTGATATGACAGGAGCTATGAACTGGTGTTTACAACTGGTCAATGGTTCAATTATTGACCAACACGTCAAACAAACAGGACAAGCAAGCAAGCATTAAACAAGAGTGCCTACCGTGAAACGAGCAATCAAAAAATGTGTGTGTGTGACTTAGAATTTCAGCAAATATAAACTAGCCAGGTCATTTTAACAAATATATATGGAAGAAGTTATATACCCTAAAATGCAAGAGATGTTGTGTGACTTAGAATTTGCGTTGAGCCATAAAATGACATGCAGTTACTGTCATAGCAAAGAAATAACCAGACAGAAATTATAACCACATCATACAAGAACTTGTAGAGCAGGAATGTAAACCACGAATGAACTCTATATTGTAGAGGATAGTTATGTCGTGACTTAGGACGAACCAGACCCAGAACCAGATGCGAGATATAATGGCGTCACTCGTGAAACTGTAGAATAGGACAAACAAGCATTAGACAAGTGTTCCTAGAATGAAATGAGCAATCAAACAAAGTGTTTCTTAGAATTTTAGCAAATATAAACTAGCAAGGTCATTTTAGCAAATATATATGGAAACAGTGGCATCTCGTGGAATGCATAGAGTCATTGGGTGACTCATAATTTGTGGTGAGCTACACAATGGCATTTGTTACTGTCACAACTAAGAATCAACTAGATAGAAATTATAATGGCATCATAAGAGAAATTATAGAGCAGGAATCCAAACCACGAGTGAACTATATAGTAGAAGACAATTATGCTATTGCTCAGGACGAACCAGCACCAAATAAGGAAGTAATGACATCCCTTGTGAACATGTAGAATAGGCTATGCAAACCAACATGTTCATTTTTCCATTTTGAGCTCTATACAAGAAAAAGGAAATAGTTAGTGATGCATCTTTTGAAGAACCAGATGGCAACAAAAATTTATAATCGAATTAGTACGAAGAGTTTAAACGGCTACTACAGGATAGCAGAACGATGCCAAGGAGGAAATAATAGCAGGAATTGATCTCAGGACAAACTAGATAGATTCAGCAACTGTAGAGCAGGGAATCCAGACTAATATTTTCCAGTAACTTCAGATTTTGCAAGAATTACACGGTAGCAGGCAATTATTGTTGTATGGAGTAGCTAAGAACATGTGCATGACAAAATAACAGACATGTGCATGACTTGAAATTTTAGAGCAGCGAATGCAAACCAACATGTCTAATGACCTTGCATGTACTAGCACAAAGAACAGACGTGCCTAGTGACTTGTACGTACTAGCACGATTACGAAAATGCAGTTCACTGCAACTGGCTTGAACCTGCTATACTACTGACAAAACAAAAATGGGTTAGAGATTTGGTTAACCTTGATCGGAGAGGCGTCTAAGCATTGTCGGTACTGTGCGAGTGACGTCCAAGTCACCGAGGGTGCTGCGGTTGTGGTGGCTGTTGGCGTCAGGGAAGCAGATCTTGGGCGGTCGATGTTGGCTTGAACACGATGGACGAGAGTGTCGCTGAGGCAGATCCGGTGTAGTGAACAGTGACGAACATGCAACTGGTCTGGAGCGATGGAAATGGAACTCTTTGAACTATATCTCGCCCGGTGGACACCGGTGAAGCGGATCCGGTACGGTTGGGTAGCTTTCTGTGGCGAGGAAGTAGAACTTGGGTGATCGATGATGCTATCAGCATGGTGAATGACACCACAACTCCTAGATCTGGTGGGTGAGCGTCGCTGAAGCGGCTCCGTGGCGTTGCACGAGACCGCAGAACAAGCTGGTGTGTGCGATGGTCATGGAGGGGACAATGGAGTTGCGATTTTTGGGAGGGCCGGCTGGAAAAAACTGGGGGCATCGGGACCATAGAGGTGAGCAGAAAAATAATTATGATCGTGCCCCCGAGCTACCGACTTTAGCATGCCCATTTGTCATCTGAACAATGGGTAGATCTAGAATTTTAAATTATAAAGTTTTTGAGATGGAAGGGCACGGAACGTTTCAAGGCTGGTGTGTGGTTTTGCCGCTCGATTGAGAATTTGAATTTGGCTAGCGCTCATCTAATAATAATAATAGAAAAATGGTACTCCCCGGTCGGTGGGATATTTTGGCTCAAAGTTTTTGAAACGGTGGGGTGGAAAATGCTTCAAGGTAGGTAGGTGATTTTGCCGCTCGATTGATATTTTGAATTTGGCAAGCGTCCATCTACTAATAGAAAAGAGGTAGTAGACCATACGTTATCTGTCCTGGAATTCAAGGCTGAGAGTCACATCAACTGATCATCCATAAACATTTTTTTGCATAGAAACTTGGATACCTTCGATTCACACGACATAGGTGGTAAATTTTGCCGTTTGACTTAGATTTTAAATTTGGCTAGCATCCATGTAATAATATAAAAATGGTACTACCTCGGTGGGGGATTTTGCCTGAAAATATTTGAAACAGAGGGGTGCGAAATGTTTCAGGGTCGGTGGGTTATTTTCCCGCTCGATTATGATTTTGAATTTGGCTGTTGGCCAAGTTTTTATTACTAGAAAAAAGGTTTTGTAGATCGAACGCCATCTGGTCAGGAATTTGAGGTGAGAGTCACATCAACTGATGCCTCCGATTCAAACAGGGTAGGCGGTAGGTTTTGGCGATCTACTATGATTTTGAATTCAGAGATTGTCCAAAGAAAAATTAAAAAATACGTCGTTCTCCCTCTATTTCAGGGATCCAAGTCGGGGAGAGTGATTATCTACCATGTGTATGTAATTGCAGATCATCGATACAAGAATGTTTGTTTAACATAACAACCAAGAAATGTCTGAAGTAGCTCTGATTCAAGCATGTGAAAATGGTGTGCAACCAAGGTCTACTAATTATTTAGGTGTCGGCACAAACTCTTCTACAGGAAGCACTAACTAAATGGTAGTACTAATTCAGATCAAAGAAAAAGCCTGCTGCGAAACAAATACTCCTACTACGGCATACTATCAAAACACAAACACCATCTAAACAAGATTTTATCACGCATATACTACTATATAGAGAACACCATTTCATCATATAAAACAATATTTTATCACACAAACATAGACCCCCAAAGTGAACAGACAAATCTAATATTCCAGCCCCTGCCATTGTGACTGCAGCACAAAAAAGGTGCCCCCACAGTTCCAGCTACCAAAACAAAAAAACATCAGACTACAGCTCCAAATAACACAACCTGGGAAAACACATGCTTGCCCAAACAAGCCTTGCTTATTCATCTGAGTGTTATTTTCATCTCCTTGATGTTGGAGTCTGAATCAGCTGTGTTGCTGATAGGACTTCCTTTTCGTTTCTTTGATTTAGCACTCCGAATCACATCGGTTACTAAAGGAAATGAACAAAATGATCAGCAAAATCATAGGTGTATAAAAATGCAAGGGTTGCACATGAGTGACTGCACTAACCATGTGTCATTATGTAGGGATGTAAAGTACACCAACGTTTACGAGATCTTAACTTCTTAGACTTCATGCTGCTGAGTTCTAATTCGAATACTCCCTCCTTCGCCCATATAACCACCATTTCTCTATCCTGAAATGCGCAGAGTAACCTTACTGCATCTTTCCGACCATATGCCCATGATTTCTCAAGGCCAAGGAGAGTATCCAACACAACCTTTAAATGAGGCACCCAAGCTTCCCAATTGCATGTTGATGATCTTGCACTGGTCCACGTGTTTAGAGTGAAGTCTCTTATAACCGCAAGGGTAACATCTCCATTTTGCCCCTTAGCGATGACAAAATTATGTCTAGAAATATCATGTCTCTCATGGGGACACTTAATATAATATAGTTTTGTTGTCATGTTATCGAAGGCAATTATATATCTGGAGTTCATTGTTGTCTAGTACAAAATGTCCCCTATGAGAGTTGACAGCCTTCGATCAATCTTAGCTAGCATCTCAGCAGGTTCAATGTAGTCCTCCCATTTTCCTAACTCCGGTGAGTACCTACCATTGGTTACTATCCAAACAACCTAGAAATTGTTGCAACAGTGTGAAGACAATTGCCCATGATTTCTCGAGAAGAGAATTGTGCCGCTATCATACTCATGTCTCTGCCAAATTGGTGGTTCTGGTATCACTATTTCACTTCCACTGATTGGATCCCGGGCCTTTATCATGTTAGACCCTTGTGGATAATGAAGTAGCACCCTACCATTGCGACACCCGAGTACATATGTTTTATAGGCTTTATGTAGTTCCACCATCCTATTCAGCTTCTGGAAGATGGATTGGTCAAGATTATGATCTTTTAAGAATCAAGCGTCCTCGGAGCTGTTGGTGAAAAACCCAAGTAACGGCATTCCTCTGTTGTGTGACAGGGTTAGCCTTTTGAAATCATTGCTTCCCATGAAGTCCATCCAACATTTTTGGGCGACTGATGCCCTCTGTATGTAGGATGGGTGTGGAGCAAGCCTGACAAGAATCTGACCAAATACATTGCCTGGCAAGTCGTTGATTGTTGCATATGTTTTTCCACCGAAGCTGGTAGGATGATGCAAATAGCACAAGTGCATCATCAGAAATAAGTAAACAGAACAATGCACAATGCACAACCCTAAAAAAAGAATAAAGTAAACACCACAATGCATCATACAATTTGACAGGAAAATTTATCAACAGAATTTCATAAACTACATGCATCTGAAAAACTACCTAAAAAGTAGAGTTTGTCAACAAAATAACCTAAACAGCACAAGAAATCAACCAGAGTAGTACAAAAGCACCACAAAATGCTTCAGCATGTCGGAACTAGGTAAAGGGAATGAAGAACTTTATTTTAGGTCACAAGGGAGGACAGAATGGCCCCCACCTAAATTTTCTGGTTTTATCATAAAGAAGGGGAGAAAAATCGGACGTAGATTTAGTGACTTGGTGAACCCAAGCCTCACGGTAACTTTCCCCAGGATCCACCTTCCATCTTAGATCCAACGTATGACAGTAGCTCAGATTTTGAACTAAAAAGTAAAACTATTCGAAAAAATTGACAAAAAATCAGTAAATCATCGCTGTTTAGGTTTGAATCCTATGAAATTTTCATCCCGTACAGATCACTAGTTTGTGATTAAATAGCTTTTTATGTTCCCAGTCCTATTAATTTAAACTAATATCCACTTCATCCAGAAAAAACCCCGGAGCAGAATACACAAAAGAGGGAGGAAGTCAGGGAGACAAAATCCAACGAAGAACATACAATGGGGTCGATCAGTTTTGAGCAGATGGAGCAGGCACACCGATGAATGACGAGCCACAACCGTTGACGCTGAAGAAGCACAACCACGAGCTGATGCATTCGTAGCATCCCACACAACCGTTGCTCTGGAAGCGGTAGCCAACATAGCCAAATATGTTCTAGCAGCAGCCGACGAGGATTTTGACTGTGCCTCCACTGCTTTCCAAGCATCACTCAACGATGCCCAAGTCTCCAATGCGGTACAAACATCAGCCTCCGCATCCGCTTCACATGTATCCGCTGGTGCTTCTTCAGCATCCACCTTTGCTTTACAAGCATCCGCCGACACAGCAAATGCATCCGCCAATGCTGATACCATTTCCTATAAATGCCACCAGCTTATTTAGCTCGCAATGCCCAAAAATAAATGCATTCTATCCTTCAGAAAGCCTGTAATGGCTGGAGGTTGGGGGCATACATACCAGCGAAGGGCGGTGTGGTGGTGTTCAATGGTGAAGCGGCAGGGATGGTCCGGTCGAGGGAGGGCGGCCAGGGGGAGAAGATGATGATGGGGTCGAGGGGCAACCGACTGAGCTTCCTCGAACTAGAAACTAACTTTCGCTCCACTATATTTTTTTTGTGAACCCCACTTTTTTTAGGGGAAACCCCCGCTGTATTAATAGTAGCAACCACACGACTGATACAAGTTTGTACACTTGTGTTGCTCAGTTTCCAGCCTACAGACATCAAGTGTGTGCACTTATTCGTGTGATACAATGAATTACTGGGTAAAATATTCTAGGTGGTAGAAGCCTGCCCTTTCTATGACATCAAGATGTAGAGTTCAAACATGGACCTAAAATTCCACAATCTACAACTACAAGTTTTGATTTACTACTAGAAACATGCTAACAAATTGTCAACACCCGAATTTTTAATCCCAGATGCCTGTTATGCCATACATCACAATCCTAGGATTACCATTTTTGCGAGACATAATAGATTGGATATCAGAGTACATCATCCATTACAAACCATAATAAGGTGTTACACAAATAAAGGATCTCATGATCCAGTCTTAGTACAATCAAGTAGCGGAATAAATAGCGTAGAAGTGGGGTCCATCTTCAGAGTCACAGGAAATGCTGACGATGGGAGATAGTCCTAGTTATCATAGCCGTCCTGCTGTCCTTCATCTTGGTAGTCTCCTGCATAGTCTGGCCATAGGAATAGCCAGGGACAAAGCCATGAGTACTCTTTAAGTACTCGCAAACTACCACTATCAAGTAGTATAGTTCTAGTATGAATGCTAACTCTAAGTTTATTTATAAAGTTAAGTTTGAAACCTAAGTTGAGTTCAGAAACAAAGAAAGATAAAAGAAGTTTGAAAACACCTAAGTGGGAACTTAATTATAATAGTCACAACTCTGTTGTGGTCAAGTCATGTCACAATTCATTTCATAAGTTGTTTTGAAAACATCTGACAACAGAACATTATGGCCACTCCAACTGTCCATAACCACGGACGCGGCTATTTGAGTAGTTTGACACTCTGCAGAGGTGGTACACTTTCACCACAAGATTCGATACATTCGTCAGGGATAACCCTGAATCATCATACTTAGTATGCAGATAATCAAACATAACCTTTCGTTTACAAACCCTAGTATAAGCACCTATCCTATGAGCATGGCCTCCCAACCATGACCATCTGTCATTTTGGGCACTACATAGGTGGACAACATTGAGAGGTAGCCTCAGCTCAAACCTCTCCCGTGAGGGAACTAATACTAATGCATATAAACTTCTGGCTAAGGCTTACCCAATTCAGGTATTGTGGTTGTATAGTAAAAATTGGAATGGTATCGCATCTGAACCCAACCATCAGTTTTATAAAAGGGGCTAAGGCTCATGCCTCAACATTTTCATCATCATAAACCATTTGTGTTTCTCAACACATGTCAAAACATCTCAATGGAATGACTCATCATTCCAAGGCTTTCACAAGTCATTTTCACCAAGTATTCCCATCTAAAGTGAATCAAGTTTTGGGTTTTATTCCAACTACTAAGTTAAGAGTGTTCACTAATGTGGGATGTTAATCTCAATCTCATGCCATAGAATGACATCTAAGTCTAACTATATAGGTCAAGTTTTATACTCTTTATACTACCTTTAAACAACTAAAGGACTTGGGTAAAGTAAAGAAGGTAAAGCTTGTAAATAAAACTTGGAGTAGGTATAAGTCAAAGTGGTATAACCAAAGCATGCCTAACGCATTTGCTTAGGTTATCTAGCTTAATTCTAACTTGCTAACAATAGCTTGCTCAGTTTACTTGAAGTGCTAGGCTTGCCTTGGGTAGTGCAGTGGTTGATCTTTTCTTCCTCCTCCTCTTGGTAGAACTCCTCCTCCTCGTAGACTTGGTCGATACTATCGTCTATAAATACATACGGGATACACAATCACCAAACAATACTTAACTAGTCTACTTAGCACACTAAGGCACACATTTGATGATCTAGTATCATCACAAACATCACAAGGTTTAATGAACTAGCTTCATCCTTTTTATTTGAGAAAAGTAATTTCTACTCATTGAAATTAACTAAGATTTAATATTCTCCAATTAAAATATGCGATCATGTGGACACATGTCATCACCACATATTCTAACATGTGGGAATGTGATTTAAAGGTTGGATCATATTTTAATAAGTTCAAGTTTAAGAATTAATGATTTAAAGTGACTAGAAATGCCTATATAACATTATTTTGGTACTAGTCCAAGGTCATTGTATGCAAAACTTAATACTATTACATATTCAGATAGGTATGGTTAAATGTGATTTTAAAGAGTTGGAATCAACTCAAAAGCTATTATGGTTGATTTTATAAAAATGTTTGAATGTGCAAAAGCTTCTGTTTTGTTATTTTAACTAGGAGAGGTCTCTAACTCTAAAAGATTTAAATCCAACGGTCCTGGATAGAGATTTTCAGTAGCTTTCCAACAAAATTGGAATCACTCAATTTGGTTTGGTAAAACTCTCTAAAATGATTTTTAAATTAAGGGACGGAAATGATTCTAAATCTAAATAGAAAAACCTATATTTGAATCTATGGGCTTAGGTGGTAAACTAATTGAGCTAGCCCAGTGGCGCTCTACGGTGCAGTTGGCGACTGACAGGGGGTCCCGCATGTCAGCGGCACTTAAAACCTGAAGCGGTACGGGACGATCTGGGCCACACGATTAGAACACAGATCGACGGCTCACAGTCGTCGTCGACGACGGACTCGTCGCTGGTGAGACTGAACCCTAAACGGCCGGTGGGGGTCTACTAGGGACGTACCAGGGCTCCATCTAGTGCGGCAAGGCGGGAAAACGAACTGGTGGACAACGGCGGACTCAGGCGAGGTCGTGGCAAGGGCTGAGGTGGGCGAAATCGACGACCACGTCTCCTCCTCTAAAGCGGCTACCTACGGTGGAATTCCGGTGAACGGCGGCTCGAGCGACTCTAGCGAGAGGAGGGAAACAGTCAGCGGAGAGAGGGGAGTGAGATGGTGTGAAGAAATGGTGCTGGGGTGGCCTCCTTATATAGGCTCGACGGTGAGGCAGTGAGGCATGGGTGTGGCTCGTCGGTGACGGTGAAACAGGGGGCTACCGGCGTGGCCGAGGTAGGCGGATGATGGGAGGTCTGCTGGCGGTTAGCTATGGTGCAATTGCGCGGCTAGGGGCCGTGCCTAACGGTCGGGAGCTTTTCACGCTCTAGGAGACAGAGGCGGTGCTCGATGTGGCTCCCGACGACTGTGGGTAGCACGGCGGTGCATAGCCATGTCTGGCGGGGTGCTGGGTTGATGGCGGAGCGGCACACGCGATTTGTTGTCGAGGCGTGGTCTGTGGCATGCTTGCGGCGATCGTGCTCTGGCACGCTCTGGCTGCTCGCAGAGAGAAAGGGCAGCGCGGCGCTGAGGTGGTCCAAAGGCTTGGAGCGATCGAGGGGTGGACAGGGAGAGGCGGTAGGGTTATGCGCTGCTAGCTGGCAAGCTGTAATGGCGCGGCACGGTCTGGTGATCATTGCCCGCGTTTGGCTGATGAGCATGGCGTCGAGGCGGCATGGCACTGGCGCCAGGGGCTAGGGATAGGGGTGGTTTTGGTCTGGATGGGCCTGGGGGAGACCAAGGTGATCAATGCACACCAATTGGCTCGACAAGATTTGCTCCTAAACAGTATTAGTTAGGCTACTTTTTATCTCCCTGCCAACTATTCGATCAAATGGCCGCATGAAAGTTTTATTTGAATTTTGAGCTGATTTTTGGTGGAGTGATTCATCTCATGCTTAAGCATCTAGGTTTTCTTGGGATTTTTAAATGGAGTTCATTTGAGTGGTTTTTGAGAAAGTGGTATCTAGACATATGAACTAGATTCAATTTTCAGTTGTCAATTAAATTTAGAGTTTGAAAGTTTTTGGGATGAAACAAAGTGGGCCTTGGTAC
This sequence comes from Avena insularis, assembly GCA_023614405.1. NCBI lineage: Eukaryota > Viridiplantae > Streptophyta > Magnoliopsida > Poales > Poaceae > Avena > Avena insularis. Next base: position 274,353,343 of record CM042692.1, read on the forward strand.
ATTACTACTTGTACTAACAAGGGGTGCAAAGAACCACAATTGTCTCTGTTGAGATTTGAGTGCTAGGAATAGCCAAAGTAGGCTATGTGATTAAAATGGCCAAAGTGACCATTTGCTTATTTAATTCTTTTTGATTTATTTTTCTTTGGGATTTTCTTGGGGATGATCTAGATGATGTGTAATTCACCTTAGAGTCATTTTAAATCAATAGATCACTGAATCATGCCAATTCAAAACAACTCCTATTTTAAATGCACACACATATGAATGCTTAAAGATTTTTAAATGGAAAAGTTTTTGTTAACCCTAAATTGGGTAGATTTGATCTTGATCACGTGGATTAAAGTTTTGTGATGTTACAAACCTTCCCCCTTAAACAAAATCTCGTCGCGAGATTTAAGAAAGAAAACTAGGAACTAAAGAGATCTGGGAACTCAGTCCTAATGTAATCTTCTCGCTCCCAAGTGGCTTCCTCTTCGGTATGGTTGCTTCATTGGATCTTGAGAAACTTGATACTCCTGGACCTGGTGGTTCTGTAGGCTTCCTACAAGATACGGATGGGCACTTCACGATACGTAAGATCTTTGTTGATATCAACAGCTCAGCGATCGATGTTCTTGAAAACTTCGGTCTTCTCCGGCACTTCTAGACATTTGCGAAGTAACGAGATATGGAACACATTGTGGATGGCTGACATCTCTTTTGGCAGTTCCAGTTGATAAGATACTTCTCCTTGGCGGTTCAGAATCTTGAAGGGTCCGATATATCTGGGGGCTAACTTTCCTTTCAGACTAAAACGCTGGGTTCCCTTCAATGGCGAAACCTTGAGATATACAAAATCTCCGACATTGAAAGTCAGGTATCTTCTTCTCTTGTCAGCATAACTCTTCTGTCTGGATTGGGAGGTCTTGAGGTGCTCACGGACTTTGTGAACTTTCTCTTCAGCTTCTCGGAGAATGTCGGGTCCAAAAATCTGACTCTCTCCTACTTGCGACCAATTCAAAGGGGTGTGGCACTTTCTTCCGTATAGGAACTCAAAGGTGCCATTTGCAAACTAGCTTGATAACTGTTGTTATATGAGAATTCTGCCAAAGGCAGGCAGTCTTCCCATTTTGATCCATATTCCAACACACAAGCTCTCAACATATCTTCTAAGATTTGGTTGACTCTTTCAGTCTGTCAATCGGTTTGCGGGTGATAAGCGGTGCTGAAATTCAACTCGGTTCCTAATCCTTCCTGAACTTTCTGCCAAAATCTCGAGGTAAATTGGGTTCCTCGATCCGATACTATGGTCTTGGGGGTTCCATGCAGACTAACGATTCTGGTGATATACAACTTGGCTAGCTTCGAACTCTGGTAGGTTGTCTTGACACGTATAAAATGAGCTACCTTGGACAGTCTATCAACGATGACCCAGATTGAGTCATTTCCCCTACTAGAAGTAGGCAAACCAGTGATAAAGTCCATTCCGACATAATCCCATTTCCATTCCGGAATTTGCAATGGTTGCAACAGTCATGCGGGCCTCTGATGTTCCGCTTTGACTCTCTAACAGATATCACACTTGGCGATGTAGCTCCTGATTTCTCTCTTCATCTTGTGCCACCAAAATTGCTCTTCCAAATCTTGATACATCTTTGTTCCTCCGGGGTGGATAGAATAAACAGTATCATGAAATTCTTGCATGATAACTTGCTTCAGCTCCAAATCTGTCGCGACACAGATACGACCTTTGTACCACAGAACTCCTTCTTTGTCTTCTGTGAATCCAGCTACCTTTCCTGTACCAATACGACGTTTAATTCCGTCGATACTTTCATTTCCCTTCTGGGCTTCCTTGATTTGGCTAATCAAAGTGGGTTGAAGTTCAATGGTAGCTAAAAATCCTTTGCTAACTAACTCAGTTCTAAACTGGTCCAACTCCTCATACAAACTTGGCTGCTTCTCCTTGATCATGGTGTTTAGCCTACACGGCAATCTGCTAAGAGCATCCGTTACCACATTGGCTTTGCCGGGGTGATAGTGAATGTCAAGGTCATAATCCTTGATTAACTCTATCCACTCCTTTGCCTCATATTCAGCTTCTTCCGAGTGAAAATATACTTCAAGATTTTGTGATCAGAGTAAATCTCACAGCGATTACCCATAAGATAATGATGCCATGTCTTCAATGCCAAAACTACGGCTGCTAACTCAAGATCATGGCTCGGATAGTTCTGCTCATGCTGCTTCAGTTGTCGAGACAGATATGCGATGACTTTGCCTTCTTGCATCAATACACATCCGAGACTAATCTTGGATGCATCACAATACACATCAAACGGCTTCTTGATATCTGGCATGATCAATATTGGGGCTGAAATCAATCTCTTCTTCAGCTCTTGGAAACTTGCTTCACATTTGTTGGTCCATTCAAACTTCTTGTCCTTCTTCAACAATTGGGTCATGGGTCGGGCGATACTCGAAAATCCTTCGACGAACTTGCGGTAGTATCCCGCTAATCCGAGAAATGCACGGACTTGGGTTTGAGTGGTTGGGGCTTCCCATTCTTCAACATCTTTGATCTTGGCGGGATCAATAGCGACTCCTCCAGCAGACACAATATGTCCTAGGAATCCTACTTCTTTCAGCCAAAACTCACACTTGCTAAACTTGGCATACAACCGATGCTCTCTAAGGGTTTCAAGGATGATTCTCAGATGTTGCTCATGCTCTTCTTCCGACTTGGAGTAGATAAGGATATCGTTGATAAACACAACGACAAACTTATCCAGAAAATTCATAAACATCTTATTCATGAGATTCATGAAATAAGCAGGGGCATTGGTTAATCCAAAAGACATGACCGTATACTCGTATAAACCATAATGAGTAGTAAAGGCGGTCTTCGGAATATCCATTGCACGAATCTTAAGTTGGTGATAACCAGTCCTAAGATCGATCTTAGAGAACACATTTGCTCCAGTCAACTGATCAAATAGATCCTCTATCTTTGGCAATGGGTACTTGTTTTTGATGGTGACATCATTCAACTTCCTGTAATCGGTGCACAGACGGTTGCGTCCATCTTTCTTGTTGACGAATAACATTGGCGATCTCCACGGCGATGTGCTTGGTTGAATCAAGCCTGTTGCCAACATAGCATCTAGCTGCTTCTTCAATTCCACTAACTCTGAGGGGTTCATGCTATAGGGTCTCTAAGCTATGGGTCCGGTTCCGGGGATAATTACAATAATGAACTCAAGATCCCTATCCGGGGGCATACCGAGCAATTCATCTGGGAATACGTCGAGGTATTCATAGACTACTCTGACTTGGTCGATGGTGGGTAGGGCTAGACTCTTGTTGCACTTGAATTGATGGGGTAAGGTTTCAGATATATGCTCTACTGATACTCCAGAGCTACTGGTCATGGTGATGGCTTTCTTGGCACAGTCTATCAATCCTTTATACTTTGAGATCCAATCCATTCCTAGTACTACTTAACCTTTGGTTCCAAGTACTATTAGGTTGGCATAAAAATCTATCCCATGTATTCTGATAGGCACCGTTTTGCAAATTTTTCTAGCTTTTGTAGTTGAACCAGGGATTTGAACTATCATGACATGCTTCAAGTTGGTTGGGTGAATCTTACTAGTGCATGCAAATTCTTCAGTGACGAATGAGTGCGATGTTCCAAAATCAAACAATACTCTTGCTAAAACTGAGTTGACAGAAAACATACCCATCACTACATCTGGCGCTTCTTGGGCTTCTTCGGTGTTCATGTGGAAGAGACGGTTGTTGCTGTTGTGAGGGTTCCCTGAGGCGAATCTTCTTCCTGGTTGAACACGACGCTGTTGTTGAGCTGGGGCATTCACATTGGCAGTGGCGACAATCTTCTTGGGACACTCATTAGAATAGTGACCCTTCACTCCACACTCAAAACAAGTGATCTGAGACTTGTCTTTCGCTGCTATGGGCACATCATTGCTTCCAGTTCTGGGTGCAGTGTTGTTGTTGTTGCTCTTGGGAGGTACACGGTTGAAATTACTGGTGTTACCGGGGTGATTATTGTTTCCTCCGGACTTCACATTTCCTCCGCTACGGTTGGGGTAGCTCGAGTGAGACATTGGGGGTTGGTTGTTCCTCGGTGCATATCCCGCAGAAGGGTTGGGATGGTACTTCTGGTGACTATTGGATCCAGCTTGGTGCATCATACGATGTTTGCGGTTGTCGTTTGCTTGATTAAGCTTCCCTTCCATCTGAATGGCAGAGTCGACTAGCTCTTCGAGATCCTGAAAACAGATGTTGATGAGAATAGTCTGCATCTCATCATGCAGTCCGTTCAAGAATCTCTCCTTCTTCTTGGCCTCTGTGTTGATCTCATCAGGTGCATACCTGGCAAGGGACAGGAATCTGTCATGGTACTCCACTACAGTCATTCTTCCTTGCTTCAACTCTCGGAATTCGTCCCTCATTCGGGTGACTAGACCTTGCGGCATGTGGGTGTGGCTGAACTTGATCTTGAAGGCTTCCCATGTCATCACTTGACCATGGTTCATTGTGCGGACGCTATTCCACCATGCTCTTGCATCTCCTGCCAAATAGTGGGTGGAAAAAAGAACTTTCTCGTTTGCATCCACTCCTGCTACTTCCAGATTGTTCTACATTGGCTTCAACCAATCATCAGCATCCAGTGGGTTCTCTGAAGTACTAAAGATTGGGGGATTTGTATTCTGGAAGTTTTTGAGTTTGGATCCATGATGATCCTGATTTCCATGGTTCTGGTTGTTGTGACCCATCTAGGCGATCTGCTGCAGTGTTGCTAGATTAGCTTGGCGCTCTGCCCTGCTTGCTTCCCTGTCTGCAATGAGAGTCTGCAGAATCTGCAGCATTGGGTCTTGCGATGAGCTGCTCCCTCCTTGGTTTCCACGAGTCATCTGAAGATTGAGGTAGATAAAGGGGTAAGAGGGAAAATTCTATGGTTTATGGTTTTGATTTCAAAGCTAAAACTTTGAGTTTGACTCAGGTTTTTGCAACTAACTTCTTTTCATTCATTCAAGCAAAGCACACGATACAAACACGCACACACACCACAACATCAAAGGTAAACAGATGGTTTTAGGAACCATTCTGTAAGCTACGATACAATGGGACCGATACTCCTCACTCTACGATAGTGCTCTAGTGCATCTACTCATCATCGATGAAGTCGGAGTCATCATCGTCGGTGTAGAAGTCCACGGCATCTTCCTCCAGAAAGTCATCATCATTGCTGAGGTAGGAGTCAATATCCCCTTGGATATCTTCACCTTCCTCTTCTTCTTCCTTTACGGCAAGCTGAGCTTCTTGCTCCTTGATGGTCTTCTCGAGGTCGGACACCTTCTTGCGAAGACGGTCGATGGTGTGATCCTTCTTGGCGCGTTGACGACACAGAGACTGACGATCCTGGACGAGCAGTGAGAAAGTCTGGGCCTTCTGGGCGGCAATGGCAAGGTTGTTGTTCGTGAGCTCCCTAGCATTGTCCAACTCCTTCTTTCTATCGTACAGTAGGAAGTCAAGGTTCTCCACTTGACTCTTCAGTATTGGGTGATTGGGCATCTCTAGCGGCCTTCCCATGGAATCACGCATTGCATAGTGAACAAAGCGGGTTCCTTGGATGAGGTTGACACTTAGGGCACACAGACGTGCGAGAGCTTCATGCATTGCCCTGGCTAATCCATCCAGCCAGTTGTTCTCTTTCACCGAGAACTGAGTCTTCCCAGATACTGGTGCTTCTATCTTGCCTCGAAGATCAGCGGTCACTAGCCATTGTAAATCTCCTCCTGGTGGACCCGGGAGTTGAGCTCCAAGGAATTCCGGATGAGGACGCTCCAAGAACTCAGACAGTGAATCCAGATCCCTCTCAAAGATCAGTTGGCCTCCATTGCCCAACTGGTAGAACTTGCTGTATTAGGCTTCCGTCTATAAGAATTTAGGATGAGAAAGTTAGTGAAGTGATCAAGTGTGTCAAAGTTTATGTAGTAATGTAAGACTTTGGAGGAACATGAATTTCTTTTGAAATAAAGAATTCCCAAGGGTAAGAGAGGAAATAGTTTTCATAAGTACTCACTTTGGTTTTTGGAAACTAAGTTTTTGTTCGGACGTCCATTCTAACTAGGGTCTCCTATGGTCAAGATGGCTCTGATACCAACTTGTCAACACCCTGATTTTTAATCCCAGATGCATGTTATGCCATACATCGCAATCCCAGGATTACCATTTTTGTGAGACATAACAGACTGGATATCACAGTACATCATCCATTACAAACCATAATAAGGCCTTACACAAATAAAGGATCTCATGATCCAGTCTTAGTACAATCAAGTAGCGGAATAAACAGCATAGCGGTGGGGTCCATCTTCAGAGTCACAGGCAATGCTGACGATGGGAGATAGTCCTAGTTATCATAGACGTCCTGCTGTCCTTCATCTTGGTAGTCTCCTTCATAGTCTGGCCATAGGAATAGCTAGGGACAAAGCCATGAGTACTCTTTAAGTACTCGGAAACTACCACTATCAAGTAGTATAGTTCTAGTATGAATGCTAACTCTAAGTTTATTTATAAAGTTAAGTTGGATACTAAGCTGAGTTTAGAAACAAAGAAAGATAAATGAAGTTTGAAAACACCTAAGTGGGAACTTAATTATAATAGTCACAACTCTGTTGTGGTCAAGTCATGTCACAATTCATTTCGTAAGTTGTTTTGAAAACATCTGACAACGGAACAGTATGGCCACTCCAACTGTCCATAATCATGACGCTATTCGAATAGTTTGACACTCTACAGAGGTGGTACACTTTCACCACAAGATTCGATACATCTCTCAGGGATAACCCTGAATCATCATACTTAGTATGCAGATAATCAAACATAACCTTTCCTTTACACACCCTAGTATAAGCACCTCTCCTATGGGCATGGCCTCCCAACCATTACCATCTGTCATCTTGGGCACTGCATAGGTGGACAACATTGAGAGGTAGCCTCAGCTCAAACCTCTCCCGCGAGGGAACTAATACTATTGCATATAAACTTCCGGCTAAGCCTTAACCAGTTCAGGTATTGTGGTTGTACGGTAAAAATTGGAATGGTATCACATCCGAACCCAACCATCAGTTTTATAAAAGGGGCTAAGGCTCATGCCTCAACATTTTCACCATCATAAACCATTTTTGTTTCTCAACACATGTCAAAACATCTCAATGGAATGACTCATCATTCCAAGGTTTTCACAAGTCATTTTCACCAAGTATTCCCATCTAAAGTGAATCAAGTTTTGGTTTTTTTCCAACTACTAAGTTAAGAGTGTTCACTAATGTGGGATGTTAATCTCAATCCCATGCCATAGAATGACATCTAAGTCTAACTAGATAGGTCAAGTTTTATACTCTTTATGCTACCTTTAAACAAGTAAAGGACTTGGGTAAAGTAAAGAAGGTAAAGCTTGTAAATAAAACTTGGAGTAGGTATAAGTCAAAGTGGTATAACCAAAGCATGCCTAATGCATTTTCTTAGGTTATCTAGCTTAATTCTAACTTGCTAACAATAGCTTGCTCAGTTTACTTGAAGTGCTAGGCTTGCCTTGGGTTGTGCAGTGGTTGAAGTTTCTTCCTCCTCCTCTTGGTAGAACTCCTCCTCCTCGTAGACTTGGTCGATACTATCATCTATAAATACATACGGGTACACAATCACCAAACAATACTTAACTAGTCTACTTAGCACACTAAGGCACACATTTGATGATCTAGTATCATCACAAACATCACAAGGTTTATTGAACTAGCTTCATCCTTTTTATTTGAGAAAAGTAATTTCTACTCATTGAAATTAACTAAGATTTAATATTCTCCAATTAAAATAGGGGATCATGTGGACACATGTCATCACCACATATTCTAACATGTGGTAATATGATTGAAAGGTTGGATCATATTTTAACAATTAATGATTTAAAGTGTCTAGAAATGCCTATATAGCATTATTTTGTTACTAGTCCAAAGTCACTATATGAAAAACTTAATATTATTACATATTCAGATAGGTATGGTTAAATGTGATTTTTGAGAGTTGGAATCAACTCAAAAGCTATTATGGTTGATTTTATAAAAATGTTTGAATGTGCAAAAGCTTCTGTTTTTTTATTTTAACTAGGAGAGATCTCTAAATCTAAAAGACTTAAATCCAACGCGCTTGGATAGATATTTTCAGTAGCTTTCAAACAAAATTGGAATCACTCAATTTGATTCAGTAAAACTCTCTGAAATGATTTTTAAACTAAGGGACAAAAATGATTCTAAATCTAAATAGAAAAACCTATATTTGAATCTATGGGCTTAGGCGGGAAACTAATTGGGCCAGCCAAGTGGCGCTCCGCGGCGCAGAGGGCGACTGACCGGGGGGTCCCGCATGTCAGCGACACTTAAAACCCGAAGCGGTACGGGACGATCTGGGCCACACGATTAGAACACAGATCGACGGCTCACGGTCGTCGTCGACGACGGACTCGGCGCCGGCGAGACTGAACCCTAAACGGCTGATGGGGGTCTACTGGGGACGTACCAGGGCTCCAGCTAGTGCGGCGAGGTGGGCAAACGAACTGGTGGACGACGGCGGACTCAGGCGAGGTCGCGACAGGAGCTGAGGTGGACGAAATCGACGACCACGTTTCCTCCTCTACAGCGGCTACCTCCTATGGAGTTCCGGTGAACGGCGGCTCGAGTGGCTCCGGTGAGAGGGGGGAAATGGTCAGTGGAGAGAGGGGAGTGAGATGGTGTGAAGAAATGGGGCTGGGGTGGCCTCCTTATATAGGCTCGACGGTGAGGCAGTGAGGCATGGGCGCGGCTCGTCGGTGACGGTGAAACAGGGGGCTACCAGCGTGGGCGAGGTAGGCGGACGGTGCGGTCTACTGGCGGTCAGCTACGGCGCAATGGCGCGGCTAGGGGCAGTGGCTAACGGTAGGGAGCTTGCCGCGCTCTAGGAGACAGAGGCGGTGCTCGACACGGCTCCCGGCGACTGTGGGTCACGCGGCGGTGCACGATCGTGTCTGGCGGGGTGCTGGGTTGATGGCAGAGCAGCATACGTGATTTGGTGTCGAGGCGTGGTCTGTGGCGTGCTAGCGGCGATCGTGCTCTGGCGCGCTCTGGCTGCTCGCAAAGAGAAAGGGAGGAGAGGCGCTGAGGTGGTCCAGGGGCTTACAGCGATTGAGGGGTGGACAGGGAGAGGCGGTAGGGTTACGCAGTGCTAGCGGGCAAGCTGGAATGGCGCGGCGCGGTCTGGTGATCGTTGCCCGCATTTGGCCGACGAGCATGGCATCGGGGCGGCATGGCACTGGCGCCAGGGCTAGGGATAGGGGTGGTTTTGGTCTGGTTGGGCCTGGGGGAGACCAAGGTGATCAATACACACCAATTGGCTCGACAAGATTTGCTCCTAAACAGTATTAGTTAGGCCACTTTTTATCTGCCTACCAACTGTTCGATCAAATGGCCGCATGAAAGTTTTACTTGAATTTTGAGCTGATATTTGGTGGAGTGATTCATCTCATGCTTAAGCATCTAGGTTTGCTTGGGATTTTGAAATGGAGTTCATTTGAGTGATTTTTGAGAAAGTGGTATCTAGACATATGAACTAGATTCAATTTTTAGTTGTCAATTAAATTTAGAGTTTGAAAGTTTTTAGGATGAAACAAAGTGGGCCTTGGTACATCACTACTTGTACTAGCAAGGGGTGCAAAGAACCACAATTGTTTCTGTTAAGATTTGAGTTCTAGGAATAGCCAAAGTAGGCTATGTGATTAAAATGGCAAAAGTGACGATTTGCTTATTTAATTCTTTTTGATTTATTTTTCTTTGGGATTTGCTTGGGGATGATCTAGATGATGTGTAATTCACCTTAGAGTCATTTTAAATCAATATATCACTCAATCATGGCAATTCAAAACAACTCCTATTTTAAATGCACACATATGAATGCTTAAAGATTTTTAAATGGAAAAGTTTTTGTTAACCCTAAATTGGGTAGATTTGATCTTGATCACTTGGATTAAAGTTTTGGGATGTTACACAAATCACTTGCAACTGGCATTAACATCATCATTAACAGATCTCAGAGGGAAAAAATTGAAAGATAAAAAACCACCACAAGTTTGAATAAGATGATTGTTGTTGTCAAATATAGTCACATAAAGCTAGGTCCAATATATATGTCATAATAGTACAACAAATATATAGATTCATGGACACCACGCACCAGCAGAGCAAAAAAAAAGTTATAGTACCTGAGAAGAGACCCAAACCCTACAAAAATGAAAGTAGAGCGGTCAATATGGTTTACAGATTACCTCATCTTTTGCAGGATCAGGACTATATGGGCGTGGAGAATCTCGAATTTCTGTCAGGGTCTCATATGCTTCTAGAGTCAAATGGAAAAGATTGTCAGCTTGCATTCCCACCTGTTCCAAGACCAGTCGTACACCTGGCCAATCAGCTCGTCGCTGATACCTTCGATCCCGATTACGGATGTAGTATAGCTCCTTTTCCCTAGTTGACCTAGGTTATCGAATCCTCAGAAAGCATATGCGTAGTGAAGTTACTTTAACGGACCTTCGGGAGTTTTAGAATTCCTTTTTTGTTTTTACCGGACCAAGAGTTTGCGTCTTTTTGTTGTTGTCGATGATGGAGAGAGAGGGCCTATGGCATTCGGTTTGTCCAGTAGATGTGCAAAACATATGATGGGAATAAAACATAAAGATAAAGTATGCATGCAATTGTTAGAGCAAGATAAAATATAGTGGGCCGTACATCCTTAATTTCTATTGCCTCCGCAACCACTTATCTACATCTACATCTACACTAATATAAAAAGAGGCAGAGCAGCAGATCCAAATCATCTCAGCCATCTAATCTTAATACCAATGGTTCAGATTTACTGCTAAAACATGGTTAGAAATGACCGCTCCCACGCGATTGAAAACAAAAAAAACCACGTCTCTCGCAGAAACCACCGCACGCCTCTCGCAGAAACCACAGGAATCCCCGCTGCCGCCGCCGCATCAACCTCGCCGCACCAGAGTTCCACACGCCGCCGCCGCACAGCACGTCGCCGATCGCATACCAGAGGAACGTCCACCCGGCCGGCGTACTGCCCTGGCCTCATCCCAGCGCAACGCTGCCCACACCGCGCCACCGACCACGTCTTGCCCAACGGGATTTGGGCAGGGCCCCACACAGTCGCCGATCGCACGCAAACAAGGACGGCAGCAAGCAAGATAACAAAGTGATGGAAAACAGGATCAACCAGGTGGAGCCTTATCCAACTCGCCATTGACTCCAAATGGGTGGCCAAGGCTCTGGCCGTTGTCGCTGAATCTCAATATAGCGCTAGAATCAGGGATTTAGAATGCAGCACACGAGGTCTTATATTTGCAGGCATGACGGTTAGAGATCTCTTTGTTTCTCGTATTTTATAGCCATCGCCCCATCAGGTTAGGAATTGGAACATCAAAGAAGAGTACAGCATTTCCCAACTCCATTGTCTGAAAGAGGAAAAATGATATACGTCTTTCTCAGGAGGATTTCACAATTGTGTTGTCAACATATTAATTGGCAGTTTGACATGAAGCTTTTGGAAGGCTTATAATTCAGGTAGCATACCCACCATGCATTTGACACAATGCACCATTGCATCTCTTCCAACTGGATATGTTATTGAGATGAAAGGGTAATGCAATACATCCTTGTATGGTCGGTACTTCATTCAGCTTTGACTTGCAGCTAGCTGTGAGAAAAATCAATTCACTAATGCATTCTAGCTTAGGGATGTAGTTTACCTAATATTATATAGGATGGCATGCATAGGTTAAAGATCACTGTGTACTCCATATAGTAAGATTTCCAATCAATGTTCTCAAATAAGAACATCGTGCTGTCATTAATAATTGTTCAATGTCTTGAAGAAGATAGAATATGAAGCGAAATTGTTATCTCTGTACAAATAGGATGAGGAACATTTATGTACCGTGATCTCACATTTTTGGTATTGTCGTCGATTTTTCTTTCCTTTTTCCCATTTAATTTATTGATGCCTCTCTTGACTACTCATCGGGATCTAATATGGGCAGTGGGGTACTAGGAATGGTGTCAAGAACTGAAGGAAGTTAGATTTGTAGCTGCAGACCTTCACGAATCAGTCTGCTCGTAGCTTTTTTTTAGGGAATCAGTCTGCTCATAGCTAACTAAGGAGAAGGTGCAGGTATCTATGTTATTTCTGCAAGTTGTCATATAGTATATATTATGCTATGTCATCCTATTTCCTCCCATAGTAAGCCATGCCTTTTTTTCCACCTCATCCGCTTAGCTCTATTTGTCTATATTTCAATGCCAGTGTTTGGAGGAATTCCATGTCTCAACATCCACCACTTATTAGTGGTACTAATATCCATAGCTCTCTGCATGCATCGTTATGTTTTACAGTATGAACTGTGTTCGGATCTTTGAGAAAATTCACACTTCTAACGTTTGTTGGAGGTATACAGGTAGAAGGCTCCAATTAGAGGTGTCGGAGAGTGACTGTAGTATAGTGATATTGTGATGTTCATGAGGAGAAGGATTTACAACATGGAAACTTTCGTGATGCTCCTCAGCGAGTTTCTAAAAACCAAAGAAATTCAATTATGGTTCTGAATATGGATTTTTCTGGCAGCTGAGGATGGTGCTGCAGCCAGTGATGTAACATGAAATTCAGATGTTTAGGTTCAAGGATGCATATTTTAGATTATTCAACATGAGGCTATATTTTTAACACATTTCTTTCTTATTTTGCTTGTCAGTTTAGCTATCACATGAATAAACCACCCATCATTCTTTTAATTTTTATATGGTATAATGCAGTTGGTGCCACAAACAATTAATTGTGAGATATGTGATAGTTCACATTATTTGGTTGTTCTAGGAGCATGTTAACATGTTATAAAAACTTCTCTAGCATAGAAGAGGAATATTTGACCTCATGTGTCATGACTTTTCGTATGTAAAGGATGGTATGTGGGCGAGGATCGACGAGACCTTGTTTATAACTGTACACTGTCAATTTGCTTATAATTTAATAGGGAGGTTTCCTAAATTTAGATGAGAGATCCAGATTTTTTGGTTCTTGAAATACACGTGTATTGCACGTGCAACATTACTAATACCAATAATCTACTAGTCTCATCCATTGAAGAAACAGAACTAATGATATGCATAATGACGTCACCGTTAATCCTAAGTAAATCCCGCACATATAGCCGTACTACCCCTTCTGTCACTGGGTTCCCAACCTGCAAATTAGTCATTACTCATACTCCCTATACCTGGCTCAATCCTCAGGGTATTGGGTACCCAAGAAGTCCTTAGATTGAGGCAAAAGAGGATACAATAATCATCATGTCATACAAACTAATACATGATCCCATCTATGATAAATAACATGCACAAAAAGCTACATGGCTAGGCCGAAGACCTTAGCCCAAGGAGAATTACTCACACATAGAGATGAGATCAAAGATCGTAAACATTGTAGTGGAAATCATGAGATTGATAGAAAATATTCTTACAATATCGCCAATCGAAGAAGAGACCTACTATTACAAGTGGTGGAATATGGATATGGTGGTGGAGAGATTAGATCTAAGTCTATTCCTCCAGCGGCTCTTCGGTGTTGTGGAAGGAGATCTGGAGGTGGCCGATGGTCTCTGGAGCAGCCTTTTCTCGTCGCCGGAGGCCTCTTTATATAGGGGTCCCTTCAAAAAAGTTGTTCTATTTGACCTAGCAGTGTCGATGGCAACTATATGGCCGGAACTATATGGCCAAAATTTTATTCCGGCCGTATAGTTGGTCATTAAAGCGTCTGCTTCCTCTTCACGACTCCTGGTTTCTTCGGGTTGTTGGAAATCTCATATCTTTGACTTTAATATAGTGATTTCCATCATCAAACGTCATTATCTGCACAGGGAAAAATAGAAAGGAAGGATTGCATACCCCTTTGATCATTAGGCATTAGTGGCAAGGTTTAGAGAGATATTTCATAAAAAATATGAATAATATCCAGTTTAATGGTGGACGTAGATGTCTATATTTCAGAGCCATCAACCTCCCCAATCTTAAACTTGATCGTCCTTGAGCAAGAAAACCAAAACCAAAAAGGAACTCAACATTTAAACTGCAATAACGAGATGATGATCTTACTCATGATTGATAGTCTCATGTTTCCTCCACTTTATGAATCTGAAAAACTTCAGCATAGATAGAGTAATGTTAAGCATGTCATACGGGTTTCATGTATCCTTATAGCGCAACAAAATTATTGTTAACATGGATGATTCATATGAGTAAACTTTATTCAGAGTGTGAGAGTTTTCATGAAAAGCATATATACTAGAGTATCTCAATTCTCCCACATCAATAAATCAAGACTCTTCAAGTGCTACTTTTCTATTCATTGTCCTTCAAGAATTTCAGTTCTTGAGTAATTGAGAGAATGCCAAAAAAAATATTAGGCTGTGATGGACACTCGTGGAATCACTAAGGTTTTTGTTCCGTTTGCATAATGATTACTCATAACAGCCAGGGGAGTGATTCCATCATGAACACAGCTACCCGGGAGTACCAAGAATCTTACCCACTATAGCATTGCTGCTACATTGTTTAATCAACTCATAGCCGCCGAAATTTAGGAGTTTCCTCCATGAAGATCGTTCGTAGGCTAGCGGAGTTGTTGGCATTTGATGACTGCAAGTGCACAGATCCTTTGAAGCTAGTTTCGAAATAAAGATATCAATCACACAGGGAGAAGGAGTCTAAAGTCTAATAACTCTTAAAATAAATATTACAATAGAAATGCTAGATTAAGTTCTAAGTAACAAATTAAATGCGAGTATTGTGTAAAAGGGTGTTTTGGGTTTTAGGTATAAGAGCAATAATTAATTAAAGAAAAATAACTTAATACAGAAAGTAAGTATTGCATATGTAAAAAAGATTGGAACTGCAATAGGGAAAAAGCGCTCCAGGGAGTAGCGGATACACCACTAGTATTATTAGGATCTAAGATAAAGGTTATTATTATGAACATTTTCAACTATGTATGTATGGGAGGAACTCCGTATTTGGACAATTAGGCAGCAACCACTGCTCACATCATCCTTATAACCACAACAGTCAGCAATCGACATCAATCGAGTTACTACGCTATTAAGGGACGTAATCCCATAGGATGTATCCCATGGCATGGATAGTGTTCCGTGAGTTTTCTCGGATTCCCAAGTTGATACGTAAGTGCTAGCACGCCTCCGTCTACCAGCTAGTAGTTCCCTCCATTAAGTCCCCATGACAGGCAAATATTGAGAGGTGGACTTCTCTCAACATCAAGATGTAGAGAATCTAACACATGGTCACAGCGATGAATATCATAATAGACTTTATCTTATTTCAATCTCATACTAGGTTTTTCTCCATATCCCTAAGAACTAAAGATCTACTCAGAGATGGAGGCAATCAACATAATGGCAATGATAATGGAAACAATCATAGATGAATAGTACTTGTATAAATCCACAACGAGTACGGGAATTACAACAAGATCTAGACAAGTATGTAGATGGGATGGATGGAGATGGTGATGATGCAGCGGTGGATGATGAAGACCGATGCCTTAGCCTCCCGGATCTACGCATGTCGAAGATGGATCCTTGTGGATGAGTTCCCCCTCCAGATGCCTTCCGGAGGTGAGGTTTCTGCGATTTCTGGGTGTTCTGTATGACGTCTCCTCGAACCAATTGCACGGGGTGAAACTATTTGACGAGGAGGAGGCGGCGCCAACTATACGGCCGGAGCTATATGGCCGGAAAATTTGCTCCCGCCGTATAGTTGGTCGTTGAACCTTTTGCCTCCCTTGTTCGCTTCTGGTTTTCTTCTAGTATTATTAATATTTCCCAAATAAGCGATTTACATTGTTTTTAACTCCTTTTCTCCACAGTACAACTGCTCCAAGAATTGTATCCATTGGATCCATCATCTGTCATGATCCTGGTGAAAACAAAAATAAAATGTGCACGCGAGCGCCTTAAAATACCAAGATCCTACATCTACAATGCAGAATAATAATATAAAACATGATGCAAATATACACTCATCAACTTCCCCAAGCTTAGACTCTTGCTCGTCCCGAGCAAGTTTTAGCTTAATGGATGTGATCCTCATATTCATGAAGTTGAGTGGATTAAAATAAATGAGGCAGTTGCAGCATGTGTTTATCATATATGATACATAGGAACAAGTTCGTGAATAGTACCTTACTCGAACCATCTAAATAGTATTAGCAGGCTTCCACCCCTTAGTTATCAATAGTTCATAAAAGATGAATCTCAACATACCGTAAAAGTATCTGATTCAACCAAATGCGTTAACGAGGTAGTCCCAAGTGTTTTAGGATCAACATATTCACTTGGGATTCAAAATCTCAAAAGTGTCTCTTCATCATACTATAATATAGTGGTATACTACGATGAACACTAGTATGCCCAAACCTCAAAACACATAGTACTTCATTACCCAGTTTCAGGGTCCTTGTGCTAAATGCACGGACTTGGATGCAATTTTTATTTTTTATGAGGTCCTTCATGTAACTTGTACTTACACCGACTGCTCGAGCACCTCGCTCTTACGAGACATACCATTAGATCGGCCATTCAATGTACTTCTTATCTTATCTTTATCTTTTATCTTATCTCTTACAATACCATATATACCACCACTACATAGTGTAGGGATTAACTTATTTGAACACTGACCGTTGGATCAAGGCTAGGAAATCCAAACATTGCTAACTATTGGATCTTCTTTAAATATTCTTAGCATCTATAAAAATTCTACTGATAGACTTTAGCACGCTGAACACTAGTATGCGCAAACCTCAAAACACACAATACTTTATTAGTCAGTTTTAGGGTCCTTGTGCTCAATGCACGGACTTGGATGCAATTTTCATTTTTATGAGGTTCTTAATGTAACTTTTACTTCCACCGACCATGTTAACTCTCTAGAACCTCGCTCCTACGAGACCTACCATTAGATCGGCCATTTGTAGTACTTCTTATCGTATCTGTATCTTGTCTTTTATCTCTTACAATACTGTACCACTACATATAGTGCAAGGATTAACTTTGAACATTAACCGTTGGATCAATACTAGCAAATCCAAACATTGCTAAACATTGGATCTTCTTTTCCATTCTTAGCATCTAGAAAGATTCTACCGATAGTCTAGCACGATAAACTCTAATATGTGCAAATCTCAAAACACGGTACTTCATTGCTCAGCTTCAAGGTCCTTGTGCTAAATGCATGGACTTGGATGCAATTTTCATTCTTTATGAGGTCCTTGATGTAACTTGTACTTCCACCTACCGTGTTAAATCTTAAGCACCTCGCTCCTACGAGACCTACCAAGGTTAGAAGAAAATGCAACCGCCCGAATTATAACACAAACTGGACCACGGTTTCTTATACGTAATACCCAAGTTTTTAGTACTAGGATTTTTCAAGCTTCCTAGATAACTTCGTGCACTTTGGTGACTTCTTGTCAATTTAACAAAATTAAGTCAAACTTTAGCTACAAGTAAGTGCGATAGATTTCTTTTGAATTAAATGTATTTTCGGAGGTAGATGTGTGCATCTTCTTGTAGTGAACAATGTCGTTGGTGTGAGTTTCCAACTATCAGGAAAGAGAATTCTCAGTTTTCTGAGTGATGACGAGATATTCTTTTCTGTAAACAATGTACGAAGAAGATGGATCTCAATGCCATAAGACAAGCTTGGAGACATATTAGCTAGGTGTACCAATGTGTTTTACTTACGATTCCCATGTTTTATGAGTTTTCAAGGTTCCTCTCTGAACCCTTCCACTTGTTGAATGACTTTATGTTGATGTATCAAAATAAAAGGTCAAATTTGAACTACAAGCAATAAATTCTAGGTTGGTTTGAAAGTTTTATGAAAAAAGCTATTGGGGGTACCCATCGAGCGGTCAATTAATATATTAGTTGACGACTGGTTCGACTTCTAGCTACTAAGATTTTGCATCTTGAAAATTTTGAACCCCTTTTGAAAACGATCACATGAAATAAGGAGACAGGGGAAATGATTTTTCTATTCTCTATGGTCAACCCACAAGCTTGAGGTCCACCTTATTCTTAAAGATAACTTTATTTCTTCCCACTATGTATAAGGTGAACCTTAGCGGATGCCACATAGTAGGCCTTCTTAATGTGTGCTTTTTCTCTACTAGTATAATGGAGCATTCTTGAATTGGATACATAGCACCAATCCTGACTGTTGGGCTGTTAGATCCAATGGTTCAGAGCAGCTGGATTCATATTTATAGATGTTAATCAAATTTATAATTTATTATGCTTTACCAATTATAATTTTATATAGTGATAATCTTTCATACGTCTAGTATCTGAGTATCACGTGCAAGGCACGAGCAACTTACTAGTTTACACAATGTGAGAGTAGTATATTTCTTTTTTTAGACATATGGTCACCTCTGTCCATGCGTTGTACATGCTGAGAGAATAAAATGTTGGCAGGGGAAGAGGGTAGCAGCAAAGAGAAGTTGAAGGCGGTTCCATGTCAGAGCAAAGTTATGATGGGTTTCTGATACGAGGTACTCATGAGGCCTTACAGTGTACACTTTAATAGTAGTAAATTTTAGGACCTATGCACGCAAAATAAATCATGTGTTTTCTCTCTCCTTCACAATGCTCCATCCCTCCTCCCCTTCCCCCTCGCGCACTGGCCCTGTTGATCTCTCTCCCCTCGTCCACAATGTGGTGTTGCGCACGTGTGTCTTGGTACATCGGCTCTGTGTCTCTAGCGTGTTCGGCAGCCGCGTGTTGGTCTGGAGTAGGGACGAGGAGTAGTACTACATAGGAAGGAAACCACTTTGCTCCTTGGTGGCACAAAAATTCAAACTTTTCTGGTTTTCGAAATTTTCACTTGCTTCCCAAATATCGGGAGGGAAGGTTATTCAAAAGATCAGCCAAATTCAGGAGGGAAGGCAATTTTGAGCTTGTTTTGAAAATGATCACATTAAATAAATGAAAAACAAAAAACAATTTTTTTACTCATGATGTCCTGTCATGTGTCTTGTGCACCACGTGCCATGAAAACTGTAATCATGGGATTAGATCAGTTTTGGAAAAATTGCTCCACAATATTGTCCTACCATGTGTATGGACATTATCGGGTTTATTTCAACCTGAACAACCAAGGGCATCAAGGCCATATTGACATCATAGTTTACAATTTGATAGAGTTCCTACAATAGTTTGGTAGATGGGTGCATCTTGGCATAGTAAGCATTGTTGCATGTGGGAGTTTCCAACAATTAGGAAAAAATAAATTCAAATTTCCCAGTGAGGACGGTATGTTTTTTAGTGAAGAAAGTCCAAATAATATGGTTAAGAATGCCACAAGCCAATGGTTTCACACATACTATAGTTGATTGTGGTTCCTATCTAACTTCGGCATAAAAGTTACATATTACGATGGGTTCATGACACGCGGTACTAGTACACATACTACTAGTAGATTTTCTCTCTCCTTTCACTACAAGAAAAGTTTCCTTCCGCAACGAATTGGCCCGATGGTCGTCGGAGAAGGCGCGTCTTCCGCGACGAAATTTTCGGCTCGACCGTGGCTGATGGAAAACTTTTTTTCTAGTTTCACGGCCCTCGACTATGACAGATCTGATAAAAATGTGGAGGAAGCTTGGCCAGCGCGTGGCAGAAGCAAGATTTTCGTTTCCTCGCGCGATGTTGACTCACCGAAGTCTTTTGAGGCGTGTGGGTCCTGGACATCAGTGTCTCTAGCGGATCATACTTTTCGATCGCGCCTCCCTGATTTGAACTTGATAACGTTGCTCGAGGCATCTATCATTTAGTCAGGCTGCTAGGTCCCACATGTCAGCCTCTCATTAGAAGGATCGTGTGTATGATGGAATTTTTTCCTTCGCTCGCGATACCCTGTTCCCAAGATGATAGCGCTGCTAGATGCATCTAGTGTTTAATCAACCTCCTGGGAACCACATGTCATCCTCTCATTAGAAGAGACGTGTATATGATGGAATTTTTTGCTTCGCTGGCGCTACCCTATTCTGAGTTGATAGCGCTACTCGACGCATCTACCGTTTAACCAACCTCCTGAGCCCCACATGACTTCCTCTCATTAGAAGAAATGTGTGTAGGATGGATTTTGTTCCTTGGCTCGCGCTACCCTATTCCGAACTTGAGAGTGTTGTTCGATGCATCTACTGTTTAATCACGCTGCTGGGCCCCACATGTCATCCTCTCATTAGAGGAAACGTGTGTATGATGTATTTTTTACCCTCTATCACGCCTTCATGTTCCGAACTTGATAGTGTTGCTCGCTGCATCACCCGTTTATTCAGGCCGGTGGTTCCCTTATGTTAGCCTCACATTAGAAGAATCGTGGGTATGATGGATTTTTTTCTTCTCTAGCGCTACCCTATTCCGAACTAGATAGCATTGCTCGATGAATCTGCCGTTTGCTCACGCTGCTAGGTCCCCCATTTGAGCCTCTCATTACAAGAAACGTGTGCATGCTGTACTTTTTTCTCATTCGCGCCTCCCTGTTTCGAACTCGCAACATTGCTCGATGTAGCATATGTATAAGGTCGCGCTGCTGGGTCCCACATATCAGCCTCTCTATAAATGAAACATTGATTCCTCGATGCAACATCTATATAAGCTCTCTGCTGGGTCAAACATGTCAGCGTCTCTGCAAATGCAAAGTGTGTATGATGGACTCCACTGTTTTTACCTTGACAATGTTGCTGGGTCCCAGATGTCAGCCTTCTCTGTGTAAGAAACATGTGTATGCTAGAAAAAATGTAAAAGAACGATATAGATTATACTATATATTATATATTTATATTGAAAAAACTAGGAATCTAACTCAAGACTTCAACAAATGGGAACCGCATGTGCTTCCACTACGCTAGAACCATCTATGCCACTACTGGAAAAGATTACATTTAGAAATTTTTAAATCACTTAAAATGAAATGGCAGCGACCCTGATGACTTGCCATAAAAAAATGCTAAATGCTCTGTACAAATACAACATGGGTAGGAGAAGCTTGTCCTATACTTTATCAGAATGGCACAGAAATACTAAATTAAGACGATTTTGGGCGATAAAAAAATAACTTGGGTCCAATCTTATGAACCAATGGGCTTCTTATCGTGGGCTCCTTATCGAAACTTCTTTAGTGTGGTTCAAGCTTAAAAAACCAAGTAATAATGAGTTGAGGGTTGGCAGCCCACGGCCAACCTGAATGTAGTAGTATTTTCTAATAACCACCTCACTGAAAATTCAATGTACTCAATATGTCGGGGGTCGGCGGTCCACCTGACCCGGCAGGCTAAATTTGCAAGGTTTTGTGCCAGTTATGGATCGAATGTGCAATCTTTTCGCTAGGCCCTTAGTGAAAATTCAATGTAGTTCGTACCCCATCCTCAAAAAAAATGCAGTTGGTACCCTAAAAAATATATACTCTGCTCACCACGAAAGGCTAATTAAGGGTTTTTCTTTTGAAACAACAATATGGGAAGTTTTTTGTCCGAAGTGGGGTTGAAATATTCATTTTCATAGGCTGAGTAGTAAAAATATATTATACTGAAGGTCGATGGTCCACCTGACCTGGCTGTACCTACGCCGAATCCAAAAGAATGAAGTTGGAAATGGAGAAAAGTGACCGATATTGCGCCTTATTATACATAGCAAACATAGCGAGGAACTTGGGCAACGCAGGATTCGAACATGGAAAGTACTGGAGGGAGTTTGACTGATTAACATAAAATCGTGTCATATCAAGTCTTATAACGTGCAATCATCTTTTTAGCAAACGATATATTTAGAGATGGTTTGGGTGGCTTTGACTCGGCCTAAGTGCCCAATCGATTTGATGTACTCAAAACCTGGTAATCATGCCATATAAACTGTTGGTCATAGACACACGGCAGCCTTGACTTGCCCAACTATAGACAGCTCGGGTTAGCACCAGCTTAAACTAATCACTCGAAGTTGTATGCTTCCGTACGATGAAATTAGTACATGCCGCAATTAGCGCCAACATGTGGCATTGTCATCATGCAAAAAGGCTCAGAATTCGCACAATTAGTTCATAGTTTTGAACACAATAATACA
This sequence comes from Avena insularis, assembly GCA_023614405.1. Taxonomy (NCBI): domain Eukaryota; kingdom Viridiplantae; phylum Streptophyta; class Magnoliopsida; order Poales; family Poaceae; genus Avena; species Avena insularis. The sequence continues at coordinate 274,375,631 of CM042692.1, forward strand.
ACCATTTTGTACACTAGCACAGATAGTAAAATGTTAGCACATCAGAGCTTGACTTGTTCATGTCACATCAGAGCTTGATTTGTTCATTTCACATACAGAAGAATGAGAAAGGATACATACAGCCAAAAGTAAGCCATGTATTAGAGATAATATGGGGTCTTCATAAACAATTTTGCTATTTTGGAAGGGTGTGCATTAACTCTCTCTTCTTAGAATATTAGCATAAACAGTTGCGGCTATCATCCTAGGGCGTCTCGTCTTGCTTTGGCGTACCGAGCCAAGATCAATTACGGCCCAGTTAAAGCTTGTTTCGTGTCCCTGTAAGAAGCAGTGACCTACTTTTCCCTGTTCGCTAAGAGGAAGAAGGAATATACCTCTCAAAACACAAAGCTGCACGAGGTGTGATGGTTCAAAAAAAATGCACGAGTCGCGTATATATAAGCCAGTAAAAGTACTAAAAACTATAGCACGGAAATCATGCTACAAAATAAGCACTTCTACATGGATTATACCGTGGAAGGCAATACTAAATACAAAAGCACGACATGGCTCTTATAAACTGATTCAAGATGGCCACTAAAACTAGTATACTAGCAGTCAACTGTTGAACCACGATGCAAAAAAGATGACACAATGATACACCAGAAAGATCCACAGCTCAGTCTAGGGACGGCACAACGAGCATACCAAACCTAAACTAGGCCTAAACCAGATTGCCGCCTATCGCACACCGTTCAAACCATCTTTGGGAAGGATGATAACTGCCACAGGCTCACCTTCAGTTGGCTGCAGGTTGCAATGTTTAATCTAAGGGAATTGTATTCCGTGAAATTTCCTGTATGTTGTGTACACACAGTTTTTCCTCATGAATGGGAACAATGTGCCAACAGTAGCCTTGCATCCGCGTTTCTTTATCATCTTGTCAATGATTGGATAATTGAGATCGAGAAATAGAGAGTTGTCCCCTAGGCTATTAACCTGCCTCCAAACGATGACCCATGGAGGTCCAGGAGAGCTAGGATCCTCTTAAAGAATGTAGACACAAGAGGCACGATATAGGCGTAGGTTAGTCCTATTTTGAGCATGAGTATTGATTTCACCCTCTTCGCCATGGGAAATCCCCATGCTATACGTTGTAATTATGATCATCAAGTGTTCACCATCAGCCGATCGAGCGAGGAACCACATGCCTAGCCGATCATTTAGAATAGGTGCTGTGATTACAAACAGAAGCTCCTCGTTTCCTACAACATCCGAATTCAAGACAAAAAGTGCATTACTGGCATACATATTCTAACACCAGCATTCTTCATTGTTCATGCTAACAGTGTGAATTGGAAAATCTTGTCAATAATATTACTCAATAAATTAACAACATTAGGAATTGCATTTCTTACTCTACTATTCCGAATATTTTGATTTCTTGCTTATCTTAGTTTCCTAGTTGTTGTAAGTTTCAAAATAGGAAGGGCCACATTTTTTGATATAGAGGCATGTCCACTTGAATCCTATAGGATTAGATGCCTAAAGTATTTTGGATCAAGTGGTGTTTGATTGCATAGGAAAACCAAAGGAATTGTACAAAGAGGTTGGAGTGGATGGAAATTTTCCTCCAAAATAGAGTGCAAAGGAATCCTTTGAAGGAATTCCTAAGGATTATAATCTTTTGAATCAAACAACATTTTATAGAAAAAAATTCCTAAGGATCCAAATCCTACAAAAATCGTACACAATTCCTCTAAATCCCAAGGCAAAATCCAAAAAGGAAAGATTGGTGTCCTACAAAAATCCTATGTGATTTCTACAATCCGAGGAGGGCCTGAAAGTACAAACAGATAAAGAAACCCGGCTTCACTGTGTTGCGCTCACAATTGAGATGTTGGTTAATAATACCTTTCATATATTTGGCAATGAACGAACTTAGTAGTGCACAGACGCCGTCATACACTATATTTTTGGAAGGCATATTACTGGTACTAATTCATTACTGGCAATGGTTCATTCACTTTTTTAGTACATAAAGCGTGTGCTCATTCAGTCATACGAAAGGTAAAACATAAACAAGGTAGTTAAAGAACAATTTCACCGAATCACTCACAATGTATCATCATGGAACTAGAATTACCTCCCGATGTGGGATCCCTACAGTAGGTGTAGCCTTGACTTGTGGCTGCAAAAATGAGGCCACCATGTTCAATGGCATCATAGTACTGTCGTCTTCCAAGACCTGAATGCTCCAGACATCTCCAAACTTGGCTACCGCCTTCTAGGTAGGTGATTTCACCGTCGAACAATGTGAGGAGCTTATAGTCTTTGTAACCCCCAGCTTTTGTGGGCACTCTGCAGATTATGATCTTCAATAGCTCAAGAGATCCAGACCACGACTTATTAAACTTTTCTCCATACCTACGGATTTGCCAAAAAAAACTTTTGAAATGTGAATGAGTTTAGAAATGACTACATGTAACCGGGGGAACCCTGGCTGGCTAGTAGCATTATAGGTTATATACTGGATGTGAGGTGGCCGCAATGTCACAAGTATCCGTCGATGGAAGGTCGATTACTCGATAGGTGTAGATGTTCGCTAGGCACCAGGCCCCGCGCTGGTCCACCATGGCGAGCCAGTCGCCGTTCATGCCAACCCAGAATTTTTTCGTGCATGAAGGGCAGGATGGCGAGTAAAGAGATGGTCGAGGGGCACCACGTCGTACACCGTGTCGTGCTAACGATGTACCCTCGTATCGTCATAGTGGTCGTCGAACCAATAAGCAGGTTGAGGCATCAGTAGGCAGGGTTCATTCCAATGGTGAACAGTCCATTTTGTACCTTCGTTGTTGGCGATACGATCGTACAGTAGCTTGCAGCATGCGGCTAGCCTAACGGTGCTAGAAATTTCCAGACGCTGAATGATGAGGTCGACATCGTCCGCACTGAGTTGATCCCACTTGCATCGCCTGCTGAGCTTCAAATCAGCCATCACAACCGGATAGATTTAGGCGAATGCCAAGTGCGATTAGGGTTTTCTGCAGGAGGAGGGGAGTGTTAGAAGAGAGAGCGTGGGGGAGATCATGGGTGGAGTGGGGACTGGGGAAGAAGATGGAGAGGAAAAGAAAAAAACGAGGGAGGAGATTTTACTTGCTTGCTCTGTCTAGTCAACAGCATCATCGAGGACACCGCCGCCTAGACTTTACTGTATGTTAGACTAGCACACCACACAACTAGTAATTTTACCAGTCCTACTTACTATGTATCAGAGGTGCAGTATTGTCTAGTCACATCAGTTTAACAAGAGGGTTTTCTTTTTACAGCTTTCATTTCAACATAGTGTACTAGTATTTTCATCGGAAAATAGGAGGACAAACTACTGCTAGTAGTAGTAGCCACGACATGGACACATGTACTTTCATCTTGTTCCCCTACATGCAGAACTCGTAGCACATAACGGAAAATATATACACCGGATATAATGCAAAGTACGGGTGTGTCCGTGGTAGTTTTGGCATGTTGCATGTGTTCATATATGTTCTAGTACAACATGTAACCGCGCAGCAAAATGAGACCTGCACGGACACCAGATTTCGCTCAAGTCAGGTAACGTTGACTTTGTGTGGCTCTGATTCACTGACATGTGGGCCCTGTTAAGGTTGACTCCACCCGCCAGTGAGAATCTGCATGCACCATGCTCTTGAAGCCACTAGGTACGTCCATGACGGAAATTACAATTTGCAACTAGTTGCACCGACAACAAGCTATTGCATGTGGCACTTCCAACTTTTCAGAAAATGTGAAATAAATCATGAACATACATCATATTTATATAGTTCATCTATAAATTTTCATCCCAAAAATATTACTAGTACATGGCGTGGCCACCACAAAATGAACAAATGAATACAAGATATTGTTTGCTTAGGTTTTTTCTTTTTCATTGACACAGGTCACATAAGATCTTATTGTGGGACCGAATATTGTATATGCACAAGATACAACATAGCCAATGTTCCGGATTTATTTCACATTTGTTGAGAACTCAAAAGTGCAACAAATAATAAAGGGGTGTGAGCGCAATGAGTTGTAGAATATTCAACCTGCACTGACTAAAACTATGGCTTGCATACAAAAGGAGTTTGATCAAATCACAGACCTTGCACTACATTGCAGTGAAATGAGTGTTAGAGTATAGAAAGTTAATGGATGAGGCCATACGGTACAAATAAGGTGAAGGAATAATTCAAGATACACAAATCCCTATTCCATATGATCTCCTTTGAACCGTTAATTATGCTGGTTCCAATCCTTCGCGTTGGCCAAGCTTGGGACGAACCACAACGGAGTCTGCCGCCAATTCCAGCCAATTGTTTTTTGAGGGAAATTCCAGCCAATGTTGGTTGAGAAACCAACAACGGTGTCTTGAGTATTCATAGTGATGCGGCATATTTCAGGACAAATATTAAATCCACTGAGACTAACTGCATGCAGCGAGGTGTATACACAGTTGCTCCTTGTTAGATCTCCAGGGCCAAGTCCTGCCGCGCCAACTGGAATGGTAATTGGTTAGTTCAATCCAAGGAAGATAGAAAATGCTCCAAGGTCTAAAACCCTCTGCCATTGCCTTAGTGGAAGTAACCTACTAGTGTCAATCGAGAACACATGGTAGCAAAACCCAGTAGAATAGGTGTGAACATTGCGGCCATGATGATAACCAACATTTTCAGCGACAGGATAAGTAGTGTCATACCGCCTGGCACTAATGCTAACAGTATTGATCAGAATAAGGCTACCACCATTAGGAGATCTTGCTAACCACCACAGATCAGGACTATACTGACGATTACCTTCTAATTCCGGTGGACCCGGAAGACGCACAGGACCTTCCAAGGAAAGCACATTCAAAGGTCAGCTGAGCAAAATTTGAATGATGAAGATTGAAAATTTAAGGATGGAAATTTTACACCTTGCCTGAGGATCCCATGCACAAACATTGCCAATCTGAGTTATAGCATAGACAACTCCGTTGTGGATAATTCCATCGCGGTAGCTAAATATGTTGAACTGGTTCTCAAGAACCATCCACATACCATGAGAACCATCAAGGAAGGAAATTACCGGGTCAAAGATGGCTAGGACAGAGAAATCCTTATAGTTCCCAACAGTTGTGGGAACTCGACAAATGGCTATCTTCAGTAGATTAGTAGGCTGACCAGCCACAATAAACTTAAGTACCTCGGGTGTGGCCTCAAAATCAAAGATCGCTGGTAGAGGAATCTGGCGACGAGCGAACACATTCATAAGCTCCTAGTTTCAGGCGAGGCCAACAGTGGCGATCTAATCTCCATGGGCGCCTGCCCACTTCTTACCTTCACAATATGGCATCACAACATCGGAGGAGGACCTGTCCAGTGGCGTCAGCTTGCACAAGGTCCACCCAAACTTCTTATGTGGCTTCTACTTGCCACTGTCGCAATAGTAGATGCCCCTGTAGAACTGCTTCATGCGATTGTCGCGGTAGAAGACATTGTACTCACGCGGTACCTCAGTTGAGTGAGAGTGAAGAACACAGGTGAGACCAAACGGATGAGATTTCGATAGGGATGCACTATGTGTTGCTGAGTAAAGATAACATTTGCAGCAGGCGACAAGGCTCGCGGTGGTGATGACGTCGCATCTAGTAGAGCTTTCTTCAAGGGGCCATTGGAAAACACCCTAGAAGTGTCACTGTCATCGATCAATTGGGCCATCCCGAGGAAGAGCTCGAATAGGTGGGGAGCGATGGCGTTTGGTTTTGATTGGGGGTTTTGGAGGAGAGAGCGAGCGGCAGCTGGTAGGGAGAGACGGAAAACAGTCTATCAAACTGGGCGCCGGAGCTGATCCTAAAGTGGCATGGCAGCATTGGCGCGTGCCTGTATTGGTGTGCGAGTGGTAATGGCCATCGCCGGGATGCTAGAGGTGAAGTGAGGATGGAGATCGAGGCAAAGAGAAATACGGAATGAAATAAAACCAAGTGTGCCTTCTTTCTCTCTACTAAATCTACTGTGCCTATCAAACTGGGCTACGGAGATGCTCCGAAAGTGGCATGGCGGCGTTGGCATGTGCTAAAGGTGGGCGAGTGGGGATCAGTGAGAAGATGGAGAGTAAGAGGATGGACATCAAAGGAAAATACTAGTAGAATAAATCGATTGCCGCCTATCGAGCGTGGTTTTTCTCTCTTCTCTGCGTTTCCGGGTGCCTATCAAGTAAATAGGTCAGGCGTTTCTAGGAGTAGTACAACATAAGCTATCCTAGCACGGGATGGAACTGTACTATCCTCTCAAATAAATGGTCATGGCAGAGAGAAGCTTTGGAGTATACTCGGAGCTGCTCTTGCCGAACATAATAATCCTTGGATCTTCTACATTCATGATCTTGTGCAGTCACATTTGGAACAACTACTACTATAACTAATAAACACATAAAGGTTCCAGCGGTAATTAAGGAACCAAAACTGGAATGCTACTACTCTCGAATTCTTGTGTAGTACAACAAGAAAATTCTCACAAAATGGGCTACCAGTACGGCAGTACCATCTATACACCCACACGGTGCCACCTCAAATAAGCTTGCCTGCCACACCGCCAATTTCCTCTCCCATGTCGGCCTCTACACCCCTGTTACCAGACCCAAAATCAAACATCTCTCAGTTCAATAAAGAAAAAAAGTCAACAATATCTCAAAAAAAAATCAAACATCCACAAAAAGAAAATCCATTGTCTAATGCTTCCCATTCATTATGAATGGACGGTCGCAATTGCTCGAGCGCCGCACAGGAGTAGTAGTCGTCTGAGCTACTGGTTGTTGCTCCACGAAAGCACGCGCCTGGAAACGGCATAAGAATTTATTCTCTATTAGTGACGGAAGAAGATCGACAATATACAATACCAAATCAACAAGTCAGTGACTTTATCAGTTTGACCAGTGAGAGCCGACACTAGTGGTGAACAGCTTGAAGCGCAGCGGAATAGGTTCCTTGAAGGCATACAGTATGTACACCTGCATTCTGATTTAGAATGGTCACATAGTGCTCAATAACTTAGACTACTCCAGTAGCTTGCACATGTACCTTCATCATAGTGGGTAACAACATGTGTGTAGTGTCACGCAAAGGCCTAATTTATTATGTTGTACTCCCTCCATTTAGAAATATAAGAAATTTTAGCTTTATGAATCGAATGTATCTAGACGTCTTATAGTGTATGGGTTTATAGAGGTTAAGAGTGAACATATACACTAAAAGGCGTCTAGATACATTCATTTCACAAAGCTAAAGCGCCTTATATTTCTGAACGGAGGGAGTAGAATCATATACTACTAGTCTTTGTATGTGTGATGTTATGGTAACTAGATAAGTTATTATATCACTTTCTTTTTTGATTAGTTAACTTCGAAAAGACATTTAATTCGAGACAAGTATCTATGCGTACTTGTAGTTCAAGTTTGTCAAGATGCAAAATCTTAGGAAGAAGTTGAACCTCTTGTCAAAATTCTCTATGGTTTCTAATACGGAGTATATTAATTGACTGCCCGATGGGTGCCTCCAAATGCTTTCTCTTAAAACTTTCAAAGCAACCTAAAATTTACTTGTAGTTCAAATTTGACCTAATTTTGATGAATCTACATAGATTCATTCAAGTGGCGGAGTTAGCAAGGAAGTTTGAAAACTCATAAAACATAGGAATTGTTAGTACAACATGTTGGTCCACTATATATACTAGTAAGTTGCACGTGACTTTCATGTGAGAATCAGATAGTAGACGTATGACATATCATCACTATATACAATTATAATTGGTAAAGTACAAAAAATTATAAATTTGATTAACATCTATAAAGTATGGGTGTATATTTGGTCCTTGTACTTTGTATCATCATGTAGAAGTCAAAGATTATTAGCTACCGAACACATGAAATTTTGGATAACATGGTCTAGAGAAACAATGGAGAAGATTCTATTATGATGGAGAAGTGTATTTTGAGGTTTGTGCATATCATTCATTATGCTGAAGACTATCAATAGAATCTTCTAGATGCTAGAATGGAAAAGAAGATCCAATGGCTAGAAAAGCTGGAACTCACGAGTCTTGGTCAACATTAAAAGTTATTCGTACACTATATAGTGGTTTCTAATGAAGACTATCAATAGAATCTTCAAGATGCTAGAATGGAAAAGAAGATCCAACAATTAGAAATGTTGGGATTCACGAGTCTTGATCCAACGATCAATATTCAAAGTTGTTTGTACACTATATAGTGGTAAGATCATGTAGAAGTCAACGATTATTAGCTACTAGTAAGTTGCACATGAGACTCAGTTAGTAGACGTATGACATATCATCACTATATAAAATTATAATTTGTAAAGCACAAAAAATTATAATTTTGATCAGCACCTATAAAGTATGAGTTTATATTTTGTCCTTGTACTTTGTCTCATCATGTGTAAAAGTCAAAGATTATTAGCTACCTAACACATGAATTTTTTTATAACATGATCTAGAGAAAAAGGGAGAAGATTCTAGTATCATGGAGAAGTGTGTTTTGAGGTTTGTGCATAACATTCATTATGCCTAAGACTATCAATAGAATCTTCAAGATGCTAGAATGGAAAAGAAGATCCAATAGAAATGTTGGGATTCGCGAGTCTTGATCCAATGGTCAAGATTCAAAGTTGTTTGTACACTATATAGTGGTAAGATCATGTATAAGTCAACGATTATTAGCCACTAGTAAGTTGCACATGAGACTCAGATAGTAAGCGTATGACATATCATCACTATATAAAATTATAATTCGTAAAACACAAAAAATATAAATTTGATGAACAACTATAAAGTATGGGTGTATATTTGGTCCTTGTACTTTGTATCCTCATGTGTAGAAGTCAAAGATTATTAGCTACCTAACACTTGAAATTTTTGGTAACATGGTCTAGAGAAAGGAGGGAGAAGATTCAAGTATGATGGAGAAGTGTGTTTTGAGAGGTTTATGCATAGTGCATTCATTGTGTTCAAGACTATCATAAGAATCATCTAGATGCTAGAATGGAAAAGAAGATCCAACGGGTAGAAATGCTAGGATTCGCGAGCCTTGATCCAACGGTCAACATTCATAGTTATCCATACACTATATAGTGGTAAGATAAGATAAGATAAGATAAGATAAGATAAGATAAGATCATGTAGAAGTCAATGATTATTAGCTACGAGGGAGAAGATTCTAGATGATGGAGAAGTGTGTTCTGAGGATTGTGCATAGCATTCATTATGCTGAAGACTATCATTAGAATCTTCTAGATGCTAGAATGGAAAAGAAGATTCAATGGCTGGAAATGTTGGGATTCACGAGTCTTGATCCAACGGTCAATATTCAAAGTTATTCATACACTATATAGTGGTAAGATAAGATAAGATATCTCTATCTCTACTACTATAGTGAAGTAGTTTTGAATTGGATCCATAGCAACAATCCTGACCGTTGGGTTGTAGGGTCCAATGGTTCAGAGAAGCTCGATTCGTGTTGAATAGTACCTAGATAAAACTCCCCCATGCATGTTCTAGAACCATCATGTCATCACCCCCAAAGTTTCATGGCACAGTAGACTATATTCTCTCTACATACTACTATAGTGGAGCAGTTTTGAATTGGATTCATAGCACTAATCATGACCGTTGGGCTGTTTCAGAGCAACTGGATTCGTATTGAATAGTACTCCCTCCGCCAAAATATAAGGAGCCTAAGGATTAGTCAAAAGTCAACATTTTTTAAGTTTGACCATGATTATACACAAAAATATAAAAATTTAGAATACTAAATTAATATCAATAGATTCACCATAAAGTATATTTTCTTAATATGTCCATTCAATATTGTAGATGTAGATATTTTTTTTCTAAATATTTGGTCAAAGTTAGTAAGGTTTGACTTTTGACCAATCCTTAGGTGCCTTATATTTTGGGACGGAGCGAGGGAGTACAGACCTAGATGCTAGAATGGAAAAGAAGATCCAACGATTAGCAATGTTTGGATTTGCCATTCTTGATGCAACTGTTAATGTTCAAAGTTAATCTCTACACTATATGTAGTAGTATGGTATTGTAAGAGATAAGAGACAAGATAAAGATAAGATAGAAGTACTGCGAATGGCCGATCTAATGGTAGGTCTCGTAAGAGCGAGGTGCTTGAGATTTAACACGGTCGGTGGAAGTACAAGTTACATTAAGGACCTCACAAAAAATGAAAATTGCATCCAACAAGTCCGTGCATTTAGCACAAGGACCCTTAAACCGAGTAATGAAGTACTATGTGTTTTGAGGTTTGCGCATAATAGTGTTCATCGTGCTAAAGACTATCAGTACAATCTTTCTAGATGCTAAGAATGGAAAAGAAGATCCAACGGTTAGCAATGTTTGGATTTGCCAGTGTTCATCCAACGGTCAATGTTCAAATAAGTTAATCCCTACACTATTTAGTGGTGGTATGCATGGTATTGTAAGAGATAAGAGACAAGGTAAAGGTAACATAAGAAGTACTGCGAATGGCTGATCTAATGTTAGGTCTCGTAGGAGCGCGGTGATTGAGAGTTAACAAAGTGGGTGGAAGTACAAGTTACATCAAGAACCTTGTAAAAAATGAAAATTGCATCCAAGTCCATTAATTTTAGCACAAGGACCCTAACACTGAGCAATAAAGTATTGTGTCTTTTCAAGTTTGCGCATACTAGCATTCATCGTGCTAAAGACTATCAATAGATCGAATCTTTCTGGATGCTAAGAATCAAAAAAATATCCAACAGTTAGCAATGTTTGGATTTGCCAGTCTTGATCCAATGGTTAATATGTTCAAAGTTAATCCCTACATTACGTAGTGGTATGGTATTGTAAGAGATATGAGACAAGATAAAAGATAAGATAAGAAGTACTAAGAATGTCCGATCTAATGGTAGGTGTCATTAGAGAGAGATGCTTGAGAGTTAACACGGTGGGTAGAATTACAATTTACATCAAGGACCTCAATAAAAATGAAAATTGCATCCAAGTCCATGCATTTATCACAAGGACCCTAAAACCGAGTAATGAAGTATTATGTGTTTTGAGGTTTGCGTATACTAGTGTTCATCATGCTAAAGACTATCAATAGAATATTTATAGATGCTATGAATGGAAAAGAAGATCCAACGGTTAGGAATGTTTGGATTTGCCAGTCTTGAGATCCAACGGTTAATGTTCAAAATAAGTTAATCCCTACACTATGCAATGGTGGTATAGATGGTATTGTAAGAGATAAGAGACAACATAAAGATAAGAAGTACTGCGAATGGCCGATCTAATGGTAGGTCTCGTAAGAGCAAGGTGCTCGAGTGGTCGATGGAAGTACAAGTTACATCAAGGACCTTATAAAAAAATGAAAATTCCATCCAAGTCCGTGCATTTGGCACAAGGATCCTGAAACCGAGTAATAATGAAGTACTGTGTGTTTTGAGGTTTGTGCATACTAGTGTTTATCGTGCTAAATACTATCAGTAGAATCTTTCTAGATGCTAAGAATGGAAAAGAATATCCAACGGTTAGCAATGTTTGGATTTGCTAGTCTTGATCCAACGGTCAATGTTCAAAGTTAATCAGTTAGCAAAGTGTGACCTAATTTCATGAAATAGTGAGCAAAGTTTGACCTAATTTCATTAAATAGTTAGGATGCAAAATATTAGCAAGAAGATGAACCTGTCATCAAAACTCTTGGTGGTTTCTGATATATATTAATTGACCCTTCCACCGATGGGTACCTCCAAGAGCTTTTTCGTAAAACTTTCATAGCAACCTACAATTTACTTGTAGTAGTCCAAATTTTACCTAATTTTGATAAATCGACATAAAATCATTCAAGTGGGTGAAGTTAGCTAGGAAATTTGAGAACTGATAAAACATGGGAAATCGTACGTCATCATGTTGGTCCACTTATATGTGTGAAAACTTGGCTTGTGGCATTCAGATCCATAGTCTTTGGACTTTCTTTAGGGGAAGAACAATCTAGTCATCACTCGAAAAATTGAGAATGTTCTTTCCTAAGATAGTTGGAAACTCACACTGGCGGCATTGTCTACTACAAGAAGATGCACCTATATCTACCTCCGAAAAGACTTTTAAATCAAGAGGAATCTATTGCACTTACTTGTAGCTAAAGTTTGGCCTAGTTTTGTTAAACTGGCAAGATGCAAAATCTTAGCAAGAAGTTGAATTTGTCGTCAAAAATCTCATTCGATGGTTTCTCATATATTAATTGTGACCCTCCGATGGGTACCTTCAAAAGCTTTTTCGTAAAACTTTCACAGTAACCTACAATTTACTTGTAGTAGTTAAAATTTGACCTAATTTTGCTAAATCGACATAAGGTCATTCAAGTGGGCGAAGCTAGGTAGCGAGTTTGAGAATTCATAAAACACAGGAAATCATAAGTATAATATTTTGGTCCACTATATATATGTGTGTGTGAAAGCTTGGCTTCTGGCATTTAGTTCGATATTCTTCAAACTTCCTTTACGAGAGAGAATAATCTTGACATCACTCAGAAAATTGAGAATGGTCTTTCCTGATTATTGGAAACTCGCACCGACGACATTGTTTACTACAAGAAGATGCACCCATCTACCTTCGAAAAGACATTTAATTCAAGAGCAATCTATCGTGCTTACATGTAGCTCAATTTGACTTAATTTTGTTAAATTGTCAAGATTCAAAATCTTAGAAAGAAGTTGAACCTATCATCAAAGCTCATAGTAGTTTCTGATATATTAATTCACCCTCTCCCCTGAAGGGTACCTCCAAAAGCTTTTTCATGAAACTTTCAAAGCAACCTACAATTTACTTGTAGTTCAAATTCGACCTAATATAATTTCGATAAATCGGGATAAAGTCATTCAAGTTGGCAGAGTTAGATAGGAAGTTTGAAAGCATATAAAACATGGGTATCGTTAGTACAACATGTCGGTCCACTATATATATATATGTCTCAAAACCTAGATTGTGGCATTCAGATCCATATTCCTCGGACTTTCTTGACGAAAAATAACAACCTTGCTCGTCATCTCTCGGAAAATTGAGAATTGAATGTTCTTTCCTGATAGTTCGAAACTCACACCGATGACATTGTTTACTGTATATTGATATTTTTTCAATGAGTATACTATTTAATACTATATATAGTTGGTCAAACTTTGTAACGTGTTACTTTGACTAAACCTAATATGCCGAGTAATACTCCCTCCGTTTAGAAATATAAGACTCTTTAGCTTTGTGAATCGAATGTATCTACACTAAAAGGCGTCTAGATACATTCATTTCACAAAGCTAAAACGTCTTATATTTCTGAGTAGAGTGAGTATTAAATAAATGGAGTATAGGATAAGATTACGAAAACAACATTTTTTTAGAACCCTCGCAAGCTTTTTCTTAGCATCACAGATCTGAATATTATATTGACACTGATGATTAACCAAACTGCAAACAGAGCAAACCACAACACATACGGAGTAGTAGTAGTACAACTTAACGACTTCTAGGGGGACTCGGCGGTCTTCTCAGGCGACTTGGCAGCATCCTCCGCGGGCAACTTGGATGTGTCCTCCGCGGTACCATCACCAAGCAGGGACTCGTGGATGCTGGGCAGCACGCTGTTGTGCGCGATGGTAACATTGGCCAACAGCTTGATGAGCTCCTCGTCGCGCATGATGCCGAGCATCACGTGCCTCGGGATGATGCAGATCTTCTTGTTGTCCTTCGTGGCTTGCCTGGCGAGCTCCAGCACCTCGGCGGTGAGGTACTCGAGAACGGCCCAAGGTAGATGGGAGCCCCGAAGCTTATGCCCTGGGAGTACCAACCCTCCTTGAGGTAGCACCCGATCCGACCGACGGGGAAATGCAGCCCGACCTTCATGGACCTCGACACCTTCTTCTTCCTGCGGCTGCCTGGTGCGGGACTCCTCACTTGGAGTGGCTAGAGCAGGATTTGGAAGCCAGCGACATGTCTTCTTTTTTCTCCACGGCCTTTGTCGCTGCCACCTGGGTCTTCTTCTTCCCACGGAGAGCTCCGTTCTCTGAGCCATAGCTGCAAAGGCTAAGAGGAAGAAAGGTTAATTGTGGATGGTCAGTGAAGGTCCCCAGGCCCCTTGTATTGAAACTTTAACAGCGTCGTCTTTACTATTTTACAAGTGTGAATTTTTAATAGGAGTACTACTAAAAGGATGTGTGCATGTTTCCTTATTTTCTTTCACTTTTTTGAAACATGGTCAGATGTGTCAGCATGAAAATTCATACAAAGAAGTTCTATCTTTCAAAACAGTAGTCGGTTTTCAGTATGACTGCGTAGGTACAATAATTAGTACTATATGAATTTCTGACAAATTTACAAGCAATCTATCACGTACTTGTAGTTCAAAATTTACGTACTTTGGTTTTCTTGACAAAATGTCATTTAATTATGCGAAATTAGCTAGAAGGCCTCAAAATTCATGAAACTTATTAACCATGAAACATACTCTATTTTGTGTGAAACTTAGTGTGTTGTGGCATTCCGAGCCATTCTCTTTGTCTTTTCTTTAAAAAATAATTATATGTGGCACTTCTAAAATAATTTAACAAAATTCTATACATAAAAGTTGAAAAGTCCAATTGAAAACATTAGTATGCCATGCCAAGATGCAACCCGTCTACCCGAAATGGACACGACCTTTGTCATTACTTAACTTGAAACCCAAGTATGTTAACACATCGCTAGTCGTATTGTGAAGAAGTGTTTTTAAACCTTGTCAAAATTCATGTTTATTATTTACGGAAGAGGACACCATACATAAGTGCTTAACATTTTTATTATTTTCTTTACTTTTCTTTAATTTATCACAATAAACGGGACGAGTAATGCAGATATGACCTTGACATTGGTAACTTGGCTTAAAATGTGAACAATGTTCATACATGGTTATGACCATATTTTGTAGCAAGTTTTTCGAAAGTTGTCCAAATCCATGTTTGTAGTTTTCGTTCAAACAAGCACAAATATAAGAGGACACCATTTAAGTTTCAACTATGTATCATTACCACCCCACCCTCCCGGAAGAAAAACTATGTATCATGACACACATTGAAATAAGTATTTTCATATAGTACTAACATGCGGTGCAAATTATCTATATTTTGCTAGAATACAGTGAGTACACTCTAAGCTAAATTATCCGGACGTACTTAATTACTAAAAACAAATCCTATCACCTGGAAATTGAAAATCATTTTCCTAAATGTTCGGAACTCTCATTAACAACATTATTTACCAAAGCCAAGATGCTTCATAGAACGAGATATAGTACACTGCCCGCCTCTTCCCTGGACGCCATTTAATTTTGCACTCGGACACGCTTCTTCGGTGGGGGCGAGGGGAAGATACCTCCTCGTCGTCGTCCTCGGCCTCCTCCCCATCATCGTCCTTGGCCTCCCCCTGTCATCATTTTTGGCCTCCTACGTGTCGTCATCTTTGGGCTCCTCCTCAAGGTCGACCTCAGACTCCTCCTCTTCCTTGGTCTAATCTTCCGTCTTATCAGAGTCGCTCGGCGTTGGTGGTGGTGTCCCTTCGAAAAAGCGCTGCCAATGGCTATCTTCTTCATCAGAGGAGTCAGACAGCAGTGGCTTCCATGGCCCGTCGACTAAGTCTAGGCTTCTAGGTGGAGTTTTGAGGCCTGTCCCATTTGTCAGGTCAATCGACGTGTTCTGGAGAGAGTTGTCATACGACATTTTGGAAGGAAATAGAGAGAGATCGAGTTCTACGCAATGGTGGGTTGGGTGTTTTGAGTGAAAGTAGGGGTGCGTACTGTTGCAATTTATAATGTCTATTTATAGTTATGCTTGTGTTAATACCCCTAAAACTATCTGATATGGGGTGGCCCAATTTTGTCAGCAAGCACTTGTCGATGGTGATGGTGGATGATAGATAACTAGCCTGTAGCTATCAACTCTCCCGCTCGATCCCTGATGCCAATGCAACAACTCTCAAACCTTGTAGGATATTCACAATGACACGCTCTTACGCATGCAGCCGTGACAACGAACGGTAGTATGCAATCTACTAATTCTCAATGGAACAACAAATCACACTCAATTATAGTTGTAGAATTCGAACACAGGGTAATTTTAGAGGTTCTATGAAAGAATCAACTCCAAAATATTTTAATGTGGTTTAAAACCCTAATCTACGGTGCCCCCATCTATTTATGAGTTCAGGGGGTGGCGGCCTATGGTGGAACCCGAGTTGGGTCCACCCAAACTGGATACAACCGGCCACAAGTTCTGTCATGGCAGACTTTCACACTGATTCTATGTCGCGGCAGCCTGTCGTGGCAGAGCCGGACTCGGTTTTCCTGCCGCGGTAGAGAAACAGGCCTTTTATTTGCCGCGGCAGAGAACTCCCTCCTCTTGTTGATCTTTGTCTTGTACAGTTCCTTGCGCTTCCTCCCTCTCCTACCTCGCGCATTCTTCATTGATCAACACACCTTGTTCCATTTGCTCCTCGCTCATTGCTATGCCTTCTTCTCCTAAGTACCTGATCATGCAGTAGTTCAAAGACTTAGGTAGTATAAAATTCTCATTGATTAAAACACCAACTTCATTAAGAAACAAGTTCACCTGTTGTTCTAGTAGCTTAGCACAAGATCTTATGATTGGTCCAATCCTTATCTCATTGGATTGATCCTTCTTTGTAATTGGAACATCTTCATTATCAATTGGGGTAGGTGTAACTGTAGGGATGTCCTCATCATCTCCCCCTTCAAAAGGCGTCGACCTCGACGCTCCAAGGTCTTCTCCAGCATATGGTGACAAATCAGCAACGTTGAAGCTATTGCTAGCGCCACCAAACTCCTCAATAGGTATATCAACTGAGTAGGCATTATCATTAATTTTGGCTAGCACCTTGTAAGGAACAGCACCATGTGTCTTCAATTTGGACTTGCGAAGTAGTGGAAATCTGTCCTTGCACAGATGCACCCAAACCATATCTCCAGGCTCGAACAACACTTCTTTCCTTGCTTGATTCCTTGCAGCAGCAATGTTCTTGCCTTTCTTCTCAATTGCCTCTCTAGTCTTCTCATGTATTTTCTTCACATAATCAGCACGTTTTGATGCCTCCATATCAACTCTCTCATGTAATGGCAAAGGCGACATATCAAGTGGCGTCAATGGCTTGAAACCATACACCACCTCAAAAGGACAAAGCTTAGTAGTTGAATTCACAACCCTGTTGTAAGTGAACTCAACATGTGGTAAACACTCTTCCCACTCCCGCAGATTCTTTTTAATCATTGTCCTTAGCAGTTGTGACAATGTTCTATTCACCACCTCCGTTTGACCATCTATTTGGGGATGACATGTAGTACTGAACAGCAGCTTCGTGCCTAGCTTCCCCCATAAGGTCTTCCAAAAGTAGCTCATGAACTTCACATCATGGTCAGAAACAATCGTCTTTGGTACTCCATGTAATCTCACGATGTCCCTGAAAAATAGGTTAGCAACATGCGACGCATTGTCGCTTTTGTGGCAGGCGATAAAATGAGCCATCTTAGAGAACCTATCCACTACCACAAATATAAAACTATGACCTCTTTGAGTTTTAGGTAGAACTAGCACAAAATCCATACTAATGTCTTCCCATGGAGTAGTTGGTGTAGAGAGAGGTGTATACAAACCGTGAGGCTTTTTTTAATCTTGGATTTTGACTTGTGGAACGTAATGCATCGGCTCTCGAATCTATACACATCACACCTCATCTTGGGCCAATAAAAATGATCAGCGAGCATGAGCAACGTCTTCTCACGTCCAAAGTGACCCATCAAACCACCAGCATGTGATTCCTGCACTAAGAACAAATGCAACGACGATTCTAGAATACATAATTTTTTAGCTCGAAACAAATATCCATCATGTATATGATACTTATCCCATGCGTTTCTCATAGCACACAAATGATATGGTTCAGCAAAATCATGGTCAGTTGCATATAGTGCAAAAATAGCTTCTAATCTAGGAATTTTAATATCAAGATTGGTTAATAGCATATTCTTCCTAGATAGAGCATCAACAACAACATTCTCTTTTCCCTTCTTATAGTTAATGATGTAAGGAAAAGACTCAATGAACTCAACCCATTTAGCTAATCTTCTATGCAAGTTTGATTGAGCTTTCAAGTATTTCAATGCTTCATGATCAGAATGTATGATGAATTCATTTGGTCACAAATAATGTTGCCAAACCTCAAGTACTCTAACAAGCGCATACAATTCTTTATCATAGATTGAATAATTCAAATGAGCACCAGTTAATTTCTCAGAAAAATAAGCTATAGGCCGACCCTCTTGCATCAAAACGCCACCTATGCCTATACCACTAGCATCACATTCAACTTCAAATTGCTTCGAAAAATTAGGTAATGCAAGCAATGGTGTAGAAGTAAGGAAACGTTTCAATGTACCAAATGCAATGTCTTGGGTCATGCCCCATACAAAAGGAACAACTTTCTTTGTCAAATCATTTAATGGTGCAGTAATGGTGCTAAAATCTTTCACAAAGCGCCTATAGAAACCAGCGAGACCATGGAAACTATTGAAGAAAATATGCCCTGAGAGGCAATAATAAAGTTGTTATTATGTATTCCTTATATATATGATAGATGTTTATTTTGCATGCTAGAATTGTATTGATCGGAAACGTCAATACATGTGTGTTTAATAAACAAAAGTGGTTCCTAGTTATGCCTCTCTTATAGACTAGCTTGTTGATTAACAAGATGATCAAGCTTTCCTGATCATGGACATTGGATGTTGTTAATAACAAGGTAACAACATTTGTGAAATGATGTGATGAACATTCATCCGAAGTATAGCATTACAATCAAGTCATTATGTTTACATTACTATAACATCATACGAAGTAATGTTTATCCTTAGACCATGAGATCATGTTAATTGCTAACACCGGAAGAGTATCTTGATAACATCAAACGTCACACCGTAACAGGGTGACTATAAATATGGGTTTAGTGCTAAGAAGGTGTTATGTTGAGGCTCATGGATCAAGAGTGGAATTTGTCAATCCCGATGACGGATAGATATACTCTGGGCCCTCTCGGTGATATCACATTAAGGTAGCTTGCAAGCAAGTGATGTGATCACTAGAATGTTATATCACGGGAACGAGAAAAGAGTGCATGTCGGTAACGAGATCAAACTAGGTATTTGGATACCGATGATTGAATATCGGACATGTATTATGTCAAGAGACAAAGGGATTAAATTACAAGCATTAAAGGTTCTCACGATCACAGAAGTCATCGTTGAATATGCAGGAGTCAGTATGGATCTCCAGGTCCCGCTTCTCATTATTGATCTGAGAGGAGTCTCAATCATGTCTGCATTATTCGCGAACCGTAGGGTGACACACTTAATAGTTACCGGACACCATTTTGGAGCACATATGTTTCAGACGAAAGAATTGCAAAGCGCAGGAATTGTTTCGATAGAAACCGGAAATTGTTTCGGGTGAAATTGCAGAAAGTGGTTCTACATGTGATATTGAAATATTGCAAGGGGTTATATGTGAATGTTTGTTAATTAAAGTAATTAAAAAAATTCTGAAAAAATTTAATAAAAGAGTTTTATTAAATGAGAGAGCATTAAACTTAGAGAATTTTAATGCATTTAAAGTGGGGACTTTAAAAGGGAATGTGAAGAGGCATTTTAATGTGGAGGGGTTACCACCACATGAATGGGGGAGGTGAGGTTTCACCCACCATGCGCCGGCCATGGAGAGAGGGGCACCCCCTCTTCCTATAAAAGGCCCCCCTCTTCCTCCTTCCTCACTCCTCCTCGTGAAGGATCTCTCTCCCCCTCTAGAATTATTCCCCCATGGTCTCGGATTAGCGAGATACATGTTCCCGGTGGCATTTCGTCTAGAAGGAGTTGCTTCTTCCACTGGATCGCTAGAGCGAGGAGGTGGAGGTTGTCCGGTGGCTTGAACATGTGTGCGAGTACGGATGCGCTGCTGAGTTGTGGCGCTCGGACTTCCTCACGATCTTGAGATCGGCAAGTGTACGACTACATCAACCACGAATTCCTACTCGTCAACAAAACTTGTTGTCTTCGAGGGTAAGTTCTCGATGGATGTATGTCCACCTGTTGCTCTGTACATAGTAGATAGATCTTGGCGTGTAGTTCTCATCGTAGGATATTTTTTGTTTTCTATGCTGCGGACCCAATAGTGGTATTAGAGCCATATCTATGCATAGGTGCTTTGCACGGGTAGTACACATATGTTTATATCTGGGCGATGATGATCATGTTATTGCATCTTCTATGTATTTTGTATATTAGTGGCATAGTGGGATGAAGTGGCCCGGACCAACCTTACATGTCATCATACATGAGACCGGTTCCACGACTGACATGCAACTAGTTTTGCATAAGTGGCTGGCGGATGTCTTTCTCTCCTACTATAGTCAATATCTGATTTACAACGAGTTTCTAATAACTTGGTTATCCTTGTTGTGGTTCATGTTTGTAGGTAAGAACGGTTCTATCTCCGAAAGCCCTAAGCCACGTAAAACTTGCAATTGATAAATTAGAGGCGTCTAGTTTAGATCGTTGCCGGGCTAGTGTATTGATATGGTATTGTTGTAAGTAGATGTATGATAGATACTCTTGCAACACATTCAACGTGTAAGTTCCATAGACCTTGGCCTTACACACAAAGGAATGATAGAGATCATACCACGATGCAAATTCATAGAGATCAAATGCATGGACCATATCATCTCACTTTACACATTAGATGTTAGCATCTTATACTGCTAGTTTGGCGCTTTCGGTAGCATTGTAAGATGATCCCTCATTTAGATATCAAGATAAAAATGTGTTCTTCCTTGAGTATGCACCGTTTTGTGGATCGTGTTTCGAGACATCACGTGATGATCGGGTGTACTCGAATCTACGCTTTCATGTGAACGGGTGTAAGACAGTTTTACACACGCGAATACTAAGGTTCTTACTTGGCGAGCCTAGCATGTACAGACATGGCCTCGGAACACGGACCAAAAGGTTATGCATGAGTCATATAGTTGATATGATGCCCATATAGATGCTCACCTTTGAAGCTACATCAACTCACGTGATGATCGGACTTGGTGTAGTGGGTTTGGTTCATGTAATCACCAAAAGGACACGAGGGATGTCGTTTTTGAGTGGGAGTTCATTAGTAATTTGGATTAGTTGAACTCACTCTATCATAAACTTAGTCTAAATAAACTTTACAAATTCTGTTGTAGATGGCACAACCTGCTTTTAATTTCAATGTGTTCGTGGAGAAAGAGAAACTTGCTGCGAATGGTAGCAACTTCACCAACTGGGCTATGAATTTTAGGATTCTCCTCACTGCTGCACAAAAGCAATATGTGCTAGATGCGCCGCTAGGCCCCCCACCAGCTCCTGATGCCCCTGACAAGGAAAAGAATATATATATGACTCGTCAGGAGGACCACAACTTAGTTATTAGCGGCATACTATATGGGCTAGAGCCAGAACTTCGAAAGCGTTTAGAAAATGGCAATGCCTATGAACCATGGGAGAATTAAAAATGATTTTCGATACCCATGCTGCCGTAGAGAGTTATAATGCTACTGAAAAGTTCTTTAGCTGCATGATGGAGGAGAACAGCTCCGTTAGTGAGCATGTACTCAAAATGTCTGGGTACGCCGATAAGCTTGCGTCCTTGGGAATAACGATTCACATTGACTTAGGCATACATCGTGTTCTCCAATCTCTGCCACCTAGCTACAAGAGCTTCGTGATGAACTATAATATGCAGGGCATGAAGAAGTCTCTTCCCGAGCTTCTTTCAATGCTTAAGACTGCAAAACTGGAGATTAGGAAAGAACATCAAGTGTTGATGATCAATAGGACCACCGGTTTCAAGAAGGACAAGAAAGGCAAGCACAAGGGAAAGAAGGGTGGCAAATCTGTTGCCGCACCTGAAAAGAAACCCCGAGCTGGCCCTAAGTCTGACACCGAGTGTTACTATTGCAAGGGGATTGGCCATTGGAAGCACAATTGCCCCAAGTATTTGGCGGACAAGAAGTCCGACAAGGAAAACAAAGGTATATGTGATATACATGTTATTGATGTGTACTTGACTAGTACTCGCAGTAGCACCTGGGTATTTGATACAGGATCGATTGCTAATATATGTAACTCGATTCAGGGGCTGCGGAACAAGCGACAACTAGCAAGGGATGAGGTTAGGATGTGGGTCGGCAATGGATCAAGAGTTGATGTGATCGCCGTCAGGACGCTACCTCTCCATATGCCATCGGGCTTAGTTATAAACCTAAATAATTGTTATTTGGTGCCTGCACTGAGCATGAACATTGTATCCGGCTCGTGTTTGATGCAAAGTGGTTATTCCTTTAAATCTGAAAACAATGGTTGTTCGATTTATAAGAATGATATCTTTTATGGTCATGCACCTGTGTTGAATGGTTTATTTCTGTTGGATCCCGAGAGTAATATTACGCATATTCATAATGTTAATGCTAAAAGGATTAAACTTGATAATGATATATCTGCATATATGTGGCACTGCTGTCTAGGTCATATTGGCGTTAAACGCATGAAGAAACTCCATTCTGATGGACTTTTGGAATCACTTGATTTTGAATCATTTGATACATGTGAGCCATGCCTTATGGGCAATATGACTAGAACGCCGCTCGTTCAATGGAACAGCGATGATTTATTGGAAATCATACATACTGATGTGTGTGGACCGATGGTTTGCCGAGGTGGATATCGTTATTTTGTTACTTTCACGGATGATTTGAGTAGATACGGGTATATCTATTTGATGAAACACAAGTCTGAAACTTTTGAAAAGTTCAAAGAATTTCAGAATGAAGTGGAAAATCATCATAATAGGAAGATCAAATTTCTTCGGTCTGACCGTGGAGGTGAGTATCTAAGTTACGAGTTTAGAACACACATGAAAGAGTGTGGAATAGTTTCACAACTCATGCCTGCCGGAACACCACAACGTAATGGTGTGTCGGAACGTCGTGAATCGCATTTCTTCGGAGATGGTTCGATCTATGATGTCTCTGACTAACTTGCCACTGTCATTTTGGGGCTATGCACTAGAAACAGCTGCATTCACTTTAAATCGGGCACCATCTAAATCCGTTGAAACGACACCGTATGAATTGTGGTCTGGAAACAAACCTAAGTTGTCATTTCTTAAAGTTTGTGGATGCAATGTTTATGTGAAGAAACTTCAGCGAGATAAACTCGAACCCAAAGTGGAAAAATGCGTCTTCATAGGATACCCTAAGGAAACGATTGGGTATACCTTCTATCACAGATCCGAGGGCAAGGTTTTTGTTGCCAAGAATGGATCCTTTCTTGAGAAGGAGTTTCTCACGAAAGGTGTGAGTGGTCGGAAGGTAGAACTCGAAGAGGTTATGGAACCTTCTCTTCACGAAATGATGAGTAGCGCAGCACCGGAAACTGTTTTGGAGTTGACTTCACCAAATGAAGAGAGAGCTAATTATATTGATCATGAAACTCCAAAAGAGGACACTACCGAACTTCGCAGGTCAATTAGGACACGTGCAGCTCCTGAACTATACGGCAATCATGTTGTGAATTTCATGGTTGGTGAAATGGATGACCCTGCGACGTATGAAGAAGCGATGATGAGCCCGGATTCCAACAAATGGCTAGAACCCATGAAATCCGAGATGGAATCCATGTACGAGAACCAGGTTTGGACCTTGGTGGACTTACCTCATGATCCAAAGGCCGTTGAGAATAAATGGATTTTCAAAAGAAAAACTGATGCTGATGGTAATGTGACCATCTATAAGGCTCGACTTGTTGCAAAGGGGTTTCGACAAATTCAAGGAGTTGACTACGATGAGACATTCTCTCCTGTAGCGATGCTTAAGTCGGTTAGGATTATGTTAGCAATTGCTGCATATTTCGATTATATAATATGGCAGATGGATGTCAAAACTGCATTCCTCAATGGCAATATTGAAGAAGAGTTGTATATAATACAACCTAAGGGTTTTGTCAATCCTAAGGATGCTAATAAGGTATGCAAACTTCAGCGATCCATCTATGGACTGAAGCAAGCATCCCGGAGTTGGAATCTCCGCTTTGATGAGGTGATCCAAGAGTTTGGATTTGTCCAAACTTATGGAGAGGCTTGTATTTACAAGAAAGTGAGTGGGACCAATGTGGCATTTCTAATATTATATGTGGATGACATATTATTGATTGGAAATGATATAGATCTTTTAAACAGTGTTAAAAGTTATCTAAACAGCAAATTTTCGATGACAGACCTTGGTGAAGCGTCATATATATTAGGCATTAAAATCTATAGATATAGATCAAGGCGCCTAATTGGGCTATCACAGAGTACATACCTTGATAAGATATTAAAGAAGTTTAATATAGATGGAAGTAAGAAGGGATTCTTACCTATGTTGCAAGGCAAGACATTGAGCAAGACTCAAAGTCCGGCTACGGCGAAAGAAAGATAGATGATGGATAAGATCCCCTATGCCTCGGCCATAGGCTCTATTATGTATGCCATGCTATGTACAAGACCGGATGTGGCACATGCTATTAGTTTGACTAGTAGGTACCAATCTGATCCAGGTTCGAAACACTGGATAGAGGTCAAGAACATCCTCAAGTACTTGAGAAGAACTAGGGATATGTTTCTTATATACGGAGGTGAAGAAGAGCTAGTCGCTAAGTGTTATGTCGATGCTATCTTTGAAACCGATCCGGATGACTCTAAGTCTCAATCCGGATACGTATTTCTCTTGAACGGAGCAGCAGTTAGTTGGAGGAGTTCCAAACAACCTATAGTGGTTGGATCAACGACGGAGGCGGAATATGTTGTTGCTTCAGAAGCGGCACAGGAAGCGGTTTTGATGAAAGAGTTCATTACGGAACTAGGTATGGTTCCTAGTGCATTAGACCCGATGGTGATCTATTGTGACAACAATGGAGCCATAGCCAACGCTAAGGAACCAAGGTCTCACAAGAATTCCAAGCATATTAAGCATTAGTTTCACTTCATCCGCGAGCATGTCAAGGATGGAGATATAAAGATTTGTAAAGTACACACGGACCTAAATGTAGCAGATCCGTTGACTAAAGCTCTCCCTAGGGCAAAACATGATCAACACCAGAACTCCATGGGTGTTAGATTTATCACTATGTGAACTAGATTATTGTCTCTAGTGCAAGTGGGAGACTGAAGGAAATATGCCCTGAGAGGCAATAATAAAGTTGTTATTATGTATTCCTTATATATATGATAGATGTTTATTTTGCATGCTAGAATTTTATTGATCGGAAACGTTAATACATGTGTGTTTAATAAACAAAAGGGGTTCCTAGTTATGCCTCTCTTATAGACTAGCTTGTTGATTAACAAGATGATCAAGGTTTCCTGATCATGGACATTGGATGTTGTTAATAACAAGGTCACAACATTTGTGAAATGATGTGATGAACATTCATCCGAAGTATAGCATTAAGATCAAGTCATTATGTTTACATTGCTATAAAATCATACGAAGTAATCTTTATCCTTAGACCATGAGATCATGTTAATTGCTAACACCGGAAGAGTATCTTGATAACATCTAACGTCACACTGTAATAGGGTGACTATAAAGATGGGTTCAGTTCTAAGAAGGTGTTATGTTGAGGCTCATGGATCAAGAGTGGAATTTGTCAATCCCGATGACGGTTAGACATACCCTGGGCCCTCTCGGTGATATCACATTAAGGTAGCTTGCAAGCAAGTGATGTGATCACTAGAATGTTATATCACGGGAACGAGAAAAGAGTGCATGTCGGTAACAAGATCAAACTAGGTATTTGGATACCGATGATCGAATCTCGTACATGTATTATGTCAAGAGACAAAGGGATTAAATTACAAGCGTTAAAGGTTCTCACGATCACAGAAGTCATCGTTGAATATGCAGTAGTCAGTATGGACCTCTAGGTCCCGCTTCTCATTATTGATCTGAGAGGAGTCTCAATCATGTCTGCATTATTCGCGAACCGTAGGGTGACACACTTAAGAGTTACCGGACACCATTTTGGAGGACATATGTTTCAGACGAAAGAATTGCAAAGTGCAGGAATTGTTTCGATAGAAACCGGAAATTGTTTCGGGTGAAATTGCAGAAAGTGGTTCTGCAGGTGGATATTGAAATATTGCACGGGGTTATATGTGAATGTTTGTTAATTAAAGTAATTAACAAAATTCTGAATAAATTTAATAAAAGAGTTTTATTAAATGAGAGAGCATTAAACTTAGGGAATTTTAATGCATTTAAAGTGGGGACTTTAAAAGGGAATGTGAAGAAGCATTTTAATGTGGAGGGGTTACCACCACATGAATGGGGGAGGTGAGGAGTCACCCCCCCGTGCGCCGGCCATGGAGAGAGGGGAACCCCCCTCCTCCTATAAAAGGCCCCCTCTTCCTCCTTCTTCCTCACACCTCCTCGTGAAGGATCTCTCTCCCCCTCTAGAATTATTCCCCCATGGTCTCGGATTAGCAAGATACATGTCCCTGGTGGCATTTCGTCTGGAAGGAGTTGCTGCTTCCGCTGGATCGCTGGAGCGAGGAGGTGGAGGTTGTCCAGTGGCTTGAACGTGTGTGCGAGTACGGATACGCTGCTGAGTTGCGGCGCTCGCACTTCCTCGCGATCTTGAGATCGGCAAGTGTACGACTACATCAACCACGAGTTCCTACTCGTTAACAAAACTCGTTGTCTTCGAGGGTAAGTTCTGAATGGATGTATGTCCACCCGTTGCTCTATACCTTGGCGTGTAGTTCTCATCGTAGGAATTTTTTTGTTTTCTATGCTGCAGACCCAACAACTACGCACTTGACTTACATTCATTAGAGTAGGCCAATTCTAAATTGATTCAATTTTAGATTGATCTACCTCTACTCCATGCTTAGAAACAACAAATCCTAGGAATATGACCTTATCTTTTGCAAATGTACACTTCTCAAGATTAGCATACAGTTTAACAGTTGCAAAACTTGTCTAATATGAGTGCAATATTCAGATTCGGTGTGGCTGTATATGAGTATATCATAAAAGTAAACAACCACAAAACGAACAATAAACTCTCTCAAAACATGATTCATCAAACGCATGAAAGTACTAGGTGCGTTAGTAGGACCAAACGGCATGACTAACCACTCATACAAGGCAAATTTAGTTTTGAAAGCTTCATCCCCTTCTTTCATCCTAATTTGATGATGACCACTACGCAAGTCAATTTTAGAAAAAACAACAGCACCACTCAATTCATCTTGCATATCCTCTAAGCGTGGAATAGGATGACGATATCGAATAGTGATGTTATTAATCGCTCTACAATCAACACACATGCGCCATGTACCATCTTTCTTAGGAACTAAAATAACAGGAACATCACAAGGGCTAAGACAGACATGAATGTACCCTTTATCCAGCAACGCTTGTACTTGCTTCTGAATTTCCTTAGTTTTGTCGGGATTAGTCCTATAGGGTGCATGGTTGGGAAGTGTGGCACCAGGAATCAAATCCACTTGATGTTCTATACCACGCAATGGAGGTAAACCTATGAGTACATCTTCTGGAAACACATCCCCAAAGTCCTGCAAAACAAAAGAGACACCAAGAGAAATAGGGGTCATGTCGTTAGAAACCAATACCTCGCCCTTATACATGAGCACAAGTGGCATGGCTGTAGGATCCTCACGAAACTCTCTCATATTCTCCTTGGTGGCTAGTATCAATAACCCATGCACTCTCTTACTTTTTGTTATATCACTCAATTTAGGCTCAATTACATCAGGAACAGCTGTCACACAGTCTCGTCGAGAGGTAGTATCTTCCTTCAAGTTCACCTCTATCTTCTGGCGAGAATCATTCACAATATCTTGTGGTGTCATTGGCTGCATAGTAATCTTCTTCCATTTGAATTCCAAGTGATATGTATTGGCTTGGCCATTGTGTTGCACATGGCGATCATAGAGCCAAGGCCGACCCAATAGTAGGTGACAAACAATCATAGGAACCACATCAAAATCAATAGAATCTTTGTATGGCCCTATTTGAAAATTCACACGTACCATATGATTTACCTTCATCTCACCATTGTTGCTCAACCATTGTATGTAGTATGGCTTGGGATGAGGTAAGCATGTCAAATTCAGTTTGGCACATAGTTCCTTACTTCTAAGATTTCTGCAGCTACCTCCATCAATAATTACCTAGCAAGCTTTGTTAGGTCCAACTAGAGCTTTTGTTTGGAACAAGTTCCAACGCTGGGATACCTCAACCGGTTGCACACTAAGCACACATGAAGATACGACAATAGTTGGGGCATGCTCAGCATATGCATCAGCACCATCCTCGCCATCATCAATATCAGTGTCAGAAGCTTCATCTCCACTCTCTACTTTTCCTTGTGTGTTAACAAACATAACCTTGTTGTTTGGACAATCCTTCTTGTTGTGACCTCTACCTCCACAAGTATGGTACACCACATCACGAGTACGTGGCGTAGACATGTTGGAACCCGAGCTAGCAGCAGGAGCAGCGGGTTTTCGAGCATTAGAACCAAACGAAGGTGTATTTGCTGGTTTGGCCGATGGTGTAAACGGAGTATCAGCTAGTGGCGTGGCTGTAGGAGTAGTAGATTTGGCTGAAAATCTGCTAGAGGATGGGAAACGAGCATGTGACTTCGCCTCTTCTGCCAACTGGGATTCGGCCTCTCTAGCATGGTGCAATAGCTCATTCATGGTGTAATACTTGTGATGACGAACTATGCTCTTGATTGGTAACTTCAGATTGTTGAGGAATGGCTCCATGGTCATCTCAATGGACTCACAAATTCTAGCACGCTGCATAAGAAACTCCATCTCCATGTAGTACTCATCAACTGTCATCGTGCCTTGCTTTAATTGCATTAATTTATCAAAAACTAATTGCACGTAGTTGGTTGGTACGAAACGAGCTTTCATGATTTGCTTCATCTCGCGCCAATCCATCAGAGGAAGTTCATTGTCCTCCCTCCTATGTTGCACAAGAGCATCCCACCAACGCAAAGCATAACCATCAAATTCAGATCCTGCAAGCTTGACCTTCTTGTCTTCTGGATAGTCAAATAAGCGCCAGAGTTTCTCAATCTTCAACTCCCATGTGATGTAATCTTTAGGTTCAATGGAACCATCAAACTTGGGAATTGAGAATTTTGGCTTGCCCAAACCATCATTAACAGGTTGGTTGAGCACACGCTGAGCACGCCCAAGAGGGGAAAGCCCACGGCCATGAGCAGGGGGAATAACACGTTGATACATTGCAAATGTATCTATAATTTTTGATGTTCCATGCTTGGTTTTATCCACTTTCTTGTGTTTTGTTCCAACTTTGGAGTACTTTTCATATGATTTCTTGGACTAACCTATTAACAAGAGCCATAGTGCCAACTGCCTATTTTCTGCTGCTTTTGGTTCCAGGAAAGTCAGAAAATGAATATTCTCGGAATTGGACGGGACAAAATCCAAAGTGCCTATTTTTTCGGATGTCATCAAATGCCAGAACACGAGACGGAGAGGGGCCAGGGGGCCAACACACCACCTAGCTGCGTGGCCAGGCCTGGCCCGCGCCAGGGGGTGGTGTGGCTGCTCCCGGCACCCCCTCGGCCTCCCCTTCCGCCTATATATTGCCCTCGGGACGAAAACCCTAAAGACCCGATCAAAAAATCCACGAAAGAGTCTGTAGTCGCCGTCATCTCTATCCCTGGATCGGGAGGGATCTGAAGCTCTTCTCGACACACTGCCAGAGAGGGAATTCACCCTGGAGGCCTTCTTCATCACCATGCAAGCCTCCGGTGTTATGCGTGAGTAGTTCATCCTTGGACTACGGATCCATGTAGTAGCTAGATGGCTGGTTCTCCTCCTTTGTGCTTTCATGTCTAGATCTTGTGAGCTCCGTTCATGATCAAGATCATCTATTTGTAATTCTGCATGTTGTGTTTGCGGGGATCCGATGGATATTGAGATGCTATTTTAGATTGATTATTGATTCTATCATGTCTTTGTTATTTGTGATCTTGCATGCTTTCCATTGCTACTAGCTATCTTGGCCAAGTAGATGCTAGCAACTCCAAGAGTTATTATTTATGCTCGATAGTGGGTTCATGCCTCCGTAACTGGGAAGTGATGAAATCTCTAAGGTACTAGATGTGCTGTTGCTACTAGGGAGAAAACAACAATCCTTTGTTCATAGAACAATCGTATTGTTTACTTTACACGCAGTTCGTAAAGCCATAATCTGTTGCTTGCAACTTAATACTGGAGGGGGTTCGGATGATAACCTGAAGGTGGATTACTAGTCATAGATGCAGTTGGATGGCAGTCTATGTATAATGTTGTAATGCCCAATCAAGTCTCAAAGGAGCCAAGATTATTAGTATATGCATGTATTGCATTCTCAATGTTTGTCAATTGCCCCGCTGTAATTTGTTCACCACACATGTTATCTATCTAAGGCGAGCCACGTCTAGTGAACTATAGATCCCGGTCCTTTTCTTTACATACAATCTACAAACTGTTTACTTCTTTGTGTTTACTTTCTGCAAATTTTTACTTCTTTCCATTCGATATATTTAATCCTTTGTTTTCCGCAAAACACGGTGAGATTGACAACCTCATCGCAAGTTTGGGACAAAGTTATGTGGTTGTGTTGTGCAGGTCTCCATGTTGCTACTAGCACTGGTAGTGCGCCCTGCCAAAGGTCAGCTAGTAACACCTTTGGGGTGTTTCCTTGCTCCTACTGGTTCGATTAAACCTTGGTTTCATAACTGAGGGAAACTTGCTGCTGTGCTCATCATACCTTCCTCTTGGGGATCCCGACGAGCTCTACATCAACACCGCCATCAAGCATTTTTCTGGGCGCCGTGCATTGAGCCATCAAGAATTTTTCTGGCGCCGTTGCCGGGGAGTCAAGGACATCTTCACAAGGGGAGTTCCTCATAACCAATCTCTTTACTTTGTTATTTTCGTTTTTCTTAGTTTCTTTTTGTTTTGTTTTCTTGTTTTCTTATCAAAAACACACAAAAAAATTGTTTTACAAGTTTGCTTTCTTATTTAAAAACACAAAAAATTAAGTCTCCTTTAGTTGTTGCCTCTTCCTTAGCTCACCATGTTGGTCCCCAAATTCACCCTGAAAGACCTTCCAATTGGTAGTGGTTCTATAATTGGGAAAGATAATATTGAAGAATTCTTTAATCATGTTAGTAAGCATGAAGGTACTGAGGATAGATCCCTTGCAGAACTTGCTCCAAACTATGAGATTGCTACAGCTTCTTTAATTCACATGTTAGAAGCTAGGTTTGTTAACCTCAACCCCTTAATGCAAGTAATGTTTCTTAAGCTTAAAGAAATTGAAGACCCTGAAAAGAGGGATTTTATTCTAGAAACTTTGTTTAAGGAGTTATATGATGTTGCCAAGGAAGCTAGGAAAGTCTTTGAACGTTTCAA
Source organism: Avena insularis (assembly GCA_023614405.1). NCBI lineage: Eukaryota > Viridiplantae > Streptophyta > Magnoliopsida > Poales > Poaceae > Avena > Avena insularis. The sequence goes on from CM042692.1 coordinate 274,407,318, forward strand.
TATGCTAGGCTCATGTGTAGATGTCGTTGTTACACGAGAAAAGATGAACAAAACCAAATCTAATGGGGAGGAACCTAAGATACCAACACCCTTTAAACTAGTGGCAATACATGATGCCATAGAAAAGAATCTTGATTGGATTGTTCCTGCAAACCCTTTTGATGAGAATAGTGAACCTAAGAGTATTGAGAGAGGATCCTCTAGAACTTACTTGGATTATATACCTTGCCTTGTTGAAAATATTTCTGGTATTGATCTTAATGCTTCTTCATTTGAGAATACTTGATCCTTTTTTTGCTTCTTATGCCTAACTTAAAGGCGTTAAAGAAAAGTACTTATTGGGAGATAACCCAAAAGTTTTAGACGAGTCTTGGAAGTTATTACTTCAGTAATAACCGCTCCTCATACTTTTTATTTGCTTTTTGTGCTAAGAGTAACCTCTAATGAGAGAGAAGTAATGATTGGGAAAGTTGCTGTCCCGAAACAGATTTCTGTGCTTCACCGTAAAAATCGTGTAAAATCTCTGAACGTCTTTTTGAGGCGTGAATTTTTGTGCTTCTGCCCCAGGTTCTTATCTAACTTTCGTTAGTGCAATACTTTTTTATTTGAGCAAAAGAAGGTCTTCGAAAAAATTCGTCTTTACGTGCGTGTCTGTTTTGACAGATTTCTGCCATTTTCTGCATTTGCTTCTTGTTGGTTCCTTTTTGAGTTCTTTTGGGGAATTGAGCTTTTTGAGGGAAGTGCTTCAGTAGCTAGTGTTCGAATGGAAGTTTATTTGGTGTTGGAACTGAACCTTTAGACATATTATCTTGAGTGCACTAATGTTGCTAATAAAGATTGTGTGAAATTTTGTATGAAGGAAAAAATTTGAGGTGTATGGAAGGAATGAGTAATGAGATGAAGGATGGACTAAAGCTCAAGCTTGGGGATGCCATTCGTGTCACCCCAAGAAATATCCAAGAAGTACAAGCGTCAAAGCTTGGGGATGCCCAAGGCATCCCCCTTCTTCATCAATAAAAATCCCAGGTTTCTTCCAAACGCTTCATTTTTATTGTTTCATGCACATTTGTGTTTTTCTTGGAGCGTCTTCTTTTTTTTTCGTTTGCTTTTGTTTGCTTAGTTTGCTGAATAAATTGGTTGGACCCCCTCTTTCATACATTGGTTTGCAAATAGTTTGGTTTGGTCTGGAAAAGAGTAGGAAAGTTCATGCTTATGTGGTAAAAAGAGCTCGTTTTTTACTGTGGCCTATGCTCTGTCATGCCATGCTTGATATTGTTTTGGCTTTATGATTAGTTCTGTAGCATGACTTGCTATAGACAATTGATATTGCTTAATGTTCCTTGGATGAATCATGCGTTGTTTTTGCAAAACCGGTGAGATTGACAACCTCATCGCAAGTTGGGGACAGAGTTCTGCAGTTGTGTTGTGCAGGTCTCCACGTTGCTGCTGGCACCGGTAGTGCGCCCTGCCAACGTTCAGCTAGCAACACCTTTGGGGTGTTTCCTTGCTCCTACTATATTGATAACCTTGGTTTCGTACTGAGGGAAAACTTGCTGATGTGCTCATCATACCTTCCTCTTGGGGTTCCCCAACGAGCTCAATATATTTTGGGCCATCAAGCTCTTTTTCTGGCGCCGTTGCCGGGGAGTCAAGGACATCTTCACAAGGGGAGTCCCTCATAACCAATCTCTTTACTTTGTTATTTTTGTTATTCTTAGTTTACTTTTGCTTTTTTGCTTGTTTCTTTATCAAAAACACAAAAAAATTAGTTTTACAAGTTTGCTTTCTTTATTAAAAACACAAAAAAATGACTACTCTAGAAAATACTAAGTTGTGTGACACCAACAACAATGATTTCATGAGCACACCTATTGCTCCACATGTTCCTGAAGCTACTTTCTTTGAGATTAAACCTGCTTTACGCAATGAGAGAACAATTTTCTGGTATTGGTAATGAAGATGCTGCTGCCCATCTAAATAACTTTGTTGAACTTTGTGAGATGCAAAAGCATAAGGATATAGATGGATATATTATTAAGATTAAATTGTTTCCTTTCTCTTTGAGAGGAAAAGCAAAAGAATGGTTGAATTCCCTAACTAGGAATAGTATTGACTCTTGGACTAAATGCAAAGATGCTTTTATTGGAAAATACTATCCTCCTGCTAAGATTATATCTATGTTAAGTGAAATAATGAAGTTTAAACAATCTGATAATGAACATGTTGCTCAAGCTTGGGAAAGAATGAAATCTTTGGTAAAGAATTGTCCCACTCATGGACTGCCTTTTTGGATGATTATCCAAACCTTTTATGCAGGATTGAACTATTCTTCAAGGAACCTATTGGATTCCGCTGCTGGAGGTACCTTTATGACCATTACTTTGGGTTCTGCAACAAAACTTCTGGATAATATGATGGTTAACTACTCTGAATGGCATACTGAAAGAGCTTGACAAGGTAAGAAGGTAAATTCTGTTGAGGAAACCTCCTCCTTGAGTGATAAGATTGATATTATTATGTCTATGCTAGTTAATGGGAAAGCCCATATTGATCCAAATAATGTTCGCTTAGCTTCTTTGGTTGCTCAAGAAGAGCAAGTTGATGTGAACTTCATAAGGGATAACAATTTTAGCAACAATGCCTACAGGAACAATTTTGGCAACAACAATTATAAGCCATATCCTCCCAACAATGGTAATGCTTATGGAAACTCCTACAACAATAATAAGAGTGCTCCCTCTGAACTTGAAGTTATGCTTAAAGACTTTATTAGTAAACAAACTTCTTTCAATAAAACAATTGAGGAAAAACTCTCTAATGCTGAAAGAAATATTGCATCACTATCTGAAGCTCAATCTTCTTTGAATAAAATGGCTGCTAAACCTGAAACTAATGAGAATCCCTTTGCAGCCACTAATGCCATACAAGTAAGAATTGATGAAAATGTTAGACTATTAGCTGAATTACATGCTAAGTGGGAAAGAGAAGATGAAATTGCTAGAAACATTAGTGTTTCTACTATCACTACAACTAGTGTTGAGGCTAGTAATAGCTCTACTACTTTAGATGATAATTATGATTTTGATCTTGATGGTTGCAATATCTCTGAAGTTATTAAGATCCTACAAAAGCTTGCTAAAAGTCCTAATGCTAGTTCTATGAACATGGCCTTTACAAAAACACATTACTGATGCTCTCATAAAGATTAAAGAAGAAAAGATGTAACATAAAGCTTCTATTCCTATAAAACAAGAAGATGGTTGGGAACCCATCATTAATATGAAAGTGAATGATTTTGATTTCAATGCTTTATGTGATCTTGATACTAGTGTTTCTATTATGCCTAGAAGGATTTATGATATGCTTGATTTGCCACCACTTGAAGATTGTTATTTGAATGTCCCATTTGATGATAATGCTAAAAAGAAACTCATGGGGAGTATTAATGATGTTCTTATTATGGTTAACAATGACTATGTCCCCGTTGATTTCTATGGTTTGGATGTTAAATGCAATGCTTCTTGTCCTATTACTTTGGGAAGACCTTTTCTTAGAACTGTTGGTGCCATTATTGATATTAAAGAAGGTACCATTAAATATCAACTCCCACTCAAGAAAGGTATTGAACACTTCCCTAAGAAGAGAGAGAAGATTTCTTTTGCCTCCTTATGAAAACAAAATTTGCTCTTAATGCTTCTTCATTTGAGAACACTTGATCCTTTTTCTTGCTTCTTATGCCTAACTTAAAGGCGTTAAAGAAAAGTACTTATTGGGAGATAACCCAAAAGTTTTAAATGAGTGTTGGAAGTTATTACTTTAGTAATAACCGATCCTTATCCTTTTTATTTGCTTTTTGTGCCAAGAGTAACCTCTAATGAGAGAGAAGTAATGATTGGGAAAGTTCCTGTCCCAAAACAGATTTATGTGCTTCACCATCAAAATTCGTGTAAAATCTCTGTATGTCCTTTTGAGGCGTGAATATTTGTGATTCTGCCCCAAGTTGTTATCTAACTTTCTTTAGTTCAACACTTTCTTATTTGAGCAACAGAAGGTCTTCGAAAAAATTCGTCTTTACCTGCTGGTCTATTTTGACAGATTTCTGTCATTTTCTGCATTTGCTTCTCGTTCGTTCCTTTTTGAGTTCTTTAGGGAATTGAGATTTTTGAGGGAAGTGCTACAGTAGCTTGTGTTTTAATGGAAGTTTATTGGTGTTAGAACTGAACCTAAAGACTTATTATCTTGAGTGCACTAATGTTGCTAATAAAGATTGTGTGAAGTTTTGTATGAAGGAAAAATTTCAGGTGTATGGAAGAAATGAGTAATGAGATGAAGGATGGACTAAAGCTCAAGCTTGGGCTGCCACGCGTGTCACCCCAAGAAATATCCAAGAAGTACAAGCGTCAAAGCTTGGGGATGCCCAAGGAATCCCCTTCTTCATCAATAAAAATCCCAGGTTTCTTCCAAACGCTTCATTTTTATTGTTTCATGGACAGTTGTGTTGTTCTTGGAGCGTCTTCCTTTTTGTTTCGTTTTGGTTTTTAGTTTGCTTGGTTTGCTTATTTTTCTGAATAAATTGGTTCAACCCCCTCTTCCATACATTGGTTTTCAAATTGTTTGGTTTGGATTGGAAAAGAGTAGGAAAGTTCATGCTTAAGTGGTAAAGAGAGCGTGTTTTTGACTGTGGCCTATGCTTTGTCATGCCATGCTTGATATTGTTTTGGCTTTATGCTTAGTATTCTTTGCTGTAGCATGACTTGTTATAAACAATTGATATTGCTTAATGTGCCTTGGATGAATCATGCGTTGTTTTAGCATATTAAAGCATAGTATTATGGTATTCTCCTTTGATGCTTTATTTGGGTTGACTTGGCGCATGCTCACACCATGTTATGACTATCTCAAGTCACCATAAGCCTTGATGATCCTTTAGTTTTCAACTTGTAGTATCACTTTATGCTTTGATCAATGATGTTTTGTCGCTCTGCATGATTATGGCCATTATTGCTCTCTTAGTTTGTCGCTCCCAGTCTTTTGCTAACCTCCACAACCAAGTATGAGTTCCACTCATGCATCCAACTCCTTAAACCAAGTTATTCCAAAGAGTCGACCATGTCTAGCTACTAGCATATGCTATTCCAAGTATATTCTTGTTTTTGTCTACCTTCCAAATTAAACTTATTATGAGAAAACTAGTGATTAAAACTCTCACGAACTTGATGGCACACTTTACTTTTTTTGCATTTAATAAAATTGAACCATTGGGTCCTTCTTTGTTGCGTATATGCTTGCACTTTATAAGTTGAAATTAGCAGAACCATGTATCATGGGGAATGCTTTCAACATTGCACATGTACTTTGTACCCCGTTGATATCATGTTCTTTTGCTAGGATCCTCTTAAAGAATGTAGACACAAGAGGCACGATATAGGCGTAAGTTAGTCCTATTTTGAGCATGAGTATTGATTTCACCCTCTTCGCCATGGGAAATCCCCATGCTATACGTTGTAATTATGATCATCAAGTGTTCACCATCAGCCGATAGAGCGAGGAACCACATGCCTAGCCGATCATTCAGAATAGGTGCTGTGATTACAAACGGAAGCTCCTCGTTTCCTACAACATCCGAATTCAAGACAAAAAGTGCATTACTGGCATACATATTCTAACACCAGCATTCTTCATTGTTCATGCTAACAGTGTGAATTGGAAAATCTTGTCAATAATATTACTCAATAAATTAACAACATTAGGAATTGCATTTCTTACTCTACTATTCCGAATATTTTGATTTCTTGCTTATCTTAGTTTCCTAGTTGTTGTAAGTTTCAAAATAGGAAGGGCCACATTTTTTGATATAGAGGCATGTCCACTTGAATCCTATAGGATTAGATGCCTAAAGTATTTTGGATCAAGTGGTGTTTGATTGCATAGGAAAACCAAAGGAATTGTACAAAGAGGTTGGAGTAGATGGAAATTTTCCTCCAAAATAGAGTGCAAAGGAATCCTTTGAAGGAATTCCTAAGGATTATAATCTTTTGAATCAAACAACATTTTATAGAAAAAAATTCCTAAGGATCCAAATCCTACAAAAATCGTACACAATTCCTCTGAATCCCAAGGCAAAATCCAAAAAGGAAAGATTGGTGTCCTACAAAAATCCTATGTGATTCCTACAATCCGAGGAGGGCCTGAAAGTACAAACAGATAAAGAAACCCGGCTTCACTGTGTTGCGCTCACAATTGAGATGTTGGTTAATAATACCTTTCATATATTTGGCAATGAACGAACTTACTAGTGCACAGACGCCGTCATACACTATATTTTTGGAAGGCATATTACTGGTACTAATTCATTACTGGCAATGGTTCATTCACTTTTTTAGTACATAAAGCGTGTGCTCATTCAGTCATACGAAAGGTAAAACATAAACAAGGTAGTTAAAGAACAATTTCACCGAATCACTCACAATGTATCATCATGGAACTAGAATTACCTTCCGATGTGGGATCCCTACAGTAGGTGCAGCCTTGAATTGTGGCTGCAAAAATGAGGCCACCATGTTCAATGGCATCATAGTACTGTCGTCTTCCAAGACCTGAATGCTCCAGACATCTCCAAACTTGGCTACCGCCTTCTAGGTAGGTGATTTCACCGTCGAACAATGTGAGGAGCTTATAGTCTGTGTAACCCCCAGCTTTTGTGGGCACTCTGCAGATTATGATCTTCAATAGCTCAAGAGATCTAGACCACGACTTATTAAACTTTTCTCCATACCTACGGATTTGCCAAAAAAACTTTTGAAATGTGAATGAGTTTAGAAATGACTACATGTAACCGGGGGAACCCTGGCTGGCTAGTAGAATTATAGGTTATATACTGGATGTGAGGTGGCCGCAATGTCACAAGTATCCGTCGATGGAAGGTCGATTACTCGATAGGTGTAGATGTTCGCTAGGCACCAGGCCCCGCGCTGGTCCACCATGGCGAGCCAGTCGCCGTTCATGCCAACCCAGAATTTTTTCGTGCATGAAGGGCAGGATGGCGGTGCGCCGAGGATGGTCGAGGGGCACCACGTCGTACACCGTGTCGTGCTAACGATGTACCCTTGTATCGTCATAGTGGTCGTCGAACCAATAAGCAGGTTGAGGCATCAGTAGGCAGGGTTCATTCCAATGGTGAACAGTCCATTTCGTACCTTCGTTGTTGGCGATACGATCGTACAGTAGCTTGCAGCATGCGGCTAGCCTGACGGTGCTAGAAATGTCCAGACGCTGAATGATGAGGTCGACATCGTCCGCACTGAGTTGATCCCACTTGCATCGCCTGCTGAGCTTCAAATCAGCCATCACAACCGGATGGATTTAGGCGAATGCCAAGTGCGATTAGGGTTTTCTGCAGGAGGAGGGGAGTGTTAGAAGAGAGAGCGTGGGGGAGATCATGGGTGGAGTGGGGACTGGGGAAGAAGATGGAGAGGCAAAGAAAAAAACGAGGGAGGAGATTTTACTTGCTTGCTCTGTCTAGTCAACAGCAGCATCGAGGACACCGCCGCCTAGACTTTACTGTATGTTAGACTAGCACACCACACAACTAGTAATTTTACCATACTCCTACTTACTATGTATCAGAGGTGCAGTATTGTCTAGTCACATCAGTTTAACAAGAGGATTTTCTTTTTACATCTTTCATTTCAACATAGTGTACTAGTATTTTCATCGGAAAATAGGAGGACAAACTACTGCTAGTAGTAGTAGCCACGACATGGACACATGTACTTTCATCTTGTTCCCCTACATACAGAACTCGTAGCACATAACGGAAAATATATACACCAGATATAATGCAAAGTACGGGTGTGTCCGTGGTATTTTTGGCATGTTGCATGTGTTCATATATGTTCTAGTACAACATGTAACCGCGCAGCAAAATGAGACCTACACGGACACCAGATTTCGCTCAAGTCAGGTGTTGACTTTGTGTGGCTCTGATTCACTGACATGTGGGCCCTGTTAAGGTTGGCTCCACCCGCCAGTGAGAATCTGCATGCACCATGCGCTTGAAGCCACTAGGTACGTCCATGACGGAAATTACAATTTGCAACTAGTTGCACCGGCAACAAGCTATTGCATGTGGCACTTCCAACTTTTCAGAAAATGTGAAATAAATCATGAACATACATCATATTTATATAGTTCATCTATAAATTTTCATCCCAAAAATATTACTAGTACATGGCGTGGCCACCACAAAATGAACAAATGAATACAAGATATTGTTTGCTTAGGTTTTTTCTTTTTCATTGACACAAGTCACATAAGATCTTATTGTGGGACCGAATATTGTATATGCACAAGATACAACATAGCCAATGTTCCGGATTTATTTCACATTTGTTGAGAACTCAAAAGTGCAACAAATAATAAAGGGGTGTGAGCGCAATGAGTTGTAGAATATTCAACCTGCACTGACTAAAACTATGGCTTGCATACAAAAGGAGTTTGATCAAATCACAGACGTTGCACTACATTGCAGCGAAATGAGTGTTAGAGTATAGAAAGTTAATGGATGAGGCCATACGGTACAAATAAGGTGAAGGAATAATTCAAGATACACAAATCCCTATTCCATATGATCTCCTTTGAACCGTTAATTATGCTGGTTCCAATCCTTCGCGTTGGCCAAGATTGGGACGAACCACAACGGAGTCTGCCGCCAATTCCAGCCAATTTTTTTTGAGGGAAATTCCAGCCAATGTTGGTTGAGAAACCAACAACGGTGTCTTGAGTATTCATAGTGATGCGGCATATTTCAGGACAAATATTAAATCCACTGAGACTAACTGCATGCAACGAGGTGTATACACAGTTGCTCCTCGTTAGATCTCCAGGGCCAAGTCCTGCCGCGCCAACTGGAATGGTAATTGATTAGTTCAATCCAAGGAAGATAGAAAATGCTCCAAAGTCTAAAACCCTCTGCCATTGCCTTAGTGGAAGTAACCTACTAGTGTCAATCGAGAACACATGGTAGCAAAACCCAGTAGAATAGGTGTGAACATTGCGGCCATGATGATAACCAACATTTTCAACGACAGGATAAGTACCGCCTGGCACTAATGCTAACAGTATTGATCAGAATAAGGCTACCGCCATTAGGAGATCTTGCTAACCACCACAGATCAGGACTATACTGACGATTACCTTCTAATTCAGGTGGCCCCGGAAGACGCACAGGACCTTCCAAGGAAAGCACATTCAAAGGTCAGCTGAGCAAAATTTGAATGATGAAGATTGAAAATTTAAGGATGGAAATTTTACCCCTTGCCTGAGGATCCCATGCATAAACATTGCCAATCTGAGTTATAGCATAGACAACTCCGTTGTGGATAATTCCATCGCGGTAGCTAAATATGTTGAACTGGTTCTCAAGAACCATCCACATACCATGAGAACCATCAAGGAAGGAAATTACCGTGTCAAAGATGGCTAGGACAGAGAAATCCTTATAGTTCCCAACAGTTGTGGGAACTCGACAAATGGCTATCTTCAGTAGATTAGTAGGCTGACCAGCCACAATAAACTTAAGTACCTCGGGTGTGGCCTCAAAATCAAAGATCGCTGGTAGAGGAATCCGGCGACGAGCGAACACATTCACAAGCTCCTAGTTCCAGGCGAGGCCAAAAGTGGCGATCTAACCCCATGGGCGCCTGCCCACTTCTTACCCTCACAATATGGCATCACAACATCGAAGGACGACCTGTCCAGTGGCGTCAGCTTGCACAAGGTCCACCCAAACTTCTTATGTGGCTTCTACTTGCCACTGTCGCAATAGTAGATGCCCCTGTAGAACTGCTTCATGCGATTGTCGCGGTAGAAGACATTGTACCCACGCGGTACCTCAGTTGAGTGAGAGTGAAGAACACAGGTGAGACCAAACGGATGAGATTTCGACAGGGATGCACTATGTGTTGCTAAGTAAAGATAACATTTGCAGCAGGCGACAAGGCTCGCGGTGGTGATGACGTCGCATCTAGTAGAGCTTTCTTCAAGGGGCCATTGGAAAACACCCTAGAAGTGTCACTGTCATCGATCAATTGGGCCATCCCGAGGAAGATCTCGAGTAGGTGGGGAGCGATGGCGTTTGGTTTTGATTGGGGGTTTTGGAGGAGAGAGCGAGCGGCAGCTGGTAGGGAGAGACGGAAAATAGTCTATCAAACTGGGCGCGGGAGCTGATCCTAAAGTGGCATGGCAGCATTGGCGTGTGCCTGTATTGGTGTGCGAGTGGTAATGGCCATCGCCGGGACGCTAGAGGTGAAGTGAGGATGGAGATCGAGGCAAAGAGAAATACGGAATGAAATAAAACCAAGTGTGCCTTCTTTCTCTCTACTAAATCTACTGTGCCTATCAAACTGGGCTACGGAGATGCTCCGAAAGTGGCATGGCGGCATTGGCATGTGCTAAAGGTGGGCGAGTGGGGATCAGTGAGAAGATGGAGAGTAAGAGGATGGACATCGAAGGAAAATACTAGTAGAATAAATCGATTGCCGCCTACCGAGCGTGGTTTTTATCTCTTCTCTGTGTTTCCGGGTGCCTATCAAGTAAATAGGTCAGGCGTTTCTAGGAGTAGTACAACATAAGCTATCCTAGCACGGGATGGAACTGTACTATCCTCTCAAATAAATGGTCATGGCAGAGAGATGCTTTGGAGTATACTCGGAGCTGCTCTTGCCGAACATAATAATCCTTGGATCTTCTACATTCATGATCTTGTGCAGTCACATTTGGAACAACTACTACTATAACTAATAAACACATAAAGGTTCCAGCGGTAATTAAGGAACCAAAACTGGAATGCTACTAATCTCGAATTCTTGTGTAGTACAACAAGAAAATTCTCACAAAATGGGCTACCAGTACGGCAGTACCATCTATACACCCACACGGTGCCACCTCAAATAAGCTTGCCTGCCACACCGCCAATTTCCTCTCCCATGTCGGCCTCTACACCCCTGTTACCAGACCCAAAATCAAACATCTCTCAGTTCAATAAAGAAAAAAAGTCAACAATATCTCAAAAAAAATCAAACATCCACAAAAAGAAAATCCATTGTCTAATGCTTCCCATTCATTATGAATGGACGGTCGCAATTGCTCGAGCGCCGCACAGGAGTAGTAGTCGTCTGAGCTACTGGTTGTTGCTCCACGAAAGCACGCGCCTGGAAATGGCATAAGAATTTATTCTCTATTAGTGACGGAAGAAGATCGACAATATACAATACCAAATCAACAAGTCAGTGACTTTATCAGTTTGACCAGTGAGAGCCGACACTAGTGGTGAACAGCTTGAAGCGCAGCGGAATAGGTTCCTTGAAGGCATACAGTATGTACACCTGCATTCTGATTTAGAATGGTCACATAGTGCTCAATAACTTAGACTACTCCAGTAACTTGCACATGTACCTTCATCATAGTGGGTAACAACATGTGTGTAGTGTCACGCAAAGGCCTAATTTATTATGTTGTACTCCCTCCATTTAGAAATATAAGAAATTTTAGCTTTATGAATCGAATGTATCTAGACGTCTTATAGTGTATGGGTTCATAGAGGTTAAGAGTGAACATATACACTAAAAGGCGTCTAGATACATTCATTTCACAAAGCTAAAGCGCCTTATATTTCTGAACGGAGGGAGTAGAATCATATACTACTAGTCTTGGTATGTGTGATGTTATGGTAACTAGATAAGTTATTATATCACTTTCTTTTTTGATTAGTTAACTTCGAAAAGACATTTAATTCGAGACAAGTATCTATGCGTACTTGTAGTTCAAGTTTGTCAAGATGCAAAATCTTAGGAAGAAGTTGAACCTCTTGTCAAAATTCTCTATGGTTTCTAATACGGAGTATATTAATTGACTGCCCGATGGGTGCCTCCAAATGCTTTCTCTTAAAACTTTCAAAGCAACCTAAAATTTACTTGTAGTTCAAATTTGACCTAATTTTGATGAATCTACATAGATTCATTCAAGTGGCGGAGTTAGCAAGGAAGTTTGAAAACTCATAAAACATAGGAATTGTTAGTACAACATGTTGGTCCACTATATATACTAGTAAGTTGCACGTGACTTTCACGTGAGAATCAGATAGTAGACGTATGACATATCATCACTATATACAATTATAATTGGTAAAGTACAAAAAATTATAAATTTGATTAACATCTATAAAGTATGGGTGTATATTTGGTCCTTGTACTTTGTATCATCATGTAGAAGTCAAAGATTATTAGCTACCGAACACATGAAATTTTGGATAACATGGTCTAGAGAAACAATGGAGAAGATTCTATTATGATGGAGAAGTGTATTTTGAGGTTTGTGCATATCATTCATTATGCTGAAGACTATCAATAGAATCTTCTAGATGCTAGAATGGAAAAGAAGATCCAATGGCTAGAAAAGCTGGAATTCGCGAGTCTTGGTCAACATTCAAAGTTATTCGTACACTATATAGTGGTTTCTAATGAAGACTATCAATAGAATCTTCAAGATGCTAGAATGGAAAAGAAGATCCAACAATTAGAAATGTTGGGATTCGCGAGTCTTGATCCAACAATCAATATTCAAAGTTGTTTGTACACTATATAGTGGTAAGATCATGTAGAAGTCAACGATTATTAGCTACTAGTAAGTTGCACATGAGACTTAGATAGTAGACGTATGACATATCATCACTATATAAAATTATAATTTGTAAAGCACAAAAAATTATAATTTTGATCATCACCTATAAAGTATGAGTTTATATTTTGTCCTTGTACTTTTTCTCATCATGTGTAAAAGTCAAAGATTATTAGCTACCTAACACATGAATTTTTTTATAACATGATCTAGAGAAACAAGGGAGAAGATTCTAGTATGATGGAGAAGTGTGTTTTGAGGTTTGTGCATAACATTCATTATGCCTAAGACTATCAATAGAATCTTCAAGATGCTAGAATGGAAAAGAAGATCCAATAGAAATGTTTGGATTCGCGAGTCTTGATCCAATGGTCAATATTCAAAGTTGTTTGTACACTATATAGTGGTAAGATCATGTATAAGTCAACGATTATTAGCCACTAGTAAGTTGCACATGAGACTCAAATAGTAAACGTATGACATATCATCACTATATAAAATTATAATTCGTAAAACACAAAAAAATATAAATTTGATGAACAACTATAAAGTATGGGTGTATATTTGGTCCTTGTACTTTGTATCCTCATGTGTAGAAGTCAAATATTATTAGCTACCTAACACTTGAAATTTTTGCTAACATGGTCTAGAGAAAGGAGGGAGAAGATTCAAGTATGATGGAGAAGTGTGTTTTGATAGGTTTATGCATAGTGCATTCATAGTGTTCAAGACTATCATAAGAATCATCTAGATGCTAGAATGGAAAAGAAGATCCAACGGGTAGAAATGCTAGGATTCGCGAGCCTTGATCCAACGGTCAACATTCATAGTTATCCATACACTATATAGTGGTAAGATAAGATAAGGTAAGATAAGATAAGATAAGATAAGATCATGTAGAAGTCAATGATTATTAGCTACGAGGGAGAAGATTCTAGATGATGGAGAAGTGTGTTCTGAGGATTGTGCATAGCATTCATTATGCTGAAGACTATCATTAGAATCTTCTAGATGCTAGAATGGAAAAGAAGATTCAATGGCTGGAAATGTTGGGATTCACGAGTCTTGATCCAACGGTCAATATTCAAAGTTATTCATACACTATATAGTGGTAAGATAAGATAAGATATCTCTATCTCTACTACTATAGTGAAGTAGTTTTGAATTGGATCCATAGCAACAATCCTGACCGTTGGGTTGTAGGGTCCAATGGTTCAGAGAAGCTCGATTCGTGTTGAATAGTACCTAGATAAAACTCCCCCATGCATGTTCTAGAACCATCATGTCATCACCCCCAAAGTTTCATGGCACAGTAGACTATATTCTCTCTACATACTACTATAGTGGAGCAGTTTTGAATTGGATTCATAGCACTAATCATGACCGTTGGGCTGTTTCAGAGCAACTGGATTCGTATTGAATAGTACTCCCTCCGCCAAAATATAAGGAGCCTAAGGATTAGTCAAAAGTCAACATTTTTTAAGTTTGACCATGATTATACACAAAAATATAAAAATTTAGAATACTAAATTAATATCAATAGATTCACCATAAAGTATATTTTCTTAATATGTCCATTCAATATTGTAGATGTAGATATTTTTTTCTAAATATTTGGTCAAAGTTAGTAAGGTTTGACTTTTGACCAATCCTTAGGTGCCTTATATTTTGGGACGAATGAGAATCTGAGACCTAGATGCTAGAATGGAAAAGAAGATCCAACGATTAGCAATGTTTGGATTTGCCATTCTTGATGCAACTGTTAATGTTCAAAGTTAATCTCTACACTATATGTAGTAGTATGGTATTGTAAGAGATAAGAGACAAGATAAAGATAAGATAGAAGTACTGCGAATGGCCGATCTAATGGTAGGTCTCGTAAGAGCGAGGTGCTTGAGATTTAACACGGTCGGTGGAAGTACAAGTTACATTAAGGACCTCACAAAAAATGAAAATTGCATCCAACAAGTCCGTGCATTTAGCACAAGGACCCTTAAACCGAGTAATGAAGTACTATGTGTTTTGAGGTTTGCGCATAATAGTGTTCATCGTGCTAAAGACTATCAGTACAATCTTTCTAGATGCTAAGAATGGAAAAGAAGATCCAACGGTTAGCAATGTTTGGATTTGCCAGTGTTCATCCAACGGTCAATGTTCAAATAAGTTAATCCCTACACTATTTAGTGGTGGTATGCATGGTATTGTAAGAGATAAGAGACAAGGTAAAGGTAACATAAGAAGTACTACGAATGGCTGATCTAATGTTAGGTCTCGTAGGAGCGCGAGAGTTAACAAAGTGGGTGGAAGTACAAGTTACATCAAGAACCTCGTAAAAAATGAAAATTGCATCCAAGTCCATTAATTTTAGCACAAGGACCCTAACACTGAGCAATAAAGTATTGTGTCTTTTCAAGTTTGCGCATACTAGCATTCATCGTGCTAAAGACTATCAATAGATCGAATCTTTCAACAGTTAGCAATGTTTGGATTTGCCAGTCTTGATCCAATGGTTAATATGTTCAAAGTTAATCCCTACATTACGTAGTGGTATGGTATTGTAAGAGATATGAGACAAGATAAAAGATAAGATAAGAAGTACTAAGAATGTCCGATCTAATGGTAGGTCTCATTAGAGAGAGATGCTTGAGAGTTAACACGGTGGGTAGAATTACAATTTACATCAAGGACCTCAATAAAAATGAAAATTGCATCCAAGTCCATGCATTTATCACAAGGACCCTAAAACCGAGTAATGAAGTATTATGTGTTTTGAGGTTTGCGTATACTAGTGTTCATCATGCTAAAGACTATCAATAGAATCTTTATAGATGCTATGAATGGAAAAGAAGATCCAACGGTTAGGAATGTTTGGATTTGCCAGTCTTGAGATCCAACGGTTAATGTTCAAAATAAGTTAATCCCTACACTATGCAATGGTGGTATAGATGGTATTGTAAGAGATAAGAGACAACATAAAGATAAGAAGTACTGCGAATGGCCGATCTAATGGTAGGTCTCGTAAGAGCAAGGTGCTCGAGTGGTCGGTGGAAGTACAAGTTACATCAAGGACCTCATAAAAAAATGAAAATTCCATCCAAGTCCGTGCATTTGGCACAAGGACCCTGAAACCGAGTAATAATGAAGTACTGTGTGTTTTGAGGTTTGTGCATACTAGTGTTCATCGTGCTAAATACTATCAGTAGAATCTTTCTAGATGCTAAGAATGGAAAAGAATATCCAACGGTTAGCAATGTTTGGATTTGCTAGTCTTGATCCAACGGTCAATGTTCAAAGTTAATCAGTTAGCAAAGTGTGACCTAATTTCATGAAATAGTGAGCAAAGTTTGACCTAATTTCATTAAATAGTTAGGATGCAAAATATTAGCAAGAAGATGAACCTGTCATCAAAACTCTTGGTGGTTTCTGATATATATTAATTGACCCTTCCACCGATGGGTACCTCCAAGAGCTTTTTCGTAAAACTTTCATAGCAACCTACAATTTACTTGTAGTAGTCCAAATTTTACCTAATTTCGATAAATCGCCATAAAATCATTCAAGTGGGTGAAGTTAGCTAGGAAATTTGAGAACTGATAAAACATGGGAAATCGTACGTCATCATGTTGGTCCACTTATATGTGTGAAAACTTGGCTTGTGGCATTCAGATCCATAGTCTTTGGACTTTCTTTAGGGGAAGAACAATCTAGTCATCACTCGAAAAATTAAGAATGTTCTTTCCTAAGATAGTTGGAAACTCACACTGGCGGCATTGTCTTCTACAAGAAGATGCACCTATATCTACCTCCGAAAAGACTTTTAAATCAAGAGGAATCTATTGCACTTACTTGTAGCTAAAGTTTGGCCTAGTTTTGTTAAACTGGCAAGATGCAAAATCTTAGCAAGAAGTTGAATTTGTCGTCAAAAATCTCGTTGGATGGTTTCTCATATATTAATTGTGACCCTCCGATGGGTACCTTCAAAAGCTTTTTCGTAAAACTTTCACAGTAACCTACAATTTACTTGTAGTAGTTAAAATTTGACCTAATTTTGCTAAATCGACATAAGGTCATTCAAGTGGGCGAAGCTAGGTAGCGAGTTTGAGAATTCATAAAACACAGGAAATCATAAGTATAATATTTTGGTCCACTATATATGTGTGTGTGAAAGCTTGGCTTCTAGCATTTAGTTCGATATTCTTCAAACTTCCTTTACGAGAGAGAATAATCTTGACATCACTCAGAAAATTGAGAATGGTCTTTCCTGATTATTGGAAACTCGCACCGACGACATTGTTTACTACAAGAAGATGCACCCATCTACCTTCGAAAAGATATTTAATTCAAGAGCAATCTATCGTGCTTACATGTAGCTCAATTTGACTTAATTTTGTTAAATTGTCAAGATTCAAAATCTTAGAAAGAAGTTGAACCTATCATCAAAGCTCATAGTAGTTTCTGATATATTAATTCACCCTCTCCCATGAAGGGTACCTCCAAAAGCTTTTTCATGAAACTTTCAAAGCAACCTACAATTTACTTGTAGTTCAAATTCGACCTAATATAATTTCGATAAATCGGGATAAATTCATTCAAGTTGGCAGAGTTAGATAGGAAGTTTGAAAGCACATAAAACATGGGTATCGTTAGTACAACATGTCGGTCCACTATATATATATATATGTCTGAAAACCTAGATTGTGGCATTCAGATCCATATTCCTCGGACTTTCTTGACGAAAAATAACAACCTTGCTCGTCATCTCTCGGAAAATTGAGAATTGAATGTTCTTTCCTGATAGTTCGAAACTCACACCGATGACATTGTTTACTGTATATTGATATTTTTTCAATGAGTATACTATTTAATACTATATATAGTTGGTCAAACTTTGTAACATGTTACTTTGACTAAACCTAATATGCCGAGTAATACTCCCTCCGTTTAGAAATATAAGACTCTTTAGCTTTGTGAATCGAATGTATCTACACTAAAAGGCGTCTAGATACATTCATTTCACAAAGCTAAAACGTCTTATATTTCTGAGTAGAGTGAGTATTAAATAAATGGAGTATAGGATAAGATTACGAAAACAACATTTTTTTAGAACCCTCGCAAGATTTTTCTTAGCATCACAGATCTGAATATTATATTGACACTGATGATTAACCAAACTGCAAACAGAGCAAACCACAACACATACGGAGTAGTAGTAGTACAACTTAACGACTTCTAGGGGGACTCGGCGGTCTTCTCAGGCGACTTGGCAGCATCCTCCGCGGGCAACTTGGATGTGTCCTCCGCGGTACCATCGCCAAGCAGGGACTCGTGGATGCTGGGCAGCACGCTGTTGTGCGCGATGGTAACATTGGCCAACAGCTTGCTGAGCTCCTCGTAGCGCATGATGACGAGCATCACGTGCCTCGGGATGATGCAGATCTTCTTGTTGTCCTTCGCGGCTTGCCTGGCGAGCTCCAGCACCTCGGCGGTGAGGTACTCGAGAACGGCCGCAAGGTAGATGGGAGCCCCGAAGCTTATGCCCTGGGAGTACCAACCCTCCTTGAGGTAGCGCCCGATCCGACCGACGGGGAAATGCAGCCCGACCTTCATGGACCTCGACACCTTCTTCTTCCTGCGGCTGCCTGGTGCGGGACTCCTCACTTGGAGTGGCTAGAGAAGGATTTGGAAGCCAGCGACATGTCTTCTTTTTTCTCCACGACCTTTGTCGCTGCCACCTAGGTCTTCTTCTTCCCACGGAGAGCTCCGTTCTCTAAGCCATAGCTGCAAAGGCTAAGAGGAAGAAAGGTTAATTGTGGATGGTCAGTGAAGGTGCCCAGGCCCCTTGTATTGAAACTTTAACAGCGCCGTCTTTACTATTTTACAAGTGTGAATTTTTAATAGGAGTACTACTAAAAGGATGTGTGCATGTTTCCTTATTTTCTTTCACTTTTTTGAAACATGGTCAGATGTGTCAGCATGAAAATTCATACAAAGAAGTTCTATCTTTCAAAACAGTAGTCGGTTTTCAGTATGACTGCGTAGGTACAATAATTAGTCGGTTTTCTGACAAATTTACAAGCAATCTATCACGTACTTGTAGTTCAAAATTTACGTACTTTGGTTTTCTTGACAAAATGTCATTTAATTATGCGAAATTAGCTAGAAGGACTGAAAATTCATGAAACTTATTAACCATGAAACATACTCTATTTTGTGTGAAACTTAGTGTGTTGTGGCATTCCGAGCCATTCTCTTTGTCTTTTCTTTAAAAAATAATTATATGTGGCACTTCTAAAATAATTTAACAAAATTCTATACATAAAAGTTGAAAAGTCCAATTGAAAACATTAGTATGCCATGCCAAGATGCAACCCGTCTACCCGAAATGGACACGACCTTTGTCATTACTTAACTTGAAACCCAAGTATGTTAACACATCGCTAGTCGTATTGTGAACAAGTGTTTTTAAACCTTGTCAAAATTCATGTTTATTATTTACGGAAGAGGACACCATACATAAGTGCTTAACATTTTTATTGTTTTCTTTACTTTTCTTTAATTTATCACAATAAACGGGATGAGTAATGCAGATATGACCTTGACATTGGTAACTTGGCTTAAAATGTGAACAATGTTCATACATGGTTATGACCATATTTTGTAGCAAGTTTTTCGAAAGTTGTCCAAATCCATGTTTGTAGTTTTCGTCCAAACAAGCACAAATATAAGAGGACACCATTTAAGTTTCAACTATGTATCATTACCACCCCACCCTCCCGGAAGAAAAACTATGTATCATGACACACATTGAAATAAGTATTTTCATATAGTACTAACATGCGGTGCAAATTATCTATATTTTGCTAGAATACAGTGAGTACACTCTAAGCTAAATTATCCGGACGTACTTAATTACTAAAAACAAATCCTATCACCTGGAAATTGAAAACCATTTTCCTAAAAGTTCGGAACTCTCATTAACAACATTATTTACCAAATCCAAGATGCTTCATAGAACGAGATATAGTACACTGCCCGCCTCTTCCCTGGACGCCATTTAATTTTGCACTCGGAGACGCTTCTTCGGTGGGGGCGAGGGGAAGATACCTCCTCGTCGTCGTCCTCGGCCTCCTCCCCATCATCGTCCTTGGCCTCCCCCTGTCATCATTTTTGGCCTCCTCCGTGTCGTCATCTTTGGGCTCCTCCTCAAGGTCGACCTCAGACTCCTCCTCTTCCTTGGTCTAATCTTCCGTCTTATCAGAGTCGCTCGGCGTTGGTGGTGGTGTCCCTTCGAAAAAGCGCTGCCAATGGCTATCTTCTTCATCAGAGGAGTCAGACAGCAGTGGCTTCCATGGCCCGTCGACTAAGTCTAGGCTTCTAGGTGGAGTTTCGAGGCCTGTCCCATTTGACAGGTCAATCGACGTGTTCTGGAGAGAGTTGTCATACGACATTTTGGAAGGAAATAGAGAGAGATCGAGTTCTACGCAATGGTGGGTTGGGTGTTTTGAGTGAAAGTAGGGGTGCGTACTGTTGCAATTTATAATGTCTATTTATAGTTATGCTTGTGTTAATACCCCTAAAACTATCTGATATGGGGTGGCCCAATTTTGTCAGCAAGCACTTGTCGATGGTGATGGTGGATGACAGATAACTAGCCTGTAGCTATGAACTCTCCCGCTCGATCCCTGATGCCAATGCAACAACTCTCAAACCTTGTAGGATATTCACAATGACACGCTCTTACGCATGCAGCCGTGACAACGCACGGTAGTATGCAATCTACTAATTCTCAATGGAACAACAAATCACACTCAATTATAGTTGTAGAATTCGAACACAGGGTAATTTTAGAGGTTCTATGAAAGAATCAACTCCAAAATATTTTAATGTGGTTTAAAACCCTAATCTACGGTGCCCCATCTATTTATGAGTTCAGGGGGTGGCGGCCTATGGTGGAACCCGAGTTGGGTCACCCAAACTGGATACAACCGGCCACAAGTTCTGTCATGGCAGACTTTCACACTGATTCTATGTCGCGGCAGCCTGTCGTGGCAGAGCCGGACTCGGTTTTCCTGCCGCGGTAGAGAAACAGGCCTTTTATTTGCCGTGGCAGAGAACTCCCTCCTCTTGTTGATCTTTGTCTTGTACAGTTCCTTGCGCTTCCTCCCTCTCCTACCTCGCGCATTCTTCATTGATCAACACACCTTGTTCCATTTGCTCCTCGCTCATTGCTATGCCTTCTTCTCCTAAGTACCTGATCATGTAGTAGTTCAAAGACTTAGGTAGTATAAAATTCTCATTGATTAAAACACCAAGTTCATTAAGAAACAAGTTCACCTGTTGTTCTAGTAGCTTAGCACAAGATCTTATGATTGGTCCAATCCTTATCTCATTGGATTGATCCTTCTTTGTAATTGGAACATCTTCATTATCAATTGGGGTAGGTGTAACTGTAGGGATGTCCTCATCATCTCCCCCTTCAAAAGGCGTCGACCTCGACGCTCCAAGGTCTTCTCCAGCATATGGTGACAAATCAGCAACGTTGAAGCTATTGCTAGCGCCACCAAACTCCTCAATAGGTATATCAACTGAGTAGGCATTATCATTAATTTTGGCTAGCACCTTGTAAGGACCAGCACCATGTGTCTTCAATTTGGACTTGCGAAGTAGTGGAAATCTGTCCTTGCACAGATGCACCCAAACCATATCTCCAGGCTCGAACAACACTTCTTTCCTTGCTTGATTCCTTGCAGCAGCAATGTTCTTGCCTTTCTTCTCAATTGCCTCTCTAGTCTTCTCATGTATTTTCTTCACATAATCAGCACGTTTTGATGCCTCCATATCAACTCTCTCATGTAATGGCAAAGGCAACATATCAAGTGGCGTCAATGGCTTGAAACCATACACCACCTCAAAAGGACAAAGCTTAGTAGTTGAATTCACAACCCTGTTGTAAGCGAACTCAACATGTGGTAAACACTCTTCCCACTCCCGCAGATTCTTTTTAATCATTGTCCTTAGCAGTTGTGACAATGTTCTATTCACCACCTCCGTTTGACCATCTATTTGGGGATGACATGTAGTACTGAACAGCAGCTTCGTGCCTAGCTTCCCCCATAAGGTCTTCCAAAAGTAGCTCATGAACTTCACATCATGGTCAGAAACAATCATCTTTGGTACTCCATGTAATCTCATGATGTCCCTGAAAAATAGGTTAGCAACATGCGACGCATTGTCGCTTTTGTGGCAGGCGATAAAATGAGCCATCTTAGAGAACCTATCCACTACCACAAATATAAAACTATGACCTCTTTGAGTTTTAGGTAGAACTAGCACAAAATCCATACTAATGTCTTCCCATGGAGTAGTTGGTGTAGAGAGAGGTGTATACAAACCGCGAGGCTTTTTTTAATCTTGGATTTTGACTTGTGGCACGTAATGCATCGGCTCTCGAATCTATACACATCACACCTCATCTTGGGCCAATAAAAATGATCAGCGAGCATGAGCAACGTCTTCTCACGTCCAAAGTGACCCATCAAACCACCAGCATGTGATTCCTGCACTAAGAACAAATGCAACAACGATTCTGGAATACATAATTTGTTAGCTCGAAACAAATATCCATCATGTATATGATACTTATCCCATGCGTTTCTCATAGCACACAAATGATATGGTTCAGCAAAATCATGGTCAGTTGCATATAGTGCACAAATAGCTTCTAATCCAGGAATTTTAATATCAAGATTGGTTAATAGCATATTCTTCCTAGATAGAGCATCAACAACAACATTCTCTTTTCCCTTCTTATAGTTA
Organism: Avena insularis; assembly: GCA_023614405.1. Classification (NCBI taxonomy): domain Eukaryota; kingdom Viridiplantae; phylum Streptophyta; class Magnoliopsida; order Poales; family Poaceae; genus Avena; species Avena insularis. Next base: position 274,429,809 of record CM042692.1, read on the forward strand.
ATGATGTAAGGAAAAGACTCAATGAACACAACCCATTTAGCTAATCTTCTATGCAAGTTTGATTGAGCTTTCAAGTATTTCAATGCTTCATGATCAGAATGTATGATGAATTCATTTGGTCACAAATAATGTTGCCAAACCTCAAGTACTCTAACAAGCGCCTACAATTCTTTATCATAGATTGAATAATTCAAATGAGCACCAGTTAATTTCTCAGAAAAATAAGCTATAGGCCGACCCTCTTGCATCAAAACGCCACCTATGCCTATACCACTAGCATCACATTCAACTTCAAATTGCTTCGAAAAATTAGGTAATGCAAGCAATGGTGTAGAAGTAAGGAAACATTTCAATGTACCAAATGCAATGTCTTGGGTCATGCCCCATACAAAAGGAACAACTTTCTTTGTCAAATCATTTAATGGTGCAGTAATGGTGCTAAAATCTTTCACAAAGCGCCTATAGAAACCAGCGAGACCATGGAAACTATTGAAGAAAATATGCCCTGAGAGGCAATAATAAAGTTGTTATTATGTATTCCTTATATATATGATAGATGTTTATTTTGCATGCTAGAATTGTATTGATAGGAAACGTCAATACATGTGTGTTTAATAAACAAAAGTGGTTCCTAGTTATGCCTCTCTTATAGACTAGCTTGTTGATTAACAAGATGATCAAGCTTTCCTGATCATGGACATTGGATGTTGTTAATAACAAGGTAACAACATTTGTGAAATGATGTGATGAACATTCATCCGAAGTATAGCATTACAATCAAGTCATTATGTTTACATTACTATAACATCATACGAAGTAATGTTTATCCTTAGACCATGAGATCATGTTAATTGCTAACACCGGAAGAGTATCTTGATAACATCAAACATCACACCGTAACAGGGTGACTATAAATATGGGTATAGTGCTAAGAAGGTGTTATGTTGAGGCTCATGGATCAAGAGTGGAATTTGTCAATCCCGATGACGGATAGATATACTCTGGGCCCTCTCGGTGATATCACATTAAGGTAGCTTGCAAGCAAGTGATGTGATCACTAGAATGTTATATCACGGGAACGAAAAAAGAGTGCATGTCGGTAACGAGATCAAACTAGGTATTGGGATACCGATGATCGAATCTCGGACATGTATTATGTCAAGAGACAAAGGGATTAAATTACAAGCGTTAAAGGTTCTCACGATCATAGAAGTCATCATTGAATATGCAGGAGTCAGTATGGACCTCCAGGTCCTGCTTCTGATTATTGATCTGAGAGGAGTCTCAATCATGTCTGCATTATTCGCGAACCGTAGGGTGGCACACTTAATAGTTACCGGACACCATTTTGGAGCACATATGTTTCAGACGAAAGAATTGCAAAGCGCAGGAATTGTTTCGATAGAAACCGGAAATTGTTTCGGGTGAAATTGCAGAAAGTGGTTCTACATGTGATATTGAAATATTGCAAGGGGTTATATGTGAATGTTTGTTAATTAAAGTAATTAAAATAATTCTGAATAAATTTAATAAAATAGTTTTGTTAAATGAGAGAGCATTAAACTTAGAGAATTTTAATGCATTTAAAGTGGGGACTTTAAAAGGGAATGTGAAGAGGCATTTTAATGTGGAGGGGTTACCACCACATGAATGGGGGAGGTGAGGTTTCACCCACCATGCGCCGGCCATGGAGAGAGGGGCACCCCCTCCTCCTATAAAAGGCCCCCCTCTTCCTCCTTCCTCACTCCTCCTCGTGAAGGATCTCTCTCCCCCTCTAGAATTATTCCCCCATGGTCTCGGATTAGCGAGATACATGTTCCCGGTGGCATTTCGTCTAGAAGGAGTTGCTGCTTCCACTGGATCGCTAGAGCGAGGAGGTGGAGGTTGTCCGGTGGCTTGAACATGTGTGCGAGTACGGATGCGCTGCTGAGTTGTGGCGCTCGGACTTCCACACGATCTTGAGATCGGCAAGTGTACGACTACATCAACCACGAATTCCTACTCGTCAACAAAACTCGTTGTCTTCGAGGGTAAGTTCTCGATGGATGTATGTCCACCTGTTGCTCTGTACATAGTAGATAGATCTTGGCGTGTAGTCTCATCGTAGGAAATTTTTTGTTTTCTATGCTGCGGACCCAATAGTGGTATTAGAGCCATATCTATGCGTAGGTGCTTTGCACGGGTAGTACACATATGTTTATATCTGGGCGATGATGATCATGTTATTGCATCTTCTATGTATTTTGTATATTAGTGGCATAGTGGGATGAAGCGGCCCGGACCAACCTTACATGTCATCGTACATGAGACCGGTTCCACGACTGACATGCAACTAGTTTTGCATAAGTGGCTGGCGGATGTCTTTCTCTCCTACTATAGTCAATATCTGATTTACAACGAGTTTCTAATAACTTGGTTATCCTTGTTGTGGTTCATGTTTGTAGGTAAGAACGGTTCTATCTCCGAAAGCCCTAAGCCACGTAAAACTTGCAATTGATAAATTAGAGGCGTCTAGTTTAGATCGTTGCCGGGCTAGTGTATTGATATGGTATTGTTGTAAGTAGATGTATGATAGATACTCTTGCAACACATTCAACGTGTAAGTTCCATAGACCTTGGCCTTACACACAAAGGAATGATAGAGATCATACCACGATGCAAATTCATAGAGATCAAATGCATGGACCATATCATCTCACTTTACACATTAGATGTTAGCATCTTATACTGCTAGTTTGGCGCTTTCGGTAGCATTGTAAGATGATCCCTCATTTAGATATCAAGATAAAAATGTGTTCTTCCTTGAGTATGCACCGTTTTGTGGATCGTGTTTCGAGACATCACGTGATTATCGGGTGTACTCGAATCTACGCTTTCATGTGAACGGGTGTAAGACAGTTTTACACACGCTAATACTAAGGTTCTTACTTGGCGAGCCTAGCATGTACAGACATGGCCTCGGAACACGGACCGAAAGGTTATGCATGAGTCATATAGTTGATATGATGCCCATATAGATGCTCACCTTTGAAGCTACATCAACTCACGTGATGATCGGACTTGGTGTAGTGGGTTTGGTTCATGTAATCACCAAAAGGACACGAGGGATGTCGTTTTTGAGTGGGAGTTCATTAGTAATTTGGATTAGTTGAACTCACTCTATCATAAACTTAGTCTAAATAAACTTTACAAATTCTGTTGTAGATGGCACAACCTGCTTTTAATTTCAATGTGTTCGTGGAGAAAGAGAAACTTGCTGCGAATGGTAGCAACTTCACCAACTGGGCTATGAATTTTAGGATTCTCCTCACTGCTGCACAAAAGCAATATGTGCTAGATGCGCCGCTAGGCCCCCCACCAGCTCCTGATGCCCCTGACAAGGAAAAGAATATATATATGACTCGTCAGGAGGACCACAACTTAGTTCATTGCGGCATACTATATGGGCTAGAGCCAGAACTTCGAAAGCGTTTAGAAAATGGCAATGCCTATGAACCATGGGAGAATTAAAAATGATTTTCGATACCCATGCTGCCGTAGAGAGTTATAATGCTACTGAAAAGTTCTTTAGCTGCATGATGGAGGAGAACAGCTCCGTTAGTGAGCATGTACTCAAAATGTCTGGGTACGCCGATAAGCTTGCGTCCTTGGGAATAACGATTCACATTGACTTAGGCATACATCGTGTTCTCCAATCTCTGCCACCTAGCTACAAGAGCTTCGTGATGAACTATAATATGCAGGGCATGAAGAAGTCTCTTCCCGAGCTTCTTTCAATGCTTAAGACTGCAAAACTGGAGATTAGGAAAGAACATCAAGTGTTGATGATCAATAGGACCACCGGTTTCAAGAAGGACAAGAAAGGCAAGCACAAGGGAAAGAAGGGTGGCAAATCTGTTGCCGCACCTGAAAAGAAACCCCGAGCTGGCCCTAAGTCTGACACCGAGTGTTACTATTGCAAGGGGATTGGCCATTGGAAGCACAATTGCCCCAAGTATTTGGCGGACAAGAAGTCCGACAAGGAAAACAAAGGTATATGTGATATACATGTTATTGATGTGTACTTGACTAGTACTCATGATAGCACCCGGTATTTGATACAGGATCGATTGCTAATATATGTAACTCGATTCAGGGGCTGCGGAACAAGCGACAACTAGCAAGGGATGAGGTTAGGATGTGGGTCGGCAATGGATCAAGAGTTGATGTGATCGCCGTCGGGACGCTACCTCTCCATATGCCATCAGGATTAGTTATAAACCTAATTAATTGTTATTTGGTGCCTGCACTGAGCATGAACATTGTATCCGGCTCGTGTTTGATGCAAAGTGGTTATTCCTTTAAATCTGAAAACAGTGGTTGTTCGATTTATAAGAATGATATCTTTTATGGTCATGCACCTGTGTTGAATGGTTTATTTCTGTTGGATCCCGAGAGTAATATTACGCATATTCATAATGTTAATGCTAAAAGGATTAAACTTGATAATGATATATCTGCATATATGTGGCACTGCTGTCTAGGTCATATTGGCGTTAAACGCATGAAGAAACTCCATTCTGATGGACTTTTGGAATCACTTGATTTTGAATCATTTGATAGATGTGAGCCATGCCTTATGGGCAATATGACTAGAACGCCGTTTTCTGGTTCAATGGAACAGGCGATAGATTTATTGGAAATCATACATACTGATGTGTGTGGACCGATGAGTGTGTCGGCGCAAGGTGGATATCGTTATTTTGTTACTTTCACGGATGATTTGAGTAGATACGGGTATATCTATTTGATGAAACACAAGTCTGAAACTTTTGAAAAGTTCAAAGAATTTCAGAATGAAGTGGAAAATCATCATAATAGAAAGATCAAATTTCTTCGGTCTGACCGTGGAGGTGAGTATCTAAGTTACGAGTTTAGCACACACATGAAAGAGTGTGGAATAGTTTCACAACTCACGCCTGCCGGAACACCACAACGTAATGGTGTGTCGGAACGTCGTAATCGTACTTTACTGGAGATGGTTCGATCTATGATGTCTCTGACTAACTTGCCACTGTCATTTTGGGGCTATGCACTAGAAACAGCTGCATTCACTTTAAATCGGGCACCATCTAAATCCGTTGAAACGACACCGTATGAATTGTGGTCTGGAAACAAACCTAAGTTGTCATTTCTTAAAGTTTGTGGATGCGATGTTTATGTGAAGAAACTTCAGCGAGATAAACTCGAACCCAAAGTGGAAAAATGCGTCTTCATAGGATACCCTAAGGAAACGATTGGTTATACCTTCTATCACAGATCCGAGGGCAAGGTTTTTGTTGCCAAGAATGGATCCTTTCTTGAGAAGGAGTTTCTCACGAAAGGTGTGAGTGGTCGGAAGGTAGAACTCGAAGAGGTTATTGAACCTTCTCTTCATGAAATGATGAGTAGCGCAGCACCGGAAACTGTTTTGGAGTTGACTTCACAAAATGAAGAGAGAGCTAATTATATTGATCATGAAACTCCGAAAGAGGACACTACCGAACTTCGCAGGTTAATTAGGACACGTGCAGCTCCTGAACTATACGGCAATCATGTTGTGAATTTCATGGTTGGTGAAATGGATGACCCTGCGACGTATGAAGAAGCGACGATGAGCCCGGATTCCAACAAATGGCTAGAACCCATGAAATCCGAGATGGAATCCATGTACGAGAACCAGGTTTGGACCTTGGTGGACTTACCTCATGATCCAAAGGCCGTTGAGAATAAATGGATTTTCAAAAGAAAAACTGATGCTGATGGTAATGTGACCATCTATAAGGCTCGACTTGTCGCAAAGGGGTTTCGACAAATTCAAGGAGTTGACTATGATGAGACATTCTCTCCTGTAGCGATGCTTAAGTCGGTTAGGATTATGTTAGCAATTGCTGCATATTTCGATTATGAAATATGGCAGATGGATGTCAAAACTGCATTCCTCAATGGCAATATTGAAGAAGAGTTGTATATAATACAACCTAAGGGTTTTGTCAATCCTAAGGATGCTAATAAGGTATGCAAACTTCAGCGATCCATCTATGGACTGAAGCAAGCATCCCGGAGTTGGAATCTCCGCTTTGATGAGGTGATCAAAGAGTTTGGATTTGTCCAAACTTATGGAGAGGCTTGTATTTACAAGAAAGTGAGTGGGACCAATGTGGCATTTCTAATATTATATGTGGATGACATATTATTGATTGGAAATGATATAGATCTTTTAAATAGTGTTAAAAGTTATCTAAACAGCAAATTTTCGTATGAAAGACCTTGGTGAAGCATCATATATATTAGGCATTAAAATCTATAGATATAAATCAAGGCGCCTAATTGGGCTATCACAGAGTACATACCTTGATAAGATATTAAAGAAGTTTAATATAGATGGAAGTAAGAAGGGATTCTTACCTATGTTGTAAGGCAAGACATTGAGCAAGACTCAAAGTCCGGCTACGGCGGAAGAAAGATAGATGATGGATAATATCCCCTATGCCTCGGCCATAGGCTCTATTATGTATGCCATGCTATGTACAAGACCGGATGTGGCACATTCTATTAGTTTGACTAGTAGGTACCAATCTGATCCAGGTTCGGAACACTGGATAGCGGTCAAGAACATCCTCAAGTACTTGAGAAGAACTAGGGATATGTTTCTTATATACGGAGGTGAAGAAGAGCTAGTCGCTAAGTGTTATGTCGATGCTATCTTTGAAACCGATCCGGATGACTCTAAGTCTCAATCCGGATACGTATTTCTCTTGAACGGAGCAGCAGTTAGTTGGAGGAGTTCCAAACAACCTATAGTGGTTGGATCAATGACGGAGGCGGAATATGTTGTTGCTTTAGAAGCGGCACATGAAGCGGTTTTGATGAAAGAGTTCATTACGAAACTAGGTATGGTTCCTAGTGCATTGGACCCGATGGTGATCTATTGTGACAACAATGGAGCCATAGCCAACGCTAAGGAACCAAGGTCTCACAAGAATTCCAAGCATATTAAGCATTAGTTTCACTTCATCCACGAGCATGTCAAGGATGGAGATATAAAGATTTGTAAAGTACACACGGACCTAAATGTAGCAGATCCGTTGACTAAAGCTCTCCCTAGGGCAAAACATGATCAACACCAGAACTCCATGGGTGTTAGATTTATCACTATGTGAACTAGATTATTGTCTCTAGTGCAAGTGGGAGACTGAAGGAAATATGCCCTCAGAGGCAATAATAAAGTTGTTATTATGTATTCCTTATATATATGATAGATGTTTATTTTGCATGCTAGAATTTTATTGATCGGAAACGTTAATACTTGTGTGTTTAATAAACAAAAGGGGTTCCTAGTTATGCCTCTCTTATAGACTAGCTTGTTGATTAACAAGATGATCAAGGTTTCCTGATCATGGACATTGGATGTTGTTAATAACAAGGTCACAACATTTGTGAAATGATGTGATGAACATTCATCCGAAGTATAGCATTACGATCAAGTCATTATGTTTACATTGCTATAAAATCATACGAAGTAATCTTTATCCTTAGACCATGAGATCATGTTAATTGCTAACACCGGAAGAGTATCTCGATAACATCAAACATCACACCGTAACAGGGTGACTATAAAGATGGGTTCAGTTCTAAGAAGGTGTTATGTTGAGGCTCATGAATCAAGAGTGGAATTTGTCAATCCCGATGACGGTTAGACATACCCTGGGCCCTCTCGGTGATATCACATTAAGGTAGCTTGCAAGCAAGTGATGTGATCACTAGAATGTTATATCACGGGAACGAGAAAAGAGTGCATGTCGGTAACAAGATAAAACTAGGTATTTGGATACCGATGATAAAATCTCGGACATGTATTATGTCAAGAGACAAAGGGATTAAATTACAAGCGTTAAAGGTTCTCACGATCACAGAAGTCATCGTTGAATATGCAGTAGTCAGTATGGAACTCTAGGTCCCGCTTCTCATTATTGATCTGAGAGGAGTCTCAATCATGTCTGCATTATTTGCGAACCGTAGGGTGACACACTTAAGAGTTACCGGACACCATTTTGGAGGACATATGTTTCAGACGAAAGAATTGCAAAGTGCAGGAATTGTTTCGATAGAAACCGGAAATTGTTTCGGGTGAAATTGCAGAAAGTGGTTCTGCAGGTGGATATTGAAATATTGCACGGGGTTATATGTGAATGTTTGTTAATTAAAGTAATTAATAAAATTCTGAATAAATTTAATAAAAGAGTTTTATTAAATGAGAGAGCATTAAACTTAGGGAATTTTAATGCATTTAAAGTGGGGACTTTAAAAGGGAATGTGAAGAAGCATTTTAATGTGGAGGGGTTACCACCACATGAATGGGGGAGGTGAGGAGTCACCCCCCCGTGCGCCGGCCATGGAGAGAGGGGAACCCCCTCCTCCTATAAAAGGCCCCCCTCTTCCTCCTTCTTCCTCACACCTCCTCGTGAAGGATCTCTCTCCCCCTCTAGAATTATTCCCCCATGGTCTCGGATTAGCAAGATACATGTCCCCGGTGGCATTTCGTCTGGAAGGAGTTGCTGCTTCCGCTGGATCGCTGGAGCGAGGAGGTGGAGGTTGTCCAGTGGCTTGAACGTGTGTGCGAGTACGGATACGCTGCTGAGTTGCGGCGCTCGGACTTCCTCACGATCTTGAGATCGGCAAGTGTACGACTACATCAACCACGAGTTCCTACTCGTTAACAAAACTCGTTGTCTTCGAGGGTAAGTTCTCAATGGATGTATGTCCACCCGTTGCTCTATACCTTGGCGTGTAGTTCTCATCGTAGGAATTTTTTTGTTTTCTATGCCGCGGACCCAACAACTACGAACTTGACTTACATTCATTAGAGTAGGCCAATTCTAAATTGATTCAATTTTAGATTGATCTACCTCTACTCCATGCTTAGAAACAACAAATCCTAGGAATATGACCTTATCTTTTGCAAATGTACACTTCTCAAGATTAGCATACAGTTTATTATCACGTAACACTAGCAAAACTTGTCTAATATGAGTGCAATATTCAGATTCGGTGTGGCTGTATATGAGTATATCATAAAAGTAAACAACCACAAAACGAACAATAAACTCTCTCAAAACATGATTCATCAAACGCATGAAAGTACTAGGTGCGTTAGTAGGACCAAACGGCATGACTAACCACTCATACAAGGCAAATTTAGTTTTGAAAGCTTCATCCCCTTCTTTCATCCTAATTTGATGATGACCACTACGCAAGTCAATTTTAGAAAAAACAACAGCACCACTCAATTCATCTTGCATATCCTCTAAGCGTGGAATAGGATGACGATATCGAATAGTGATGTTATTAATCGCTCTACAATCAACACACATGTGCCATGTACCATCTTTCTTAGGAACTAAAATAACAGGAACATCACAAGGGCTAAGACAGACATGAATGTACCCTTTATCCAGCAACGCTTGTACTTGCTTCTGAATTTCCTTAGTTTTGTCGGGATTAGTCCTATAGGGTGCACGGTTGGGAAGTGTGGCACCAGGAATCAAATCCACTTGATGTTCTATACCACGCAATGGAGGTAAACCTACGGGTACATCTTCTGGAAACACATCCCCAAAGTCCTGCAAAACAAAAGAGACACCAAGAGAAATAGGGGTCATGTCGTTAGAAACCAATACCTCGCCCTTATACATGAGCACAAGTGGCATGGCTGTAGGATCCTCACGAAACTCTCTCATATTCTCCTTGGTGGCTAGTATCAATAACCCATGCACTCTCTCACTTTTTGTTATATCACTCAATTTAGGCTCAATTACATCAGGAACAGCTGTCACACAGTCTCGTCGAGAAGTAGTATCTTCCTTCAAGTTCACCTCTATCTTCTGGCGAGAATCATTCGCAATATCTTGTGGTGTCATTGGCTGCATAGTAACTTCTTCCATTTGAATTCCAAGTGATATGTATTGGCTTGGCCATTGTGTTGCACATGGCGATCATAGAGCCAAGGCCAACCCAATAGTAGGTGACAAACAATCATAGGAACCACATCAAAATCAATAGAATCTTTGTATGGCCCTATTTGAAAATTCACACGTACCATATGATTTACCTTCATCTCACCATTTTTGCTCAACCATTGTATGTAGTATGGCTTGGGATGAGGTAAGCATGTCAAATTCAGTTTGGCACATAGTTCCTTACTTCTAAGATTTCTGCAGCTACCTCCATCAATAATTACCTAGCAAGCTTTGTTAGGTCCAACTAGAGCTTTTGTTTGGAACAAGTTCCAACGCTGGGATACCTCAACCGGTTGCACACTAAGCACACATGAAGATACGACAATAATTGGGGCATGCTCAGCATATGCATCAGCACCATCCTCGCCATCATCAATATCAGTGTCAGAAGCTTCATCTCCACTCTCTACTTTTTTGTTAACAAACATAACCTTGTTGTTTGGACAATCCTTCTTGTTGTGACCTCTACCTCCACAAGTATGGTACACCACATCACGAGTACGTGGCGTAGACATGTTGGAACCCGAGCTAGCAGCAGGAGCAGCGGGTTTCCAAGCATTAGAACCAAACGAAGGTGTATTTGCTGGTTTGGCCGATGGTGTAAACGGAGTATCAGCTAGTGGCGTGGCTGTAGGAGTAGTAGATTTGGCCGAAAATATGCTAGAGGATGGGAAACGAGCATGTGACTTCGCCTCTTCTGCCAACTGGGATTCGGCCTCTCTAGCATGGTGCAATAGCTCATTCATGGTGTAATACTTGTGATGACGAACTATGCTCTTGATTGGTAACTTCAGATTGTTGAGGAATGGCTCCATGGTCATCTCAATGGACTCACAAATTCTAGCACGCTGCATAAGAAACTCCATCTCCATGTAGTACTCATCAACTGTAATTGTGCCTTGCTTTAATTGCGTTAATTTATCAAAAACTAATTGCACGTAGTTGGTTGGTACGAAACGAGCTTTCATGATTTGGTTCATCTCGCGCCAATCCATCAGAGGAAGTTCATTGTCCTCCCTCCTATGTTGCACAAGAGCATCCCACCAACGCAAAGCATAACCATCAAATTCAGATCCTGCAAGCTTGACCTTCTTGTCTTCTGGATAGTCAAATAAGCGCCAGAGTTTCTCAATCTTCAACTCCCATGTGATGTAATCTTTAGGTTCAATGGAACCATCAAACTTGGGAATTGAGAATTTTGGCTTGCCCAAACCATCATTAACAGGTTGGTTGAGCACGCTGAAACGCCTAAGAGGGGAAAGCCCACGGCCATGAGCAGGGGGAATAACACGTTGATACATTGCAAATGTATCTATAATTTTTGATGTTCCATGCTTGGTTTTATCCACTTTCTTGTGTTTTGTTCCAACTTTGGAGTACTTTTCATATGATTTCTTGGACTAACCTATTAACAAGAGCCATAGTGCCAACTGCCTATTTTCTGCTGCTTTTGGTTCCAGGAAAGTCAGAAAATGAATATTCTCGGAATTGGACGGGACAAAATCCAAAGTGCCTATTTTTTCGGATGTCATCAAATGCCAGAATACGAGACGGAGAGGGGCCAGGAGGCCAGCACACCACCTAGCTGCGTGGCCAGGCCTGGCCCGCGCGAGGGGGTGGTGTGGCCGCTCCCGGCACCCCCTCGGCCTCCCCTTCCGCCTATATATTGCCCTCGGGACGAAAACCCTAAAGACCCGATCAAAAAATCCACGAAAGAGTCTGTAGCCGCCGTCATCTCTATCCCTGGATCGGGAGGGATCTGAAGCTCTTCTCGACACACTGCCAGAGAGGGAATTCACCCTGGAGGCCTTCTTCATCACCATGCAAGCCTCCGGTGTTATGCGTGAGTAGTTCATCCTTGGACTACGGATCCATGTAGTAGCTAGATGGCTGGTTCTCCTCCTTTGTGCTTTCATGTCTAGATCTTGTGAGCTCCGTTCATGATCAAGATCATCTATTTGTAATTCTGCATGTTGTGTTTGCGGGGATCCGATGGATATTGAGATGCTATTTCATATTGATTATTGATTCTATCATGTCTTTGTTATTTGTGATCTTGCATGCTTTCCATTGCTAGTAGCTATCTTGGCCAAGTAGATGCTAGCAACTCCAAGAGTTAGTATTTATGCTCGATAGTGGGTTCATGCCTCCGTAACTGGGAAGTGATGAAATCTCTAAGGTACTAGATGTGCTGTTGCTACTAGGGAGAAAACAACAATCTTTTGTTCATAGAACAATCGTATTGTTTACTTTCCACGCAGTTCGTAAAGCCATAATCTGTTGCTTGCAACTTAATACTGGAGGGGGTTCGGATGATAACCTGAAGGTGGATTACTAGTCATAGATGCAGTTGGATGGCAGTCTATGTATAATGTTGTAATGCCCAATCAAGTCTCAAAGGATCCAAGATTATTAGTATATGCATGTATTGCATTCTCAATGTTTGTCAATTGCCCCGCTGTAATTTGTTCACCACACATGTTATCTATCTAAGGCGAGCCACGTCTAGTGAACTATAGATCTCGGTCCTTTTCTTTACATACAATCTACAAACTGTTTACTTCTTTGTGTTTACTTTCTGCAAATTTTTACTTCTTTCCATTCGATATATTTAATCCTTTGTTTTCCGCAAAACACGGTGAGATTGACAACCTCATCGCAAGTTTGGGACAAAGTTATGTGGTTGTGTTGTGCAGGTCTCCATGTTGCTACTAGCACTGGTAGTGCGCCCTGCCAAAGGTCAGCTAGTAACACCTTTGGGGTGTTTCCTTGCTACTACTGGTTCGATTAAACCTTGGTTTCATAACTGAGGGAAACTTGTTGCTGTGCTCATCATACCTTCCTCTTGGGGATCCCGACGAGCTCTACATCAACACCGCCATCAAGCATTTTTCTGGGCGCCGTGCATTGAGCCATCAAGAATTTTTCTGGCGCCGTTGCCGGGGAGTCAAGGACATCTTCACAAGGCGAGTTCCTCATAACCAATCTCTTTACTTTGTTATTTTCGTTTTTCTTAGTTTCTTTTTGTTTTGTTTGCTTGTTTTCTTATCAAAAACACACAAAAAAATTGTTTTACAAGTTTGCTTTCTTATTTAAAAACACAAAAAATTAAGTCTCCTTTAGTTGTTGCCTCTTCCTTAGCTCACCATGTTGGTCCCCAAATTCACCCTGAAAGACCTTCCAATTGGTAGTGGTTCTATAATTGGGAAAGATAATATTGAAGAATTCTTTAATCATGTTAGTAAGCATGAAGATACTGAGGATAGATCCCTTGCAGAACTTGCTCCAAACTATGAGATTGCTACAGCTTCTTTAATTCACATGTTAGAAGCTAGGTTTGTTAACCTCAACCCCTTAATGCAAGTAATGTTTCTTAAGCTTAAAGAAATTGAAGACCCTGAAAAGAGGGATTTTATTCTAGAAACTTTGTTAAAGGAGTTCTATGATGTTGCCAAGGAAGCTAGGAAAGTCTTTGAACGTTTCAATATGCTAGGCTCATGTGTAGATGTCGTTGGTACACGAGAAAAGATGAACAAAACCAAATCTAATGGGGAGGAACCTAAGATACCAACACCCTTTAAACTAGTGGCAATACATGATGCCATAGAAAAGAATCTTGATTGGATTGTTCCTGCAAACCCTTTTGATGAGAATAGTGAACCTAAGAGTATTGAGAGAGGATCCTCTAGAACTTACTTGGATTATATACCTTGCCTTGTTGAAAATATTTCTGGTATTGATCTTAATGCCTCTTCATTTGAGAATACTTGATCCTTTTTCTTGCTTCTTATGCCTAACTTAAAGGCGTTAAAGAAAAGTACTTATTGGGAGATAACCCAAAAGTTTTAGATGAGTCTTGGAAGTTATTACTTCAGTAATAACCGCTCCTCATATTTTTTATTTGCTTTCTATGCTAAGAGTAACCTCTAATGAGAGAGAAGTAATGATTGGGAAAGTTGCTGTCCCGAAATAGATTTCTGTGCTTCACCGTAAAAATCGTGTAAAATCTCTGAATGTCTTTTTGAGGCGTGAATTTTTGTTCTTCTGCCCCAGGTTCTTATCTAACTTTCGTTAGTTCAATACTTTTTTATTTGAGCAAAAGAAGGTCTTCGAAAAAATTCGTCTTTACGTGCTGGTCTATTTTGACAGATTTCTGCCATTTTCTGCATTTGCTTCTTGTTGGTTCCTTTTTGAGTTCTTTTGGGGAATTGAGATTTTTGAGGGAAGTGCTTCAGTATCTAGTGTTCTAATGGAAGTTTATTTGGTGTTGGAACTGAACCTTTAGACATATTATCTTGAGTGCACTAATGTTGCTAATAAAGATTGTGTGAAATTTTGTATGAAGGAAAAAATTTGAGGTGTATGGAAGGAATGAGTAATGAGATGAAGGATGGACTAAAGCTCAAGCTTGGGGATGCCATGCGTGTCACCCCAAGAAATATCCAAGAAGTACAAGCGTCAAAGCTTGGGGATGCCAAAGGCATCCCCCTTCTTCATCAATAAAAATCCCAGGTTTCTTCCAAACGCTTCATTTTTATTGTTTCATGCACATTTGTGTTTTTCTTGGAGCGTCTTCTTTTTTTTCATTTGCTCTTGTTTGCTTAGTTTGTTGAATAAATTGGTTGGACCCCCTCTTTCATACATTGGTTTGCAAATAGTTTGGTTTGGTCTGGAAAAGAGTAGGAAAGTTCATGCTTATGTGGTAAAAAGAGCTCGTTTTTTATTGTGGCCTATGCTCTGTCATGCCATGCTTGATATTGTTTTGACTTTATGCTTAGTTCTGTAGCATGACTTGCTATAGACAATTGATATTGCTTAATTTTCCTTGGATGAATCATGCGTTGTTTTAGCAAAACCGGTGAGATTGACAACCTCATCGCAAGTTGGGGACAGAGTTCTGCAGTTGTGTTGTGCAGGTCTCCACGTTGCTGCTAGCACCGGTAGTGCGCCCTGCCAACGTTCAGCTAGCAACACCTTTGGGGTGTTTCCTTGCTCCTACTAGATTGATAACCTTGGTTTCGTACTGAGGGAAAACTTGCTGATGTGCTCATCATACCTTCCTCTTGGGGTTCCCCAACGAGCTCAATATATTTTGGGCCATCAAGCTCTTTTTCTGGCGCCGTTGCCGGGGAGTCAAGGACATCTTCACAAGGGGAGTCCCTCATAACCAATCTCTTTACTTTGTTATTTTTGTTATTCTTAGTTTACTTTTGCTTTTTTTCTTGTTTCTTTATCAAAAACACAAAAAAATTAGTTTTACAAGTTTGCTTTCTTTATTAAAAACACAAAAAAATGACTACTCTAGAAAATACTAAGTTGTGTGACACCAACAACAATGATTTCATGAGCACACCTATTGCTCCACATGTTCCTGAAGCTACTTTCTTTGAGATTAAACCTGCTTTACTCAATGAGAGAACAATTTTCTGGTATTGGTAATGAAGATGCTGCTGCCCATCTAAATAACTTTGTTGAACTTTGTGAGATGCAAAAGCATAAGGATATAGATGGAGATATTATTAAGATTAAATTGTTTCCTTTCTCTTTGAGAGGAAAAGCAAAAGAATGGTTGAATTCCCTAACTAGGAATAGTATTGACTCTTGGACTAAATGCAAAGATGCTTTTATTGGAAAATACTATCCTCCTGCTAAGATTATATCTATGTTAAGTGCAATAATGAAGTTTAAACAATCTGATAATGAACATGTTGCTCAAGCTTGGGAAAGAATGAAATCTTTGGTAAAGAATTATCCCACTCATGGACTGCCTTTTTGGATGATTATCCAAACCTTTTATGCAGGATTGAACTATTCTTCAAGGAACCTATTGGATTCCGCTGCTGGAGGTACCTTTATGACCATTACTTTGGGTTCTGCAACGAAACTTCTGGATAATATGATGGTTAACTACTTTGAATGGCATACTGAAAGAGCTTGACAAGGTAAGAAGGTAAATTCTGTTGAGGAAACCTCCTCCTTGAGTGATAAGATTGATATTATTATGTCTATGCTAGTTAATGGGAAAGCCCATATTGATCCAAATAATGTTCGCTTAGCTTCTTTGGTTGCTCAAGAAGAGCAAGTTGATGTGAACTTCATAAGGGATAACAATTTTAGCAACAATGCCTACAGGAACAATTTTGGCAACAACAATTATAAGCCATATCCTCCCAACAATGGTAATGCTTATGGAAACTCCTACAACAATAATAAGAGTGCTCCCTCTGAACTTGAAGTTATGCTTAAAGACTTTATTAGTAAACAAACTGCTTTCAATAAAACAATTGAGGAAAAACTCTCTAATGCTGAAAGAAATATTGCATCACTAGCTGAAGCTCAATATTCTTTGAATAAAATGGCTGCTAAACCTGAAACTAATGAGAATCCCTTTGCAGCCACTAATGCCATACAAGTAAGAATTGATGAAAATGTTAGACTATTAGCTGAATTACATGCTAAGTGGGAAAGAGAAGATGAAATTGCTAGAAACATTAGTGTTTCTACTATCACTACAACTAGTGTTGAGGCTAGTAATAGCTCTACTACTTTAGATGATAATTATGATTTTGATCTTGATGGTTGCAATATCTCTGAAGTTATTAAGCTCCTACAAAAGCTTGCTAAAAGTCCTAATGCTAGTGCTATGAACATGGCCTTTACAAAAACACATTACTGATGCTCTCATAAAGATTAAAGAAGAAAATATGTAACATAAAGCTTCTATTCCTATAAAACAAGAAGATGGTTGGGAACCCATCATTAATATGAAAGTGAATGATTTTGATTTCAATGCTTTATGTGATCTTGATACTAGTGTTTCTATTATGCCTAGAAGGATTTATGATATGCTTGATTTTCCACCACTTGAAGATTGTTATTTGAATGTCCCACTTGATGATAATGCTAAAAAGAAACTCATGGGGAGTATTAATGATGTTCTTATTATGGTTAACAATGCCTATGTCCCCGTTGATTTCTATGGTTTGGATGTTAAATGCAATGCTTCTTGTCCTATTACTTTGGGAAGACCTTTTCTTAGAACTGTTGGTGCCATTATAGATATTAAAGAAGGTACCATTAAATATCAACTCCCACTCAAGAAAGATATTGAACACTTCCCTAAGAAGAGAGAGAAGATTTCTTTTGCCTCCTTATGAAAACAAAATTTGCTCTTAATGCTTCTTCATTTGAGAACACTTGATCCTTTTTCTTGCTTCTTATGCCTAACTTAAAGGCGTTAAAGAAAAGTACTTATTGGGAGATAACCCAAAAGTTTTAAATGAGTGTTGGAAGTTATTACTTTAGTAATAACCGATCCTTATCCTTTTTATTTGCTTTTTGTGCCAAGAGTAACCTCTAATGAGAGAGAAGTAATGATTGGGAAAGTTCCTGTCCCAAAACAGATTTATGTGCTTCACCATTAAAATTCGTGTAAAATCTCTGTACGTCCTTTTGAGGCGTGAATATTTGTGATTCTGCCCCAAGTTGTTATCTAACTTTCGTTAGTTCAACACTTTCTTATTTGAGCAACAGAAGGTCTTCGAAAAAATTCGTCTTTACCTGCTGGTCTATTTTGACAGATTTCTGACATTTTCTGCATTTGCTTCTCGTTAGTTCCTTTTTGAGTTCTTTAGGGAATTGAGATTTTTGAGGGAAGTGCTACAGTAGCTTGTGTTTTAATGGAAGTTTATTGGTGTTAGAACTGAACCTAAATACTTATTATCTTGAGTGCACTAATGTTGCTAATAAAGATTGTGTGAAGTTTTGTATGAAGGAAAAATTTCAGGTGTATGGAAGAAATGAGTAATGAGATGAAGGATGGACTAAAGCTCAAGCTTGGGCTGCCACGCGTGTCACCCCAAGAAATATCCAAGAAGTACAAGCGTCAAAGCTTGGGGATGCCCAAGGAATCCCCTTCTTCATCAATAAAAATCCCAGGTTTCTTCCAAACGCTTCATTTTTATTGTTTCATGGACATTTGTGTTGTTCTTGGAGCGTCTTCCTTTTTGTTTCGTTTTGGTTTTTAGTTTGCTTGGTTTGATTATTTTTCTGAATAAATTGGTTCAACCCCCTCTTCCATACATTGGTTTTCAAATAGTTTGGTTTGGATTGGAAAAGAGTAGGAAAGTTCATGCTTAAGTGGTAAAGAGAGCGTGTTTTTGACTGTGGCCTATGCTTTGTCATGCCATGCTTGATATTGTTTTGGCTTTATGCTTAGTATTCTTTGCTGTAGCATGACTTGTTATAAACAATTGATATTGCTTAATGTGCCTTGGATGAATCATGCGTTGTTTTAGCATATTAAAGCATAGTATTATGGTATTCTCCTTTGATGCTTTATTTGGGTTGACTTGGCGCATGCTCACACCATGTTATGACTATCTCAAGTCAACATAAGCCTTGATGATCCTTAGTTTTCAACTTGTAGTATCACTTTATGCTTTGATCAATGATGTTTTGTCGCTCTGCATGATTATGGCCATTATTGCTCTCTTAGTTTGTCGCTCCCAGTCTTTTGCTAGCCTCCACAACCAAGTATGAGTTCCACTCATGCATCCAACTCCTTAAACCAAGTTATTCCAAAGAGTCGACCATGCCTAGCTACTAGCATATGCTATTCCAAGTATATTCTTGTTTTTGTCTACCTTCCAAATTAAACTTATTATGAGAAAACTAGTGATTAAAACTCTCACGAACTTGATGGCACACTTTACTTTTTTTGCATTTAATAAAATTGAACCATTGGGTCCTTCTTTGTTGCGTATATGCTTGCACTTTATAAGTTGAAATTAGCAGAACCATGTATCATGGGGAATGCTTTCAACATTGCACCTGTACTTTGTACCCCGTTGATATCATGTTCTTTTGCTTATGGATCCCGGCGGTGTGAAATAAAAGTGGATCTTGTAAGATCATGGAGTTTGTATGTGTGTTAGAGAAACGCCTGGCCCGCTAGCCTAAGCCATGCCTAATCACGATGGAAACTTGCAGCATCACCATAATGAGCACTCTATGAAGCATCCTCAATAAAAACTTATGCAAATAGAAAATAAAAAGATCGCTGAGATGCTCATTGTCTGCTTGCCTTGTCATTTTGATTATGGGATAGCTCCTGTATCATGTGCAAGGGGTACCCCGTTGGCGGTTATTTATGATACATATGTACTTACAATGATAAGAGCTTACTCGTGACTAGAGTTGAGTAGCATGAGGTTCGGTCTTCATAAGTAAGCGGCATGAGATTTCGGTTTATAACTTGTCAAGCATATCCTCTTAGTTGTGTCACTTTAACCTTAATCACCTTCAAGATGCTTATGATAGGGGCAATGAGACTTGAAAGCTAATAAGTACCATAATTTTTGTAAGCTCTTTATGAGACTTGAATCCCTACTTCCTTCTATGAAGGCCCTTTCTTTTACTTTTATGTTGAGTCTCCACCTTCTATCTTTATGCACCTACTTTGAGAGCATAGTGGCCATTCTTAGTTCTATGTGCATTGTCCCAAGACTTGTTGATTGATGCATACCTTGATATTGCCTGTTTTAAACTATTTGTATCTAGTCACTCTTATAAACTTTGAAGGTGTCCTATGCATTTATGTTTTGCTACTCTATGAGGGACAAGCTGAATGCTACTATGCTATGTTTTCTTTATGTGAAACAGACAAACGTCTTGCAAATCATTGTTATTCATGAATCTTTTGTTTGTGCCTTTTCATGTTGCAACATAGTTTATTTGTCTTATTACTAGAACTTTGTCTTTCATGTTATGACTGAAGTACTATGATCCCAGCTTTGAATGTTTTACAAATACTTTGATCAAGTTTATGATGGTGCATGTCACCTCAAAAATTATTCTTTCTTTTTATCACTTACCTAATTGAGGACGAGCAGGAGTTAAGCTTGCGGATGTTGATACATTGCAAATGTATCTATAATTTTTGATGTTCCATGCTTGGTTTTATCTACTTTCTTGTGTTTTGTCCAAACTTTGGAGTACTTTTCATATTATTTCTTGGACTAACCTAATAACAAGAGCCATAGTGCTAGCTGCCTATTTTCTGCTGTTTTTGGTTCCAGGAAGTCAGAAAATGAATATTCTCGGAATTGGACGGGACAAAAGCCAAAGTTATTATTTTATCGGGGGACACTTGGAGCCAGAATACGAGACGGAGAAGCGCCAGAGGGCGGCCACCACCTGGCCACGCGGCTAGGCTTGGCCCGCGCTAGGGGGTGGTGTGGCCAGCCCAGGCACCCCCTCGGCCTCTCCTTCCGCCTATATATTGCCTCTGATACGTAAACCCTAAGTACCCGATCAAAAATCCACGAAAGAGTCTATAGCCGCCGCCATCTCCATCCCTAGATCTGGAGGGATCTGAAGCTCTTCTCGGCACCTTGAAAGAGAGGGGAATTCACCCTGGAGGCCTTCTTCATCATCATGCAAGCCTCCGGTGTGATGCGTGAGTAGTTCATCTCTAGACTACGGGTCCATGTAGTAGCTAGATGGCTAGTTCTCCTCCTTTGTGCTTACATGTCTAGATCTTGTGAGCTCCATTCATGATCAAGATCATCTATTTGTAATTCTGCATGTTGTGTTTGTGGGGATCCGATGGATATTGAGATGCTATTTCAGATTGATTATTGATTCTATCATGTCTTTGTTATTTGTGATCTTGCATGCTTTCCGTTGTTAGTAGCTATATTGGCCAAGTAGTTGCTAGCAACTCCAAGAGTTAGTATTTATGCTCGATAGTGGGTTTATGCCTCTGGTAATCTGGGGAAGTCACAGGAATCTCTAAGGTACTAGATGTGCTATTGCTACTAGGGAGAAAACAACAATCCCTTGTTCATAGAACAATCGTATTGTTTACTTTACACGCAATTCGTAATGCAATAATCTATTGCTCGCAACTTAATACTGGAGGGGGTTCATATGATAACCTGAAGGTGGATTATTAGTCATAGATGCAGTTGGATGGCGGTCTATGTATAATGTTGTAATGCCCAATCAAGTCTCAAAGGAGTCAAGATGATTAGTATATGCTTGTATGCTTTCTCGATGTTTGTCAATTCCCCCGCTGTAATTTTTTCACCCAGCATCTTATCTATCTTAAGGAGAGCCACCTCTAGTGAACTATGGACCCCGGTCCTTTCTTTTACTTTCAATATACAAACTGTTTACTGCTTTGTGTTTACTTTCTGCAAACTATTACTTCCTTCCATTCGATATGTTTAATCCTTTGTTTTCAGCAAAACCGGTGAGATTGACAACCTCATCGCAAGTTGGGGACAGAGTTTTGTGGTTGGGTTGTGCAGGTCTCGTCGTTGCTGCTAGCACCGGTAGTGCGCCCTGCCAACGTTTAGCTAGCAACACCTTTGGGGTGTTTCCTTGCTCCTACTTGATTGATAACCTTGGTTTCGTACTGAGGGAAAACTTGATGTTGTGCTCATCATACCTTTCTCTTGGGGTTCCCCAACGAGCTCGATATATCTTGGGCCATTAGCAGCCTGTAGGAGTGGAAACTAGTCTCAATAGGCAAGTTCCTACTCCTATGTAGTAGATTGGCTGTGGCTAAGGGTTTTGGAAAAGTGCAAATTGATCACACTTTGCAATTATGGTGTCGTGGCATAAAAACAGCTCAAAATCCTGTCGTGGCAGAATAAATCCTGCCGCGGTAGAAAACGAAGCAGAAATCCTGCCGTGGCAGAACGGCGGCAGCAAAACAAGCGGAAATCATGCATGGCGGTAGCAGCCTGTAGAGAATTTTGGAAAACATACCACAAGGCAGAGCGGCGGCTTGGCAGAAAAAGTGTGCCGCGGAAGAGTCGCTGGCGGACTCGGCTTCACGGTAGGGAAAGTGGGCGTTTCCGTGCCGCGGCAGAATCGGTAAGAACTATTTTTTTTATTATGGCAAACCTACTCGGCCTGGAGTAAAACACAGGGACTCTAAACCTAGATTGGATCTGCTAGATGGAGCGGAAGAACAGGTGATGAACACGACTAGAAATAAGAAAACAATGAAAGAAAAACTATATCTAGACTAATTGATGAACACGACCAGCAACTATTACTCGTCTATGATGTAATCTAGGCTATGGCGAATCTTTTTGTGGGGCTATTTTCTGTATAGGACAAAAACACTCTCTAATCTATGGATGGATTTGTGGATTGCTTGCCGAGGCAATGAGGAAATCTGATACCAAGATGATATGGGGTGGCCTGATCTTCTCAGCACGCACTTGTCGATGGTGATGGTGGATGATAGATAACTAGCCTGTAGCTATGAACTCTCCCACTCGATCCCTGATGCCAATGCAACAGCTCTCGAACCTTGTAGGATATTCACAACACCACGCTCTTGCGCATGCAGCCATGACCATGAACGGTAGTATGCAATCTACTAATTCCCAATGGAACAACAAATCACACTCAATTATACTTGTAGAATTCGAACACAGGGTAATTTTAGAGGTTCTATGAAAGAATCAACTCCAAAATATTTTAACGTGGTCTAAAGCCCTAATCTACGGTGCCCCCGTCTATTTATGAATTCAGGAGGTGGTGGCCTATGGTGGAACCCGAGTTAGGTCCACCCAAACTAGATACAAACTGGCCACAAAGTGGCTCGGCCAAAAGTTCTATCGTGGCAGACTTTCACATTGATTCTCTGTTGCGGCATCTTGTCGTGGCAGAGCCGACTCGGTTTTCCTGCCGCGGCAGCCTGCCATGGTAGAGAAACAGGCCTTTTATCTGTCGCGGCAGAGAGCTCCCTCCTCTTGTTGATCTTTGTCTTGGACAGCTCCTTGCGCTTCTTCCCTCTCCTCCCTCGTGCATTCTTCATTGATCAACACGCCTTGTTCCATTTGCTCCTCGCTCCTTGCTATGCCTTCTTCTCCGAAGTACCTCATCATGCAATAGTTCAAAGACTTATGTAGTATAAAATTCTCATTGATTAAAACACCAGGTTCATTAAGAAACAAGTTCACATGTTGTTCTAGTATCTTAGCATGAGCTCTTGTGATTGGTCCAATCCTTATCTCATTGGATTGATCCTTCTTTGCAATAGGAACATCTTCATTATCAATTGGGGTAGGTGTAACTATAGGGATGTCCTCATTATCAATTGGAACATCTTCATTTCGTGGAACCGAGGCGCTGTTTCAATGTGTGCGTGGAGATCGAGGCGGCGTAATCATCGCGTGTGGGTTTCCCAGTCCTTTCCACGACGCGTGGCATGTTCAGTGTAGTGTTTACATGAATCTTCATGCGGCTGGTGGATATAAGTGGTGAGGATTCTTTTCCCCATCTCCTTTACCAGTTCCTTGCGCCGTTTCCCTTCTCCTGTACTCCTCCCATGAACTTAGAGTTCCACTGCTCCCCAAATAACCTCCAGCGCTGCCCATCCAAGGGCATCGGCGCATCGAAAAAATGGCTTCTGCATCATCCTTCGGCTCGGCAGCGACGGCAGTAGCGGAGAAGGAGAGATACCGTGGGGTTTGGATCCCGTGCGTCCTTGACGATCCCAAGCTCCGTGTCGTTGAAGAATAAGGGCTCCTCCGTGCCGGCGTCTAGCAGAGCGGCTTCCGCGAAACCATCCCCAACCCCCACGACGACGAGCGAGTGCACTTCGGCACTCACCTTGACAGAGGTCTGAGTTTTCCTCCCTCAGATTTCTTTTCTGAGGTCATAGGTCATTACGGAGTTCATCTCCATCATCTCCCCCCGAACTCCATCTTAGAGATGAGTGTGTACGCCTCTTTGTGCGAGGGGTATCTCGGCATTACGCCGAGCCTTACTCTCTTCCGGTACTACTTTCATGTCTGGAGAAATTCCATAACTGCCTGTAATCCTTACATTACCGGTACCATTAGTTTTTCAATTAGGCGAGAGCGTGTCTATCCTCAAATCATGGCTAGTGAGTCGGTCAAGCAATGGCCATCCATTTTTTTCTATCACAAGGATATTCCCGCTCCTGGCAAAGATCATGCTTTGCTGGCTTTCATCGATGGAGCTACCATGCCCCAAGAGTCCCGGGACGAGCTCGCCCCGGCTCTCAGTGATGATCTGATCCTCGCCAAGAGGCGAATCGAGTATTTGATGAAACACAAGGGCCTGAAAGGGCCCGACTTAGTTCAATGCTGGGTGGCACGCCGGATCCAACCTCTTCAACATCGTGTAGATCGACTGATGCATTCCATCACGTCATCAAAGAAGGATTCCCTCCGCATCAACCCCAGAACCTTAGAGCCAAAAGATTATGTAAGCCAAATTAGATGGCTGATAAGGGAGCGGATTGAGAGGAAGATTCCGGAGTTGTCCCTAGACATGCATACACCGGAAGATCCTGTTGTGCTGGTAAGCTTCAGCAGCAACTCTTTTTATGTGCTCATCTTTATGTTATTTTTGCAATACTAAGATACTTCTCCTTTTCAGCTTGCTGACCTCCCCGAGTCAGAGTTCACTCCTATCAAGGGATATCCTCCTGAGTTTTCTCAACATGAGGGTGAATTGGTTCCAACACCGGACGTCGTTCCTCGGAAATGCAAAGCTCCGACATTGGCCATTGGCACATAAGAAGTGCCCATTGTGAAGAGGTAATCTTTCCTCACAAGGTTTTTATATTTTCCTTGTAATTCCTTCTGAGATGTAATGTTCTTTTTTCTATTACCTTCTCAGAGCTAAACAACTCATCAAGGGCAAGGGGAAGGGAGTTATCTCGAAACCCCTGCGTCAGTCGAAGCTCAAATTGGCTTCTCCTGCCATGGCTCCTCCGACTCCTGCCCCTTAGCCTTCTACAGCTCCAGAGATTACTCCATATCCGACCATTGTAGAAGATCCGGCTCAACCAGCCGAGCCAGCGATCCTGGAATCGCAAACTGACGTGACCATGGGTGACTCAGGTTTTGATAAGGGTGAACCCTCTTCGGGTAATGAACCCTCGGCAGAGACCTTCGTCGACAATCTCCTAGACAATCCGGGACTTGCCAAACTTGGCCTATCTCAGAAGTTTGTCGAGGAGATTTAATGGCTAGCCCGACAATGCCTGGAAAGTCGGACTATCTCTGCCGAAGGAGAAGCGCAAGAAGCAGAGGATATAAAGCACTCTGATCTTCTTGAACAAGTTCGTCTTCGCGATGAGAAGCTGAGGACCAGCAAGCTTCCAACTGCGCCAGTGGTCCCCCTAACCCTCGCCGAGAAGATTGCTGTTGAAGTGAATGCGAGCTTGGACAAACTCAATCGCGAACAATATGTAAGTCAGAATTCCATCTCCCATTTTTCCTTATTTCATATCATATCCTCTAGCCCCCAAGCATGAAGCTGGACAATCAAATTCGGTTTTATGCTTCCCTAGGATGCCAAAGAATGAACTAGTGTAGCCCCCAAGGCCCGTGCTGATATTAGTAAAAATATTAGCCCGAGTCTTTAGTAGACTTCTGACTCTGGGTATTCTGACTTACAGAAAGTATATTCCTATAACCACGATTTGTTGAAGAATGTTTGTAACAAGCGGAAATAAATCAGAGCTCTCCGGCTTGAAAATGCACAATTGAAAGTTTCCAGGGATGAGGTCGAAGGTAAACATTCCAAAACTCAAACCTTGTCTTGTATTTCATAGTCGAATTTTTGTTCAACTGTTGTTCTTTTGACTTACAACACTAGTGAAGCAGTCCTGTGTTATGATTGAAGAGGCCGAGAATCTTAAGACCCTGGTGGTGGAAAACAAAGAACTTCACCAAGAGCTGGATAAGCTTAAGGCGGATCATGAGAAGAGCATTGCTCAAATTCTCGAATCCACCTCCATGGCCACCGAGGAGCGTGATCGTAAGATTAAGCTCCAAGATAAGAAAATCTTGGATCTCAGCAATGATCTGTTCAGAGAAAGGAACATTACCGACGCACTCCGGGCTGAACTCGAGAGTCTTCGGGAAGAGAAGGCCAAAGTCGACGATGTCATCTTTGGTATGTTTCCCTTTTTCTGACTTCTGCATCCTCCGACTCTTTGGAGTCCGGGTTTACTTTACTTACCCTTTGCATTATATGCGCAGGTCCTCTAATCTTGATGGACTCAGTCTCTGCCGAATCTCGCACCAGCCGGCTTACCCAAGTCAGTGATTTGCGGCATGACTTCCGCCAATCCCTCTAAGATATTGGCGAAGTTCTCAAGGTTCGGGACATGCATAGCATGTCTGGCTTTGAGGTGCGAGATAAGGCCAAGGATATGTCATAGCTTGTTCAGGACTGGAACATGTCCTACGCGCGAACCGCAGCGCAAAATGCTCTCACCATGGTTATGAGCCACCATGGAAACATGGAAATCTGGCAAGTAACCAAAGGATACTGCAAGGTGGACGAAGACGGACATGAGCAAGACATCAAGGCTATCATGGACTCCTGCGCCGGATATGGGTGCCATGTAGCTGATTTGACTAGCTACGACACTCCCTTCTTCACTAGCGTGGACACGCCGCCTCCATCTTCTGAAGAAACAGCTGAAGTTTCCGATGATGATCAAACCATATCGGATTTGAACATCTCGGGACGTTATCAAAACGAGGTTGATGTATCTAGCGAGCCGGCAGCTCCTACCTCTCCCCTGCATCATACAGTATCAGAAAGAACAATGTGTTATTCTGAAAACAATTTGGGTCTGTAAATAAGTAGTATAATACTTTTGCTAGTGCTAAGCTTTATTTTATCTATTCAGGACTTTTGGCTTTGATATTATGTGCCTGAAATGTTTGCATAAGCACTTCTAATTTTTGTCTGCACTTATTGTTTATCTGGCTTTCCGCCTCGTCCCTTTCGTGAGCCGGCCAACTTTTAGCACGGAAGCTTTGCCGAGCAACGGATCTCAATTGCTAAACCAGTTTAAAATCGGAAACAAAGCCGGCTTCTAGTACCAACAATTTACTACTCGGAAAATGCCCGCATCCAGCAATCAGACAAATAACCAAAGTATAGACTAGAAAATTTAGATTTATACCCGAAAGTAGCAATTTTAGAATCGAAAATCTAAACCGGAACAAACATGAGCATAAAGTACTTTCAAGTATTCTGGGATTTTCGACTGTGACAAGATCATTCGGAAATAAGATGGTAAAAACTTCTCAGAAAGATTTTGAGGAAACCAAGACTTTATTTCTCATTGAACATGTACACATATATGATTACAAAGAAAAATGAACTAAGAATAAAAGGGACGTAGCTGAGCAATATTCCATGGTCTGTCTAATTCTTCTGGATTTGTACTGCCTCCAGCTCTCTTTCTCTTGTTAGTAGCAGGTCTTTCTTTGACTGGCCGCATATCAGTTAGGTAGTATGAACCATTGTGCAATACTCGACTAACTAAAAATGACCCTTCCCATATTGGGGAAAGTTTGTGCTTTCTTTGCTACACAAGCTGGAGAACCAAATCGCCCTTATTGAAAGACCGGTTTCTAACTCTCTGGCTATGATACTTGCGTAACTTCTGCTGATAGGTTATTGATCTCATATCATCATCGACGCGAACTTCTTCGACTAAGTCGAGATCATTTTGTCGAGAAATTTCGGCATCCTCTTCAATATATGCGGACACTCTAGGAGAAGTGTGAATCAAATCACTAGGAAGAACTACTTTTGTGCCATAAACCAAGAAGAAAGGTGTGTATCCGGTTGACCTGTTTGGAGTTGTTCGTAAACTCCATATTACAGAAGGTAATTCCTCTGCCAAAGCCCCCGCAGCACGTCATAGTGGTGCTTCGAGTGTTGGTTTTAGGCCTTGTAGGATTAGACCATTTTCTCTTTCAACTTGTCCATTAGCTTGTGGATGTGCGACTGGCGCAATGTCAAGCCGGATATTCTGTTCATTGCAGAATTCAGCAAGTTCTCCCATAGAAAAGTTACTCCTGTTGTCCGTGATAATGCTATGCGGATAACCGTATCGGATTATGACATCCTCGACAAATCTTCTGGCTGTTGCTCCATCACAATTAGTGACGGGTTTAGCCTCAATTCATTTGGTGAATTTATCCACCATCACTAAGAGGTGAGTAAATCCACTTGGAGCCTGTTTAAACGGTCCTACCATATCAAGCCCCCAGATCGCGAAAGGCCATGTTATAGGTATTGTTCGTAGCTGATCAGCCGGAACATGAGCTTGTTTGGCGTACTTTTGGCAGCCTTTGCATGTCTTGACCAGCCGTTCGGCATCTGCCTTGGCTGCAAGCCAGAAAAAACCGTGTCGGAAAGCTTTTGCCACTAGAGTTTTGGCTACAGCGTGGTGACCACATTCGCCTTCGTGGATCTCTCGTAAGATTTCCACTCCTTCTTATAGAGATACACAGTGCTGAAAGACCCTAGATGCACTCCATTTATAGAGCTCACCACTAATTATAGTGTAGGCTTTTGCTCGTCGGACAATCTACCAGCTCAGAACTTCGTCTTCGGGTAATTTTCCGTCTACCAAGAAATCAAGGTAGGGTTGAGTCGGATTTGGTCGGATATTCCTCGTCCACTCCTTTTATAGAAGGAACTTTGAGGTGCTCCAAAAAAGCGCCATCCGAGACCTTTTTCCGGGCAGAGCCTATTCGAGATAGTGCATCTGCTTCCTCATTTTCTGTTCGAGGGATGTGTTGAACTTCAAACCCTTCCAACGATTTAGATAGTTCATCCACGATAGCCCTAATATGCCACCATGTGCTTGTTTGCCTTACAGATATCCGACACTTGTTGAGCAACAAGATCTGAATCTCCGTAACACAATAAACATCGGATGCCGATGTCCTTAGCAATCCGGATTCCATGCAGTAATGCTTCATACTCGGCAATGTTGTTTGTTGTCGTGAAGTGTATCTGCAATACATAGAAAGGTTTACCTCCTTGGGGTGACTTGAGCACCACGCCAGCCCCCGAGCGCTTTAGACCCGTCAAAATGCATGGTCCAGTATTCCGACTCTGGCAGGGTCATATTCTCCGTTGTCTTTGTCCCATCAGCGACAAAGTCAGCAAGGATTTGGGATTTGATTGCTATACGAGGTTTGTACTCAATGTTGAAAGTTGAGAGCTCTATGCCCCATTTGGCGATGCGCCCTGTGGCGTCACTATTGTTGATTATATCTCTCATGGGAGCTGTGCTCACCATGGTAATTGGATGTTCCTGAAAATAATGTCTTAACTTATGAGATGCCAAGAACACTCCGTAAGCCAGCTTTTGATAATGCGGATACCGCTGTTTTGATTCAGTTAAGACCTTGCTGACATAATAAGTCGGACGCTGCACCAGGTGTTCCTGATTTTCCTCTAGTCTCTCCACCACCATGACAATACTGACGACCTTGTTTGTCACAGCGAGATAGAGCAACATCGGTTCCTGTGGTTCTGGTGCTGCGAGGATGGGAGCAGATGAGAGTACTGCTTTCAGGTCTTGTAGCGCAGCTTCAGCTTCGTCGGTCCAAACAAATTTCTTGGTCTTTTTCAGGAGCTTGTATAGTGGTGCGGCTCTTTCACCGAGCCGGCTTACAAACCGATTGACTGTGCAATGCAACCAGTTAGTCTTTGAATGTCCTTCAGGCGAGTCGGCCTAGAAAAATTGAGTATAGCCTTGATTTTGTCTCGGTTTACCTCTATGCCTCTTTGAAACACGATAAAACCTAACAATTTTCCGGCTGGGATTCCAAAGAAGCACTTCTTCGGGTTAAGCATTATGTTGTATTTTCGTAGATTGGCGAACGTTTCCTCCAAGTCGGAAATCAAGGTTTCCTTCTTTTTGGACATCACCGCAATATCATCCACATATGCATGTACATTGCGTCCGATTTGATCGTGGAGGCAACGCTGGATAGTGCGCTGGTACGTAGCTCCTGCGTTCTTGAGCCCAAAGGTCATCGTAACGAAACAGAAGGCTCGGAAGGTGGTTATGAATGAAGTTTTGACTTTGTCAGATTCCTTCATCCGGATTTGGTGATAACCGAAATATGCATCAAGAAAACATGTTCCGAGTCTGCTGTAGAATTGATAACTTGATCAATCCTAGTCAGAGCGAACGGATCTTTGGGACAAGCCTTGTTCAAGGCAGTATAATCAACACACATCCTTAAATCAGTGGTGTCTTTTTTAGGGACTATTACGGGATTGGCCGACCACTCAGTGTGCATTACCTCTTCTATGAATCCAGCTAACTCGAGTCGTGCTGGTTCCTTAGCTATTTCCTTACGCTTTTCATCGCCAAAACATCGTCGGGACTATTTGACAGGTTTAGTGTTCTGTTGTACATTTAAAGAGTGCTCGACAATTTCCCTAGGTACTCCGGTCGTGTCAGATGGCTGCCATGCGAAGATATCTTGATTTGCTTGGAGGAACTTGACGAGCGCGCTTTCCTATGCGCTATCTAGGCCTACGCCTATCTGGGTCACCTTGGAGGGGTCATCATCCTTCAACAGCATCTTCTTCGTCTCTTTCGATGCCTTGAACTCCGGATTCGGCTTTGTCACCTCCTTCTTTATTGCAGGCATCTCGGACAGATCTATGGTCTTCTTGATCTCTTGGTACTCCTGGGCGTGCATCACGGCTTCGGTAAAGGCGACATTTCCGTCCTCGCACTCTCGCGCCTTCTTCGGGTCTCCCCTGATGGTGATCACTCCGTTGGGACCTAGAATTTTCATCATATTGTAAATGTAACATGGATGAGCCATAAAAGCCCAGTAAGACGGACATCCAAATATAGCGTGCTACGCGCTCTTGAACAGGACCACTTCAAAGGAAAGTGCTTCCATCCGATAGTTCTTTAGAGTTCCAAAGGTCACATCCAAAGTAATTTCTCCCAGGGAATTTGCTTGTCTTCTTGGGACAACTCCGTGAAAGATCACAGAGCTGTAATTCAGCTGGGTCTCTGAGATCTTCATCCGGCATAGCGTTTTGACATATAGAATGTTAATGTTGCTGCCGCCGTCCATGAGAGTCTTGGAGAAACCATAGCTGTCAATAAGTGGATTGACGACTAAGGCGTATTTTGCTTGCATGTGTAACTTAGGCGGATGATCAGCGCGGTTAAAGGTGATTGCTACTTCCGACCAGTCCAAGAATTGGGGGACAGCCGGAATAGTCGCATTGAGCTCACGAAGAACTGCTTTCTTGACCTTAGTTGGTTGAGATCCGAGGAAGGTGACATAAGTGTCTTTCTTTGTCGGGAAGTTCTTTTTCCCTTCTGGCTTGGGATTTGAAGCATCGGCTTCCTCCATGTCGGAATCATCCTTGGTCTCTTTATCTTTTTCAGAATTCTTCTTTCCCTTCTTCCGCTTAGCCATGTAGCTAGCGGTATCGTCTTTCTTGATGTCGTCATTGAAACAACACTCAGCGTTTGTGTGGGACGATCCCCCATTGGCGACTAAGTGATGCACACATGGGTTATTGGCAATGTCGGCCCAAGAGTAGGTTTTGCCAGGCTGCTGGTCTCCTCTACCTTGGACTCTTGATATCCCACGACCACGTCCACAGCCACAGCAGCGCCCTCCTCGTCCTCCAGACCCGAAAGTAGCAGTGACTTCTGTCGTTTCCTCGTTGGGCTTTTCATCCGAGGTGTTCTTGCGCTTCTGAGCTTGCTGCTTTCGTTGTTTTGCCGACTGTGGCACAACTAGGGCATTAAGTAATCCCTCTGCATTGTCGTCATCATCTGCATACTTGCTCTATTTTTCTATCATCTCTCCCAAATCAGTGACCTTGTCACACTTCAAGCGGTGACGTAGTAAACCAATTGGGAGTCCTGCAATCAAAGCTTCAATCGCAGTTTGGTCATTTACTCCTTCACAGGAGTTCTTGGTGTTGATCCATCGTCCGAGATAATATCGGCAAGTTTTTTCGGCTTTCTGGGTGCAACGCTGTAAGTCTCCTACCGTACAGGACCTCTGATATGTCCCTTCGAAATTCCGAAAGAACGCGCTTTGCATGTCATACTAGTTGTGGATGGTGTTCTCCGGAAGTTCATTGATCCATGATCGTGCTGCCTTCCGCGACATGAGTGGGAGATATCGGGTCACGACCAGGCTATTTCCGCCTTTGGCGATACAGCAAGCCTGGAAAAAATCCTGGAGCCATACCGCCGTAGGCCTAAATGTGCCTTGAGATAGCAAATCCTTCCGGGAATTTTGTGGCTCTTATGCATGGTCCGAAGCACTTTGGGCCCATGTATATATCATCATTTTCGTAGCGCCGTGCCTCTATGTTGGAGTTAATCATGTGCCTTGCATCACTTGGGGACAGAGATCGTCCTGAATGACGGCTATGGCTGCGATGCCTTGGAGCCGGACTTCGGCTTCTTCCACCACCTGCTCCGCCATGACGCCCTCCTTGGCCTCCTTGGGAGCCGTTTTGATGTCTACTTGGTGGAGAGGGTGGAGTAGATGGATTGTTTCCGGCTGATCGATGGCCTCCGTCCAGAGCGTCATTATTC
The DNA here is from genome assembly GCA_023614405.1 of Avena insularis. Lineage (NCBI taxonomy): Eukaryota > Viridiplantae > Streptophyta > Magnoliopsida > Poales > Poaceae > Avena > Avena insularis. The sequence goes on from CM042692.1 coordinate 274,462,272, forward strand.
CGGTTCCGGTGAGGATCTTCATTACGATGAGCCCCCTGCCGGCTTGACTCAGCACGGTGTCCGTCGTTCCTTCGTCCGTCAGCCGAACGACTTGTATGTCTAGGAGGTGGCATTCTTTGACGGCCCTCCTCCCGACGTTTCTCTTTGTCTTATTCCTTGCGATCATTCGACTCTCGCCGGGGAGGATTCTTTGGAATTAGTGCAGCAATTGCCTCTTGCTCCGCAGTTGGAGTAACATTGCGCCAGTCACGTGCAGCTTTGTGATGCTATGTCAACACCCGGATTTTTAATTCCAGATGCCTGTTATGCCATACATCGCAATCCCAGGATTACCATTTTTGCGAGACATAACAGATTGGATATCACAGTACATCATCCATTACAAACCATAATAAGGTCTTACACAAATAAAGGATCTCATGATCTAATCTTAGTACAAACAAGTAGTAGAATAAATAGTGTAGCGATGGGCTCCATCTTCAGTGTCACATGCAATGCTAACGATGGGAGATGATCCTAGTTGTCGTAGTCGTCCTATTGTCCTCCTTCAGGGTAGTCCTCCTCATAGTCTGGCCACGGGAATAGCCAGGGACAAAAGCCGTGAGTACTCTTTAAGTACTCGAAAACTATCACTAACAAGTAAGGTAGTTCTAGTAGGAATGCTAAGTTCTAAGTTTATATGTAAATTTAAGTTTGAAACCTAAGCTGAGTTCAGAAACAAAGAAAGATAAAATAAAGTTTGAAATCACAACTCTGTGGTGGTCATAGTCACAACTCTGTGGTGGTCAAGTCATGTCACCATTCATTTCATAAGTCATTTTGAAAACATCTGACAACGGAACAGTATGGCCACTCCAACTATCCATAACCGCGGACGCGGCTATTCGAATAGTTTGACACTCTATAGAGGTGGTACACTTTCACCACAAAATTCGATACATCTGTTAGGGATAACCCTGAATCAACATTCTTAGTATGTAGATAATCAAACGTCACCTTTTCTTTACACACTCTAGTATAAGCACCTCTCCTTTGAGCTTGGCCTCCGAGCCATGGCCATCTACCATCCTGGGCACTACGTAGGTGTACAACATTGAGAGGTAGCCTCAGCTCAAACCTCTCCCGCGAGGGAACTAATACTAATGCATATAAACTTCCGGCTAAGCCTTACCCAATTCAGGTATTGTGGTTGTACGGTAAAATTGGAATGGCATCGCATCCGAACCCAACCATCAGTTTTTTATAAAAGGGCTAAGGCTCATGCCTTAACATTTTCATCATCATCATAAACTATTTGTGTTTGTCAACACATGTCAAAACATCTCAATAGAATGACTCATCATTCCAAGTTTTTCACAAGTCATTTTCACCAAGTATTTCCATCTAAAGTGATCAAGTTTTTGGTTTAGCTCTAATCACTAAGTTAAGAGTGTTCACTAATGTGGGATGCTAATATCAATCTTATGCCATAGAATGACATCTAAGTCTAACTAGATAGGTCAAGTTTTATATTCTTTATGCTATCTATAAACAAGTAAGAAACTTTGGTAAAGTAAAAGAAAGTAAAGCTTGTAAATAAAACTTGGAGTAGGTATAAGTCAAAAGATATAACCAAAGCATGCCTAATGCATCTTGCTTAGGTTATCTTGCTTAATTATAGCTTGCTAACTATAACTTGCCTTTATCGTCTATAAATACATACGGAATACACAATCACCAAATAATACTTAACTAGTCTACTTAGCACACTAAGGCACACATTTGATGATCTAGTATCATCACAATCATCACAAGATTTTAATGAACTAGTTTCATTTATTTTATTTGAGAAAAGTAATTTCTACTCACTGAAATTAACTAAGATTTAATATTCTCCAATTAAAATATGGGATCATGTGGACACATGTCATCACCACATATTATAATACATGGGAATGTGATTTAAATGTTGGATCACATTTTAATAAGTTTAAGTTCACTATTTAATGATTTAAAGTGACTAGAAATTCCTATATAGCATTATTTTGGTACTAGTCCAATATCACTACATGCAAACCTTAATATTATTACATATTTAGATAGGTATATTCAAATGTGATTTTTTAGAGGTGGAATCAACTCAAAAGCTATTATGGTTGATTTTAGAAAAATGTTTGAATGTGAAAAAGCTTCTATCTTGTTATTTTTTCTAGGAGCGATCTATAACTCTAATTGAATTAAATCCAACGGGTTTCGATAGATATTTAAATTATCTTTCCAACAAAATTGGAATCAGTCAATTTGGTTTAGTAGATCTTTCTGAAATGATTATCAAACTATAGGACAAAAACTAGTTTACTTCTAAAAAGAAAAAGATTTATTTGAATCTGTTGGGTTGCGGGAACACTAATGGGCCGGCCCGGTTTCACTCCACGGTGCTGAGGACAACTGACAGGGGGTCCCGCCTGTCTGTGGCTCTTTAAACGCGAAGCGGTACGGGGCAACGTGGACGGCAGGATTAGAACTAGGATCTACGGCTCACGTTCATCGTTGACGACAGACATGTCGCCGGCGAGGTGGAACCCTAGCGTCTCGGTGGGGGTGTAGTGGGGGCATTCTAGGGCTCCAGCGAGTGTGGCAATGGGGGGCGATTGAACAAGGAGATGATGGCGGACTCAGGCGAGGTCGCGGCAGCTCCAGGGCTGGACGAAATCGACGGGGGCGTCTCCTCCTCTGTTGCGGCTAACTCCGGCTCAATTCTAGTGACTGGCTGCTTGAGCTGCTCCGGCGAGAGGTGGGGAATGATCAGTGCTGGGAGGGAAGTGTGGCAAATGAGGCTGGGGTGGCCTCCTGATATAGGCTCGTCGAGGGGACCGAGAGGACGACGGCGAGCTCGTTGGTGACGATGGCACATGGTGCTATAGGCATGGGCTGGGTAGGCGGACAGTGGGCGGTTCTCTGGTGGTCAGCTACGGCTTAATGGCGATGCTAGGGGCAGTGGCTAACGGTCGGGCGCGTCTCACGCTCTGAGCAGTAGAGGCGGTGCTCGACACGGCGGGCGGCGGCTACTGGCCGCGCGGCGGGAAGGGGGCGTGTCTGGCGGGGTTCTACGGTCAATGCGGAGCAGCGCGCGCGGGCTATGGTCGAGGGGCGGCGTGTGCTGGCCTGCCTGGGATGGCGCTCTAGCATGTGCTGGCATGGCGCAGAGGCTTAGTGTGGGCCTTTTTCTCGGTGGTCCAGGGCGTGGCAGTGCTCGGGGAAGGGACAAGGGACGGCGGTGTGATCACGCCTACCTCCCTGGTGCGGCGGAGAGGGGCTGGTGGTCTCCTGCGAGTTGTCCGTGCTCGACCGGCGGGCGTGGCTTCGGGGTGGCTCTGCACTGTGGCTAGGGACTAGGGAGTGGCTGGTTTAGGACCTGGTTAGAACAAGGGGAGATAAGGGGACCAAAATTTGCCCAAAAACTCGACATTGCATTGATCATCAAATAGTAATAGTTGGGCAGAAATTGTGTGCATGCCACCTGTTCGACATAATGGCCGCATGAAACAAACTTTCAAATTTTGAAATGATTTTTGGTGGAGTTGTTGATCTTATGCTTGAACATCTCTGGTTGCTATGATTTGTCAAGTTGAAGTCATTTGAATGGTTTTTGAAAAAGTGGGATCTAGACATATGAAATAGATTCCATTTTCAATTGCCATTTTAAATTAGGGTTTAAATGTTTTTGCAAGATCACAAGGTGGGCCTTGGTACATCTTTAATTGTACTAGCAAGGGATGCAAAGATCCATAATTGTTTCTGTTTGAATTTGAGTGCTAGGAACAGCCAAAGTGGCTTAGTTGATTAAAATGGCAAAAGTGACCATTTCCATGTATTAATTCTTTTTGATTTCTTTTTCTTTTGATTTTGCTTGGGAATGATCTAGATGATGTGGAATTCATGTTAGAATCATTTTACAACCATTAGAACAAACAATCATGGCAATTCAAAATAATTCCTATCTAACGCAACACACATATGCATGCTTAAATATTTAAATGAGAAAAGTTTTTGTTAACCCTAAATTGGGTGATTTGGATCTTGATAACTTGGATTAAAGATTTGGGATGTTACATGCTGTCCTAAAGATCCGATTCTTGAGTAGTTGACTTCCCGATGGTCGGAAGGTGATGCTGTTCCGGAGCGCATTGGGGTCTTACGTCATTCTAGGCTGGATCCGTGCTGCATTGGTCAGATTGGGAGACCAGTTTTCCACTTCCGGACAGGGCGGCCATCTGCTGCTCTAGACCCTTGTTGAGTAGTTTAATGCCCAATCGAATCTGCTTTAGGCCTGGATTATTTGCTAGGATTTCTCGAGCCACAACAGTGTGTTGCACTGGTGTTGGATACGCCCAGTCTCCCTTGCTGTCAAGTCGAGGCATCCCATGGTCTCCTCCAAAGAGGACTTTGTGAATTTTTGGGAATTGGTCGTCACGAGTATGACGTTTCCGAGTCTTCTCATGCTGCCGAGAGATGTACCTCTCTACAGTTGCCATGCGTTTCTTTTCTTCCTCAATGTTTTTGGCCTCATCAAGGAGTACATGGCGACGCGCTTCTAGGGCCTGGGCCCTTTCATCTAGCTCTTCAGTAGTATGTTCTGCAGCTATAGGAATAGGTGTGGTTAGTGCAGCATCGATGAGTTTACGCACACCTTCGGTGATCACGTGTCCATCCACCGACTCTTCTCTGGGCTCTTTTGGGATAAGTGCTCCATCCGAGTCTTCCTTGTATTCCTCGGAAATCACCTCCTCTGTTGGAAGTTCCTTTGTTGGGGTCTTGTTCTTCTTCTTTGCCTTCTTGGCAGCACCGGTAGCAAAGACGGCTTTGGGTCCGTTTCCCGGAGTCAAGCTTCGGTACTTTTGGACATCTGGAGCTCGGGATTATCTCCAATGTCCATATCATCCTATGCTTTGGGAGAGTTTTGCTCGGATCCTTCATCCATGGCTTCTCTTTCTTCTGCAGCTTTGGAGTTGTACTCCTCTTCATACTCTATGGAGAACTTTTAGAAATCCGCCGACGTCATCGAGTCATCCGAAGATGTGAGTAAGTCGGTGTTTGTTCCAATCGTCTCCAGCACAGAGTCGGTGTTGTCTCTAGCATCGACATAGCCGGATCTAGAACCAACGTATCCGACGAAGTGCGACGTGTGGGTCGTAAGGTAGTTGCGGCTTTGCTTGTGGGCTTCCTCGAAGATCCTAATGGTTTCGAGAACCTCATCCACGCGTGCGTCTTGCATCATCATGCGCCTCAACGTGTGCCTCAGGAACGGTTGATCTGTTCCGGCATTGGCTGGTCCAGAACCAAGGTTGTTGTTGCGATCCTCCTGGATTTTGACTTCAGCGGGTGGATCAATCTGGGATTCGGCCCCGCTAGGGAGATCTACTCCAGATTCGATTTGAACCGCAAGGTCTGCTTCAGGCTCGGATTTCTCCACTATCTCTTCAACGGGTGCGGGCTAGGTGGTATTATGGTTTTTTGAGATCTAGAACTCTGCCGCCTCTGCGGACAAAGGGGACCCAGAAGTTTCTTCTGCCTCTATCATCACCACGAGGGTGCGTGGGACAGGTTTAGCGAATCCGATGTACACATCGATCTCGCCGAAAGACATGATGGTGTAGGCAGTCATGGTTTCCCTAGCTGGAATCCAAGTCTCGTCGAGAACGATGAGAGGGACGTCACTGGCGTAGAGGATGCGACTGACGGTGATAGTCTCGCCGATTCCGATTATTCTAGATTCCGCTCGGAACGCAGATGTGAAGCTCACTTTCCCCACGGTGGGCGCCAAATTTCGTCGGATTGATGACAAGTGCGCCATGAGGGGGTCCTCGAGGCATGTGTAAGAGAGGGGTGTGAGATGTACGGTGTTTCGGGACGGTGAGCACACAAGTTTACCCAGGTTCAAATCCGCCGGCTTTGGACGGATCCTACTCCTGCTAGCAATCCAGTAATACGGTAGAGCCGAAATATGGGTTACAAGGGTTTTGCCTGTGCGAGTTGAGATTGTAGACTATTGTGAGGGTTATCAGGTGATGCCCTAAAGGCTCTCCCTAGGACGGCTTGTATAGATATCCGGCCTAGGGTTTACAGGAGAGATCTATCTGGCTACGACTAAGAGTCGGTTATAGAGTACATCTTGAACTACAAGTAACACTATGGGCCTATGTTGGTAAGTCTTCCGGGCCTTCTCATAGCCAGACTAGACTCCATCTCTTCTCCTTGACTGGGTCACCCGTGAAGCAAAACTCTAACCCGAAGTGCGCCACCCTGGTCAGTGAGGTACAGTGAGGATACCCGGAAAGTATATCCCCAACACTCTTCAAAAAGTTGCGTCACGAAACTTGATTGATTGTGATATGGTGTGGGCCTCATCTTTTTTTGCACCGCTGCATCTCAGACTATAAGTATAATCATTGCATGAAATCTTACACGGGAAGGAAGGAGAAATGGAGAGGATAGTGGATGGATGGTGAGAGGGGGGTGAAGGAGAGAGAAAATCTACTACGTAGTAGTATGTGTAGTAGTACCGCGGGTCACGACCCATCGTAATATGTACTAACTTTTAGCCGAAGTTAGATAGGAACCATGGGCAACTACAGTATGTGCGAAACCATTGTCTTATGGCATTCTAAACCATATTATTTGGACTTTCTTCACAAAAAAACATCACCATCCTCACTGGGAAATTGAAATTCTTTTTTTCCTAATTGTTGGAAACTCCCACATGCAACAATGCTTACTACACGAAGATGCACCCATCTACCAAACTATCGTGGGAACTCTATCAAATTGTAAACTATGATGTCAATATGGCCTTGATGACCTTGGTCGTTCGGGTTGAAATAAACCAGATAGTGTCCATACACATGGTAGGACAGTATTGTGAAGCTATTTTTCCAAAACTTATCTAGTCCCATGATTACAGTTTTCATGGCACGTGGTGCACAAGACATGATAGGACATCATGAGTAAAACTTTTTTTTGGTTTTCATTTATTCATGTGATCAATCTTCAAAACAGGTTCAAAATTTCCTTCCCTCCTGATGTTTGGCTGATCTTTTGAATAACCTTCCATCTCGTTGTTTGGGAAGCAAGTGAAAATTTCAAAAACCGGAAAACTTTGAATTTTTGTGCTACCAAGGACCAAAGTGGTTTCCTTCCTATGTACTCCTCGTCCCTACTCCACACCAATGCGTGGTTGCCGAACACGCCAGAGACACAGAGCCGCCGCACCAAGGCACACGTGCGCAGTGCCACGCTGTGGACGAGGGGAGAGAGATCAGCCGGACTGGTGCACGAGGGGAAAGGGGAGGAGAGGTGGAGCATAGGGAAGGAGAGAGAAAACACACGATTTGTTTTGCGTGCATAGGTCCTGAAATTTACTACTAGTAGAGTGTACATTGTAAGTCCGCAGGAGTACCGCGTGTCAGAAACCCATCATAATAACTTTGCTCTGACATGGAACCACCTTCAACTTCTCTTCGCTGCTGCCCTCTTCCCCTGCCAATGTTTTATTCTCTTAGCATGTACAGCGCGTGGACAGAGGTGACCATATGTCTAAGAAAAGAAATATACGACTCCCACATTGTGTAAAAAATCACACCTTAATAAGGCTCAGATAGTAAACGTATGACATATCATCGCTATATAAAATTATAATTGGTAAAGCACAAAAAAATATAAATTTGATCAACATCTATAAAGTATGGGTGTATATTTGGTCCTTGTACTTTGTATCATCATGTGTAGAAGTCAAAGATTATTCGCTACCTAACACTTCAAATTTTTGGTAACATGGTCTAGAGAAACGAGGGAGAAGATTCTAGTATGATGGAGAAGTGTGTTTGGAGAGGTTTATGCATAGTGCATTCATTGTGTTCAAGACTATCAATAGAATCTTCTAGATGCTAGAATGGAAAAGAAGATCTAGCGGCTAGAAATTCTGGGATTCGCGAGTCTTGATCCAACGGTCAACATTCAAAGTTATCCGTACACTATATAGTGGTAGGATAAGATAAGATAAGATAAGATAAGATCATGTAGAAGTCAATGATTATTAGCTACAAGGGAGAAGATTATAGTATGATGGAGAAGTGTGTTTTTAGGTTTGTGCATAGCATTCATCATGCCTAAGACTATCAATAGAATCTTCTAGATGCTAGAATGGAAAAGAAGATCCAACGGCTAGAAATGCTGGGATTCACGAGTCTTGATCCAACGGTCAACATTCAAAGTTATCCGTACACTATATAGTGGTAAGATAACATAAGATAAGATAAGATACTAGTAAGTTGCACGTGCCCTACACATGAGGCTTAGATAATTGACGTCTAGCGTATCATCACTATATAAAATTATAATAGGTAAAGTGGAAAAATATAAATTTGATCAACATCTATAAAGTATGGCAGTATATTTGGTTCTTATACTTTGTATCATCATGTGTAGAAGTCAAAGATTATTAGCTACCTAACACTTGAAATTTTTGGTAACATGGTCTAGAGAAACGAGGGAGAAGATTCAAGTATGATGGAGAAGTGTGTTTTGAGATGTTTATGCATAGTGCATTCATTGTGTTCAAGACTATCAATAGAATCTTCTAGATTCTAGAATGGAAAAGAAGATCGAATGGCTAGAAATGTTCGAATTCATGAGTCTCGATCCAGTGGTCAATATTCAAAGTTACTTGTACACTATATAGTGGTAAGATAAGATGTCTAAAAACATGGCTTGTGGCATTCAGATCCATTACTCTTCAGACTGTCTTTATAGAAAGTAACAATTTCTTCATCACTCGGAAAATTAAGAATGATATTTCCTGATATTTGGAAACTCACATCGACGACATTGTTTACTACAAGAAGATGCACCCGTCTACATCCGAAAAGAAAATTAATTCAAGACCAATCTATCGCATTTACTTGTTGCTCAAGTTTGATCTAATTTCGTTAAATTTTCAAGATGCAAAATCTTAGCAAGAAGTTGAACTTGTTGTAAAAACTATCGGTGGTGGTTTGTGACATATTAAATCATCCCCGAATGGTTACCTCCAAAAAACGTAAAACTTTCAATGCAACATACAATTTACTTGTAGTTCAAAATTGAACTAACTTAAATAAATCCACATAAAATCAATTTCAAGTGGGCAAAGTTAGCTATAGGAATAAGTTTGAAAACTCATAAAACATGGGAATCATAAGTACAACATGAGGGTCCATCATATATGTCTGAAAGCTTGGCTTGTGGCATTCAGGTCCATATCCTTCAGACTTTGTTTACGAAAACAAACAATAATGTCATCATCACTCGGAAAGTTGAGAATGTTCTTTCCTGGTAGTTGGAAACTCACACTAGCGATACTGATTACTACAAGAAGATGCATCCATCTACCTCCAAAGAGACATTTAATTAAATAAAATCAACCAGGCTTACTTGTAGCTCAAGTTTGAGCTAATTTTTTGTAAATTGTCATGATGCAAAATCTTAATTATAAAGGAGTTAAAAAAACTATTGTCAAAACTCTCGGTTGTTTTTTGATATATTAACTGAGCCCCCAATGGGTACACTTCCAAAAGTTTTTCGTAATTCTTTAGAAGCAACCTACAATAATTTAGTTGTTATAGTTCAAGTTTGGCCAAATTTCGATAAATATAGGCATGAAGTCATTCAAGTGGGGCAAAGTTAAGTAGCTATATAGGCAGTTTGAAAACTCAGAAAACATGGGAATCGTCAGTAAAACACGCTGGTCCACTTAATATTTCTAAACGCTTGGCTTATGGCATTGAGATCCATATTCTTCAGACTTTCTTTACATAAAAGAACCATCTCATCATCACTCGGAAAACTGAGGATTTTCTTTCCTCATAGTTAGAAACTCACACCGACGACATTGTTTACTAGAAGAAGATGCACCCATCTACCTATGAAAATACATTTAATTCAAGAGCAACCTATAGCGCTTACTTGTAGCTCAAGTTTGATCTAATTTTGCTAAATCGACAAGAAGTCACTGAAGTGTTCAAAGTTTGCTAGGAAGCTTGAAAAATACTAGTACTAAAAACTTTGGCATTACATATAAGAACCAATTGGTCCAATTTGTGTGATAATTGGGGTGGTTGCATTTTCTTTTAACTATGGTAGGTACCGTAGGAGAGAGGTGCTTGAGAGTTAACACGATTGATGGATGTACAACTTACATCAAGGACCTCATAAAAAATGAAAATTGCATCCAACTCCATCCATTTAACATAATGACTCTAAAACTGAATAATGAAGTGTGTGTGTTTTGTGGTTTGCGCATACTAGCGTTCATCGTGTTAAAGACTATCAATAGAATCTTTCTCGATGCTAAGGGAAAAATATAAGATCTAACGGTTAGCAATGTTTGGATTTGCCAGTCTTGATCTAGTGGTCAATGTTCGAAGTTAATTCGTACACTATACAATGGGAGTATGGTACTGTAAGAGATAAGACAAGATAAAGATAAGATAAGAAGTACCATGAATGGTCGATCTAATGGTTGGTCTCGTAGGAGCGAGGTGCTTGAGAGTGAAGACGGTTAGTGGAAGTACAAGTAACATCTAGGACCTCATAAAAAATGCAAATTGCATCCAAGTCCATGGATGCATTTAGCACAAGGACCCTAAAACTGAGCAATGAAGTGTGTGTTTTGAGGTTTGTGCGTACTAGCATCCATTGTGCTAAAGACTATCGGTCGAATCTTTCTCGATGCTAATAATGGAAATGAAGATCCAACGGTTAGCAAAGTGTGGATTTGCCAGTCTTGATCCAATTGGCAATGTTCATAGTTTGGATTTGCCAGTCTTGATCCAACGGTCAATGTTCAAAACCGGTTCAAAATTGTCTTCTCTCTTGATGTTTGGCTGATCTTTTGAATAACCTTCACTCCCGATGTTTGGGAAGCAAGTGAAAATTTCAAAAACCGAAAAACTTTGAATTTTTGTGCCGCCAAGGACCAAAGTGGTTTCCTTCCTATGTACTCCTCGTCCCTACTCCACACCAACACGTGGCTGCCGAACACGCTATGGACGAGGGGAGAGAGATCAACTGGACTGGCACGAAAGGGGAAAGGGGAGGAGAGATGGAGCATAGGGAAGGAGAGAGAAAACACACGATTTTTTTTGCATACATAGGTCCTGAAATTTACTACTAGTAGAGTGTACACTGTAAGGCCGCAGGACTACCTTGTGTCAGAAACCCATCATAACTTTGCTATGACATGGAACCGCCTTCAACTTCTCTTCGCTGTTACCCTCTTCCCTTGCCAATGTTTTATTCTCTCATCATGTATAATGCATGGATAGAGGTGACCATATGTCTAAGCAAAGAAATATACTACTCCCACAGTGTGTAAAAAAGCACACCTTAATAAGGCTCAGATAGTAAACGTATGACATATCATCACTATATAAAATTATAATTGGTAAAGCACAAAAAATTATAAATTTGATCAACATTTATAAAGTATGGGTGTATATTTGGTCCTTGTACTTTGTATCATCATGTGTAGAAGTCAAAGATTATTAGCTACCTAACACTTCAAATTTTTGGTAACATGGTCTAGAGAAATGAGGGAGAAGATTCTAGTATGATGGAGAAGTGTGTTTTGAGAGGTTTATGCATAGTGCATTCATTGTGTTCAAGACTATCAATAGAATCTTCTAGATGCTAGAATGGAAAAGAAGATCCAACGGCTAGAAATGCTGGGATTCGCGAGTCTTGATCCAACGGTCAACATTCAAAGTTATCCGTACACTATATAATGGTAAGATAAGATAAGATAAGATCATGTAGAAGTCAACGATTATTAGCTACGCGGGAGAAGATTCTAGTATGATGGAGAAGTGTGTTTTGAGGTTTGTGCATAGAATTCATTATGCCGAAGACTATCAATAGAATCTTCTACATGCTAGAATGGAAAAGAAGATCCAATAGCTGGATATGTTGGGATTCACAGACTTGATCCAATGGTCAATATTCAAAGTTATCTGTACACTATATAGTTGTAAGATAAGATAAGATATCACTATCTCTACTACTATAGTGGGGCAGTTTTGAATTGGATCCATAGCACCAATCTCGACCGTTGGGCTGTTGGTTCCAATGGTTTAGAGAAGCTCGATTCGTGTTGAATAGTACCTAGAGAAAAATCCACCATGCATGTTCTAGAACCATCATGTCACCACCCCCAAAATTTCATAGCACAGTAGACTGTATTCTCTCTACCTACTACAATAGTGGAGCAGTTTTGAATTGGATCCTTAGCACTAATCATGACCGTTGGGCTATTAGATCCAATGGTTTAGAGCAACTGGATTCGTGTTGAATAATACTCCCTCCGCTAAAATATAAGGCGCCTAAGGATTAGTCAAAAGAGAACATTTTTTAAGTTTGACCATGCTTATACACAAAAATATAAAAAATTAGAATACTAAATTAATATCAGTAGATTCGCCATAAAGTATATTTTCTTAATATGTCCATTCAATATTGTAGATGTAGATATTTATTTCTAAATATTTGGTCAACGTTAGTAAGGTTTGACTTTTGACCAATCCTTAGGCGCCTTATATTTTGGTACGGAACGAGGGAGTACAGACCTAGAGAAAACTCCACCATGTTCTAGAACCATCATGTCACCACCCCCAAAATGCATAAATTAAGTCTATTAATAATAACTATCCTCACATATTGAGAATACAACCTACTGTGGTTTGAAATATTGGGGTTGGTGACATGATGGTTCTGGAACATTGTGGAGTTTGCTCTAGGTACTATTCAACACAAATCTAGCTGCTCTGAACCATTGGACCTGATAGCCCAACTGTCAAGATTGGTGCTATATATGGATCCAATTCAAAACCGCTCCATTATAGTAGTAGATATAGATAAAAAAGCACACCTTAAGAAGGCCTACTACGTGGCATCCGCTAAGGTTCAACTTATACATAGTGGAAACTATAAAGTATCTTTAAGCCTACGGTGCACCTCAAGCTTCTGTTTTGACCATAGAGAATAGAAAAATCATTTCCCCCTATCCTTATTTCATTTGATCATTTTCAAATGGGGTTCAAAATTTTCAAGAGGCAAAATCTTAGTAGCTATAAGTTAAATAGTCTCAAATGATATATTAATTGAACGCTCGATGGGTACCCCCAAATTTTTTTTACATAAAACTTTCAAACCAAGCAACAATTTATTGCTTGTAGTTCAAATTTGACCTTTTATTCTGATACATCGACATAAAGTCATTCAACAAGTGGAAGGGGTCTGCTAGGAACCTTGAAAACTCATAAAACATGGGAATCGTAAGTAAAACACATTGCTCCACCTAGCTAATATGTCTAGAACCTTGGCTTATGGCATTGAGATCCATATTCTTTGGACTTTGTTTACGGAAAAGAATCATCTCGTCATCACTCAGAAAACTGAGAATTTTCTTTCCTGATTGTTGGAAACTCACACCGACGACATTGCACACATCTACCTCCTAAAACACAAATAATTCAAGAGCAATCTATCACACTTACTTGTAGCTAAAGTTTGACTTAATTTTGTTAAATTGATAAGAAGTCACCAAAATGCGCAAAGTTAGCTAGGAATCCTATTACTAAATCCTTGGGTATGACGTATAAGAAACCGTGGTCCATTTTGTGTGATAATTGGGCGGTTGCATTTTCTTTTAACCTTGGTAGGTCTCGTAGCAGCGAGGTTCTTGAGAGTTAACATGGTCGATGGAAGTACGTACAACTTGCATCAAGGACCTCATAAAGAATGAAAATTGCATCCAAGTCCATGCATGGATTTAGCACAAGGTCCCTGAAACTGAGCAATGAAGTACTGTGTTTTGAGGTTTGCGCATACTAGCGTTCATCGTCCTAGAGACTATCAGTAGAACCTTTCTAGATGCTAAGAATGGAAAAGAAGGTCCAATGGTTAGCAATGTTTGGATTTGTCAATCTTGATCCAACTGTTAATGTTCAAAGTTAATCTCTACAATATATGTAGTGGTATGGTATTGTAAGAGATAAGAGACAAGATAAAGATAAGATAAGAAGTACTACGAATGGCCGATCTAATGGTAGGTCTCGTAAGAGCGAGGTGCTTGAGAGTTAAAACGGTCGGTGTAAGTACAAGTTACATTAAGGACCTCATAAAAATGAAAATTGCATCCAACAAGCCCGTGCATTTAGCACAAGGACCCTTAAACCGAGTATTGAAGTACTATGTGTTTTGAGGTTTGTGCATAATAGTGTTCATCGTGCTAAAGACTATCAGTAGAATCTTTCTAGATGCTAAGAATGGAAAAGAAGATCCAACGGTTAACAATGTTTGGATTTGCCAGTCTTGATCTAATGGTACTATGTGTTTTGAGGTTTGTGCATACTACTGTTCATCGTGCTAAACACTATCAGTAAAATCTTTCTAGATGCTAAGAATGGAAAAGAAGATCCAACGGTTAGCAATGTTTGGATATGCCAGTCTTGATCCAACGGTCAATGTTCAAATAAGTTAATCCCTACACTATGTAGTTGTGGTATGCATGGTATTATAAGAGATAAGAGACAAGATAAAGGTAAGATAAGAAGTACTACAACTGGCTGATCTAATGGTAGGTCTCGTAGGAGCGAGGTGCTTTGAGAGTTAGCACTATGGGTAGAATTACAATTTACATCAAGGACGTCATAAAAAATGAAAATTGCATCCAAGTACATGCATTTTGCACAAGGACGACCCTGAAGCTAAGCAATGAAGTTTGTGTTTTGAGCTAGAGGTTTGCGTATACTAGCGGTTATCGTGCTAAAGACTATTAGTAGAATCTTTCTAGATGCTAAGAATGGAAAAGAAGATCCAATGGTTAGCAATGTTTGGATTTGCCAGTCTTGATCCAACAGTCAATGTTCAAAGTTAATCCGTACACTATATGTAGTGCGTGGTATGTTACGGTATTGTAAGAGATAAGACAAGATAAAAATAAGATAATAAGAAGTACTACGAATGGCCGATCTAATGGTTGGTCTAGTAGGTTTGATGTGCTTGAGAGTGAACACGGTCAATGGAAGTACAAGTTACATATCAAGGACCTCATAAAAATGAAAATTGCATCCAAGTCCATGCATTTAGCACAAGGACCCTAAAACTGAGCAATGAAGTGTGTGTTTTGAGGTTTGTGCATACTAGCGTTCATCGTTCTCATCAAGACTATTAGTAGAATCTTTTTATATGCTAGGAATGGAAAAGAAGATCCAACAGTTAGCAAAATGTTTGGATTTGCGAGTCTTTATCCAACTTGTCGTCAAAACTCTCATTGGATGGTTTCTCATATATTAATTGTGACCCCCGATGGGTACCTCCAAAAGCTTTTTCGTAGAACTTTCACAGTAACCTAAAATTTACTTATACTAGTTCAAATCTGACCTATTTTCAATAAATCGACATAAATTCATTCAAGTGGGTGGAGTTAGGTAGGCTATTTTGAATTGGATCCATAGAACCAATCGTGACCGTTGGGCTATTAGATCCAATGGTTCAGAGTAGTTGGATTCGTGTTGAACAGTATCTAGAGCAAACTCCACCATGTTCTAGATAGTTATTATTAATATACTTAATGTATGCCTTTTTCTCTAACAAGACTATTGGTTAATAACAACTTAATGCTCGTTAAATCACATTTCATACAGTATATACGAGTGTGGCACGTGCCTATGTGTGTATGTGTGTGTGTGTGCGTGTGAAAACTTTGGCTTGTGGCATTTATTTAGATCAATATTCTTCAGACTTCCTTTACGGGAGAGAATAATCATGACATCACTCAGAAAATTGAGAATGTCCTTTCCAGCTAGTTGGAAACTCACACCGACGGCATTGTTTACTACAAGAAGATGCACCCATCTACCTCTTAAAAGACATTTAATTCAAGAGCAGTCTATCATGCTTACTTGTAGCTCAAGTCTAACTTAATTTCATTAAATTGATGCTAAATCTTAGCAAGAAGTTGAATCGTACCTATATATCATCAAACCTCTTGGTGGTTTCCCATATATTAATTGACCCCTCCCCCCGATATATATGGGTACCTCCAAGAGAGATGTTTCGTCAAACTTCCAAAGCAACCTACAATTTACTTGTGGTAGTTCAATTTGTACCTAATAATTTCGATAAATCAGCATAAAATCAATCAAGTGGGCGAAGTTAGCTAGGAAGTTTGAGAACTCATAAAACATGGGAAATCGTAAGTACAACATGTTGGTCCACAATATATGTCTAAAAACTTGCCTCGTGTGTCATTCAGATCCATATTCTTCAGACTTGCTTTACAGGAAAGAACAATATCGTCATCACACTCGGAAAATTGAGAATGTTCTTTCCTAAGATAGTAGGAAACTCATAGTGATGGAATTGTTTACTATAACAAGATGCACCTATAGACCTCCGAAGAGACATTTAATTCAAGAGCAATCTATATCGCGCTTACTTGTAGCTCAAGTTTGACCTAATTTCGTTAAATTGTCAAGATACAAAATCTATCTTAGCAAGAAATTTAAACCTATTGGTACAACTCTTGGTGTTTTGCGATATATTAATTGACCCCTCGATGGGTACTTCCAAAAGCTTTTTCGAAAAACTTTCAAAGAAACCTACAATTTTCTTAGACACGAGGCTAGTAAATTTCGAAGCTACGTCTAGTAAGGACGTGTGTAGTGTCTAGAAGTAGCTATGAAAACAACTTTTGGTCCAGTGTTGAGGACTGAAGTGGGTCCACACAACCATGCAAAAAAGAAAAACAGACTGTTATCCACAGAATAGTGGGACCTCCCAATTGATTCTCTTAGACATAAGTCTAGCACTAGAATTAACTTGAAGAATCTTTTTGTTAGCACTACCCACTCCACCATTAAGATATATGTTTAAGACTTGACATCGTGCTTGCTTTGATGTCTGGGTCCAATAGGCTCACTACCGCGGGGCCCCATTGTTATTAGTGGTCTAGTTATATCCTATAATAGCCAACGAATGTTAGCTCTAACTCTTCTAGCTCTTCCTTCTCGGTGAAGCCTCACCGTTCGGCTTTGAAGGATGATTACGAGGGCCGTAGGTGCCTATGGTGACTTCGTCAAGCTCAAGCCCCCCCACCGGATAGGCTGAAGACACAATCTTTCAGAGGTTCTCATAGAGGTAGGATGTGCGTTCATGCATTCATAGGGTGAGTGTGTGTATGCATTTGTGAGAGTGTGCATTTTGTAGTGGATTTTTGTAAAAATGAGAGAGATGGGCCTTCCGTTTGTATTAAGTTTTGCTCGGTTTTCCCAAAGTAATTGTAATGGAAACTGGTGTCTAGGGTCTATGGGCTCCCAACCGGGGGCCACATTATTAGTGGTTCAATTACATCCCATTGGGCAAACGAATATGAGCTCCAACCCCTAGCACTTCCTTCGCCACAAAGCCTCGGCGCTCGACTTTGAAGGATGGTTATTAGGGTAGTGAGAGGCGACGTTCCCGTCAATATATAGCGAGGTGCCTATGGTGACTTCGTCAAGCTCAAGCCCCGCGGGATCAGTCTCAAGATCCAGTCTTTCTGAAGTGCTCATAGGTGTAGAGTGTGTGTATCTGCATTCATAGGGGGTGAATGTGTGTACGCATTTGTGAGCGTCTCCGTTTTGTAAGGGGTTTTCGCAAAAAGAGAGGGGGGCCTTTGGTTTATTTATTGAGTTTTGATCTGTTTTCCAAAAGTACTCCATGTAATGCCAGTCAAACTAGGTGAGTGATCTTTGGGGGCCCACGGCCTCGCTAGCGCAGGCCCCAAATATCAGTGGTCGAGTTAAATCCAATATGGAGTAGTAGCCAGCGAATATGAGGACCGGCTCCCCTACCTCTTCCTTCTCCATGAAGCCTTTGCGCTAGGCTTTAAAGGCACGCTCTTTTTTCGAGCAATGTCGGCGAATTTAGTCATGTCGTTTCGGTGAACGACGGGGGGATCTTGAGGCGCAAGGTGGCCGGGTTAGGGTAAGTACGCCAGAGTTCACGGTCTCAGTTTATTTTCTCGAATTCAGCTTATGGGTTCTCTCCTTTTGAGGTTTTTCTCTATTCTGCTCGTCTCGATCGATGATGTTTCCTAGGTTCAGATGCCGGCACGGATGGTAGACGTGGAGTGGTACGGAATCATTACCGATGCGGATCTCTGGCTCTAGTGCGACTGCACCTTGGCTCCCTGTCACCGTGTTGTGTTCGAGGGAACGAACTTCAGCCGAAGGTTCTTGGGTTGCAACTACGAATGTGAGCATTGCACGTTCGTCCACTGGGTAGATATACCGCACTCACTTTCGCTGTAGCACGCGATGACCTCGAAGAGGAGGAGCAGGAGCACCACCAGATGCATGTCGAGGAGATGGCTACAGAGTTAATGGATGTCTCCAACTCACTACACTCAGTCGTAAATAGGATAGATGCTCTTAGATTTGGGTAATTAGAGCTGGCCATTAGGTTCTTAACCAAGTATGGTGTGTAATATAGATATTTAGCATGCTCATGATGCTTTTGGTGGCTGGCTGTAGATTCCACTAATAATTAAGTAATCCCCTTTTGTTTACTAGTACTCACCATCTCATAATACTGCCACGTTAAATTACACTAGGTTAATTAATATGGGAGTACTTGACAGTGTGCTTACAACCCTTCTAGAGTTTGTGGTTACTACTAATTGATCTGGTTTATGTGTTACTGCTATCTCTATCTATATACGAGTATCGCTACATTTTTGCACATTTGTGCACCTCCCCCGTCGCGCAGCTTCTTTACCCAGCAACTTCCACGTTTCCATTGCATCAGTGCAATCTCCGATGAGTCTGCAAACATCCGAATAGTTGTTTAGGTGATTGCTATCTGAAATAGTGGATCTATATGCCACATTAGGAAGTTGGGATCACCATGGATGTAGCCATGGAATTAGTTATAAGGTCCACTAAAAATAGGTAAGTATATGCTGCCAAGAAAAGTCTTTTGAGGATGGGAAGCTTACCCTGGCTTTATTTCACAGAACGGTCCTCTGCTGAACAATGTAGATGTAATTTGCTGCATATCATTCATAAATAGATTGTTGTTTGCTGGTGTCCTGCATTGCTGAGTTCTTTAAATTATATTTTTCGTTAAAAGGAAACACGCTCAACCCTTGGCATCAGATTAATGCACGTATCCTTCTTTGCATTGCAAAGTTGATGTGTTCTTTTCTAAAATTTACTGCTTTTGCTACATTTCATTTAGCATCATGCGCATGTCCCACCCATGGAGGAGGCATTATCGAGTGACAAATGTTTTTATGTATCCAGCTGCTTTGCTGGAATTTCAGTAACCTATTTTGTCCCCGAAAACATTTTTTTCAATAAAGAGCACTTTATTACTTAAAATGTCCCCTAAAATATACTGATCATTTTTGTTGCATCGTGATTTGCAGAAACAAAGTCATTCAGATCTGTTTCCACTTATTACTAAGGCCAGGACTGCTCATGTGCTAGCTAAGAAGGCAAACCCTGAAGTACGGCCCTTTTCATGTCGGTTCTATTTCCCATGTTTGGGAAATATGCCTCTATGGTTCTTTGCGATTTGCGGTACCACTGTGGAGCTTGCATGATGTGTGCTGCTGAATTTGGATTATGAAACGAGAATTTGGTTTATTTTTTTTTAAATGAGAATCTGGTTTAATTTTGGATTTGTTATCTGCAGCTTCCACCTTACTCATATAGCTCATGGCGTAATGGTGTTGGTCAGTACAAGGATTTGATAATTTCCTGTCTCCGAGAGAAATACAAAGCTCATAGTCACATGATTTCTTGCCTTCAAGAGAAAGTGAAACACCAGGACAAACAGATTAGGCGCGTGAAGGAAGAAGTGTCCACATCCACTAAGCGGATAGCTGATCTGACTGCAGGATGAAATACATCAATTTCAGTTGCTCATGATGCTGCTGTTGATTTTCAAAAGTGCGTGGCTGATAACTTAGTTCCCGAGTTTCCTGATGTGGATGGGGACGAGCTGCTTAGCTAGGTGTACGAGCTGATAATCTTTTCAATTCGGCTCTAGAAGCAGATGAAACCCTGACAGAAATTCGAGATTCTCAATGCCCATACAGTCCTGATCCTGCAGAAGATGAGGAAATCTATAAACCATATTGACCTCTCTACTTTCATTTTTGAAGGGTTTGGGTCTCTTGTGAGGATGACTATTTGTTAAGTCAGGTACTATAAATGTCTTTTTTTGCTCTGTTGGTGTGTGGTGTCCATGAATCTATATATTTGGTGTACTATGCTGACATATATATTGGACCTGGCTTTATGTGACTATATTTGGCAACAACAGTCATCTTATTCGAACTTGCGGTGGTTTTTTATCTTTCAACTTTTTCCTTCTGAGATATGTTAATGATGATGTTAATGCCAGTTGCGAGTGATTTGTTAGCATGTTTCTGGTAGTAAACCAAAACTTGTAGTTGTATATTGTGGAATTTCAGGTCAATGTTTGAACTCTAGATCTTGATGTCATAGAAAGGGCAGGCTTCTACCACCTGGAATATTTTACCCAGCAATTGATTGTATCACACGAATAAGTGCACAAACTTCATGTCTATAGGCGGGAAACTGAGAACCGCAAGTGCACAAACTTGTATCAGTCGTGTGGTTGCTACTATTAATATAGCCAGGGTTTCCCCTAAAAAAAGCGGGGTTCGCAAAAAAAATAGTGGGGCGAAAGTTATTTTCGAGTTCAAGGTAACTCAGTCATGTGCCCTCGACCCCATCGTCATCTTCTCCGCCTGGTCGCCCTGCCTCGATCAGTCCATCCCCGCCGCTCCACCATTGAACACCACCACACCGTCGTTCGCTGGTGTTGAGTGATGCTTGGAATGGGCATTGGCGGATGCATTTGCTGTGTTGGCGGATGCTTGTAAAGCAGAGGTGGATGTTGAAGCAGCTCCAGCGGATACATGTGAAGCGGATGTAGAGGCCGATGCTTGTACCGCATCGGAGTCTTGGGCAGTGTTGAGTGATGTTTGGAAAGCGGTGGAGGCGCAGTCGAAATCCTCTTCGACTGCTGCTGGAACAAATTCGGCTATGTTGGCTGCCGCTGCCAAACTGATGGATGCGTGGGATGCTAGGAATGCGTCAGCTCGTGGTTGTGCTTCTTTTGTGTCAACGGCTGTGGCTCGTCATTCATCGTTGGCGCCTTCTCCATCTGCGTAGAACTCGTCGATCCCATTGTAAGTTGTGCGTTAGATTTCGTCTCCTTGACTTCCTCCCTCTTTTGTGTATTCTGCTTTGGAGTGTTTCTGGACGAAGTGGATATTAGTTTAAACTAGTAGTATTGCGAACATAAAAATCTATTTAATCACAAACTAGTGATCCGAATGGGATGAAACTTTCATAGGATTCAAACCTAGGCACCGCTCATTTACTGATTAATTGTCCATTTTTTCGAATCATTTTACTTTTTAGTTCAAAATCTGAGCTAATTTCATACATTTGATCTAAGATGGAAGGTGGATCCTAGGGAAAGTCACCGTGAGACTTGGGTTCACCAAGTCACTGAAGCTTCGTCCGTTTTTTCTCCTCTTCTTTATGATAAAACCAGAAAATTCAGGTGGGGGCCTTTCTGTCCTCCCCGGTGACCTAAAAAAAAGTTCTTCACTCCCTTTGCCCAGTTCCGACATGCTGAAGCATTTTGTGGTGCTTTCGTACTACTCTGGTTGATTCCTTGTGCTGTTTAGCTTATTTTGTTGACACACTCTGCTTTTTAGGTAGTTTTTCAGATGGGTGCAGTTTAGGAAATTTCGATGATAAATGTTCTAGTAAAATTGTATGATTGTGGTGGTTACTTAATTCTTTTTTTAGAGTTGTGCATTGTGCTGTTTACTTAATTCTGATGATGCACTTGTGTTATTTGCATCATCCTACCAGCTTCGGTGGAAGAAGATATGCAACAATCAATGACTTGCCAGGCGAAGTATTTGGTCAGATTCTTGTCAGGCTTCCTCCGCACCCATCATGCATACTGAGGGCATCAGTCACCCAAAAATGTTGGATGGACTTCATGGGAACTAACAATTTCAAAAGGATAACCCTGTCACACAGCGGAGGAATGCCGTTACTTGGGTTTTTCACCAACAGCTCCGAGGACGCTCAATTCTTAACAGATCATTATCTTGACCAATCCATCTTCCAGAAGCTGAACAGGATGGTGGAAGTACATAAAGCCTACAAACCATATGTACTCGGATGTCGCAATTGTAGGGTGCTACTTCATTATCCGCAAGGGTCTAACATGATAAAGTCCTCGTATCCAATCAGTGGCGGAGACGTGAGTATGATAGCGGTGCAATTCTCTGTTCGAGAAATCAGGGCAATTGTCTTCACACTGTTGCAGCAATTTCTGGGTTATTTGAATAGTAACCAATGGTAACCAAGCACTGGTGCTGAGGTAATCATCAGAGTTAGGAAAATGGGAGGACTGTATTAAACCTGCTAAGATGCTGGCTAAGATTGATCGTAGACCGTCAACTCTCATAGGGGACATTTCGTACTGGCCAACAATGAACTCCAGATATCTATTTGCCTTCTATAACGTGACAACAAAACTGTGTTATATTGAGTGCCCCCATGAGACACATGATATTTTCAGACGCAATTTTTTCATCATTAAGGGGCATAATGGAGATGTTGCCCTTGCGTTTATAAGGGACTTCAGTCTAAACACATGGTCCAGTGCAAGATCATCAACATGCAAATGTGAAGCTTGGGTGCCTCATATAAAGGTTGAGTTCGATACTCTCCTTGGCCTTGAGAAATCATGGGCATATGGTGGAAAAGATGCAGTAAGGTTACTCTGTGCATTTGAGTATAGAGAAATGGTGGTTATATGGGCGAAGGAGGGAGTATTCGAATTAGATCTTAGCAACATGAATTCTAAGAAGTTCAGATCTCATAAACGTTGGTGTACTTTACATCCCTATGTTATGACACCTGGTTAGTGCAGTCATTTATGTGCAACCCATACATTTTTTTACACCTATGATTTTGCTGAACATTTTGTTCATTACTTCAGCAACCGACATGATTCAGAGTACTAAATCAAAGAAACGAAAAGGAAGTCCTGTCAGCAACACAGCTAATTCAGACTGCAACATCAAGGAGATGAAAATAACACTCGGATGAACAAGCAAGGCTTGTTTGGGAAAGCATGTGTTTACCCAGGTTATGTTATTTGGAGCTGTAGTAAAATATTTTCTTGTTTTAGTAGCTGATGGAACTGTGGCGGCACCTTTGTTTGTGCTGCAGTCACAGTGGCATGGGCTGGAATATTAGAGATAAAACATTGTTTTATATGATGAAATGGTGTTCTCTATATAGTAGAGTATGCGTGATAAAATCTTTTTTTATTTGTTCTACATATACTTTAGCTGGTCTTTGTGTTTTGATAGTATGCTATAGTAGGAGTATTTGTTTCGCAACAGGCTTTTTATTTGATCTGAATTAGTACTACCATTTAGTTAGTGCTTCCTGTAGAAGAGTCTATGCCGACATCTAAATAATTAGTAGACCTTGGCTGCACACCATTTTCACATGCTTGAATCATAGCTACTTCAGACATTTGTTTGTTGTTATGTTAAACAAACATTCTTGTATCAGGGATCTGCATTTTCATACGCATGGTAGATAATCCCTCTCCCTGACTTGGATCCCTGAAATAGAGGGAGAATGGCCTATTTTTTTAATTATTCTTTGGACAATCTCTAAATTCAAAATCACTGTCAACCGCCAAAACCTACCGCCTACCCAGTTTGAATCGGAGGCATCAGTTGATGTGAGTCTCGCCTTAAATTCCTGACCAGATGGCGTTCAAACTACACAACCTTTTTTCTAGTAATAAAAACTTGGCCGGCAGCCAAATTCAAAATCGTAACCGAGCAGGAAAATAACCCACTAATCCCGAAGCATTTTGCAGCCCCTCTGTTTCAAACATTTTCAGGCAAAATCACCCACCAAGGTAGTACCATTTTCATATTATTACATGGACCCAAGCAAATTTAAAATCTGAGTCAAGCAGCAAAATTTACCGCCAATGCTGTGTGAAAATGCAAGGTACCCAAGTTTCTGTGCAAAAAAATGTTTATGGATGATCACTTGATGTGACCCTCGGCCTTGAATTCCTGGACAGATAGCATATGGTCTACTACCTCTTTTCTATTAATAGATGGAGACTAGCCAAATTCAAAATCTCAATATCTCGGGAAAATCACCCACCTAACAAGCATTTCCCGCCCCACCGTTTCAAAAACTTTGAGCCAAAATATCCCACCGACCGGGGAGTAGCATTTTTCTATTATTATTATTAGATGGGTGCAAGCCGAATTCAAATTCTCAATCGAGCGGCAAAACCACACACTGACCTTGAAGCATTTTGCGCCCTTCCATTTCAAAAACTTTAGAATTTAAAATTCCAAATCTACCCATTGTTCAAACGACAAATGGGCATGCTAAAGTCGGTAGCTCTGGGGCACGTTCAAATTTTTTTTTCTGCTCACCTCTATGGTCCCGTTTCCCCCAGTTTTGCCCGCCGGCCCTCCCAAAAATCCCAAGCTCCTCTGTCCCATCCATAACCACCGCGCGCACCGGCTTGAGCTATGGTCTCGTGCACCACCGCACGGCCGCTTCACCGACTCTCACCCACCAGATCTAGGAGCTGCGGTGTCGTCGACCGCCCAAGCTATGGTTCCTTGCTGCCGAAAGCTACCCAACCGTACCGGATCCGCTTCACCAGTGTCCACCGTGTGTGATCTAGTTCAAAGAGTTCCGTGTTGACCGCTCTAAACCAGCTGCACGGACGCTGCCGTTCACTGCACTGGATCTACCTCAGAGACGCTCTCGTCCACCGCATTCAAGCCGACATTGACCGCCCAAGATCTACTTCCCCGATGCCAATAGCCACAGCAACCGCAGCACCCTCGGTGACCTAGACGTCACTCGCACGGTATCGACGATGCTTACACGCCTCTTCGACCAAGGTTAACTAAATCTCCAACCCGTTTTTGTTTTGTCAGCGGTATAGCAGGTTCAAGCCTGTCATAGTGAACTGCATTTTTGTAATCGTGCTAGTACATACAAGTCACTGAGCACGCATGTTCTTCGTGCTAGTACATGCAAGGTCATTAGACATGTTGGTTTGCATTCGCTGCTCTACAAATTTCACGTCATGCACATGTCTGTTATTTTGTCATGCACATGTTCTTATCTACTCCATACACCAGTAATTGCCTACTACCGTGTAATTCTTGCAAATTCTGTAGTCAGTGGAAAATATTAGTGTGGATTCCCTACTTTACAGTTGTTGAATCTATCTGGTTCGTCCTGAGATTAGTTCCTACTATTATTTCCTTTTTGGCATCGTTCTGCTATCTTGTAGTAGCCATTTAAACTCTTCGTACTAATTCGATTATACTTTTGTTGTTGCCATAATGCCATCTGCAAAAATTATAGAATAGTAGCGGGCCACAACAGTAAAAGGCTAGAACAGTGACGAGCCTGAATAGTACGGGCCGAGAAATTCCTGGACGAGGGAAGTAACAAGCCGACAAATTTACCAGGCTAGAACAGTAAAGGGCCTTTTGTTGGCCTGAACAGCTCATAACCAGAACAGTAAAAGGCCAGAACAGTAACATGCCAGGACAATAACTGACCATCTCAGAGAAGGGCCGTTAGTAGGCTCGACGATGGGCTACGATAACAGTGATGGGCTGACTGCAGGCCTTATATTTATAGGAGCAACTTGGCGCAGGCTGCTAATGGGCCGCACAGTGTTGGACCAACATGAGTCTTCTGTAGGCCGAAATTGACTCAGACCTGAAAGTTTGCGGGCCGCTGCTGGCTGCATTTTTGGGCCCATTTCAAATAGTGTAGGACAAAACAGTAACGGACTATCTTCTTATTGGGCTCCCCTTATGGGCCGGACCAGTTAGTATTTAGCAGGCCTTGGCTGGGCATCGCTTCTGCCATGGTTTGTATGGCCGTTAATGGCCGTAACATGCCGCTAACGGCGGTTACCACCTGGCAGTTCGCATGACGTCAATAGTCAGGGCGGCTGGCAAACAGATCTACGACGGAACAAGTTTTCGTGGCTGAAGGGTGCGATCCTCCATGGTCAGAAAAAACCATGGTTAATTCATTTGTGATGGGGCTTTTACTACGAAGGTCATCCGTCGCGGAAGACTCTTTGGCCACGAAAACAGGCCTTCAACCACGAAAATCGTCCATTGTAAAAGCCAACTTTTCTTCTAGTGTTTGCCCCCTCTCACCATCCATCCTCTATCCTCTCCATTTCTCCTTCCTTCCCATGTAAGCTTTCACGCAATGATTATACTTCTAGTCTAAGATGCAGCGGTATAGAAAAACATGAGGTCCACACCATATCACCGTCAATCAAGTACGATGACGCAACTTTGTGATGAGTATACGTATACTAGTAGTACAGTAGCTAGATAAGCATGTACTACTAGAGACACTTAATTTTTAACGGATGAAGTAAGAGATACCGAGTAATTCAGCAGGATCTACAAGATTAGCTTCATTTTTGGATAAAGCGGGGCGCCTCCTGAATTCTCTGGATAAAGCGGGGCACCTCCTAAGTCTGGTATAATCCTTTTTTGTTGACGGGACGAGTCTGGTACAATCTATTAATGATATTTTGGGATACTTTTCAGGGTATTAACACAACCACGACTATAAATAGACATTATAAATTGCAACAGTATGCACCCCCTTTCACCCAAAACACCCAACCTACCATTGTTGAGAACTCGATATCTCTCTATTTCTTTCCAAAATTTGGTATGACAACTCTCTCCAGAACACGTCAATTGACCTGACAAATGAGAAATACCCTGAAACTCTTCCTAGAATCCCATACTCAGTCGACGGGCCATGGATGCCGCCACTGTCTCACTCCTCTCATGAAGAAGATAGCCACTGGCAGCACTTTTTCGAAGGGACGCCACCACCCACGCCGGGTGATACATTGCAAATGTATCTATAATTTTTGATGTTCCATGCTTAGTTTTACCCACTTTCTTTTGTTTTGTTCCAACTTTGGAGTACTTTTCTTATGATTTCTTGGACTAACCTATTAACAAGAGCCACAGTGTCAGCTGCCTGTTTTCTGCTGTTTTTGGTTCCAAGAAAGTCAGAAAATGAATATTCTCAGAATTGGACAGGACAAAAGCCAAAGTGCCTATTTTTCCCGATGTCATCAAGTGCCAGAATACGAGACGGAGAGGGGCCAGGGGGCCACCACACCACCTGGCCGCGCGGCCAGGCCTGGCCCACGCGAGGGGGTGGTGTGGCCGCTCTTGGCACCCCCTCGGCCTCCCCTTCCGACTATATATTGCCCTCGGGACGTAAACCCTAAGTACTCGATCAAAAATCCACGAAAGAGTCTGTAGCCGCTGTCATCTCCATCCCTAGATCGGGAGGGCTCTGAAGCTCTTCCCGGCACCCTGCCAGAGAGGGGAATTCACCCAGGAGGCCTTCTTCATCACCATGCAAGCCTCCGGTGTGATGCGTGAGTAGTTCATCCTTGGACTACGGATCCATGTAGTAGCTAGATGGCTGGTTCTCCTCCTTTGTTCTTTCATATTTAGATCTTGTGAGCTCCGTTCATGTTGGGGGGAATAACCCCGGGTAGGGTCACTCCGGGGTATAAGGGCCGAGTTAGCCGAGGGTCGGCAAGGTCAAAGCGGATGCTGGCCGTGTCACCTCAAGGCAGGCCGGATCACGGAGTAACCCGGGCCAGGGGGGACGCCTAACGTTGTCTCATCCGACTTAAGGAGTAAGTCGGAAATGCTTGTCTAACCTATATGCAGGAATAGGAGTGGCCGGATCTACTGTGATCTGGATCCTCACTTAGCTTCTAGGAGAAGGAAGGAATCTCTCTAGTCAAAAAAGAAGGTCCGGTGCATACTGGATGAACGAATAAAGCAAGGGCATGACCACCGGATCGTGGCCGACAAGGGTCACGACGCTCACGTCGGCTGACGCGGGTGCCGTAGAGGCTATATCGCTAAAACAAGTGTGACGCGGGGGAAAAGCACCCCTGTCGGGTTACTACTTTGGGAGGGGGCATATTCTTAGGAATATGCCTCCACGTATGCCCTAGGCCAGGACCGAACCACCTCTATATAAGGGGGGGTTGGGGTTCTGGTAAGGGGGTGGGGTCTTCTTTGACTAGGAGCAAGGGGAATTCTAGTTAGTTGAGCTCTAGTGGATCTAGGGTTTCTTGGGCTAGTTGGTAGGCAAGAGTAAGAGAGTTTCTTCTTCCTCCTCTTGTCAATACAGCTCGAGGAGCACTTGTAATCTTGGAGACCGAACATCAATACAAAACTCCTGTGTAGAGAATCACTCTATTATCCCTCCCTGGATTCCCCTAGCGCATATTAGTCCCCACCATTAGCCTATCCATGGCATCTGTCGTGACACCACCATGACAGTTGGCGCCCACCGTGGGGCTAGCAGCGCTAGCAGGGGTGAAGATCCGGATGGGAAACTTCATCGGCACCGGCGAACGCATCGTCTCCGGGCTCGTTCAGCGCTTCGGAGCGCTGGACTACGTCAGCTAACGCTGCTTGCCGACGCGCTTCTTCCGCAACGGCATCTTAAATCAAGCTCGGTGCACACAAGGTCTACATTGCTATGGACGTGTCTTGCGTTCATCCGCGTCACGTCGTCGATGCAGGAGAACCACCTCATCGTGGCTCGCGGGCCAGACGCCGCTCCCGGACCATGCAGAGGTGATGATGACTATGCCAGGCTCGGGCGTGAGCAAGGATCCAGCGCCAGACCCGGAGGTAATGCCCAAGGCACCGAGGAAAGCTAGGGGTCCTCCGCTAGAGAGGCCTGAGAACATGCTGAGGGAAGCTATGGATAGCCTGGCGAACCCGGTGGCAGCAGTGGTAGATCTGGCTCAGGCACAGGCCGAGCTAGAGGAGACCCGGCAAAAGATACTGGAGGGCGCAAAGAAAATAGAAGCGGCTCAGCAGTCGTTGAACATGACGCTGCGCGAGTACGCGAAGGCAAACAAGGTTGATGTAGTAAGGGTCAAAGGGAAAAATCTCATAAGTGAGATGAACAGAGAAGGTGGTGATGGACCAGAAGGGTCAGAAAACTATCTATCTGTGGGGTTGCCGAAGTATAGTACCCCGGCGAAGAACCTCAGGGAAGCAGATGCCACGGCGTCCGAGCTAGAGGGTCTGACGGGTGAAGCCCGTCAGAGACAGCAAGACCGGGTAAACGAGCTGGTTCGGATCCTGCACAGGCAGAACGAGGAGCTGCTGAGAGGTAACCCGGATAGAGTTGGAGCTTCCAAGATCGTCCATTCGGCGATGGGTAACCCGGAGAAATCCGCTGGAGCCGCATCATCGCCTCATGGTGGCCCAAGGAGAGAAGAGGTAGTAACCTCGGCCAGACGGAACAAGCAGATCGTTCTGTACGACCCAACGCGCAAGGGAAAAGAAAAGAGATGCGGAAAACGACGATCGACGAAGTGTGAGCCGAGGTGAAGCTGGCCAAGGTAACCGACCAAGGCAATGCCGGTCAAGGAATGCTGCTAGCAATGCCGGACAATGAAACTCGGCAGGAGCGGGTCAACCGCAGCAGCGGAATGCACCAAGGCAAGAGCAAAGTGCCGGCCGTGGTATGCAACAGAGAGGAGCACAACGAGATCAAGACTGATACAATGACGGAGACTCGGATATGATGAATGCGGGATACGTAAGACCAGACTATCACGTGATAGGGTCGAGATTGGGAAGCAGAGATTTGATGTCAGATGACACCAGGCTAAAACTGGATCGCATGTATAGGTCGGAACAGATCGAATGTCAAGGTCCTCCGGGTCCAGCGTGCTTCGGACCCCGGATCATGAAGGAACCGCCAGTACCCAATTTCCAGTTACCTAGGGGCACGAAGACGTATGACGGCAGTACAAAGCCGGAGGATTGGCTGATAAACTACGCAACAACTGTGAAAATTGCAACTGGAAACTTGAGATGGGCTGTACGATATGTACCCCAAATGTTGGAGGGTCCGGCTAGGGTATGGCTAAACAATTTGCCACCCGGAAGCATCAATTGCTGGATAGATTTCGAAGAAATGTTTATCAGCAACTTCTCAAGTACATATCAGAGACCGAATAGACCGCAGACCCTAGCAATGTGCAAGCAGAGATCTAACGAAACGGGCCGTGAATTCTTGACCCGGTGGTGTACCGTGAGAAACTCGTGTGAGGGAGTCAAAGAGTCACAGGCTATAGCATGGTTCGCACAAGGGTGTAGATATGGCAGCGAGTTGTGGATGAAATTGCAAAGGAAAATGCCAGTCACGTTGGCAGAGATGATCCGGATCGCGGATTCTTATGCTTTGGGTGATCCGACTCAGCCTAGGATCACGTCGAATGAGTCAAATGAGGATTACTATCCGAGGGACAGAGACGGATCATCCTGGAGGAACGATTACCGGGGAAAAAGGAGAGACGATAGACCGGACCATCGGTATGGTTCGCAACAAGTTGCAGCCGTGAATCAAGATCAGCCCGGAGCAGGGAGCAACCAACGCCAGAAAACGGGAGGGCAATGGACTCCTCGAAACGATGGCAAGAAAACATGGACTCCGGAGCAGAAGAAGCAATGGCAAGAAAAGAAAGATCGTCCGAGGTAGACCTATGAGTTAATGTTGGACCAGCCGTGTAAATTTCACACGCCAAATCCGAACAGCACGGCGGGTCACACGGCGAGGCAATGTGAGTGGATGCGCAAGATAGAACAAGGTGGTTCGGGGAATGCTCAGGCACCCCGGAATGATCAACCTCGGCAGGAGTTACCCCGGCAGCAATTGCTTTCTGAAGCAAACACGCAGCAACTGATGTTGCCTCCCCCTCCGCCGAGGTATGTCAACAATGAGAGAAGGGATGTGGTGCATCAGGTGGAAAACCAGTCTCAGCCGGACCAGAGGTACTCCAGAAACGAGGGAAGGAATGAGTACAGGGAACATCACCAGAGCTATTGTGTGTTCACAACAGAGGAAACATATAGGAAGAGCTTGCAGCGCCGACATATGGAGGTTAACGCGGTCATGCCTGCAGTGACGAGGTACATGTCTTGGTCGGACCAGGAAATTACCTGGAGCGTCAAAGATCACCCCAAGCTTATGCCAAGTCCGGGCTCGTATGCACTGGTGTTAGATCCGACGTTCATTGGACCAAACATTAATGTGAGGTTCTCCAAGGTACTGATCGACAATGGCAGTAGCATTAACATCATGTATGCCGATACGATGCGCAAGTTGGGCATCTCGGAGAACATGCTCCAGGCTACAAGAACAACTTTCCATGGTATCGTACCAGGCATATCCTGTGAGCCCATAGGCAAAGTCCGGGTCGACGTGCTATTCGGTACGAGGGATAACTGCCGAACTAAAAATCTGGAGTTTGAGGTGGTAAACTTGGAGAGCGCGTATCATGCATTATTCGGGAGACCAGCACTGAGCAAATTCATGGCGAGTTGCCACGTTGGTTATCTAAAGATGAAGTTTCCCGGACCAAATGGAGCAATTACTATCGCTGGGGATTTCCGACGTTCTATTGAGTGTGCCTCAGCCGGGTCTAACCTAGCCGAGTCACTAGTAATTGCCCAAGAGAAAAGAAAAATCCAAGAGGTAGCGGGTTTAGCTCAATCCGCGCAGCAGTATATGCCGGCGTTAAGCAACCCGCATGGAAGTGTTTCGTTTCAAGCCACGAAGGACACCAAGAAAATTCCAGTGGATAACATGTTTTCGGAGCGTACCGTAACAATTGGTGCTAGGTTAACTAACAAATAGGAAAGCGAGCTCTTCAACTTCCTCCGTGAGAATCGGTATATTTTTGCTTGGTCCACACAGGACTTGCAAGGTGTTCCGAGGGAGTTGGCCGAGCACTCTTTGAATGTAAGACCCGGAGCAAGGAAGGTGAAGCAGCCTCTCCGACGCTTCGCCGAGGATAGGAGAAAGGTCATTGGTGATGAGATAGCTTGGTTGCTAGCAGCAGGATTTATCATGGAAGTGTTGTATCCAAATTGGCTCTCTAATCCGATGCTAGTAGAAAAGAAGAAGGATGATCCGAACGTGGCAGTGGTTTGGCGTATGTGTATCGATTACACAAACCTGAACAAGGCGTGTCCAAAAGATCCATTTCCACTGCCGAGGATAGATCAGGTCATTGACTCTACCACGAGATGTGAACCGTTGTCATTCATTGACGCTTATTCTGGTTTCCACCAGATACCTCTGAACCCGGATGATCAAATAAAAACTGCCTTTATTACCCCGTACGGGGCTTATTGCTATCGCACTATGCCATTTGGTTTACGAAATACAGGAGCAACGTACCAAAGATGTATGCAAAAATGTTTGCACGATCAAATAGGTCAAAACGTACAAGTCTACATGGATGATGTGGTTATCAAGACCAAAGAAAGCGCGACTCTCCTTGACGACATAAGGCAATCATTCGCGAATTTTAGAAGATTCCGGATGAAGCTTAACCCGGAGAAATGTACCTTCGGTGTCCCGGCTGGGAAATTACTCGGTTTTCTCATCTCCAGCCGAGGTATCGAGGTTAATCCAACTAAGATCCGAGCCATCGAACGAATGGAGCTGCCGAAGTGTCTCAACGACGTCCAGAAGTTCACTGGATGCCTGGCGTCGTTGAGTCGGTTTGTATGTCGGTTAGGGGAAAAGGCACTACCTCTCTACCAACTCATGAAAAAATCAGATAAATTCGTTTGGACGCCGCAGGCCGATGAAGCTTTTTCCCACTTGAAAAAAATGTTGGCCACTGCACCGGTGTTAGCTTCTCCACTGTTAAAGGAGCCCATGTTGCTCTACATAGCCGCAACCAACCGAGTTGTAAGTGCAGTGATTGTAGTGGAGCGAGATGAGGAGGGTAAGTCGGTGCAGAGGCTAGTGTATTACTTGAGCGAGGTATTGTCTGCCTCAAAACAGAACTACCCACATTTTCAAAAGGTGGAATACGGAGTTTATATGGCGGCCAAGAAGTTAAAGCACTACTTTGAGGAGCATCCCATCAAGGTGATATGCGAAGCCCCCATATCCAAGATAATGGGTAACAAAGATGCGAATGGCAGAATTGCGAAATGGGCAATTGAGCTAGCACCATACGCGCCCCAGTATGATAGGAGAGAAGCGATCAAGTCCCAGGCTGTGGCGGACTTTTTCGTGGATTGGGCCAAGGTACAATATGAACCACCGCCACCGGATCCGAACTACTGGAGGATGCACTTTGACAGATCGAAAACCAAAACCGGGTTAGGTGCCGGGGTTGTGCTTACCTCGCCAAAGAAGGATCAGCTCAAGTACGTATTGCAGATCCATTTCGCGGCATCAAACAATGTCGTTGAGTACGAGGCCCTTGTGCATAGTCTCATAGTAAGGATTGGCATACGTCGGATAATATGCTTTGGTGACTCGGATCTCGTAATACAACAAGTGTTCGGAGTATGGGATGCCCTGGATCCAAACATGGCGCTATACAGGTTTCATGTGCAGAAAATCTCGGGTTACTTTGAGGGATGCGAATTTCACCATGTACCTCGCGTGGAAAACGAAGCTGCCGACATGCTGTCAAAACTCGGATCGACCTGACAGGCAATTCCACCGGGCGTAGCATTGGAGCATCTCAGAAAACCATCTATCAGGCCGTCCCCAGGAACCGATTCAATCTATGTCCCGGAAAACACGGAATCCGGAGATGAGCCCATGGACATTGACATGAGAGGTAGTACGCCGAACCCGGGGACTACCTCGGCAAACCCTGGGACTACCTCGCTAGACCCGGGGATTGTTCAGCGTGATCCGGCTGAAGTTATGCCGGTGGATCGGATGGAAATTGATGAGGAGATGTTCCCTGCGCGAGCAGTACCAGTTTGGGCACTGCCTATATACCAGTTCTTGAAAGATGGAACGTTACCCACTGAGGAAGTGCTAGCCAGGCAAACTCATAGGAGAGCCAAAGCTTACACAATCATCAATTCCGAGTTGTACAAACGGAGTGTAACCAATGTCCTCCAGCGGTGCGTTGATCCAGGAGAAGGACTTGACATCCTCCGAGATATACACCAGGGAGAATGCGGGCATCACGCCTCATCCCGGGCTTTAGTGGCAAAGGCGTTCCGGCATGGATTCTATTGGCCAAGTGCCTTGGAGCAAGCAGAAGATCTGGTGAGAAAATGCAATGGTTGTCAAAGGCATACCAAGACACATATGCCTATGTCGGAACTCAAAACCATACCAATTACATGGCCATTTGCTGTGTGGTGCTTGGATATGGTTGGCCCGTTCAAACCAGCAAGAGGAAACATGACGCACATTCTGGTCATGGTGGACAAGTTTACTAAATGGATCGAAGTGAAGCCTATAAGAAAATGTGATGGAGCTACGGCTGTGACATTTCTCAAAGACATCATCTTGAGATACGGTTATCCTCATAGTATCATAACTGAGAACGGCACCAATTTTGCTAAAGGAGCATTTGCACGATTTTGCCGAGATAAGAAAATCCGACTCGACATAGCCTCGGTAGCCCACCCCGCATCGAACGGACAAGTGGAAAGATCCAATGGATTAGTGCTATCCGGGATAAAACCCCGGCTCATTGAGCCGCTGCAAAGATCAGCGGGGTGCTGGATAGAAGAACTACCAGCGGTATTGTGGAGTTTAAGAACAACTCCGAATCGATCAACAGGCTACACACCGTTCTTTCTGGTATATGGGGCAGAAGCTGTATTTCCAGCCGGCATAGAGCATGATTCGCCTAGGGTCACCGAATACACAGAAGCCGAAGTGCAAGAAGCCCGACAAAATGATGTTGATCTGCTGGAAGAAGCGAGAGAACTGGCACTGTCCAGATCCGCCATATATCAGCAAAATCTCCGACGCTATCATAGCCGGAAAGTGTGCTCCCGAGTCTTCCGGGAAGGCGATCTGGTGCTCCGGTTGGTACAGTGTACCACTGGCATGCATAAATTATCCCCCCCATGGGAAGGACCATTTATTGTGAGCAAAGCATTGCACAATGACTCTTATTATCTCATAGATGCAAAGCCACAGGAAAAGAACAAGGCGGACAGGTCCGGAGAGGAATCCAGGCGACCGTGGAATGTAGCACTACTTTGTCCCTTCTACACTTAGCTAAGAAGTGTATGTATCCGAATCATCTCATATGTCGGTATGTATGTCGGCAATGAGCTTATCAATGAAATAGCGGAGCCTCGAGCAGTAACTCGGGGACTGCCTTAATAAATGATTGTTGTTACTTTTTATGCGTTAGCTGGAATGACTCGTTTCGCTTAACCCGGATTAGTAATGTGTGATCACCAAAAACCCAACCCTTCGACTTGCTGCTGTCCAACAAGAATTGGCTTCATGGCGAGCAAGGGAACAAGTTTGGAATTGCGTAGCACATGAAAAACTACTAAGGAAATGATCCTATTCCAGCTAATGTTGGTTTTTTCGGACTAACCCCGTATTTACTTTCAAGCTATTATGTTGAATTATTTTGAGCCAATCCTCAAAGTTTCTTAGTATTGTTAAAACGATTCTTAAGGCTCGGATTCGTATGTCGTAAAACCGAATCAAGGTAGACACGGATCGAGCCGGAGAGCTGGACGAACAAGAAAATAAAACTCGGGGACTACGCCCAAGTTAATCCGGAATACAAGAATAGTAGCAAAATATCATGTATTCAGCATACAATTGCACCCGACATACCGGGGATCTGATAAATTTTCAAGTTTTTCAACTAAGGAGCGGCAGGAGGAGGAAGTCCGGCGTCATCATCACTATCTTCAATATCTGAAGCAGCATCTTATCCATCATCGCCCGACCCATCCTCCACGTTCTCCATCTGCTTCTCCTCGCCGGATTCCAGAAAGCTCAGCCTCTCAACCTAGTCATGGACTAGAGAATATTCGACGAGGCTGTAGGCGCAAGCCTGGCGCCGAGCTACCCACTCCGGATCATCGGTCCATTTGGATCCGATGCGCCGATGGGTGAGGAGGCTCAGATCGATTTTCTCGTACCATGAAAGGATATGATGGAGAAGGGTATCTTCTGCGGCACGCCCGGCGGATTCCCTCTAGAGGTCAAGTTGAGTCTCAATCTCCATCAGTTTGTCGGCAAGGAGCGTGATCCTTTCTGGAGCATCCTCGCTTGGCCAGAATGTGTTGAAGATCCGGACCGCAACGTCGAGGAGATCTTTCCCATAGTTCTTAATAGTTTCCACCCGAGCTGACATGCTGACCAATAGGTCCTCCATGTCTAAAGGGATGCTCTCACCATCAGAAGCGATGGGAGTACCCCTCTCTTGGCAGAATTTGGCAACAGCAGCACTGGCGATGGCAGTCCCCTCTGGAATGTTATCTGAAAATAAGGAAAGGGAAGATGCTGAAGCAAAGGCATTTGAGCTAACCCGGAAAAACTATGTCGGATAAGGAGAAGAAACTTACGTGAGATATGGCGATGGATCCGGGTCAACTCCTTGATACAACTGTCGCGTCTCTGGCGAAGTTGTTCAAGCTCGGCAAGCGCCAACCCAAGCCGGACCTCGGATTCCTTGAGCAGGTCCTAATCCTTGGAGATCTGGAGGGTAAAGCGCTCACTCTCTTCGGTGAAGTTCTGGCCAACTTTCTGGAGCTCGGTTTTGTGTTGGGCCTTCATCTTCTCCATCTCGGCCTTGAGTTTGGCTATTTCGTTGTCCTCGGTCTGGAGGAGGGCAAGCTCATCGTTCTTCTTCTTCAGCTCGGCTTGATGCTGTCCTGCTTGTTCGAGAAAATGCAGCATCATATCAGGCACGGGCACACTATCCTCAAGCGATGCTGAAATAGTGTGTTGACCCGGCAAAGCCGAGGAGTGAATGTTTGCCGAGCCAAGGAGAAGAAAGAATGGAAAACACAACGACGCTGGCCGAAAGAGGACATACCTCGGATTTCCTCCAAGTTCTTCCGCATAATCTTGTTTTCAGCCTCCACCCCAGCTGCAAAAAACCGAATAAGGAGGTTAGTCTGGCAGAAACAAACGAAACGGTGAGGTGTTAAGAGAGGAAATTACCCCTCTTTTCATGCTCCGCTCCAAGTGCAAGATGTTTTGCGCGCAAGATCTTGTGGGTATCAAGCAGGCGCTGAAACTCGACGCTCCGACGATTGGTGGTTACCTGACAAAGGCACAGGCGTGTAAAATTAGTTCGGTGCATATTCGAAGTATACAAGATCCGGGCCAAGCGGAACTTAACCCGGCTCTAGGTGTGTGCATATTCGAAGTGTACAAGGTCCGGGCCAAGCGAAACTTAACCCGGCTCTAGGTGTGTGCATATTCGAAGTGTACAAGATCCGGTCCAAGCGAAACTTAACCCGGCTCTAGGTGTGTGCATATTTGAAGTGTACAAGATCCGGGCCAAGCGGAACTTAACCCGGCTCTAGGTGTGTAAATATTTGAAGTTTACATGCAGCTACGTTGATCTTCTAAGGAGCATCTGGCCGAGTAACAAGTTACTCCGCCAGAGGCTCGGGGACTAATGGTTATTATCTACAGCATGTAAAGAAGAAACGCCGTACCTCCATCATACGCCCAGCGAGGTTAATAGCCTTGGCGGCGGTATTCATCTGAGCGGAAAATTCAGCTGGGCCGAACTTTTCCGGGAGATCGTCATTGTAGACGAACTCCGCCTTATTTTAGTTCATGACGAACTCGATGAGGCTCGGAGGGTACTGTTCGCCAGTGGGCATGTGAGGTGCCACCAAACCCTTTGCGTGAGCTTCTTTCCTTTCAATCAGGGCAAGAGCTAGGCTAGTGTGAAGAACCATCTGCTGCGAATCGGCTGGCTCGGCAGGAGGATCCGTCGCTGCTAGTGGTTTCTTTGGAAGCATTGACGACAAAGTTCGCTGCCCAGCCTCGACGGAGGTAGACTTGCCTTTGGCTTGATGGGAGGATGTGACCACAGTAGATTTGCCCTTGGAAGCCGCTGGAGTGGGTCCTCGCCGAGCTTGAGATGAATCGGACGAGGCAGATGAACTTGGCACGGGAGCTTTGGTGGCTGGTGCTGGAGCTGCTGTTGGTTTCTTCGGAGCAGGGACAAGCACTGGTTCGGTGGCTGGCGTTGGAGCTGCTGCTGGTGCGGGTGTTGTGGTAGACTTGGTGGTTGCTGGTTGCGGCAATGCCGAAGTGCCGGATGCCGTTGCCTCGGCCGATCCGACCCCTCCTGGTCCGAGGTCGCGTTCCTCTGAAGGAGGTACTGCGGAACCCGGAGAGGCCGCAGAGCCCTCCGGAATAGGGCTCAGCGGGCGTGGCTCGTCGTCACGAGGAGGGGAAGGACTGGACCGAAGGGGAGAGGAGATGCTCGATCCGCTCTGAGGGACCTCCACAGGAGCCCTGCAAGAGAAAATAAGGTCAGGAGTGAAATTACCCCGATGCAGGGAGAAGTGTGTTCTTGATGAAAGAACTTACGCATCCGAGGTCTCGGCCTCCTTAGGTTTCCGAGCCCTCCGTGCCAGGGCTTTGCCTGCCCGTTTGGAGGCAGTCTTGTCTCCGGCCTTCTTTTGCCTTTTGGAAGGCTGAGAAGGTTCGGAAGAAGAACTTGACGTGGATCCGCGCTTCTTCTTTGACGCCACCGGAACAGGCTCGCCCGTGGCAAGTGGAGAATCCTCGTGGATGTGCCCACCGGGGTTAGCTGATGCCGGGAAGGCAAAAGAAAGAGGGACAGCCTCAACGGGTTCAATCACATCGATATCCGAGTCATCCTCATCGTCGGGCCAATCTCTAAGAGAAGAGAATTTACCGCTGGGTCGTTTGGTGGCATCGGTTGTAGGGAGGAACATCTCCTGGTCCGGCTCCTCCTCATCCGGGATTTCTCGGTCCAGGGCCCACTTAAGGGTCGGATCCAGGCCATCCTTGAGGGTTTGCTGGAGAAACAGCTGAGAAAAAAGCACAAGGAGCAAAGTCAAAAATATGATAAGAACCGACATGAAATTGATCTGAAATAAATTTACCCCGCAAAGCTTACCGCGGGAGGGAGCCTGTCACGGCAGTAATGCTCGATTCCCCACGTCCATTCGGCGGAGAAGTCCTTATGGGTGGTGAAAAGAGCCTTGACCTGGCGGAAGATCTCCATATTGCTCAACTCGAACGAGGAGGTTCGGTTGGGGTCGCGGCTGAAGCTCATGTGGCACAACTTGTGAGTGCGCCACTGGAGGGGAGAGATTCGGTTGCGCACAAATGTGATCATGGCATCCTCGTTGCGCAATCCGAGCTTCTTCATCTCCACGAACCTTTTGTTGACTTGGTTGGCCAGAGCCGTAGGTTTCTTGGCAACCTCCTCCCAGAAATCCGTGTCAGGGGGACCCGGAGCATAGGGCAGCAACCGGATCAAATCTTCCGTGCCTTCATTCCGGACGTAGAAGAAGGTCCGGGCCCATCCTTTGTAGGAGTCAAGCCCGATGACCCGGGGAAAGATTGAATACCTCCGGGGCGAGATCGAGGCAGCTCCAAACTGAGTGAGCTGCTTGTCCTCCGACTCGACGTGGATGTTGGGGACGACGTTGTGGCGGAGGCCGAAGAACCGGATCCACAGCTCCTTCGTGGGCCATAGCCCGGTGTAGCCCTCGATCAAAGAAACGAAAGCGGACAGAGAGGTGATGGCATTCGCCGGGAGATGATGTGGTTGCAGGTGATAGGTCCGGACCCAGTCCCGGAAGAAATCACTCACCAGAAGGCCAACTCCCCGTTGGAAATGAGATAGGAAAACAACGAACTCACCCGGATTGGGTGAGGGGGCCAACTCCGAGGAGGGGAGACGAGCGGTGATGCCGGCGGGAATACGTCGGGTCCGGTAGAGCCAGTCGATGTCGTCCTCGTAGACCCAAGAGCCGGCCCATGCACCGCGGTCCGCCGCGCCGGCGTCCTCCTCCATCTCCTGCTCGACGATGATGAGCTCCTCCTCTGTCATCTCGATTCCGCTGTCCTCGCTGGAGCTGGCGGCGGCAGGGCTCTACGGTCTGGATTGATGAGGACCCGTGGCTAAACAGTGGTGCAGCAGTGACTGCAGTGCGGAGGCACGGAGAAGGTGCGGCGGCGGCGCTGCTAGAACGGGCACTAGCGGCGGCGCGGAGATGGAAAAGTGCTAAAGAGCGTGCCCCTCCCCTATTTAACCGCTCCCAGTAATCAACGAGTGGGATCGTGCTGCGCTGGAAAGCCACACGGTGTGGCCGTGTATTACCAGCATCGACCAATCAGAGAGAAGCCACACCGGGGGCCGCAGAGTAAATATGATCCCATGACATGACGTGCAGTTGCGGTAAACGAGGAGACAGACGTGACGTAACCCCCGCACAGTAATCACTGACATTTACTGCGGCGGTTACTGTGCTGGCCCTTAAAATGAGGCAACGTAATGATTAACCTCTACGTGGGTTGGCGTACGAGAGAAGGAAGCAAGGCCCGGATCCGAGCCACGATGGTAACCCGGACGGCAAGTGAAAACTTGAAATGCGTAGAGGGAAAGTGAAACCATAGGATCCGAGCCAAAATGGTAACCCGACCGGCAAGTGAAAACTTGGAACGTGCGAAGGGAACGTAAATCCATATAATCCGAGACAAGAAGTTAACCCGGAACTAAACGTCCGAAGCTTAGATACGAATGAACCTGATGTGGCCTTAGCGACCAAGGCCGCTAAGGCCGCACCATCTTCGGGGACTAATGTTGGGGGGATAACCCCAGGTAGGGTCACTCCGGGGTATAAGGGCCGAGTTAGCCGAGGGTCGTCAAGGTCAAAGTGGATGCTGGCCGAGTCACCTCAAGGCAGGCCGGATCACGGAGTAAGCCAGGCCAGGGGGGGACGCCTAACGTTGTCTCGTCCGACTTAAGGAGTAAGTCGGAAATGCTTGTCTAACCTATATGCAGGAACAGGAGTGGCCGGATCTACTGTGATCCGGATCCTCACTTGGCTTCTAGGAGAAGGAAGGAATCTCTCTGGTCAAAAAAGAAGGTCCGGTGCGTACTGGATGAACGAATAAAGCAAGGGCAGGACCACCAGATCATGGCCGACAAGGGTGACGACGCTCACGTCGGCTGACGCGGGCGCCGCAGAGGCTACGTCGCTAAAACAAGTGTGACGCGGGGGAAAAGCACCCCTGTCGGGTTACTACTTTGGGAGGGGGAATATTCTTAGGAATATGCCTCCACGTATGCCCTAGGCCAGGACCGAACCACCTCTATATAAGGGGGGTTGGGGTTCTGGTAAGGGGGTGGGGTCTTCTTTGATTAGGAGCAAGGGGAATTCTAGTTAGTTGAGCTCTAGTGGATCTAGGGTTTCTTGGGCTAGTTGGTAGGCAAGATTAAGAGAGTTTCTTCTTCCTCCTCTTGTCAATACAGCTCGAGGATCACTTGTAATCTTGGAGACCGAACATCAATACAAAACTCCTGTGTAGAGAATCACTCTATTATCCCTCCCTGGATTCCCCTAGCGCATATTAGTCCCCACCTTTAGCCTATCAATGGCATCTGCCGTGACACCACCACGACAGTTCATGATCAAGATCATCTATTTGTAATCATACATGTTGTGTTTGCAGGGATCTGATGGATATTGAGATGTTATTTCAGATTGATTATTGATTCTATCATGTCTTTGTTATTTGTGATCTTGCATGCTTTCCGTTGTTAGTAGCTATCTTGGCCAAGTAGATGCTAGCAACTCCAAGAGTTAGTATTTATGCTCGATAGTGGGTTCATGCCTCTGGTAATCTGGGGAAGTGACAAAAATCTCTAAGGTACTAGATGTGTTGTTTCTACTAGGGAGAAAACAACAATCCTTTGTTCATAGAACAATCATATTGTTTACTTTACACGCAGTTCGTAAAGCAATAATTTGTTGCTTGCAACTTAATACTGGAGGGGGTTCGGATGATAACCTGAAGGTGTATTATTAGTCATAGATGCAGTTGGATGGCGGTCTATGTATAATGTTGTAATGCCCAATCAAGTCTCAAAGGAGTCAAGATGATTAGTATATGCATGTATTGCTTTCTCGGTGTTTGTCAATTACCCCGCTGTAATTTGTTCACCCAGCATGTTATCTATCTAAGGAGAGCCACCTCTAGTGAACTTTGGATCCCGGTCCTTTTTCTTTACATACAATCTATAAACTGTTTCTTCTTTGTGTTTACTTTCTGCAAACTTTTACTTCTTTCCATTCGATACGTTTAATCCTTTGCTTTCCGCAAAACATGGTGAGATTGACAACCTCATCGTAAGTTGGGGACAAAGTTTTGTGGTCATGTTGTGCAGGTCTCCACGTTGCTACTAGCACCGGTAGTGCACCCTGCCAAAGCTCAACTAGTAACACCTTTGGGGTGTTTCCTTGCTCCTACTGGTTCGATTAAACCTTGGTTTCATAACTGAGGGAAACTTGCTGCTGTGCTCATCATACCTTCCTCTTGGGGTTCCCAACAAGCTCTACATCAACACCGCCATGAAGCATTTTTCTGGGCGTCGTGCATTGAGCCATCAAGCATTTTTCTAGCGCCGTTGCCGGGGAGTCAAGGACATCTTCACAAGGGGAGTCCCTCATAACGAATCTCTTTACTTTGTTTTTTTTGTTTTGCTTAGTTTCTTTTTGCTTTGTTTGCTTGTTTTGTTATTCAAAAACACAAAAAATTTAGTTTCACTAGTTTTGCTTTCTTACTTGAAAACCCAAAAAATTACTACTCTTGAAAACACTAAGTTGTGTGACTTCACTAGCACCAACAACAATGATTTTATGAGCACACCTATTGCTCCACCTATGACTGAAAATACTTTCTTTGAGATAAAACCTGCTTTGCTCAATCTTGTTATGAGAGAACAATTTTCTGGTATTGGTAATGAAGATGCTGCCTCCCATCTAAATAACTTTGTTGAACTTTGTGAGATGCAAAAGCATAGGGATATAGATGGTGATATTATTAAGCTGAAATTGTTTCCTTTCTCTTTGAGAGGAAAAGCTAGAGAATGGTTGAATTCCTTAACTAGGAATAGTATTGATTCTTGGACTAAATGCAAAGATGCTTTCATTGGAAAGTATTATCCTCCTGCTAAGATTATATCTATGAGAAGTGAAATAATGAAGTTTAAACAACTTGATAATGAGCATGTTGCTCAAGCTTGGGAAAGAATGAAATCTTTGGTAAAGAATTGTCCCACTCATGGACTGACTGCTTGGATGATCATCTAAACTTTTTATGCAGGATTGAACTATTCTTCAAGGAAACTATTGGATTCTACTGCTGGAGGTACCTTTATGACCATCACTTTGGGTGCTACAACAAAACTTCTGGACAATACGATGGTTAATTATTCTGAATGGCATACTGAGAGAGCTCCACAAGGTAGGAACATAAATTCTGTTGAGGAAACCTCCTCCTTGAGTCATAAGATTGATATTATTATGTCTATGATTGTTAATGGGAAAACCCATATTGATCCAAATAATCTTCCTTTGGCTTCTTTGGTTGCTCAAGAAGAGCAAGTTGATGTGAACTTCATAAGAAATAACAATTTTGGCAACAATGCTTATAGGAACAATTTTGGTAACAACAATTATAAGCCATATCCTCCCCACAATGGTAATGCTTATGGAAATTCTTACAACAATAATAAGAGTGCTCCCTCTGAACTTGAAGTTATGCTTAAAGACTTTATTAGTAAGCAAACTGCTTTCAATAAAACTATTGAGGAAAAACTCTCTAATGCTGAAAGAAATATAGCATCTTTGGCTGAAGCTCAATCTACTTTGAATAAAATGGCTACTAAACCTGAAAATAATGACAATCCCTTTGCAGCTACCAATGCTATACAAGTAACAATTGATGAAAATGTTAGGCTATTAGCTGAATTACATGCTAAGTAGGAAAGAGAAGATGAAATTGCTAGAAACATTAGTGTTTCTACTATCACCACCACTAGTGTTGAGACAAGTAATAGTTTTACTACTTTAGATGATAAATTTGACTTTGATCTTGATGGTTGTAATATCTCTGAAGTTATTAAGTTCCTACAAAAGCTTGCTAAAAGTCCTAATGCTAGTGCTATGAACATGGCCTTCACTAAACATGTTACTGATGCTCTCATAAAGATTAAAGAAGAAAAGATGAAACATAAAGCTTCTATTCCTATAAAACAAGAAGATGGTTGGGAACCCATCATTAATATGAAAGTGAATGACTTTGATTTCAAAGCTTTATGTGATCTTGATAGTAGTGTTTCTATTATGCCTAGAAGGATGTATGATATGCTTGATTTGCCTCCACTTGAACATTGTTATTTGAATGTCCCACTTGATGATAATGCTAAAAACAAACTCATGGGGAGTCTTAATGATGTTCTTATTATGGTTAACAATTCCTATGTCCCCGTTGATTTCTATGTTTTGGATGTTGAATACAATTCTTCTTGTCCTATTACTTTGGGAAGACCTTTTCTTATAACTGTTGGTGCCATCATTGATATGAAAGAAGGCACCATTAAATATCAACTCCCACTCAAGAAAGGTATAGAACACTTAC
The DNA here is from genome assembly GCA_023614405.1 of Avena insularis. Classification (NCBI taxonomy): domain Eukaryota; kingdom Viridiplantae; phylum Streptophyta; class Magnoliopsida; order Poales; family Poaceae; genus Avena; species Avena insularis. The sequence continues at coordinate 274,506,977 of CM042692.1, forward strand.
CTAAAAAGAGAGAAAAGATTTCTTTTGCTTCTCCTATGAAAACAAAATTTAGTCTTAATTCTTCTTCATTTGAGAACACTTGATTCTTTCTTTTCTTCTTATGCCTAACTTAAAGGCGTTAAAGAAAAGTACTTATTGGGAGATAACTCAAAAGTTTTAGATGAGTCCTGGAAGTTATTACTTCAGTAATAACCTCTGCTTATCCTTTTTATTTGCTTTTTGTGCCAAGAGTAACCTCTAATGAGAGAGAAGTAATGATTGGGAAAGTTGCTGTCCCAAAACAGATTTTTATGCTTCACCGTAAACATTCGTGGGGGATCTATGTATGTCTGATTGATCTGTAATTTTTTGAGATTCTGCCCCAGGATATTACCTAACTTTCATTAGTTCAACACTTTTTGATTTGAGCAACATAAGGTCTTCGAAAAAATTCGTCTTTACCTGCTGGTCTGTTTTGATAGATTTCTGCCATTTTCTGCATTTGCTTCTTGTTGGTTCCTTCTTGAGTTCTTTTGGGGAATTGAGCTTTTTGAGGGAAGTTCTTCAGTAGGTAGTGTTCTAATGGAAGTTTATTTGGCGTTATAACTGAAACTTAAGACCTTTTATCTTGAGTACACTAATGTTGCTAATAAAGATTGTGTGAAGTTTTGTATGAAGGAAAATTTTCAGGTGTATGGAAGGAATGAGTAATGAGATGAAGGATGGACTAAAGCTCAAGCTTGGGGATGCCATGCATGTCACCCCAAGAAATATCTAAGAAGTAGAAGCGTCAAAGCTTGGGGATGACCAAGGCATCCCCTTCCTCATCAATAAAAATTCCAGGTTTCTTCCAAACGCTTCATTTTTATTGTCTCATGCACAGTTGTGTTGTTCTTGGAGCGTCTTCTTTTTCGTTTTCGTTTTGGTTTTTAGTTTGCTTGGTTTTCTTAGTTTGCTGAATAAATTGGTTGGACCCCCTCTTTCATACATTGGTTTCCAAATAGTTTGGTTTGGTTTGGAAAAGAGTAGGAAAGTTCATGCTTATGTGGTAAAAAGAGCTTGTTTTTGACTGTGACCTATGCTTTGTCATGCCATGCTTGATATTGTTTTGGCTTTATGCTTAGTATTCTTTTCTGTAGCATGACTTGTTATAAACAATTGAGATTGCTTGCCTTGGATGAATCATGCATTGTTTTAGCATATTAAAGCATACTATAGTGGTATTATCCTTTGATGCTTTATTTGGGTTGACTTGGCACATGCTCACACCATGTTATGACTATCTCAAGTCACCATAGCCTTTATGATCCTTTATTTTTCAACTTGTAGTATCACTTTATGCTTTGATCAATTATGTTTTGTCGCTCTGCATGATTATGGCCATTATTGCTCTCTTAGTTTGTCGCTCCCAGTCTTTTACTAGCCTGCACAACTAAGTATGAGTTCCACTCATGCATCTAACTCCCTAAACCAAGTTATTCCAAAGAGTCCACCATACCTACCTACTAGCTTATGCTATTCCAAGTATATTCATGCTTTTGTTTACCTTCCAAATTAAACTTGTTATGAGAAAACTAGTGATTAAAGCTCTCACGAACTTGATGGCACACTTTACTTTACTAGCCCTTAATAAACTTGAACCATTGTGTCGTCTATGTTGTATATGCTTGCACTTATTTGTTGGGAATTAGCAGAACCATGCTTTCATGGGGAACGCTTTCAACATTGCACTTGGTACTTGTACCTAGTTGATATCATGCTCTTTTGTATATGGATGTCATCGGTGTGAAATGAAAGGGGAGCTTGTAAGTCCATGGAGTTATGTATATGTGTTAGAGAAACACCTGGGCCGCTGGTCTAATCCATGCTGACATGGTGGAAACCTGCAGCGTAACCATAATGAGCTGTCTATGAAGCATTCTTCTTAGACAAAAAGAGTCCTATATTGAGAAAGAAAAAAAACAGAAAAGAGAAAAAAAGAGATACTATGAAACGAGGAAAGAGAGAAAAAAGCACCATATCCCCATGGTAAATAAGAAGAATGTTGAGATGCTCGTTGTCTGCTTGCCTTGTCATTTTGATATGGGGATTCTTCCGTATCATCGGGAAAGGGGTACCCCGTTGGCGGTTCTCTATGATACACATGTACTTACAATGACAAGAACTTACCGGTGACTAAACTTGATTAACATGAGGAGCGACCCTCGTATACAAGGGACATGAGATTTCTGACTTATACTTCATCAAGCATGTACACCATAGTTTGTTCACTTTAACCTTAATCACTTCAAGATGCTTATGATAGGGGCAATGAGAGCTGAAAGCTATAAGTACCATAATTTTTGGAAGTTCTTTATGAGACTTGAATCCCTACTTCCTTCTATAAAGGCCTTTCTTCCACCATTATATTGAGTCTCCACCTTCTATCTTTATGCACTTACTTTGAGAGCATAGTGGACATTCTTAGTTCTATGTGCATTGTCCCAAGACTAGTTGATTGATGCATACTTTGATATTGCTTGTTTTAAACTATTGTATCTAGTCACTCTTATGAACTTTGAAGGTGTCCTATGCATTTATATTTGCTACTCTATGAGGGACAAGCTGAATACTTTTATGCTATGTCTTCTTTATGTGAAACAAACAAACGTCTTGCAAAGCATTGTTATTCATGAATCTTTTGTTTGTGCCTTTTCATGTTGCATCATAGTTTCTTTGCTTATTGCTAGAACTTTGTCTTTCATATTATGATTGAAGTACTATGATCCCAGCTTTGAATGTTTTACAAATACTTTCATGAAGTCTTTGATGGTGCATGTCACCTCAAAAATTATTCTTTCTTTTTATCACTTACCTACTCGAGGACGAGCAGGAGTTAAGCTTGGGGATGTTGATACATTGCAAATGTATCTATAATTTTTCATGTTCCATGCTTAGGTTTACCCACTTTCTTGTGTTTTGTTCCAACTTTGGAGTACTTTTCTTATGATTTCTTGGACTAACCTACTAACAAGAGCCACAGTGTCAGCTGCCTATTTTCTGCTGTTTTTGGTTCTAGGAAAGTCAGAAAATGAATATTCTCGGAATTGGACGGGACAAAAGCCAAAGTGCCTATTTTTCCGGATGTCATCAAGTGCCAGAATACGAGACGGAGAGGGGCCAGGGGCCACCACACCACACAGCGGCCAGGCTGGCCGCGCCAAGGTGGTGTGGCGCTCCCACCCCTCATCCTCCCCTTCCCACTATATATTGCCCTCGGGATGTAAACCCTAAGTACCTGATCAAAAATCCACGAAAGATTCTGTAGCCGCCATCATCTCCATCTCTAGATCGGGAAGGATCTAAAGCTCTTCCCGGCACCCTGCCGGAGAGGGGAATTGACCCTGGTGGCCTTCTTCATCACCATGCAAGCCTCCGGTGTGATGCGTGAGTAGTTCATCCTTGGACTACGGATCCATGTAGTAGCTAGATGGCTGGTTCTCCTCCTTTGTGCTTTCATGTTTAGATCTTGTGAGCTCCGTTCATGATCAATATCATCTATTTGTAATCATACATGTTGTGTTTGCGGGGATCCGATGGGTATTGAGATGCTATTTCAGATTGATTATTGATTCTATCATGTCTTTGTTATTTGTGATTTTGCATGCTTTTCGTTGTTAGTAGCTATCTTGGCCAAGTAGATGCTAGCAACGCCAAGAGTTAGTATTTATGCTCGATAGTGGGTTCATGCCTCTGGTAATCTAGGGAACTGACAGAAATCTCTAAGGTACTATATGTCATGTTGCTACTAGGGAGAAAATAACAATCCTTTGTTCATAGAACAATCGTATTTTTTACTTTACACGCACTTCGTAAAGCAATAATTTGTTGCTTGCAACTTAATACTGGAGGGGGTTCGGATGATAACCTGAAGGTGGATTATTAGTCATAGATGCAGTTGGATGGCGGTCTATGTATAATGTTGTAATGCCCAATCAAGTCTCAAAGGAGTCAAGATGATTAGTATATGCATGTATTGCTTTCTCGGTGTTTGTCAATTGCCCCACTGTAATTTGTTCACCTAGCATGTTATCTATCTAAGGAGAGCCACCTCTAGTGAACTATGGATCCTGGTCCTTTTTCTTTACATACAATCTACAAACTGTTTCTACTTTGTGTTTACTTTCTGCGAACTTTTACTTCTTTCCATTCGATACGTTTAATCCTTTGTTTTCTGCAAAACACGGTGAGATTGACAACCTCATCGCAAGTTGGGGACAAAGTTCTGTCGTTGTGTTGTGCAGGTCTCCACGTTGCTACTAGCACCGGTAGTGCGCCCTGCCAAAGCTCAGCTAGTAACACCTTTGGGGTGTTTCCTTGCTCCTACTGGTTCGATTAAACCTTGGTTTCATAACTGAGGGAAACTTCCTGCTGTGCTCATCATACCTTCCTCTTGGGGTTCCCAACGAGCTCTACATCAACACCGCCATCAAGCATTTTTCTGGGCATCGTGCATTGAGCCATGACCTGGTGACTCCAATAATATGGAAGATGAGACTGAGGAAGAGTGTAACACCCTCACCTGATAAGGCTGAGTTCCTATGTATAGTGCCAAACTCTGGATCAGTTAACTGGCACACATAGTACATATGAATACCACAGAACATAACAGTGCATCATTATTACATCGAATGATCCAGAATTTACAATTACTACATAATGCATAGCTCAAAGTCTATCTCAAATAGTCAAGTAGCATACAGAAGCATAAACAGATAATAGGCTCCATCTTCAATTGCGCCACAGGCGAACTAATGTCGCCTGGAGTACCGCGACCTAATTCGATCACTCGGAATCGGAATATCCTGCAACATAAAACATAGCAGCCCCGAGGGGTCAATACTTGGAATGTATGGAAAGTAGGGCTATGTAAGGAGACAATGTACCTAGCATCTACATGCTTATTTGGCTAGTGGAGGTTTGGCTAGCTTGTATTTTCAAATACCTTTATCCTACTTTCATAAACCAATTTTGATTCACAGTAACCCATTAAGTTCACCCATCAAGTTTTAGTAATCAAGAAATAAGGATTAGTGATAATATGTCATAGCCTCGATATCAAGCAACTCATTCGTTTGTAACCGGGGGCACGACTAAGTACTTAGTTTTACACCCTTCAGGGGTTTGTACACTTTACCCATGGGACCTGGCCAACCCATCTCGAATCACCACACTCATATTGTGTGATGATAGGGAGATGTCCAAGAAGAGACCATCCGGGAAGTAAATCCCCAAACCCTACTGCACACCAGTCCCAACCTACCATTCCCTACATCTCTGGCTATGCTAGGTTCGGGTCACCACGACCTACTAAGTCCAACCAGCCACCCATTCTTACTGGCACATGGTTGCACACATAAGCTACTATAATAAAGAAAACTAATCGTTCTTAGTACCCTCGGCGGCATTCCCCACCATTATTCACACTCCATTGACAATTCGACCACTCCGCCTAGGTAGTTCATTGATATTATGTTGTTTTGGTTTGAACAAACACATACTTAACCATAATGTGATCCCTTCCCCATCTATACAGCAGGTCTAAGCACTTCTACCATACGGAGGCTCAAGTACAAGGGATTCCTACCACAATGTATATAGGACATAGCATAGCATAGTAATTCCTACACATGCAACTATAGAAATACACTACACATGCGTGAGGGAAAAATAGTAGGACAATGTATGAATAAAATAGCATCTAATTGCCTTGGCGGTAGGTGTCAAGAGTACAATCCTCGTAGAAACAAGCGTTGCACTCGTCACAATCAACATGATACAATTGCAACACATAAACAATCATACACAATCATAAACAAATGCACAAATGCATGCATGACAATTTAATAGTGGTTTAAGTAGAATATTTAAGTTCTCTGATAATTAAACTACTGATGATATGCATGAAAAGCTTTTAATGCATCAAAACCATTTGTTGCATTAAGTTGGTCCATTTAATAGGCTTTCTTCAATTTAATTTAGCCTTTGTTATAAATAGTATGATCAATTCTTATTAAAATAACTCCTAGATAGATATTTCAATTTAGAGACAGGAGAAAAGAATTCATGTCAAAATGACTTACATATCGTTTTAAATAATTTAGAGCCAGGAGAAAAGGATTCATGTTGAATTTTAATATACTTAAAGTAGTCTTTATTGTAAACCTGCAAGTTTAATGCAGAAAAATATTATACTCATTCTTGTGTTTTAGAGACATATTATTTGCAATTTTCTGAACGATAGTTATTTTCCTATGAATTTATTACTCCAAAAAGGACATTAAACTATTTAAATAATTACAGCAAAACCTTACAGTAAGTTCCTGAACCAATTGCATAATAATAATCTACATGAAATTAGCTTTCCATCAGTATGTTATATGCTATTTTTGGACCAGTAAATCTTTTTGTACGAATTTTTGAAGTTATATTATTTTTCTGCCCTTTTATTTAATCCCCGAAAACTGTGGGGAATATTCTGGCTGACGCTACGGACCCACCTAACGTGGCGCTGACTAGTCAACGGTCCACCGCGTGGATCAACGGACGATCCAGGTCGTCCGTCTAAAATCCGACGGTGGAGATTGTGGTGCTTGAAGCTGACCTTGCTCGTCGGTGGTATGTGGCGGCCTGGCAAGGTGACAGGCTAGTGGTCTGTCAGTCTCCGATGAGGTCTAGGTGGTCAACAAGATTCCGGCAGCCTCGGCAAGAGTCTTGGTGGTCTCGACGGGCTACCTTGCTTCCTCGGGCGGTGGTGGCAGGCGTCTGGAGCGGCGCGACCCAAGTGGTGCTTTGCGAGCAATCCGGTATCTCCAGGCGTTCTGTAGATGGGGTAGAAACGGTGAAGAGATGTAGGAGATAAAGGGGAAGAGGATGGACGGTACAGGAGGTCAGGGGCTGACCGAAACGGCGAGCTCAAGCTCGACCTTAGTAGTTGCGGCGGCGGCAGATCGAAAGCTTCCGGTGGAGGCGGCTAGGATTTCCAAGAACTCGAAAAAAGGAACACGGAGGTAGGGGAGGGGTTTATATGGGCGAGAGGAGAGCATAGATCAAACAAATTTGTCGGATTTTGCAGAATTGCGATCGGGATTTGGCTATGTTGTCCAGTTCTTCCCATCCATGACGGAGGAAGAAGATGACGGGTGCGCCCCATGTGCCAGAGGTGGAGGGGAGGTGGGCTGGTGCTCTCTCCACTGTGGTCCGGCCTTGGGCCCTTTGGCATTACGCGGTCGATAGAAAAGGGGTTGCGGCTGCTGTTTCTCTACATCCACGCGGTGGCGGTAGGGAGTAGGTGGGCTAGGCTAGCTGGGGCTGGCCGGCTCCGAGTAGTTTAGGTTTTTTCCTTTTGTTTTTATTCTTTTTTGTTTCTTATTTCTTTAATATCTTTTGCAAAACAGCTCCAAATGAATTGATTTTTGTTTCTGAATGTTTCTAAAATCCTGTAGATCAACTTAGGATCATTTTTTGTCTTTTCTCTAGTTTGCAAATAGTGGATTTTTAAATTCTTTTGATTCCTCCTAGGAATAAAGTAGCACATTTGCAATTAGGGTTTTGGTTTTCAAATTCAAATTTTTTGCAAATTTTGCATAGATGCAATGCAATGCTCATGAATGACCTGAAAATGCAAAAAAAATTGTCCCAATTTCTAAAATCTCGGGATGTGACAAAGAGGAGGAGTCCGGGGTCGATGTTGAGGAGGAGGCCGAAGACGACGATAGGGAGGAGGCCGAGGATGACGACAAGGAGGTATGTCCCTCCCCGAAGAAGCGTGCCGGGTGCAAAATTAAATGGCGTGTAGAGAAGAGGCGAGCAGTGTACTATATCTCGTTCGAGGAAGCATCTTGGCTTTGGTAAATAATGTTGTCAATGAGAGTTCTGAACTTTTAGGAAAATGCTTTTCAATTTCTAAGTGATAGGATTTGTTTTTTAGTAATTAAGTAATTCTGGATAATTTGGCTTAGAGTGCACTCACTGTATTCTAGCAAAATATAAATAATTTCCACTTCATGTTAGTACTATATGAAAATACTTATTTCAATGTGTGTAATTATACATAGTTTTTTGGGGTGAGGGGGTGTAATGATACATAGTTGAAAGTTAAATGGTGTCCTCTTATATTTGTGCTTGTTTGGACAAAAACTACAAACATGGATTTATACAACTTTCCAAAAACTTGCTACAAAATATTGTCACAACCATGTATGAACATTGTTCACATTTTAAGCCAAGTTATCAATGTCAAGGTCATATCTGCATCACTCGTACCGTTTATTAGGATAAATTAAAGAAAAGTAAACAAAACAATAAAAAAGTTAAGCACTATGTACGGTGTCCTCTTCCGTAAATGATAAACATGAATTTTGACAAGGTTTAGAAACACTTCTTCACAATATGACCAATGATGTGTTAACATACTTGGGTTTAAAGTTAAATAATGACAAAGGTCGTGTCCATTTCTGGTAGACGGGGTGCATCTTGGCATGGCATACTAATGTTGTTAATTGGACTTTTCAACTTTTATGTATAGAATTTTGTTAAATAATTTTAGAAGTGCCACATATAATTATTTTTTAAAGAAAAGGCAAAGAGTATGGATCCGAATGCTACAGCACACTAAATTTCATACAAAATAGAGTATGTTTCATGGTTAACAAGTTTCATGAATTTTCAAGCCTTCTAGCTAATTTCCCATAATTAAATGACATTATGTCAATAAAACCAAAGTAGGTAAAATATGAACTACAAGCGCGCGATAGATTAGTTGTAAATTTGTCAGAAATTCATATATAGTAATTATTGTACCGATGCACTCATACTGAAACCGACTATTGTTTTGAAAGATACAACTTCTTTGTATGAATTTTCATGCTGACACATCTAACCATATTTCAAAAAATTGAAAGAAAATAAGGAAACATGGAAAGAATGACCAAGGTCATGGCAATATTATACAACAATACTCCAAAAAACAATGGTTCACATCCAACGGGCGCAGACACAAAGGTGGCTCTAGAATAGACTGGACATCAACACAAATCAAAAGAATTCTGGTATTTTTTTTAAAAAAATAGGGGAGTAGAACACCGGCCTATGCATCTATTGATGCACACAGCCTTTTCGTAGTATTAAAAATACATACATGTAAAATAGTAAAGACGGCGCTGTTAAAGTTTCAATACAAGGGACCTGGGCACCTTCACTAGCCCTCCACAATTAACCTTTCTTCCTCTTCTTACCCTTGCTCCTTTAAGACTTTGCAGCTATGGCTCCGAAGACCGGAGCTCCACATGGGAAGAAGAAGAAGAAGAAGACCCAGTTGGCAGCGACAAAGGCCGTGGAGAAAAAGAAGACATGTCGCGGGCTTCTGAATCTTGCTGTGGCCACTCCAAGTCATAGTCTCGCACCAGGCAACCGCATGAAGAAGCAGGTGTCGAGGTCCGTCAAGGTCGGGCTGCATTTCCCCGTCGACCGGATCGGGCGCTACCTTAAGGATGGTCGGAACTCCCAGCGCATAGGCTTTGGGGCTCCCGTCTACCTCGCGACTGTTCTCGAGTACCTCACCGCCGAGGTGATGGAGCTCGTCGAGCAAGCCGCGAAGGACAGCAAGAAGATCTGCATCATCCCGAGGCACGTGATGCTTGGTGTCATGCGCAACGAGGAGCTCAGCAAGCTGCTGACCGGCATTACCATCGCACACAGTGCGTGCTTCCCAACATCCACGAGTCCCTACTTGGCGATGGTACCACGGAGGACGCAGCCAAGTTGCCCGCGGAGGATGCTACCAAGTTGCCAGAGAAGACCACGGAGTCCCACTAGAAGTCGTTAAGTTGTACTACTACTACTTCGTATGAGTTTGGGTCTGCTCTGTTTATAGTTTCGTTAATCATCAGTGTCAATGTAATATTCAGATCTGTGATGCTAAGAAAAATCTTGTGAGGGTTCTAAAAAAATGTTGTTTTCCTAATCTTATCCTATACTCCATTTATTTAATATTACTTAGCATATTAGGTTTAGTCAAAGTCAAACGTTACAAATTTTGACCAACTATATATAGTATTAAAAAGTATACTCATTGAAAAAAATCAATATACAGTAAACAATATTGTCGGTGTGAGTTTCAAACTATTAGGAAAGAACATTCAATTCTCAATTTTCCGAGAGATGACAAGCGAGGTTGTTCCTTTTCATAAAGAAAGCCCGAAGAATATGGATTTTAATGCCACAATCCAGGTTTTCAGGCATATATAGTGGACCAACATGTTGTACAGATGATACCCATGTGTTTATGTGCTTTCAAACTTCCTATCTAACTCTGCCAAATTGAATGAATTTATCCCGATTTATCGAAATTATATTAGGTCGAATTTGAACTACAAGTAAATTGTAGGTTGATTTGAAAGTTTTATGAAAAATCTTTTGAAAGTTTTGATGATAGGTTCAACTTCTTTCTAGATTTAACAAAATTAAGTCAGAATTGAGCTACAAGTAATCGTGATAGATTGCTCTTTAATTAAATGTCTTTTCGGAGGTAGATGGGTGCATCTTCTTGTAGTAAACAATATCGTCAGTGTGAGTTTCCAACTATCAGGAAAGACCGTTCTCAATTTTCCGAGTGATGTCCAGATTATTCCCTCTTGTAAAGGAAGTTCGAAGAATATCGATCTAAATGCAAGAAGCCAAGTTTTCACAAATATATATATTTAGTGGACCAACATATTGTACTTATGATTTCCTATGTTTTATGAATTCTCAAACTCGCTAGGTAACTCCGCCCACTTGAATGACCTTATGTCGATTTATCAAATTTAGGTCAAATTTGAACTACTACAAGTAAATTGTAGGTTACTATGAAAGTTTTACGAAAATATTTTGAAGATACCCATCGGGGGGTCACAATTAATATATGAGAAACCATCCAACGAGATTTTTGACGACAAATTCAACTTCTTGCTAAGATTTTGCATCTTGTCAATTTAAGAAAATTAGGCCAAACTTTAGCTACAAGTAAGTGAAATAGATTCCTCTTGATTTAAAAGTCTTTTTGGAGGTAGATATAGGTGCATCTTCTTGTAGTAAACAATGCCGCCAGTGTGAGTTTCCAACTATCTTAGGAAAGAACATTCTTAATTTTTCGAGTGATGACTAGATTGTTCTTTCTCGTAAAGAAAGTCCAAAGACTATGGATCTGAATGCCATAAGCCAAGTTTTCACACATATATAGTGGACCAACATGATGCACATACGATTTCCCATGTTTTATGAGTTCTCAAATTTCCTAGCTAACTTCACCCACTTGAATGATTTTATGTGGATTTATCAAAATTAGGTAAAATTTGGACTACTACAGGTAAATTGTAGGTTGCTTTGAAAGTTTTACGAAAAAGCTCTTGGAAGTACCCATTAGGGGTCAATTAATATATATCAGAGACCATCGAGAGTTTTGACGACAGGTTCATCTTCTTGCTAAGATTTTACATCCTAAATGTTTAATGAAATTAGGTCAAACTTTTCTAACCGTTTCATGAAATTAGGTCAAACTTTGCCAACCAATTAACTTTGAACATTGACCGTTAGATCAAGACTGGCAAATCCAAACATTGCTAACCGTTCGATCTTCTTTCCATTCTTAGCATCTTGAAAGATTCTACATGTAGTCTTTAGCACGATGAACGCTATTATGCGCAAACCTCAAAACACACACTTCATTGCTCAGTTTCAGGGTCTTTGTTGGTTGGTTTGAAAGTTTTATGAAAAAATCTTTTGGGGTACCCATCCAGCGGTCAATTAATATATCAGTTGATGATTGGTTCGACTTCTAGCTACTAAGATTTTGCATCTGAACCCCTTTTGAAAACGATCACATGAAATAAGGAGAGAGGGGAAATGATTTTTCTATTCTGTATGGTCAACCCACAAGCTTGAGGTGCACCTTAGGCTTAAAGATAACTTTATAGCTTCCACTATGTATAAGGTGAACCTTAGCGGATGCCACATAGTAGGCCTTATTAAGGTGTGCTTTTTCTCTACGACTATAATGGAGCAGTTTTGAATTGGATCCATGGCACCAATCCTGACCGCTGGGCTATTATACCCAATGGTTCAGAGCAGTTGGATTCATGTTGAATAGTACCTAGAGCAAACTCCACCATGTTCTAGAACCATCATGTCACCACCCCCAAAATTTCATAGCATAGTAGGTTGTATTCTCGATATGTGTAGATATTTATTATTAATAGACTTGATTTATGCATTTTGGGGGTGGTGACGTGATGGTTCTAGAACATGGTGGAGTTTTCTTTAGGTATGTACTATTCAAAACGAATCCAGTAGCTCTAAACCATTGGATCTAACAGCCCAACGGTCAGGATTGGTGCTATGGATCCAATTCAAAACTGCTCCACTATAGTAGTAGAGAGAATACAGCCTACTGTGCTATGAAATTTTGGGGGTGGTGACATGATGATTCTAGAACATGCATGGTGGAGTTTGCTCTAGGTACTATTCAACACGAATCTAGCCTCTCTAAACCATTTGATCTACGAGCCCAATGGTCAGGATTGGTGCTATGGATCCAATTCAAAATTGCTCCATTATAATAGTAGAGATATCTTACCACTATATAGTTTACAAAAAACATTGAATATTTATCGTTGGAGACTCGCGAATCCCAACATTTCCAGCTGTTGGATCTTCTTCTCCATTCTAGCATCTAGAAGATTCTATTGATAGTCTTCAGCATAATGAATGTTATACACAAACCTCAAAACACACTTCTCCATCATACTAGAATGTTCTCCCTCGTAGCTAATAATCATTGACTTCTACATGATCTTATCTTATCTTACCACTATATAGTGTACGAGTAACTTTGAATGTTGACCGTTGGATCAAGATTCATGAATCCCAACATTTCTGGCCGATGCTTTCCATTCTAGCAAATAGAAGATTCTATTGATAGTCTTCGGTATAATGAATTCTATGCACAAACCTCAAAACACACTTCTCCATCATACTAGAATCTTCTCCCTTGTTTCTCTAGACCATGTTATAAAAAGATTCATGTATTAGGTAGCTAATAATCATTGAGTTCTACATGATGATACAATGTATAAGGACCAAATATACACCCATACTTTATAGATGTTGATAAAATTTATAATTTATTGTGCTTTAACAATTATAATTTTATATAGTGATGATATGTCATACGTCTACTATCTGAGTCTCACGTGCAAGGCACGTGCAACTTACTAGTCTCTACTACTATAATGGAGCAGTTTTGAATTGGATCCATAGCACCAATCCTTACTGTTGGGCTATTAGATCCAGTGGTTCAGAGCAGCTGTATTCATGTTGAATAGTACGTAGAGCAAACTCCACCATGTTTTAGAACCATCATGTCACCACCCCTAAAATTTCATAGCACATTAGGTTGTATTCTCGATATGTATAGATAGTTATTATTAATAGACTTAATTTATGCATTTTGGGGGTGGTGACATGATGGTTCTAGAACATGGTGGAGTTTGCTCTAGGTCTGTAATATTCAACACGAATCTAGTTGCTCTGAACCATTGGATCTGATAGCCCAATGGTCAGGATTGGTTCTATGGATCCAATTCAAAACTGCTCCACTATAGTAGTAGAGAGAATACAGCTTATTGTGCTATGAAAATTTGGGGGTGGTGACTTGATGGTTCTAGAACATGCATGGTGCAGTTTGCTCTAGGTACTATTCAACACGAATCCAGCTTCTCTAAACCATTAGATCTAACAACCCAACGGTCAGGATTGGTGCTATGGATCCAATTCAAAACTGCTACATTATAGTAGTAGAGATATCTTACCACTATATAGTGTATAAATAACTTTGAATATTGACCGTTGGATCAAGACTCATGAATCCCAAAATTTCCAGTCATTGGATCTTCTTTTTCATTCTAGCATCTAGAAGATTCTATTGATAGTCTTCAGCATAATGAATGTTATGCACAAACCTCAAAACACACTTCTCCATCATACTAGAATCTTCTCCCTCGTAGCTAATAATCGTTGACTTCTACATAATCTTATCATATGTTACCACTATATAGTGTATGAATAACTTCGAATGCTGACTGCTGGATCAAGATTCGTGAATCCCAGCATTTCTAGTCGTTGGATCTTCTTTTCCATTCTAGCATATAGAAGATTCTATTGATAGTATTCGGCATAATGAATGCTATGCACAAACCTAAAAACACACTTCTCCAACATAATAGAATCATCTCCCTTGTTTCTCTAGACCATGTTATCAAAAATTTCATGTGTTAGGTAGCTAATAATCTTTGACTTCTAGATGATGATACAAAGTACAAGGACCAAATATACATCCATACTTTATAGATGTTGATCAAATTTATAATTTATTGTGCTTTACCAATTATATTTTTATATAGTGATGATATGTCATACATCTATATATGAGTCTAACGTGCAAGTCATGTGCAACTTACTAGTCTCTACTATTATAATTGAGCAGTTTTGAATTGGATACATAGCACCAATCCTGACCTTTTGGGCTATAAGATCCAATGGTTTAGAGCAGCTGGATTCGTGTTGAACAGTACCTAGAGAAAACTCCACCATGTTCTAGAACCATCATGTCACACCCCTCACCAAAAAAATCCATAGCAATGTAGGTTGTATTCTCAATATGTGTAGATAGTTATTATTAATAGACTTAATGTATGCCTTTTTTATCTAACAAGACTGTTGGTTAATAACCACTTAATGTTTGTTAAATCATATTTCATACATTATATACGTGTATGGCACGTGCCTTTTACTAGTTTACAATGCAGGAGTAGTATATTTCTTTGCTTAGACATATGCTCACCTGTCCACGCGTCGTACATGCCGAGAGAATAAACATTGGCAGGCGAAGAGGACAGGTCGAAGAGGAGTTGAAGGCGGTTCCATGTCAGATCAAAGTTATGATGGGTTCCTGACACGAGGTACTCATGTGGCCTTATAGTGTACATTCTACTAGTAGTAAATTTCAGGACCTATGTACGCAAAACAAATCGTGTGTTTTCTATGTCCTTTGCTATGCTCCATCTCTCTTCCCCTTTCCCCTCGCGCACCAGCCCGGCTGATCTCTCTCCCCTCGTCCACAGCATGGTGTTGTGCACGTGTGCCTTGGTACGGCGGCTCTATGTCTCTAGCGTGTTCGGCAGCCGCGCGTTGGTTTGGAGTAGGGACGAGGAGTAGAACTACATAGTAAGGAACCCACTTTGGTACTTAGCGACACAAAAATTCAAACTTTTATGGTTTTCGAAATTTTCACTAGGTTCCAAAACATCGAGAAGGAAGGTTATTCAAAAGATCAACCATTCGCAGTACTATACTTCTTAACTTATCTTTAGCATGTCTTATCTCTTACAATAGCATACCACTTCATATAGTATACGTATTAACTTTGAACATTGAATGTTGGATCAGGACTGGCAAATACAAACATTGCTAACCGTTGGACCTTATTTTCCATTCTTAACATTTAGAAAGATTCTACTGATAGTATTGAGCACGATGAACGCTAGTATGCACAAACCTCAAAATACACACTTAATTCATTGCTTAGTTTTAGGGTCCTTGTGCTAAATGCATGAACTTGGTTGGAATTTTCATTTTTTATGAGGTCCTTGATGTAACTTGTACTTCCATCGACTGTGTTAACTCTCAAGCACCTCTCTCCTATGAGACCTACCGTTAGATCTGCCATTCGTAGTACTTCTTATCTTATCTTTATCTTGTCTTATATCTTACAGTTACCATACCACTACATATAGTGTACATATTAACTTTGAACATTGACCGATCAAGACTGGCAAATCCAAACTTTGCTAACCATTGGATCATCTTTTCCATTCTTAGCATCTAGAAAGATTCTACCGATAGTCTTTGGCAAAATGGACGCTAGTATGCGCAAACCTCAAAACACACACTTCATTGCTTAGTTTCAGAGTCCTTGTGCTAAATGCATGCATGGACTTGGATGCAATTTTCATTTTTGATGAGGTCCTTGATGTAACTTGTACTTCCACCGACCGTCTTAACTCTCAAGCACCTCGCTCCTACGAGACCTACCATGAGATCGGCCATTTGCTGAACTTCTTATCTTATCTTTATCTTGTCTTATCTCTACAATACCGTACCACCACTGTATAGTGTACGAATTAACTTTGAACATTGACCGCTAGATCAAGACTAGAAAATCCAAACATTGCTAACCGTTAGATATTCTATTTTCCCTTAGCATCGAGAAAGATTCTATTGATAGTCTTTAGCATGATGAATGCTAGTATGCACAAACCTCAAAACACACACACTTCATTGCTCAGTTTCAGGGTCATTGTGTTAAATGCATGGAATTGGATGTAATTTTCATTTTTTATGAGGTCCTTGATGTAAGTTGTACTTCCATCGATCGTGTTAACTCTCAAGCACCTTGCTCCTACGAGACCTACCATAGTTAAAAGAAAATGAAACTGCCCCAATTATCACACAAACTAGACCAATAGTTTTTTATACATAATACCCAAGTTTTGCGTACTAGGATTTTCAATCTTCCCAACAAACTTTGCACACTCCAGTGACTTCTTGTCATTTTAACGAAATTAGGTCAAACTTGAGCTACAAGTAAGCGCGATAGATTGCTCTTGAATTAAATTTATTTTCGGAGGTAGATGCGTGCATCTTATTGTAGTAAACAATGTCGTCGGTATGAGTTTCTAACTATGAGGAAAGAAAATTCTCTGTTTTCCAAGTGATGACGAGATGGTTCTTTTCCGTAAAGAAAGTTTGAAGAATATGGATCTCAATGCCATTAGCCAAGCTTCTAGACATATTAAGTGGACCAACGTGTTTTACTTACGATTCCCATGTTTTATGAGTTTTCAAACTCCCTATAGCTAATTAACTTTGCCCCCCACTTGAATGACTTCATGCCTATATTTATCGAAATTTGGTCAAAATTGAACTACAACAACTAAATTGTAGGTTGCTTCTAAAGAATTACAAAAAACTTTTGGAGGTGTACCCATTGGGGGGTCTGTTAATATATCAGAAACCAACTGAGAGTTTTGACAATAGGTTTTTAACTCCTTTCTAATTAAGATTTTGCATCTTGACAATTTAACGAGAAACTAGCTCATACTTTAGCTACAAGTAAGCGCGATAGATTTTTCTTTAATTAAATGTCTCTTTGGAGCTAGATGGATGCATCTTCTTGTAGTAATTGGTACCATCACTATGAGTTTCCAACTATCAAGAAAGAACATTCTCAATTTTCTGAGTGATGATGAGATTATTGTTCGTTTTCATAAACAAAGTCCGAAGGATATGGATCTGAATGGCACAAGCCAAGCTTTCAAACATATATAGTGGACCGCCATTTTGTACTTATGATTCCCGTGTTTTATGAGTTTTCAAACTTATTCCTATAGCTAACTTTGCCCACTTGAAAGTGATTTTATGTCGATTTATTGAAATTAGGTCAATTTTGAACTACAAGTAAATTGTATGTTGCATTGAAAGTTTTACGTTTTTTTGGAGGTAACCATTGGGTGCTGATTTAATATATCCCAAACCACCACCGATAGTTTTTACAACAAGTTCAACTTCTTGCTAAGATTTTGCATCTTGACAATTTAACGAAATTAGGTCGAAGTTGAGCTACAAGTAAATGCGATAGATTGCTCTTCAATCAATTGTCTGTTTGGAGGTAGACGGGTGCATCTTCTTGTAGTATACAATGTCGTCGATGTGAGTTTCCAAATATCAGGAAAAATCATTCTTAATATTTAGAGCGATGACACTTGGTGGAACAAAAACTCAAACTTTTCCGATTTTCGAAATTTACACTAGCTTCCCAAACATCGGGAGGGAAGGTTATTCAAAAGATCGGCCATTCGCAGTACTATACTTCTTAACTTATCTTTATCTTGTCTTACCTCTTACAATACCATACCACTACATATAGTGTACGTATTAACTTTGAACATTGACCGTTGGATAAAGACTGGCAAATCCAAACATTGCTAACCGTTAGATCTACTTTTCCATTCATAGCATTTAGATAGATTCTACTGATATTCTTGAGAACGATGAACGCTAGTATGCACAAACCTTAAAATACACACTTAATTCATTGCTCAGTTTCATGGTCCTTGTGCTAAATGCATGGACTTGGATGCAATTTTCATTTTTATGAGGTCCTTGATGTAACTTGTACTTCCATCAACCGTTTTAACTCTCAAGCACCTCGCTCATATGAGACCTACCGTTAGATCGGCCATTCGTAGTACTTCTTATCTTCTCTGTATCTTGTCTAATCTCTTACACTCACCATACTACTACATATAGTGTACGGATTAACTTTGAACATTGACCGTTGGATCAAGACTGGCAAATCTAAACTTTCCTGAACGTTGGATCTTCTTTTCCATTCTTAGCATCTAGAAATATTCTACCAATAGCCTTTAGCACAATGGACGCCAGTATGCGCAAACCACAAAACACACACTTCATTGCTCAGTTTCAGGGTCCTTGTGCTAAATGCATGCATGGACTTAGATGCAATTTTCATTTTTTATGAGGTCCTTGATGTAACTTGTACTTCCACCAACCGTCTTAACACTCAAGAACCTCGCTCCTACGAGACCTACCATTAGATCGGCCATTCGCAGTACTTCTTATCTTATCTTTATCTTGGCTTATCTCTTACAATACCATACCACCATTGTATGGTATACGAATTAACTTTGAACATTGACCGCTGGATCAAGACTCGCAAATCCAAACATTGCTAACTGTTAGATCTTCTATTTTTGCTTAGCTTCGAGAAAGATTCTATTGATAGTCTTCAACATGATGAACGCTAGTATGCGCAAACCTCAAAACACACACACTTCATTGCTCAGTTTTAGGCTCATTGTGTTATATGCGTGGACTTGGATGCAATTTTCAATTTTTTATGAGGTCCTTGTTGTAAGTTGTAGTTCCATCGACCGTGTTAATTCTCAGGCACCTCTCTCCTATGAGACCTACCATATTGAAAAGAAAAGGCAACCGCCTTAATTATCACACAAACTGGACCAATGGTTTACTATACGTAATACCTAAGTTTTTAGTTCTAGGATTTTTCAAGCTTCCTTGCAAACTTTGCACACTTCGGTGACTTATTGTTGATTTAACGAAATTAGGTCAAACTTGAGCTACAAGTAAGCGTGATAGATTGCTCTTGAATTAAATGTATTTTCGTAAGTAGATGGATGCATCTTCTTGTAGTAAACAATGTCGTCGGTGTGAGTTTCCAACTATGAGAAAACAAAATTCTCAGTTTTCCGAGTGATGAAGAGATGGTTCTTTTTTGTAAAGAATGTCTGACGAATATGGATATCAATGCTATAAGAAAAGCTTCTAGAAATATTAAGTGGACCAACTTGTTTTATTTATGATTCCCCTGTTTTATGAGTTTTCAAACTCCCTATAGCTAATTAAATTTTCCCCACTTGAATGACTTCATGCCTATATTTATCGAAATTTGGTCAAACTTGAACTACAACAACTAAATTGTAGGTTGCTTCTAAAGAATTACACAAAACTTTTGGAGGTGTACCCATTTGGGGGTCAGTTAATATATCAGAAACCAACCGAGAGTTTTGACAATAGGTTTTTAACTCCTTTGTAATTAAGATTTTGCATCTTGACAATTTCACGAGAAACTAGCTCAATCTTTAGCTACAAGTAAGCGCGATATATTTTTCTTTAATTAAATGTCTCTTTGGAGCTAGATGGATGCATCTTCTTGTAGTAATCAGTACCATCACTGTGAGTTTCCAACTATCAGGAAAGAACATTCTCAATTTTCCGAGTGATGATGAGATTATTGTTCGTTTTCATAAACAAAGTCCGAAGGATATGGAACTGAATGCCACAAGCCAAGCTTTCAGACATATATAGTGGACTGCCATGTTGTACTTATGATTCCTGTGTTTTATGAGTTTTCAAACTTATTCCTATAACTAACTTTACCCACTTGAAAATGATTTTATGTCGATTTATTGAAATTAGGTCAATTTTGAACTATAAGTAAATTGTAGGTTGCATTGAAAGTTTTACGTTTTTTGGAGGTAACCATTGGGTGCTGATTTAATATATCTCAAACCACAACCGATAGTTTTTACAACAAGTTCAACTTCTTGATAAGATTTTGCATCTTGACAATTTAACGAAATTAGGTCGAACTTGAGCTACAAGTAAATGCGATAGATTGCTCTTGAATTAAATGTCTATTCGAAGGTAGACGGGTGCATCTTCTTGTAGTATACAATGTTGTCGATATGAGTTTCCAAATATCAGGAAATATCATTCTTAGTATTTCGAGTGATGACACTTGGTGGCACAAAAACTCAAACTTTTCCGATTTACGAAATTTACACTAGCTTCCCAAACATCGGGAAGGAAAGTTATTCAAAAGATCGGCCATTCGCAGTACTATACTTCTTAACTTATCTTTATCTTGTCTTACCTCTTACAATACCATACCACTACATACAGTGTACGGATTAAGTTTGAACATTAACCGTTGGATCAAGACTGGCAAATCCAAACATTGCTAACGAGAGCAACTAGCGTGTGCGCGTGCTGCACACCGCGAGAACGTCTGAGCAAACTGCCGTGCATATCCAACCCGTGTCGATGCGGAATCATCCCAGAAAACTGCTCGCGCAGATGTCGCTGATTTTTTCTCTTTTTCCGGTTTTTTCTCTTTCGAGTTTTTTCTCTTTTTTCGCTGTTGTCCGCTCCGCACATTAGGTATACACTTTCTCTCACTTCCGTTTTTAGTATGTTTCTTTTTCATTATCATTTATTTTTATTCTTCTCTTCTTCATTTTTCGTTTATTTTTATTATCTTTCTTTTCTCTTTACGGGCAATGGAAATTTTATGGGGTGTAATAGGAGGGGTCTGGTTTGTACAACACAATGTAGTTACTTCGAACGGAATACACTAACGCAGTGCATTTGTATATTCAGAGTAGTACACAGATGATTCAACGCAGCAGAATGTAATGACTTTGAATAGATTACAGTAACGCAGTGCATTTGTATATTAAGATCAGTATACAGATGATTCAGCGCAGCAGAATGTATTGACTTTGAACGGGTTACACTAATGCAGTGCATTTGTATAATAAGAGCAGTAGATAGATATATTCCATAGCGCCCTGTATTTTGTAGTGTTTGTTGCGGGCTCCGCCCGTGGCACGCCGCCTTCGGCGCATCAAGCATTCACATAGATCTTGAAGCGCCGTGTATTTCGGAGCGTCCTGTATTTCGGAGCGTCTTGTATTTCAGAGCGCCCTGTATTTCGTAGTGTGTGTTGCGGGCTCCACCGGTGGCACGGTGCCTTCGGTGCATCAAGCATTCATATAGATCTTGAAGCGCCGTGTATTTCGGAGCACCTTGTATTTCGTAGCGCCCTATATTTCGGAGTGTGTGTTGCAGGCTCCGTCCGTGGCACGACACCTTCTGTGAATCAAGCATTCATACAGATCTTGAAGCATCGTGTATTTCGTAGCGCCTTGTATTTTATAGCGCCTTGTATTTCGTAGCGCCTTGTATTTCAGAGTGTGTGTTGCAGGCTTCGCCCGTGGCACGGCGCCTTCGGCGCATCAAGCATTCATATAGAACTTGAAGAGCCGTGTATTTCGAAGTGCCCTGTATTTCAGAGCGCCTTGTATTTCGGAGTGCGTGTTGCGGGCTCCGCCCGTGGCACGGTGCCTTCAGCGCATCAAGCATTCATATAGATGTTGAAGCACCGTGTATTTTAGAGCGCCTTGTATTTCATAGCGCCTTGTATTTCGGAGTGTGTGTTGCGGGCTCCGCCCGTGGCACGGCGCCTTCAGTGCATCTAGCATTCATATAGATCTTGAAGCTCCCTGTATTTCGGAGCGCCTTGTATTTCGGAGCGCCCTGTATTTCATAGTGTGTGTTGTGGGGTCCACCCGTGGCATGGCGCCTTTGGCGCGTCAAGCATTCATATAGATCTTGAAGCGCCGTGTATTTCGTAGCGCCCTGTATTTCGGAGCGCCTTGTATTTTGTATCGCCTTGTATTTCAGAGTGTGTGTTGCAGGCTCCGCCTGTGGCACAATGCCTTCACCGCATCAAGCATTCATATAGATCTTGAAGCGCCGTGTATTTCGGAGCGCCTTGTATTTCATAGCACCTTGTATTTCGGAGTGTGTGTTGCGGGAACCGCCCGTGGCACGGCGCCTTCGGCGCATCAAGCATTCATATAGATCTTGAAGAGCCGTGTATTTTCGAGCACCTTGTATTTTGGAGTGTGTTATGGGGCTCGCTGCATGAATGGCGCCTTGCCCATCAAGCATTCATATAGATCCTGAAGTATTTGAGCGCCAGTATTTCAAAGCGCCTTGTATTTGAGTGTGTGTTGAGGGCTCTACCAGGGTACGCCAGCGCATCAAGCATTCATATAGATCTTGAAGAACCATGTATTTCGGAGCGCCCTGTATTTTGGAGCGTCTTGTATTTTGTAGTGTGTGTTGCGGGCTCCGCCCGTGGCACGACGCCTTCGGCGCATCAAGCATTCATATAGATCTTGAAGCGCCATGTATTTCGGATCACTCTGTATTTCGGAGCGCCTTGTATTCCGGAGCGCCGTGTATTTCGTAGTGTGTGTTGCGGGCTCCACCCGTGGCATGGCGCCTTCGACGCATCAAGCATTCATATAGATCTTGAAGCGCCGTATATTTCGGAGCGTCTTGTATTTCGTAGCGCCCTATATTTCGGAGTGTGTGTTGCGGGCTCCGCCGGTGGCACGGCACCTTCGGTGCATCAAGCATTCATATAGATCTTGAAGCGCCGTGTATTTCATAGTGCCCTGTATTTCAGAGCGCCTTGTATTTCGTAGCGCCTTGTATTTCGTAGCACCTTGTATTTCGGAGTGTGTGTTGCGGGCCCCGCCTGTGGCACGGCGCCTTCAGCGCATCAAGCAGTCATATAGATCTTGAAGCACCGTGTATTTCGGAGCGCCCTGTATTTTGGAGCGCCTTGTATTTCGGAGTGTGTGTTGCGGGCTCCGCCAGTGGCACGGCGCCTTCGGCGCATCAAGCATTCATATAGAACTTGAAGAGCCATGTATTTTGGAGCGCCTTGTATTTCAGAGCGCCATGTATTTCGGAGTGTGTGTTGCGGGCTCCTCCCGTGGCACGGCGCCTTCGGAGCATCAAGCATTCATATAGATCTTGAAGTGCCGTGTATTTCGGAGCTCCCTGTATTTTGGAGCGCCTTGTATTTCATAGCGCCTTGTATTTCGGAGTGTGTGTTGCGGGCTCCGCCCGTGGCATGGCGCCTTCGGTGCATCAAGCATTCATATAGATCTCGTAGCGCCGTGTATTTTAGAGCGCCCTGTATTTCGGAGTGTGTGTTGCGGTCTCCGCCGTGGCACGGCGCCTTCGGTGCATCTAGCATTCATATAGATCTTGAAGCGCCCTGTATTTCGGAGCGCCTTGTCTTTCGGAGCGCCTTGTATTTCATAGTGTGTGTTGTGGGCTCCACCCGTGGCATGGCGCCTTCGACGCATCAAGCATTCATATAGATCTTGAAGCGCCGTGTATTTCAGAGCGCCTTGTATTTCGGAACGCCCTATATTTTGGAGTGTGTGTTGCGGGCTCCGCCGGTGGCACGGCACCTTTGGTGCATCAAGCATTCATATAGATCTTGAAGTGCTGTGTATTTTGTAGCACCTTGTATTTCGGAGCGCCTTGTATTTCGTATCGCCTTGTATTTCAGAGTGTGTGTTGCAGGCTCCGCCTGTGGCACGACGCCTTCACCGCATCAAGCATTCATATAGATCTTGAAGCGCCGTGTATTTCGGAGCGCCTTGTATTTCATAGCACCTTGTATTTCGGAGTGTGTGTTGCCGGAACCGCCCGTGGCACGGCGCCTTCGGCGCATCAAGCATTCATATAGATCTTGAAGAGCCGTGTATTTCGGAGCACCTTGTATTTTGGAGTGTGTGTTGCGGGCTCTGCCCGTGGCATGGCGCCTTCGGCGCATCAAGCATTCATATAGATCCTGAAGCGCCGTTTATTTCGGAGCGCCCTGTATTTCAAAGCGCCTTGTATTTCATAGCGCTTTGTATTTCGGAGTGTGTGTTGCGGGCTCTGCCAGTGGCACGGCGCCTTCGGCGCATCAAGCATTCATATAGATCTTGAAGAACCGTGTATTTCGGAGCGCCCTGTATTTTGGAGCGTCTTGTATTTTGTAGTGTGTGTTGCGGGCTACGCCCGTGGCACGACGCCTTCGGTGCATCAAGCATTCATATAGATCTTGAAGCGCCATGTATTTCGGATCACTCTGTATTTCAGAGCGCCTTGTATTCCGGAGTGCCGTGTATTTCGTAGTGTGTGTTGCGGGCTCCACCCGTGGCATGGCGCCTTCGACGCATCAAGCATTCATATAGATCTTGAAGCGCCGTATATTTCGGAGCGCCTTGTATTTCGTAGCGCCCTATATTTCGGAGTGTGTGTTGCAGGATCCGCCGGTGGCACGGCACCTTCGGTGCATCAAGCATTCATATAGATCTTGAAGCGCCGTGTATTTCATAGCGCCCTGTATTTCAGAGCGCCTTGTATTTCATAGCGCCTTGTATTTCAGAGTGTGTGTTGCGGGCTCCGCCTGTGGCACAGCGCCTTCTGCGCATCAAGCAGTCATATAGATCTTGAAGCACCGTTTATTTCGGAGCGCCCTGTATTTCGGAGCGCCTTGTATTTCGGAGTGTGTGTTGCGGGCTCCGCCAGTGGCACGGCGCCTTCGGCGCATCAAGCATTCATATAGAACTTGAAGAGCCATGTATTTCGGAGCGCCTTGTATTTCGGAGTGTGTGTTGCAGGCTCCGCCCGTGGCATGGCGCCTTCGGCGCATCAAGCATTCATATAGATCTTGAAGTGCCGTGTATTTCGGAGCTCCCTGTATGTTGGAGCGCCTTGTTTTTCATAGTTCCTTGTATTCCGGAGTGTGTGTTGCAGGCTCCGCCGTGGCACGGCGCCTTCGGTGCATCTAGCATTCATATAGATCTTGAAGCGCCCTGTATTTCGGAGCGCCTTGTATTTCGGAGCGCCCTGTATTTCATAGTGTGTGTTGTGGGCTCCACCCGTGGCATGGCGCCTTCGGCGCATCAAGCATTCATATAGATCTTGAAGCGCCGTGTATTTCGGAGCGCCTTGTATTTCGGAGCGCCCTATATTTCGGAGTGTGTGTTATGGGGCTCCGCTGGCAGTAACGCCCCTTCGGTGCATCAAGCATTCATATAGATCTTGAAGCGCCGTGTATTTTGTAGCACCCTGTATTTCGGAGCGTCTTGTATTTCGTATCGCCTTGTATTTCAGAGTGTGTGTTGCGGGCTCCGCCCGTGGCACGACGCCTTCACCGCATCAAGCATTCATATAGATCTTGAAGCGCCGTGTATTTCGAAGCGCCTTGTATTTCATAGCACCTTGTATTTCGGAGTGTGTGTTCCGGAACCGCCCGTGGCACGGCGCCTTCGGCGTATCAAGCATTCATTTAGATCTTTAAGAGCCGTGTATGTCGGAGCGCCTTGTATTTTGGAGTGTGTGTTGCGGGCTCCGCCCGTGGCACGGCGCCTTCAGCGCATCAAGCATTCATATAGATGTTGAAGCACCGTGTATTTTAGAGCGCCTTGTATTTCATAGCGCCTTGTATTTCGGAGTGTGTGTTGCAGGCTCCGCCCGTGGCACGGCGCCTTCGGTGCATCTAGCATTCATATAGATCTTGAAGCGCCCTGTATTTCGGAGCGCCTTGTATTTCGGAGCGCCTTGTATTTAATAGTGTGTGTTGTGGGCTCCACTCGTGGCATGGCGCCTTCGGCGCATCAAGCATTCATATAGATCTTCAAGCGTCGTGTATTTCGGAGCGCCTTGTATTTCGGAGCGCCTTGTATTTCGGAGCGCCCTATATTTCGGAGTGTTTGTTGCGGGCTCCGCTGGTGGCCCGGCACCTTCGGTGCATCAAGCATTCATATAGATCTTGAAGCGCCGTGTATTTCGTAGCGCCCTGTATTTCGAAGCGCCTTGTATTTCGTATCGCCTTGTATTTCAGAGTGTGTTGCAGCTCACTGGCACGACGCTTCACCGCATCAAGCATTCTTATAGATCTTGAAGCGCCGTGTATTTCGAAGCGCCTTGTATTTCATAGCACCTTGTATTTGAGTGTGTTATGGAACCGCCCAGGTAGCCAATTTCTACAAGCATCAAGCATTCATATAGATCTTGAAGAGCCGTGTATTTCGGAGCACCTTGTATTTTGGAGTGTGTGTTGCGGGCTCCTCCCGTGGCACGGCGCCTTTGGCGCATCAAGCATTCATATAGATCCTGAAGCGCCGTATATTTCGGAGCGCCCTGTATTTCAAAGCGCCTTGTATTTCATAGCGCCTTGTATTTCGGAGTGTGTGTTGAGGGCTCCGCCCGTGGCACGGCGCCTTCGGCGCATCAAGCATTCATATAGATCTTGAAGAACCGTGTATTTCGGAGCGACCTGTATTTTGGAGCGTCTTGTATTTTGTAGTGTGTGTTGCGGGCTCTGCCCGTGGCACGACGCCTTCGGCGCATCAAGCATTCATATAGATCTTGAAGCGCCATGTATTTCGGATCACTCTGTATTTCGGAGCGCCTTATATTCCGGAGCGCCGTGTATTTCGTAGTGTCTGTTGCGGGCTCCACCTGTGGCACGGCGCCTTCGACGCATCAAGCATTCATATAGATCTTGAAGCGCCGTATATTTCGGAGCGCCTTGTATTTCGTAGCGCCCTATATTTCGGAGTGTGTGTTGCGAGCTCCGCCGGTGGCACGGCACCTACGGTGCATCAAGCATTCATATAGATCTTGAAGCGCCGTGTATTTCATAGCGCCCTGTATTTCAGAGCGCCTTGTATTTGAGTGTGTTATGGGCTCCGCTGCGGCACGGCGCCTTCGCATCAAGATCAAGCAGTCATACTGATCTTGAAGCACCGTGTATTTCGGAGCTCCCTGTATTTCGGAGCGCCTTGTATTTCGGAGTGTGTGTTGCGGGCTCATTATCGGTACGCCAGCGCATAAAGCATTCATATAGAACTTGAAGAGCCATGTATTTCGGAGCGCCTTGTATTTCGGAGTGTATGTTGCGGGCTCCGCCTGTGGCACGGCGCCTTCGGCGCATCAAGCATTCAGATAGATCTTGAAGTGCCGTGTATTTCGGAGCTCCCTGTATTTTGGAGCGCCTTGTATTTCATAGCGCCTTGTATTTCGGAGTGTGTGTTGCGGGCTCCGCCCGTGGCACGGCGCCTTTGGTGCATCAAGCATTCATATAGATCTTCAAGCGCCGTGTATTTTAGAGCGCCTTGTATTTCAGAGTGTGTGTTGCGGGCTCCGCCAGTGGCACGGCGCCTTCGGTGCATCTAGCACTCATATAGATCTTGAAGCGCCCTGTATTTCGGAGCGCCTTGTATTTCATAGCGCCTTGTATTTCATAGTGTGTGTTGTGGGCTCCACCCGTGGCATGGCGCCTTCGGCGCATCAAGCATTCATATAGATCTTGAAGCGCCGTGTATTTCGGAGCGCCTTGTATTTCGGAGCGCCCTATATTTCGGAGTGTGTGTTGCGGGCTCCGCCGGTGGCACGGCACCTTCGGTGCATCAAGCATTCATATAGATCTTGAAGCGCCGTGTATTTTGTAGCACCCTGTATTTCGGAGCGTCTTGTATTTCGTATCGCCTTATATTTCAGAGTGTGTGTTGCGGGCTCCGCCCGTGGCACGACGCCTTCACCGCATCAAGCATTCATATAGATCTTGAAGCGCCGTGTATTTCGGAGCGCCTTGTATTTCATAGCACCTTGTATTTCGGAGTGTGTGTTCCGGGAACCGCCCGTGGCACGGCGCCTTCGGCGCATCAAGCATTCATATAGATCTTTAAGAGCCGTGTATGTCAGAGCGCCTTGTATTTTGGAGTGTGTGTTGCGGGCTCCGCCCGTGGCACGGCGCCTTCAGCGCATCAAACATTCATATAGATGTTGAAGCACCGTGTATTTTAGAGCGCCTTGTATTTCATAGCGCCTTGTATTTCGGAGTGTGTGTTGCGGGCTCCGCCCGTGGCACGGCGCCTTCGGTGCATCTAGCATTCATATAGATCTTGAAGCGCCTTGTATTTCGGAGCGCCTTGTATTTCGGAGCGCCCTGTATTTAATAGTGTGTGTTGTGGGCTCCACCCGTGGCATGGCGCCTTCGGCGCATCAAGCATTCATATAGATCCTGAAGCGCCGTGTATTTCGGAGCGCCTTGTATTTCGGAGCGCCTTGTATTTCGGAGCGCCCTATATTTCGGAGTGTGAGTTGCGGGCTCCGCCGGTGGCCCGGCACCTTCGGTGCATCAAGCATTCATATAGATCTTGAAGCACCGTGTATTTCGTAGCGCCCTGTATTTCGGAGCATCTTGTATTTCGTATCGCCTTGTATTTCAGAGTGTGTGTTGCGGGCTCCGCCCGTGGCACGACGCCTTCACCGCATCAAGCATTCTTATAGATCTTGAAGCGCCGTGTATTTCGGAGCGCCTTGTATTTCATAGCACCTTGTATTTCGGAGTGTGTTGGGAACACAGGTAGCAGCTTCGGCGCATCAAGCATTCATATAGATCTTGAAGAGCCGTGTATTTCGGAGCACCTTGTATTTTGGAGTGTGTGTTGCGGGCTCCTCCCGTGGCACGGCGCCTTTGGCGCATCAAGCATGCATATAGATCCTGAAGCGCCGTGTATTTCAAAGAGCCTTGTATTTCGGAGTGTGTGTTGCGGGCTCCGCCCGTGGCACGGCGCCTTCGGCGCATCAAGCATTCATATAGATCTTGAAGAACCCTGTATTTTGGAGCGCCCTGTATTTTGGAGCGTCTTGTATTTTGTAGTGTGTGTTGCGGGCTCTGCCCGTGGCACGACGCCTTCGGCGCATCAAGCATTCATATAGATCTCGAAGCGCCATGTATTTCGGATCACTCTGTATTTCGGAGCGCCTTATATTCCGGAGCGCCGTGTATTTCGTAGTGTCTGTTGCGGGCTCCACCTGTGGCACGGCGCCTTCGACGCATCAAGCATTCATATAGATCTTGAAGAGTCAGATATTTGGAGCGCCTTGTATCAGATGGCGCCCAATATTTCGAGTGTGTGTTGCGAGCTGGTGGGTAACAGCACCTTCGGTGCATCAAGCATTCATATAGATCTTGAAGCGCCGTGTATTTCATAGCGCCCTGTATTTCAGAGCGCCTTGTATTTTGTAGCGCCTTGTATTTTGTAGCGCCTTGTATTTCAGAGTGTGTGTTGTGGGCTCCGCCTGTGGCACGGCGCCTTCAGCGCATCAAGCAGTCATACTGATCTTGAAGCACCGTGTATTTCGGAGCTCCCTGTATTTCGGAGCGCCTTGTATTTCGGAGTGTGTGTTGCGGGCTCCGCCAATGGCACGGCGCCTTCGGCGCATAAAGCATTCATATAGAACTTGAAGAGCCATGTATTTCGGAGCGCCATGTATTTCGGAGCGCCTTGTATTTCGGAGTGTGTGTTGCGGGCTCCGTCTGTGGCACGGCGCCTTCGGTGCATCAAGCACTCAGATAGATCTTGAAGTGCCGTCTATTTCGGAGCTCCCTGTATTTTGGAGCGCCTTGTATTTCATAGCGCCTTGTATTTCGAAGTGTGTGTTGCGGGCTCCGCCCATGGCACGGCGCCTTCGATGCATCAAGTATTCATATAGATCTTGAAGCGCCGTGTATTTTAGAGCGCCTTGTATTTCGGAGTGTGTGTTGCGGGCTCCGCCCGTGGCACGACGCCTTCGGTGCATCTAGCATTCATATAGATCTTGAAGCGCCCTGTATTTCGGAGCACCTTGTATTTCGGAGCGCCCTGTTTTTCATAGTGTGTGTTGTGGGATCCACCCGTGGCATGGCGCCTTCGGCGCATCAAGCATTCATATAGATCTTTAAGAGCCGTGTATGTCGGAGCGCCTTGTATTTTGGAGTGTGTGTTGCGGGCTCCGCCCGTGGCACGGCGCCTTCAGCGCATCAAGCATTCATATAGATGTTGAAGCACCGTGTATTTCATAGCGCCTTGTATTTCATAGCGCCTTGTATTTCGGAGTGTGTGTTGCAGGCTCCGCCCGTGGCACGGCGCCTTCGGTGCATCTAGCATTCATATAGATCTTGAAGCGCCCTGTATTTCGGAGCGCCTTGTATTTCGGAGCGCCCTGTATTTAATAGTATGTGTTGTGGGCTCCACCTGGCAGCCTACAAGCATCAAGCATTCATATAGATCTTGAAGCTGTATTTGAGCCTTGTATTTGGGCGCCTGTATTTAATAGTTTGTGTTGTGGGCTCCACCCGTGGCATGGCGCCTTCGGCGCATCAAGCATTCATATAGATCTTGAAGCGCCGTGTATTTCGGAGCGCCTTGTATTTCGGAGCGCCTTGTATTTCGGAGCGCCCTATATTTCAGAGTGTGAGTTGCGGGCTCCGCCGGTGGCCCGGCACCTTCGGTGCATCAAGCATTGATATAGATCTTGAAGCACCGTGTATTTCGTAGCGCCCTGTATTTCGGAGCGCCTTGTATTTCGTATCGCCTTGTATTTCAGAGTGTGTGTTGCAGGCTCCGCCCGTGGCACGACGCCTTCACCGCATCAAGCATTCTTATAGATCTTGAAGCGCCGTGTATTTCGGAGCGCCTTGTATTTCATAGCACCTTGTATTTCGGAGTGTGTGTTGCGGGAACCGCCCGTGGCACGGCGCCTTCGGCGCATCAAGCATTCATATAGATCTTGAAGAGCCGTGTATTTCGGAGCACCTTGTATTTTGGAGTGTGTGTTGCGGGCTCCTCCCGTGGCACGGCGCCTTTGGCGCATCAAGCATTCATATAGATCCTGAAGCGCCGTGTATTTCGGAGCGCCGTGTATTTCAAAGAGCCTTGTATTTCATAGCGCCTTGTATTTCATAGCGCCTTGTATTTCATAGCGCTTTGTATTTCGGAGTGTGTGTTGCGGGCTCCGCCCGTGGCACGGCGCCTTCGGCGCATCAAGCATTCATATAGATCTTGAAGAACCGTGTATTTCGGAGCGCCCTGTATTTTGGAGCGTCTTGTATTTTGTAGTGTGTGTTGCGGGCTCTGCCCGTGGCACGACGCCTTCGGCGCATCAAGCATTCATATAGATCTTGAAGCGCCATGTATTTCGTATCACTCTGTATTTCGGAGCGCCTTATATTCTGGAGCGCCGTGTATTTCGTAGTGTCTGTTGCGGGCTCCACCTGTGGCACGGCGCCTTCGACGCATCAAGCATTCATATAGATCTTGAAGCGCCGTATATTTCGGAGCGCCTTGTATTTCGTAGCGCCCAATATTTCGGAGTGTGTGTTGCGAGCTCCGCCGGTGGCACGGCACCTTCGGTGCATCAAGCATTCATATAGATCTTGAAGCGCCGTGTATTTCGTTTCTGTTTGGCAGTGCATACCTGCTTCACATGCAGTTCGTTTCTGTTTGTATTGTAGATGCAGTGCAATGCATGGTCAGTGTAGTGTCGTGGCACCTTACCTTGCACCGTGCGCACATGTGTTTTATGAAAATAGGAAAGTAGTGCATACGTCGTACACACGCAGAGCCTGTCCATGTACATTCACAGTGCATATATTAGTTGTCTGTATTATTAGCATATTGATACATACAAACATCTTAAATATAAGAAATATTTTATTTACATAGATTTACTGAACAACCTAGTGTATTAATATTATTACAAGTATCAATCTAATGATCACCTTCAGTCGGGGATGTCCTTCTCATTCACAGCAGGACGAAATGCTCTCAATACTTCAGGAAGTTCATCACGCAGATCGTTTTCTATCCAGTATATTATCTTCTAGTTACATTCTTCTCTCATTGCGGAAGGGGAGAACTGTTTAACAATCAGGAAATGGGTATGTTATGAAGGTATGTTGCCAATAGAAAAAATACGAAGCAGATTATATTATAACATAAACAATGCGACTTACCTCTTCTTGGTTCCATTTTATCGTGTCTACATTGTACCATTGAATACTTCTTAGGATCGAGTAAGCACACTCATTCTCTGTCTTCTTTGGACACCTAGGGTACTTTGCTTAGTTGAACTTCTCTGCGAATTCTCGAAAATTGTGACTAGGATATGCAGCTTTCAGAAGTTCATCTATTTTTTTAAGTTGTTTTTATGAAATGCAACATTTATTGATCAGTATTCCAAATAGTGCAGTTGGAAGATTAATATGAAAGTAATGTTCTAACCATGACGGGTCCAATGTTCCTGTGATATTCTTCTCTTGTTTTAAACAAGTAATCCTTGGTGTATTTCCTTGAGTCAATTATGTCAAGGCGACCTCCACTGATATACATGTTGAGGGAGTAAACTGTAAAGTGAGAGCTGTAGACAACAGGTATTTCAATCTGAAATAAATACATAACAGTAAGTTCATTAACAGAAAAGTTTATTTCATTAGCAGTAAGCTCTTGAAATTTATGTATAATCCTCTTTAAAATAGATGTTTTGAAAATTTAGAGAAACTTACCAATTTTGCCATGTCTAGTTTAAAATTTTTCATCAATGATTTGAATTGCTTCACACATTGTTCTGTGAATGTAACTACCTCGGTGAATTACACTCCTAGTTACAAGCCTGGACGAGCGGAAATGGTTAAAATAGTACGGTGGGGCCCAAATGCCACACACAGGTAGACCTTTCGGCCGTCCTAACCATTTCCAAACATCGGGACAAGAACGGGCGGCGTAATCGGCAGGCGAAGGGATCAACTACATACACAAATGAGTATGTATGCAAGCCACCATACAATAGTTCTCAGAGCCATTCCATCTAAAAGAAATAGAAATATTGCAACACCATACGGCAAGATCCAAATATCCTAGATAGATATAATAGTTTAGGATATCTCCTCATACATCAAACATCAGAGTATCAAGCGGGAGCGGAAAACAAGGTCCGAGTACGGATAAGAAGCAAATCGGCATAAGATGCCCTATAAGAAAACACATCCCGCCCACAGATCTCACGGATCCCCGTTCTCGGAATCTCTACACCGAATGATCGTTGCCCATATCGTCCGTCTCCTCCACCCAGTATCCATCCTGCGAGTTTACCTGTTCATCTGAATCAAACAATTTATCATGTGAGACCCTAGGGGTACTCAGCAAGTCTTTATGCCTCTAAAGGGGACACAACCTGGGGTGACGCAATTACAACAAAAGATAAACCCTAACAATTCTATAGACACTCGCTATCCATCCGCCTAACCATAGATAGACGGATGTCCGTGAATGAATAACAACAGTTATAACGGTAATCTTAACAGATCCATCCTCCTCCTCGCTTACCGACGAGGAAGCGGACGAACAACCCCCCATCCGTTGGCAGTTTTATTATCCATTCCATGAGTGTTGCACTATTTACTAGTCAGGTACTTAGTCAAATTAAAAGCGGTACTTTAGTTATACTTGTCTATGATCGAGAAACTGTGCTCCAAGTCGTCCATAACCGCGGACACGGCTTTCAGAAAGTTTTACCCTGCAGGGGTGCACAAATAGCAACACACACTCGATCAACCTCGGAAAAACCAAATCAAAACCCAACGAGGCATTCACGACAAAGCGATCACAGGATTCAGAAATATTTCAGGGGGCCACCCAATTAAGCTACCCGCAACGATGTTAGCCGACTCCGAGACGGACTCATGGTTTGCGTCTGGGGCTGTAAACGACTGGGAACCCGAAAATGTGACTGGGCTTGTCGATACCGCGAAAACACTCCGCTTCCCTAAACAGTACAGGTGCATTCCTCGCACAATTTTAAATTAAGCAGTAAAACATGGCATAAGTACAGGATGTGGCCCCAAGAAATAAGAATGAATCAAGCTCTGGCTCAGGGGGGTTCATAAGCCTCCCGGATGTGGATAGCGCGAATATTCAAGGAACAGGAATCAAGTACTCGGTGTCCTACGGGACACAAGTGAGCATGAAAAACCAAATAGCAGATATTGCTCACCGGTGCCACTTTCATTAGTTATCCCATTACTACTCAGGTTAAGTTGTTTAGGTACCTCGTTATCCATCAGACACTCACATACCCTACACATGCTGTTCTACGACTCGCATGGTTCCAAACAACTCCTGTAGTAATGGCTCATGGGTTGGAGGAACAAGCTTCGGTGGGGTTTAAATGTAAAGGCTATGCAGTACTTGGGATTCAATTTAATGCAATCGCGACTCAATGATGCAAGAATACGATAGAGGCAATAGGTACTAAATGTATGCAAGCATGTGTTAGTGCTTGCCTGGCAGCTCAGTTGAAGAGAGAGAAGGATCTGGGTAGTGCTCATGGGTTTCTTGATATATCCCCTGCTCAGCGTCTATTCGAAGAAGAACCAAACAAACAAGGGCCAACATAAATAAAGTGCACAAGCATATGAACAAAATGCGACAAGCAAACAATCATGCCATGATGAATGATGCACAATTTGCATGGCAAAAAGGTAGCATGGCATGGGTGGGGTGTGGAATACAATAATAAAGAATTTTATTGAGTTTTAACCACATTTTATACTTAAATAAGTTGCTGTATGCTTTATAATTATATGATGCATGCTGCAATTCAGAACATGGAATTCATAAACAGAACGGGCTCGTCGCGCTGATCGATTTAGACATCTTATTTGTCAAATTTGGAGTTATAGAATTAAAGTTATTAATTAATTAAGGAAAAGGGGCATTTTATTGTAATTTTAGTCAACTTGAAATTTAAAGTGTTCAAAATATATTTTGGAGGGCATATTTGAATTCCTCACATTTTTCTGATCTCAAAACATATATTACAAGTTTAATTTGGAGTTATATTTTAAAAGTTATTTGAAACCAGATTTGAAATTTGAATTTAAATTAATTTGAAAAGATTTAAATTAAAACAGATATAAACAGAAACTTTTTGTACTCAGGCAGATACAGACCCAGCCGCTGACGGGTGGGCCAGCTGCTGACTGGGACGACATGCGCCCGGAAAAGCTTTTCTCACCGCGAGCTAGCTAGCCTCAGCGAATGACAGGTGGGGCTAGCGGCCACGGGGTCCACGTGACAGCGGCGTAAGGGACAGGATCTGACAGGTGGGGCTGGGGCTGGAGCGCGGGTTGCGAACGGGAAAAGCCGGGGGGTTTTCTGTAAACGCGCCGGCGCGGCTGACTGGTGGGCCACGAGGTACCGCGGGTGGAGCAGAAAACAAAAGGGGGGGCGATCTGTAAAACTACCACAGCCCGTACTGTTCCTCTTCTTTCTTCAGATCGGCTGACAGATCGGTGCCCCGGCGAGGCGGATCGATCCTGGTCTCGGGGTGCGAGCTGCGGGCGTAACGGCGGTGGGTGGGGTTGTTGACAGAGAGCAGATCGGCTAGGGTGTAGCTACAAGGCAACGAAAGCAGACGCGTGCACGCCGACGCTCAGAGGTTGCTCGACAGAAGGTTTGGCGAACGCAGGGAGCCACGGCGAGGACGGAGGTGTCAGGGAGGTCAAGGCGCTCACCGGGAGTTGGTTGATGTGGTCGGATCAGCTTGGGGCGCAGGGGATCGGCGACGACGCAGACGGACCGGAGCTAGGGTTTCGCGTCGGGCTCGGCGTGGTGCAGCGGTTCTGGGGCTCCTCCTTCTCCGCTCCGTGCACAGGGCGACGCTGATGCTCGGCTCAGCCTTCCCCAACGCTTGTGATCGCCGCGCCTCCGGCTGGTAAGAGGAGGGAAGGTGGAGGCCGACGGTGGCCGGCGATGGGGTAGACGGTGGTGAGGGAAAGCAGGGAGAGAGGGGAGCGGCCTGGGGAGATCTGGGGGATGCAGAGGTGTCGTGGAGAAGGAGATAAAGCAGAGAGGGAGAGGGAGGTGCCGTGGGGGAGTGGTTCGGGATAGAGGTGGCTTCGGCCCCTTTTTCCCTCCTCTCCTTCACGTGCTCGGGTCGGGGCAGGAGCAGGGCAGGCGCATGGGGCTGCAGGTGGGGTCAGGGCGAGGCCAGGCAGGCAGGGGAGGCTCGGGCTGGTGGGGCATGCAAGGCAGGGAGAGAGAGAGCTAGAGAGAGAGAGAGAGGGGTGGCATGGAGCTCGGGTTGGAGCTAGGCTCGGTTAGGGTTTGTACTAGGGAAGGGGTAGGGTAGCTCGGGTTGGACCAGGGTGACCAAGTGGGGCTAGCTAGGTGAGAGAGGAGGGAGGCCGAGAAAGAGAGGGCGGGAACTAGGGTTAGCTAGAGAGAGGCTCGGGTTAGGTTAGATGGTGCCCATGGTGGTGGTAGGGTGTAACTAGGGTAGATGAGGGGTTAGGTTTAGGGTTTAGCTTAGGTGAGAGATTTTTGGAGAAAGGATTAGAGAGAGAGGGTATGGTTTAGGGTTTTAGGCATGATCCACATGACCATGCATGGATGGAGGTGAAAGGAGAGGAAGGTGAGGAAAAGAGAGAGAGAGAGGTGTGGTGTGGTTTTTAGCAAGACCAACTAGATCAAGCAAAAGAGGGGGTAGAAGAAGATGGAAGATGATCCACTCAAAATTCAAATAAAATCCAAAAGACTAGAATGTGGTGATACTTGCATGGCCCATGCAAAAATAATTAATGCCATGTTTATTCTTGTGAAAACAATAATATCAACATGGCATTATTCTTATGCATTCCCAATAGTGGAATAAAGCCAAGCAAAGAATTTGTATAAATGGATCCATCCTATCTCCCATGAGCTAGATTAAATACCAAAAGAAAAACAAGGCAAGCTCATGGATAATGGAATGGTGGAATCAAGCTTAATTAAATATAATAGGCCATGCTAGTGTGTATATCCCACTAAAAGAGTATTTGGCCACAATTATATTTATACAAGCTCCATTAGCCAAAACAACCATATGGAAGGTAAAAGGAAGATTCTACTCACATGACATTCAAAGGTGGTCATGAGGCTCCACCTAATTAATATTGTGAAAACAACATACATCATATATGGAGCATGTAGACATAAAATGGATCCACACCAACACATAGGAGCTAGATTTAATTAGAAGAACAACAATGGCTCATATATGACTAGGGTGTTGGAATTTTAAGGTGGTGAAAGAAAGGGTGGTGGAGTTGAATAAAAGACATGCCCCCAACTCAACTTGGGCATTTAACAATATATCAACAACCAAATACAATATCAAGAGGCAAATACCATTAACAATGCATATGAGAGAAGAACCAAATCAAAAGGGTTTTATATGATGCTCAAATGCAAGGTGGCATGATGACATGAGCATGATATAATTATGATGCAACAATATATATATGAAGTAGCCATTATATTACTAGACCAAGTAGCATTACAATTGTTAGACAATTGGGATGCTACAGTGAAGTTCTAGTTTTCTTTCTCGAATTCTGTCATCATAGAGACTGAAAGGTTGCATATGAATCTTTTGCCTCCGTCCACAAAGCCTCTGCAGGATTTGCTTATCATAAATATGTCTATGTAATGCTGAACCAATTGATTCTCAGCCATCCCTCCTTGTTGAAGATTGTTTTTCAGATCTCGGCCTGTCCATTATGCTTCTATTATTATTCCAGATTCTATTCTTCGAATCTGAACTATGATTTTGCTGTAACAGATCAGAGAAGTTTGTTGTCATTACTCCCAATTATTATGGTAAAGCAAGTACTAATACTTATTTTCCAAAATTGTAATTTGTTTTTAAGCTTTTATTATAAAATTGAAAAAATCTTGATGCATTTAAGCTTTTAGCCTTGGAACATGAAACGTTAGCATACTATCTATTACTTTTATATGTGCATGTTTTAAACGAAAACGCTAGAAAAAGTGCGCCCTCGCGGGAGTGTTTTAAATGAAAGATCTGAAATATGTCTTTTTTTAAAACAACATTAGAATGTAAACACAACTCTATATTATGTCTTACTGAGCATATTTATCTTGAAAACTTTCATCAGAGATAGCCCTTCGAGCAGCGGCTATGTGCTTCTTGTATTTGAAAGGGATATGCTTCAAAACTGGAAAAGGTATTTTGACCTTGCCGAGCCGGCCTTGATGGCATGCTCGATGTTTCTGGTAGTGCTGTAATAGATTCAGATTGCGACATTTTCACCACAGGTGTTTCATCACTGGTTTTTGTGTTTATGGTTATCCTTCCGGATGTTCCAGCCTTTTCTGAAGACATTGTTGATATTATAGCCAAGGTTTTGGGCTTTATGCTCTTCTTGCTTTTTTTTCCCACGGTCCTGACTAGATTCATTTTCAATGTCCTTAGCCAATCTGAGTACTTCCATGTATGTGAAATGGAGTTGAGCGGCACTTCTTTCGTCAATCAGCAATCTCTTTGTTTCTTTAGCCGCCTACTCAAGAGACTGTATGACAGTGTTTTGTTTTGCATCTGTACTCAAATCAAGTTCAGGAATTCCTACAAAACAAAATCAAAAGACTATTGTTAGTCTGCATACATCATGATTCTAATTGTACAAATTGAACTTCTAATTGTTATTATATTATTGTTACATTATAACGCATCATACCTTCGATATTTGTAGTCAATCCACTCAACAGTATATAGGTGTTTTCCATTTGGTTGAACATTCTATAGAACCACAGGTTGCGAATACTAGGCATGTCTTCTGCTGTAAATTCTGTGTAAGAATCCAATACTGTGGTTTCCATGGCTTGTAGCATCATGAAGGTACCGTCTTCACTAGGAATTGAATAAAATGTAATAATAAATTATCAATTAATTCTAAAACATAAATTGATATATCTAAATTTAAAAACAAGGGGAGCAGTTAGTGCTTACACATTGATATGTTGTGGCATATCGCCAAACTCAATGTCGAAGCTTAATAATTCTTTATGCTCTTGACTGAACCCTTGTTGCCATAAATTTTTAATATTATTTACGACATTGATAGCTATTTTTTGCAAACTTTCATCGTCTGGATTTCTTCCTGAGTCTAGTATTCTCATCTTCCTTGATATGAAAACAATTATAAATAAGAAGTAGTGACTTCTCAATCGATTCTCATATGTATACATGGCATCTGGGATAGTAATCATTACCTATAAAAATGATAGGAATCATTACTAATTATGTAATATGTAAATAATTTAATGTAAAATTTCTGAAATATATTACTTGACGATTAGTCACTTTTCTTTGAAAATATTCAACTTATGAAATTATATACGGGTAATGTGTCTTCTGCTTGATCCGAAAATAGATTCCTTGTCCTTTGTGGAATTTGTGTGATATCAACAGTCAAATATACCTGTAACAAGCTTATATTGTTTAGTAACATTGACATAATTGAAAAAAAGTTTTATTTTATTTTTTGCATGAACAACAAGGTTATGTTGAAATATATGTAAACCTATTTCTTAATATTATATATGATATACTAGTTTGTGAGCTTACCCCTATGTTAGGACCAAAACATTTTGTTCCTTGTTCTGCTTTAGAACTTGCAAGATAATGTGCAACTAAATCAAGAACTTTTTTTCTATAGTTCCTCCATCACGGAATGAATATGTAATTTCTCCTGCGGTTACTACCTTTCCTCCTTTTCTTTTTATCAAAATGTATGACCTCCATGAATTATTGTGAGTAAGTTAGTTTTATAATAAATTTTAGTATATTATAGTAATACTAATATATATTAGATTACTATATATAATTGTTTCTTAAAAAATTGCCTTTGCGATTGTTCTGTAGTGTGGAATCTCAACATCATACTGTGAAACTTTTGACTAGTAATTTGCCAGTCTTCATGTGCTTCCTCTTCTGCAACTTTGTGATAAACTGTGTTATTTCATTTACGTAGGATTATAATTTTTATTTTTATTATTATTTTTCTGTGTAAAAATCACCTTGATTGAAAGGCGCCTCATAGCCAACAGGTACTATAGCACCAGGTTGCTCGTACTGCTGTTTGCCTGTTCCATGAGTAGAAACAAATTGATATAATCATGGTTATTTCTAATAACAATCTTGATAGTCATTCATTAATTTTTTTAAAATTGTTCAGTTATTCACAGGGAAATCTTTTTTTTTGACAAAATATCTTCTCATTATAATTATACTTACCTTCTTGGAGATTACAACCATGTAAATCTGTAGAAGCATTGTCGTCAATAAACCAACTATCTACTTCGACATCAAGGTCTGGGTTTGCTTTGTTCTTACCGTCGTCTATGCAGCTTTCCTGGTTAAATTATACATTTAAAAGTGATCAGATAACATAATATAATGTTTTTAAATATACGTAGAAATAAAAAGAATAAATATCGTTGGTAAGATCTAAAAGATAGATAACCTGTTGGTATAGCATGGTTTCATTAAATTGAACTTCCTGCCAATTCAATTGATCCATATTATCAATGGCGTTGAAATCTTTCATGTCATCTACAATTATCATTTCTTCATGTGGCATTCAGTTATTTTCAAAAAAAGATGCTTCTGGATCTGTTGGATGTTCAGGTGTGGGACTCTTTTCGTTGTCATATGGAAGTCTGTCATCAGGAATGCTGACTAATATCATTTCTTCATGTGGCATTGAGTTATTTTCAAAAGAAAATGCTTCTGGATCTGTTTGATGTTCAGGTGTGGGAGTCTATTCATTGTCATATGGCAGTCTGTCATCAGAAATCCTCACTGCTTCATCTTGTATAATATAATTATCCATGTTGCATAAGTCATCTTCTTGTTCTTCATTGTGTCTTTTCTGCTTAGCCAGATTACCATCCGTGTTGTCGTCAATCTTTTGCTCGACATACGTAACAGGTGTTACAACTGCATATGACGCAGTGTTTGTAGGAGCTAGTATTTGCAATGTGTTAATAACATTTTGTGCATGCGTCAATTTGTCCAAATCATCACCCTTCGTTGAATACTCATCATCAATTGATGTTTGGTTTTCTCCTTGTTTTGCCGGCTG
The DNA here is from genome assembly GCA_023614405.1 of Avena insularis. Classification (NCBI taxonomy): domain Eukaryota; kingdom Viridiplantae; phylum Streptophyta; class Magnoliopsida; order Poales; family Poaceae; genus Avena; species Avena insularis. The sequence goes on from CM042692.1 coordinate 274,548,093, forward strand.
CTCAGTTTCTGTTTCATCAACTTCAACATTCTGCTCCTTGTCCTATGTCCTCCCTGAATCAATTTGTACCTCAGTCATGAATTGATTAACTTCATTTTTAGTGTGCTAAAGTTGTCTATCATCGTTGCCATCTTCAATCTAAATATCAGTAATCCCCTCTGTTAAATCATTATGACATGCATTTGTATATGCTTTACCATAACAAGCATTGTTTTCTGTCAGAATCTCAGATGTAATTATTGTATTACTAGGATCATTCATTCTCTGGTCGCTGTCTTCTTTTATTCCTTCGTCAACAACTGCTTCTGACTGGTCACTAATAAATTCAGCAACTTCTATGCCAGGTGTACTCGATGATGGTACGGTGGTGACTTTAGCATGTGAGGTGGAATGATCATCAATGTTTTGCTCGACAGACCCAACAGGTGTTGTAACTGCAGACACCGCAGTGTTTGCAGTTACTGGTATTTGAGTTGTTTCAATAACATTTGATGCATCCGACAGTTCTTCCAGATGATCACTTGTCATTGAATACTCAGCGTTGATATAGGTTTGGTTTTCTACTTGTCCTGCCTGCTGCTCTTTTCCTATTTCATCGTGTTCCACATTCTGATCCTGGTTCCTTGTGGTTGTAACTGAAACTGTGCATAACTTAGCCACGCAATCATCAACTTCATCATTACCACATTCAAGTCATCTCTCGTTGTTAACAACCTCCATGATAATATCAGTAATATTGTCAGTTAAATCTGTATCACATACATTTGTATCTATTGTACCAGAACAAGGCATGTTGTCTGCCACAATCTCATGTGTAATTTGAGTTTGACTGGCATCATTCATTCTCTAGTCGCTATATTCTTTTTTTCCATCGTCCACAACTTCTGTAGCTCCTTTACTTAATTATGTTGTCTGATCATTGATCAGTTCATTAACGTCTGTGCCAGGTGTACTCAATGATGGTATGACGGTGTCTTCAGCATGTATGGCGTGATGCTCCTCACTTGAATCAACTATTTTTTTGTACTCTGCTGCCACCTCTATATTCTTTGTGTAACCTGGCGGATGGAAATGTGTAAATACCTCATCTATAATGCCTATCTTAAAGTTGTTGTCAACTATGTTGTCTACATCATTATTTGGTACTTCAGCTTCAACCAGTCCTTGAGCTACATGTATTTTCATTGACTAGTCGTTGTCTAATTTACCATCGTCTACTTCTGGTTTAGATGAAGAGGGTTCAGTAGATTCATTTAGCACCACCTTCTTTGGCTGATCTGCTTGGTCCACTTGGTCCATTTGGTCCATGTTTGCCAGCACTTGTTCATACTCTGCATTGTGTGATGATGTTCATACTCTGCATTGAGTCAAAACAAACCAGAAAAATTCTTAGATGAAGATATATACATGATTTTTATAATAAAGAAAACTTACCCTAAGGCTTCCGTAGCTTCTAGTGTCACTGTTCTAGTCATCTGATATGATTTCCTGCAAATCTTCCAATTTGAGGTGACCAACTCTTGGTGCAAGGTTAGTCAAATTTGCTTTGCTGTGTGCACGAGTGTCCAAATAATAGATCAGAGGCAATGCTGCTGGACCCGCAGTTGTGTTTTTATTTCCTTTTTTATCTTGGTATTTTCTCAGCCTCCTCCTTAGGTCATCAAGGAGAACTTTACAGAGGTTCATCTGTTTAATTTTCTTGATATCGAGATCCATGATCATACCTGCCTCCCGTCCTATACATGCGTTACTCGTTGCACACGTAGTTTTGATGAAGAACACAAGAAATATGAGCTTCATTGCCAGATCTGATTTTCCACCATTCTTCACATGATCATAAAGCTTAGTCAGTATAATGTTATTTGACTCACTCAAACTGAGTTGCTGTTTCAGCCACCGCAAAGCTTTTGTATCCCGGTCACTTGAAGATCGTGGAGCTTCAAACATATCCTTGTTTGGGAAACCATACATTGCTTGCACCACATCTTGTGTTATTTCAAGCTCTCCCCCTTGTTCGAGAACAATTGTTAGAGATCCAGGTCTGAATTTACTGTATAGCCATAGCATCATTTTCTTGGAAATATTGCCGTTCAATTTGAAATCAAGTATGAAACCACAACCATGATTCCTCAAAAATATCTTCTGTTCATTTGTTACATAGTTTTCGAGAAAGTTGTGTAATTCTGAAAATGACCCTCTCATTATGATCTCACCATCCTTCATGTCTGCTAGTTCTTTATAAACTGTGTCACGTTTTTGCTTCTTGAAACCAGGTTTATCTACGAAAGCTTGAGCAGCATTAAGGTTATCTTGAGTACCAGACCCAGCTTCTATGTTTTCGTCCACACTGTTGTGTTTCCTCTTGGTTAATCGTCGTGTTCCATGAGATGAACAAATTCTCAATTGCAGAATTTTATGTTGAAAAAATTAAATCATGCATTATAATTTATATTTTACACTATGATGTTATTAAAAAAATTAATAACAGAGCAACAGTTAAACACATATGTAATTTAAATTACTAGAATCGAGTGAATAAATAAAAAGATGTATAGTCAGCAAAGAGATCATGAATCAAGAAGAATCAACTAGTACGAAAGCAACACACGTCAACAAATTTCCTGGCAGTGCATTTCAGTTACTGAATTGGTGCAGCAAAGGTGCAAACTTACCCACCAAAATTTGAACTGTTAATCTGTGTACTTGGTAAAGGAGTAGTTCATTGAAGTTATAATTGGCAGTTCTTATCTGAAAACTATGTCATTGTTTCGAATTTCAATCTAGTTGTTGAGAAAAATGTTACTTCACTACGAACATTCAAAATAATAAATCGAAAGAAACCATAGATTTGTTTGATTAGTGGTTTCTTGATCGTGGTTTATTATTCTCAAAATTGTTCCAACCATGTGTGCTGGCCATTTTTAAATATATGCTTCACTCTAAACTATGGCCAGAAATAATCAAAATACCTGCATTGAACCTTCGTGACCGCAATTTTCGTCAGCCATGAAATCGATGAATAACTATATTGGGGATGAAAATTCCATTAATCTTCTGTGGGCAATTTTGATCCGTGTTATATCTATCCCTTTTCCCCTTGAGAAAACCCTAATAAAACTTCAATTAGTGCTCGTAAAAATCGTGTCCCAACTAAATGAAGAACAAGAGGAAAATACTTCGTGGAATTTCGGATAACACCAGGCCGAATCTGGGATGAGAAGGGAGAATCTGTGATGAGAAGGGAGAATCTGTGATACCTGTCTTGTCGCCGTACCGCCAGTCAAGAATCTGGAGTAGTAGTAGTCCTTAGCGCTAGTGAAGCTTTTTGTCGCCAAGGCGTTGCCGCCGTTGCTTGCCCCTGTGCAGTTATGGTGGAGGAAGAGAGAGAAAGTGGAGCAGTGACGGAGAAGGACACAACGGGAAGAAGAGGAAAAAAGAGTAACCGTCTAATCATAGCCATCCATTGGAATATATTGCTATATGCACACGTGTTAACTGTCAGCGGGTTGACGCCACGTAGTGTACAGATGAGCCCAACGAAGGAGCACTACCTCTGGATGTGTAGGTGCACTGCTTGGAGATAGCTAAGTAATAAAATATATTCTCACACTTGACAAATGCAACATATAGTTCATCAGGATCTACGGAAATTTTGCACTGTGTAACAGAGGCACGTATATTAATTTATTTTATCGAGTTTCACCGCAGTGCAATAGTAGTACTAGAGGCAGTGCAAACAAACTACAGCGAAACAACTGTATTAAAACGTAATAGGCAGGGCAATTTGTGTTCACAATGCAGTGCACCCCTGGTGAATGGTTGAAGAATTACTTGCCACCTGGAAACTGTATTTCACCGCAGTCGCGTTATTTGTGTTATAATGTTATGTGACTTGTGTTGTAGGACACCTAGGTTTTGTTATTATCTTTATCAGTTATACAAAAATACCAGGAAACAATACATTTAAAAATGGTCGTGCAATGTTTCGTGATTGCCAGCAATATAGATGGATTCTACCTGATCAAAAATTGTCAAGATTGAACACAGAGCTATTGTACTATGAGGAGCAGTGCAAACAAAATTAAGCGAACTTTAATCTTATAAATTCTACTATATTATTTTGTGTTTGACAGAAATATAATCAGAACTATATCTTTTAGTCTATATTACAGGTAGGAGGATATAACTAAAACTGGCAGTGCATAAAGCCATAAGAGAACCAACTATATTAGAATATAAAAAACATTGAAATTCGTGCTCGGACGAAAGTTCAGTTAACCAAATTGTCGGAGAAAACAATATATCGCACTTGAATATTGTAGCTATATTCAATGCAATGCGATAGAACGTTCATAAGCAGTGCAAATAACTATACGCTAACAAAGTTAAAGATTATAATAAAAGTAGTGCATTGTGTGTTAACAAGGCAGTAATATGGTGCGGTAGAAAAGAATGCCTTTTAGGAGCTAATCGTACGCAAAATGGACACTATGCACTCCGTGAGCACAGTTACATTTCTATAGGCAGTTGGATGGAATAGCCACGGGCAGTACAAATAATGATTAGAGAAGAAATCATTAAACAATGCAAAAAAACAATGCAGTACTCGGTCCCAAGGCAATGCACATCTATAAGAGCAGTGCACTATGTGTTTTGAAAGAAGTAGTATTTTTCAGTCTAAAAATTTATTAATCAGCTCATCCGATGCATTATATACCCTTTGCACTGCGTGAGCATAGTAATATATATGATTACGTCAAGAGTATAGGCAGTCATATATTTGTTCACAAGGTAGTGCTTAGGTTCAAGAGCATTGCAGTATGCATTAAGAAAGTAGTAATATGTTACAGTTATTAATAACTTCATCAGATACACTATACAACCTGATCACTGGTTTAGCGCAGTCAGCTACGTCTATAGGAAGCAACTTTATGAAAAAATAAAATAATCTGTGCAATTATTGGTACGAGGCAGTGCACATATACAAAAGCAGTACGCTATGAATTGACGAGACAGTAATACATTGCCGTCAAAAAATGTATTAAGCAACCCATCCGACTGTAACATCCCAAAACATCAATCCAAGCTTATCAAGATCAAATCATCCAAAAATAGGGTTAACAAAAACTTTTCCAAATTTAAAATGAAAGCATTCATATATGTGTGCATTTAAAATAGGAGTTGTTTTGAATTGCCATGATTGTGTGATCCTTTGCTTCTAAAATGTTTCTTAGGTGATTTAAACATCATCTACATTATTCCCAAACTTTTCCTAAAGAAAATCAAATCAAAAAGATTTAAAATGGAGAAATGGTCATTTTGCCAAAATTAACTCCCATGTCTACTTTGGCTATTCCTAGTACTCAAAAATTAACAGAAACAATGCTTGATCTTTGCACCCCTTGCTAGTACACATAATGAGGTACCAAGGCCCACCTTTTGATCTTCTAAAAACCTTCTGTAAACTCTTTTAAATAACAGTTCAAAATTGAATCTTTATCATATGGGAAGATCCCACTTTTTCAAAAACTACTCAAACAAGCTCAACTTTCAAAACCCACGAATCTGCAGACTCACCAGCACTAACTTAGCACACCCACCAAAAATCTTTTCAAAATTCAAAACTTGAGTTCTTGCGGCCATTTTATCGAACAATGTGGCGCATGCATCAAACAAAACCAAACACTATTATGAGCAGCGATTGAAGCCTAACTTGTTCCCTCTCTAGCTCACAACCATCTCAGTAGATCAGCTAGCAAGTTAAACCAAGCACTAGACTCACTGTAAGCTAGGCAATGACATCAATGGTGAACAGCCGAAGCTCACCATGCCACCTCAAAGGAGACAGAAGCTAGGAGGAGATTTAGCTGCCAACCTTGTCTAGGAGGCACCACATCCACCGCCAATCCCCTCGCCAAATACCAACCTTGCCAACCTGGACCACATGCACGATCGCGCCCAGCCCGCCAGCAACCATGCCGAGCATGCGCTTAGAGCGCCACCTCGACCGACGCCCATAGACCGTGGCGCGCCGCCGCTTGCATACAAGATCGCCACCACCCAGAGACCGCCAGACATCCCGTCACGCCCCATGACGCACAGCCACCGCCGTCGTCAAGACGCCGCCTGCCAGAGAGCATCGTGTTCCATACCAAACCGCACCGCCCCACGTCTCGCCACCGTGTCGTTGAGCATCGCTAGGGAGCACCACACCACCCCCTACCGTCGCCCATGCCGATAGCCATCTGTACCATTGACCACGACGAGCTCACCGTGCGCCCCGTCGGTCCCCTCTCGCCACTATAAATAGAGGCCACCCCCAGCCGATTTGAGCACACCATCTCACTCACCGCCTCTCACACTCACTCCCCACCGCCAGCCGGAGCCGCTCGAGCACCAGAGCGCCGGAATTGCAGCCGGAGCCGCCGCCTTGGGAGGAGAAGGGCGCCGTTGATCCAGGCCGCCCCAGGAGAAGCTGCCGGTACCAAGAGGTTCGCCGTCGTCGACTTCATCGTTCGACCACCTCGCCGACCCTCGCCTGAACCCCGGTGAGCCCCCAACGACCCCCACTGGCCGCGCTAGAGTTCTGTCGCGCCGGCGTTGCCCAACATCGACGATGACCCTCAGCCATTGGATTAGAACCAGATCGCACGACCACTGTTCGCCCATACCGCTTCGCACCCCCCTGTGCCACTGACGGGTGGGGTCCTTGCTTAAGTCAACCCGCGACGCCGCGCGGAGCGCAGTGGGCCGGCCCATTTTGTTCACGCGCGCGTTGGAAATTCAAATTAGGATTTTTCTTTTTAGTTAGAATATAGTTTTTGTCCTGTGTTTCAAAAATCAATTCTGTGAGTTTGACAAATCCAAATTGCATGAAACTAATTTTGTCTGAAAGGTATTCAAATGCTCTATCCAAGCCCGTTGGATTTAATTCAATTAGATTTATAGATCTCTCCTAATAAAAATGAGAAGACAGAAGCTTTTACAACTTGCAACATTTTTATAAAATCAACCAAGTCAGCTTTTGAGTTGATTCCAACTCTCAAAAATCACATTTCATCATATCTATCCAAATATGTAATAATATTAAGGTTTACATGCAGTGACTTTGGACTAGTACCAAAATAATGCTATATAGGCATTTCTAGTCACTTTAAATCAACTTAAACTAAAGTAATATTGATCCAACCTTTAAATCTCATTCCTACCTGTGGAATATGTGGTGAGGGCATGTGTCCACATGATCTCATATTTTGGTGGTGAATATTAAATTTTAGTTAACATTTCAATGAGTAGAAATTACTTTTCTAAAATAAAAAGATTAAAACTATTGAATTAAAATTTGTAATGTTTGTGATGATAGTAGATCATCAATTGTGTGCTTTAGAATGCTACTTAGCCTAGTTAAGTATTGTTTGGTGATTGTGCACTCCCTATGTATTTCTAGACGATAGCACCGACCAAACTCTCGAGGAGGAGGAGTTCTACCAGGAAGAAGAAGAAGACAACTTCAACCACTGCACCAACCAAGGCAAGCTATTAGTGGCAAGCTAAACCTTGCAAACATGCTTTAGTAAGCTATTGTAGCAAGCTAGAATAAAACTAGATAGTTTAGTAAAGATGCCTTAAGCATACTTTGATCACACCCCTTTAACTCTTAGTACCTCAAGTCTTATTAACAAGTTTTACCCCCTTAGTTTACACAAAGTTCTTTAATTAATTTTGAAGGTAGCATAAAGAGTAGAAAACTTAACCTACTTAGAAACCTTTAGATGTCATTCTATGGCATGAGATTGATCCCACCTTTCCACCTTAGTGAACACTCTTAACCTAGTGTTTTAGCATAGATCAAAACTTGAGTCACTTTAGATGGGAACACTTGGTGAAAATGAGTTATGAAAACCTTGGAATGATGAGTCATTCTATTGAGATGTTTTGACATGTGTTCAGAAACACAATGGGTTTATGATGATGAAAAAGATAAGGCATGAGCCTTAACCCTTTTATAAAACTGATGGTTGGATTCGGATGCGATACCATTCCAAATTTACTGCAAACCACATTACCTGAATTGGGTAAGGCTTAGCTGGAAATTTATATGCATTAGTATTAGTTCCCTCACGGGAGAGGTTTGAGCTGAGGCTACCTCTCAATGATGTCCACCTATGCAGTGCCCAAGATGACTGATGGTCATGGTTGGGAGGCCATGCTCATAGGAGAGGTGCTTGTACTAGGGTGTGTAAAGGGAAGGTTATGTTTGATTATATGCATACTAAGTATGATGATTCAGGGTTATCCCTGAGAGATGTATCGAATCTTGTGGTGAAAGTGTACCACCTCTGCAGAGTGTCAAACTATTCGAATAGCCGCGTCTGCATGATTATGGACGATTGGAATGGCCATACTGTTGCGTTGTCGATGTTTTCCAAATAACTTGAAATGAATGATGATCTTTGACTTGACCACAACAGGGTTGTGTTGATGATAATAGCTTCCCAACTTAAGTGACTCTGGAATTTTATTTTATCTTTCTTCGCTTCTGAACTTAGCTTAGGCTTCAAACTTAACTTGATAGTTAACTTAGATTCAGTATTTTAATTTAGGATATTACTACTTGTTAGTAGTAGTTTGCGAGTACTTAAAGAGTACTCATGGCCTTTGTCCCTGGCTATTATCATGGCCAGACTATGAAGGAGATTATTAGGATGATGGTCAGCAGGACGGCTATGATAACTAGGACTATCTCGCTTCGTCACAAGATTGCCTGTGCCCCTGAAGATGGACCCCACTGCTACGCTATCTTTTATTTCCGCTGCTTGTTGTATTAAGACCTGGATCATGAGATCCATATTTGTGTAAGACCTTATGTATGGTTTGTAATGGATGATGTACTATGATATCCAATCCGTTATGTCTCGCAAAAATGGTAATCCTGGGATTGCGAGGTATGGCATAACGGGCACCTGGGATTAAAAATCCGGGTGTTGACACTGACGCAATATGGACCCTGTGCACTACTTGAGGTAAGTCATATATCGCTATGTCCATAGTATAGGAAGTGCAATATAACTTTTGCAGGAAGTGCAAACACCGACTAGTGAAGAAAGTATACTACAATGTAAAGAGCAGTGCATTATTTGTTCACAAGGCAGTTGTAACATCCCAATTTCAGCAACCCTGATTAGTTGTCCTGAATGCAAAAATAGGGCGAACAAAATATTTATCTTGTTTAGTGGTGAAGTGTTTGCCTTTTGTTGAATCTATTTATGCTTATGATGGTGTATTATAAGATATACTCCTTACCTCAACACCAGTTGACAAAAGCTACTTCCCAAAACTGTCTTGGCTTAATTTCCATATTCACAAATGTTCTAGCATTTCAAAACCTGAGCCAACAATCCTTTGCCAACCAACTATTTTAGTATCTTCTATTGATCAAACTATGGAGAGCTATAGAATACTATCTCCTTATGTTTTCAAGACAGAACCTTCAACTACTCTTCTCTCTAGGTTTCCCAAAACACCTTTATTAAGCCTTTGAATTCTACTCTTGGTAGAGATACCAAGGAATCTCATCTTATTCAAACTCCAACCTTTCAAAATTTCCCATCCTTACCTCAAGTCAGACTTGATGGTAACCCCAATAGTGGATTTGCCTAGTTTATAAGTTGAGCTGCCTTGATCTGCTGTCTGATGAATTGCCTTGATCTGCTGCTTGATTCGTCTGCTTAGGAGAAAGTATGAGCTACTCTAGGAGATCATTGCTAGGATAAAGATGTTTCCAAATCACCACACCCTAAGCAAGAGTACAAAAGAAGATCTGATCTCTAGATACTAGGTGATCATCTAAAACCCTTAAACAGATCAATTCTGAAGATATCCCCTCTAGAAGCCTCCAAGTTAATGAAGACCAATATCAAGAATGGATCTTTTCTACTCCCTATACACTTCAACATCATCCACTTGATGATTCTTTGGTACCTTGCATCCCCTCAAAATCATCACCACCTACATTCTAGTCAAAAACCCTAAATCTGCCAAATTTAGTTAAGTCTGGAATCTATTTCAACATCATGTTTTTGAATGTCTCCTTTTCTCAACCCTTGTGCATTTTTTAAAATGCATTTGAATCATATTACTAACCATCCTAAGGACTACCAAGGCCCCATCTTTCCCTTGGTTAGATCATCCTCCAACCCACTTGTTCTTGATGGTTTGGCATGCAAGAAAATAACTATTCCTCCAAATCTAGTCAACATGCCTACTTTGACAGAAGCTCACACCACCATCCCACCTTCTATGTACCAACTATTTGTGTGGTTGTGCTCTATTCATATAGGTATATTAATATCTACTTCACTTGTTCCAAGTGGATCTTTGTGATTCTTCAACCCACAAGGTTTTGAAGGCTAGTTGATAATCCGCTTTGGCAGGCTTATTTTATTCAAAGTTTGAAAGCCTGTCTTAGTGAAGTCATGCCAGATCAAGCTCAAACCTATATACCGTGTTGATGTACATAACTTGGTCTATCCATCCATCTATCCCATTCCCTAAGGGGACATCTGAGCTCCAAGATCCAACAAGGTTTTGGTGGCATGAAAACAATCTTACCCAAGATCCTTAAATCTCTAGTTTCACCAAAATCAACTTGGATTCTCCAATCCCAAGGTTGAAAATGCTTGTTACACGTTATATATATCATCTACCTTGATCATAAAGATTTATAAAATTGTATCCATAATTATTTTGGCCCGAAAACTATTAATTCCCTTTAATCAACAAAAACCTCAAAACTTCTTCTACGAAGGAAAGTTTGGTTTTTGGCAAAATACTTCTCCAAACTTTTGCTCAATTGAAGTCCATATATCATACCCTACATTCCCATCTCAAAAATAAATATTTTTGAGATCCTTTATTATTTCTTTTTGCCCTTTTTCCCAGATGGCAGAAATGGAATAATAATTGTTTTAAATACTTTTCACCCCCAATAAATCTTGGGAAAAATCACCATAGTGTGAATTCCTACTTATGACCATCTCACATCAAAATCCAACCTGGTCCAATGTAAAAATATCAAATGAGCTTCTAGAAATTACTTCTGCACTTTTCGAATAAAGGATTTTCAGTTCACTAAAAATCCTCTAAAAAATCCCAATAAATTCGTAGAGCTATGCCTTGTCATCATCTACCCATCAATACCATCTCCCCACAATGTCCAATACAAATTTTGGAATTTCCTTCACACGCCTCCATGTGATCCAATTCGCCAAATCAATCAAGCATTGATCCAAAACCACCCCAAACCCCATGGAAACTTGCTCTCCACTTCTCCACAGTACCCAGTCCTCAGTCCTAATCGTGTGCACTGTAGCTAAGGTATTGTAGCACCACCTTACCCTTGTCTCTTATTCTTGGAAGGAGAGGGACATTCCCCATCAAACAACTACCCAATAGCTGCTGCACCCTCTCCCTCTCTACCTTCCTGCACGACCATAGAGCCCCCTCCTCTCTCTCCCCACCGTCCAAGTCGACCAACCACTGGACAACACCTCTTCCCATGTCCAAAATGGAAATTGCACATCCTAAGCTCCCTTCCCAGGTTAAATAGGCCATAGGCCACCCCGTGCCTCCCTGTCCCTCATTTGCTCCCCTCTCTTATCCTCGACCTCCGCAGCCTCTCCCCTTCGCTGCCTTGCCGGTGAGAAGCAGAGAGCAAGCTCTCGGCCTCCTCCCTATCCTCGAGCTAAGCTCCCTCTCCCCCGTTCTCTCCCTCCTCTGCATGTCACTCCGCTGGCCTCCCCTTGACCATGTGCATCTAACCATGCCCTTGTTCTTAGCCAGGAACCCCTCCTCCATCATTGCCAAGGAGCTCCGACGAGGTCGTCGAGGTGGCCGTTGCGCGAGGGAAACCTCGAGCCCAAACCACCCCATCAAGCCAATCCCCGTACTCACCGCCGTGCATCGCGTCGTCCCTGCCGCCTTCCAGCCCCTCCCAGACCCTCTAGTAAGCTTCCCGCGTCGCCCTATCGCTCCCCTAGGGTTTCCTCTCGTGCCGCCATGACCGAGGAGGCCGACGGTCCCTCGTCGTTGATCTGTTTCTAATTGGACGGTGTAGGGCCGTAGATACCCCTACGCCCAACCCCCTCGCACTGACCGGCGGGCCCGTCCCCTTCCATTTGAATCGTAGCTCCCGTGCGCACCGGCGTGAGCCGGGCCGGCCGAGCCACGCTGTGCTCCACCCGAAGGGGCCGATTTCTCAACCTACGGCCTAGCTGCCTCCAGATCTTAGCCCAACACTACTCCATCCCCTTTTCTTTTAATCATTTTTTGTAAATCCATATCTAGTTGTTTACTTTAAATGCAAATAAAAATGTTAAATACCTCCAAATGATCTGATACAAATTTCCTAGGACACCTTAGGGTTCTGTCTATCATGTTTTACCAAAAGTTTGGCCAAATACCACTAGTATCTTCTCTGTAGATTTATTTACCAAGATGTACCATTTCTAGTAAATAAATTCCTGAGTGAGACACACATCTCCAACAGGAATGAAATTAGGTTCCACTGATAGCATAACTATAGGCCTACCATCCAGACCTTGTCCCATGCCAAGGTGAACAGCAGTTTATCCTTAGCAAAAATAGCAAAAACATCTCTGATCTGACTTTAGAAAAATTCCCTTTACCAAACCATAAGTGGTTTTGACCTCATTCCAACTCTTTGTGATGTGGTACACTCAATACTACCAATATCCAGGAGCTCAAGAATTATTGAGTTTCTGAGGATTTCTAATGAATTAAACATTTTTGTCCATAGTGTTATCACTAGTTAAATCATCACAGTATGTCCACAACTCCAAAAAGGTTGATTCCAATTTCTATAGAAAGGTATTATAAATACCTACCATGTGTCCTTTGAATCAAATCAAAAGCCTTTGTAGATTAAATATGGTGAAAAAGACAAAACAGCTATAAAACTGTGTTTGGGAGTTTCTTAAGGGCATTCTGGTAAATACTTTGACATGATTCGAACTCTCAGTGAATCAGTACACCAAGATCTACCTGACCATCCAAGGAAATAATTTTTTGGAGCTCCAGAACTTTTTTGGTGAATTATTTCCTAAAACTAGAGCTTTTATCACTAGAATTTTCATAAGAAATTAAAGAAAAGTGATAAAATAGTGAAACCACTTTTGTTGGTTTCATTTTATCAACTCCTATCTGGTGGTATCATTTTTACACAATGATATCATTCAGAATATGTCCTTGGTCCAAAACCCTCTCTTAGGTAGTTTCTAGAGTATAAATCCTCTAGGATTTTCTTCCATGTTTCCAAGACAAGGACAATCTTATTAAATCCATTCTTCCTAAGACCTACTGATTTGTAAACTTGTATTGTTCATTGGTTGCTGTATGTACTGATGTTTGTATGCCTGGTGTTGATTGTGTCATTTGTTTGCTTGCATGTGATCTGTACCGATGATAGATGCGATTATATCAGAGACCAGAAGAAGTTGGTTATTATTATTGGTTATTTTGATTTTCTAAGGATAAGTCCAGGGACATATTGCCATATTGCTGATCATCATGCAAGCCACATTCTTGCTCATAATCCTTGCCCTACTATTTTACTTATGCATGTTTTACTACTTTTATGAAACTGCATTGTTTTATACTTGCTGATTTGTATCGGGTAGTGGTTTGGCTCCTCCAAACCATTTCACCCTTGGTACTACTAAGTACAGACCCCTTGATGTTACCTACTTGTCCCTAGTATAGTAAATGGTGTATAACACACTAGACCCCTTGGAGACCCTGTTTTACCCGAAGCAAAACTAGAGGATGGGAAGACCCCCGAAAAAGTTTTACCAAATGTTTTATGATAAAACCTTGGTGAGGTGGGACCTCCCAAGAGATGTTGAGAAATAAAAAGGTTTTGTTTTACAAAATGCTGAAGGAAATATGGAGGAAAAAGGTTTACAAAAATGCACCCGGTTCTTTGTAGTTTTGCTAGAACAATTAACCCGTGCAACCACATTACTCTAGAATGGGACAGGGCTAGATTTGATGTTTGTCTATTCTGGTATAAGCTGCCTCGCAACTACTACAGGGGGATATAACAATCCCTGGAGGGTGGGCCTTCTTTGGCAGGGTCCATGTAAAACATCGACCGGGAGAAGGAACAAAGGGTCTGCGGGCCTCGACGCGTTACTATGAGCCCCTCACTGAAAGCGCACACTTGGGAAGTGGAAAAAGCATTGCGGTTGGTTTGTGAACTATATAGGGCATCCCGGTGTTGAGGGGAACAACACTCATAGGTTAGGCACTTATAATGGAGTGGGCTTTCGGAGAGTCTTGATTGGTTACTCGACCCACAATCGGTGTAATCAGGGTAGTGTACCTGGATGGTGTGGGGAAAGTGTGCAACCTCTGCAGAGTGTAAATCTATTCGAATAACCGTGTCCACGGTCATGGAAGGTTGGGAAGGTTGTTGTAGAGCGGTGCTGGTTTTATTTTAAATAAAGGATTTTGGAAAAGAAATGGCTTTGGAAATGTTTTGACTATGGGATGGTCGTAAAGGAGAAAGGTTTTGACCATGGGATGGTCGGAAGGGGGAGAAAGGAGTTTGGTCGTGGGACGACCTGAAGACGGGAACAAATGGGTACCCCAATCCTAGTGTTTACAAAACTTTGCAAAAGGTTTCCAAAAAGGATTTACAAAAGTTTTCAACAAATATATGTAGATGTTATATCTACAAGAGAAATTAATTGAGAAAAGAACCTCTCTTGGAGCCCTCCTACTACCACAGCCATAATGCATATCCTCTTGTTATTATTGTTAACCTAAGGTGGTTTGCGAGTACATTCAAAGTACTCACTGGCATTATCCCTGGCTATTAACTTGGTCAGATATCAAGAAGAGGATGAAGTTGACGGCTATGCAAGCTAGGACGTCCTCCCAGTTAGTTGCCTATAGGTTAAGGCATGGCTCGGGCTCTATGCTTGATGAAGTTCCGCTGATGGTTATTGATGTAGCCATAATGGCATGTAAGGTATGGCATGTATCCTCTTAAGTATTGGATGTTTACTTTGATACTTGTCGATTACGTGCCACGACTCACTGATCATGGGATCGTGGTGTACGCATCACAGGGATTCTCGGAGGATTAAATCCGAGGGCCCCACAGACTTGGTATCAGAGCCATCCTGACTGTAGGAGACCTTAGTTAACATGGTCGTTAGATCGGAAAACTATTTTGGAAATACCGGCTTTTGAAAACTAATTCCTCAAAACATTTCGAAAAATACTACTTCTTATCTCAATCTAGTTTAGATGCTTTCGAAAATGGTTTCCTCTAACTCTCGTCCAAACTTCAAACCCATGGATTTTAAATAACTAGGATCTATAACCCGGTGAAGACCATCAGAACCAAATGAAGACAAGAAACTACCAGCAAACACAAGGAGATTACAATATCGCTCTACCAGCGGAATCCTCACAATCAGAAGACATCGTATGTTGCACTATAAAGAAGCGTCCAACATACGACGAAGGCTTCATCTGCAAGATAGTGACTCCGACTTGAAGAAAGACGATATCTAGTGTCAATAGTCCTAAGAATAGGATTCCCCTCCATCGCGAGTAGTTAACTCCTTGCCCCCCCTAGTTGGCCATGTTTGCTTGCATATGTGCATCATGTGTTGCTTGATGTGTGTTGTTTGCCAAGGACATTGCGATCCCCTCGCTCTGTTCGCCTCGTATGTGTGTTCTGGTTGCCTAGACCTCTGACAAATGTGACTTGGGGAGTGGTACCCTACCTAGTAACTTAGGAAGAACCCACGGTTAGTTATCACTAATGAGAACCTAGATTAACCGTGGGAGTTTATGAGAGGCGAAGAATCACTAGAAATAGAAGCCCAACCTCGTCAAGTCAGAGCAACTCGAAGACTTCACCTCAGCATGATGGCAGACCTCATCGAACTCACCTCTCAAGACTCGTCGGTAGCGCAGCACTCCATTATTCATCTGTCTATTATAGCAAAAAACTAGTTGAAGCTGGAAGTTTATCATTGAAGGGTCCACCTCATCCACAAGAAGCCATAGGACGGGCTAACAAAGACAAGAAGTGAAGACCTGACTCTACTGACCTTCGGTATATTAGAGGTCCCAATTGCCTCAGGAGACTAACTATTTTAGTCGACCCCACCCAAATCAACGGGAAGTTCCTCCCCAGAAGCTAGAATACCTCTAAATCCTAAAGACCCGGATCCATGAAGATAACTCCCCCGAAGCTGGATGTCTCTACCTTGACTGAAGACTAGCAAGAAGCATCGTTAACTGCTAACCTGCCTAAAGCTAACTCCATTAAGCTTCGTTAGGAAACCGTCGAGACCAGGTTTGAGCATTAGGATGTCACTCAAAGACCTCAACTCAAGACCCACAGAAATACAACCATCCTGACCTTCACGCCCGGACTTCAAAACGGAAGATCTGCACCATTCTCGAAAGACCCTAGTGAATCTCTAAGGTGGAAATACTACGTCTTTCCACTCCAATCTCCAGAAGACTGTCTACTAGAAGATACTTCAGAAAATATCCCCAGATCCGACGTCTTTTCGCCAAGTAGCGACTCGCGTTGTCAACACCCGGATTTTTAATCCCAGATGCCTGTTATGCCATACCTCGCAATCCCAGGATTACCATTTTTGCAAGACATAACGGATTGGATATCATAGTACATCATCCATTACAAACCATACATAAGGTTTTACATAAATAGGGATCTCATGATCCAGTCTTTAATACAACAAGCAGCGGAAATAAACGATAGCGTAGCAGTGGGGTCCATCTTCAAGGGGCACAGGCAATGCTGACGAAGGCACATAGTCCTAGTTATCATAGCCGTCCTGCTGACCGTCATCCTGATAATCTCCTTCATAGTCTGGCCATGATAATAGCCAGGGACAAAAGCCAAAAGTACTCTTTAAGTACTCGCAAACTACTACTAACAAGGAATATAATTCTAAGTTAAAGTAATGAGTCTAAGTTAACTATCAAGTTATGTTTGAAACCTAAGCTGAGTTCAGAATCAAAGAAAGATAAAGTAAGTTCTAGAATCACTTAAGTTGGGAAGCTATTATCATCAACACAACCCTGTTGTGGCCAAGTCAAAGTTCATCATTCATTTCAAGTTATTTAGAAAACATCTGACAACGAAACAGTATGGCCATTCCAACTGTCCATAACCGCGGACGCGGCTATTCAAATAGTTTGACACTCTGCAGAGGTGGTACACTTTGACCACAAGATTCGATACATCTGTCAGGGATAACCCTGAATCATCATACTTAGTATGCAGATAATCAAACATAACCTTCCCTTTACACACCTTAGTACAAGCACCTCTCCTATGAGCATGGCCTCCCAACCATGACTATCAGTCATCTTGGGCACTGCATAGGTGGACATCATTGAGAGGTAGCCTCAGCTCAAACCTATCCCGTGAGGGAACTAATACTAATGCATATAAATTTCTGGCTAAGCCTTACCCAATTCAGGTAATGTGGTTGTACGGTAAATTTGGAATGGTATCGCATCCGAATCCAACCATCAGTTTTATAAAAGGGTTAAGGCTCATGCCTCATCATTTTCATCATCATAAACCAGGTGTGTTTCTCAACACATGTTAAAACATCTCAATAGAATGACTCATCATTCCAAGGTTTTCACAATTCATTTTCACCAAGTGTTCCCATCTAGAGTGACTCAAGTTTTCGATCTATACTAAGGTACTATGTTAAGAGTGTTCACTAAGGTGGGGAAAGATGGGATCAATCTCATGCCATAGCATGACATCTAAAGTTTTCTAAGTAGGTCAGGTTTTATACTCTTTATGCTACCTTCAAAATTAAGTAAAGAACTTTGTGTGAACTAAGGGGGGTAAAACTTATCAATAAGACTTGGGGTGCTAATAGTTAAAGGGGTGTGATCAAAGCATGCTTAAGGCATCTTTGCTAAACCATCTAGTTTTATTCTAGCTTGCTAAAGTAGGTTTTGCAAGGGTTAGCTTGCCACTAATAGCTTGCCTTGGTTGGTGCAGTGATTGAAGTTTTCTTCTTCTTTTTGGTAGAACTCCTCCTCCTCGAAGGCTTGGTCAGTACTGGCGTCTATAAATACATAGGGAGTAGATAATCACCAAACAATACTTAACTAGGCTAAGTAGCATTCTAAAACACACAACTGATGATCTATTATCATCACAAGCATCACAAGTTTAATTCAATAGTTTCAACCTTTTTATTTTGGAAAAGTAATTTCTACTCATTGAAATATTAACTAAAATTTAATATTCACCACCAAAATATGGGATCATGTGGACCCATGTCCTCTCCACATATTCTAACTTGTGGGAATGAGATTTAAAGGTTGGATCAATATTACTTTGGTTTAAGTTTATTATTTAATGATTTAAAGTGACTAGAAATGCTTATATAGCATTATTTTGGTACTAGTCCAAAGTTACTGCATGTAAACCTTAATATTATTACATATTTAGATAGATATGATTAAATGTGATTTTTGAGAGTTGGAATCAACTCAAAAGCTAACTTGGTTGATTTTATAAAAATGTTTCAAGTTGCAAAAGCTTCTGTATTCTTATTTTTATTAGGAGGGATCTATAACTCTAAATGAATTAAATCCAACGGGCTTGAACAGATCATTTTAATACCTTTCAGACAAAATTGGTTTCATACCATTTGGATTTCTAAAACTCTCTGAATTGATTTTCAAACTAGTGGATAGAAACTAGATTCAAACTAAAAGAAAAATCCAGATTTGAATCTGTCGGCTAACGCGGGAAAATAAATGGGCCAGCCCAGTGGCGCTCCGCGGCGCGGGGCTCAGCTGACAGGGGGGTCCCGCTTGTCAGTGCACTTAACAAATAAACGGCACGCTACTGTGGGGTCGTAAGCGATTAGAGGCTAGATCTACGATCGAGGGTCGTCACGACGAACAATGTGTCGGCAAGAGCTCGAACCCTAGCGGCTCGGTGGGGGTCTACTAGGGGCGTACCAGGGCTCCAGCAGGGTCAGCGATGCGGGTGAACAAAGTGGAAGGCGACGGCGAGGCGAGGCGTGGTCGCGGCAGAGCTTGGGGTGGTCGGAATCAACGGCACCCTTCTCCTCCAGAGGCGGCCACTCCGGCTCCAATTCCGGCGAGCTGCTGCTCCACTTGCTCCGGCGAGAGGTGGGTGATGTTCAGAGAGGTGAGGAGAGTAGAATGGTGTGGAGAGGAATGGCTGGGGAGGGCTCCTTTTATAGGCTCGACGGTGAGACCGAGCGGGATGGGCGGCCGACGGTGGCGACATGGCTACGGCGAGCTAGCGGCATGGCTGGGGATGGCGATTGATGGGCGGTCTATTGGCAGTGCTCTAGGAATTAAATGCGGCCGTAGGGGCGGTGGTATGCGGTCTAGGTGAGGTGGCGCTCTGAGAGGCAGAGGCGGCGGTGTCCACGGCGAGCGGTGGCTGTGGGGCTTTGGGCGGCGAACGGGGGTGTCTGGGGTGTTCTCCAGGTCGAGGCGGAGCGGTGGGCGTGGGCTGGTGCCAAGGGGCGGTCCGTGCGAGCGGGGACAGTGCGCGCTCTGGGGGCAGCACCGGCATGCTCGACAAGCTCCGAGCGCGGCGGTTCCTGGCCGCTCTGCCCTCTTTCTCTGGCCTAGGGCTAGTTGGGCGGTGGAGGTGGACCACTGGCAAGGTACTAGACATGGCGAGAGGGGCTGGAGAGGGTTGCTGCTGCAGGTGCACGGTCGGCCGGCGAGATGGTGCTCGGCATGGCTGTGTAGTGCGGTTAGGGGGTAGAGAAGAGGCTGGGTTTGGTCTGGTCTGGCTTGAGGGGGGACAAGATGATCAAAGCACTACAGAATTGCTAGACAAAATCAGCCCAAAACAGTAATAGTTAGGCATTAATGATCTTGCTAACAAGGTGTTTGACAAAATGGCCGCAAGAGAAAAAGTTTTGAATTTTGAGTTCAAAATTTTTGAGTGATCTCCACTAGTGATAGGTAGTCTCTGGTTGCAAGGGTTTTGAAAATGGAGCTCAAATAGAGGGTTTTTGAAATAGGGGTGATCTATGCATATGAATTAGATTCAATTTTAAACTGTCATTTAAAATAGTCAACTGAATGTTTTTAGTGGATCCAAAGGTGGGCCTTGGTACTTCATTATGTGTACTAGCAAGGGGTAAAAAGATCAAGAATTGTTTCTGTTAAGAATTGAGTACTAGGAATAGCCAAAGTAGGCATGAGAGTTAAATTTGTCAAAATGACCATTCCTTCATTTTAATTCTTTTTGATTTAATTTTCTTTAGGAAAAGTTTGGGAATGATCTAGATGATGTTTAAATCACCTAAGGAACATTTTACAAGCATTGGATCAATCAATCATGGCAATTCAAACAACTCCTATTTTAAATGCACACATATATGAATGCTTTCATTTCAAATTTGGAAAAGTTTTTGTTAACCCCATTTTTGGATGATTTGATCATGATAAGCTTGGATTAAAGTTTTGGGATGTTACAAACCTTCCCGCCTTAAACAAAATCTCGTCCCGAGATTTACAAAGAAAACTAGGAACTAAAGAGATCGGCGAACTATGTCCTAATGTAATCTTCGCGTTCCTAGGTAGCTTCCTCCTCGGTATGGTTGCTCCACTGAATCTTGAGAAACTTGATACTCCTGGTCCTGGTGGTTCGGTAGGCTTCCTCTAAGATACGGATGGATACTTCCAGATAGGTCAGGTCATTATTGATTTCCATAGCTCTGTGATCGATATTCTTGAAAACTTCAGTCTTCTCAGGCACTTCCAAGCATTTGCGAAGTAACAAGATGTGGAACACATTGTGGATGGCTGACATCTCTTCAGGAAGTTCCAGTTGATACGATAGTTCTCCTCGGCGGTTTAGAATCTTGAAAGGTCCGATATATCGGGGAGCTAACTTTCCCTTCAGACTAAAGCGTTGAGTTCCCTTCAATGGTGAAACCTTGAGATATACGAAATCTCCGACATTGAAAGTCAGGGCTCTCCTCTTGTCAGCATAGCTCTTCTATCTGGATTGGGCGGTCTTTAGGTGCTCACGGACCTTGTGAACTTTCTCTTCTGCTTCCCGGAGAATGTCGGGTCCAAAGATCTGACTCACTCCTACTTGCGATCAATTCAAAGGGGTACGACACTTTCTTCCGTATAGGAATTCAAATGGTGCCATCTGTAAACTAGCTTGATAACTGTTGTTATATGAGAATTCTGCGAAAGGCAGGCAGTCTTCCCATTTTGATCCGTATTCCAACACACAAGCTCTAAGCATATCCTCTAAGATCTGATTAACTCTCTCAGTTTGTCCACATGTTTGCGGGTGATAAGCGGTGCTGAAGTTCAACTTGCTTCCTAAACCTTCCTGAACTTTCTGCCAAAATCTTGAGGTAAACTGGGTTCCTCGATCTGATACGATGGTCTTGGGGGTTCCATGCAGACTAACAATTCTAGCAATGTACAGCTCTGCTAGTTTTGCACTCTGGTAGGTTGTCGTGACAGGTATAAAGTGGCTACCTTGGATAGTCTATCAACTATGACCCAGATTGAGTAATTCCCCCTACTAGAAGTAGGTAAACCGGTGATGAAGTCCATTCCGATGGAATCCCATTTCCATTCCGGAATCTGCAATGGTTGCAATAGTCCTGCAGATCTCTGATGCTCTGCTTTGACTCTTTGACAGATGTCAGATTTGGCGATGTAGCTTCCGATCTCTCTCTTCATCTTGTGCCACCAAAATTGCTCTTTCAAATCCTGATACATCTTTGTTCCTCCGGGGTGGATGGAACAAAGAGTATCATGAGCTTCCTACATGATAACCTCCTTCAGTTCCGAATCTGTTGGCACACAGATACGTCCTTTGTACCATAGTACACCTTCTTTGTCTTCGGTGAATCCTGGTACTTTTCCTGTACCAATACGACGTTTGATTCTATCGATACTTTCATTCCCCTTCTGGGCTTCCTTGATTTGGCTAAACAAAGTGGGTTGAAGTTCAATGCTAGATAGGAATCCTTTGCTAACTAACTCAGTCATGAACTACTCCAACCCTCATCCAAACTTGGTTGCTTCTCTTTGATCATGGTGTTCAGCCTACACGGCAATCTGCTAAGAGCATCCGCTACCACATTGGCTTTGCCGGGGTGATAGTGAATGTCCAGGTCATAATCCTTGATTAACTCTATCCGTCTTCTTTGCCTCATATTCAGCTCCTTCTGGGTGAAGATATACTTCAAGCTCTTATGGTCTGAGTAAATCTCACAACGATTACCCATCAAATAATGACGGAATGTCTTCAATGCCAGAACCACAGCTGCTAGCTCAAGATCATGGGTCGGATAGTTCTGCTCATGCTGCTTCAGTTGTCGAGACAGATACGCGATGACTTTGCCTTCTTGCATCAATACACATCCTAGACCAATCTTGGATGCATCACAATATACATCAAACGGCTTCTTGATGTCTGGCATGATCAAAATTGGGGCTGATATCAATCTCTTTTTTAGCTCCTGGAAACTGGCTTCACATTTGTCTGTCCATTCAAACTTCTTGTCCTTCTTCAACAATTGGGTCATTGGTCGGGCTATGCTCGAGAATCCTTCTACGAACTTGCGGTAATATCCCGCTAATCCGAGAAATGAACGAACTTGGGTTGGATTGGTTGGGGCTTCCCATTCTTCGACATCTTTGATCTTGGCGGGATCAACAGAGACTCCTCCGGCAGACACAATATGTCCTAGGAATCCTACTTCTTTCAGCCAAAACTCACACTTGCTTAACTTGGCATATAACTGATGCTCTCGCAGGGTTTCTAGGATGATTCTCAGATATTGCTCATGCTCTTCTTCTGACTTGGAGTAGATAAGGATGTCGTCGATAAACACAACTACAAACTTATCTAGGAAATTCATAAAGATCTTATTCATGAGATTCATGAAATAAGCAGGGGCATTAGTTAATCCAAAAGACATAACCGTATACTCGTATAAACCATAGCGAGTAGTAAAGGCGGTCTTCGGAATATCCGTTGCACGAATCTTAAGTTGGTGATAACCAGTCCTAAGATCAATCTTTGAGAATACCTGAGCTCTAGTCAACTGATCAAATAGATCCTCTATCTTTGGTAAGGGGTACTTGTTCTTGATGGTGACATCATTCAACTTTCTGTAGTCGGTACACAGATGGTTGCCTCCATCTTTCTTATCAACGAATAACACTGGTGATCTCCATGGCGATGCACTTGGTTGAATCAAACCTATTGCTAACATGGCATCCAACTACTTCTTTAGTTCTACTAACTCTGAGGGGTTCATGGTATAGGGTCTCTGGGCTATAGGTCCGGTTCCGAGGATTAGTTTGATAATGAACTTAATATCCCTATCCAGGGGCATACCGGGCAATTCATCTAGGAATACGTCGGGGTATTCACAGACTACTCTGACTTGGTCAATGGTAGGCAGGGCTACACCCTTGTTGCACTTGAATTGACGGGGTAAGGTTTCGGAGATATGCTCTACTGTCACTCCAGAACTACTGGTCATGGTGATGGATTTCTTAGCACAGTCTATCAGTCCTTAATGCCTTGACATCCAGTCCATACCTAGTACTACTTCCAATCCTTTGGTTCCAAGTACAATTAGGTTGGCATAAAAATCTATCCCATGTATTTTGATAGGTACAGCTTTGCAAATTTTTCTAGCTTTTGTTGTTGAACCGGGGATTTGAACTATCATGACATGCTTCAGGTTGGTTGGGCAAATCTTACTAGTGCATACAAATTCTTCGGTGACAAATGAATGCGATGCTCCAGAATCAAACAATACTCTTGCTAAAACTGAGTTGACAGAAAACATACCCAGCACTACATCTGGCGCTTCCTGGGCTTCTTCTGCGTTCATGTGGAAGAGACGGCCGTTCTTGATTGTCGGGTTCCACAGGGCAAATCTCCTCCCTGGTTGAACACGACGCTGCTGAGCTGGGGCATTCACAGGGGCATTGGCGGCAGTCTTCTTGGGACACTCATTGGAGTAGTGACCCTTCACTCCACACTCGAAACAAGTGATCTAGGACTTGTCCTTGACTGCGACAGGTACAGCATTGCTGCCAGTTCTGGGGGCAGTGTTGTTGTTGTTGTTGCTCTTGGGAGGGGCACGGTTAAAGTTGTTGGCATTGCCGGAGTGGTGATTGTTTCCTCCGGACTTCACATTTCCTCCGCTACGGTTGGGGTAGCTTGGCCGAGAATTTGGGGGTCGGTTGTTCCTTGGTGCATATCCTGGTGAGGGGTTAGGACGGTACTTCTGGTGACTACTGGATCCAGACTGCTGCATCATACGACGCTTGCGGTTGTCGTTTGCCTGGTTAATCTTCCCTTCCATCTGAATGGCAGAGTCGACTAGCTCTTCAAGATCCTGGAAACGGATGTTGACGAGGACAGTCTGCATCTCATCATGCGGTCCGTTTAAGAATCTCTCTTTCTTCTTGGCCTCCGTGTTGATTTCATCCGCTGCATATCTGGCAAGGGACAAGAATTTGTCACGGTACTCTACCACAGTCAATCTTCCTTGCTTCAGATCACGGAATTCGTCTCTCATCCTGTTGACAAGACCCTGCGGCACGTGGGTGCGGCTGAACTTGACCTTGAATGCTTCCCAGGTCATCACCTGGCCATGGTTCATATTGCGGACGCTATTCCACCAAGCTCTTGCATCTCCCGCCAGATAGTGGGTGGCGAAAAGAACTTTCTCATTCTCATCAACTCCTGCAACTTCGAGGTTGTTTTCCATGGTCTGTAACCAGTCATCGACATCTAATGGGTTTTCAGATTGGTTGAATATTGGGGGATTGGTGTTCTGAAAGTTTTTGAGTTTAGATCCATGGTGATCCTGATTTCCATGTCCTTGGCTGTTGAGAGCCATTTGGGCGATCTGCTGTAATGTTGCTAAGTTGGCTTGATGCTCGGCCCTTCTTGCTTCACGGTCTGTGATGAGATTCTGCAAGATCTGCAGCATTGGGTCATGCGACGAGCTGCTCCCTCCTTGGTTTCCACGAGTCATCTGAAGATTGACATAGATATAGGGGTAAGAGGGAAATTCTAAGGTTCATGGTTTTGGGTTTTCAAAGCTACAACTTTGAGTTAGACTCAGGTTTTTCAACTAACTTCATTTTCATTCATGCAAGCAAGCACACGATACAACACACACCCTACAAACAAAAGGGGAAAACAGATGGTTTGAAGAACCATTCTGCAAGATACGATACAATGAGATGATACATCCCATGCTACGACAGTGCTCTAGTGCATCTACTCATCGTCGATGAAATCGGAATCTTCATCATCAGTGTAGAAGTCCACAGCATCTTCTGCCAGAAAGTCATCATCATTGCTGAGGTAAGAATCCATATCTCCCTAGATGTCTTCACCCTCATCTTCTTCCTCCTTGGCGGCAAGCTGAGCTTCCTGCTCCTTGACTGTCTTCTCGAGGTCGGCCACCTTCTTGCGAAGACGGGCGATGGTGCGATCCTTCTTTGCACGCTGGCGACAAAGAGACTAACGATCTTGGACGAGCAGTGCGAAAGTCTGGGCCTTCTGGTCGGCAATGGCATGGTTCTGGTTGGCTAACTCTCTGGCATTGTCCAGTTCCTGCTGTCTGTCATGAAGCAAGAAGTCAAGGTTCTCCACTTGACGCCTCAATTCTGGGTGACTTGGCATCTCCATCGGCATTCCCATGAAGTCACGTCTTGCATAGTGGGCAAAACAGGTTCCTTGAACCTTGTTGATGCCGAGGGCACATAGATGTGCGAGAGCTTCATGCATTGCCCTGGCTAACCCATCTAGCCAGTTGTTCTCTCTCACGGAGAACTGAATTCTCCCGGAAGTTGGGGCTTCAATGCTTCCTCGAAGATCTGCAGTGACTAGCCATTGTAGGTCTCCTCCTAGGGGTCCTGGAAGTTGAGCTCCAAGAAACTCCGGATGTGGGCGTCCCAGTAACTCTGATAGTGAATCCAGATCCCTCTCAAAGATCAGCTGACCTCCATTTCCCAACTGGTAAAATTGCTAAACTGAGTCTCCATCTACAATAATTTAGGATGAGGAAGTTAGTGAAGTGATGAAGTGTGTCAAATTTTAAGTCGTAATGTAAGAATTTTGAGGAACAGGTATTTTTGAGAAAGAATGAGTTCACAAGGGTAAGAGAGGGAATAGTTTTTCATAAGTACTCACTTTGGTTTTGAAGCTAAGTTTTTGGTTTGGACGTCCATTCTAACTAGGGTCTCCTATGGTCAGGATGGCTCTGATACCAACTTGTCAACACCCGGATTTTTAATCCCATATGCCCGTTATGCCATACCTCGCAATCCCAGGATTACCATTTTTGCGAGACATAACGGATTGGATATCATAGTACATCATCCATTACAAACCATACATCAGGTTTTACACAAATAAGGATCTCATGATCCAGTCTTTAATACAACAAGCAGTGGAAATAAACGATAGCATAGCGGTGGGGTCCATCTTCAAGGGGCACATGCAATGCTGACGAAGGCAGATAGTCCTAGTTATCATAGCCGTCCTGCTGACCGTCATCCTGATAATCTCCTTCACAGTCTGGCCATGATAATAGCCAGGGACAAAAGCCATGAGTACTCTTTAAGTACTCGCAAACTACTACTAACAAGGAATATAATTCTAAGTTAAAGTACTGAGTCTAAGTTAACTATCATGTTAAGTTTGAAACCTAAGCTGAGTTCATAAGCAAAGAAAGATAAAGTAAGTTCTAGAATCACTTAAGTTGGGAAGCTATTATCATAAACACAACCCTGTTGTGGCCAAGTCAAAGTTCATCATCCATTTCAAGTTATTTAGAAAACATCTGACAACGAAACAGTATGGCCATTCCAACTGTCCATAACCGCGGACGCGGCTATTCGAATAGTTTGACACTCTGCAGAGGTGGAACACTTTCACCACAAGATTCGATACATCTTTCAGGGATAACCCTGAATCATCATACTTAGTATGCAGATAATCAAACATAACCTTCCCTTTACACACCCTAGTACAAGCACCTCTCCTATGAGCCTGGCCTCCCAACCATGACTATCAGTCATCTTGAGCACTGCATAGGTGGACATCACTGAGAGGTAGCCTCAGCTCAAACCTCTCCCGTGAGGGAACTAATACTAATGCATATAAATTTCTGGCTAAGCCTTACCCAATTCAGGTAATGTGGTTGTACGGTAAATTTGGAATGGTATCGCATCCGAATCCAACCATCGGTTTTATAAAAGGGTTAAGGCTCATGCCTCATCATTTTCATCATTATAAACCAGGTGTGTTTCTCAACACATGTTAAAACATCTCAATAGAATGACTCATCATTCCAAGGTTTTCACAATTCATTTTCACCAAGTGTTCCCATCTAGAGTGACTCAAGTTTTTGATCTATACTAAGGTACTATGTTAAGAGTGTTCACTAAGGTGGGGAAAGATGGGATCAATCTCGTGCCATAGCATGACATCTAAAGGTTTCTAAGTAGGTCAAGTTTTATACTCTTTATGCTACCTTCAAAATTAAATAAAGAACTTTGTGTGAACTAAGGGGGGTAAAACTTATCAATAAGACTTGGGGTGCTAATAGTTAAAGGGGTGTGATCAAAGCATGCTTAAGGCATCTTTGCTAAACCATCTAGTTTTATTCTAGCTTGATAAAGTAGGTTTTGCAAGGGTTAGCTTGCCACTAATAGCTTGCCTTTGTTGGTGCAGTGGTTGAAGTTTTCTTCTTCTTCTTCTTCTTGGTAGAACTCCTCCTCCTCGAAGGCTTGGCTAGGGTAGCGTCTATAAATACATAGGGAGTAGACAATCACCAAACAATACTTAACTAGGCTAATTAGCATTCTAAAACACACAATTGATGATCTATTATCATCACAAGCATCACAAGTTTAATTCAATAGTTTGAACCTTTTTATTTTGGAAAAGTAATTTATACCACAAGCATCACATGTCCTCACCACAAGCATCACATGTCCTCACCACATATTCTAACTTGTGGGAATGAGATTTAAAGGTTGGATCAATATTACTTTGGTTTAAGTTTATTATTTAATGATTTAAAGTGACTAGAAATGCTTATATAGCATTATTTTGGTACTAGTCCAAAGTCACTGCATGTAAACCTTAACATTATTACATATTTAGATAGATATGATGAAATGTGATTTTTGAGAGTTGGAATCAACTCAAAAGCTAACTTGGTTGATTTTATAAAAATGTTTCAAGTTGCAAAAGCTTCTATCTTCTTATTTTTATTAGGAGGGATCTATAAATCTAAATGAATTAAATCCAACGGGCTTGGATAGATCATTTTAATTTCAGACAAAATTGGTTTCATGCCATTTGGATTTCTAAAACTCTCTGAATTGATTTTCAAACTAGTGGACAGAAACTAGATTCAAACTAAAAGAAAAATCTAGATTTGAATCTGTGGGCTAATGCGGGAAAATAAATGGGTCGGCCGATGGCGCTCCATGCTGGCTCAGTGACGAGAGGTCCCGCTTGTCAGCTGACACTTAACACGTAAACGTCTTTGTGGGCCGTGCGATTAGAGGCTATATCTACGGCTGAGGGTCGTCGTCGACGACGAACAGGTCGCCGGCGAGTTTGAACCCTAGCGGCTCGGTGGGGGTCTACTGGGGGCGTACCAGGGCTCCAGCGGGGTCGGCGATGCGGGCGAACAAAGTGGAAGACGACGGCGAGGCGAGGCGTGGTCACGGTGGAGCTTGGGGTGGTCGGAATCAACGGCACCCTTCTCCTCCAGAGGCGGCGGCTCCGGCTCCAATTCCGGCGAGCTGCTGCTCCACTTGCTCCGGTGAGAGGTGGGTGAGGTTCAGAGAGGTGAGGGGAGTGGAATGGTGTGGAGAGGAATGGCTAGGGAGGGCTCCTTTTATAGGCTCGACGGTGAGACCGAGCGGGATGGGCGGTCGACGGTGGCGACATGGCTACGGCGAGCTAGCGGCATGGCTGGGGATGGCGATCAATGGGCGGTCTCCTGGCGGTGCTCTAGGAATTAAATGCGGCCGTAGGGGCGGTGGTATGCGGTCTGGGCGAGGTGGCGCTCTGAGAGGCAGAGGCGGCGGCGTCCACGGCGGGCGGTGGCTGTGGTGCTTTGGGCGGGGAACGGGGGTGTCCGGGGTGTTCTCCAGGTCGAGGCGGAGCGGTGGGCACGGGCTGGTGCCAAGGGGAGGTCCGTGCGAGCGGGGACAGTGCACGCTCTGGGGGCGGCACCGGCATGCTCGACAAGCTCTGGGCGCGGCGGTTCCTGGCCGCTCTGCCCTCTGTCTCTGGCCTAGGGCTGGTTGGGCGGTCGAGGTGGACAACTAGCAAGGTACTAGACATGGCGAGAGGGGCTGGAGAGGGTTGCTGCTACAGGTGTACGGTCGGCCGGCGAGATGGTGCTCGGCATGGCTGCGCAGTGCGGCTAGGGGGTAGAGAAGAGGCTGGGTTTGGTCTGGTCTGGCTTGAGGGGGGACAAGATGAGCAAAGCACTACAGAATTGCTAGACAAAATCAGCCCAAAACAGTAATAGTTAGGCCTTAATGATCTTGCTAACAAGGTGTTTGACAAAATGGCCGCAAGAGAAAAAGTTTTGAATTTTGAGTTCAAAATTTTTGAGTGATCTCCACTAGTGATAGGTAGTCTCTGGTTGCAAGGGTTTTGAAAATGGAGCTCAAATAGAGGGTTTTTGAAATAGGGGTGATCTATGCATATGCATTAGATTCAATTTTAAACTGTCATTTAAAATAGTTAACATAATGTTTTTAGTGGATCCAAAGGTGGGCCTTGGTACTTCATTATGTGTACTAGCAAGGGGTAAAAAGATCAAGAATTGTTTCTGTTAAGAATTGAGTACTAGGAATAGCCAAAGTAGGCATGAGAGTTAAATTTGTCAAAACGACCATTCCTTCATTTTAATTCTTTTTTATTTAATTTTCTTTAGGAAAAGTTTGGGAATGTTGTAGATGATGTTTAAATCACCTAAAAAACATTTTACAAGCATTGGATCAATCAATCATGGAAATTGAAACAACTCCTATTTTAAATGCACACATATATGAATGCTTTCATTTCAAATTTGGAAAAGTTTTTGTTAACCCCATTTTTGGATGATTTGATCATGATAAGCTTGGATTAATGTTTTGGGATGTTACACGCGGTTAATCAGAGGAGAAACGACTGAAGACTCTACGAAATCCCTTCGCTACGTCAGCTGAAAACCTATCTGAAGGACCACAGGATCGCTAACCGCTCTGTTCCAATCACTTAGAGGACGTGAGACTCCAACAACTCCAACAGACTAAGTATGAATAATCGTAGTATATAAGCCCCGTAGGACCTACCTTCGCGAACATCATTGGAAGATTCTAACTCTAGGAGAAAGAGTGACGACCGTCTTCAAAAACTCAATCTACGACTGCACGAAGGAAGGACTATGTCAACTCTCCGATCTACCCCAGTTTAATCCTAAGGGGGAAAGACTGTGTCTTTCCCACAAAAATAGGGTAACCCTTCGCCGAAGCAAACTCCGGAGTCCCAACCCTAAAATTGTTAAATAGGATACGCTACGACCCTAAAGAAGAGCTGTGAATCCTTAGAGAGAGGTACACCCAGTTGTAGATTCTATCCTCCGACGAGTACTCCGTGATGTTTAGAATCTCGATAATCCGCCCAGCCTAAGCCCCCGAGATTCTGAATCCGGAAAGAAAAGAAGGTCATCCCTCGCAATCAGGACTAGACTCTGCTCAACTCTCCGTGCATCCCGAAATACTGAAGCTCAACTTCATCGATATAGTAACCATTTCCAAGGACGGGTACCATAAGATAGCACGCTTGAAACCAGTAGCGCTAACCTTAACTCAAAATCCCCTAACCCTACTCTCCTGAATCTCGGGACGAGATTCTTTTAAGGGGGAAAGATCTGTAACATCCCAATTTTAGCAACCCTGATTAGTTGTCCTGAATGCAAAAATCAGGGGGAACAAAAACTTTTTCTTGTTTAGTGGTGAAGTGTTTGCCTGTTGTTGAATCTATTTATTCTTATGATGGTGTATTATAAGATATACTCCTTACCTCAACACCAATTGACAAAATCTACTTCCCAAAACTGTCTTGGCTTAATTTCCATATTCACAAATGTTCTAGCATTTCAAAACCTGAGCTGACAATCCTTTGCCAACCAACTATTTTAGTATCTTCTATTGATCAAACTATGGAGAGCTATAGAATACTATCTCCTTATGTTTTCAAGACAGAACCTTCAACTACTCTTCTCTCTAGGTTTCCCAAAACACCTTTATTAAGCCTTTGAATTCTACTCTTGGTAGAGATACCAAGGACTCTCATCTTATTCAAACTCCAACCTTTCAAAATTGCCCATCCTTACCTCAAGTCAGACTTGATGGTAACCCCAATAGTGGATTTGCCTAGTTTATAAGTTGAGCTACCTTGATCTGCTGTCTGATGAATTGCCTTGATCTGCTGCTTGATTTGTCTGCTTAGGAGAAAGTATGAGCTACTCTAGGAGCTCATCGCTAGGATAAAGATGTTTCCAAGTCACCACACCCTAAGCAAGAGTACAAAATAAGATCTGATCTCTAGATACTAGGTGATCATCTAAAACCCTTAAACAGATCAATTCTGAAGATATCCCCTCTAGAAGCCTCCAAGTTAATGAAGACCAATATCAAGCATGGATCTTTTCTACTCCCTCTACACTTCAACATCATCCACTTGATGATGCTTTGGTACCTTACATCCCATCAAAATCATCACCACCTACATTCTAGTCAAAAACCCTAAATCTGCCAAATTTGGCTAGGTCTGGAATCTGTTTCAACATCACCTTTTTGAATGTCTCCTTTTCTCAACCCTTGTGCATTTTTGAAAATGCATTTGAACCATCTTGCTAAACATCCTAAGGAATGCCAAGTACCACTCTTTCCCTTGGTTAGATCATCCTCCAACCCACTTGTTCTTGATGGTTTGGCAGGCAAGAAAATAACTATTCCTGCAAATCTAGTCAACATGCCTACTTTGACAGAAGCTCACACCACCATCCCACCTTCTATGGACCAACTCTTTGCATGGTTGTGCTCTATTCATATAGGTCTATTAATATCTACTTCATTTGTTCCAAGTGGATGTAACATCCCAATTTTAGCAACCCTGATTAACTGTCTAGAATGCAAAAATCAGGGGGAACAAAAACTTCTTGTTTAATGTTGAAGTGTTTTCTTGTTTCTTGGGTATGCTTATGCATATGAATGTGTATTAGACGATATACTCCCTACCTCAACACCAGTGGACAAAAGTTACTTCCCAAAACTATCTTGGCTTAATTTCCATATTCTCAAATGTTCTGGCATTTCAAAACCTGAGCCAAGAAGCCTTTGAAAACCAACTATTTTAGTAGGTGCTATTTCCCCAAACTATGGAGAGCTACATATTATAATCTCCCTAAATTCTATAGACAGGACCTTTCAACTACTCTCATCTCTAGTTTTCCCAAAACCTCTTTATAAAGTTTTTGACTTCTACTCTTGGTAAAGATACCAATGACTCTCACCTGATTCCAACCCCAAACTTTTCAAAATACCCATCCTTACCTCGAACTAAGCTTGATGGTAACCCTAGTAGTAGGTCTGCTTAGTTTATAAGATGAATTGGCTTGATCTGTTGTCTGATGAATTGCCTTGATCTGCTGCTTGACTTGTCTACTTAGGAGATAGTATGAGATACTCTAGGATCTCATCACTAGGATCAAAAGGTTTCCAAATCACCACACCCTAAGCAAGAATACAAAGAAGTATCTAATCTCTAGATACTAGGTGACCATCTAAAACCCTTAACCAGATCAATTCTGAAGATATCCCTTCTAGAAGCTTCCAAGTCAATGAAGACCAATATCAAGCAAGGATTCTATATACTCAATCTACAATTCAACATCATCCACTTGATGATTCTTTGGTACATTGCATCCCATCAAAATCATCACCACTCACATTCTAGTCAAAAACCCTGAATCTGCCAAATTTGGCTGTCTGGAATCTGTTCCAACATCACCTTTTTGAATGCCTCCTTTTATCAACCCTTGTGCATTTCTGAAAATGCATTTGAACCATATTGTTAACAATCCTTAGGACTACCAATTCCCACTCTTTCCCTTGGTTAGATCATCCTCCAACCCACTTGTTCTTGATGGTTTTGCAGGCAAGAAATTAACTATTCCTGCAAATCTAGTCAACATGCCTACTTTGACAGAAGCTCACACCATCATACAACCTTCTATGGGCCAACTCTTTGCATGGATGTATTCTACTCATATAGGTCTATCACTATCTACCTCACTTATTCCAAGTGGATCTTTGTACTTCCTAAACCCACATGGTTTATAGGGCGTCATGACTCAGCTGGTATGGTAGCCTTATTTTCAACAAAGTTTGCCATCACTTCCAGACCACCTCAGATGTAACCAAGCCAAACTCCTTCTTCCATGATCATCTATATGACTTGGTCTAACTATCCATCTGTCCCTTGCGTCAAGGTGAGCTTTGAGCTCCTAGATCCAACAAGGTTTTGGTGGTATAAAAATAACATCACCCTAGATCCACAACTCCTTGTTTTCCATATAATTCAAGTTGGATTTTCCAATTCCCAAGGTTAATACTTGCTAAACCTTGTCTACATCATCTACCTTGATCATCACGATTTATAAAATAGTATCCATAATTATTATGGCTCAAAAACCATTTAATTCATTTAAGGGGCAAAACCTCCACAACTCCTTCCATGAAGGAATGTTTGGTTTTTGCCAAAACACTTCCCCAAATTTTGGCTCAACTGAGGTCCACATATCATACCCCATCTTCCCACTTAAAAAATAAATATTTTTGAAGAGCTTTATTATTTCTTTTCGCCCATTTTCTTAAATTGTTGAATTGGAATAATAATTGTTTTAAATACTTTTATCTTCCAATAAATCTTGGGAAATTTCCCCTAAGTGTGCATTCACATTTGGGACCATCTCACATCAAAAACTCAACTTGTACAATTCAAAAATACCAAATAAATTGCTAAAAACCATCTCTGCATTATTTGAATAATTGATTTAAAGTGCTTCTAGAATTCTCTGAAAAATCCCAAATAAATCCAAGAGATGCATCTTAACCTTACCCATCTACCAGCATCCTTATCCCAATTGGTCAAGATCAAAAATCAAGAAATAAACCTTGATCTTCAAGTATGGCAGATTTGAACCTTGAATAACTTTGAATCTAAAAATAAACTAAACTCACTCAAATCTTGTCTAACCATCCTCCACAGCAACCATCCTACCCTCCCTTGGTCGTGGTGACAACTGTAGCAAGCCCTCCCCCTTGCCCTTTAGCTCTTGAAGCATGTGAGAGAGAGAGAGACATGGCATATCTTACAAATTTGGTATTAAAAGCAGCAGCCACCACCACTCCCCTCCCTCTCTGTGGTCGTGTAACAGGCCCCACCTCACCCCCTCCACCTCCTCCCTCGACCAATACCCAAGCAGCAACCCCCCATGCACCAAGATCACCATGGACCTCTCCATTCGATTTAAAGGACTAGAGGCCAGCACAACTCACCCCTCTGCTCTCAGACCACCCCTACCCTATCCCCTTACCCCTATCAAGCTCCAGATCTAGATCTCGAGCTCCCCATTGCCATGGAGGAGAATAAGCTCTCCTCTCGGTCTCCCTCGAGTAGTGGAGTACAGGGTCGACCCTGACCTTCCCAGTGCCTCAGATCCTTTCCACGGCCCCCATATAGCTCCCCTGCACCTTCCCACCGAGCTCTTGTACCTGCATGTCGCTGGAGAGGAAGGGTTTGCCCCTTTGGCCACTTCTCAAGGTTTGGTCTGTGTGCTCCCTCCCTTGATCCTCTCCCTCTGCATGTGAAGTTTTTGAATCCCCCATGAGCCTATGGATCTGACCTCCCTCTTGTACTTGCCTAGGGATCTCTGGCTCTGCTGCGCCGCCGAGCTCCGCCGAGCTCGCCTCGGATGCCCCCGCGTGAGACCGTTCCAGACGTTGAACCCCACATCGCCGCCCCTCTCCCTGCTCGGCTCCGAGTTCCGCGTCGCCCCGTCACCTTCCCGCCGTCCCCCGAGCTCCCCTGGCGAGCCCCTGCACCGCCGGCGCCGCCCCTAGGATTTCTGCCCTGGCGCCCGTTCGTCAGGTTGAAGAAGGGGCGACGGCCGTCGATGGCTTTTCTGATCGGACGGCCAGGGGCGCCCCATACCCCTTCAGCCAGCCGCTGTGACTGACCACTGGGGCCCACCTGGCAGGCCTTCAAATTTCCCTCCCGTGCGAGCCAGGGCCAGATGGGCCGGAATCTGCACCTGTGGCCCATTTTTCCTCCAGATCTCAGCCCGCGGTCCTCTCTGTTTTTATTCATTTTAATCTAGATCCAGATTTGGCAGTTCAGCTTAAATCTTTTCAAAAATGCTAAACAACTCCAAATGCCCAAATCTAAATTTTACTAGATCCCTACAGGTTTTCTTCAACATTCAGTACCCCTGGTTAGCCCAGTTGTTATATAGATTAAATATATTAAATCAATTTCCAAATAGTAGCTATCACACTCCTTAAATACCTCAGGGATATTCACATCTCCCAAGGGAGTAAATCCAAGTCCCTCTGAAAGGTATTTGCTTTACCTGTTAGATAATATTTATCTCATGCCAAGGTGAAAATTAGTTTGCCCTTAGCAAAAATAGCAAAAACAGCTCTGATCTGACTTTAGAAAATTCCCTAGACTAAACCATGAGTTGTTTTGACCTCATTACAACCCTCTATATTGTGATACACCAATACCTATCAAAACCCAGGAGCTCATGCTTTATTGTCCTTCCAAGGAATTTTAATAAGTTAAACTTTTCTGTCCATAGTGTTATCACTAGAAAATTCATCAAAGTAATTCCACAACTCCAAAAAGGTTGATTCCAATTTCTACAGAAAGGTACTCTACATTCCTACCCTATGTCCATGGAATCAAATCAAAAGCTACTGTAGAATAAATCTGGTGAAAAAGACAAAAACCCTCCAGAACTGCCTTTGGGAATTTCCTGAGGGCATTCTGGTAAATATTTTGACATGATTCCAACTCTATTTGGATCAGTATATAAAACCCTAATGAATACTCCAAGGAAATAATTTTTGGAGCTCCAAAACTTTTCTGGTGAATTATTTCCTAAAACTAGAGATATTATCACTAGAATATTCCTAAGAAATTAAAGAAAAGTGATAAAACAGTGAAACCACTTTTGTTGGTTTCATTTTATCAACACCTATCTGTTGGTATCATTTTTACACAATGGTATGATACAGAATCGGTCCTTGGTCCAAAACCCTCTATTAGGTAGTTCCTCGACTATAAACCCTAAAGGATGTTCTTCCATACCTCCAAGACTATCTCAATCTTCTAAATCCAATCCTTTCAAAACCTACTAAATCATAATTTGGTATTATTCAGTTGCTTGTTTGCTGTATGGTATTGGTGATGGTATGCCTTGTATTGATTGTGCCCTTTTGTTTGTTTGCATGTGTTCCCTATCAACGATAGTTGCGATTATATCGGAGACCAGAAGAATTGGTTATTATTGGTTATTATGGTTTTCTAAGGAGAAGTCCAGGGACATATTGCCATATTGTTGATCATCAGTCAAGCCACCTTCTTGCTCATAAGCCTTGTCCTATTGTTTTACTTATGCATGTTTTATCTACTGCTTATTAAAAACTGCATTGTTTACTATATGTTGATGTATATATGGTAGTGGTTTGTCTCCTCCGAACTATTACACTTTTGTACTATTAAGTACAACCCCCTTGGTGACACCTACTTGTCCCTACTATAATAGATGGTGTATATCACCATAACCCTCTGGAGACCCTGTTTTAGCCAAAGCAAAGCTAGAGGATGGGAAGACCTAGAAAAAGTTTTACCAAATGTTTTATGATAAAACCTTGGTGAGGTGGGACCTCCCAAGAGATGTTGAGTAAGAAAAAGGTTTTGTTTTACAAAATGCTATAGGAAAACCGGAGGAAAAAGGTTTACAAAAATGCACCCGGTTCTTTGCAGTTTAGCTATAACAACTTAACCCAATGTAACCACACTACTCTGGAATGGGACCGGGCTGGATTCGATGTTTGTTTACTCTGGTATAAGATGCCTCACAACAACTACAGGGGATAAAAATCCCTGGAGGGTGGGCCTTCTCACATAAGGGTCCATGTAGGAAATCGACCTGGAGAAGGAACGAAGGGACATCGAGCCTCCATGCGTTCCTATGAGCCCGTCATTGATAGCGGACACTCGAGAAGTGGAAAAAGCTCTCCGGTTGGTCCTCGGTACCCGACGTCCCTGTGTTTAGGGGAACAACACTCAAAGGGTAGGCACTTATATTGGAGTGGGCATCCGGAGAGTCTTGATCGGTTACTCGACCCACGATCGGTGTCGATCAGGGTAGTTTACCCGGATGCTGTGGGTAAAGTGTACAACCTATACAGAGTGTAAATCTATTCGAATAGCCATGTCCGCGGTCATGGACGGGTTGGAAAAACTTCTATAGAGCGGTGCTGGTTTTGTTTTCAAAAAGGATTTCAGAAAATAAATGGCTATGGAAATGTTTGGACCATGGGATGGTCGTAAAGGAGAAAGGTTTTTGACCATGGGATGGTCGGAAGGAAGAGAAACGAGTTTGGTCCTGGGACGACTTGAAGACGGCAACAAATGGGTGACCCAGTCCTGATGTTTTCCAAAACTTTTCAAAAAGGTTTCCAAAAGGTTTACAAAGGTTTTCAACAAAGATATGTAGATGCTATATCTATAAGAGAAACTACTTAAAAAACGAACCTCTCTTGGAGCTCTCCTACTACCACAGCCATAATGCATATCCTCTTGGTATTGTTATCTTAAGATGGTTTGCGAGTACATTCAAAGTACTCACTGGCATTGTCCCTGGCTATTAACTTGGTCAGATATCAAGAAGAAGGTGAAGTGGACGACTATGCGAGCTAGGGCGTTCTCCCAGTCAGTTCCCTGTAGGTTAAGGCATGGCTCGGGCTCTACGCTTAATGAAGTTCCGCTGATGTTGATTGGTGTAGCCATACTAGCAAATACGGTATGATATGTATTCGTTATGTTTTGGATGTTTAGTTTGATACTTGCCAGTTATGTGTCACGACTAACTGATCATGGGATCGTGGTTGTATGCATAACAGGGATTCTCGGAGGATTAATCCGGGGGCCCCACAAACTTGGTATTAGAGCCATCCTGACTATAGGAGAACCTTAGCTAGAATGGTTGTTAGACAGGAACCATATTTTGAAAACCTCGGCTTTCGAAAACTAGTTTCTCAATGAGTTTCAAAATGTTCTACTTCTTCTCTTACCCTAAGTAAATGCTTTCGAAAATGGTTTCCTCTATCCCTCATCCAAACTTC
Source organism: Avena insularis (assembly GCA_023614405.1). NCBI lineage: Eukaryota > Viridiplantae > Streptophyta > Magnoliopsida > Poales > Poaceae > Avena > Avena insularis. The sequence goes on from CM042692.1 coordinate 274,586,709, forward strand.
AAACCTACGGATTTTAAATAACTAGGATCTAGAACCCGGTGAGGACAATGAAAACAAGATGAAGACAACAAACTACTAGCAAACACAAGGAGACTATAATATCGCTTTATCAGAGGAATCCTCACAATCAGAAGAAATCGGGTGTTACACCATCAAGAAAAGTCCAAGATACGACGAAGACTTCATCTGCAGGATAGTGACTCCGACCTGAAGAAAGATGATTATCTAGGGTCAATAGTCCTAAGAATAGGATTCCCCTAAATCGCGAGTAGTTAACTCCTTGGTCCCTAGCTTTGACCGTGTTTGCTTCCCTAAGTGCATCCTGTGTTGCTTGATGTGTGTTGTTTGTTGATGACCTTGCGAACCCCTCGCTCTGTTCACCTAGTTTGTATGTTCTGGTTTGCCTTAACCTCCTTAAAAATGTGACTCGAGGAGCGATAACCCACCTAGTAACTCAGGAAACCCCTGTGTTAGCTGTCGGTAATGAGACCCAGACTAACCCCGAGAGTATATGAGAGGAAAAGAATCGCAAGAACCAGGAGTTCGACATCGTCAAGTGAGAATCAACTCGAAGATTTCACCTCAGCAGGATGGCATACCCCGTCAAACTCACCTCTCAAGACTCGTCAATAGCACAACACTCCCTTGTTCATCAGTCTACTGAAGCAAGAATTCCGTTGAAGCCGGAAGTCAATCACCAAAGGATCCTCAATATCCATAAGAAACCACTCGATAAGTCAACCAAGACAAGAAGTGAAAACCTGACTCCGCTAACCTTTGGTATATTAGAACTTCCCACAACCCCGAGAGGCTAACTAGTAATAGATCCCTCTTCCCAACCAACGGGAAGTTCCTCACCAGAAGGCCCAAATACTTCAGTTCTCTGAAGACAAGGACCTCACACCAAGACCCAAGGAGATACAACCCCCCCTTAGCATCACACCAGCGTTTCAAAACAGGAGATCGGTATCACTCCTAAAACACCCTAGTGAAGCTCTAAGGTGGAAAGACTGCGTCTTTCCACTCAATCCTCAGAAGACTGTCTACAGCGGATACTCCAGAAGACCTCCAGAATTGGACGCCTTCCCTCCAAACAACAACCCGTGAGACATCAGAAGCAAAACTAACTAAAGATTCTACAAAATCCCTTCGCTTCTTAAGCTGAAGATATACCTGAACGACCCCAAGATCGTCAACCGTTCAGGTCCAATCGCTTAGAGGACGTGAGACTCCAACTACTCCGATCGGCTAAGTACGAATAATCGTAGTACATAAGCCCGTAGGACCTACCTTCGCAGACGTCATCGGAAGCTTCCAAGTCCTGGAGGAAGATGTGCGACATCCTTCAAAACATCCATCTGCGACTCCAAGAAGGAAGGATTACCTCCACTCCTAGAATTCTATCCTAGTTTAATCCTAAGTGGGAAAGACTGCGTCTTTCCCACCAAAATAGAGTAACCCTTCACTAGAAGCAAACCTAGGAGTATCGACCGTAAAATCTTTAATTAGGATATGCTACGCCCCTAAAGAAGATTCATGGACCCTTAGAGAAAGGTACACCAAGCCGTAGATTCTATCCTCCGACGAGTACCCTGTGAGGTTCAGCATCAAGATAGTCTGCCCAGTCTGAGCCCTCGAGACATAGAGTCCGGAAGGAAAAGAAGGTCATCCCTCGCAATCGGGACTACACTCTACTCAACTCTCCGTGCATCCCGGAAGACTGAAGCTCAAGTTCATCGACAGAGTAGTCACTTTCAAAGCCAGAGTCCGTAGGTAGTACGCGTAAGACACCTAGTATCAACCTAACTCAAAATCCCCTAACCCTACTCTCCTGAATCTCGGGACGAGATTATTTTAAGGGGAAAGCTCTGTAACATCCCAATTTTAGCAACCCTGATTAATTGTCCAGAATGCAAAAATCAGGGGGAACAAAAACTTCTTCTTGTTTAATGCTGAAGTGTTTGCTTGTTGCTTGGGTATGCTTACGCATATGAATGTGTATTAGATGATATACTCCCTACCTCAACACCAGTGGACAAAAGCTACTTCCCAAAAATATCTTGGCTTAATTTCCATATTCTCAAATGTTCTGGCATTTCAAAACCTGAGCCAAGAAGCCTTTGCAAACCAACGATTTTAGTAGCTGCTATTTCCCCAAACTATGGAGAGATACATATTATAATCTCCCTATATTCTATAGACAGGACCTTTCAACTACTCTCATCTCTAGTTTTCCCAAAACCTCTTTATAAAGTTTTTGACTTCTACTCTTAGTAAAGATACCAAGGACTCTCACCTGATTCCAACCCCAACCTTTTCAAAATACCCATCCTTACCTCGAGCTAAGCTTGATGGTAACCCTAGTAGTAGGTCTGCTTAGTTTATAAGATGAGTTTCCTTGATCTGCTACCTGATGAATTGCCTTGATCTGCTGCTTGACTTGTCTACTTAGGAGATAGTATGAGCTACTCTAGGAGATCATCACTAGGATCAAGAGGTTTCAAAATCACCACACCCTAAGCAAGAATAGAAAGCAGGATCTAATCTCTAGATAGTAGGTGATCATCTAAAACCCTTAACCAGATCAATTCTGAAGATATCCCTTCTAGAAGCTTCCAAGTCAATGAAGACCAATATCAAGCAAGGATCCTTCCTACTCAATCTTCAATTCAACATCATCCACTTGATGATGCTTTGGTACATTGCATCCCATCAAAATCATCACCACTCACATTCTAGTGAAAAACCCTGAATCTGCCAAATTTGGCTAAGTCTAGAATCTGTTCCAACATCACCTTTTTGAATGCCTCCTTTTCTCAACCCTTGTGCATTTCTCAAAATGCATTTCAACCATATTGTTAACCATCCTAAGGGCTACCAATTCCCACTCTTTCCCTTGGTTATATCATCTTCCAACCCACTTGTTCTTGATGGTTTTGCAGGCAAGAAATTAACTATTCCTGCAAATCTAGTCAACATGCCTACTTTGACAGAAGCTCACACCATCATCCAACCTTCTATGGACCAACTCTTTGCATGGATGTGTGCTACTCATATAGTTCTATCAATATCTACTTCACTTGTTCCAAGTGAATCTTTGTGCTTCTTAAACCCACATGGTTTATAGGGCATCATGACTTAGTTGGTATGGCAGCATTATTTTCAACAAAGTTTGCCATCACTTCCAGACCACCTCAGATGTAACCAAGCCAAACTGCTTCCGCCATGATCATCTATATGACTTGGTCTAACTATCCATATCTCCCTTGCATCAAGGTGAGCTCTGAGCTCCAAGATCCGACAAGGTTTTGGTGGTATAAAAATAACATCACCCTAGATCCACAACTCCTTGTTTTCCATCTAATTCAAGTTGGATTTCCAATTCCCAAGGTTGAAAATGCTTGCTACACCTTGTATACATCATCTACCTTGATCATCACGATTTAAAAAATATTATCCATAATTATTATGGCTCAAAAACCATTTAATTCATTTAAGGGGCAAAACCTCCACAACTCCTTCCATGAAGGAAAGTTTGGTTTTTGCCAAAACACTTCCCCAAATTTTAGCTCAATTGAGGTCCACATATCATACCCCATCTTCCCACATCAAAAATAAATATTTTTGAAGAGCTTTATTATTTCTTTTTGCCCATTTTCTTAAATGGCTGAATTGGAATAATAATTGTTTTAAATACTTTTATCTTCCAATAAATCATGGGAAAATTCCCCTAAGTGTGCATTCACATTTGGGACCATCTCAAATCAAAAACTCAACTTGCCGAATTCAAAAATACCAAATAAATTGCTAAAAACCATCTCTGCATTATTTGAATAATTGATTTAAAGTGCATCTAGAATTCTCTGAAAAATCCCAAATAAATCCTAGAGATGCATCTTAACCTTACCCATCTACCAGCATCCTTATCCCAATTGGTCAAGATCAAAAATCAAGAAATAAACCATGATCTTCAAGTATGGAAGATTTGAACCTTGAATAACTTTGAATCTAAAACTAAACTAAACTCACTCAAATCTTGTCTAACCATCCTCCACAGCAACCATCCTACCCTCCCTTGGTCGTGGTGACCACTGCAGCAAGGCCTCCCCTTGCCCTTTAGCTCTTGAAGCATGTGCGAGAGAGATGGCATATCTTACAAATATCTTGGTATTAAAAGCAGTAGCAGCCACCACCACTACCCTCCCTCTCTATGGTCGTGTACCAGGCCCCACCTCACCCCTCCACCTCCTCCCTCGACCAATACCCAAGCAGCAACCCCCCATGCACTAAGCTCACCATGGACCTCTCGATTCGATTTAAAGGACTGGAGTCCAGCACAACTCTCCCCTCTTCTCTTAGACCACCCCTACCCTATCCCCTTACCCCTCTTAAGCTCCAGATCCAGATCTCGAGCTCCCCATTAACATGGAGGAGAATAAGCTCTCCTCTTGGTCTCCTTCGAGTAGTGGAGTACAGGGTCGACCTCGACCTTCCCCAGTGCCTTAGATCCTCTCCACATCCCCCATATAGCTCCCCTCCACCTTCCCATCAAGCTCCTGTACCTGCATGTCGCTGGAGAGGAAGGGTTCGCCCCTTCAGCCACTTCTCAAGGCTTGGTTTGTGTGCTCTCTCCCTTGATCCTCTCCCTCTGCATGTGACGTTTTCGAATCCCCCATGAGCCTATGCATCTGACCTTCCTCTTTTCCTTGCCTAGGGATCTCTGGCTCTGCTGCGCCGCCGAGCTCCGGCAAGCTCGCCTCGGATGCCCCCGCGTGAGACCGTTCTAGACGTTGAACCCACCTTGCTGCCCCTCTCCATGCTCGGCTCCGAGTTCCGCGTCGCGTCGTCGCCTCCCCACCATCCCCCGAGCTCCCCTAGCAAGCTCCTGCGCCGCTAGCGCCGCCCCTAGGGTTTCTGCCCTGGCGCCCGTTCGTCAGGTTGAAGAAGGGGCGACTGTCGTCGATAGCCTTTCTGATCGGACGGCCAGGGGCACTCAATACCCCTTCGGCCGGCCAATGTCACTGACTACTAGGGCCCAACTAGCAGGCCTTCAAATTTCCCTCCCACGCAAGCCAGCGCCAGATGGGCCAGAATCTACACCTGTGGCCCATTTTTCCTCCAGATCCTAGCCCGCGGTCCTCTCTGTTTTTATTCATTTTAATCTAGATCCAGATTTGGCCCTTCGGTTTAAATCTTTTCAAAAATGCTAAACAACTCCAAATGCCCAAATCTAAATTTTACTAGATCCCTATAGGTTTTCTTCAACATTCAGTACCCCTGGTTAGCCCAGTTGTTATATAGATTAAATATATTAAATCAATTTCTAGATAGTAGTTATCACAGTCCTTAAATACCTCAGGGAGATTCACATCTCCCAAGGGAGTAAATCCAAGTCTCTCTGAAAGGTATTTGCTTTACCTCTTTGATAATATTTATCTCATGCCAAGGTGAACATTAGTTTCCCCTTAGCAAAAATAGCAAAAATAGCTCTGATCTGACTTTAGAAAATTCCCTAGACCAAACCATGAGTTTTTTTGACCTCATTCTGACCCTCTATGTTGTGGCACACCAATACCTATCAAAACCCAAGATCTCATGCTTTATTGTGCTTCCAAGGAATTTTAATAAGTTAAACTTTTCTGTCCATAGTGTTATCACTAGAAAATTCATCACAGTAATTCCACAACTCCAAAAAGGTTGATTCCAATTTCTACAGAAAGGTACTCTAAATTCCTACCCTGTGTCCTCGGAATCAAATCAAAAGCTACTGTAGAATAATTCTGGTGAAAAAGACAAAAACCCTCTAGAACTGCCTTTGGGAATTTCCCGAGGGCATTCTGTTAAATATTTTGACATGATTCCAACTCTATTTGGATCAGTAAATAAAACCGTACCGAATACTCCAAGGAAATAATTTTTGGAGCTCCAGAACTTTTCTGGTGAATTATTTCCTAAAACTAGAGATATTATCACTAGAATATTCCTACGAAATTAAAGAAAAGTGATAAAATAGTGAAACCACTTTTGTTGGTTTCATTTTATCAACACCTATCTGTTGGTATCATTTTTACACAATGGTATGATACAGAATCATTCCTTGGTCCAAAACCCTCTATTAGGTAGTTCCTTGACTATAAACCATAAAGGATGTTCTTCCATACCTCCAAGACTATGTCAATCTTCTAAATCCAATCCTTTCAAAACCTACTGATTCTTAATTTGGTATTATTGAATTGCTTGTTTGTTGTATGGTATTGGTGATGGTATGCCTTGTATTTATTGTGCCCTTTTGTTTGTTTGCATGTGTTCCCTATCGACGATAGTTGCGATTATATCGGAGACCAGAAGAACTGGTTATTATTGGTTATTATGGTTTTCCAAAGAGAAGTCTAGGGACATATTGCCATATTGTTGATCATCAGGAAAGCCACCTTCTTGATCATAAGCCTTGTCCTACTATTTTACTTATGCATGTTTTATCTACTGCTTATTAAAAACTGCATTGTTTACTATATGTTGATGTATATATGGTAGTGGTTTGGCTCCTCCGAACTATTACACTTTTGTACCATTAAGTACAACCTCCTTGGTGACACCTACTTGTCCCTAGTAGAATAGATGGTGTATATCACCATAACCCTCTAGAGACCCTGTTTTATTCAAAGCAAAGCTAGAGGATGGGAAGACCCCGGAAAAAGTTTACCAAATGTTTTATGATAAAACCTTGGTGAGGTGGGACCTCCCAAGAGATGTTGAGTAAGAAAAAGGTTTTGTTTTACAAAATGCTGGAGGAAAACCGGAGGAAAAAGGTTTACAAAAACGCACCCGGTTCTTTGCAGTTTAGCTATAACAACTTAACCCTGTGCAACCACATTTGGGACAGGGCTGGATTTGATGTTTGTTTACTCTGGTATAAACTGCCTCGCAACAACGACAGGGGATAAAAATCCCTGGAGGGTGGGCCTTCTCACATAAGGGTCCATGTGGGACATCGACCTGGAGAAGGAACGAAGGGACTATGAGCCTCCACGCGTTACTATGAGCCCCTCATTGAAAGCGCACACTCGAGAAGTGGAAAAAGCGCTCTGGTTGGTCCTCGGTACCCGACGTCCTGGTGTTGAGGGGAACAACACTCATAGGGTAGGCACTTATATTGGAGTGGGCATCCGGAGAGTCTTGATCGGTTACTCGACCCACGATCGGTGTAGATCAAGATAGTGTACCCGGATGGTGTGGGTAAAGTGTATAACCTCTACAAAGTGTAAATCTATTCGAATAGCTGTGTCCGCGGTCATGGACGGGTTGGACAAACTTTTGTAGATTGGTGCTGGTTTTGTTTTCACAAAGGATTCCGGAAAAGAAATGGCTATTGAAATGTTTTGGCCGTGGGATGGTCGTAAAGGAGAAAGGTTTTTGACCATGGGATGGTCAGAAGGAAGAGAAAGGAGTTTGGTCATGGGACGATCTGAAGACGGGAACAAATGGGTGACCCAGTCCCGACATGGCAATCTGTGCATTTTTCTGACACATGAACTGTATCTGCAGTGTCCATCTCGTTCATTGCATGCTCTATACACCTTGTTCCTGACGAAAGCTCTACCCGGGATTCATTTCCAGTAAATGTAATGAAAGTCGCTGCACATACTATACTAGTGTTTCCCTGAACAATAACTGTATGAACTTGCTGATTTTCAACTGAAGTTACACTTGTTGCTACATAATTTGTAGATGTAGCATGCTTAGCGATCATCCCGTTACCAGAACCTTGACCTGCATATTCTGTGACATATTGCATGGATTGTGTTGAACTTGCGACATGAATTATCACTTCATCTGACCGCAGGACGTCAGCAGTAGCACTACAATCGGTTGGTTCACAATTCATCTTTGGTAATTGTTCAATTCTGGACAAATTATCATGTGTCGGTAACATATGTACCAGGGCCTCGCAACAAGATTCCAACTCCTGCATATATTTCATATTATCAGGGGATCCATAACTTTGGTCTGCAGAAGTTAACTTGACAAGCATCTCACAGCCTTCTACATACAGAAGTTAGCCTATATGTTCATTTATCCAGCACACTACCTTTGTCTTCAACATCGGGCTTATTATCTTCTCTTACGTATAGGGACCCTTGAGGTGTAGAGTACATACCCCTGTTCTCATGATTAAGCATAGATATTCTAGAAATCTTTCTAATGTTCCTCTTCATATTGAGATTCATCACAGACAACATGTCAGCATACATGTCCGTCACTATGTCTTGTATTTCTCTGGTAGCCTGGAAGTTTTGACATTATAAACAGTATCACTGTCGCCTATTTTTAATATCATAAATATAGCACTGCACTGCTGAGATAACTGAATAAGTAACACTATGATCAAACACCAGTAGTATGGTTACCTAATTAAACCTTGTAGAACATGCAGTTGTAGAAAGAATGTTCATCCTAGTAGGAAGTAGCTAAAGCATGCAGAAAAATCGTATAATGCGACGATGAGAGAATTTAATACTCTACTAGAACAAGGTCGAGAAATTAAAAACGTGAATGCTTAAGGTCAAGTAGGCAATGTATATGTAGAACACAAACACAAGACGATTCCTCATGATCATGAATGAAAGAATTGTGAAGATTATAAAAATTCTTACCTCCGCATGCATAAGTGGGTCTGTTACAAACTTTTCAATGAAAGTTGTAACATTATGAACTATCTCTTCGTTCAGCTCGGCATTATAAAACATAGTTTCATTTATATCCTTCAACTGCATATTCAACATGAACAAAACAGAAAATACAATACAATAATATGTGTAAGAAGCAACAAGACCGTAGTAATAATTGCACATAATATTAATTGCACATAATATGAATAACTATGGGAGTCTTGCCTTGTGAACACCATAAACATTTTGTTGATGAGGTATCTGATCAAGACTCTCATATAACGCCATATTTTCAGTTGTCCAGAAAGATATTCTAGGCAGTGCCTGGCCTAGAAGCAGAGAATTTGTGTCCAGTAGTTCAAAGTACATTACCTGCATTAAAATTGTTACAACCATATTAAAGCAACAAATCCACAGAAACTACTAACAACTAATATTATAAAAAATAAGTATAACGGTGGGTAACTAACCGGGATAGTTGGAAGGAAACCACCAAGTGCACCTTTCAAACCATTTTTCTGGAAAGTGTCAATACAGCTAATGAGCTTGTTGAATGCAGCAAGACACCAGTCATAGGAGTCAATCTCATCAGACACTCCAATTGCAGAGGAGTAGTTCGGGCTGGCTCCATCATATGTGCTCGGACACAGCATAACAGTGTTTGCAAATAGAACAAAACATGTTTTGAATTGAAATCCTACCAGGTTAGGAGTAATCGTCTTTTCCAGCTCATTGATAGTTGGTGTTGGCCCTGCACAATGAGTTAATTCTCCGACCATATCGCGTATCCATTGCGGACACGCCTTCTTTATGGTTCTACCCCCAAAGGGGATGCCAAGTATCTTGTTGAAGTGAAAGGGCTTCAGTTCAAAACCGCATCCGTTGGAAAATTCAAAACTTCTTGTAGTAACGTTAAAGTGAGCAACAAGCCACAAAACTAGTGACCTTGGAAACTCTTCACAGTACATACCAAGCATACCATCAAATTGTATGCTCCTTAGCAAAACCTTCTGGTCATTACTTAGCCTTTTTCACCAGTTTTATAAACTTTGGAAGAGATAACTGAGTGGTGAAAACATGATCAGCCATTTCTGTATGAGAATATTTTTTTCTGTCGACAGGGTAAAAAACAAGTTATCAGTTAACAAGGTATGGATTTTTTAGTAAGTCATATATGTTAGATTTCAAAGTTATACATTCGACACAGCACACAGGATAGAACTAGTACAAAAAAATAATTTGAAATTCAAAAAAAATTCACCTCGCAAACACTATACAATGAGCATAAATGAAATAATAAACAGAAATTGAAGCGTGCTTAACCAACACTCATCCTATATCGTTCTTAATTAGGGATGTGCAAGTAATATATCGCTAGAAACAAACACTTTCGTCGTGAGCACGAAAAGATTTATATGAAGTAGCTAAACATATGCATAATACAGAGATCTACAAATGAGCTAGACGGAAAATCAACCTTCTGGGATACGACGAATCACATAGACATGGAGGGATGCGAGATGAATAGATGAACTTTGCCAGTTGAAGTAGATTTTAAAATGTGGAAGAACAACCCTGAAAGAAGAACGAGGAGAGAGCAGTGTTCGTTAAACGCTATATCCGCCTGCCGCAACCCGTGATTCTTTAGAAACAAGAAGGTCCTTATTAATGAACCAAGACCGCACATGTTAGAGCTCTACTTTGTTTACCAGCATTATATTAGTAGTATCCTGAAGCACTCCGTAGGCAGTGCATTTTCTGTTTACAAGCAGTACACTGCCATTTCATATTATCTTTCACCGAGCAGTGCACCATAGGTGAAAAACAAAAAGGTCCTCATTATTGAAACAAGACCCCACACTTCAGAAGTCTATATCGATACAGATAACGTTTCGTAGTGCATACTACGTACACGGGTAGTGCACCTCGCTGTGCATAGCAGGTGGGGTGCATTGCACAGTCATTGAACTGCAGAAACTTGTCTTGCACCATGCGTACAACACCGTATGAAGCATTTAGAAGGCAGTTCATACGTATATCCATGGCAGTCCATACCTCTTTTTAACCGTAATATTGTAGTAGTATCCTGAAGCGTTCTGTAGGCCATGCATACTTTGTTTACCTGCAGTGCATATGAGTGTGTGTAGCATGTGGGGTGCATTGTACGGTAAGTGCACTGACATCGCATGTTATCTTGGACCTTTGCGCACAGCATTTTATAAAGCATTTCTAAGGCAGTTCATACAGAGCTTCAGCGCAGTGCATCTCGTGTGCATGGCATTATAATGTCAGTATGACGATGCACTCAACGAGCAGTGCATGATTGATATTCAATCCGTGCATGTCGGTGTGCACAACAGGTGGGATTGCATTGCACGGGTAGTGCACTGCCATTTCATATTATCTTTCTGCGAGCAGTGCACATTAGATTAGAAACGAAAATGTCCTCGTTATTGAACCAAGACCCCACATGTCAGAACTCTACTTGGGTACGGATAACTTTAGGCAGTGCATGTTATGCGCACGGGCAGTGCACACCGCTGTATATAGCAGGTGGAGTGCATTACACGGTCATTGTGCTGCCATAGAATCTTGTCTTGCACCGTGCGTACAACACCTTATGAAGCATTTAGAGAGCAGTTCATATGTACTTCATGGATAGTGCATACCAATTTTTAATCATGAAGCACTCTGTAGGTAGTGCATACTTTGTTTACCAGTTGTGCACACAAGTGTGCATAGAATATGGGGTGCATTTCATGGTAAGTGCACTGCCATCGCATGCTAACTTGGACCTTTGTGCACAACAGTTTACGTAGCATTTTGTAGGCAGTTTATCTACAGTTCATGACAATGCATCTCGCTGTGCTCGGCATTATAATGACAGTATCACGGATCACTTAACGCGCAGTGCATCTCAGTGTATATAGCAGGTGGGATTGAATTACACGGCTAGTATATTGCCATTTAATATTATTTTTCACCAAGCGGTGCATAATAGGTGAAAAACGAAAAGGTACTAATTATTGAACCAAGACCCAACATGTCATAAGTCTACAGCGATACAGATAACGTTCAGCAGTGCATACTACGTACACAGGTAGTACACCTCGCCGCGCATAGCAGGTGGTGTGCATTGCACGGTCATTGAAATACCATAGAATCTTGTCTTGCACCGTGCGTACAGCACTTTATAAAGCATTTAGAAGGCAGTTCATATGTAATTCAATGGCTGTGCATACCTGTTTTTAACCATATTGTATTAGTAGTATCCTGAAGCGCTCCGTAGGCAGTGCATACTTTGTTTACCTGCAGTGCATACAAGTGTGCGTAGCATGCAGGGTGCATTGTACGGTAAGTGCACTGCCATCGCATGTTATCTTTGACCTTTGCGTATAGCAGTTTACAAAGCATTTCTAAGGCGGTTCATCTAGAGCTTTAGGATAGTGCATCTCCTGTGCATGACATTATAATGACAGTATGACGAAGCACTCAATGAGCAGTGCATAATTTATATTCAAACTATGCATCTGCATATAAAAGTAGTATCACAAAGCTAAGATGGTACTTTTTTAATACATAACTCATTAATAACATAAAGATATATTCCATATTTTCATTTATAACATATAATCAATGCTACTTTGAACTCCTTTAAAAGGAGTATCACAAAACTGATGGGGTGTATTGCAAGGTGAGTGCACTGCCAAAGATTGTTATCTTGCACCACGCGCACGACACATTATGAAGCATTCAGGAGGCAGCTCTTATTTTTTGAGGATCAGTGCATTATGAAGCACTTGTAAGGGACTTCATATATAGTTCACGGGCACTGTATCTCGTTGTGCATGGCATTATAAAAGTAGTATCACAAAGCACTCACGATCGATGCATCCGTTGTATACGAGCAGTGCATCTCGGTGCACATTGCTGGTTGTATATGAGCAGTGCAAAACGGATAAAAAAGCCACGAAACCAAGTACAAATGTGCTGCCTCTCCCCTGGCGAAGAACTGGTACGACAGTAGACCTCGTATATATGTCGCTATCAATATTGAAGTGTTCTTCTTAGAAAAGGGGTACTGCATTTTCGTACTGAATTATGACCCACCTGTCAGACAACTTGTTTTCTGGAGATAAAACCTTTCCACCCGTCATTGGTGTTTAAAGAAGGAAGGGAAGGTAGGAAACATATCTTCTTCAAACTATTATAACCAGCTAATGCTGGAACAACCTATAACTTTCTCAGCCGCCGTCACTGCCGCCCGCATGTCGATCTAGGGAAAGTTTGAACCACGATTCAAAACAAGCAGTAAGATATTTCCATCTCAGCAAGGAAAGGCAATGGAGAGAGACGTCGTCATCACTGGCGCCACAAATCAGGTAACCAGATATCGAACCTGCTCAAACAATTGAAATTCTAGGGATATATGTCATGAGGCGATTCAGCTTGTACTTCGTCTCTACATGCTAGACCTGGTAGACATGGTAGGCAGCTATATTATAGTGACACCGCAACAAAAAAAATTGTGCTAACAATGTAGCTGATTTTTATCTTGAGATTTGACGGAGATATAACTTCCTAGTTTTAAAGCATGGAGTATAGTTTCTACAGTCATGGGAACCGTTTAATAACCATACTAGTATAGTACAATTGATATAGCGGAAATAGTTATATACGAAACTACATGACCATTTGCTACTCATGTCGTTTGAGCAGTAGATAGCACTATGTGTAATCACAAAAACTTTTTCACAGTGGATCACATCAATTGGAGGCTACACCAATTCGTTCATTTTCTATCAAAGTAGCGTATTACTTTGTGTACTTAATAGCAAGAGATTATACAATACAATGAGAAGTTCAGTCGATGTACAATAAAACTATGCTCTAAATATAATTCAGCTATTCCTAACAAATACTATTTATTATTATGTATATAATCAGCAAGGTTGTTGGTGGTTGTTGCAGAAAAGGTAAAAGGAGGAAATAATACCACAGTAAATTTCAAAATATATCGGCATACATATTTTAACTGATTGTTTTTGCATCGAAGCGTACTTATGTTAGTTATATAGCAGATAAATTATAACTGTCGATGTTACAGATACACAAGTAGAGTGCTGCTTTTTTCGCTGTGTGTTATTTTTTTCACTAAATCTAGAGAATGCGATATATGCTGCATTACACCAAATTGCAAAATTCAGCAGGGACCCAGATTATCTCATTTGAATGATCGTATATTGGCTGAAATAGATATGATGAAAGGTGCAAAATTCCAAGATCCAGGTATAACAGAACGTGTTGCACGTGAATTCAGCATGGTTTTTATACTTTTAAGAATAATATCCCAATTTTGTTATTTTTTTATTTAAATGCTTTAAATATCAAAAGATTGACCGTGAATAATTATGGTGCTACTATATTCATTATATCATGGCAGAGATGTCTTAGAGCACTACATGATAAGTGGGATAAAGAGCGTGAGTAGAAACTGAAAGCTCTCGCGGTGTCAACAGAAATTGTACGAAAATGTAACGCAGCGCGCGCAAACTTGAAGCCAAAGCTGGAAAAAATTAACATCACAATGTCTGCTTCACAAGTTATTTCCAGAAACCCTAGTGGTAGAACAAAGCTACGATGCCAAGATCAATCAAGTGGATCAGTGAAAGGCAACAACATAGTCAAGACTCGTTGTAAATTGAAAGATGCAAAGTGTAATGATAATAGTTTGGTGAGTTTTCTCTTGCAATTAGTAAAAAATTAAAAAATTAAAATAATTTTGCATGAGTACTGCTAACAATCATTTTATTGTATTTTTGTTTTGTCAGGTGCAAGTTGATGTGATGGTCTCAATGCAACAAAACTGTGGTACTACTGCAACATCTTCTACACATACAAGGACATCAAAGGACACAGATCCAGTAACCAACATTCAGTTCAGGTACAGCGGGAAAAAATCAGATATAGTGCAAGCAGCTCCTGCAAGCTAGAGAATCCTCATGAATGCTTCAACACAGAATGGTTAGACACACGTAAACATCGACCTAATAGCTGTCGGAATGCCAATGAGTGGCACATAAGGAGAAGCTTTAGTAAGGTATGCTGGTAGCTCTGCAGAAGACAAAACAAAAACAATCATCACAACCAACATACTCAAATCAAGCATTATTGTTCAAAATTTCCATGCTAGGAGTGCGCTGAGCAACAATGAGAAACAAATCGAAAGCAAGATAGTATATCCTAGATACGAGAGTAGCATAACAAATTTAGGAGAGAAGATCACACATGAGCAGATTACACATGAACAGAGTGTTGCAAGTGAACTAGTCAGCAACATTTTTTTCCAGTGCAGCCAGCAACCATCGCTACAAGTACAGTAGAGTCACAAGCTGGAAGCATTGATAGAGCTAATTGTTCTAATGCTGGCAAGAGAGATTCAACCAGCACGTTGAACCCACAAAGAGAAGAGAATACAAGTCATCAGAATGTCAATTGTTTAGAGGAACCGGCAGAAACTGTATGCACTAACACCAACTCGGAAGCAATGAGTAATGAGCAGCATGTGCCCCAGTGCGATGACACTAATCCTGAAAAAGAGATTAATCCAAGAGAACCTACGGAAGAAGAGTTAGAGATGGATAGAATGTTTAATAATGAGTACCCAGCTGTGGATGAAATTGGTGATGCCACGACACGAGAAGAAGGAATGCAATTTCATTCAAGGGAAGTGTAACATCCCAAAACTTCAATCCAAGCTTATCAAGATCAAATCATCCAAAAATAGGGTTAACAAAAGCTTTTCCAAATTTAAAATGAAAGCATTCATATGTGTGTGCATTTAAAATAGGAGTTGATTTGAAGTGCCTTGTTTAAGTGATCCAATGCTTGTAAAATGTTTTTTAGGTGATTTAAACATCATCTACGTCATTCCCAAACTTTTCCTAAAGAAAATCAAATCAAAAAGAATTAAAAAGGAGGAATGGTCATTTTGGCCATTTTAATCCACTACACTACTTTGAGTGTTCCTAGCACTCATTTCTTAACAGAAACAATTCTTGATCTTTGCACCCCTTGCTAGTACACATAATGAGGTACCAAGGACCACCTTTTGATCTGCTAAAAATATTTTTTTACTTATTTTAAATGGCATTTGAAAATTGAATCTAATGCATATGCATAGATCACCCCTATTTCAAAAACCATCTTTTTGAGCTCCACTTTCAAAACCCTTGCAACCAGAGACTACCTAGCAGTAGTGGAGATCACTCAAAAATTTTGAAACCAAAATTCAAAACTTTTTCTCTTTCGGCCATTTTGTCAAACACCTTGCTGGCAATATCATTGTGGCCTAACTATTACTGTTTTGAGCTGATATTATCTAGCAAATTTGAAGTGCTTTGATCATCTTTGTCCCCCTCAAGCCTAACCAGACCCACACCAGCACATCCCCTACCTCCTAGCTGCACTGCATTGCCATACCGAGCCACTCCTCGCCGGCCGACCGTGCACTCGCAGCAGCAACCCTCTCCAGCCTCTCTCACCATGTCTAGCAAGTTGCCAATGGTACACCTCCACCGTCCAACCAGCCCCAGGCCAGAGACAGACAGCAGAGCGGCTAGGAACCGCCACGCCCGGAGCTAGTCGACCATGCCGATGCCTCCCGCAGAGCACGCTCTGTCCCCACGTGCACAAGCCGCCGCTCGACCGCAGCCCGCGCCCACCACTCCGCCATGACCCAGGGAACACCCCAGACACCCCCGTTCGTTGCCCAAAGCACCACAGCCACCGCTCGCCGTGGACATTGCCGCTTCTGCCGCTCAGAGCGCCAGCTCGCCCAGACCGCATACCACCGCCCCTACGCTCGCATTCACTTCCTAGGGCACCGCCAGGAGACCACCTGTCGATCGCCATCCTCCGCCATGCCGCTAGCCGCCCGTAGCCGTCTCGCCGAAGTCGCCTGCCCATACCCTTCGGTCTCACCGTCGGGCCTATATAAACCGGCTTCCCCCGCACCATTTCTCCACACTCACTCACTCCCCACCTCTCACTGAACCTCACCCACCTCTCGCCGGAACCAAGCGAGCTCTGCCTCGCCGGAATTGGAGCCAGAGCAGCCGCAGCAGGAGGAGAAGGGCGCCGCTGATTGCGACCACCCCAAGCTCCGTCCCAACCGCGCCTCGCCTCGTCGGCATCTTCCAGTCCGTTTGCCCGCCTCGCCCACCCCGCTGGAGCCCTGGTATGTCCCCAGCAGACCCCCACCGAGCCGCTAGGATTCGAGCTTGCCGGTGACCTGTTCGTCATCGACGACGACCCTCATTCGTACATCCCCCTTCTAATCCTACGGCCCACAGCGCGCGTACCATTTCGCGTGTTAAGACCCACTGACAAGCGGGACCCCCCTGACAGCTGAGCCCCGCACCGCGGAGTGCCACTGGGCCGGCCCAATTTCTTTCCCGCGCTATCCCAACCGTTCAAATCTGGATTTTTCTTTTTAAATTGAATCTAGTTTCTGTCCACTAGTTTAAAATTCAATCTAGAGAGTTTTATAAATCCAAATTGCATGAAAACAATTTTGTCTGAAAGGTATGGAGATGGTCTATCCAATCCCGTTGGATTTAATTCAATTAGAGTTATAGATCTCTCATAATAAAAATAACAATACAGAAGTTTTTGCAACTTGCAACATTTTTATAAAATCAACCAAGTTAGCTTTTGAGTTGATTCCAACTCTCAAAAATCACATTTCATCATATCTATCTATATATAAAATAATATTAAGGTTTACATGCAGTGACTTTGGACTAGTACCAAAATAATGCTATATAGGCATTTCTAGTCAATTTAAATCATTAAATAATGAACTTAAACCAAAGTGATTATGATCCAACCTTTAAATTTCATTCCCACATATTAGAGTATGTGGTGATGACATGTGTCAACATGATCCCATATTTTAAGTGGTGAATATTAAATCTTAGTTAATTTTTCAATCAGTAGAAATTACTTTTCTAAAATAAAAAGAAAGAAACTATTGAATTAAACTTGTGATGCTTGTGATGATAATAGATCATCAATTGTATGTCTTAGAATGCTATCTAGCCTAGTTAAGTATTTTTTGGTGATTGTGTACTCCGTATGTATTTTTATAGATGATAGTACAGACCAAGTTATTTGGAAATTTATATGCATTAGTATTAGTTCCCTCGCGGGAGAGGTTTGAGCTGAGGCTACCTCTCATGATGTCCACCTATGCAGTGCCCAAGATGATTGATGGTCATGGTTGGGAGGCCATGCTCATAGGAGAGGTGCTTATACTAGGGTGTGTAAAGGGATGGTTATGTTTGATTATCTGCATACTAAGTATGATGATTCAGGGTTATCCCTGACAGATGTATCGAATCTTGTGGTGAAAGTGTACCACCTCTACAGAATGTCAAACTATTCGAATAGCCGCGTCTGCGGTTATGGACAGCTGGAATGGCCATACTGTTTCATTGTCAGATGTTTTCCAAATAACATGAAATGAATGATGAATCTTGACTTGACCACAACAGGGTTGTGTTTATGATACTAGCTTCCCGACTTAAGTGATTCTAGAGCATTACCTTATCTTTCTTTGCTTCTGAACTCAGCTTAGGTTTCAAACTTAACTTTATAGTTAAACTTAGATCTAGCACTTTAACTTAGAATTATAATACTTGTTAGTGGTAGTTTGCTAGTACTTAAAGAGTACTCATGGATTTTTCCATGGCTATTCTCATGGTCAGACTATGAAGGATATTATCAAGATGATGGTCAGCAGGACGGCTACGATAACTAGGACTATCTGCCTTCGTCAGCATTGCATGTGCCCCTGAAGATGGACCCCACCGCTACGCTTATCTTTTATTTCCGCTGCCTGTTGTATTAAGACTGGATCATGAGATCCTTATTTGTGTAAGACCTTATGTATGGTTTGTAATGGATGATGTACTGTGATATCCAATCCGTTATGTCTCGCAAAAATGGTAATCCTGGGATTGCGAGGTATGGCATAACGGGCATCTGGGATTAAAAATCCGGGTGTTGACAGGAAGATGCTTTCCAATCCTTTGCACTATATGCAAGGAAAACCAGGTTTTCTATAAGAAAGCACACCAACCTTAACTCCAAGAAAACAAGCGAAATGATTAAACAGACATTTGTTTGCACAAAACAAGGTCAGACTCAAATAATTGAGAAAGTTGTAAAAGAAAGGAAAATAAGTTCTACTATCAGGTGCTCTTGCCCTCTATCCATTGTGGTAAAGAAAACAGTAAAACTGGACCACAATCACCCTTTGCACCCAACAGATTGGCTCATCAGGTTTTCAAAATGCCACAAGTCAATGACACAGCAATACAAGGAATTTATACGCATACTACACCATGGAAAGATTCCACCGAGGAGAGTGATGCAAATATACAGTGGAATGAAACTTTTAAACAGAGGAGTTGGTTTCGATGGAAAAGATGTGTCAATCCTTAAGTATGCTGACAAGAAAGACAGCAGAAATAAAGATATAGAGGAATGCTTGAAGAGGTTTACCCCTCTTCAATCAAAGGTTCCTGGATTCTCATATAAATTCGACACTGACCACACAAACACCGTTCGTAGCATCTTCTGGACAGACGCAATGTGCAGGATGAACTATGAACTATATGGTGAATACGTGTCATTCGACACAACATTCCAGAACAACGTATACAACATGCCTTTTGCACCAATCATTGGCGTGAACAACCATGGGAACACAGTTTTGTTTGGGATCGGTCTCCTGTAGGATGAGTCAGCTGAAACGTTCAAGTGGCTGTTCAAAACTTTTGTCTTAGAAGTGGGTGGTAAAGCACCAAAATACATCATCACTGACTAGTGCAGAGCAATGAAGAAAGCAATTGATGAACTGGATATACTGCTTGACACAATCCATAGGTTCTGCCTGTGGCACATCATCAAAAAGATACTAGAAAATCTTGCTAGCATTTTAGCAAGAAATGAAGGCCTGTCAGAAGAACTTAGACATGTAATAAAGAACTCATTGACTGTAGAAGAGTTTAAAAATGTTGGAGGCAAGTATTGGAAAAATACGGAATTGCAAACAACAAGCATCTGCTAGATTTATGGGATATCAGAGATCATTGGGTGCCAGCCTACTTCATGGATTGTTTCTATCCTTTTTCCTCGTCAATGACAAGAAGCGAGAGCATCAACTCCATGTGGAAAGACTATGTCGACCACAAAGACACAATACTGAAATTCCTATATTCATATTAGGCAATTCAGGAGAAAAGCTTGAGTGCGCTCGACAGGAAAAGGAACAGGACTTCAGAGAACACAGCACCAACGTGGAGCAGATATGGACTTGAGACAGATGCAATAAACATTTACACTACAGACATATTTCTCAAGTTTCAGAAGCAACTAGCAGATAACACAGCTTTCGAAATAACAAGGGAAGAAACAACTAACAGTGGAATGCAATACGAACTGACCAAAAGAGGTCATGTCACACATCCAGATTCCAACATGGATGTTTTTATAGTTGAAGTGGATAATGAGAATAAGATGTTCTCATGCAACTACAAAAAAATGTCAAGGGATGGAATCCGGTGCTATCACGTCCTCAGGGTTGTGGTACATCTTGGTTTAGTACATACAATGCCAGATAGTTTTGTGAACCCTAGATGGAAAAGATGCAACCCACCTCAGCCATCCAACTATGTTTTTCGTCTTCCTGACGGTAACAAGAGCAACGTAGCAGGTCCAATACATTATGTGATTGAGTTGACTCGTTTTGCTAAGATTTGCTCAAAAGCATGTAGTACAGACAAATCATACCAAGTTCTGGTAGAGTGCATCGATGACATTGAGAAGAAAGTGAATACTTCAGTAGACTAGGATAAGCAAAGCAACACAGACGGCATGGCAGATGGCATCGATAACTTACATGAAACAATTTGTACTGCGTTGAGAGATCCCCCGAACATCAAAACAAAGGGTAGGAAAAAAGGACAGAGACTAAAACCAGGGTCAGAGAAGACGAAAAGAAAATGCGGTACCTACGGAAAGAGAGGACACACAAAACCTAAATGTGAGTTCTGGCTTAAGGAGAAAGAGGTATATATATACACATGAATAATTTTTCTTATATTTTACAAAGTATCATACCTAGCGACAAAGTATATCTATGTAGTTTTTACTATTACAAATTGAGGTTATTTTAACTATATATTAAATTTTATTTGTAGGCCAGAATGATCCAAAAGAAGCGTAAGATAAGATCGAAAACTACAACAGAGAAAAGTCCAACTTCAAGCAGTGATTACGAGACAACTGATGCTACTGGTGTAAGTTGTTGTAAAATATAATAATATTCAATACATTAAGTCGAACTAATATTTTAACCAATAATCTTCAGGATGACCTGACACCACCCAAGAGAAGATTTTTTCAGAAAAATAAAAGCTAGTAAAGTAAAGCAAAACGTGGACGCAGTTATGTTGAAAACACTAGTACAAATGAAGTAAGATAATTGTACACAATGATACCTATTACAGCATATCTTGAAGTTGATTGTAACCACGCAAGACTAACATTTTATCTCCTTTTTCTAAAGAAAAATTTGACACCATAGAAAAGAAGAAGAGTATGGAAAGAGAAGGATCAACAAAGTCCATCAGCAACATCAAGTAATAACAATTCTACTGATTTAGCTAGAGTAAGTATTATGTGAAATTTATAGATGATGTCTTTGAAAATAGGAAAATTATTGGACATGATATTTGTCAAGTCGTGAAAATAAAATGCTTGATAAATGTCATGCAGATGATATCAAAACCACAGATGTAGATAAGAAGTTCAGTAGGAACAGCACAAAAATCAAGAGAAGAAAGAAATTGTACATGAGGGATTGATGGTCAAAATTCTGACATCAGAAAAGAAAGATCTCATCCAGATCCCACGCGGAATGTTGTGAATATGTATGAAATCCCTCAGTCAGATGCTAACCTTAGTGGAAATGATGGAAATGTTTCTCCAAGTTATGGACATACAGATAGAAGCTGCAGAACGGAGAAGAAACGAACAATCCAAAGAGGAAGTACAGTACAAAAAACCAAATAAAAAGAACAGTGATTACAAGGAGCAGTCCAGTGCAGACATCCGTGTCAAGCCACGAAAGACCTCAAGCATCAGTTGAGAGGAATGTACAAACAAGAAGTAGTCCTATGAATTCAGTACAGTTCAATGTACATAAAAGGAACAGTACCAAAAGTCTGGTGATAAGAACCATCAGAACAAGACAAAGCACCGTTCAAGATGAAGATCTCGACAGTGATCGGTCCAGAAGCAATAATCAAAAGGAAGGCACAAGCTGTTTAAAAATCCCCAGAAAAGGACATGGCCGTCTACAATGGTATTTGACTAGACAAGTTCAAGAGCCAAGGCAAATTTTATATTTCATAATATTTAAAACATTGCAATTATGATTCCCCAAATAGTTTGCTCTACATACATGTTATAAAAAATGATTGCTCACAATGTTTCTTTATTTTATGCAGGAGAAGCAGCAGGAACAGGTCATGATACAAATATTGTTTTGTAGCAGATAGACTCAGAATTACAAATTGACTCATAATAAATGTAAGAAATTATAGAGCAGATTTTTTATTCTTATCAAGTTATCATAAAGTTATAGAGGAAAGTTTTTTGTATTATAGCATTACTTGTTATTTACTGGTATAAAAAGGATACATTGACTACAACCATACATAGCATTACACCGATTTTGTAAATAAAATAAAAACATTAGACACAATAGCCATGACACTCCTAGAACAATCTATTGTAGTTCGAAAGAATAGTTTTGTACCGGATATTCAATGGAAGAATGCTTTAAAAAAACGAATTGCACTATATATATCATACAAACTTAACAACTAGAAATGTTTTATTTAACAAAAAAAGTAGAACATTTACATATTATTATTACAGACTATAAGATAGAACACTCGTACATCTATGCAATCACAATCTAACAGATGAAACAAGGAATTAAAAAAACCAAGGAACCAGGGCAGTACATAACTGACATCACTGGCAGTCCATGAACTGCATTAAAATACATCCGGATAAAACAAAATAAAGAAGTGCATAATCCTTTAGAGAAGCAGTGCTATGCTTCAAACAATAATGGGCATGTGAATTGTATTAGTGGGCCTTTTTTGTATGGAAGCAGCAATTTTATGGTTGCGAAGTTTTGAGGTGTCGTATGGACAATTTCGTAGTGGGCCTTTTTTTATAATTACTAGCACGATTTGCACGATCGGTTGGTTATAAGGATACAAGGAGTCGTGGAAGCGGAAAAGGCGTAAGTTGAAATAAGATCGCAACAGTTCATCATTACACCGACAAAACTCAAAAAAACCAAGGTGCCTCTCGAGCGTTGAATTATTTATTCTTTTTCTATTCCATCACATACTTGTTCTTAATAGATTCATCATTGTTCCCTACTATGAGAAAACACAGATTCAAGGCGTGGTACCAGACATCTTCGTCCCAGACATGATGGACGACGGGCTTCAGACCATAGAGACTCATAACATTCCTGTTCACGGAACGACGGTTCTTACTGTGGAGTACACCAACGAGGAATCAACGGTCGACAAAATCCTCTCCATATACGAGGCTTGGCTTGAAGAGGTTTGTACTGATCCAACTTACCGTCTGATTTTATTAACATGATTGTCATAGGAGTTATGCATGACTACAACATAAATGAATTCAAGGTTGTTGGATTCGTATAAAATAGTTTCCCATATTAATTTGAACTAGTTTTTCCTAACCAGTCCTTTTCCCTAGTTTAAATACGAATCAAACATCAACCCATACATATATTATCATAATCCCTTGATTTTCCAATTATAGAAACAGACATATTGTATGTCATATGAATCTCTATATGATTAGAGTGGATATAGGAAATGCATTCCTACATTATCAATACTCCTACGTCTTTCATGTCATAAGAATCAATAATACAAGTTCTAAACTGTATCCTTCTCGTGTTCATTTCACTAGACTCTGGTACTAATAATCATATTTCATTTGACACCAGGATAAGAGCAGGTATGTTGGACTAGACATTGAATATACTGCTCAAGGAAGTGAAAAAACCATCACCGTCGTACAACTCACCGTGAGAGAGCACGTCCTAGTTTATCATTACACTAGGGGCACGAAAAAATGGCCGGGACTCCATGATTTTTTCAAGGAAAAATAGATCACCTTCATCAGCGTCGACAAGAAAATTGATTCAAAGATGTTGATGAAAGAAAAGTTTTTCATCCCTGGAGAGTACCATGTAGACATACAGGGAATATTTAATACACTCCAAGGTGACAATCACAGGTATCGCATGGCTAGTATTGCAGCAGTACTCATTGATCCATCATACACTCAGAAGAAGATAGCAGCAAGTGACTCATAAATGAACAACAAATGGGAGTGTAAGCCAATGCCAATGGAGAATCTACATTACTCAGCAAAAGATGGGTATGTAAAATACGAGTTGTACAAGAGAATAAAATTCAGCAGCTACTTCCTCAGTTTAGGAAGACAAATTCTCAATGATAGGCTGTGCATCGGGTGTAAAGGAGGTAAAGGATATAAATCCTACAAACGTTTTTTGGAGGCAGGTCCATCAGCTGATATCAATAATAAGTGGGAGGACGAATACACGATGTGTCGAGTAGCAGATATCGACAGGTGGATGAAGAACGATGCATGCTGGACGAAGAGAGACGACGAGGAGGAAGACTGAATTTAGCTAAAAACTGTGATTATGTGAGTATGATCTGCTAGTAGTGTTTTAATTCAGTTTGTTAATTCAGTTACACAAAAGTGGTTATGATCTAGTATGTTATATTTGCAGAACAATGTAATTTATTTGTGTGTGTGTAAAAATTATACTAGTTTTTATCATTATCCCGTAATATTTGTAATTACAGCATATAAATGTATAGTTGTATTTCATATCTATATTCCTAATTTGGTCTCGCAGGCAAGCAAGTTAATTGCAAATAAATAAGAAAAATCGCATTAACAAGTTAAAATTTTCTAAAAAATTACTTGAACTTTCATAGTTAAACAAATTGTTCATTACTAATTGTCTACCTACCAACAACAGAGCGTACAACCATTCCACCAAGGCAGAATTATAAACTAAGTATTAAAAAATGAATAAGAATAGTTCTTTGCACAAACATTTCTTTGATCAGTACACTAATGAAGTACTCAAGAGGCAGTCCATAAGTTCTACAAGGGCAGTGTATCTCTGTGCATGGCACGTTCAGTGCACTGCCGATACAACTAATCTTGCATCACTCCACACAATATTATAATGAATCACCCAAGATGCAGTACATACATGCTGCAACAACAATTCGGTCGATGGCGTGAATCACCAATCAAATGCTACTGGTAAGAAAGAGTGGTGGCATCATTACATATCATAATAGTCGCATTCTCCTTATCATGAGAGGGACACAAGTGATTTTTTGACAATTGAAACGAAATCTAATGCATCTAGTTGAATATTCACATCACATCAAAATAAATCAATAGAAATAACGAAATGCATTACTACATAACAAGCAGTTCATAACCTACATCAAGCGGTTCATAACAACAAGCGGTTCAACATAACTTATATCTGCACTAATAAACAATCAGAAGGAACTGCAGTCATCATATAAGATGATGTCAATGACAAACATTATCTCAATGTTTCGGATTGAAGTGGTCCTCCCAGTGAGGAGAATGGATTGCCCAACTTCAAGACATTCATGATGAGATTCAGCAAAGGTCTTCCACTCAGGGGTGCTGAAGATGATTCGACCATCACTCCCTGTCTTGTACGAAATGAAGCTTACGCACCATTTGCACCAAGCCGTACTCCAGCCACGCCTTCTTCAGCAGTTTCAAGAGAAAAACCATTCTCGAAGGTAGTTTCTAATTAAGTTGCAGAACTTAGAAATCTAATAACTAACAAGCAATAAAAAAATATAATAGGAAGTAAAAAAATAATGATAAATAATAACATACCATATCATGACGCTGAACATGCTTCCTAGTCAAGCGAGTAACAAGTGCTAGGCCAACATACAATTCTTTTGAAGGAATGATGTGGACAAGATAACACTTTTAACTGTTGGTAAGCTTGCATCTCTGAGCAAGTATTGTATAATCCAATGGTCCTTGTTGCTCCTCATCCTCCCGATCCTCCTCATCAGACTCATCCTCTTCGCCCTCATCCTCGTCATCACACTCATCCTCCTCGTCCTCATCGCCCTTGTCGTTCATATGCATAACAGTGATACTTGGACAAGGAGCTCCCATTGAAAAAACCAGATACACACCAGAGTCGATTTGGTTTTTAGAAATAAACCTTCTCCATGAAGAACCTGCAAGGCGAGTCATTGCTCGCTCTTTGCGCATGTCCAAAACATATATTCCCCCAAGAGCTTGAAACTCCACGCTTTGTCCTGTTATTCTATTGACTTCTCTCCTTATATTGCATGGGATAGTCTAAAATGAATAAAATAATTAAATAAATGACAATAGTATGGAAAGAAAATTCAATTAATGTAAATAGCAAGAATTATATGCATACCAATGAATGCTCAAATCGACCATGTACAAGACGGACAAGGAATAGCGAGGATAACATTGTTTCATTACTATAGTCTGTGAAACAAACCTGACACAATGCCATGTCCTAAAAATTGAAAAGCACTCGTTAATTTATGATAAGGCTAGCTAAGATAAAAAAGGGCATCATAGTTGGAATGAACATAAAGTAATTTTCGGAACGGAGTAAGTGAGCCAAGTAGGAGGCACAAATAAATACTTTTTTTATATACCAGACGGCTCAATCACACCACCCCAACCCTTCATTGCATCATCATATTGTAACTAATCAATAGAAAAATGAAAGTACAAAAGCATAATCAACATAAACGTGTATCCTCATTGCATCATCACATTGCATGCTAAATCAAAAACCCATATCTCCATATATATACAAATTGAACAAAAACTTAATATCTAAAACGCTGTCAAAAAATTTTATCTATACAATTTATAATATGAATCGACCAAAAATATGAATCCATCTTATCTAGAACTATGGTTCGAAACAAACAAGACTAAAATGTGCAAGATTTATAGGATAAAAATGAGGGAATCGGATGAGTATACCTTGTGAGGGAGATTGGGGAGCTAAACAACGGCGAAATCCTTTAGATCCGATGGTTTTTAGGGGTGCAATTGAGAGGGAGGGGAGATGGGAATAGGAGGTGAGCTCTATCTGTTAGTCCTGGCGGCTGGGAATGACTAGGTCGGGATGGGAAGGGAAACCACGCGCCTGACACTACATCTATAAGTGTATGGCATTTATGTTAGGCGATAAACTACCAAAGCACGTTGTATTGCACAGTCCCCTCAGCAGTATAATCTAAACTATACAGGCATTACTATGTATGCAGTGCATACATTTTGCATATGCCCGTTTGCATCGCAAGTCCATTCCATTCCACGGTGAATGCACTACCGTTGTATGTTATCTTGCATCGTCCACACATCACTATATTAAAGACTTAAAGAGGAGTGCATAAGATTTCCACAGGCAGTGCATATGCGGCTACATGGCAGGTTCAGTGCATTCTATCATAAGGATGCAGTGCATACGTTCTGCATAACCATACGTTCATCGCAGGTGGAGAACATCTTGCACAGACCACACAACACTATATTGTAGCAGACGACATGCAAGCAACACAGGCAGTCCATATGACTTGAGCCAGCATTGAATTTTACCCTAAAGATGTAGTGCATCCATTCTAAATGAATAGTACGTGTTCGTGTCTACCACACGTGCTGAAAGTCTTGCACAGTTGGCACAACACTTTATTGTAGCACACGACATGCAGTCCACATAGGCAGTGCATATGCCTGTTCCGGGCAGTGTATTACCGCATAGGGATGCAGTAAATGCGTTCTAAATGAACAGTCCATGTCCGTATCGACTACAGGTGGAGAACATTGCACAGTCCGTAGTCTAGCTCCGACGACGAAGAAGAGAAAGAGGAGTTCTCGTCGCAGGAGTCGGTCATGGCTCAAGGTGTGGTAGCCACTGCAGAGGAGGAGCGAAGCTAGAAGAACCTACATGAATACGGCTCTTCCTCCGCCGATAGCCACCAATCCTATAACCTGATGCTGCCGCCAACCTCAACAAAAGTCGATTCGTTCGTTAAGGAGAAGAAGAGGAGGGAGGATGCGAGGAACCGCGAGGAACAGACCGTGTTCCTTGCATTCGTGGAGAGCGAGAGTATCTCTGCTCCAGTGGTGCCGGAGAAGGAGAAGGAGGAGGTCGACTCATTCGAAATGGAAAAGAAGAGGCAAGAGGATGCCCGGAACCGCGAGAGGGTCGCTGCCTATACGGTGCATAGGGCCGCCATTCATGAGGCCAACAGCCTAGCAGTTCTGGAGATGACCAATCAGATTTGACAGGCAGCAGAGGCGAGGAGGAACCAATGCGCGGCAGCGGCAGCTGCAGCGCAAGTGCCTGTGGCTCCAGCAGTGGCGGCAAATAACGACGAGGCAGGTCCATCATACGCCATCCACATATACAACGACGAAGACGATTAGGGGATCTAGCTTTATATTAGGTTTTTGTTTATATATCCATAAATGTCATTCAAATCTTGTAAAATATCTCTTGATTTCGATGGACTATTAATTTATCTGAATTTCGTAAAATAGCATCGATTCCACGGTAACCAAGGAAGAAATCCGGTGCATAATCATCATACTGGGCAGTGCATGACCTTCATTAATATACATCTAGATATTACAAACCAAGGCAGTGCATAGAAGGTTTGAAATGCAGTAGTTTGTTACCAAATCAAATGGGCATGTGCATAACAGGCCTGTGTTTAAGAAGTAGAGCTATGATTACGTACTTTTAAGGTCTCAAATGTTGTGTTTTTAATTAGTTTTTTTAATTTTTATGTAATATGAGGCAGTGCATAATACTTTAGAGAAGCAGTGTTATGTTGCAAATAACAATGGGCCTGTGAATTATATTAGTGGATCTTTCTTGTATATAAGGAACATTTGTATGGTTACGAAGTTTTGAGGTCTGGTATGGACAATTTCATAGTGGGATTTTTTTTATATAATTAGTAGTACGATTTGCACGATCGGTTGGTTATAAGGATAGGAGGAGTCGTGGAAGTGGTAAAGGCGTCAGTAGCAACAACGGCGCACCAGTTCATCATTTGCAGCGTCGAAACTCAGAAAACCAAGGTGTCTATCTAGCACATAATTATATATTATTGTGTAGTCAATCACATACTTGTTCTTATTAGATCCATCCTTCTTTCCTACTGCGGAAATAAACATATTCAAGGGGTGGTACCAGACGTCTTCCTCCCATGGACGACGGGCTGAAGACAATGGAGATTCATCACATTCCTGCTCATGGAACGATGGTTCTTACTGTGGTGTACACCAACGAGGAATCCACAGTCGATAAAATACTTGCAATGTACAATGGCTTGACGAGGTTAGTACTGATCCAACTTACCGTATCTTTGTTTGAAAAGGTTTGCATAAGAATTATACAGAAAATTTGCAGTACTTTTTTCTAACTAGTACTTTGAACTAGTTTTCATTCGAATCAAACATTAACCCCATACTTCCTTTTTCAGAATCCATTGTTTTTTCCTATGATCAAGCAAACTATTTGTAATATGAATTAATGTAGCATTAGGTCATGTTTGGCACCTGCTGTTTTTTCTCAGTATTCGGAAGATAACGTAGTATCTAAAAATACTGTAGTTTTCAATAGTTTGGGCATTTGGCCACAGTAAAATACCAAAGTTTCAAAACTGTGGTATTACAAAAACTAAGGTTTTTTTGCACGGTTTAAGAAAGAGGTCTGGAGCTATTTTTTTACAAATACTATGGTTTTCTGCAAACTGTACTATTGATTGCCCGGTGTTGATATACTATGGTTTTAGAATACTTTGGTTTGACAACAGACAAAAAGCCAAACGGAGCCTTAGAGTGAGCATGGAAAATACGATCCTACATTTTTCCCTGCTCCTACGTTCTTCACGTCGTAAGAATCAAAAATGTTTCACTAGATTCTGCTACTTACTAAATGATCAAATTTTACTTGACAGGACGTCAACAACAGGTACATAGGACTCGACCTCGAATACACTCCTAGAGGCAAACAACAAACCATCGCCGTAGTACAACTCGCCATGAGGGAGCATGTCCTAGTGTATCATTACGCCAGGAGCACGAAGGAATGCCAGGGGCTATGGCATTTTCTCAACAAAAGACAGATCACGTTCGTTAGTGTGGACAAGAGGACAAACATAAAGATGATGAAAAAAGAGAAATTTGATATCCCTGACGAGTACCACGTCGACATACAGGATATATTCAAGTCAGTCCCACGAGATAATCACAGGGATGGCATGTCCAATCATGTAGCAACATTCATTGATAGGTCATACATTTAGATGAAGACACTAGCCCGTGCCTCAAACATGCATCACATATGGGAGTGGATGCCAATGCCGCTAGAGAATCCGTGTTACTCAGCAATAGATGGATATGTCACATACGAGTTGTACAAGAGGATAGCATTCATCAGGAATCTCCTCAGTTTAGATAAAACAATCTTGGATAACAAGCTGTGCATCAGTTGTCATGGAGGTTCTAAACCGTACAAACGACATAAACAAGCAGGTCCAGAAGAAGATGTCGACGGATCAGAGAAGCAATAAGATGACTAGAAGGAAATGTGAATTCAGTAAAGACTTTCGTAGTGTGGCTACGATATTATATCAGTATGGTGATTTTAGTTGATAACCACATATAAAATGTGGTTTTGATTTAGCGTTTGATATTTTCCAAACAATGTCATTTTAACAAGCTTGAAACCCTACTTAGTGTGTGTAATACTTTGGACAATGTGTAATCCTATATAATCTGTGCATTCTGAATGTTTTGTTTTAGTAAAACAAATCATATATTCATTTTAAATACAATCTTCTAGTTTGTGTAGGATTATGATGGTTATTCTCATTAATTAACTGTATAGAATACAAAAATAAATAAAGATGCAAATACAAGTAAAAATGCAGTGCATACACGAACACTCAATGGTAGTGCATATCACCTAGTTAAGGCAGATCAGTTAGTATCACTCCATGCATCAGAACTCAGAAGACGAAAACATAGTGGACAAAAACAAATAAATATTCAGGCAGTTCATAAACCGTATGACCAGCAGTGCAAAACTTATGCCAAAACACATACGCCAACCTAGAAGCAGTTAACACAAAACTGTGCATAAATTAGGCAGTGCACCCTTTAAAATCTAGGCAGTGCAAACGGCAAAACTTGTGCAGTACATCAAAATTGGGAACTCGGAAGCCGAAAACATAGTGGAAAAAAATAACTTATCAGTGCAGTACATAAACTGTATGACCGGCAGTGCAAAACTTATCTAAACACACATACTGATCTTACTGGCTATGGCAGTGCTTACGCCAACCTAGAAGCAGTTAACATAAAACACCGATCAAGAGAATACACTCCCCCAACACTAAAGTAAATAGAACATACCTCAGAAATAAACTGTGTGCAAGCAATGACAAGTAAACATATACTGGTCAATAAGAAGGCAGTGCACGGATTACAACTTAGGCAGTGCACTCCGTATAACTTAGTTTGAGCTTGTGCAGTGCATCAATGAAATCTAATAAGACAGTTCGTCAAATATAATTACGGCAGATCACCCACGATCACCCGAAGCGTCAAATTAAGCACACGCAAGGCAGTTCATTGCATCTAAACAAGGCAGAGCAACCAAAACTACCACCCCATACACGATTTTGTGTTCCCTCTCGTCTCCAACCCACGAAAAGGTAGTCCGAAAAACCGCACAAAACAGAGTCATTCTGCTACCATCGTCACCGTCAACCAGGAGCAACAACATCCAGAAACAAACTGCCCAACGTCGCAACCGTTAAAACACCCACCTTCCCACACCCCCAACACCAACAACACACACCATGCTCTGCCAACAGCAACCACCCCAGATCGCCCCACCCCCGCTAACCCACCACAACGGAATCTAGTCCAACCCTTCAAATCCAGCCCACCACCACCCGCACCAAACAATCCTCCGACAGTACCAAGTTCGTCCCCAGCAACCTGCACCGATTTGGAACGAAACTCCCCGACGACCTCGATAGAGAGGATACATTCACAAAAAAGGTAAACGGCGTAAGGTGAGAGAGCGGCGGAAGGCCCCTACTTCCTCTTATTCAGGAAAACAAGTAAGCGTAGTAACCTACAACAAGAGGTACGCCGAATTCATATTAATCAAAATCATATAATTCCTCTTTAACTCTAGATTCTTCACAAATCTGTAGCAGAAAGTAAAATTTATAGTACATACTATCTAACTCCACTTTTAATTCATTCATTTCAGTTCCTTATCGTCATACAAAGCATATGTGACTAGCAATTTAGAGATTACATATATACAGTTGTTTTTCATAAGTAATTATTCAAAAAATAGGGAAATAGAATCCGTATATAAAAAGGATAGAAAAATATATTAAAACATCGAATCAGTGAAAATAATTACTAAGGATTAGAAGATTGCATAAAGAATTACTAATTTTCTGCCACATTTATTAAGAATTGTCTTATGCTCAAATATTATTTAATTATTAGGTGAAATGGAGGACAACATAAGTCCTAGCCCTGAAAAGGTATAGAGCAATATACAACATATCTTGTAGTCATCACTAACATAAATATAGTAATGGCATTTATTTAATACAACTTCTTTGCAGAACATACCTGATAATACGGATGCTGACGAAAAAAAGTCATTGCTGACCTAAGATAATGCTGTAAAACAAAGTAAAAGTACATATTATTACGGTTTGTTCTTCATATAGTAAGGAAAAATATTGCCCCAAAACAGGTAACCAGAATAGCAGGCAGGTCCACACCAGTCAGCTATCAATACCACCATCACAAATTGTGGACTACACAGAAACACCCACATAGGAATGGAAAGTGAAAGATCAACTAGCAGAAGAGGAAGAGAAGAAAAATAAGAAGAAAGTAGTAAAAAAAGAAAATTGAACCTCGATAAAGTTAAGAAGAAACTACCTCTTGCATCAACCTCTGAAGAAAGTGTGGACAATGAAAAAAGGAACAAAACATACCCCAGGATGACCCAATCCCACTGAGTGTTCAGCTTCCAGACAGCAGTACCACAATAGATTTACAGTCCAGTACAAGAAGATTGAAGAGGCGGAAAGCAATAGTTCCAGAAGAGCAAGATAACCCTCAGGAAAAAAGAGGAGAGCATCTAGAATATCAAAGGAAGAAAAAGGACATCTGAAAGAGCAAGAGAACAACATAGATGAGGATGAGAGCAGTGACGACGATGATGAAGACTACAACATTCTTCTAGAAGGAATACAATCTGAAACAGAAGATGATGATGATGTTGCAGGTGATACAGAAGAAAATGGAGGAGAATTGGATAATCAGGTTAGTAAATATTTACATAAATAAATTAACCATATGACATTCATTTTGGAAAATACGTAGCACGAACTGACAGCATAAAATCTTACATGCAGCAAACTGGGAGAAAACGAAACGCAAGGATTAGAGCAAGAATATGATTCAAGGAACCTTGACAATAGGTGACAAAAAGCTACGCAAGGACATAGGCACAAACTACATAGTAAGGTGTTCACTCAAAGAGCTCAGAAAAGCGCATGACCCCCTGTAAGCAGTGCATGGCTCAGCAAAGCGCAGATGCTCAGCACTTCACTCCATGCACTGCTCAAGATACAAACAATGCACTGCCTCCTTGTCCTACAAGAAAGCCACTCAAACTCCTACTATAAGCAGTGCACGGCCTCCTTTAAGCAGTGCACGGCTCAGCAAAGCGCAGAAGCTAGGCACTGCACGCCATGCACTGCTCAAGATACAAATGATGCACTGCCTCCTTGTCCTACGAGCAAGCCACTCGAACTCCTCTTGTAAGCAGTGCACGGCCCAGCACAGCACAGATGGGAGCACTGTACTCCATGCACGGATCAAGATACAAACAATGCACTGCCTCCCTGTCCTACGAGCAAGCCACTCGAACTCCCACTATAAGTAGTGCACGTCCTCCTATAAGCAGTGCACGGCTCAGCACTGCACGCCATGCACTACTCAAGATACAAACAATGCAATGCCTCCCTGTCCTATGAGCAAGCCACTCGAACTCCTCCTGTAAGCAGTGCACGGCCTCCTATAAGTAGTGCATGGCCTAGCACAGCACAGATCCTGAGCACTGCACTCCATGCACGGCTCAAGATACAAACAATGCACTTCCTCCCTGTCCTACGAGCAAGCCACTCGAACTCCTACTGTAAGCAGTGCACGACCTCCTGTAAGCAGTGCACGGCTCAGCAAAGCGCAGATGCCTAGCACTACATGCCATGCACTGCTCAAGATACAAGCAATGCACTGCCTCCCTGTCCTACGAGCAAGCCACTCGAACTCCTCTTGTAAGCAGTGTACAACCTCCTGTAAGCAGTGCATGGCCCAGCACAGCACAAATGCTAAGCACTGCACGCCATGCACTGCTCAAGCTACAACCAGTGCACTGCCTCCCTTTGCTACCAGCAAGCCACTAGATCTCCTCCTGTAAGCAGTGCATGGCCTCTTGTAAGTAGTGCACGGCCCAGCATAGCGCAGATGCTCAGCACTGCACGCAATGCACTGCTCAAGCTACAACCAGTGCACTGCCTCCCTGTGCTACGAGCAAGCCACTCGAACTCCTCCTGTAAGCAGTGCACGGCCCAGCTCATCACACATGCTGAGCACTGCATGTCATGCATTGCTCAAGCTACAACCAGTGCACTGCCTCCTTATGCTACCGGCAAGCCACTCGAACTCCTCCTTTAAGCAGTGCACGACCTCCAAGCGATGCATGACCTCTCGTATAAAGGTGCACGACCCAAAGACAAAGATGATACTCAAAGACGCACGCCATGCACTACTCAAGATACAAACAATGCACTGCCTCCCTGTCCTACCAGCAAGCCACTCGAACTCCTACTGTAAGGAGTGCACAACCTAGCACAACGCAGATGCTCACGGTATAAAAAAATGAACTGCCTCCATTACTATTAGACACTGCACTCCCTCACATTACTATTTGAAACACAATAGTATTGAAAACAGTGACCCATAAAAGAATTAGTTCAAAGTATAGATAAAAAGGAGTTCAAAGTAGGACCCCTCCCATTACACCCCACAAAATCTCCATTGCCCATAAATAAAACAAAAGAAACAAAATAAAATAAAAGCAGATAAAGCAGATACTAACTACCGAAAAAGAGAAAAAAAGGACCGACAAAGAGAAAAAAGGACCAAAAAAGGGTAACCATAGCACTGCGCCACTGCCAAGCCAGATTATTGTGCACTGCCTCCCTGTCCTAGAAACAAAATAAAATAAAAGTAAAAAAATAAAAGTAGATAAAGCAGATACTAACTACCGAAAAAGAGAAAAAAAGGACCGACAAAGAGAAAAATAGGACCAGAAAAGAGTAACCATAGCACTGCGCCACTGCCAAGACAGATTATTGTGCATTTCCTCCCTGTCCTACGAGCAAGCAACTAGAACTCCTCCTATAAGCAGTGCACGCAACGCAAAGCGCATTTCATACGAACCGGAAAAGAGAAAAAATCGACAAAAACTGACAAAAACTGAAACACCGGGCGAGGTCCCACGACGGAAGAAAACCGCCAAACGCCTCACCCCAAACATCCAGAAGCGCTACAAGAACTACACGAGTCGAGAAAACAAGACACACCCGGTCGACGGGACGCACCAAAATCATCCACGTGCTGCCACGAGCAGCGTCGCAGAGCGTACTCCCACGAGGGCGCCCTTTTTTTAGTGTTTTCGACTGCTAACCGTTGGATCTACTTTTCCATTCATAGCATTTAGATAGATTCTACTGATATTCTTGAGAACGATGACCGCTAGTATGCACAAACCTCAAAATACACAACTTGATGTAACTTGTACTTCCATCAACCGTTTTAACTCTCAAGCACCTCGCTCATATGAGACCTACCGTTAGATCGGCCATTTGTAGTACTTCTTATCTTCTTTGTATCTTGTCTAATCTCTTACACTTACAATACCACTACTTATAGTGTACGGATTAACTTTGAACATTGACCGTTGGATCAAGACTAGCAAATCTAAACTTTGCTAACTGTTGGATCTTCTTTTCCATTCTTAGCATCTAGAAAGATTCTACCAATAGTCTTTAGCACAATGGACGCCAGTATGCGCAAACCTCAAAACACACACATCATTTCTCAGTTTCGGGGTCCTTGTGCTAAATGCAGGCATGGACTTGGATGCAATTTTCATATTTATGAGGTCCTTGATGTAACTTGTACTTCCACCGACCGTCTTAACACTCAAGCACCTCGCTCCTACGAGACCTACCATTAGATCGGCCATTCGCAGTACTTCTTACCTTATCTTTATCTTGTCTTATCTCTTACAGTACCATACCACCACTGTATGGTATACAAATTAACTTTGAACATTGACCGCTGGATCAAGACTCGCAAATCCAAACATTGCTAACCGTTAGATCTTCTATTTTCACTTAGCTTCGAGAAAGATTCTATTGATAGTCTTCAACACGATGAACGCTAGTATGCGCAAACCTCAAAACACACACACTTCATTGCTCAGTTTTAGGGTCATTGTGTTATATGCATGGACTTGGATGCAATTTTCAATTTTTTTATGAGGTCCTTGTTGTAAGTTGTACTTCCATCGATCGTGTTAACTCTCAAGCACCTCGCTCCTACGAGACCTAGCATAGTGAAAAGAAAAAGCAACTGCCTCAATTATCACACAAACTGGACCAATGGTTTACTATACATAATACCCAAGTTTTTAGTTCTAGGATTTTTTAAGCTTCCTAGCAAACTTTGCACACTTTGGTGACTTCTTGTCGATTTAACGAAATTAGGTCAAACTTGAGCTATAAGTAAGCGCGATATATTTCTCTTAAATTAAATGTATTTTCGTAGGTAGATTGATGCATCTTCTTGTAGTAAACAATGTCGTCGGTATGAGTTTCTAACTATGAGTGATGACGAGATGGTTCTTTTTCATAAAGAAAGTCGGAAGAATATGGATCTCAATGCCATAAGCAAAGCTTCTAGACATATTAAGTGAACCAACGTGTTTTACTTCTGATTCCCATGTTTTATGAGTTTTCAAACTCCCTATAGCTAATTAACTTTTCCCCACTTGAATGACTTCGTGCCTATATTTATCGAAATTTGGTCAAACTTGAACTACAACAACTAAATTGTAGGTTGCTTCTAAAGAATTACAAAAAACTTTTGGAGGTGTACCCATTGGGGGGGTCAATTAATATATCAGAAACCAACCAAGAGTTTTTGACAATAGGTTTTTAACTCCTTTCTAATTAAGATTTTGCATCTTGACAATTAACAGAAACTAGCTCAAACTTGAGCTACAAGTAAGCGTGATAGAATTTTCTTTAATTAAATGTCTCTTTGGAGCTAGATGGGTGCATCTTCTTGTAGTAATCAGTACCGTCGCTATGTGTTTCCAACTAACAGGAAAGAACATTCTCAATTTTCTGAGTGATGATGAGATTATTGTTTGTTTTCATAAACAAAGTCCGAAGGATATGGATCTGAATGCCACAAGCCAAGTTTTCAGACATATATAGTGGAATGTCATGTTGTTCTTACTATTCACGTGTTTTATGAGTTTTCAAACTTATTCCTATAGCTAACTTTGCCCACTTGAAAGTGATTTCTGTCGATTTATTAAAATTAGGTCAATTTTGAACTATAAGTAAATTTTAGGTTGCATTAAAAGTTTTACGTTTTTTGGAGATAACCATTGGGGGCTGATTTAATATATCAGAAACCACCACCAATTGTTTTTACAATAAGTTCAACATGTTACAAAGATTTTGCATCTCTACAATTTAACGAAATTAGGTCAAACTTGAGCTACAAGTAAATGCGATAGATTGCTCTTGAATTAATTGTCTTTTCAGAGGTAGACGGGTGCATATTCTTGTAGTAAAGACAGTCTGAAGAGTATGGATTTGAATGCCACAAGCCATGTTTTTGGACATCCTACCACTATATAGTGTACGAATAACTTTGAATATTTACCGTTGGTTCGAGACTCGCGAATCGTAACATTTCCAGCCATTGGATCTTCTTTTCTATTCTAGCATCTAGAAGATTCTATTGTAGTATCAACCATAATGAATGCACTATGCATAAAACTCTCAAAACACACTTCTCTATCATACTAGAAACTTCTCCCTCGTTTCTCTATACCATGTTACCAAAAATTTTATGTGTTAGGTAGCTAATAATCTTTGACTTCTACACATGATGATACAAAGTAGAAGAATCAAATATACACCCATACTTTATAGATATTGATCAAATTTATATTTTTTCCACTTAACCTATTACTATATAGTTATGATATGTTAGACGTCTATTATCTAAGCCTCACGTGTAGAGCACGTGAAACTTACTAATATATAATGGACCAACATGTTGTACTAACGATTCCTATGTTTTATGAGTTTTCCAACTTCCTAGCTAACTCCGCCACTTGAATGACTCTACGTAGATTCATTAAAATTAGGTCAAATTTGAACTACAAGTAAATTGTAGGTTGCTTTGACAGTTTTAAGAAAAAACTTTTGGAGATACCCATCGGACGGTTGATTAATATACTATCAGAAACCACAGAGAGTGTTAACAAGATGGTCCACTTCTTCCTAAGATTTTGCATCTTGACAAACTTGAACTACAAGTAAGCATATATACTTGTCTCGAATTAAATATCTTTTCAGAGTTAATTATTGAAAAAAGAAAATGACATAATAACTTAACTAGTTACCATAACATCACATGTACCAAGACTAGTATATGATTCTACAACCTAATTAATTAGGCCTTTGCGTAACACTACATACATGTTATTACCCACTATGAAGGTACATGTGCAAGTTACTAGTCTAAGTTATTTAGCACTATGTGACCATCCTAAATCAGAACGGAGGTGTACGTACTTTATGCCTTAAAGGCACATGTTTTGATGCGCTTCAAGTTGTTTACCACTCATGTTGGATCTCACTGGTTAGACGGATAAAGCCACTGACTTGTTGATTTGGTACTGTATATCGTCGATCTTCTTCCGATAGTTATTCTTATGCTGCTTCTAGGCGCCTGCTTTCGTGGAGATACAACCAGTAGCTCAAACGACTACTCCCACGACGCTCGAGCAATTGCGACTGTCCATTCATAATGAACGGGAAGCATTAGACAATGGATTTTATTTTGGTGGATGGTTTATTTATTGAGAGATTGTCGACTTTTTTCTTTATTGAACGGAGGGATGTTCGATTTGGGGTCCGGTAACGGGTGCATAGAGGCCGACATGGGAAAGGAAATTGGCGGTGTGACAGGCAAGCTTATTTGAGGTGGCGGCGTGTGGGTGTACAGATGGTACTGGTAGCCCTTTTTTTGAGCATTTTGTTGTTGTACTACAGGAGTTCGAGATTAGTATTTCAGTTTTGGTTCCTTAATTACCGGTGGAACGTTTATGTGTTTATTAGTTATAGTAGTAGTACTTGTTTCAAATGTGCCTGCACAAGATGATAAATGTCGAAGATCCAAGGATTATTACGTTCGTCAAGAGGAGCTCCGATTGCACTCCAAACCGTCTCTCTGCCATGACCATTTATTTGACAGGACAGTACAACTCCATCTCGTGCAAGGCTAGATATGATGTACTACTAGAAAGGCCTGACCTAGTTACTCGATAGGCACTAGGAAACGCAGAGAAGAGAGAAAAACCACGCTCGGCGGTATGATTTCAATCGATTTATTCTATTTTTCTTTGCTCTCCGTCCTCTTCCTCTCCATCTTCTTGCTGATCCCCACTCGCCCACCTTTAGCACACGCCAACACCGCCATGCCGCTTTCGAAGAATCTCCATAGCCCAGTTCGATAAGCACAGTAAATTTAGCAGATATAAAGAAGGCACACTTGGTTTTATTTCATTCCGTATTTCTCTTTGCCTCGATCTGCAGCCTCACTTCACCTCCAGCGTCCCGACGATGGCCATTCCCACTCGCACACTAATATAGGCACGCGCCAATGCTGCCATGCCGCTTTAGGATTAGCTCCGGTGTCTAGTTTGATAGACTGTTTTCCGTCTCGCCCTGCCAGCTGTCGCTCGCTCTCTCATCCCAAACCCCTATCAAAACCAAATGCCATCGCCCCCCACCTGCTCGAGCTCTTCCTCGCGATTGCCCAATTGATTGATGACAGTGACACTTCTAGGGTGTTTTCCAATGGCCCCCTTGAAGAAATCTCAGCCAGATGCAATGTCATCACGGCCTCGAGCCTCGTCGCTTGCTGCAAACATTATCTTTACTCAAAAACACATAGTGCATCCCTGTTGAAATCTCATCCATTTAGTCTCCCATGTGTTCTTCACACTCACCCAACTGAGGTACCGCATGAGTACAATGCCTTCTACCGCGACAATCGCATGAAGCAGTTCTACAAGAGCAGCTACTATTGCAGCATGGGCAAGCAGAAGCCATAGAAGAAGTTCTTGTGGACCTTGCGTGAGCTAACGCCACTGGACAGGTCCTCCGCCGATGTTGTGATGCCAGATTATGAGAGTAAGAAGTGGGCAGGCGCCCATGGAGATTGGATCGCCACTATTGGCCTCACTTGGAACTGGGAGCTTTTGAATGTGTTCACTCGTCGCCGGATTCCTCTGCCAGCGATCTTCGATTTTGAGGCCACAACCAAGGTACTTAAGTTTATGGCGGTTGGTCAGCCTACTAATCTACTGAAGATAGCCATTTTGCCGAGTTCCCACAGCTGTTGGGAACTATAAGGATTTCTCTGTCCTGCCCATCTTCGACATGGTAATTGCCTTCCTTGATGGTTCTCATTGTATGTGGACCATTTCAGCATGTTCAGCTACCGCGATGCAATTATCCACAAGGGTGTTGTCTATGCTGTAATGTAACACCCCAGTTTTGGCTAATGTATAATTAGGGGTTAATGTGCATTGCATGAGCATCATCTTTTAAAATTGCATGCAAAGAAATAATGCAAAACCCTAAACCCTAGCTATTTTCCCTATCTCTATAAAAACAATTCAAAATGGTTTTGTATTTTGAAAACTACAAAAGCAATAGAGCCCAAATTGACTAAAGGGCTCCCTGTAGTATTTTATATACTTTGTAAACCTTCTGGTAATTTTGAAATAACCAAAACAGGTTTGAAATTGAAAATACAAAAGAGGTCACACAAACAGGAAATAGAAAAAGGTTTTGCAAATAAAAAAATAGACCCAGAGCCAGCCCACCGCGGCCCAGTACCGCTTCAGTCTCTCCTTCGTTTTCTTCGACAACGACGGCGAGCAGCTAGCTGTCGCTGTCGGCGCCGTCGATCTCCATCGCCCACCCTGCATCGCCTACGAGCTCTAGACGAGGATAAGACTGCCGCGCACGTCTCCCTTTCTTCCCTATCCGTCGAGCTCTGGACGAGGATAAGACTGCCGCCGCAGGACTCATCCTCGCCGCCGTTGCAGGCCACCCCGAGCCCCGCCATGATGCCTAGAAGCTTTGCCTCGCTCGTCTCCATCGATTTCCCCAGCCATCGCAAGCAGGCGAGGTCCCAGTCGCCGCAATAGGACCCTCGTCTCCGACTCCGGCAACAGCTGCCCATCATCGATCCTAGCCTCCCCGCGCCTCGCCGATGCCATCGACGCAACCAGGGTGAGCAAATGGTGCTCAGGCACCCCTCCTTACCTCTCCTACTCTCTGGATGGTCCCCGCGTCAGTCTCCGTCGTTGTCCACCGCTAGTCGCCATCGAGGTGGTCACTCCGGTGACCAATAGCCAGTGGCACCGCTGCTACTAGGTCCGTCTTGATGCGATGATTCGAACGCGCGTAGGACCGCAGCCCCGCGTGCTCTCCTGCGTCGTCGCTGGCCACCGTCTGCCACGCCGCCATCATGCTGACATGGTGCTCGCGTCAGCAGCACGCAAGCTTCACCACGGTGACAACTGACGTGGCCCCTGGCCCATAGGTCAGTGACATGGGGTGGATCTGTCTTGGGTGAGAAAAGTGTTAGATGCTATGGTGATGTTATCCTAGTGTCATGCTGACGTAGTAAAGGTTTTAAATTGTTTTAATAAATTCCAGAAATAGTATAAATCTTGTAAATTCAATAAGTAATTATTTATAAGTCAGAAAAATTTGTAAAATATATCAAAATATTCAGAAAAATGAGATCTTTCCAATAGACTCAAAATCATGCATTGTTCAACAACTTTAATTACATGTTTAATTAGAAGAATCAATTGAACCCCGCAGGTGATTCCGACATCTCTCATGTATTAGGGTTTGCACCCTTCGGAACCCGCTTAAATTGCCAAGCATGCTTTAGGGTTACATTTCAACTCTAAATAACTTGTAATATCATCATCCTTTCTTGAGCATTGCATCAATGCCATGTGTTGATTTTTGTTTCCCTTTCATTCTGTTGTTTGCTTCTTCCTGGTAAAATACGATATCGAGATCAAGATCAAAGACCGAGGTTAATACCATCGAAGACCGACGAACAATACTTGATCAACTACAATCAAGTCCAATACAAGATATATGAAGATCTATATCTAGGTATCAATAGGCAAAGGAAAGCATAGCGCCACCATTATACAATCCTATGGTTTCGAAAGCATTTCAATTCTTGCCATGATGCATACGATTCCACTGTGGTCTTTTATCGATAGATAGAGTATCCTATCTGTTGCATTAATCCCTTTGAGATTATATTACCTGATCCACTGCTCCTAGCATAACTATGTTTGGCTTGTGTGCATTGCTAGAGCTTATATCTGTGTCTTGCTTAGCCATGCCTAGCTGTCAATGCTGGTTCATCCAAATGATGTATCCGTTTTAGAGAATCTAGTATGACAGGAGAACGTGATGAGTTGAGATCAGTGGTAAAGGTTAAACATTCTAAGGATTGTATGGGAGGCCATAGTGGGATGTGGTTTTTGTAGTCCTATGCTCGCCACCACTAGGAACCGAGTTCTTGCCTTTGGACCAAGACGAGTGTATAGCCACACGGTGTTTATGGGGACCTCATGAGTAACTAACTTGCCTAGTAGATTCCATGAGTCACATAGTTCGGGCGTTCCATTCGACATATGCATAGAAAACATTTTGAAAGATTTGATGGGTGAAGGTGCATCATAACAGGTAGGTAAGCATGGACGGGGTTGCTTGGGGTCGATGGAGCCCCTGGTAAACAAACCTCGCCTCCCATCTCTAGGGACCGGCTTCGGGATTTGACCCATTACGGCGGAACCATCCTTAGGGCGTGACTCATGGTCTCAGCGAAAGCAAGGTAAAGGTCGTGTCTAACCACCCTTTGTCGGCCTTCCAAGGAAGAGGGCTAATGATCTGGCATTAAGAGTCGGTTAGTACGTGTGGGTAAAGTTGTGCACCCCTGTAGGTTTAAATCTTTTCGAAAAGCCGTGTCCACAGTTATGCACAACTTGGGAACGGATGTGAAGATCATAGAGAACATTAATCTAATTGTAAAACTTGGCAGATCAACGTGTAGATAAGGATGCTTCCTCATGGGTAGGAGGGGGTGATCCTAATTGTGAGATGAGGATTGCTT
Organism: Avena insularis; assembly: GCA_023614405.1. Taxonomy (NCBI): domain Eukaryota; kingdom Viridiplantae; phylum Streptophyta; class Magnoliopsida; order Poales; family Poaceae; genus Avena; species Avena insularis. The sequence continues at coordinate 274,630,337 of CM042692.1, forward strand.
TGGTGGATATCAACTGATGATGATCAATTCTTTCGAGATGTCGCTCCCTTATCCCCTTTTAAAATATTATGATTAGACGAGCTTCTTCTCCCTCTCATTTTATAAACAAAGGTGGCTTTATGCAAAATAACCCCACTAGCCATAAGTCTTGCGGAGTACACCATGTACTCATCCTTACTTTGTTGATATTTTTAGCAGAGTAAGTGTTCCCTGAAGATGAGTTCTGTACGACATCGGCACCGACGAGTAGCTTGGGGTTCCCGGCCAGTAGCCTGGAATCTATGGACTGGGACGTCATCGTTATGCTTCAGGCCTCTTAGTCCATTTGTTAAGTTTAATAGCATAATTTGCCTTCCGTTGTTTGATGTTTGTGGTTAGTGACCTATGCTTATAATATTTTGGGTCTTCACTCAGTTATGAGCTTGTTGTAATAATTTTTGTGTCATAAGGTTACTGTTGTGTTACCGATTTCTCACTAGATATCCTCGAGCTCTAGGTTAAGCTTATGTCAGGCTAAGGTCTGGATTTGTTTAACCCTAATCCCGGGGGTGTTACATGTAACTCAGATTGGCAATGTTTATGCATGGGATCCTTGGGCATGGGGTAAAATTTCCATCTTTAAATTTTCAAGCTTCATCATTCAAATTTTGCTCAGCTAACCTCTAAATGTGCTTACATTGCAAGGTAATGTGCGTCTTCCGGGGCCACCTGAATTAGATGGTAATCGTTAGTATAGTCATGATCTGTGGTGGTTAGCAAGATCTCCTGATGGTGGTAACCTTATTCTGATCAATATTGTGGGCGTTAGTGATACGCGGTATGACACTACTTATGGTGGTTATCCTGTCGCTGAAAATGTTATTTATCATCACAGTCGCAATATTCACACCTATTCTACTGGGTTTTGCTGCCATGTGTTCTCGATTGACACTAGTAGGTTACTTCCACCGAGGCAATGGCGGAGGGTTTTAGACCTTGGAGCATTTTCTATCTTCCTTGGAATGGACTATCCAATTACCATTCCAGTTGGCGCGATAGAACTTGGCCCTGGTGATCTAACGAGGAGCAACTGTGTATACACGTCGCTGCATGCAGTTAGTCTCAGTGGATTTAATCTTCGTCCTGAAATATGCCGCTTCAGTATGAATGCTCAAGACCTTGCTATTGGTTTCTCAACCAACATTGGCTGGAATTTCCCTCCAAAAAATACATTGGCTGGAATTGGCAGCAGACTCCGTTGTGGTTCGTCCCAAGCTTGGCCAACGCGAAGGATTGGAATCGACATAATTAACGTGTCAAGGGAGATCATATGGAATAGAGATTTGCGTATCTTGAATTATTTCCCTCACCTGATTTGTATCATATGGCCTCAGCCGTTAACTTGTTGTACTCTAACACTCATTTCGCTGCAATGTAGTGCAAGGCCTGCGATTTTATCAAACTCCTTCTGTATGCAAGCCATAGTTTTAGTCAGTGTGGGTCGAAAATTCTGGAACTCGTTGCGCCCGCACCCCGTTATAATTTCTTACACTTTCGAGTTCTCAAAAAATGTGAATTAAGTCTAAAACATTGGCTATGTCATATCTTGTGCATCTACAATATTCGGTCCCACAATAAGATCTTATGTGACCTGTGTGAATGAAAAATAAAAAACCTAAGCAAATAATATCTTGTGTTCTGAAGCTAGGCAAGTAAAGGCCATCGTGTCTCTACCGCCTACAGTTTATATGGCATGATTACAAGTTTTTGAGTACATCAAATCGATTGGGCACTTAGGCCGAGTCAAAGCCACCCAAACCATCTCGAAATATATCATTTGCTAAAAAGATGATTTGTATGCTGTAAGGCTTGATATGACACGATTTTATGTCAATTAATCAAACTCCCTCCAGTACTTTCCATGTTCAAATCCTGCGCTACCCAAGTTCCTTGCTATGTAAAACTCTTAATAAGGCACAATAGCAGTCACTTTTTTCCATTTCCAACTTCATTCTTTTGGATCTGGCGTAGCTACAGCCAGGTCAGGTGGACCATCGACCTTCAGCATAATGTATTTTTACTACTCAACCTATGAAAACGAAAATTTCAACACCACTTCGGACAAAAAACATCCCATATTCTTGTTTCAAAAAAATTCCCCTTAATTAGCCTTTCGTGGTGAGCAGAGTATATATTTTTTAGGGTACCAACTGCATTTTTTTGAGGATGGGGTACGAACTACATTGAATTTTCACTAAGGACCTAGCGACAAGATTGCACATTCGACCCAACACTGACCCAAAACCTTGCAAATTTAGCCTGCCGAGTCAGGTGGACTGCCGACCCCCGACATATTGAGTACATTGAATTTTCAGTGAGGATGTTATTAGAAAATAGTACTACATTCTACCCAACTGTGGCCCAAAACCTTGCTAATTTATCCTTCCGGGTTCAAGTTGGCCGTGGGCCGCCAACCCTCAACATATTGCTACTTGGTTTTTTAAGCATGAACCACAGTAAAGAAGTTTCGGTAAGGAGACCATGATAAGAAGCCCATTGGTCCACAAGATTGGACCCAAGTTATTTTTTGTATCGCCCAAAATCGTCTTAATCTAGTATTTCCATGCCATTCTGATAAAGTATAGGACAAGCTTCTCCTACCCATGTTGTATTTGTACAGATCATTTAGCATTTTTTATAGCAAGTCGTCAGGGTCGATGCCTTTTCATTTTAAGTGATTTCAACATTTCTAAATGTAATCTTTTCTAGTAGTGGCATAGATGGTTCTGGCATAGTGGAAGCACACGCGGTTCGCATTTGTTGAAGTCTTGAGTTTGATTCCTAGGTTTTTCAATATAAATATATAATTTATAGTATAATCTCTATCGTTCTTTTACATTTTTTCTAGCATACACATGTTTCTTACATAGAGAAGGCTGACATCTAGGACCCAGCATAATTGCCAAGGTCAAAACAGCGGAGTCCATCATACACACGTTGCATTTACAGAGACCCTGACATGTTAGACCTAGTAGAGACCTTATACAGATGTTTCATCGTGCAATCAATGTTTCATTTACAGAGAGGCTTATATGTGGGACCCAGCAGCACGACCTTATATAGATGATGCATCGAGCAACATTGCCGGTTTGAAACAGGGAGGCGCGAGCGACAAAAAGTTCAGCATGCACACGTTTCTTGTAATGAGAGGCTGAAATGGGGGACCCAGCAACGTGAGCAAACAGCTGATTCGTCGAGCAACGCTATCTAGTTCAGAATAGGGTAGCACTAGAGAAGAAAAAAAATCCATCATATCCATGATTCTTCTAATGTGAGGCTGACATAAGGGACCCACCAGCCTGAATAATTGACTGATGCAGCGAGCAACGCTATCAAGTTCAGAACACGAAGGCGTGATAGGGGTGAAAAAAATCCATCATACACATGTTTTTTCTAATGAGAGGATGACCTATGGGGCCTATCAGCGTGTATAAATGGTAGATTCATCAAACAACGCTATCAAGTTCGGAACATGGTAGCACGAGCGAAGGAAAAAAATCCATCATACACACATTTCTTCTAATGAGAGAATGACATGTGGGGCTTAGGAGGTTGGTTAAACGGTAGATGCGTCGATCAGCGCTATCTACTTTGGAACAGGATAGCGCCAGCGAGGAAAAAATTCCATCCTACACATGTTTCTTCTAATGAGAGGAGGACATGTGGGTCCCAGGAGGTTGATTAAACGAAAGATGCATCGAGCAACACTATCAACTTCGGAGTAGTGTAGCATGAGCAAAGGAAAAAAATTCCATCATACACACAATTATTCTAATAAGAGGCTGACATGTGGGACCTAGCAGCCTGACTAAACGACAGACGCATCAAGCAATGTTATCGTGTTCAAATCAGGGAGGCGCGATCAAAAAGTATGGTCCGCTAGAGACACTGACGTTTGGGACCAACATGCCTCAAAAGACTTTGGCGAGTCAGCATCGCATGAGGAAACGAAAATCTTCCTTCTGCCACATGCCAGCCGAGCTTCCTCCATGTTTTTAGCGGTTTCGTTGTAGTAGAGGGTTTCGTCGTAGTAGAGGGCCGCGAAACTGGAAAAAAAATTCCATCGGCCATGGCCGAGCCGAGAATTTCGTTGCGGAAGACGCGCCTTCTACGATGACCGTCGGGCCAAGTCGTTGCAGAAGGAAACTTTTCTTATAGTGATAACTGCATTGAATTTATTTTTATTTGACATCATACCTCTTATATGAAGCCGTTTATGCAACTTGGGAGCAACACGAACATGACGAGTGCGAGCATATTTCTCGACCTAAATAGAAAGTGGCACTTACGCAAACTTTTTAGAATAAAGGAATCTATATTCTAACCCCTCTTATACTAGTTACTTGTACACGCTTTGCATGTTTATAAACATGCATGATATTCCAAAGCACCGAGTAGTGTCTATTAGATAAGACAATTTTTAATAGTACATATAGATCTGACACGGCATGCTTTCACTGCTAACATATAATAGAGTGTTATTATACTAGTTCATATGTAGATCTTACATAATCGATGCATTTATCTACACAATTATGAACATCGTGAATTTTTAAAATTTGATCGTATTTCCTCTAGATCTGACGAAATTTATGTACATCGTTCTAGATTTTCATACAGGAGTTGGAGAAAAATACCTGATCCTTCAATCTCTAATACATGAACGTGCGTTGTCGCAGGCATTGAATACTCGAGGCGGTCGTCGATGGAATTTTTGAGGAAGTTTTCATGGAGGCACTTGTGCAAGGAGGGATAGGAGGCGAGTCATGGGCGGAGGTGACCGTGGAGTGACCAAATACCTAACGCATCTACGGCGTCATATCCGCGCGCGTCTGCTGGGCTGGGTTGGGCCGGCCGAAATAACCAAGTTGTCGCTACAGCAATAACATGGGCATAGGAACACGAGCTGGGCTGGGCTAGCTGCCTGCCCGCCTAGCCTGATTTTTTCTTCCTATTTCCCTTTTCATTTACTATTATGTTTACAGATTCAATCAAAATAGATTTTTTACAACTTCAGATTTTTGAAACAAATTACATATTTCGCATACTTACCTTTGTGATAGCATGTTCAAGAAGTTTGGATTAATTTGGTGATGGTCGAAATTCCTAATAATGTGATTTTTCTGACCTTCACGAAATAATCTGAATTTTTTTACACATGCTAACATACATAACCTAAGACACATGGTGAAGGTTTCACTATGCCTTGATTTTTTTTGAATTTGTGGTTCCCCTTTCAAAGTTAGTTCTAAACCACGACGTGTACAATCACCAAATATGGATGAATCATGTTGACCTAGCACCACATCCATGATGAAACATCACCTTGTGCACCTTAGTATGAATTTTGAAAACATAAATGAGGTAGACATGATGAGATACTTTGTGGAAAATGTTGCCCCATGCCAACATTGCATATAGGCTATAGACCTCTCTTGGTTGGCTACAGACACCATCATCAACTTAGTGGTTGTGTGAGTCAACACTTAGCCAACATGATTCCACCTAGTTGCTACATGGGATCTAGACCTATCTTATCTGTCTATAAACACCTTCATCAACTTGTTATTGTATATGAGTCATCACTTAGACAACATGATCCTACCTAGTTGATATATCCAAGTATAACATTGCTATGACAAGACATGATTAGAAACTTTGTGGCAAATGTGGGACCATACCAACATTGCATATCAGCTATAGACCTCTCTTGGTTGGCTAGAAACACCATCATCAACTTAGTGGTTGTGTGAGTCAACACTTGGCCATCATGATCCCATCTAGTTCCTACATCTAAGTATAAGAGTTCTATGCCAAGTCATGACACACAAGTGTGCCAGATGTGGGCCCATGGTAACATTGCATGGGATCTAGCTTATGTTATCTATCTAGAAACACCTTCATCAACTTTTGGTTGTATGAGTCATTAGTTGGACAACATGTTCCTACCAAGTTGATAGATCTGACTACAACACTTCTATGCCAAGACATGATGAGACACTTTATGGGAAATGTCGGCCCATGCCAATATTGCATGGGCTATGGACCTCTCTTGATTGGCTAGAAAACCATCCTAAACTTGTGGTTGTATGACTCAACACTTGGCTAACATGATCCCACCTAGTTGATACATCTAAGTATGGGAGTTCTATGTCAAGCCATCACACAAACTTGTGGCAGATGTGGGCCCATGCCTACATTGCATTGCATCTAGCTTATATTATCTATGTGCAAAAGCACTTCATCAACTTGTGGTTGTATGAGTCATCACTTGGACAACATGTTCCTACCAAGTTGATAGATCTAAGTATAACACTGTTATACCAAGACATGATGAGACACTTTGTGGCAAATGTGGGCCCATGCCAACATTGCATGGGCTATAGCCATATCTAGGCTGGCTAGAAACACCATCATTAACTTGTGGTTATGTGCCTCAGCAGTTGGTCAACATTATGACAGAACCCATTTGATACATCTAAGTATAATAGTGCTATGCCAATCCCTGATACACACTTGTGGCAGATGTGGGCCCATGCCAACATTGCATGGGATCTAGACCTCTCTAGGCTGGCTAGAAACACCTTCAACAACTTGTGGTTCTATGAGTCATAACTTGGACAACATGATCCTACATACTTGGTTGGATGGGTTATGGACCTCTCTTGGTTGGCTAGAAAAACCATCCTAAACTTGTGGTTGTCTGACTCAACACTTGGCCAACATGATCCCATCCAGTTGATACATCTATGTATAAGAGTTATACGCCAAGCCATGACACAAAATTGTGGCATATGTGGGCCCATGCCAACATTGCATGGGATCTAGAACTATATTATCTATCTAAAAACACCTCCATCAACTTGTGGTTGTATGAGTCATCACTTAGACAACATGATCCTACCTAGTTGATAGATCTAAGTATAACACTGGTATACCAAGACATGATGAGACCCTGTGTGGAAAATGGGGGCCCATGCCAACATTGCATGGGCTATAAACCTATCTTGGTTGGCTAGAAACACCATCATCAACTTATCGGTTGTGTGACTTAGCACTTGGCCAACATGATCCCACCTACTTGATATATCTAAGTATAATTTTGCTATGCAATGACATGATGAGAAACTTTGTGTTAAATGTTCCAACCAACTTGTGATTCTATGAGTTAACACTTAGCTAGAAACTCCTTCATCAACTTGTGGTTGTGTGTCTAAGCACTTGGCCAACATGATCCCACCTAGTTGATACAACCAAGTACCAGAGTGCTATGCCAATCCATGCCACACACTTGTGGCAGATGTGGGCCCATGCCAAAATTGCAAGGTATCTATTTCTATCTGAGTTGTCTAGAAACACCTTCATTAACATGTGGTTGTATGAGTCATCACTTGGATAGTCCTACCTAGTTGTTTAATCTAAGTATAAGACTGCTATGCCAAGATAACTTATCCAGGCCCAATAGTATGTACTTCCTCCGTCCTAAAAAGGATGTCTCGAGTTTGGTTAAACTTGGATGTATCTACACACTATTTAGTATACATATACATCCAAATTCAAATAAACTTGAGACATCCTTTTTGGGACAGAGGGAGTACGTGTAGATTCAGCACAAAAAATGCTGACGGTGCAATGTAACTGGGGATGTATAGATTCGGCAAAAAAACTCGCATAACCTGGAAACGAATCCTATCTATCTTTCTGCTGGTAGGCATGTGTGATTTGAAAATCCACCTGATGGTACGGTGTTCATGTAACTTATGCAAACTATGTGGACAAGTCTCAAGAAAAAAGGGATTGCTTCACATAAATGTATACCCCCTTTGTGCTTATATCATTTCACTCATTTTGAGATTATTGCACGAATCTTATATGAGAACTCACTTTAAGATTGTTTAGTTTGTTTTATATGAGAACTCATTATTTTTAGATTGTTTAGTTTGTTTTATATGAGAACTCATTTTTAGATTGTTTAGTTTGTTTTATATGAGAACCCATTTTTCTTTTGCTTGATGCACTTGTGTATTTTCTTATTGTTGAAATTTTTAGAGAAACTATTTTCAGCCTTTTGATGCATGTATGCACAAGGTGTTTTGGTTGTATGCACAAGTGTGTTAGCACATTTTAGGAAACTAAAATTATAATGGGTTTTGGTACAAGTGTGTGGCCAAATAAAATGGAAAATTATAGAAATAAAAATATGCAAATGTAAATTAGACAAATATAGGTTTTTGCACGAACTATAACCACATAGATTATAGAAACACCCTTACATAATATAGCAAGCCACACGGTCTGATACAAGAGTAGTTCACCGGCAATAAACACGATAAAGCCATAGTTGACGACACGACGAACAAGATATGGATAATAAAAACTAGCTAAACTCTAGGGGCGCCCAAACTCTGGCCGTCTGCTTCACTCCGGGTACCCCTTCACTCCGGCTGGTCGCTCCTTGGCCCCTCACTCATTCCTCCAGGGAGGGGAGGGAATGCATGTCACCACTAGGGAAGATGGAGCGGAAGTCGGTGTAGACGTTGTAGGATGTGAATGCGATGAACACACACCCACACCAAAACACCTCGCCGAGGAGAAGGTGAGCATCGAAGGGGTTGGTGAAGGTGAAAAAGTGGCCGATGACGAGGCCACTACTGCTGGTCTCGTAGTACTCCTCGAGGTGGTACATGCATGGCGCGCCTCCACCTCGAAAATGCCCACACCCGAAGCGGGTTCTCCACCAGGACACCGTCTAACTGCCTCTCAAGAACGGTGCGTGGGTGCTGGTAGGTTGGCCCGGTGAACTGCATGGTGGCTAGCTAGGGGAGGCGGTGGCTAGTGCTGTTGCTCGAGAAGAAGAAGCGGTGGCAACTTGAGAGATGAGTGTGAGAGGTGCGAGAAAAAATGAGGAAACAACGATGCCCTTATATAGCCGTGGTGTAGCCCAAGCGCGAAGATGCTTCACTCAACGTTCCGGCCCAGCATTCCAAAGAGGCGCACGATGACACGATCGTGGAGAGGAATCGGCCCATGACGGTAAGGCTACACGCCCGTGTGAGATGTTCAGCGCATGACGGTAAGGCTGCCACTACCCACCCACGTGCGAGCTTCCACCGCATCCTTTGCGTGTCTCTGTGTTAATTACCATCATGCGATGTATCTTAGCTGCGCAATGCATGCATGGCTACGTGTTCAGGCGGCGACAGTGCTTTACTGCGACGAGATAGCTAGGCTGTGACGATGCTGCCTGTGGCATGCATGGCACGGATGCGGGACGCGAGATGCTCGCTTGCATGGCACAACGCTAGCCAATCAGATTCGAGAACAAGGTCTCAAACGGATCGCCTAGAGCAAGCCCACGGAATCCTTCTAGAAGACCTCGATCCCACGGCCGCAGTACATCGCTAGGGTTAGATGGACGGTCCATGTTCGGCGTTAGGGTTAGCAAGGTATTGGAGCTAGTAAATGGGGTTTTGATAGGTTTGACAAAATTTCAAATGTGCAAAACTAATTCAAAAAAGTCGCAAAAATACAAATCCTTCGCACATAGGCATGTTATGTCACCTAGTTACGAGAAAAAATCATAAACATGATGTAAAAAATATTTGCACGAAAAATCCTTGACAAATTGAACAACCTCCACTAACATTTGCAGAGACTTCAAACATGAGTAGAGGGTTTGGGGTTTAAAAATGAAAAATATCAAAAACCTCACCCTATCTTTATTTTGGAGGGACTAAGCAAGATCTGAAGTTATTTTTGCCTTTTCATGTTTTAAACTTGTTTTATTAATGTATTTATATTAAAGCATGTTTTTCAAAAATAATTTAATAATATGAAGATTAATTCAATAAATAGTGATACTTCGTATTGGTACTATATAGGTCGAATAGATGGTAAGGAAATTTATTTGGCTGATTTAGAGAAGGTAGGAAAAACATTGCTTAGAAATGGGGGTGTTTACCCTAGCTTTTGAGCACATTTGGACCACTTTTTTGGTGACTATGAGTTTTACCAACTATAAGGAGCTTGGATTGCATAACTAACATGCATTATAGTGCATAAAGCACTGTAACATCAAAAGACATACCAATCAACTCCAAAAAATTGAATGTTGGTTCAAATTTAATTGTCGGTTCAAATTCAAATTTAAATTCCGGTTCAAATCAACATCTTAGCATTATTATAAATCACAAGTTTTCACGAATCATAGTACTAGTAACAATATATCACACAAGTTCAAGAAATCATAGTACCAAAAACATGACATCACTTCTTCCTAGCGCGGTATTTCTTCTTCGTCATCTTACCCTTGCTTATTTTTGGTTTTACACCAAGAAGATCAGTCATGCTTCTTATTTTATTTGCATCACTTTCAGATTGTTTTATAGCACGACCTAGAGCTATAATTTCATCCAAAACTACTTGAATTTTCGTCTCAACATCTTCAGTTTCAGTTTGCACAAGTTCAGTTTGCACCTCAACATCTTCACGTGGCACAACATCTTTAGTTTGCACCTCAACATCTTCAGGTGGAACAATATCCACTTCAAGATCAACTTCAGGTGGCTCACTTTGCACTGTTTTATCACAACTAAAAACAATGTGCTCACTTCTTTCTAAAGCCCCCAATTCTTGCCATTTTCTTTGGCTAGCAAGTTTCAACAAGGGGCTCAACTACACGCTTCCTCCTAAAAAACAAACCATTTCATATGGTTAGTAAGTGAAAAAAATCATAAAAATCATAAATAGAGCTTTTGGCATGAACATTACTTTGGCTTTTCAGTAGTGTATCTACACTCAGTAGATCCAGCTTGGTGTATGCGTTCTTCACAGAGCTTGCATCTATTTTTGTTACCTTTTTGTGCCCTTTTTGGCTTGGCATATTTATTTTCATCTTTCTTCCCCTTCTTACTGCTCCAAGCTTTCTCAAACCAAGCCTTGAATCTACTCTATCTAGGCCTGTCAGCCTTTCTTCTCATCAAAGGATGACACATAGGGAATTCAATGTCCACTTCAGGCCACTGAGACTAATATGTATGTGGTGGAATTGGAGTTGCATATGTAGCTCTAAATTTTCCTACTAAGTAATACTCATGCAAATATGGGTGCATATTTATCTTGGGTTTGGAGGCCAGGAAAAGTATTGCATGTTCACAAGGTTTTCCAGTGTGTTGCCACTCAAGGCAAGTGCATTCATGCAATTCAGTGTCAACAGCATGCCTTCTTATAGTCTTTGTATCTCTAACTTCAGCACCCCACAGTGAGGATTTCTCAACACACAAATGTGCAACATTTATGCTCCTATTGACTACATGTTGCACTACATCAGGCAACTTATCCCCTTGTAGATGATCACCAAACCTTCTTCTCAATTCTCACAACCTCATGATCATGATCATGATCCTGATCTAGTCAACCATGTCATGGCCAGGCAAGTCTTTTAACTCCTTCATTCTGTTATTAAAACTTTTCGCCAAATTGTTGTTGATATGATCACACTTGATGGCAGTGTTAAATCCAGACCTATACCACAATAGATAATGGTAGGTATTCATCCAAGGGATAAACTCACTGTTTGATGCATTTATCTTACCAAGATGATATGAGTGTGTCTGTTGAGTGTAAGATCTTGTTGTTGGCCACAAACGACCAAAATCATCTCCACTAAATTTTTTGATCACATTCATCCACATATGACCAAAGCACTCCCTCTGCTCAGCATGGGGAAAACAGCCTTGACTGCATTTTCTAGTCATTTACATGCATCAGTGTGAACTGCCAAAGGATACACTAGCCCTATGCATCTTTTAAACTGCATCATGAACCATGTCCATGAAACCTCTGCCTCATACTGAAACATGCCAATTGCTACAGGAAATATCCAATTGTGTCCATCTAAAGCATTGGAAGCTTCTAGTTGTCCATTCCACTTGCCACTCAAAAATGACGAGTCTATGCTCAAATATTGACGACACCCTTCTTTGAAGCCATCTATGCATGGCTTTGAAGCCATGAAATTTTTGGATAAATAGACCTTCCCATGTGGTGTAACCTTAGTATCTATCTCGACAACACTGCTAGGTGACCTCTTTTCCACTTCTTCTTTGAAATTATAAAGCATTCTAAAGGTATTTTCCCAATCACCATATAGCTCTTTCATTGCCCTTTGCTTTGCATTCCACACTGTAGTGTAATTTAGCTTAATGGGGTAATCATTTTTCTGGTATACTTTCAGTTTCTTTGCAGTGGTGTTTGGTGTCTTGGCTAAAATAGGCTTATTTTTCTGCAACCCAAAGTTGTGATGTCATGGTTGAAACTTTCTGTGAACTTGTAATACAAGTATGTTCTTTTGGAATTTGATTCACCCTTATTGTCCTTCCATTCGGTTTGCGTCTAGCAGATATATACCACTTGCAAGGCTTGGCACCACCATCAAAACCTTTGCACTTTGCATCAAACTTCTTTTTATCTGTCCACATAGTCTTGGTTTCAAACTCATGTATGACTGCATAAGTCCTGAAACACATCCTAAACTCATCCATGCTTGGAAACAATCTTCCTACTTCAATAACTGGGTTTTCTTTGTCATACACATTTACTAGCTCATCATCATGTGCATCATCTACATCAACTGCAACATTTTCCATCAACTCTGGATCTATATCTTCATCATCATGTCTTGAATGTCTGTTACCATTATCTGCAGATGCATCACTCTCCTTCTCCTTTTCTCTGTCACCTACAGGAATGCCAAAAAGTTTTGCCATTTCAATGTCAGATATTGGTGCAATCACCAAATCAGTCCAGGCACTTATATCAACTGTATTCCAATCAACAGTTCTAAAATTTTCAGCATCTGCAGCAGCCACCTCTATCAACACTGTCAATTTAGTAACTATGGGCTGAATCTACCTTTGTGCAACCCAATCATCTTCTACCATCTGACAAACCAATTTCAAGGGCACATAACCAACCCATAAATCACTTCTTAGTTCTATGAGCTCTGCTGAAAACAGAGTACGTTTGCTTGTCCAGCCGTCTTGCCGATCGATTTAATTAACCATTTTATCCCCATTCTCAATCCTAACATACTCTCCTTTGCAATCATCGAACCGTAACACACTTACTTCTTGTTGTGGCTCCCAAAGAACACTCTCCCCAATTCTTTCCACCAAATTCCATACCGCCTTCTCTTCCATTATTTGTAGTTCTTGGGGATCAAGGTCATCAAGATCGACCTCCAATTTCACAATTGTATCTATCTCAATGAGGTGCATACTACCATCAACTAAAATTGCTTTAGAGGGGAAGAATTTGATAGACAACTCGAAGGTGCTCGCGACATCAGCGTCTCCCTTGTTTTTCGATGGTGGCAGGCACTATGAGCAAGCGGATGCAGACGAGGCTCAAATCAAATCAAAAGTAAGGTGTAGAGATGTGGGAAGTACCAATTAGAAGTTTTCTCTCGCGGTTCCATCTTGTTCCCTTTGTTCAGCACACCCGGTCGCCACAATCTAGGATTCTAAAACACGCTTGATGGCTCAAAATATATCGAGCTCGTTGGGGAACCCCGAGGAAGGTATGATGAGCACGGCAGCAAGTTTTCCCTTAGTTATGAAACCAAGGTTATCGAACCAATAGGATCAAGAAAACAACTCCAAGGTGTTGTCTCCAACTTGGATTCCTGCACAACACAACCACAGAACTTTGCCCCAACTTACAGTGAGGTTGTCAATCTCACCGATTTTGCTGAAAAACAAAGGATTAAACGTATTGTGTGGAAGATAGTAATTGCTTACAGAAAGTAAATAGTAAATAGATGGTAGATTGATGGTAAAAGTATGGACCGGGGTCCATAGTTTACTAGAGGTGATTCTCCTTAAGATAGATGACATGTTGGGTGAACAAATTACAGAAGGGCAATTGACAGACACCGAGAAAGCATACATGCATATACTAATCATCTTGACTCTTACGAGATTTGATTGGGCATTACAATATTATACATAGATCGTAATCCAACTGCATCTATGACTAATAATCCACCTTCAGGTTATCATCCGAACCCCCTCCAGTATTAAGTTGCAAGAAACAGATAATTACATTAAGCAAAGTGTGTAAAGTAAACAATATGATTGTCCCATGGACAAAGGATTGTTGTTTTCTCCCTAGTAGTAACAGCACATCTAGTACCTTAGAGATTCCTGTCACTTCCCCAGATTACTAGAGGCATGAACCCACTATCGAGCATAAATACTCCCTCTTGGAGTTGCTAGCATCTACTTGGACAAGATATCTACTAACAACAGAAAGCATGCAAGATCACAAATAACATAGACATGATAGAATCAATAATCAATCTAAAATAGCATCTCAATATCCATCGGATCCCCGCAAACACAACATGTAAGATTATAAATTGATGATCTTGATCATGAACGGAGCTCACAAGATCTAAACATGGTAGCACAAAGGAGGAGAACTAACCATCTAGCTGCTACATGGACCCATAGTCCAAGGATGAACTACTCACGCATCACACCGGAGGAAGCGTTGGTGATGAAGAAGGCCTCCAGGGTGATATCTCCCCTCTGGCAGGGTGCCAGGAAGAGCTTCAGATCCCTCCCGATCTAGGGATGGAGATGGTGGCGGCTACAGACTCTTTCGTGGAATTTTGATCGGGTACTTAGGGTTTTCGTCCCGGAGGCTTTTATAGGCGGAAGGGCAAGGTTGGTGGAGGCTCGAGGGGCCCACCACCCAGCTGCATGGCACAGGATGGCCGCGCCATGTGGTGTGGCCACCTCGTGGCCCTCTCCTCCTCGTCTTACTGCCCGTGAGTCTTTTGGTAAAATATTGACTTTGGCTTTTGTCGGGTCCAATTCTGAGAATATTTCTTTTCTAGCTTTTCTGAAACCAAAAGCAGCAGAAAACAAGCAACTGGCACTATGGCATCTTGTTAATAGGTTAGTTCTAGAAAATGTGTAAAAATACTCCAAAGTGTGGACAAAACATAAGATAGTAGATATAAAACAAGCATGGAACATCAAAAATTATATATACGTTTACAACGTATCAACATCCCCAAGCTTAACTCCTGCTCGTCCTCGAGTAGGTAAGTGATAAAAAAGAAAATAATTTTTGAGGTGACATGCACCATCATAATCTTGATAAAGGTATTTGTAAAACATTGATAGTTGGGATCATAGTACTCTAACATAGACATGAAAGATATAGTTCTAACCATAATACATAGCAACTATGTTGTAACGTGGAAAGGTACAAACAAAAGATTAATGAATAACAATGCTTTGAAAGACATTTGTTTGTTTCACATATGGAAAACATAATAAGAATGGTATTCAGCTTGTCCCTCATAGTGTAGCAAAACATAAATGCATAGGACACCTTCAAAGTTCATAAGGGTGACTAGATACAAATAGTTTAAGAACAAGCAATATCAAAGTTATGAATCAATCAACAAGTTTTGGGACAATGCACATTAAACTAAGAATGACCACTATGCTCTCTCAATAGGTGCATAAAGATAGAAGATGGAGACTCAACATAAAAGTAAGAGAAAGGCCCTTCATAGAAGGAAGCAGGGATTCAAGTCTCATAAAGAGCTTCCAAAAATTATGGTACTTATTAGCTTTCACTCTCATTGCCCCTATCATAAGAATCTTTAGGTGGTTAAGGTTAAAGTGAACAAATATGAGGATATGCTTGACAAGTTATAAGTTGAAAATCTCATGACCCTTGCTTACGGGTACCGAACCTCATGCTACTCAACTTTAGTCACGAGTAAGTCCTTGTCATTGTAACTACATGTGTATCATAGAGAACCTCCAACGAGGTACCCCTTGCTCGATGATACGGAAGCTTTCCCATATCAAAATGACAAGGCAAGCAGACAATGAGCATCTCAGCGATCTTTTTATTTGCTATTTGCATAGGTTTTTATTGAGGATGCTTCACAGATTGCTCACTATGGTTATGTTGCAAGTTTCCACCGTGATTAGGCATGGCTTAGGCTAGCCGCCCAGGCGTTTCTCTAACACATATACAAACTCCATGAGCTTACAAGCTCCCCTTTTATTTCACACCGCCAGGATCCATAAGCAAAAGAATCATGATATCAACTAAATAATGTGCAATGTTGAAAGCGTTCCCCATTGTAACATGGTTCTGCTATTTCACAACTTACAAAGCGCAAGCATATACGCAACATAGATGGGCACAATGGTTCATGTTTATTAAGTGCAAGAAAGTAAAGTGTGCCATCAAGTTTGTGAGAGCTTTAATCACTAATTTTCACATAACAAGTTTAATTCGGATGGTAGATAAAAACATGAATATACTGGGAATAGCAATAAATTCTAATAGGTAGGTATGGTGGACTATTTGGAATAACTTGGTTTTATTTGGAGTTGGATGCATGAGTGGAACTCATACTTGGTACATGTGGAGGCTAGCAAAAGACTGGGAGTGACCAACTAAGAGAGCAATAATGGCCATAATCATGCAAAGCGACAAAACATTATTAATTAAAGCATAAAGTGATATTACAAGTTGAAAACTAAATGATCATAGAGGCTATGGTGACTTGGTGTAGTCTTAACATGGTGTGAGCATGCACCAAGTCAACCCAAATAAAGCATCAAAGGAGAATACCACAATATTATGCTTTTATATGCTAAAACAACGCATGATTCTTTCAAGGCACATTAAGGAATATCAATTGTTTGTAACAAGTCATGCTACAGGAAAAATCACTAATCATAAAGTCAAAGCAATATCAAGCATGACATCATAAAGTCTATTCCACAGTAAAAAACAAGCTCCTTTTTGTACCACTTATAAGCATGAACTTTCCTACTCTTTTCCAATCCAAATCAACTTATTTGAAACTATGTATGAATGCGGGGGTCTAACCAATTTATTCAAGAAAACTAGGCAAAAGAAAACTAAAAAAAACAAAGACGCTCCAACAACAACTCAATTATGCATAAAAATGAAGTTTTTGGAAGAAACCTGAGATTTTTATTGATGAAGAAGGGGATGCCTTGGGCATCCCCAAGCTTTGATGCTTGTACTTCTTGAATATTTCTTGGGGTGACACGGATGGCATCCCCAAGATTGAGATTTTGTCCATACTTCATGTTATCACATTGTTCTTCCCTACACTTTGAAATTTCCTTCATATAAAACTTCATACAATCTTCATTAGCAACATTAGTGTACTCAAGATAATAAGTCTTTAGGTTCAGTTTCAACACAAGTAAAACTTCCATTAAAACACAACCTACTGTAGCAATTCCTTTTAAATGTTCAAGTGATCAAAGAGAACTCAAAGAGCAAGAGATTAAGAGGCAAATGCAAATAATGGCAGAAATCTGTCAAAACAGACCAACAGGTAAAAACTGATTTTTTTCAAAGACCTTCTGTTGCTCAAATCGAAAAGTGATAAACTAAACAAAGTTAGATAACAACCTGGGTAGAAGAACAAAAATTTACAGCTCAACACGACGTACAGAGATTTTTCACGAATTTTACAGTGAAGCACAAAAATCTGTTTCGGGACAACAACATTCCCAAGTCTTACTTCTCTATCATTAGAGGTTACTCTTGGCACAAAAACCACACAAAAATGATAAGGAGAGGTTATTACTGAAGCAATAACTTCCAAGACTCAACAAAAGAAAAATGTATTGACTAAAAATTTGGGTTATCTCCCAATAAGTGCTTTTCTTTAACGCCTTTTAGCTAAGCATAAGAAGCAAGATTCAAGTATTCTCAAATGAAGAAGCATTAAGAGCAAATTTTGTTTTAATAGGAGATACAAAACGAATCTTCTCTCTCTTCTTGGGGAAGTGTTCTATACTTTTCTTGAGTGGGAATTGATATTTAATGGTGCCTTCTTTCATATCAATAATGGCACCAACAGTTCTAAGAAAAGGTCTTCCCAAAATAATAGGACAAGAAGCATTGCATTCAACATCCAAAACATAGAAATCAACGGGGACATAGGTATTGCTAACCATAATTAGAACATCATTAATACTCCCCATGAGTTTCTTTTTAGCATTATCATCAAGTTCGACATTTCAATAACAATCTTCCAATGTTGGTAAATCAAGCATTTCATAAATCTTTCTAGGCATAATAGAAACACTTCTATCAAGATCACATAAAGTTTGAGATCAAAATCATTCACGTCCATATTAATGATGGGTTCCCAACCATCTTCCAATTTCATAGGGATAGAAGCTTTATGTTTCATCTTTTCTTCTTTAATTTTTATGAGAGCATCAGTAATGTGTTTTGTAAAGGCCATATTCATATCAGTAGCATTAGGACTTCTAGCAAGATTTTGTAGGAACATAATTACTTTAGAGATATTGCAACCATCAAGATCAAAATCATAATTACCATCCAAGGTAGTAGAGCTATTGTTTCCCATATTTCGAAGAATTTCAGCATTTTTATTAAAAAGGTTCCATTGGTTTTAGGCATTGTTGCAGAAGGAATGGGGACTTCATGTGGTTTGCTAGCATCAACATTAGTGGTGGTGATGGTACAAATATTACTATTTCTAGCAATTACATCTTCTCTTTCCCACTAAGCATGTAATCCAGCTAACAATCTAACATTTTCATTAATTCTAACTTGTATGGCATTAGTAGCAGCAAAGGGATTTTCAATGGTTTCAGGTTTAGCAGCCATTTTATTAATCAAAGAGGATTGTGCTTCAGACAAAGATGATATATTTCTTTCAGCATTAGAAAGTTTTTCCTCAATAGTTTTATTAAAAGCAGTTTGTTTACTAATAAAATCTATAAGCATGACTTCAAGTTCAGAGGGTGCACTCCTATTGTTGTTGTAGGAATTTTCATAAGCATTACATTATTGGGAGGATATGGCCTATAATTATTATTACCAAAATTATTCCTGTAGGCATTATTGCTAAAATTATTATTTCTAATAAAGTTCACATCAACTTTCTCTTCTTGAGCAACCAAAGAAGTTAGGGGAACATGATTTGGATCAATATGAGTTTTCCCATTAACAAGCATAGACATAATAACATCAATTTTATCACTCAAGGAGGAGATTTCTTCACTATAATTTACCTTCTTACCTTGTGGAGCTCTCTCAGTGTGCCATTCAGAATAGTTAACCATCATATTATCCTGAAACTTTGTTGCAGCACCCAAAGTAATGGTCATAAAGGTACTTCCAGCACCAGAATCCAGTAGATTTCTTGAAGAATAATTCAGCCCTGCATAAAAGGTTTGGATAATCATCCAAGCAGTTAGTCCATGAGTGGGACCATTCTTTACCAAAGATTTCATTCTTTCCCAAGCTTGAGCAACATGTTCATTATCAAATTGTTTAAATTTCATTATTTCACTTCTCATAGATATATTATTAGCAGGAGGATAGTATTTTCCAATGAAAGCATCTTTGCATTTAGTCGAAGAATCAATACTATTTCTAGTTACGGATGGCAACCATTCTTTAACTTTTCCTCTCAAAGAGAAAGGAAACAATTTAAGCTTAATAATATCTCCATCTATATCCCTATGTTTTTGCATCTCATAAAGTTCAACAAAGTTATTAAGGTGAGCATCAGCATCTTTAGTACCAACACCAGAAAATTGTTCTTTCATAACAAGATTGAGCAAAGCAGGTTTAATTTCAAAGAAAGTAGATTCAGGAACAGGTGGAGCAATAGGTGTGCACATGAAATCATTGTTGTTGGTGCTAGTGAAGTCACACAACTTAGTGTTTTCAAGAGTGTTCATTTTTTTGTGGTTTTTAATAAAAGGAAGCAAACTAGTACAACTAATTTTTTTGTGTTTTTGATAAAAGAAAGAAGCAAACAAAGCAAAAATGAACTAAGCAAAACAAAAAACAAAGTAAAGAGATTGGTTGTGAAATACTCCCCTTGTGAAGATGTCCTTGACTCCCCGGCAACGGCGCCAGAAAAATGGCTTGATGGCTCAAAATATATCGAGCTCATTGGGAACCCCAAGAGGAAGGTATGATGAGGATAGCAGCAAGTTTTCCCTCAGTTATGAAACCAAGGTTATCGAACCAGTAGGAGCAAGGAAACAACTCCAAGGTGTTGTCTCCAACTTGGAATCCTGCACAACACAACCACAGAACTTTGCCCCAACTTATTTTTGTTGAAAACGAAGGATTAAACGTATTGTGTGGAAGATAGTAATTGCTTGCAGAAAGTAAACAGTAAACAGTAAATAGATGGTAGATTGATGGTAAAAGAATGGAGCGGGCTCCATAGTTCACTAGAGGTGATTCTCCTTAAGATAGATAACATGTTGGGTGAACAAATTACAGCGGGGCAATTAACAGACACCAAGAAAGTATACATGCATATACTACTCATCTTGACTCCTACAAGATTTGATTCGGCATTACAACATTATACATAGACCGTAATCCAACTAAATCTATGACTAATAATCCACCTTCATGTTATCATCGGAACCCCCTCCAGCATTAAGTTGCAAGCAATAGATAATTGCATTAAGCAAAGTGTGTAAAGTAAACAATACGATTGTCCCATGGACAAAGCATTGATGTTTTCTCCCTAGTAGCAACAGCACATCTAGTACCTTAGAGATTCCTGTCACTTCCCCAGATTACTAAGGCATGAACCCACTATCGAGTATAAATACTCCCTCTTGGAGTTGCTAGAATCTACTT
The DNA here is from genome assembly GCA_023614405.1 of Avena insularis. Lineage (NCBI taxonomy): Eukaryota > Viridiplantae > Streptophyta > Magnoliopsida > Poales > Poaceae > Avena > Avena insularis. Next base: position 274,651,106 of record CM042692.1, read on the forward strand.
GGCCAAGATAGCTACTAACAATAGAAAGCATGCAAGATCACAAATAACATAGACATGATAGAATCAATAATCAATCTGAAATAGCATCTCAATAATCATTGGATCCCCGCAAACACAACATGTAATATTACAAATAGATGATCTTGATCATGAACGGAGCTCACAAGATCTAAACATGCTAGCACAAAGGAGGAGAACCAACCATCTAGCTACTACATGGACCCGTAGTCCAGGGATGAACTACTCACGCATCACACCGGAAGCAGTCATGGTGATGAAGAAGGCCTCCAGGGTGATCTCTCCCCTCCGGCAGGGTGCCGGGAAGAGCTTCAGATCCCTTCCGATCTAGGATGGAGATGGCAGTGGCTACAGACTCTTTCGTGGAATTTTGATCGGGTACTTAGGGTTTTCGTCCCGGAGGCTTTTATAGGCGGAAGGCCACGGTCGGTGGAGGCTCGAGGGGCCCACACCACCCCCTAGCGTAGCCTGGGATGGCCCGCACCACCAGGCGGTGTGGCCACCTCGTGGCCCATCTCCTTCTCGTCTTCTGGCTCCGTGAGTCTTCTGGTAAAATATTGACTTTAGCTTTTGTCCGGTCCAATTACGAGACTATTTCTTTTCCAGCTTTTCTAAAACCAAAAATAGCAGAAAACAGGCAACTGGCACTGTGGCATCTTCTTAATAGGTTAGTTCTAGAAAATGTGTAAAAATACTCCAAAGTGTGGACAAAACAAAAAAAAGTAGATATAAAACAAGCATGAAACATCAAAAATTATAGATACGTTTACAATGTATCAACATTCAGATCTAAATTTAGAAGGCTGGAACGGAAATTAGGGTTTCCAAATGTGGGCCCCTGCCAACATTGCATGAGCTATAGACCTCTCTTGGTTGGCTAGAAACTCCTTCATTAACTTGTGGTTCTCTGCTTTAGCACTTTTCCAACATGATGCCACCTAGTTGATACATCTAAGTATGAAAGTGCTATGCCAACCCATGACGCAAACTTGTGGCAAATGTGGGCCCATGGCAACATTGCATGGGATCTAGACCTCTCTCGGTTGTCTAGAAACACCTTCATCAACTTGTGGTTGCATGAGTCAACACTTGGCCAACATGATCATACCTACTTGAAAGATCTAAGTATAACACTTCTATGCCAAGACATGATGAGACACATTGTGTTACATGTGGGCCCATGCCAACATTGCATGGGCTATAGAACTCTCTTGGTTTGCTAGAAACACCATCATAAAGTTGTGGTTGTGTGACTCAACACTTGGCCAACATGATCCCACCCAGTTGATACATCTAAGTATGAGAGTGCTATGCCAAGCCATGAGACACACGTGTGGAATTTGTGGTCCCGTGCCAACATTGCATGGGATCTAGACTTATATTATCTATCTAGAACCACCTTCATCAACTTGTGGTTGTATGAGTCATCACTAGGCCAACATGTTCGTACCAAGTTAATAGATCTAAGTCTAACACTGTTATGCCAACATATGACGAGGCACTTTGTGGAAAATGTGGACCCATTCCAGCATTGCATGGGCTATAAACCTCTCTAGGTTGGCTAGAAACTCCTTCGTCAACTTATGGTTGTGTGCCTTAGCACTTGGCCAACATGATCCCACCCAGTTGATACATCCTAGTATGAGAGTGCTATGCCAAGCCATGACAAACACTTGTGGAAGATGTGGGCCCATGCCAACATTGCATGTGATCTAGACCTATCTGAGCTACCTACAAACACCTTCATCAACTTGTTATTGTGTATGAGTCATCTCTTGGAAAACATATTCCTACCAAGTTGAGACACTTTGTGGCAAATGTGGGCCTATGCCAGCATTGCATGGGATTTAGACCTCTCTGGGTAGTCTAGAAACACCTTCATCAACTTGTGGTTGTATGAGTAATCACTTGGATAATATTATCCTACCTAATTGATAGATCTTAGTGAAAGACTGCTATAACAAGATATGATGAGACACTTTGTGGCAAATGTGGGCCCATGGCAACATTGCATAGGCTTTAGACCTCTTTGTGTTGGCTAGAAACTCCTTAATCAACTTGTGGTTGTGTGACTCGACACTTGGCTAACATGATCCCACCCAGTTGATACATATAATTATAACTGCTATTATAAGACATGATGAGATATTTTGTGGAAAATGTGGGCCCATGCCAACATTGCATGGGCTATAGACCTCTCTAGTTGGCTAGAAACACCATCATCAATTTGTGGTTGTGTGACTCAACACTTTTAGGCTCCCAACAAGTTGTTTTATCATGGATCTAGTCTTACATTATGAAGACTCATCCCATAGGCACACATGGTGTACGTCACAATTTTGTTATAACTTTGACCATGCACCATAAATTTAAAAAAAAGTAGAAAAATTGAAAAATCTATTCCTTGTGTCTAAGTTTGTGTATTTTAGTATGTGTTAAAAAATGAGCTTATTTCATGAAGGTCGAAAAAGTCACATTGTTAGAAAAAGGGGTTCCGATTAACCCTTTTGTCATTTTTTAGAACTTCACTAAGTTAACCCTTTTTTTGCATATGCTAGCAGACAGGTATTTGTGAAGAATATGTATATTTTCAAAAAATTCAATGTTTTAAAAAAGAAATTTTCGTTTACTAAGTAAATAGAAAATTAAAATAAAAAGAATAGAATAACAAAATCAGGCTTCAATTGGGCAAGCTATCATCACAACCAGCCCAACCCATCTTGGCCTCCCGCGCCTGCCTCACCACAGCGTAGCAGCCCTCGCTCAAGACTCAGAGCCTATTTCAGTTGTCCCCTTACCCCTTTCTCCTTCCTCTAGTCGTTGTCCGCCAGTAGTCCACAAGCAGTCGCTGTCCGCCTGTGCCGCCTTCCTCTTTCTCCCTCCTCCAACTCCAGTAAGTGTACACAGCTTGAACTTCATTACTGGTTCCCTTCTCCAGCTCCATATTTTTGTACTCGTCATTTTTAGTGTTGATCTAGTCTTCCATATCCATCAACTCGATTTGCTTAGATTTGCCTTGATTAGGGTTAACCTAGGGATTTAATTACTTTTAATCCATGACATTTCCTACTGTTAATCTAGTCTACCATCGGCTTAAGTTAACCTAGAGATTTTCTCTGATTTCTTGATTTACTCCCTCTAATCCAAATTAATTGACTCATGTTTGTCTAGATTCGGATTTGTCTAGCAGTAAAACATTTCTAGATACATCTGAATCTAGACAAATCTGAGCCAATTAATTTGGTCAGAGGGGGTACTAGATTTGATTAATTTGCTATGTTTTACTAGCTTTGCTGTGATTAGGCCTAAATAGGACTAGTAGCTCTGCTGTGATTTATTAGATTTGTTATCTATTACAACTAATTATCTGCATTAGTTGATCTTCTACTTAAGTGTTACAAATTAGTTCTTTAAAATTCCTATATCTTTTGAGATATCTGTTTATAGATGGGGACCAAAGGGAAAAAAAGTTATTGTCTTCCTAGATGATGACTCTGATGATCCTGCTTCAATAATTAAGATTAAGCCGGGTACTAGTGGGACTAGTGCTGCTCCTTCAAAGAAGAAGTTGAACCTGGAGACCTGCAAACATGTTGCTGCTTCAAAGAAGAAGCTAAACCTGGGGACATGTAAACATGCTGTTGTTTCAATGAAGAAGATGAAGCTGGGGACCTGCGAAGATGCTTTTGATTCAGAGAGTAAGCTACATCTCGGGACTCACGACGTTTCTTCTGCTTTAAACAAGAAGCTAAAGCTGGGGACTCACAAAGATGCTTCTGCTACAAACAAGAAGCTGATGTTCGGAGGTATAATCTGCTGCTACTATTATGACCAATCCTTGATGTTTGAATATTATATGTAATATTAGTATGAAATAATCTATTAAACAGTGCTTCATATGTATCATATATTGTGTTTGTTTCTTGTAGGAACTAGACATACTAGGATAAGGTTGCTTGATGAACATTGCATGTTTGGCAATGACATGTACCTGAATGAGCAACAAGTGGATTTCCTCGGTGATTTCTTTCAAGGTTCTCGTTTAGGCAAGATGCATTACTATGTGCATAAGATGTTCCAATGTCATTCCTAAAACATGTAAAATGGTACCTTCAGTACTTCCTATATAAATGATTATTATACTAAAATGTCACATTCTTTAGTCTCTGAATTCATTCTTTTGCCTCTGAATTCAAATTTATCCAAATGTGTCTTTTCTGGTAGGATTTTGGAGCTCCATTCTCAAAACAATATTTGAAAGGGTACCTAGAACAACCTGTGAAAGTCTATGCTGAGTCCATTGGATTTGAGAAGAAGATTGACACAAGGATGAAGATGAGATAGTTCTCAAACAATGGAATGATGATAAGTGGGTGGGACTATGTTTTCATGTAGTACAAGATAGAAGAGGGAGACATCATCCTCTTCCACTTTAAACCAGATAGTGATGGTGGACTACATCTGATCATGGTGGGGCTTTCTAACAACAACCGAAGACCCTGTTGAAAGTACTTATTAGTAGAACCTGCTGGAACCTGTTATGTTAACTTGTTATGCGTGTGTGTAAACTAGTGACAGTGCTTGACCATAGAGACTCTACTTCAGTTCTGTTGTACATACCATCGGGTTCCAGTTGCATTAGTTCTACCATTAGCATGTACTGTGATTCATCATCAGCCGGTGCAACCGGAAACCAGAGATGCATGCAATTCCATCTAATAACACCCTGTTGTACCACATATGTGATGCCCACACGGAAGAAGGGGATACAAATTTGTATGTCAACACCCGGATTTTTAATCCCAGATGCCTGTTAGGCCATACATCACAATCCCAGGATTACCATTTTTGTGAGACATAACAGATTGGATATCACAGTACATCATCCATTACAAACCATAATAAGGTCTTACAGAAATAAAGGATCTCATGATCCAGTCTTAATACAAACAAGTAGCGGAATAATAAGCGTAGCAGTGGGCTCCATCTTCAGTGTCACAGGCAATGCTGACGATGGGAGATGATCCTAGTTGTTGTAGCTATCCTGCTGTCTGTCTTCCTGATAGTCCTCCTCATAGTCTCGCCACGGGAATAGCCAGGGACAAAGCCATGAGTACTCTTTAAGTACTCGCAAACTATCACTAACAAGTAAGGTAGTTCTAGTATGAATCCTAAGCTCTAAGTTTATTTATAAAAAGCCAGATTTATCTAAACTGAGTTCAGAAGAAAAGAAAACTAACTAAATGTTCTAAATCACTTTAAGTTGGGAACCTAGTTTTCATATTCACAACCCTGTTGTGGTCAAGTCAAAATCACAGATCACTTCACAAGTCATTTTGAAAACATCTGATGACAGAACAGTATGGCCACTCCAACTGTCCATGACTGTGGACGCGGCTATTCGAATAGTTTGACACTCTGTATAGGTGGTACACTTTCACACAAAAATTTGATATATCCATCAGGGATAACCCTGAATCATCATACTTGGTATGCGTATAATCAAACATAACCTTTCAATTACACACTATAGTATAGGCACCTCCCCTATGAGCTTGGCCTCCCAGCCATGGCCATCTGCCATCCTGGGCACTGCATAGGTGGACATCATCAAGAGGTAGCCTCAGCTCAAACCTCTTCCGCAAGGGAACCCATACTAATGCATGTAAACTTCCAGCTAAGCCTTACCCAATTCAGGAATTGTGGTTGTACTGTCAAAATTGAATGGTATCACATCCGAACCCAACCATCAGTTTTTATAAAAGGGCTAAGGCTCATGCCTCAACATTTTCACCATCAAATCCATTTGTGTTTCTCAATACATGTCAAAACATTTCAATAGAATGACTCATCATTCCAAGGTTTTCATAATCATTTTTCACCAAGTATTCCCATATAAAGTGATCAAGTTTTATGCTTAGCAGTAGCCACTAAGTTAAGAGTGTTCACTAATGAGGGATGCTAATCTCAATCTCATGCCATAGAATGAAATCTAGTATAGGCCTCGTTTTATACTCTTTATGCTATCTATACTACATTCCAAAACTCACCAAGAACTAACTAAAAGTAAGAACTTTGGTAAAGTAAAACAGTAAAGCTTGCAAGTAAAACTTGGGATGGGTATAAATCAAAGTGTATAACCATGCATGCCTAATGCATCTTGCTTAGGTTAAAGCTTGCATGGATAACTTGTATAATTCTAGCTTGCCTTGATTGGTGCAGTGGTTAAAGTTTTCCTCCTCTTCTTTTGGGTAGAACTCCTCCTCCTCATATCTTGGGTCGGTACTATCGTCTATAAATAAATACGGGGTATGCAATCACCAAAAAATACTTAACTAATTCTATTTATCACACTAAGGCTCACACTTGATGATCTAGCATCATCACATAAATTAAAGAACTAGTTTTATTTAGTTTATCTGAGAAAAGTAATTTCTACTCATTGAAATTAATTAAGATTTAATATTCTCCAATTAAAATATGGGATCATGTGGACACATGTCATCACCACATATTATAATACATGGGAATGTGATTTAAAGGGTTGGTCATATTTTATAAAGTTTAAGATTATCATTTCATAGATTTAAAGTGACTAGAAATGCCCTTATAGTATTCTTTTGGTACTAGTCCAATGTCACTTCATGCAAACCTAGATATTTTTACATATTCAGATAGGTATTGTCAAATGTGATTTTTTAGAGTTGGAATCAACTCAAAAGCTATTATGGTTGATTTTTGAAAAATGTTTGAAGTTGCAAAAGTTTCTATCTTGTTATTTTTACTAAAGATTATCTCTAACTCCAAATGATTTAAATCCAACGGGCTTGGATAGATATTTTAATTATCTTTCTAGCAAAATTGAATCACGAAATTTGGGTATGTGAAACTCTCTGAATTGATTTTTGAATATGTTGACAGAATAGGGTTTTAGCTAAAAAGGAAAATCCATATTTGAATTTCCAGGCCTGAGCGGGAAAGCTAAACGGGCCGACCCAGCTGCACTACACAGCGCAGCAGGCTGCTGACAGATGGGGTCCACCAGTCAGCGACTGTTCTAACGCGAAATATTATCTTTCAACTAGAGCCCTACGATCTAATTCTAATCGAACAGTCGTGGTTCATCGTCAACAACGAACAGATCCAGCGAGGAATCAACCCTAACGCATCGGTGGGGGTCTCGTGGGGCTTACCTGGGCTCCACCTAGGGTCAGCAACGGGGGCGATTGACAAGGTAGACGACGACGAGGCGAGACGCGGTTACGGCAGGGCTTGGGGTGGTCGAAATCGACAGCGCCCTTCTCCTCCAGCAGCGGCAAGCTCCGGTGAAATTCCGGCGCGGTGGTGCTCACCTTGCTCTGGGGAGAGGTGTGGGAGTTTCTGTGAGGAGTGGGGAGTGGAGTGGTGTGGAGAATGGAGGCGGGGGTGGCCTCCTTTTATAGTGCGGCGAGGGGACCGAGCGGTGCGGCATGAGCTCGACGGTGGCGTCCCTACAGGCGGCTATTGTCATGGCGGAGGTAGGTGGACGGTGTGGTGCTTCCTGGCGGTTCTTACGGGCATAATGGCGAGGCGTGGGGCGGCGTGGTTCGGTCGGGAGCGTGCGGTGCTCCATATGGAGGCAGAGGTGTTTGCGGCAGCGTGCGGCAACTCCAGGTCATGCGGCGGCGAACGGGGGTGTCTGTTGGGGTGTTGTGATCATGGAGGGCATGCATGTGCATGGTGCAGGCAAGGCGTGGTCTGGGCGAGCTGGTCAGGTGTGGCGAACTGGCGCGCTCTGGACATGGCGCAGAGAGGTTTGGGCGCGGCGTGCTCGGGTGGTCTAGGGTTTGGCTTCGACCGTGGGGTGGACAGGGGTGGCATTGGACTGTGGCGCACCTCCTGGACATCCTGGATGGGCACGGGGTGGTCTACTATGAGTTGTCCGTGGTCGGCCGACGATGACCACAATCGGGCGGCGCTCCACTGTGCAAACGACAAAGGGGGGAGCTAGTCTGGGGCTGGGTTAGACTCAGGGGAGACAAGGGAGTAAAGTGGAGACCAATTGGTCGATTAATTACTGTTTAAACAGTAAAGTTAGGCAGAGGGTTAATCTGTGTAGTTAAGGTCTTTGTGGAAATGGCCGCATGCATTTTATTTTGGAGTTTTTGATTCAAAATTTTTGAGTGGTTTGATCTTAAGTTTGAGTAACTATGTTTTCTTGGAGAGGTCAAGGGGAATTGATTTGGTGGGTTTTTAAAAAAAGTGAGATCTTAACATATGAACTAGATTCAATTTTCAACTTTCCATTTAATTGGTTTGAAAGATGTTTTTGTAAGTTTGTAAAGTGGGCCTTTATACACTTTTACTTGGTCTAGCAAGGGGTGAAAAGAATTAGAATTGTTTCTGTTAGAAATATTCTTCTAGGAACACTCAAAGTGACCTAGTGGTTTACTTTTGTCAAAATGACCATTTGCTTTATTTATTCATATTTGATTTCTTTTTCTTTTGATTTAGTTTGTAAAGCCTAGATGATTTAGTATTCACCTTTAAACCATTTCACATCATTTAGAACAATCAAGCATGGCATAAGAACTCAAATCTACACTAATGCAAACACACATGCACTCATATTCATATTATTAATAAGAGTTTTTGTTAACCCTAAATTGGGTGATTAGAACTTGATAATCTTGATTAGAAGTTTTGGGGTGTTACAAACCTTCCCTCCTTAAACAAAATCCTGTCCCGAGATTTAAGAAAAACTAGGAACTAAAGAGATCTAGAAACTCAGTCCTAATGTAATCTTCTCGCTCCCAAGTAGCTTGTTCTTCGGTATGGTTGCTCCATTGGATCTTGAGAAACTTGATACTTCGGGTTCTAGTGGTTCTGAAGGCTTCTTTAAAAATACGAATGGGCACTTCACGATACGTCAGATCCTTGTTGATATCAATGGCTCGGTGATCGATGTTCTTGAACACTTCGGTCTTCTCCGGAACTTCTAGGCATTTGCGAAGTAACGAGATATGGAACACATTATGGATGGCTGACATTGATGTCTACGCACTTCTATTCTTGTAGATAGTTGTTGGTCCTCCAGGTGCAGAGGTTTGTAGAACAGCAGCAAGTTTTCCCTTAAGTGGATCACCCAAGGTTTATCGAACTCACAGAGGAAGTGGTCAAAGGTATTCCCTCTCAAGAAATCCTGCAATCAAGATACAAGAAGTCTCTTGTGTCCCCAACACACCCAATACACTTGTCAGGTGTATAGGTGCACTAGTTCGGCGAAGAGATAGTGAAATACAAGTGGTATGGGTAATTATAAGTGGTAACGGTGCCAGAAAATAGCTTGATGGCATGAAAGAGACTAAAGGCAAACTGAAATAAAGATGGAAGCAAGCAAACATGTAACAGATCTAGTTGCAAATGGTGTTTCAATGCTTAGAAACAAGGCATGGAGATCATACTTTCACTAGTGAACACTCCCATATAAATATCTTCTCTTCATGATACTACTCTGAACTACTCTCCGGTTGGACACTCTAATCCATGGTAGGGCTATAACAGCACACCTCAAAGTCCGCTTTCCCCATCTAGATAACCCCACACTGTCACCTCGAGCTCTAGATGGTTCCAACAAACACCACAATTTCATAGAAACATCCAACTCCAAATTTAACTCATAACAAGTAATTGTAATCTCTAGCCTAAGTACCATCATGGTGTGCACGCTGTCACTTTCACACACATGGGGAGAGCAGAGATCTATTAAAGCACTTGAGTAGCAAGGTAGATCTACTTGATTAGAAAGCTCATGATCATAATATGATCATGCATCACTACTAGGAAATTGGCCTTTAGTGGCGCACCTGGAATCATCATCCGTGGCGCACTAGCAGTGCGCCACGGGCCTTGCGCTACGGCTATCTCTCAGCCGTGGCGCACTGCCTAGTGCGCCACGGTTGTGTAGGGACAGGCGGAGCACACCTGCTAGTGCGCCACAGATGTTTGGGCAGGTGCGCTACCCCTGGGATCTTCTGTGGCGCACTACCAAGTGCGCCACTAAACTTCCATAGTGCGCTTTAGGTGTAGTGCGCCACAGAAGGTAGACCATGTGCGCCACAGATGTATTTTTTGTTTTTTTTTAATTTCCGAGCCAGATTATATGCAATAAAGATTATATACAATATTACAGCAGATATACACACACAGATACAAGATATACAATTATATATATAAATACTCAATATGAAAAACAAGATTGAAACAAATACATATAGATAAGTCTCATACATGAATACATAGTCTAAGTTAATTACATTGTTTCGATCATGTTACAAAGTAGTAGTTGGTGACATGCGAATACATGTGTCGATCGAACAAGTTAGAGCTCGGAAGCTCGCCTAGACATCTAAACTAGCTAGCTAGACACAAACGCGGGATAAATAACCAAAGAAGATAAGCATGATCACCGCCGCGACGAAGGTGTAGGTCTTCATCCGGTTCCTTGTCCTAACTCCCGCTAGATAGCGCGTGTATCTAGCTTCCGCCTCTGCCATAGTGTTGTACCCTTTGTAGCTATTGCCGCTGAAACGGTGCACCTGTCTCCGGCAGTCTTCCCAATCATCGTAGACTCCGGGAACCCGTCCCTTGTACACGACGTACCACGTCATCTATAAGTTGACAATAATAATTAACCGACTATTGAAAAAACATATATAATTAAAGTCGCATATGAAGATACACTTATAGAAAGTACTCCTAAATCAAAAAGACCAAACTCAAAAATCATACCTCATATATAACTAGGTTGTTCGACACAGAATATGCTACGATGGGCTGCCCGCCAAGTAGGATGCACAACACCTGGACCTATGCATAGCACAAGGCGGACAATCCCATCGCAGCACATTCACATATAGTGTGCCACGACATTTCAATCATCGGCATTATTCTCGAAAAAGACCAAAGTAACTCAAAAAGCATGCCTCATATATATACATAGGTCGTTCGACAGGAATATGCTACGACGGAACGGTACACCAAGTAGGATGCACAACACCTGGACTTGTGCATAGCACAAGGCGTACAATCCCATCGTAGCACATTCACATATATAGTGTGCCACGACATTTCAATCATCGGCATTATTCTCGAAAAAGACCAAAGTAACTCGAAAAGCATGCCTCATATATATACATAGGTCGTTCGACAGAATATGCTACGATGGAACCGTATGCCAAGTAGGATGCACACACTGGACTTGTGCATAGCACAAGGCGTACAATCCCATCGTAGCACATTCACATATATAGTGTGCCACGACATTTCAATCATCGGCATTATTCTCGAAAAAGACCAAAGTAGCTCGAAAAGAATGCCTCATATATAACTAGCTAGGTCGTTGGACACAGGAATATGCTATGACGGAACAGTTAGCCAAGTAGGATGCACAATTCCTGGACTTGTGCATATCACAAGGCTAACTATCCCGTCATAGCACATTCACATATATATTGTGCCACGACATTTCAATCATCGGCATATTCTCGAAAAAGACAAAATAACTCGAAAAGAATGCCTCATATATATACATAGGTCGTTGGACACAGAATATGCTACGATGGAACGGTGAGCCAAGTAGGATGCACAAGACCTGGACTTGTGCATATCACAAGGCTCACAGTCCCATCGTAGCACATTCACATATATAGTGTGCCACGACTTTCAATCATCGGCATTATTCTCGAAAAAAGAGTAAGGAAAAAAAGAAGGACCAAATTGAGCAAAGGACCAAAGAGTAAGCAAAAAAACCAAGCATTGATTGATATATAATAATAATAAGCAAAATAAGTTCACTTGTCGTCCACACACACACACAAAGGTCATCTATAGTTTGTAACTACAACTAGGCCAACATCAAGCCTTCTGACTCGGCTTAGGGAACGGAGGACGCCTGTCTCGTCATGAACTTCCTATAGTCACCCTGCATCTCTAGGCGATCTTCTATGTCACGGTTATTCGGGATATTTCCTCCGTAGAAAGATCCCCAAGTCATGACATCACGAAGATGATTACCCCAAATCTGCTTGGATGCGATACATCTCTTGTCTAATATCCGAATCATTGATCTTGGCCTTTGCTTATTGCTTGCTTGAGATGATCGCGGCGTAGAATTCTGCTGGTCAAGTAGGAACGCCTCATGTGATGGAGTCGTAGTAGGCTTCCTTCTTCTGTTTTCTGGCTGCTTCACGCAGGGAACTCCGTTACGTGGTTGAAGGCGTGCTGCCGAACTTGACCTTCTTACGCACGAAGCTGGTGCCTTCCGTCGAGGCAAAGCCGGTGAGCATCATCGAACTTCCTTGATCTTGTCATAGTTTTCTTCTTTTCTAGACTCCCGAGTCGAAATACGTGGCGTGGGAATGCTTGGCGATAAGGAGATGAGCGTGCAGTGTTCATCTCTGCAAAAATTCAAATGGAATGTGTTGGAAAAGAATGATGATGATCTAATAAAGCCAATCGACGGTGGCGAGTGAATAACGACTTACTCGGGAAAGTAAGGCACGAGAATGTATTCCTTTGTCTTGTTCGCCACGAGGATTCTTTTTAGGTACGAGGCCACGATACGTCGTTCAGCGGGGGAACCCAAGCAGCCGTCACGCATGTAGTAGGGGTCCACTATAGCGATGCCCGGTGTCTTCTCTCTAATGATCTGCGTGGCAGGTTGAGAAAACAGGCGGACCATGGTATAGTGCAGCGGGTATAGGTGGAACATATTGAAGATGTCCTCGAACCGGGAAGAACAGATCCATGAGGCGGTGTCGACGAAGCCCAAGCCTGGTGGCACCTTAACCACGAATACCGGGTGCGAGGGATCTTTCTCCGATAGAAGGCGTCTCTCTATCGTCAGCACGCTGTCATGCACACTCTGCAGTTCCGAACTGGCGAGCTTCCGCAAATTCTTAGGTAGCATGGGCTCACCCGCCACATGAATCCTCCACATAATACCCTCGGGTCTTGGTGGCCCGTCCCGAAACCTGATCGGATTCACAGTTGTTGACGCCACCGGCTGGCTCGAGCTGCTAGATTTTCTTTTCCTGCCCTTTTTTCTTTTGGAGAGCGGGCAGGCACCGCAATCTAAGCACTGGCCGCCCTATGTAGTGTGTCAGGGCTTAGAATAAAGGGCCGCTTGGTTGTATCAGCTGGCTCTGTAAAGGCGCAAGCTGGAGGCGTCTCCTGAGAACCAAACAGACGCTTGGTGATAGTGGCTTTCTCTGTGGGGCCACCAGCTAGGTCTTCTTTGTTGCCAAACTGAGTGCTGAAGAAGTGATCATTCCAGTCTTATGCGTCCTCGGCGGATCTGCGCCATGTGCATATCATCAACATGATCATCCGACCCACCGCGTGGAGGTGACGGCGAAGTGTAAGGCCTTGCCACCGCTTGTCGCTAACGACAGCGGTCTTGTTGTCGGGCGTGATGGCCCCCGCCGTCCCCAAACGGATCATGCTCTTTGGCCATAGCAATAATAAGCCGAAGCAACTTCTGAGGACAGACGGCTCTTCTTCATCCGCTCCTGGGGGTTGAATGGGAGGTTCCAGGTCGTCGCAGCCCCTTAGCACCCGACTAATTTTAACCCTGTGCACGCTATCTGGCATCGGCTTTGAGTGGAACGTGCGCTGCAAGGGTTGAACGATGGTACCCTTGGCAACATCCCTCAGCTCGTTGTTCACGTAGCATAAGAGAGTGCAAGGAACATCCGTCTGCGGAAAACATGTACGGCGTCGTCAGAGCGAGATGCCATAAGAGTAATAGATGGCATGAAAGGCGGTAATTAAAGCAATTTGTTTACCGTGATGGCGTCGAGATCGGCTAATGTCGACGCACCGCATATGGCGACGGGCGTGCAAGAGATGGAAGGGCTGCTTGATGGCGCGGTGCTGGCCGCCGGTGTATTCTCCCTACCGACGGGTGCTTGGAGCTCCGGTGCCGCCGCGACGATGGCAGGGGGGGCACCAACATGTACTCCGGCGCCGCGGTGATGGCAGGGGGAGTCACCAACACTTGCGGCGCCGCGGTGCTAGCTGGCGGAGTCACGAACACGTAGTTCGCCTGATTAAATCGGCGCTGCGTTGTTCGAGTGGCTGCTGACCATGCTTGGAATCGGGCACGGCCCTACTCGACCACCCGCACTCCAGTTCGCTATTGACTCCACCAAGGTAGGCAGGAAGGACGTGAGGGTGATTGCCACGTTGTCTTGGACGATCTGCGGGATCCACGCCACTTGTGCCATAAGTTCTTAAACCTCTCGGTTTTCCTCCTCGCTCCTTCCCGACGGCGCCACATGCGTCCTCGGCGGTGGACCAAAATGATCCACCCAATTCTTACCCCCGAGGCCGGCCAGACGGCCAGCCGACGACGGCTTCTTCATAACCGGCTCTATTTTCTTGGCCCGGTTCATCGCCCTGTTAAAAGGGTTATCCCACTGGGTGGCCGCCGTCGACCCCTGGGATGAGGAACCCTAGGATCCATGACTAGCAACAATTTCCTCCTCCTGCAGAAGAAGTAACAGTGAATCATTTAGATCATCGATTAGATTGCAATCGTGCTGATCCGCGGTAATTAGATTATACTTACCACAATTTCCTCGAATTCCTTCACCGCAGGATCCGCTGTGAGTTGTTTGGTTTTTGGGTCCACATGGTAACGGGCCCTGATGAAGTTTCGAACCTGCCCGGGTTCGAATTTAGCAAAGGGGTTTTCTATCCCCTTGGATCTATACTCTTCGTCCTCCTTATTCCATTTGGCCTCTGCGGTTCTGTATCCACCAGATCCGAGATGGTGATGACCTATATTCATCGCCTGCAGCGCCTTTCCCCGATTACTATTGGCCAGGGCTCTTTCGGATTCACACCTCTCCTTGAACTCCCGGAACTGATCTTCGGTGATCTGCGGGTCAATCTTCTGGATCTCCTCGATACTTTTGCCTTCTTTATAGATCTTCTTCTTTATCCGGGTTCTCCAGCTGGCCAGGGCGGTGCTCATCTTTGTGAGGGCGGATTTGTTTACTTCGTTCCCATGATAATTTGTGTTCTGATACTTAGCGGGGAACTTGTATCCTGCGTGCAGCTTCTCGAAGAGGAGTGTGCGCAAGTGGCCATTATCTTTATGCCGGAGATTCTCGGTGTTGATCGAGATGGTTGTCCGGGTGATCGCCGCCACTTTCCCACCGTACCCTTTGACGACAAGGGCGGGCTCCAAAGGAACCCCTGATGGGCTCACTTCGGTAATTTCCTCCCTGACCGTGCCGACCGTGTTCGGGCGCCGGTCCTTCGGCTTCTTCTTCTTAGGAGGGTTGCTACCACTCCCTGTGCCCTCGCCGCCATCAGTGGTTTCATCGTCCGCCGTTCCTTCGGCTTCTTCCTCTGCGTCTTCCATCTCATCATCCTCGCTCTCCTGGGGATGGTATTCTTCATCGTCTTCTAGACGCTGGGCCGCCTCCCAGAATGTCAATTGTTTATTCGGAGGTCTGAGTTCTCCTTCAGCGCTGATGCGCTTAGAACATCCAGCCTCGTCGTTGTCACACATCTTTGCACTAATAAAAACAAATAATTGGTTAAATGCACGGAAAAATCCGGCATGACCTTTGCTAATTTTCTTAAACTAGAGTGCCCGATTTACGCGAAGCGAGTTAATCAACATTCCGGCAAAATCGGGACTCATTTCATACAAGAACCTGCATACGACATAATAAAGTGCCTCATACAAGCACAATCACAATTTCAAGTGCTACAATTATATCACCACAGATTATATCACTGTCATTGATGATAGCAAGCAAATACATGCAGATTATAGCACTTTGTCATTATATGATGACAAGCAAATACAAGTTTATATGACAACAAGTAACTTATATGACAACAAATAACTTATATGACATCAAATATGACAGCAAATATGGTCGATTATATGACAAGTTTTCACCATGTATTTTCAAACCAGGAGCATTTTAAACCAGGAGCATTTTAGATCAGCACTAGCAAATATGGTCAGATTATCAGGAGAAGGAGTAGCTGGTCATATACAAGTATCAGGAGAAGGAGGCATCATCAACAAGTATCAGAGCTCATTGAGCTTGCCAAAGCCTTAACAAAACCACAAGCCCGATCTACCAAATTAACATGATCACCACAAGATGGTGACATAAGGAGGGTGGTGCGGGGAGGATAGCAAGGGCATGTTCCAGGCACAGGAGACCAGGAGGTGCAGGCCAAGATCAAGCCAGCAAGAACCAGTCCACAAAATCAAGCCGAAGAACCAGTCCACAAGCTCAATCCACAAGCAACACCATCACAACAGCAGCAAACAACCTGTGTGGTGAGTTATACAAAACCATCACATGCTAATTCTCAGATGAGCATGTGTTGTTTTATACATGATCCTCTCAGATTCACCCGACTGGGGTGTATCCATCATAGAAGGATTTGAATTCAAGACAACCAGTTAACCTTTGCAAACAATACCAAGATCTCATCCTATGCATCATTGATCTTGGAGAATAAAACATGCTTATACATTCACTTATTCATCAGCATTAACTTGATGTTTCTGGCCACATCCAAAGGATGGCAGCACCTCAGAAATTAGTTCATATTAAAGCTCTATAATACACATCATGGTTTAGCAAATCATTTTCTTAAAGGCTATGAGAATCATTGTTCTAAACTGAGTACTAAACCACACTTGAGAGGGACACCTTAGATAAAAACATTAGTTTTTATCTAGTATTGCCTCAGACCAGCATCACATGCATAATGAAATTATTGAGTATCATAGGCCAATATAGCTAGCAGGAGTTTTCAACTCATTTTATTCAACATAGGTAGAATAAAGCCAATACTAGAATAAACCCTGTGTACTATTCCAAGGAAGGTGTCACAAGGATTTGTCCTAACCAAGCAGATCCTACCCAGTGATTACATAATCCAGGTCAGTTAAAAAGAATATTCAATCATCTTCCTAATATATTAATTAGGAATAATTCTCTTACATAGAACAACTATCACCAGAGACATCAATGGTAATTCCCAGATAGCCAAATACATGTTCCAGTACTGAAATTAGTTAAACATCACCACTACTCAGATACTAGGCTAGATTAGAGTCACAACATCCCCATTTGTGCAATGAAAGTAACCAGGTTTAGATAAAATTTATCTTATAGTACTATTAGCAATTCCCAAGCCCGTCAGTAGGCAATGGATCAGCAAAGAATAACCACCAGAAATATTTCTAAATACCTCATTATCCTCAATTATCAACACAGAGGAGTGAAACCTTAATGGAATAGGTAAACCCTAATTAGGAATTTCTCTCTAGGAGCAGACAGTGGCTATCAAGAGAAGTAAAGGGAGAATCTGAAGGGAAGATCCGATTGCATTAGATCTCACTAGAGCCAGACACTATACCCATTTCATTATGCAGCAGAGATCAATTAAATGAATCTAATCATCTTCCTAGCCACCAATCTAGAAATCATTTCATCTCTACAATCATTCTACCTAGCTTATGATCAGCTAAGGATAACCACCTTAGTATGTCTTTGACTCAAGATAAAACCTCAGCCTTTGCACCATTTGCTAGCCAAGTAAGTGAGCAAGATATGTTTTTGATCAATTTATGAGAGTAGGGTTGCTGTAGTAATACACATTTGATAGACAACAATTAAATGCATCCAGAATCTATTTGTAAGTCACACAAGTACATCACAGCCAATAGAAAATCCTTAATAAAACATATACACCATGCTGGACCATAGCCCATGTATTTGGGTGATCAAGTTATTTGCAAGAGATGAACCAGAGATGAACCAGTTCATACTCCTAGTCTCTGGTAATGGTAACAGAGATGAACCAGAACCATGAACCATGAACCCTAACTGCTGGAGACAGGGGGAGAGAGAGAGGAGGGAGAGAGAGAGAGAGAGGGAGAGAGAGAGGAGGAGGGAGGAGGCGACTCGGCGTGTCCGAGGCCACCACTCTGAGAGGAGAGAGAGGGACGGAGGGAGAGACAGGAGGGCGACTCCAGCGTGTCCGAGGCCACCATCTGAGGAGAGAGAGGGCGGAGGGAGAGAGAGGAGAGCAGGGGAGGCGGCGCTCACCTCGGCGGGACGACGGCGGGGCGGACGACGGTGGCCTCCACCTCCTCGAGGGCGCGAGATCCTCCTCCTCCTGGCGCGAGATCCTCCTCCTCCTCCTGGCGCGAGATCCTCCTCCTCCTCGAGCGCAGCGTGGCGGTGGATCGACAAGACCTGGGCGGCGGTGGCGGATCGAGAGTGCAGTGTGGTGGTGGCGGTGTCTGTGAGATGCGGGGATGAGAGAGGTGGGTCGACGTGGCACGCGCGGTTGACTAGTCCAACCCACATAGGCGTAGCGCACCCTGGCCAAGTGCGCTACGGATAACCGTAGCGCACTTGGCCAGGGTGCGCTACGCCTATGTGGGTTGGACTACCAGATAAGAGGGCGGCCACCCCACTAGTTAACACGAGTAATCTCTTATCCCACCGGGTTCTGCTTAGCTCTACTCTAAACTATGAGCACCCAGGTTCGAATCCTGGTGCTCCACTTTTTATTTTTATTTTAAAAATACTTTTAAATGTTCCAAAAAATGCCCATAAGTGGTGATATATGCCATACAAGTTTTGTTTTGTTTTTAAAATACTTTTAAATATTCCAAAAATGCCCAAAAGTGGTGATATATGTCATAAAAGTGGTGATTCAAAGTATAACTAAATTTCATAATAATTTGTCCATTAATATTACAATCTTTTTCGACCACGCGTTTTACAATATTTTTTGAGCTAGCGTTTTACAATCTTTTTTCCCTTCTTTGTCGCGGTTAAATAATTTAGCCCCGGCACTTTAATGTTTCTTCTTCGAGCAGGATACCTTTTTTGGGTAGGGTTGTCCTTTTCTTCTTGTGATGTATATTGCTGCATCGTAGTCGCCGTCATCTTCAATCTTTGGATCGCGTCTGGTGAAGTCTTGCGTTGGCGACTCCATCCATTCCGATGATGTTTCTTTTCCTCTCCTCACGACAACACGGCTAGGCTTTGTCGGTCGGTAATAAAAACATTGGTCCACTTTGGTAGCTAGTACCCACGGTTCATTTTCGCGTACGTTTGCACCGTGGCCTTGGATTTGGCTGCTTGGGTATAACCATGGTTGTGAAATACCGGTCTTCTCTTTCGACGCTCTTTGCCCATCGACACGGAACATTGGCACCTTTTCTCCCGATGGTCGAGCTCCCAGATCTCCTCGATTCTTCCGTAGAATCTTTCCTTCACGTTGTCATCGGTGTAGAATTCCGACGTTACGCCTGAGTTCTGATAATCACACTTGTTGTCCTTTTCCTCCGTGTAGAATGTGTAGCCGTTGATATCATCGCCTGAAAGGTCACCAGGTTTTGCATCGGTCCTGCGACAAGGTGAATATGATCTTTTCCGTGTCGGAAGAATGCGCGCGGGGATTATCAAGGGCCTGCCTAAACCAACGCGTGAAATCTGAGTTGTGCTCTTTGATTATTTCTCCCTGCGTCCTCTGTATGCCCCGGTCATTGTACTTCTTCTCAATTAACCTTTTGTGCTTCTGTACCCAAGGATCGACCAGTTCTAAATGCTGTAGCGCAACGAGGTTTGCTCGATCAAAGTCAGCGCATCGAAAATCGAAGTCTGCATGCGATGTCGCGACCCTCTCGGTGACCAGATCCGTCGAGCTTGCCAAGGTGTACATTGGCGGGAAGACCGGCTGTGGTTCTCGATGTCTAGATAATTCATGCGAAGAGATGCACTCTTGCCGAAAGCCCTTGGCTATGCTTCCATCTGGACGGGACCTGCTATAACGTATCCTTTGATGTGTCCGTTCATCCTTTCGAACGCCATCATGCTACGGAGGAACATCGGCCCGAGTTGTACGATGTCCTCCACGACATGGACCAGCAGATGCACCATAATGTCGAAGAATGCGGGTGGGAAGTAGACCTCAAGCTCACATAGTATCACCACGATCTCCTCCTGTAGCCTTCCGAGCTGATTCAAGCCAATCGACTTCCTAGAGATGACGTCGAAAAACATGCATAGGCCCAATAACGTTTCACGGACGTGCTCGTCCATTATCCCTCTAAGTGCGACCGGAAGTAAATGCGTCATTAGCACGGCACAATCGTGAGACTTCATGCCCGAACCTCTTCGCCTCGTCTAGGTATCTGCTTATCTTGCCCGCGTAGCCGTAAGGAAATTTGACTACTAGAAGGCACTTGAAAAACTGTTTGATCTCATCCTGGCTTAGAGTGAAGCAAGAAGGAGGGCAGTAATATTCGTTCTTCTTGAACTTTTTACCCTTAAGCGACCTTGTGTGTCTCCGACTCATGATCATCGTCATCTTCACGATCATCGAGTAGTCGTCCTCCGTGAAGCTCCTTCCGGATACCCAAGCATATCAGGTCGTGCCTTGCTTTGGACCATCTTTTCCTATCGACATGTTGATTATGGTGGCGACCAGACTCTACACGCGTTTTCATGATATGCATGATGTCGAGGCTATGAGGCGTGCGGCGAAACTTCCAATATGGCAACTCCCAGAAAACAGACCTTGTTTTCCATACCTTCATCAGCGGCTTGTTTTGTTGCTGACTCTTTCGCTTCTTTCCAGGCTTAGGACAATCTTTCCAGTTTTTCAGCAACTCTTCCACTTCTTTGCTGCTCCTACGCCTGATTCCTCGGGTCTCCGATTTGCCATCGAACAGGTCTCCACGTTTTCTCCATGGATCATTCTTGCCGAGCCACCTCCGGTGCGCCATGAACACGGTTTTGATGACCTCGGATCTTTCTCTAGTTGGAGATAGCTTGTGTTATCCATGCACCTAACATGCGCAGAATCCTTGGATAACCTGCCCGAGATATACCCGCAACCTGGATAGTCTTGCACCGTAGTGACCAGCGGCTCTCATAGTGAAATAATCTTGTGCGACGCCATCGTAAGTATTGGCTCGATTCCCATAACGTGGCTAGCTCCTCTTTCAACAGCCGAGATCTGATTGATGTCGGTACCAGGTTGTTTCGGCCCTTGAATTAGCATACTCATTTGTATGTACTTCTTCTTCATGCACAACCATGGAGGGAGGTTGTACATCCATACAAACATGGGCCAAGTGCTGTGCGTGCTGCTCTGGCTACCGAACGGATTGAGTTCATCGGTGCTTGCACCAAGCCTGATGTTCCTCGAATCTCCACGGAATGCAGGAATTGAGGTCCAATGCTTTCCAGCAGCTCCATCGGAAGGTGCGTCGGCAGCTCATCCTTTTCGGGTCATCATCATCTCTGGCTTCTTCCTTTCCGCATGCCATCGCATGAGCTTCGCTTCCTTAGGGTCCGCGAAATAGCGCCTTGAGCGAGGAGTGATAGGAAAGTACCATACCACTTTTCGAGGTGCTTTCTTCCCTTTCTTGTATCGACTCACGCCGCACACCGGACATGTGGTTTTCTCCGTGTCCTCGCCCCGATAAATGATGCAATCGTTGATGCATACGTGATATCTAACGTGCGGTAGATCGAGAGGACAGACGATTTTCTTGGCATCCTCGATACTAGTTGGACATGTGTTCCCCTCCGGGAGACGATCGTGCCAGAATGCCATCATATCGTCGAAGCTTGCGTCGCTAAATTTGTGCTTTGCCTTCATCTCCATAGCCTTGAGCGTTACATTCAACCGGGTATCATCGGGCATGCATCCTTCATACAATGGAGTAACCGCGTCTTTCTCAAGTTGTGCAAGCTTGGCTT
This sequence comes from Avena insularis, assembly GCA_023614405.1. Lineage (NCBI taxonomy): Eukaryota > Viridiplantae > Streptophyta > Magnoliopsida > Poales > Poaceae > Avena > Avena insularis. The sequence goes on from CM042692.1 coordinate 274,672,939, forward strand.
TCTCTCTAGCGGCAGCCCTGGCGTTACTCGTCTGCTTGAGAAGCAGCTCTTGCACATAAGGGTCCCGCACCCAGCCTGACGTTGTTCCATCATCGTCTGCTCCTCCGGCATCTAGATCATCATCATCCCGGTCTGCTTCCGCACCTTCACCATCTCCAGGAGACTCTTCATCATCTCGCCCGTTCTCGCCGTGATGATGATCATCGTCATGTTGGCCACCTTCTTCACCGTCTCCATCATCTACGTCATCGCTTATCCAACGAGTGTATCCATCCATGAAACCATGGCGGAGCAGGTGCGCCTGCAGATTCTCGGAATCTGGGTCGATCACCCAGTTGAGTTTGCATCTTCTGCACGGACATCTTATATCTGTCTTGTTATTTCGTATCATGTCGGCCGTCGCACATTTCAAAAATCTAGCCACAATGCCTTTGCTCATTATGCGGACCATTTTTGCCTGCACGATGTACACGGTACAATTTTGAAGTCTATTAGAACCACATAATGAATGCATGCATGCAATGGTCGATAGAAAATTTCGGCATAACCTATCCTAAAATTAGGACCTTTGCGAAATGCCAAAGTCTTGCCAAAATGGAAATGAATCAACATTTTGGCAAAACAAATGGCAACTTGTTCACATACAAACACAAGAGAGAGAGAGAGACCGATCCATACACACATGAACATATCATTATCCTCTCCATACACACATGCATGAGCATCATCGATACTCTCCATATACACACACATATGACCATCGATCCTTTCCACATACACACATCATGAGCATCGATCATCTACATACATATGAGCACAGCATCATCCATATACACATGAACACATCCTTACATGGACAACTTACCGATCGCGAGAAAGATGGAAAGGAGAGGTGCGCGCGTCGACCGGAGAAGGATAGATGAGAGACCGGAGACCTCCTCTATTACTTATGTAACATCCAAAGCAAGTTTTACATGCTAAAAATGGTGAATGTGTGGAGAAATTGAGGTGGGAAGGAGAAGATCCCGACTAGATCTAAGGAGGAAGAAGAAGGGGAAAGTGAAGTGTGGGGTGGTGGATGTGGTCACACATGTGCACATAAAGTGCTGTCCTAAAGAAATCGACACATCCGTGGCGCCTGCAGCCTAGTGCGCCACAGGGAGTACAAACATCTGTGGCGCACTATGCCATGTGCGCCACGGATGCTCCTACTCCCTGTGGCGCACTAGGCCGAGTGCGCCACAGAAGTTTGTGGCCGTTTTAGAGCAGAGGGGGCATGCGCTTAGGCGTAGCGCACCAGCCCCATGTGCGCCACAGATGACCCTAACAACCGTGGCGCACATGACTATAGTGCACTACAGATGTTTGGCGTGCGGCCAACAGGGCCCTGGCCCACACACATCTGTGGCGCACTATAGTCATGTGCGCCACGGTTGTTCTAGTTATTAGTAGGGCACTGCCCACAGGTGAGCCACACCTGTTTTAGCCGTGGGGCACTTCAACCATGTGAGCCACGGATGTGCTGATTACCTATAGCCGTTTTCCTAGTAGTGCATAGAGAGAGAGAGATGAACACATAGCTACCGGTAGAACCCTTAGCCTCGAGGAAGAACTACTCCCTCATCATCATGGGAATCAGCAACGGCGATGGAGATGGTGGTGGAGTCGATGGAGATGGCGGTGAAGATGGTGAAGAGACGGCGGCGGCGCGGAGGACTCCTTCCCCGCTACCGGTATCACAGGGGAGCACCGCCCCTTAGCACCCTTCCTTCATGGATTCTTGGGAGCCCTTCCCCATGGAGATGGGATCCATGGGGGGCAAAACGTGGCTTTAGTGGCTGCAAATTTGTGGGTGGAGGTGTCTCCCACGAATTAGGTTTCCTCCCTTTATATAGCTTCTCGGATTCCCGTCACCCCGTCTTGGGATGCAGTAAATCGGGCCTATCGGGCCCATCCGGACTCGGAATCAGCTAAATTTTATATACAGAACGTTTTTCACGAAATTTCCAACAACTTTGTAGTTAAAGAGTTTTCCGTTTGACGTCGTCTTCGACCTGAAACGTGACCATCTTCAAAAGGAGTTCTGAGACAGATTTCTGGAAAATCCCAATTTGACTCCAACAAGGTTTCCACTTGTATTCTTGGTAATTCCTACACATTAAAGTGTAAAACAAGAACATTGTGCACTTTTGCAACTATTAGTAGGTTAGTCCAAATAAATCATAAACTTTATATAAAAAGGATTATCAAAAGCATATTATTAGCATAAAACCATCAAAAATTATAGATACGTTATGGACGTATCAGACATCTCCTCTAGCAGTTCCAATTGATAAGATACTTCTCCTCGGCGATTCAGAATCTTGAAGGGTCCAATATATATGTGGGCTAACTTTCCTTTCAGCTGAAAACACTACATTCCTTTCAATGGCGATACTTTGAGATACACAAAATCTCCGACATTGAAGGTCAAGTCTCTACGTCTCTTGTCAGCATAACGCTGCTGTCTGGATTGGGCGTTCTTGAGGTGCTCACGGCCTTTTTGAACCTTCTCTCCGGCTTCTCGTAGGATGTCAGGTCCGAAAATGTGACTCTCTCCTACTTGCAACCAATTCAAGGGGGTACAACACTTCCTTCCATACAGAAATTCAAATGGGGCCATTTGCAAACTGGCTTGATAACTGTTGTTGTATGAGAATTCTGCAAAAGGCAGAAAATTCTCCCATTTTGATCCATACTCCAGAACACAAGATCTCAACATATCTTCTAAGATTTGGTTGACTCTTTCAGTTTGTCCATCGGTTTGCGGGTGATAAGTTGTGCTGAAATTCAACTTGGTTCCTAATCCTTCTTGGACTTTCTGCCAAAATCTTGACGTAATTTGGGTTCCTCGATCCGACACTATGGTCTTAGGGGTTCCATGCAAACTGACAATTCTAGCAATGTACAACTCCGCTAGCTTCGAACTCTGGTAGGTTGTCTTGACAAGTATAAAATGGGCTACCTTGGACAGTCTATCATCTATGACCCAAATAGAGTCATTTCCCCTACTAGAAGTAGGCAAATCGGTGATAAAGTCCATTCCGACGGAATCCCATTTCCATTCCAGAATCTGCAAGGGTTGCAACAGTCCTGTGAGTCTCTAATGTTCCACTTTGACTCTCTGACAGATAGCACACTTGGCTATGTAGCTTCCGATTTATCTCTTCATCTTGTGCCACCAAAATTGCTCCTTCAAATCTTGATACATCTTTGTTCCTCCAGGGTGAATAGAATAAAGAGTGTCATGAGCTTCCTACATGATAACTTGCTTCAACTCCGAATCTGCTGTCACACATATACAGCCTTTGTACCACAAAACTCCTTCTTCATCTTTGTTGAATCCAGGTACCTTTCCTGTACCAATACGACGTTTGATTCCGTCAATACTTGCATTTACCTTCTGGGCCTCCTTGATCTGGCTAATCAAAATGGGTTGAAGTTCAATGCTAGCTAAAACTCCTTTGCTAACTAGCTCTATTCTAAACTGATCCAACTCTTCATGCAAACTTGGCTGGGCTTCTTTGATCACGGTGTTTAATCTACACGGCAATATGCTAAGAGCATCCGCTACCACATTGGCTTTGCCGGGGTGATAGTGAATGTCAAGGTCATAATCCTTGATTAACTCTATCCATCTCCTTTGCCTCATATTCAGCTCCTTCTGAGTGAAAATATACTTCAAGCTCTTGTGATCCGAATAAATCTCACAGCGGTTACCCATAAGGTAATGACGCCATGTCTTCAAGGCTAAAACTACAGCTGCTAATTCAAGATCATGGGTAGGGTAGTTTTGCTCATGCTGCTTCAGTTGTCGGGACACATATGCTATGACTTTGCCTTCTTGCATCAACACACATCCAAGACCAATCTTGGATGCATCACAATACACATCAAAAGGCTTCTTGATATCTAGCATAATCAATATTGGGGCTGAAATCAATCTCTTCTTGAGCTCTTGAAAACTTGCTTCACATTTGTCGGTCCATTCAAACTTTCTATCTTTCTTCAACAATTGGGTCATCGATCTTGCGATGCTCGAAATCCTTCAACAAACTTGTGGTAATATCCCGCTAATCCGAGAAATGCACGGACTTTGGTTTGAGTGGTTGGGGCTTCCCATTCTTCAACATCTTTGATCTTGGCGGGATCAACAGCGACTCCTCCTGCCGACACAATATGTCCGACGAATCCTACTTCTTTCAGCCAAAACTCACATTTGCTAAACTTGGCATACAACTAATGCTCTCTGAGGGTTTCAAGGATGGTTCTCAAATGTTGCTCATGGTCTTCTTCTGACTTGGAATAGATTAGAATATCATCGATAAAAACAACGACAAACTTATCCAGAAAGTTCATAAAAATCTTATTCATGAGATTCATGAAATAAGTGGGGGCATTGGTTAATCCAAAAGACATGACCGTATACTCATACAATCCATATCTGGTGGTAAAGGCGGTCTTTGGAATATCCATTGCATGAATCTTGAGTTGATGATAACCAGTCCTAAGATCAATCTTAGAAAACACTCTGGCACATGTCAACTGATCAAACAGATCCTCAATCTTGGGCAGTGGGTACTTGTTCTTGATGGTGACATCATTCAGCTTCCGGTAATCCATGCACAAATGGTTACCTCCATCCTTCTTATCAACAAACAGAACAGGCGATCTCCATGGCGATGCGCTTGGTTGAATCAAACCTTTCTCCAGCATAGCATCAATTTGCTTCTTCAGTTCCACTAATTCAGAGGGGTTCATACTATAAGGTCTCTGAGCTATGGGTCCAGTTCCGAGAATTAGTTCAATAATGAACTCGATATCCCAATCTGGGGGCATACCGGGCAATTCATCTAGGAATACGTCGAGGTATTCATAGACTATGACTTGGTCTAGGGTTGGTTGGGCTAGACTCTTGCTGCATTTGAACTGATGGGGCAAGGTCTCAGATACATGCTCTACTGATACTCCAGAGCTACTGGTCATGGTTATGGATTTCTTGGCACACTCGATCAATCCTTTATGTTTCGACATCTAATCCATTCCTAGTACTACTTCCAAACCTTTGGTTCCAAGTACTATTAGATTGGCATAAAGATCTATTCCATCGATTCTGATAGGTACAGCCTTGCAAATTTTTCTAGCTTTGGTGGTTGAACCAGGTATTTGAACTATCATAACATGCTTCAATTTTGTTGGTTGAATCTTACTAGTGCATGCAAATTCTTATATAACAAAAGAATGCGATGCTCCAGAATCAAACAACACTCTTGCAAGTACTGAGTTAACAGAAAACATACCCAGCATGACATCGGGCGCTTCCTAAGCTTCCTCAGCATTCATGTGGAAAAGACGGCCGTTGCGGTTGACCAAATTCCCTCGACTTTGGCTCCATGACGGTGGATACGCGCGGCAACATGCTCCCGAAAACGCCACAAGCCACGGTAACGGCGGCCACCATGTACCTCCTCAACAACCAGCCGCCAGCTGGAGACCCTCGAGCCGCCATGCACCGATCTATGATCGCAGGCTTGGGGTTAATCGAGGTCGCTCTCGACAAAGAGCCAGCATCAGAACCGAAGAAAGGCAAGGCTCTGGCAAAATGATACTCCTCGCCCTCATCTAGCATCGACAGTCACGATCTGTCTCGACGTCGCCGCTCACGGCGACACGACCATGACTATGACGTGCGCGATGACCTCACACAGCGCAAGGTTAACAAATCAAGAGCGCGACGTGCCTAGTCGACTGACTCAGAGGACAAAGACGTGTAGCTCTGTGGCGCTAGATGCTTCAGCAGGGCCATCAGACAAAAGCGAATGCCCAAGGGGTTTAAGCTGCCGTCAGAGAACCCAAAGTTTGACGGTCTACAGGACCCAAAAATCTGGTTAAAGACCATATCTCCTCCGTCAGGCTCCACGGCGGGAGTCGAAGCACGGCCATGCAATGCCTGCAGCTGCAGCTGCAGGGCGCCCCCGGGCATGGCTCAACAACCTCCCACGCGGATCCATTCAAAGCTGGGAAGACCTGGTCTACAGCTTTATGCACAACTTCAAGGGCACCTACAAATGGCCCGCATCAATCAAAGAGCTAAGATGCTGCCAGCAAAGGTCGGACGAGTCGCTACGCTCATACATCCAGAGGTGGTCCATCATCAAGAACTCCGCAGAGAACATCTCGGAGGATCGCGCGATTGACGCATTCAATGGTGGCGTACGCTGCATAGAGCTCAGGGAAGAGTTGGGCCGCTCGAAGCCCAAAACCATCGACCACCTGATGGAAATCATGAATCGCTGGGCAGATGGAGAAGATTCGGTGAAAAATCGCGTTCACTCCAACGACGAGGCAGAACTAGAGCGCAGACGTGATCGCCGAAGCAAACGCCGCATGCGCATCTACGATGATCGTGACGACGTCAACATGGTCACAGCCGGCTACACCAACAGACGCGACGACAACCGCAACAGCAGGTACCACAGCGGTGGATACCGCGACTCCGGAAAAACCACGCAAGTATGGCAGCGCCGCAATTGTGATTAGGCACCCGCAGCATCCATTGAAGACAAGCTGTCCAGGCCATGCACTGTGCACTTCTACATCGACAAGCACGACAGAAAAAAGAAGTCCAGCCACCTCCTCAAGGACTGCCGCGAGTTCCTCAAACTACATGAGGGACTGGGATGAATCATAGCGTGCGAAGTAAAAGGGCTACGGGCCGATGAGCGCCGTGGCACATGGAGCTCCACCACCACCACCTTGACTTCCCCAAATGCAGCTGCGCTGGACCAGCACCAGGGAGGCGAACCATACCCACGGGCCATGGGTACCATGATGATCCAAAAGGGACGCCTCTCGAATCGGGTGCAGAAGGCCATCATTCGCCAAGTCAACTTGGCCACAAACTCGCCACCATCTACCACTGAGTACCTTAGCGGAAGCGAGTCCTGCATCACCTTTGACAAGCGCGACCACCCGCGCCAAGTACCTCCTCCAGGCCATTGTCCCCTCATCCTCAAGGCACAAATTGGAGGCTTCGACATGAGTCGCGTCTTTATGGACGGTGGAAGCGGCATCAACCTTATGTTCGTGAGTACCTTGCAAGCAATGAGGATCCCTCTAACCTACCTAGAAGCCTCAGACACAACATTCCACGGCATCGTCCTAGGAAAGGGTGTATATCCCCTTGGCAAAATCAACCTCGACGTCATCTTCGGCACACCGAAAAACTTTCGGCGTGAGCGCATCGACTTCGAAGTCATCGACTGGCCCTCACAGTACCACTGCATCCTCGGACGTGTCGCGTTCGCTAGGTTCATGGCGGTGTCGCACTACGCCTACCTGCAGATGAAAATGCTAGGACCTAACAGTGTCATCACAATCAACGGGAGCTTCTAGAGGTCCGACAGTTGCGAGGGGAATTCAATAGAATCTCCCAGTCCTTCGGCATGCAGGAGGAACTCACAAGATTGAAGGAATCGACAGACAACAGTCTGCCTCCCCTAAGCCGGCCAAGCTCACCCGACTTATCCTTTGACTCATCAGTGCACACGAAGAAAGTTCAGGTCCACCCATCGGATCCCGCCAAGACGGCTCTCATCGCCAACAACTTGAGTCCCGCATAGGAACTCGCGCTCGTCGAATTCCTCCATGAGCACTGGGAAATCTTCGCCTAGTGTTGTCAACACCCGGATTTTTAATCCCAGATGCCTGTTATGCCATACCTCGCAATCCCAGCATTACCATTTTTGTGAGACATAACAGATTGGATATCACAGTACATCATCCATTACAAACCATACATAAGGTTTTACACAAATAAGGATCTCATGATCCAGTCTTTAATACAACAAACAGCGGAAATAAACGATAGCGTAGCGGTGGGGTCCATCTTCAGGGCACAGTAATGCTGACGAAGGCAGATAGTCCTAGTTATCATAGCCGTCCTGCTGACCATCATCTTGATAATCTCCTTCATAGTCTGGCCATGATAATAGCCAGGGACAAAAGCCATGAGTACTCTTTAAGTACTCGCAAACTACTACTAACAAGGGTTATAATTCTAAGTTAAAGTGCTGAATTTAAAGAATAACTATCAAGTTAAGTTTGAAACCTCAGATGAGTTCTAAAGCAAGAAAAGATAAAGTAAAGTTCTAGAATCACTTAAGTTGGGAAGCTGTTATCATTAACACAACCCTGTTGTGGTCAAGTCAAAGTTCATCATTCATTTCAAGTTATTTAGAAAACATCTGACAACAAAACAGTATGGCTATTCCAACTGTCCCTAACCGCGGACGCGGCTATTTGAATAGTTTGACACTCTGCAGAGGTGGTACACTTTCACCACAAGATTCGATACATCTATCAGGGATAACCCAGAATCATCATACTTAGTATGCAGATAATCAAACATAACCTTCCCTTTACACACCCTAGTATAAGCACCTCTCCTATGAGCATGGCCTCCCAACCATGACCATCCGTCATCTTGGGCACTGCATAGGTGGACATCATTGAGAGGTAGCCTCAGCTCAAACCTCTCCCGTGAGGGAACTAATACTAATGCATATAAATTTCCAGCTAAGCCTTACCCAATTCAGGTAATGTGGTTGTACGGTAAATTTGGAATGGTATCGCATCCGAATCCAACCATCAGTTTTATAAAAGGGTTAAGGCTCATGCCTCATCATTTTCATCGTCATAAACCAATTGTGTTTTGCAACACATGTCAAAACATCTCAATAGAATGACTCATCATTCCAAGGTTTTCATAACTCATTTTCACCAAGTGTTCCCATCTAAAGTGACCCAAGTTTTTGAGCTATTCTAAAATACTAAGTTAAGAGTGTTCACTAAGGGGGAAAGATGGGATCAATCTCATGCCATAGAAGGACATCTAAAAGTTTCTAAATAGGTCAAGTTTTATACTCTTTATGCTACCTTCAAAATTAATTAAAGAACTTTGTGTAAACTAAGGGAGGTAAAACTTGTCAATAAGACTTGGGGTACTAATAGTTAAAGGGGTGTGATCAAAGCATGCTTAAGGCATCTTTACTAAACCATGTAGTTTTATTCTAGCTTGCTAACAATGGCTTACTAAAGCATGTTTTGCAAGGGTTAGCTTGCCACTAATAGCTTGCCTTGGTTGGTGCAGTGGTTGAAGTTTTCTTCTTCTTCTTCTTGGTAGAACTCCTCCTCCTTGAAGGCTTGGTCGGTACTATCGTCTAGAAATACATAGGGAGTGAACAATCACCAAACAATACTTACTAGGTTAAGTAGTATTCTAAACCACACAATTGATGATCTATTATCATCCCAAACATCACAAGTTTAATTCAATAGTTTCAACCTTTTTATTTTGGAAAAGTAATTTCTACTCATTAAAAAAATAACTAAAATTTAATATTCACCACCAAAACATGGGATCATGTGGACACATGTCCTCACCACATATTCTAACATGTGGGAATGAGATTTAAAGGTTGGATCAATATTACTTTGGTTTAAGTTCATTATTTAATGATTTAAAGTGACTAGAAATGCCTATATAGCATTATTTTGGTACTAGTCCAAAGTCACTGCCTGTAAACCTTAATATTATTACATATTTGGATAGATATGATGAAATGTGATTTTTGAGAGTTGGAATCAACTCAAAAGCTAACTTGGTTGATTTTATAAAAATGTTTCAAGTTGCAAAAGCTTCTGTCTTCTTATTTTTATTAGGAGAAATCTATAACTCTAAATGAATTAAATCCAACGGGCTTGGATAGAGCATTTCAATACCTTTCAGAAAAAATTAGTTTCATGTAATTTGGATTTGTCAAACTCACAGAATTGAATTTTGAAACACTGGACAGAAACTATATTCTAACTAAAAAGAAAAATCCAGATTTGAATCTACGGGCTCGCGCGGGAAAAGAAATGGGCCGGCCCAGTGGTGCTACGCGGCGCGGGGCTCAGCTGACAGGGGGTCCCACTTGTCAGCGGCACTTAAAACGTGAAACGGTACGCACGCTGTGGGCCGTGCGATTAGAGGCTAGATCTACGGCTGAGGGTCGTCGTCGACGACGAACAGGTCGCCGGCGAGCTCGAACCCTAGCGGCTCGGTGTGGGTCTACTGGGGGTGTACCAGGGCTCCAGCGGGGTAGGCGAGGCGGTCAAACAAAGTGGAAGACGACGGCGAGGCGAGGCGTGGTCGCGGCGGAGCTTGGGGTGGCCAGAATCAACGACACCCTTCTTCTCCCGAGGCGGCGGCTCCGGCTCCAATTCCGACGAGCTGCTGCTCCACTTGCTCCGGCGAGAGGTGGGTGAGGTTCAGAGAGGTGAGGGGAGTGGAATGGTGTGAGTCTTTGGTGCTGGGGAGGGCTCCTTTTATAGGCTCGACGGGGAGACTGAGCGGGATGGGCGGTCGACGGTGGCGACATGGCTACGGCGAGCTAGCGGCATAGCTGGGGATTGAGATTGATGGGCGGTTCCCTGGCGGTGCTCTAGGACTTCAATGTGGCCGTAGGGTCGGTGGCATGCGGTCGGGGCGAGGTGGCGCTCACGAAGCGGCCCGAATCCACGGCGGTGGTGGCTGTGGGGCTTTGGGCGTGACGGAGGTGTTTGGGGTGTTCTCGGTCGAGGCGGAGGCATGGCGGAGGTGGTGCCAAGAGGCGATCGTCTGGCGAAGGGACAGTGCTCGCTCTACGGGCGGCGTCGGCATGGTCGACAGGCTCGGGGCGCGGCGGTTCCTGGTCGTTCTGGTCGCTGTCCTTGGGCTAGGACTGGTTGGGCGGTGGAGATGGACCACGGGCTATCTCCAGGACACGGTGGATGGCGTGCGGCGGTGCTTGCCGGGGTGGGGTGCCCAAGTGGGGGCTTGGCCTTAATGGCCATGACCATTTGGTCTTGGCACAGTGGGTGGCTGGGCTAGAGAGGGTTAGGGGAGTAGTGGAGAGATTTTGGTGGCAAGTTGGGGAACAAGTTTGGCCAGAACACTATTTAAAATAGTGAAAATTGTTTAGTTTGAAATCTGCCTGCCAAGTGTTTGATGAAATGGCCGCAAGAGAAAAAGTTTTGAATTTTGAGTTCAAAATTTTTGAGTGATCTCCACTAGTGATAGGTAGTATCTGGTTGCAAGGGTTTTGAAAATGGTGCTCAATTAGATGGTTTTTGAAATAGGGGTGATCTATGCACATGCATTAGATTCAATTTTAAACTGTCATTTAACATAGTTTACAGAATGTTTTTAGTAGATCAAAAGGTGGGCCTTGGTACCTCATTATGTGTACTAGCAAGGGGTGCAAAGATCAAGAATTGTTTCTGTTAAGAAATGAGTACTAGGAATAGCCAAAGTAGGCATGAGAGTTAAATTTGTCAAAATGACCATTTCTTCATTTTAATTCTTTTTTATTTGATTTTCTTTAGGAAAAGTTTGGGAATGATGTAGATGATATTTAAATCACCTAAGAAACATTTTACAAGCATTGGATCAATAAATCATGGCAATTCAAATAACTCCTATTTTAAAGGCACACATATATGAATGCTTTCATTTTAAATTTGGAAAAGTTTTTGTTAACCCCACTTTTGGATGATTTGTTCTTGATAAGCTTGGATTAAAGTTTTGGGATGTTACAAACCTTCCCCCCTTAAACAAAATCTCATCCCGAGATTTACAAGGAAAACTAGGAACTAAAGAGATCTGGGAACTCGGTCCTAATGTAATCCTCGCTCTCCCAAGTAGCTTCCTCCTCGGTATGGTTGCTCCACTGAATCTTGAGAAACTTGATACTCCTGGTCCTGGTGGTTCTGTAGGCTTCTTCTAAGATACGGATGGGCACTTCCCGATAGGTCAGGTCATTGTTGATTTCCACTACGTGATCGATATTCTTGAAAACTTCAGTCTTCTCAGGCACTTCCAAGCATTTGCGAAGTAACGAGATATGGAACACATTGTGGATGGCTGACATCTCTTCAGGCAATTCTAGCTGATATGATACTTCTCCTCGACGGTTCAGAATCTTGAAAGGTCCAATATATCTGGGAGCTAACTTGCCCTTCAGACTAAAGCGTTGAGTTCCCTTCAATGGTGAAACCTTGAGATACACAAAGTCTCCGACATTGAAAGTCAGGTCTCTCCTTCTCTTGTCAGCATAGCTCTTCTGTCTGGATTGGGCGATCTTGAGGTGCTCATGAACTTTGTGAACTTTCTCTTCTGCTTCTCGGAGAATGTCGGGTCCAAAGATCTGACTCTCTCCTACTTGCGACCAATTTAAAGGGGTACGACACTTTCTTCTGTATAGGAATTCAAAGGGTGCCATCTGCAAACTAGCTTGATAACTGTTGTTATATGAGAATTCTGCGAAAGGCAGGCAGTCTTCCCATTTTGACCCGTATTCCAACACACAAGCTCTAAGCATATCCTCCAAGATCTGGTTGACTCTCTCTGTCTGTCCATCTGTTTGCGGGTGATACGTGGTGCTGAAGTTCAACTTGGTTCCTAAACCTTCCTGAACTTTCTGCCAAAATCTTGAAGTAAACTGGGTTCCCCGATCTGAGACGATGGTCTTGGGGGTTCCATGCAGACTAACAATCCTAGCAATGTACAACTCTGCTAGTTTTGCACTCTGGTAGGTAGTCGTGACAGGTATGAAGTGGGCTACCTTGGATAGTCTATCAACTATGACCCAGATTGAGTCATTCCCCCTACTAGAAGTAGGTAAACCGGTGATAAAGTCCATTCCGACGGAATCCCATTTCCATTCCAGAATCTGCAATGGTTGCAATAGTCCTGCAGGTCTCTGATGCTCTGCTTTGACTCTTTGACAGATGTCACATTTGGCGATGTAGCTTCCGATCTCTCTCTCTTCATCTTGTGCCACCAAAATTGCTCTTTCAAATCCTAATACATCTTTGTTCCTCCGAGGTGGATAGAATAAAGAGTATCATGAGATTCCTTCATGATAATTTCCTTTAGCTCCGAATCTGTTGGCACACAGATACGTCCCTTGTACCACAGTACACCTTCTTCGTCTTCGGTGAATCCAGGTACTTTGCCTGTACCAATACGACATTTGATTCCGTCGATACTTTCATTCCCCTTCTGGGCTTCCTTGATTTGGCTAATCAAAGTGGGTTGAAGTTCAATGCTAGCTAGGAATCCTTTGCTAACTAACTCAGTCCTGAACTGCTCCAACTCCTCATACAAACTTGGTTGCTTCTCTTTGATCATGGTGTTCAGCCTACACGGCAATCTGCTAAGAGCATCCGCTACCACATTGGCTTTGCCGGGGTGATAGTGAATGTCAAGGTCATAATCCTTGATTAACTCTATCCATCTTCTTTGCCTCATATTCAACTCCTTCTGGGTAAAGATATACTTCAAGCTCTTATGATCTGAGTAAATCTCACAGTGATTACCCATCAAATAATGACGCCATGTCTTTAATGCTAGAACCACGGCTGCTAGCTCAAGATCATGGGTCGGATAGTTCTGCTCATGCTGCTTCAGTTGTCGAGACAGATACGCGATGACTTTGCCTTCTTGCATCAATACACATCCTAGACCAATCTTGGATGCATCACAATACACATCAAACGGCTTCTTGATGTCTGGCATGATCTTTAATTGGGGTTGATATCAATCTCTTCTTCAGCTCCTGGAAACTGGCTTCACACTTGTCTGTCCATTCAAACTTCTTGTCCTTCTTCAACAATTGGGTCATTGGTCGGGCTATGCTCGAGAATCCTTCTACGAACTTGCGGTAATATCCCGCTAATCCGAGAAATGAACGAACTTGGGTTTGATTGTTGGGGCTTCCCATTCTTCGACATCTTTGATCTTGGTGGGATCAACAGAGACTCCTCCGGCAGACACAATATGTCCTAGGAATCCTACTTCTTTCAGCCAAAACTCACACTTGCTGAACTTGGCATATAACTGATGCTCTCTCAGGGTTTCTAGGATGATTCTCAGATGTTGCTCATGCTCTTCTTCTGACTTGGAGTAGATAAGGATGTCGTCGATAAACACAACTACAAACTTATCTAGGAAATTCATAAAGATCTTATTCATGAGATTCATGAAATAAGCAGGGGCATTGGTTAATCCAAAAGACATAACCATATACTCGTATAAACCATAGCGAGTAGTAAAGGCGGTCTTCAAAATATCCATCGCACGAATCTTAAGTTGGTGATAACCAGTCCTAAGATCAATCTTTGAGAATACCTCAGCTCCAGTCAACTGATCAAACAGATCCTCTATCTTTGGCAAGGGGTACTTGTTCTTAATGGTGACATCATTCAACTTTCTGTAGTCTGTACACAGACGGTTGCCTCCATCTTTCTTGTCGACGAATAACACTGGTGATCTCCATGGCGATGCCCTTGGTTGAATCAAGCCGGTTACTAACATGGCATCCAACTGCTTCTTCAGTTCTACTAACTCTGAGGGGTTCATGGTATAGGGTCTCTAGACTATAGGTCCGGTTCTGGGGATTAGTTCGATAATGAACTCTATATCCCTATCCAGGGGCATACCTGGCAATTCATCTGGGAATACGTCGGGGTATTCACAGACTACTCTGACTTGGTCAATGGTAGGCAGGGCTACACTTTTGTTGCATTTGAATTGACGCGGTAAGGTTTCAGAGATATGTTCTACTATTATGCCAGAACTACTGGTCATGGTGATGGCTTTCTTAGCACAGTCTATCAGTCCTTTATGCCTTGACATCTAGTCCATACCTAGTACTACTTCAAATCCTTTGGTTCCAAGTACAATTAGGTTGGCATAAAAATCTATCCCATGTATTCTGATAGGTACAGCTTTGCAAATTTTTCTAGCTTTTGTGGTTGAACCGGGGATTTGAACTATCATGACATGCTTCAGGTTGGTTGGGCGAATCTTACTAGTGCATACAAATTCTTCGGTGACAAATGAATGCGATGCTCCAGAATCAAACAATACTCTTGCTAAAACTGAGTTGACAGAAAACATACCCAGCACTACATCTGGTGCTTCCTGGGCTTCTTCTGCGTTCATGTGGAAGAGACGATCGTTGCGGTTGTGCGGGTTTCCTGGGGCAAATCTCCTTCCTGGTTGAACATGACGCTGCTGCTGAGCTGGGGCATTCACAGGGGCATTAGCGGCAGTCTTCTTGGGACACTCATTTGAGTAGTGACCCTTCACTCCACACTCGAAACAAGTGATCTGGGACTTGTCCTTGACTGCGACAGGTACAGCATTGCTGCCAGTTCTGGGGGCAGTGTTGTTGTTGCTCTTGGGAGGGGCACGGTTGAAGTTGTTGGCATTGCCGGGGTGATGATTGTTTCCTCCGGACTTCACATTCCCACCGCTACGGTTGGGGTAGCTTGGGCGAGAATTTGGGGGTCGGTTGTTCCTTGGTGCATATCCTGGTGAGGGGTTAGGACGGTACTTCTGGTGACTACTGGATCGAGACTGATGCATCATACGATGCTTGCGGTTGTCGTTTGCCTGGTTGATCTTCCCTTCCATCTGAATGGTAGAGTCGACTAGCTCTTCGAGATCCTGGAAATGGATGTTGACAAGGACAGTCTGCATCTCATCATGCAGTCCGTTTAAGAATCTCTCTTGCTTCTTGGCCTCCGTGTTGATCTCATCCGGTGCATATCTAGCAAGTGACAAGAATTTGTCACGGTACTCTACTACAGTCAATCTTCCTTGCTTCAGTTCACGGAATTCATCTCTCATCCTGTTGACAAGACCTTGCCGCACGTGGGTGCGGCTGAACTTGACCTTGAATGCTTCCCAGGTCATCACCTGGCCATGGTTCATATTGCAGATGCTATTCCACCAAGCTCTTGCATCTCCTGCCAAATAGTGGGTGGCGAAGAGAACTTTCTCATTCTCCTCAACTCCTGCAACTTCGAGGTTGTTTTCTATGGTCTGTAACTAGTCATCAGCATCTAATGGGTTTTCAGATTGGTTGAAGATTGGGGGATTGGTGTTCTGAAAATTTTTGAGTTTAGATCCATGGTGATCCTGATTTCCATGTCCTTGGTTGTTGAGAGCCATTTGGGTGATCTGCTGCAATGTTGTTAAGTTGGCTTGACGCTCGGACCTGCTTGCTTCACGGTCCGCGATGAGATTCTGCAAGATCTGCAGCATTGGGTCCTGCGACGAGCTGCTCCCTCCTTGGTTTCCACGAGTCATCTGAAGATTGCGATAGATATAGGGGTAAGAGGGAAATTCTAAGGTTCATGGTTTTGGGTTTTCAAAGCTACAACTTTGAGTTAAACTCAGGTTTTTCAACTAACTTCATTTTCATTCATGCAAGCAAGCACACGATACAACACACACCACAACAAGCAAAAAGGGAAAAACAGATGGTTTGAAGAACCATTCTGCAAACTACGATACAATGAGATGATACATCTCATGCTACGATAGTGCTCTAGTGCATATACTCATCGTCGATGAAGTCGGAGTCTTCATCATCAGTGTAGAAGTCCATAGCATCCTCTTCCAGAAAATCGTCATCGTTGCTGAGGTAAGAATCCATATCTCCCTGGATGTCTTCACCCTCATCATCTTCTTCTTTGGCGGCAAGCTGAGCTTCCTGCTCCTTGACGGTCTTCTCGAGGTCGGCCACCTTCTTGCAAAGACGGGCGATGATGCGATCCTTCTTTGCACGCTGGCGACGAAGAGATTGGCGATCTTGGACGAGCAGTGCGAAAGTCTGGGCCTTCTGGTCGGCAATGGCACGGTTCTGGTTTGCTAACTCTCTGGCATTGTCCAGTTCCTGTTGTCGGTCATGAAGCAAGAAGTCAAGGTTCTCACTTGACGCCTCAATTCTGGGTGACTTGGCATCTCCATCGGCATTCCCATGAAGTTGCGTCTTGCATAGTGGGCAAAACGGGTTCCTTGAATCTTGTTGACGCTGGGGGCACATAGACGTGCGGGAGCTTCATGCATTGCCCTGGCTAATCCATCTAGCCAGTTGTTCTCTCTCACAGAGAACTGAATTCTCATGGAAGTTGGTGCTTCAATGCTTCCTCGAAGATCTGCGGTGACTAGCCATTGTAGGTCTCCTCCTGGGGGTCCTGGAAGTTGAGCTCCAAGAAACTCCGGATGCGGGTGTCCTAGTAACTCCGACAGTGGATCCAGATCCCTCTCGAAGATCAGCTGACCTCCGTTTCCCAACTGGTAAAACTTGCTGAACTGAGTCTCCATCTACAAGAATTTAGGATGAGGAAGTTAGTGAAGTGATCAAGTGTGTCAAATTTTAAGTAGTAATGTAAGAATTTTGAGGAACATGTATTTTTGAGAAAGAATGAGTTCACAAGGGTAAGAGGGGAAATAGTTTTTCATAAATACTCACTTTGGTTTTGAAGCTAAGTTTTTGGTTTGGACGTCCATTCTAACTAGGGTCTCCTATGGGGATGGCTCGATACCAACTTGTCAACACCCAGATTTTTAATCCCAGATGCCCGTTATGCCATACCTCGCAATCCCAGGATTACCATTTTTGCGAGACATAACGGATTGGATATCACAGTACATCATCCATTACAAACCATACATAAGGTTTTACACAAATAAGGATCTCATGATCCAGTCTTTAATACAACAAACAGCGGAAATAAACGATAGCGTAGCGGTGGGGTCCATCTTCAGGGGCACAGGCAATGCTGACGAAGGCAGATAGTCCTAGTTATCATAGTCGTCCTGTTGACCATCATCTTAATAATCTCCTTCATAGTCTGGCCATGATAATAGCCAGGGACAAAAGCCATGAGTACTCTTTAAGTACTCGCAAACTACTACTAACAAGGGTTATAATTCTAAGTTAAAGTGCTGAATTTAAAGAATAACTATCAAGTTAAGTTTGAAACCTAAGCTGAGTTCTGAAGCAAGAAAAGATAAAGTAAAGTTCTAGAATCACTTAAGTTGGGAAGCTAATATCATTAACACAACCCTGTTGTGGTCAAGTCAAAGTTCATCATTCATTTCAAGTTATTTAGAAAACATCTGACAACAAAACAGTATGGCTATTCCAACTGTCCCTAACCACGGACGCGGCTATTTGAATAGTTTGACACTCTGCAGAGGTGGTACACTTTCACCACAAGATTCGATACATCTATCAGGGATAACCCTGAATCATCATACTTAGTATGCAGATAATCAAACATAACCTTCCCTTTACACACCCTAGTATAAGCACCTCTCCTATGAGCATGGCCTCCCAACCATGACCATCAGTCATCTTGGGCACTGCATAGGTGGACATCATTGAGAGGTAGCCTCAGCTCAAACCTCTCCCGTGAGGGAACTAATACTAATGCATTTAAATTTCTAGCTAAGCCTTACCCAATTCAGGTAATGTGGTTGTACGGTAAATTTGGAATGGTATCGCATCCGAATCCAACCATCAGTTTTATAAAAGGGTTAAGGCTCATGCCTCATCATTTTCATCGTCATAAACCAGTTGTGTTTTGCAACACATGTCAAAACATCTCAATAGAATGACTCATCATTCCAAGGTTTTCATAACTCATTTTCACCAAGTGTTCCCATCTAAAGTGACCCAAGTTTTTGAGCTATTCTAAAATACTAAGTTAAGAGTGTTCACTAAGGGGGAAAGATGGGATCAATCTCATGCCATAGAAGGACATCTAAAAGTTTCTAAATAGGTCAAGTTTTATACTCTTTATGCTACCTTCAAAATTAATTAAAGAACTTTGTGTAAACTAAGGGAGGTAAAACTTGTCAATAAGACTTGGGGTACTAATAGTTAAAGGGGTGTGATCAAAGCATGCTTAAGGCATATTTACTAAACCATGTAGTTTTATTCTAGCTTGCTAACAATGGCTTACTAAAGCATGTTTTGCAAGGGTTAGCTTGCCACTAATAGCTTGCCTTGGTTGGTGCAGTGGTTGAAGTTTTCTTCTTCTTCTTCTTGGTAGAACTCCTCCTCCTTGAAGGCTTGGTCGGTACTATCGTCTAGAAATACATAGGGAGTGCACAATCACCAAACAATACTTACTAGGCTAAGTAGTATTCTAAACCACACAATTGATGATCTATTATCATCCCAAACATCACAAGTTTAATTCAATAGTTTCAACCTTTTTATTTTGGAAAAGTAATTTCTACTCATTAAAAAAAAACTAAAATTTAATATTCACCACCAAAACATGGGATCATGTGGACACATTTCCTCACCACATATTCTAACATGTGGGAATGAGATTTAAAGGTTGGATCAATATTACTTTGGTTTAAGTTCATTATTTAATGATTTAAAGTGACTAGAAATGCCTATATAGCATTATTTTGGTACTAGTCCAAAGTCACTGCCTGTAAACCTTAATATTATTACATATTTGGATAGATATGATGAAATGTGATTTTTGAGAGTTGGAATCAACTCAAAAGCTAACTTGGTTGATTTTATAAAAATGTTTCAAGTTCCAAAAGCTTCTGTCTTCTTATTTTTATTAGGAGAAATCTATAACTCTAAATGAATTAAATCCAACGGGCTTGGATAGAGCATTTCAATACCTTTCAGAAAAAATTAGTTTCATGTAATTTGGATTTGTCAAACTCACAGAATTGAATTTTAAAACACTGGACAGAAACTATATTCTAACTAAAAAGAAAAATCCAGATTTGAATCTACGGGCTCGCGCGGGAAAAGAAATGGGCCGGCCCAGTGGTGCTACGCGGCGCGGGGCTCAGCTGACGGGGGGTCCCACTTGTCAGCGGCACTTAAAACGCGAAATGGTACGCACGCTGTGGGTCGTGAGATTAGAGGCTAGATCTACGGCTGAGGGTCGTCGTCGACGACGAACAGGTCGCCGGCGAGCTCGAACCCTAGCGGCTCGGTGTGGGTCTACTGGGGGTGTATCAGGGCTCCAGCGGGGTAGGCGAGGTGGGCAAACAAAGTGGAAGACGACGGCGAGGCGAGGCGTGGTCGCGGCGGAGCTTGGGGTGGCCGGAATCAACGACACCCTTCTTCTCCAGAGGCGGCGGCTCCGGCTCCAATTCCGGCGAGCTGCTGCTCCACTTGCTCCGGCGAGAGGTGGGTGAGGTTCAGAGAGGTGAGGGGAGTGGAATGGTGTGAGTCTTTGGTGCTGGGGAGGGCTCCTTTTATAGGCTCGACGGTGAGACCGAGCGGGATGGGCGGTCGACGGTGGCGACATGGCTACGGCGAGCTAGCGGCATAGCTGGGGATTGCGATCGGTGGGCGGTTCCCTGGCGGTGCTCTAGGACTTCAATGTGGCCGTAGGGGCGGTGGCATGCGGTCGGGGCGAGGTGGCGCTCTGCGCGGCCGAAGCGTCTATGTCCACGGCGAGCGGTGGCTGTGGGGCTTTGGGCGGCGAACGGAGGTGTCTGGGGTGTTCTCGGGTCGCTGTCCTTGGGCTGGGACTGGTTGGGCGGTGGAGGTGGACCACGGGCTATCTCCAGGACACGGTGGATGGCGCTGGCGGCGGCTGTGGCGTGCTGTCACCGGTGGGGTGCCCAACTGGGGGCTCGGCCTTAATGGCCATGACCATTTGGTCTTGGCACAGTGGGTGGCTGGGCTAGAGAGGGGTTAGGGGAAGTAGTGGAGAGATTTTGGTGGCAAGTTGGGGAACAAGTTTGGCCAGAACACTATTTAAAATAGTGAAAATTGTTTAGTTTGAAATCTGCCTGCCAAGTGTTTGATGAAATGGCCGCAAGAGAAAAAGTTTTGAATTTTGAGTTCAAAATTTTTGAGTGATCTCCACTAGTGATAGGTAGTATCTGGTTGCAAGGGTTTTGAAAATGGTGCTCAATTAGATGGTTTTTGAAATAGGGGTGATCTATGCACATGCATTAGATTCAATTTTAAACTGTCATTTAACATAGTTTACAGAATGTTTTTAGTAGATCAAAAGGTGGGCCTTGGTACCTCGTTATGTGTACTAGCAAGGGGTGCAAAGATCAAGAATTGTTTCTGTTAAGAAATGAGTACTAGGAATAGCCAAAGTAGGCATGAGAGTTAAATTTGTCAAAATGACTATTTCTTCATTTTAATTCTTTTTTATTTGATTTTCTTTAGGAAAAGTTTGGGAATGATGTAGATGATGTTTAAATCACCTAAGAAACATTTTACAAGCATTGGATCAATCAATCATGGCAATTCAAACAACTCCTATTTTAAAGGCACACATATATGAATGCTTTCATTTTAAATTTGGAAAAGTTTTTGTTAACCCCACTTTTGATGATTTGATCTTGATAAGCTTGGATTAAAGTTTTGGGATGTTACAAGTGTCCAGCAGACATGCCAAGAGTTCCCAGGGAATTCACAGAGCACGCACTCAATGTCAACCCAGATGCAAGGCCAGTCAAACCAACAATTCGGCGACTGTCCAAACCAAGAGCAAAGGCAGTTGGAATGGAGATCAACAGACTCCTCGACACCAAATTTATACGCGATATCAAGGAAAGCACTTGGCTCACCAACACGGTGCTAGTACCAAAAAAGGACACGGATATCCTGCGGATGTGCGTGGACTTCACCTCTTTGAATAAGCATTATCTGAAGGACCACTTCCCGCGACCGCGAATCGACTAGATCATCGATTCCAGCGCGGGATGCGAGCGCCTCTGCTTCCTCGACGCCTACTCAGGCTATAATCAGATTCGAATGAAGGAGGAAGACCAAGAAAAAACAACGTTTACAACGCCCTTTGGTGTGTTCTACTACAACACAATGCCCTTCGGGCTAAAGAACGTAGGGGCCACCTACCAGTGGTGCATACAGGATTGCCTCAAGAACTAGCTTGGTCGCAACATTCAAGTCTACGTGACAACATAGTAATCAAGACCAAAGAGGAAGCCTCACTAATCGATGATTTGCGCGAAACCTTCGCCAACCTCGACCGCTACCGGATCAAGCTCAATCCGGACAAGTGCGCCTTCGACGTACCATCTGGGCAACTACTCGGGTATCTTATCTCCGCGAGAGGGATCAAAGCGAACCCGAAGAAAATAAAAGCCATACTGGCCATGGAGAAGCCGAAAAACATAAGAGGCGTCCAGAAGCTGGCTGGGCGAATCGCGGCTCTCAGTCGATTCATCAGTCGGATGGGTGAAAAGGCCCTGCCCTTCTACCAACTCCTCCGCAAAGCTAACAAGTTCGAGTGGACCAATGAGGCGTAGGAAGCATTTGAAGACCTCAAGCGCCTGCTATCCACCTCGCCAGTACTGGTGACTCCACGCGAAAGGGAACCATTGTTGCTATACATCTCCGCCACCAACCAGGTGGTCAGCACAGTGCTCGTAGTCGAACGAGCCAAAGAAAACAAGGTCCACGGGGTACAGCGCCCAGTCTACTACCTCAGCGAGGTACTTACGCCAACAAAACAGCGGTACCCGCACTACCAGAAACTGGCGTACGGCGTCTTCATGACGGCCCGGCGACTGCACCACTACTTCCAAGAACACCCAATCGTGGTAGTCAACGACGCCCCGCTTGGGGACATCCTCAACAATCCCGATGCTACCGGACGAGTCAAACTTTGGGGAATTGAACTGTCTCCACGAGACATCACATATGAAAAATGCGACGCAATCAAGTCGCAAGTTCTCATTGACTTCCTCGTGCACTGGATGGAGAACCAGCTCCCTGAAAAACAGATATGTCCTACCTCTGGACAATGCACTTTGACGGTTCCAAGCGAAAAGACGGGGCCGGCGCAGGCGTCATACTGACATCGCCCTAGGGAGACAAGCTGAAATATATCTTGCGAATGCAGTTCGCCGCCTCCAACAATGAAGCTGAATACGATGCCCTACTACACGGGATGAGGATGGAAAAAGCCTGCGGCGCCAAGAGGCTCATAATATATGGCGACTCCAAGTTGGTCGTCAACCAGACAATGCATGAGTGCGACGCACTGAACGACAACATGATCGCCTACCGCGACCTCTATGACACACTCAAAGGGGACTTTGACGGCCGTGAGCTGTGGCACATTGGTCGCGAAAGCAATGAGGAGGCAGACACACTCGCCAACATAGGCTCTACCTGTTCCCCCATACCACCTGGGGTATTTCTCGAGCGCATCTGCAAATGCTCCATCAAGCCAAAGGCCGCAGAGAAGAAAACAAGCGCAGCAACAGACTCGGGGGCTACGCCGCCCAATGAGCCAATGGCACTCGACGACCTGGAGCTAGATACAGGACTCGAAGGACCGATGAGAGTCATGATGATCGAGCCATCCTGGACTCAACCGTACATCACGTACCTTCTCAGCAAGAGGCTACCGGACGACCCAACTGACGCACGGCACATCGCGCGGCGATCCAAGGCATTCGTTGTTATCAACGGCGAACTATACAAGGGCAGCATCACAGGAGTGCTCCAACGATGCGTCTCCATAGCCGATGGAAGAGTTGTTCTCCTTGACATCCATGAGGGGACCTGCGGGCACCACGCCGGCAGTCGCGCCCTTGTAGCCAAAGCTCTACGAGCAGGATTCTACTGGCCTACGGCCATGCGCGACGCCAAGGACATCGTCCAGAAATGCAACGTGTGCTAGCGATTCGCGGACAAACCGCACGCACCTGGCGCAGAGCTTCGGCCAATTCCATTGGCCTGGCCCTTCGCGCAATGGGGACTCGACATGGTCGGCAATCTCCCAAAGTCCTCACGAGGAGGCTACATCTACCTCCTGGTCGCAGTCGACAAATTCACCAAGTGGATAGAGGCCATGCCAGTGACCAATCAGTCAGGACACAGCGCAGTCAAGTTCTTCGAGTCCATCGTCTACCACTTCGGAGTACCGCACAACATCATCACGGACAATGGGACGAACTTCACATCCAAGGAGTTCCTAGAATTCTGCGAGAAACTGGGAATCAACGTCATCTATGCCTCCGTAGCACATCCACAGACCAACGATCAGGTCAAAAAAGCTAACGGGCTCATTTGCGGCGGCATCAAGACGCGACTCCTCCGGCCACTCGAACAGGCCGCGGGTTGCTGGCCAGACGAACTACAATCAGTACTCTGGAGCCTACGCACAACTCCAAACAGCGCTACAGGGTACACCCCATTCTTCATGGTGCACGAGGCTGAAGCAGTGCTACCCGCCGAAGTACGATACAAAGCACCGCGTGTGGTTGCTTACAGCGAGCAGGAGTCAACTCTTGCACTCAAAGACTCCGTCGACCTCCTTGACGAGGCAAGGTAAATCGCCACGGAAAGATCAACGATCTACCAGCAGAACCTGCGCAACTACCACAGCAGGAGGCTACGCTCCAGGTCCTTCGTCGAAGGCGACCTGGTCCTGCGACTGAAGCAGCAAGGGCATCTCAAGCTCGAGTCCCCCTGGGAGAAACCATACGTGATTACAGAAGTAATCCCAGGTGGCGCCTATCGCTTTCAAGATTTAGAGACAGGAGTCGCATACTCCAACCCTGGAACGTCGCGCAGCTGCGATGCTTCTACCCTTAGTCGCTTTTTACTTTTACATTGCAAATAAGGCTACTCAGCCACACATTGTACCTCACACTATCCCGCGAATAAATAAAGCTAAGTGCCCTGAAACTCTGTGTTTTTCTTTAATTTTTCGCAAATTATCCACTCGGGGGTTGCGCCACCCTATACACATCTGTTCTACGAACTCACGCGATATCCTGAGTAGCTGGCACACCAATCGAAACCCTTGACAAACATCAACCCAGTTGCAATGCACCTGATAGGTTGACAAGGGACTGAGATAAACACAAAGCCAGGCTAATGAAAAGGAGTCGCATAGTGCAACGCACTCGCAAAATATACACACTAACAAGCCTTCTATATACATCAATATTAATCAATTATACACAGCATGTCTATGAATTTTACAACACTGGTGCAACTATGTGCAGGATACAAACTAAACTATTGTTGCAGAGGAACATTGGTCTGCTCCTCAAAGAAGTCGACGATCTCCTCCGCTGGACGATTCACCGCCTGGTAGTGAGGAACCATGATCCAAGTCGAACCCACTGGCGGCGTTGGGGGTCTGGCTGCAATCGCTACAACATCCACATCAGGCCTATGCAGTCGCACCAGTGACAAAGCAGCCTTGGCACCAGCCACTAACTGTTGCCGTACACACTCGCGGACCGCACTCAAGTCCTGGAATTTAGCGAGAAGGGCCAGCAGGCTCGATGGAACGATGTCAAACGGGAACAGCGTCTGGTAAATATTCTTCAAACATGATTGCGACTTCTTCAAGAAGTGAAGCACTCGCGATGCACGATCCTGCAGGGTTGCCAATGCAATTGCACGATCATGATCTACCTAGAAGTATCCACTCGCCTGAAGCTGCTCTTGGGTCAGGTCATTCATGCGAATGGCAATCCTATCCTTCTCATCATGCGGATGGCATGCGCTGACAACTATACCAAGGAAAGGCAAAGCATGAGGACAACGAACCACTGCGAGTGACTACACAGAAACGGCAAGAAGGAAGAAGACTAACATTCGAATTGGTCGCCCAGCTGCGTCACCTCCCCTAGGAGATATTGTTCTTGGGTGGTGGCCTTCTTTGCCTTCGACTTCCATACATCCGCATTGCCGCGGAGTATGGGCAATTCATGCTCCAAATGCTTCACGTGATCATGGAGTCACGAGAGAAAAGACAGCTCATCCACCCTTGAGCGCGGTGGCGCCAAAGTGTCATCAAGGGGAGGTGAATCCTGAGGCTCCCTCAAAGGATCACTTGATGTGCCCTATCACAAGTCAAGCAAGAGATAATAAGAGGACTATGGCGAGGCATGGACAAAAAGACTCGAGTACATTCAAGATCAATAAAGTATCAGCAGATACATTTGCCAAAAGGCATGTTCTCGACAAAAGACATAAGCCATCTAACTATTACAAGATGTGACTACTCAGGAGCGATTGGTTTCTTCGACTTCGACTTCGGCTTGGGGGGCCTCATCGAGTCTGTGGCAGTATTAGACGCCACAGACTTTCCCCCGGCTCCTGACGTCGCAGCCTTAGCCATCTTCTTGGCTCGCTGAAGCTCCTCAGAGTACTTCGCAACTGTATTGATCAGCTGTGGGCCGTACTTGCCACAAGCAGTCGCGAAAGGAGCAAAAACTACCTGCTGGCCATCAGCGCTGATAGGCATCGCCCTAGAGACTGCCGCAGGATCAACTTCGACTCCATGTGCTTGAACCATGGCGAGTGACATTGAAGCACCAGCAGCACGGAGTGAGTTCTTGAAGCTTGAAGGAATGCCTCTGGCAAAGGACTCCACCAGCTCATCTATATTCTCGATCAACTCATCTTTGGGCGCCAGCTCTTCCTGGAGGCGACTGAGCAAGCCCTTGGCCTTGGTGAGCGTCCCCTGAACGGCAGCGCTGCGATCTTCGACTGCCGAAATGGCACCCGCTAGAGCGTCATCACGACGGAGTGCCTAGGGGTCAAAGCTCAAACCACTGGCATCTACAACCAAGCATAGGCACAAGGGTCAACACCAACAACAAATTCAAAAGAAGAGAAAACACCGAAAATTCAGAAAAAGGAATACCTGAGAGAGCCTTGGCAATCGAAAAAAGTTGTTCCTCGAACAACTTCTCCCTAGCCACGATGGAGGCGCGCAGATCCTCCTCGCGCTTCCGCGACTCGGCACATGCTGTGGCTGCCTCATCGCAGCTCTTCACCGTCGCAGCAAGCGTCTTCTCGAGGGAGGCAGTGCTACGCAGGAGCGCATTATGCTCAGCTGTGACACAAACAAAGATAAAACCGTTAGTCGAACACATCAAAAGGATGCAAAGGAAAAATAAGGAACACTCACTTTCAACCGCATGATGGCGATTGTCCAGCATTGCGTGTTGACGACCCATGGTAAGCACCTGCTCCGCAAGGCGAGCGGCTTCCTTCACAACGAGCTGCGGCAGAAGACATAGTAAGAGATCAACAGATGGCATAGATGAAAATTCGATTGCCAAATCAGAAGAAGAGATACTACACTTACATGATCCTCCAAAGACTCCAAAGTCGATGGATTTGCAGATGTCTGAATAACCATCTGGTGCTCCACATTGTGCGGAGAACTTGATGAATTATGCCCGGAGTGGGCCGCCAATGGAGGAGAAGGGGCACGCTCAGCCATTTTCTTGGCTTTGGAGGTTGCGACTCTAGATTCTTTCGAAAATTGTACGTCGCCAGAAGATGACGACGCTTGCTGACTGCAAAATAAAACCAATATCAAGGAAAGGCAACTTCAAAGAACAACCAGAAGAAAGACCCGTCCACTTACCAATCAAACTTGTCAAAATCAAAGGTTTGATCCCCCGACTCTGACGACGACTCCTTCGGCAGGCGCATCTTCTTCCGAGAAGAGGGCGCCACGGCATTCACAGGAATTGCAGGTATCGGCGACTCTGCACCAACAGCTGCACCTTCCGGAGTCGAAGGAGACGACACATCCAAATCCTCGTTACATGAACACTTGCGAGTATCTGGACCACTCGACTCGGGGGCTTCCTCCTCCACATCAGACGGGACGGTCGACTCCGACTCGTCCTCTTCCAAGGCTTCACGAGGAATAACCCCCTCGGGAAGAGGGGGCATACAGGGTGACACCGCCCAATCCTGCATACAGAAAACAATTTAGCACAAAGTCAAGAAACAGCAAAGAAGCAGTCGACAAACAAAGCTACTACGTAGCACAACTGTACCTCAGGAGGAGGGTTGCAGCATCAAACGGAGGAACGTCTGGATCATTGGGAATAACATCCTTGGCGATGTACTTGGTGACCACTCGAACCCTTTTATCTACCTCACTCGCGGAAATGCCATCGGCAGATACGCGAGTGACATCGTCCGCGCCAGCCCACTAGAACATAGGGTGGACTCTGTCCTGCAGGGGCTGGACACGACGGTGCAGCCATGTGCGAATGAGGGCGCAGCCTCCCTCCTCTTTGCCCATGCGACTCTCGAGGTCGCAGACGCGCTCGTATAGCACATCTGTCTCCACGGACTCGTCAGGCATAATTACGTTCTTCTAGGAACGCCTCCTCTTGCACGGCATCGGGGATCGAAAGGCGCGAGTCCGAAGTGGTCTTCGTCGGCCTTCAGGTGGCGGATGTAGAACCACTTGTCCCTCCACCCTTGGACGGACACCATGAGTTTGATATCAAAGTATGTGGCGGAGGAGTCGACATGGATACCGCAGCCACCTACATCATAGACTATGGAGCCAGGCGCCGATTGGCGCTTCAGCTTGAAGAGGTGTTTGAAAACGCCGAAGTGCGGCTCGATTCCGAGCCAGCACTCTCAAAGAGTAATGTAGCAAGCTACATGGAGGATGGAGTTTGGGGACAGCTGATGGAGCTGGAGCCCGTAAAAGCAGAGAAGGCCCCTGAAGAAAGGATGTAGGGGCAACGAGAGACCGCGGATGATGAACGCTAGGAACATCACCCGAAAGCCAGCAGGAGGAGAGGGGGTTACCTCGCTGCCAGGGACGCGAGCATCAGCGACTGCGGAAGACAAAACTCTGTCTTGGTGAAGAAGACGAAGCTCTAAAGACTTTATCACGGATGCACACCACGCGCCATTGGTGATGCTAGTGCCCGTGCCCTTCTTTTTCCCGGCGTCGGTGGTGCTGGTGCCCGCAGCGGCGGAGCCACCCTTCTTCTTCATAGTAACCGAGCCAGCGGCGGAATCGGCCGCAGCACCTCCCTTCTTCTTCCCCATTCTGTGGCGGCGGTGTGACCAGAGGAAGTAGCTGGGAAATACGCGGAGCTGGTCCAGCACCGTGAAGGAGAGGAGCGCAAAGAAGCAGAGGAGCAACAACAATGGCGATGGCGGCAAAGGCAGAAAAGAAGCAGATGTGAAAATTACCGTCGTCGCATCGCTACTTAACCCCCTAGAAGATGCAATCTAACTGTCAAGAAAAACCCTACCAGACGCATGGCGTTCATCGCGCTCGACACGTGGAAGACCCGAAGCGTGAACCGTCCCCCACTACCCCCATTATGCGCGGAAGTCGAGGAGGCGCGGTTAAAATAAAAATTACGCACGCCCGGTCAAGTCAGAGTTAGAAAATGGGACCCACCGCTCGTCACGTCCCATCAAACTCGCTCACGCGGGCAACTGAGGTCATGGCATTATCAGCACTAACACCATCCAAAATTACGCAGCAGAAGACTTCGACTACTTCAGTCCTTGCTCGAGTCTTTGACTCCACCAAGAACTCGGGGGGCTACTTCCATAGGGAGCACTAGTCGCGCACCCTACGATTTTCTTTTTCTTTTTGCAGGAACATGGACAATCGAAACAAACCCAACCACTCGAATCCACGATTCGACTATGGACATGGGTTACTCCCATAGGGAGCGCTGGCAATAAATTTGACTAAAACAAGCAAACAAAAGTCGACAGTAGTCGCAAAAGTTCTTTAGTCCCTGCCTGAGCCTTCAACTCAACCAGGCACTCGGGGGCTACTCCCATAGGGAGCGCTGGTCGCGCACCCTATGATTATTTGTACATCGTACTTTGTGTCGATAACATCCACACTCAAAGCTTATGGCGACACTGCCTCATGATGTTTCCCTATAAAGAGACTGCGTCTCCTGGGTCACCCGAATCATCTCCGCAATGACAAAATTCAGATGCCGCGCTTGCAGAGTGAAGGTAAGACCTGAATAAGGCCTGGCAACGCATTTACTACGCACTACCAGAAATATATCTGTACCAGCAGGTACGATGAACATGCCTTGACGGATGCATCAAGTGCTCACACCCATATACTAGAATTCGACTCCTGTATGACCTCCGCGGCTTGAGTCGAATTACACCAGCACTTTTCCGGATTTGAGTCTGGGGACTTGAGTTCGAGTAGATTGCGTTTTTTTACCCTAAGGTAGTTAACTGATACCGATACATCGGTTAAATCAGGCACGCACATAAACAATCCCTATGACACAAACAAAGCAGTCGAAAAACATACTCAGTCATGCACTCGAAAGGATTCATAAAGTCCCTAGTCGAATCTGCGATTCCACTGGACACTCGGGGGCTACTAACATGGGTATACCCTACAGGTACTCGAGCTTGGTATATACGGCCTAAATACAATGGAAGCCCGCGGTGTCGCCAAGGCCCAAATGAAGAACTCGAGTAACCTACGGACTCTCGATTGCTTGAATAACAAGAAGGAGCAAAGATAGAAAGTTCAAAGGGGAAACCCTAACTTGTAACCGACTCGACCTGCTACCCGAGACCTAGCCTATCTATATAAAGGCTAGGAGGGGGCGGCAAGGAGGACACACGTGACCCTAGTTTCCACAACCCTCGCCAGATTGCATCTACGCACCATTGTAATCCTCAATTCCTTTGATAATTCCACGAGCAGACAAGCAGGAGTAGGGACCTCTACGAGGCCTGAACCTGGGTAAATCTTCGAGTCCCCTGTGTGCTTGTTTGCTAGCCGATAGATGTCTCCATCGCTCCCTCCTTCTCCAAAACCCAAGTCCATAACAATGGGCATTGATGAGTTAAACCCTCGTCTTTCTATTGCTGGCCTTCGCTTGCACTGATTTTGAGCTCTACTCATGTTTCCAACTCCCCAAAACCAATATTGCCAAAAGTCTCCACCATACCAACCTATTAGCATCATTTGCTATTCTGTGCATATTAATTATGCCTTGTTTTCTTCCGAATAAATTGTTTGCTTGTTATGAGAAAGTTAGTTAGTAAAGCTCTCACAAACTTGATGGCACACTTTACTTTCTTACACTTAATAATCTTGAACCATTGTGTCCATCTTTGTTGCATATATGCTTGCGCTTTATAAGTTGAAGTTAGCAGAACCATGTATCATGGGGAACGCTTT
Source organism: Avena insularis (assembly GCA_023614405.1). Lineage (NCBI taxonomy): Eukaryota > Viridiplantae > Streptophyta > Magnoliopsida > Poales > Poaceae > Avena > Avena insularis. Next base: position 274,703,824 of record CM042692.1, read on the forward strand.
CAACATTGCACTTATTATTCCGTTGATATCATGATTCTTTTTCTTATGGATCCCGGTGGTGTGAAATAAAAGGGGAACTTATAAGATCATGGAGTTTGTATGTGTGTTAGAGAAACGTCTGGGCCGCTAGCCTAAGCCATGCCTAATCATGGTGGAAACTTGCAGCATAACCATAATGAGCATTCTATGAAGCATCCTCAATAAAAACCTATGCAAATAGCAAATAAAAAGAGCACTGAGATGCTCATTGTCTGTTGCCTTGTCATTTTGATATGGGATAGCTCCTGTGTCATGGGGCAAGGGGTACCACGTTGGCGGTTCTCTATGATACATATGTACTTATAATGACAAGAGCTTACTTATGACTGAAGTTGAGTAGCATGAGGTTCGGTACTCGTAAGCAAGGGGCATGAGATTTCAACTTATACCTTGTCAAGCATATCCTCTTAGTTGTGTCACTTTAACCTTAATCATTTAAAGATGCTTATGATGATAGGGGCAATGAGAGCTCAAAGCTAATGAGTACCATACTTTCAGAATTTGGAAGCCTTTCAAACTTTTCAAAACATTTTCACTTCCTTGTTGAGTCACCACTTATTATATGAGCACTTCCTTGAGAGCATAGTTATCATTCTTAGTGTAATGTGCTTGTCTCAAAATTTGGTTAATTGTGTCATGACTTTGATACTTGTATCTTTGATATCTTCACTTCTAGTCTTCACTTGAACTTTGGAGGTGCCTTGGCATTTATGTTTGCTCTACAACCAAAGGCAAGCGAGATACCACTCTATCATACCTTTTTATGAGCATTGCAATGTCGCTTATGTTTATGTTTCATGCTACTTACTATTTTAGAGTTGGAATCTCTTCATAGTTTGCAATGACCATTAAGTAAACTTATTTGCATTATCTTTATTATGAATTGCTTAAGTAGTTGGCCATATGCTGAGAATATATACATCTTATGAAGAAAATGTGTTCGCTAAAAGCTCTTTTATCGCACTCAGTTTTCAATTGAATTATTTGAGGACAAGCAATAAGCTAAGCTTGGGGGGAGTTGATACGTCCAAAACATATCTACTTTCCCGAACACTTTTGCTATTGTTTCTCCTCTAAACTTGTGTGATTTGGATACAACTAACATGGACTGACATTGTTTTCAGCATAATTACCTTGGTGTCTAGTGATATGCCAATCCATGATACACACTTGTAGCAGATGTGGGCCCATGCCAACATTGCATGGGATGTAGACCTATCTTATCTGTCTAGAAACACCTTCATCAACTTGTTATTGTATATTAGTCATCACTTGGACAACATGATCCTAACTAGTTGATAGATCTAAGTATAGCACTGCTACGCCAAGAAATGATGAGACACTTTGTGGCAAATATGGCCCATGCCAACATTGAATGGGCTATAGGCCTCTCTTGGTTGGCTAGAAACTCCTTCATCAACTTGTGGTTGTGTGCCTAACACTTGGCCAACATGATTCCACCCAGTTGACACATCTAAGTATGAGAGTGCTATGCCAAGCCATGACAAACACTTGTGGAAGATGTGGGCCCATACTAACATTGCATGTGATCTAGACCTATCTGAGCTGTCTAGGAACACCTTCGTCAACTTGTGGTTGTATGAGTCATCACTTAGATAACATGATCCTACCTAGTTGATAGATATTAGTATAACACTCATATTCCAAGACATGATGAGATAATTTGTGGCAAATGTAGGCCCATGCCAACATTGCATTGGTTATAGACCTCTCTTGGTTGGCTAGAAACTCCTTCATCAACTTGTGGTTGTGTGTCTCAACACTTGGCCAACATGATCCCACCGAGTTGATACATCTAAGTATGAGAGTGATATGCCAAGCCATGAAAAACACTAGTGGCAGATGTGGGCACATGCGAACATTGCATGGGATCTAGACATATTTGAGCTATCTAGAAACACCTTCATCAGCTTGTGGTTGTACGTGTCATCACTTGGATAGCATGATCCTACCTAGTTGATAGATCTAAGTATAACACTACTATTCCATGACATGATGAGACCCCTTGTGGCAAATATGGGCCCATGCCAACATTGCATGGGATATAGACCACTCTTGGTTGGCTAGAAACTCCTTCATCAACTTGTGTTGTGTGGCTCAGTACTTGGCCAACATGATCCCACCCAGTTCATACATCTAAGTATGAGAGTGATATGCCAAGCCTTGACAAACATTTGTGGCAGATGTGGGCCCATGCCAACATTGCATGGGATCTAGACCTATGTGAGCTGTGTAGAAACACCTTCATCAACTTGTGGTTGTATTAGTCATCACTTGGATAGCATGATCCTACCTAGTTGATAGATCTAAGTATAGCACTGTTATGCCAAGACATGATGAGACACTTTGTGGCAAATATGGACCCATGCCAACATTGCATGGGTTATAGACCTCTCTTGGTTGGCTATAAACTCCTTAATCAACTTGTGGTTGTGTGTCTTAGCACTTGGCCAACATGATCCCACCCAGTTGATACATCTAAGTATAAGAATGCTATGCCAATACATCATGAGACAAAAACTTGTGGAAGTTGTGGGCCCATGCAAACATTCAATGTGATCTAGACCTATCTGAGCTGTCTACAAACACCTTCATCAACTTGTGGTTGTATGAGTCATCACTTGGATAGCATTATCATACCTTGTTGATAGATCATTTTTTAACACTGCTATGCCAAGACATGACGAGACACTTTGTGGCAAATGTGGGCACATGCCAACATTGCATGGGATCTAGACCTATATGAGCTGTCTAGAAACACCTTCATCAACTTGTGATTGTATGAGTCATCACTTGGATAACATGATCCTATCTAGTTGATAAATCTTAGTATAACACTAATATGGTAAGACACCATGAGACACTTTGTGAAAAATGTGGCCCATGGTAACATTGCATGGGCTATAGACCTCTATTGGTTAGCTAGAAACTCCTTAATCAACATGTGGTTGTGTGCCTCAGCACTTGGCCAACATGATCCCACCCAGTAGATACATCTAACTATGGGAGTGCATGGCCAGCCCATGCCAACACTTGTGGAAAGATGTGGGCCCATGCCAACATTGCATGTGATCTAGACCTATCTAAGATGTCTACAAACACCTTCATCAACTTGTGGTTGTATGAGTCATCACTTGGATAGCATGATCTTACCTAGTTGATACATCTCAGTATAACAATGCTATGCCAAGACATAATGAGACACTTTGTGGCAAATGTGCGCCCATGCAAACATTACAAGGTATCTAGACCTATCTAAGCTGTCTAGAAATACCATCATGAACTTGTGGTTGTGTGAGTTATTACTTGGATAGCATGATCCTACCTAGTTGTTAGATATAAGTATAAGACTTCGATGCCAAGACATGATGAAACACTTTGTGGCAAATGTGGGCCCATAACAACATTGCATGGGATCTAGACCTCTCTGAGCTGTCTAGAAAAACCTTCATCAACTTGTGGTTGTATGAGTCATCACTTGGATAGCATGATCCTACCTAGTTGTTAGATCCAAATATCAAACTACTATGTCAATACATGATGAGACACTTTGTGGCAAATGTGGGCCCATGCCAACATTGCATGGGATCTAAACCTAATTTAGTTCTCTAGAAACACCTTCATCGGCTTGTGGTTGTATGAGTCATCACTTGTATAACATGATCCTACCTAGTTGATTGATCTTAATATAACACTGTTATGCTAAGACATGATTAGACACTTTGTGGCAAACGTGGGCCCATGCCAATATTGCATGGGCTATAGACCTCTCTTGGTTGGCTAGAAACTCCTTAATTAACTTGTGGTTGTGTGCCTCAGCACTTGGCCAACATGATACCACCCAGTTGATACGTCTAAGTATGAGAGTGCATGGCCAGCCCATGCCAACACTTGTGGAAGATGTGGGCCCATGAAAACTTTGCATGTGATCTAGACCTATCTGAGTTTTCTACAAACACCTTCATCAACTTGTGGTTGTATGAGTTATCACTTGCTAGTTAACATGATCCTACCTAGTTGATAGATCTTAGTATGACATGGCTATGCCAAGACATGATGAGACACTTTGTGGCAAATGTGGGGCCATACCACCTCTAGACCTATCTAAGTTTTGTAGAAACACCATCATCAACTTGTGGTTGTATGAGTTATCACTTGGATAGCATGATCCTACCTAGTTGTTAGATATAAGTATAAGACTGCTATACCAAGACATGATGAGACACTTTGTGGAAAATATGGGCACATGCCAACATTGCATGGGATCTAGTCCTATCTGAGCTATCTAGAAACACCTTCATCAAATTATGGTTATATTAGTCATCACTTGGATAGCATGATCCTACCTAATTGTTAGATCTAAGTATAAGATTGCTAGGTCAAGACATGATGAATCACTTTGTGGCAAATGTGGACACATGCCAACATTGCATGGGCTATAGTTGACCTCTCTTGGTTGGCTAGAAACTCCTTCATCAACTTGTGGTTTTGTGCCTCGGCACTTGCCCAACACGATGCCACCCAGTTGATACATCTAAGTGTGAGAGTGTTATGCCAAGAAACACCTTAAACAACTTGTGGCTGTATGAGTCATCAATTGGATAACATGATCCTACCTAGTTGATAGATCTAAGTATAACATTGTTATGCCAAGACATCATGAGACACTTGTGGCAGATGTGGGCCCATGCCAACATGGCATGAGATCTAGACCTATCTAAGCTATCTAGAAACACCTTCATCAACTTGTGGTTGTATGAATCATCCCTTGGATAGCATGATCCTCCCTAGTTGTTAGATCTAAGTAAAAGACTGTTATGCCAAGACATGATGAGACACTTTGTGGCAAATGTGGGCCCATGCCAACATTGCATGGGCTATAAACCTCTATTGGGTAGCTAGAAACTCCATCAACTTGTGGTTCTGTGACTCAGCACTTGGCCAACATGATCCCACCCAGTCGATACATCTAAGTATGAGAGTGATATGCCAAGCCATCATGAGACACTTGTGGCAAATTTGGGCCCATGCCAACATTGCATTGGATCTAGACATATCTGAGTTGTCTAGAAACACTTTCATAAACTTGTGGTTGTATGAGTCATCACTTGGATAGCATGATCCTACCTAGTTGATAGATATAAGTATAACACTACTATGTTGGCATAGCACTTTTATAGTTTGATCTAACAACTAGGTGGGATCATGTTGACAAAGTTCTGACTCAACATTTTATGTGCCCTTCGTTCCCTTGTTCTACTCAACTTTGTCAACGCTAACTTTTGTCAAACTCTGAGAAAAGGTTGAACAGGACATTGCCATCGGGTCGAAGGCCTTCACCGTTAACAGCTGACAAGTGGGGCCGCATAGTACTAGGTGCTCTTTTGCCTTTGCGAGCTGACTAGGCTGGCTGTGTAGGGTCGGTACCACGTTTGGTCGTTTGACTAGTGTCGCTCATCTTACTACCGCTAGACCAGAATGGGAAAAAGCAGAGCACCTTTTCTCTCTCTCCCTCTATAACCTCGTGTCTCTCTATTTCTGGAAGCAAATCAAAGCACAATATTATTTTTTTGCCCTATTTGGTAGCAAATCTACATCAGGTTTCTCTCTTTCTTACCTATTTAAAGATATCACACCACTAGCATCAAACATCAAACAAACATATAGAAATAGACGTAGACGAAATCCCATTGTAGATAGAAGGTGCCATAGCAGTATTAAATCCCATGTTAAGGTTCACAACAAATGCTGCTTACAACAGCCACCACACATAGTTCAACAGTTAAAGCTGCTTACATATAGGCATCAACATACAGAAACTGAGTTCATACATATAGGCAGGCAGTTAAACAACCAGTTCTTCAATCCCTCCTCCTAGCTTGCTCCTCCTGCTGGCGCTTCCTCTCCTTCTTGCTTCCCAGGCCCTTGATCTTCGGATGCTTGGGCTTGGGAGGCGCTACCTCACCATGCTAGATGGCCAAGTTGCGTTGGTGGCGGAGGTGAAGCCCAAACGCCAGGTGCTTAGCTCTGAAGGCATACACATTGACGGTCTCTCCTACCTTAGCATGGTCTGAGTCGAGGGATTCAGTATGCCTGATGATGTTGTTGAAGCCCTTGCCGATGTGTCTGTCATAGAAGGGGCACATGTAGACACATCCAGCACAGTAGTAGCAATCGAGACTGCCCGACTATAGCCTCCTCAAGACATGAGGAGCCTTCTTGTGGAAAGACTCGTCTTCGCTATCAACGTCATCATTGTCTACCTGTTATATAGCAAAAAAATGAGTGAACCAAATTAATGATGATCAAAAGGATCCCGTGATCAAAATATGTACATCACAGGAAGTACAAGGCAGCCTCAGTTGTATATTGGACACATTAATATCCAGAGATGGGAGTAAGTGAACCAAAGATCATCCACAACTAATTTGTACACACCAACGGTTCTGTCACACTAGGCCCAACAATTCATCATTAACAAATTAACTAAGTGACTTGCATAAATTAACCAAGTGACTGTAATTATTTGCATAAATTAACCGAGTGAAATTAATTCCCCAAACCCTAAATCTATCAACTTTTGACCGAAATTACAGATCCGTGTTAATCTAACTTGCATAAATCTAATTGAGTGAACTCTAACTATTAAATATTGACCCAATTTATGGATACGCATGAATGTAACTGCATAAGTCAAACCGAGTGAACTCTCACTATTAATCCAAGCAAAAAAGAAGAGAGGATTCAAAAGAACATGGACATATTCAAACACAAACAAACCCCAAACAAAACTGTCGAACCCAATGTACCCGATGTGAGCATGGTTGGCCCAAAGCTAACACAAAATTTACAACAGCGACTCCTAGATAGTAGATGTGAGCATCGCCCGACAGAATCTAGCACAAAAGGGATGAAGGGACCAAACTCTAGTTACCGCCGGCTTGACGTCGTGGATGTTGGTGTTGTAGGGGTCCTACAGCGTGATGTAGATATGCTCCTTGTACGGATCGAAGTCGATGGGCACCTTGCCGTGACCACCTCCTTCAGCGCCATCGGCTGCCTCTGATGAACCTGCTCCAGCGACAGCGGGGAGGGAGGCCTTGACTTCAGTGGGAGCAGGGACGGAGGCCTTGGCTTTAGCAGGAACAGGGACGAAGGCCTTGGCTCCAACGGCTGCGACAGCCACCACTTTCTCCATCACCAGCGCTGGGGTGCGAGGGAGGGTTTTTCGCAGAGTTGGGAACCGGTGGTGTGAGGGAGTGAATGAGGGGAGGCGGAGACAGAGAGAGATGGCACTTTATGGTGACACGTCGACGTTTCGTGCTCCCGCGGTTCACACATGTACGGTTCTGCACCATACAGATGCGCACCTACTACACAGTTCACACGTGTACGGTGCGCCTCTGACACGCCTATGGTACTACACGGTTCTCATGCGCACGGTGGCGTACGGTGGCCCACGCGCCAGAAATCTCTCTCTCTCTCTCGGCGGCCCCTCGCTAGTGGCCCACCCACTCTCTCTTTTCCTATCGTAGCTACCTGGTTTTGCAGCTATTTGAAGTTGAGTGTGGAATACAAAATTTGAATTAGAATGAAGATTTTGAATTTTAAGAGTTCTATGCCAAGCCATGACACAAACTTGTGGCAGATGTGGGCCCATGCCAACATTGCATGGGATCTAGCTCATATTATATGTGTACAGAAGCCCTTCATCAACTTGTGGTTGTATGAGTCATCACTTGGATGACATGTTTCGACCAAGTTGATAGATCTAACTATAACACTGCTATTCCAAGACATGATGAGACACTTTATGGCAAATGTGGGCCCATGCCAACATTGCATGGGCTATGGACCTCTCTTGGTTGGCTAGAAAAACCATCCTAAACTTGTGGTTGTCTGACTCAACACTTGGCCAACATGATCCCACCTTGTTGATACATCTAAGTATGGGAGTGCTATGCCAAGCCATGACACAAACTTGTGGCAGATGTGGGCCCATGCCAACATTCCATGGGATCTAGCTCATATTATGTGTCTACAAAAGCCCTTCATCAACTTGTGGTTGTATGAGTCATCACTTGGACAACATGTTCCTACCAAGTTGATAGATCTAACTATAACACTACTATGCCAAGACATGATGAGACACTTTATGGCAAATGTGGGGCCATGCCAACATTGCATGGGCTATGGACCTCTCTTGGTTGGCTAGAAAAAACAGCCTAAAATTTTGGTTGTCTGACTCAACTCTTGGCCATCATGATCCCACCTAGTTACTACATCTAAGTATAAGAGTGTTATGCCAAGTCATGATACACAATTGTGGTAGATGCGGGCCCATCGTAACATTGCATGGGATCTAGCTTATGTTATCTGTCTAGAAACACCTTCATCAACTTGTGGTTGTATGAGTCATCACTTGGACAACATGTTCCTGCCAAGTTGATAGATCAACTATAACACCGCTATGCAAATACATCATGAGATACTTTGTGGAAAATGTGGGCCCATGCCAACATTGCCTGGGCTATAAACCTCTCTTGGTTGGCTAGAAACACCATCATCAACTTAGTGGTTCTGTGACTGAGCACTTGGCCAACATGATCCCACCTACTTGATAGATCTAAGTATAATTTTGCCATGCCAAGTCATGATACACAACTGTGGCAGATGTGGGCCCATGGTAACATTGCATGGGATCTAGCTTATGTTATCTATCTAGAAACACCTTCATCAACTTGTGCTTGTAGGAGTCATCACTTGGATAACATGTTCCTACCAAGTTGATAGATCTAACTATAACACTGCTGTGCAAATACATCATGAGACACTTTGTGGAAAATGTGGTCACATGCCAACATTGCATGGGCTATAAACCTCTCTTGGTTGGCTAGAAACACCATCATCAACTTAGTGGTTCTGTGACTGAGCACTTGGCAAACATGATCCCACCAACTTGCTAGATCTAAGTATAATTTTGCTATGCCAAGACATGATGAGACACTATGTGTTAAAAGTTCAGTTTGCACCTCAACATCTTCCGGTGGCACAACATCTTCAGTTTGCACCTCAACATCTTCAGGTGGAACAACATCCACTTCAAGATCAACTTTAGGTGGCTCACTTTGCATTGTTTTATCACAACTGAACACAATGTGCTTACTCCTCTTCTTTCTGAAGCCCCCACCTACTTGATGTGGGCCCATGCCAACATTTCATGGGATCTAGACCTATCTTAGCTGTCTAGAAACACCTTCATCAACTTGTGGTTGTATGAGTCATCACTTGGACAACATAATCCTACCTAGTTGATAGATCTAAGTATAACACTGCTATGCAAAGACATCATGAGACACTTTGTGGAAAATGTGGGCCCATGCCAACATTGCATGGGCTATAAACCTCTATTGGTTGGCTAGAAACACCATCATCAACTTAGTGGTTGTGTGACTCAGCACTTGGCCAACATGATCCCACCTACTTGATAGATCTAAGTATATTTTTGCTATGCCAAGACATGATGAGACACTTTGTGTTAAAAGTTCAGTTTGCACCTCAACATCTTTAGGTGGCACAACATATTTAGTTTGCACCTCAACATCTTTAGGTGGAACAACATCCACTTCAAGATTAACTTCAGGTGGTTCACTTTGCATTGTTTTAGCACAACTGAACACAATGTGCTCACTTCTCTTCTTTCTAAAGCCCCCAATTCTTGCCTTTTTCATTGGCCAGCAAGTTTCAACAAGGGGCTCAACTTAGTGGTTGTGTGAGTCAACACTTGTCCATCATGATCCCACCTAGTTCCTACATCTAAGTATAAGAGTGATATGCCAAGTCATGACACACAATTGTGGCAGATGTGGGCCCTTGGTAACATTGCATGGGATCTAGCTTATGTTATCTATCTAGGAACACCTTGATCAACTTGTGGTTGTATGAGTCATCACTTGGACATGTTCCTACCAGGTTGATAGATCTAACTATAACACTACTATGCCAAGACATGACGAGACACTTTATGGCAAATGTGGGCCCATGCCAACATTGCATGGGCTATGGAGTTCTCTTGGTTGTCTAGAAAACCATCCTAAACTTGTGGTTGTCTGACTCAACTCTTGGCCAACATGATCCCACCCAGTTGATACATTTAAGTATGGGAGTGCTATTGTAACATCCCAGCATTAGAGCTTAGAAATAAGCTGAGATGAGGTGTGTGCATTGCATTCATGCATAGAAAATCTGGATAATTTTCGGGCTTTTAAATGAAACATGTCAAAGTGATTGAAACTTCTCTTAACTTGGTGGAACTGAAGTAGATCATCAAGTTGATTGCGATAAATTTCAATATGACCTTTGCTAAAACCTTATCTTTGGGTAATATAATTTGATCTATGGGTAGATCAAATGGAATTAAGCTAAATCTATAAACACGTTACTTAATGAATAACAAGGGATCTTATAGAGATCATATAAGGGTATTCATTATAACAACTCTTGAATACTCAATCAAGTTTATAACTTCAAGTAAAGAAACCCCATAACTAAATCTTGATACACTTGCTTGCCATAAGTTATTCCTACCATGGGTATCATGGTAGTTATTAAATATCACAAATAGAGAGAAAATAGAAGGCAAGCTAAAACCATCCAGCATATACCCTTAATATCATATTAAGAGATGAAATTCCTATTTAACCAAGTCCTAGTGTCAATTGATCCTCAATGTTGAGTGATTATTCTTTGTCCTAGCACTCAATAACCTTTAGCTTTGACCTATTATGTTGACCTTCCAAAGACCTTAAGTAAATTAATAAGGAGAAGGAACTAGATATAGTGGAGTGTGCCATCATCAATGGAATGTGTCCTTAGTGGAGATCAAACCATTGGATGTTGGAGGAGTTAACTCTCTCATGAGTTAACTAGAAGAACTATCTAAACCTAAGAATTAACTAATATTTGAGAAGTTATAAGAAACTTAGTAGTGTTAGAGTATCAAGTAATAACCTTGTTAGGACAAGTAGGTATAAACCTAAAGTAAGTTTCCTAAGCCTACTACTTAGTTGAATATAGATCTTGAGAAGACAATTAGAAGCCTACTACTTAGTTGAATATAGATCTTGAGAAGACAATTAGAAGCCTAAGGTTTGCTTGATCAAAGGTTGGTGGTCATTATTATCAAGTCATTTGAGAATAGATGACCAGCTAATAAAGAAGTGTTGTGAGTATACTAAATTAGGCAAGCCTAGTAAGCTGAATCATCTAGCTTAATCATGAGAAGTCAAGATAGAGTTTGATGAAGTATATAATATAAGTTGTATGGAGTAGTTGGAGGCATAGTAGTTTAACCAAGCTAATACAAGAACAAACTTGTATTATGGGAGTAGTACCATATCTCTTCTAGAGGATTAATATCACATGTAATATAGAGAAAATTGTAATCTTGCAAACCTTGGATATTGATGCAAGGTGAATATAAAGAAGTTAATGGTTGGAGTTAGTAATAGCTGCATTGATGGATTTATCAATGGTAGTTTAGAAATGAAAGTCATTTTTACTAGGAGAAGAATGAAGGTGCAATGTTGAAGTGGCATGACCACGTCATCATATGATGATGGATATGGTGGAGTCAAATGATTGACTTATTCAGGGAGTGATCTTTGTGAATAAGATAAGAGAGATTTATAGAGTATATTTATAGAGATTTAAGAAGGGTTTAACACCTTGTAATATTCAGGGAGTATATTCAGGGAGTCAAATCACTATATTATGAACCCCAGGGTTTAACACCTTGTAATATATTTACATAATTCCTTTATGAGGATAAGTGTGAATAAGATTCTATGTTCAACATTAAATCATTACCATTAATAAAATTATCAAGTGCAAAAAAATCATGTTTATAAGGCTTTTGGATAATAAACAAAATATTAAACCCTAAGGAATAAATATTGCCATCAATAAAATAATTTCCTAATAGTTAAAATTTATGAAAAATCATGAAAAGTATAAGAACCACTTAGTCTCAAATGATCTATGCAGTATTTTATTTGTCCGATAAATTTTGGAGACTTTAAACATTGAGAAAACCAAATTTGAAATGGTTTTTGTAAAAATAGAAAATAGAAACAGAATAAAGAAAAAGAACTTCCAGCGGAACCGGCCCATGGCCCACTTCTTTCCATGCCTATCTAACGCCGCGAGCATCCTCAGCCTTCATCCTGCTCACTCAGCCAAAGCCCAATAGCAGCCCGGCCCAACATAACCCTTTGTCGATTCAATCCGTCGTCTTCCTCCTCCGGAGAAGCAGCTCGCTGTTGGGGACGGCGACCGCCCGATGCCGCCTCATCACCGTGACGTTGCCACCAACACTCCTTCGAGGATAAGAATGACATGATGAAACCTTGATCTTCATCCTCTCATTCCCTCTCTCGCGCCCTCTCTCTTCCTCTCTATGCCGCAAGGGGGCCGAAACCCTAGCCATAGTTCGTCGTCGATTGCCGCCATTCTAGCCTTCCCCGCAGCTGCCTAGCCATGCCATGAGCACCGCCATGTCCTCTTATGGATACCTGGCGGAGGAATTGAGCCGGGGGTCTCGGAATCGAGCCCCACGACGCCTTCTTCATTGTCTCCGACAGGGTCCGCCGTCGTCCGTGTCGTCGTCTCCAACCTCCTCCAGCCTCCTCATCGTCCCCAGCACCACCAGGGTGAGATTGCGAGTCTCCCTATGGTCTCCGTTCGCTTGCGTGCGTCTCGTAGCCATAGTTCACCATGCGACGCCATGCACCGCCGCCAGACACCATCGTGCCCTGCTCTCCGGTGACCAAAAACGAGCGGCACAGCCACCACTGGGTTCGCCTTGGGCCTTCCGTTCGAACCCGCCAAGTCGCGCAATCCCGCGAGCCTCCTATCGTCGTCCCTGTCTCCGACTGACGTGTCTCCGGTGTGTGACGTCGTGCTGACGTCACTATGACGCCAGTGCGCTTAGTCAAACCCCAGTCAAAACCGTGGCGGGTCCCACTTCGCTAAGGTGGCATGTAACGTGGCCTGGGGCCCGTTTGTCATTGATTGTGAGTAGATGTAGGTTTAGTAACAAATGTATTAACCAATCTGGGTGACATCAGCATGACATAATAAATCGTTTAAAGAATTAGTTTAATAATTCCATAAAATGATTAAATCTTATTAAATCAATATCTTTTGTTTTATAGTTCAGAAAAATATATATTATATATATAAATATTCAGAAAAATAAATTCTATATTCTAAACCTATTATCATATTTTATTTTCCAACTTAAACTAGATAATAATTATTATTAGCAAATAGCTTATTAGAGATAAATCTTAAATAAATATTTTACTATTTAATAATTCAGAAAATAAGTATAATATACCAAAATCTATTATATATTAAAAGTACGTGATGCTAACCATAAATTAGATAAATCGCGAGAAAATACCAGAATAATTAGTGACATCTGGCCTTTGATTTGGTGGGTCTTTATCGGTTAACAGAATTACCACCGTTAGATGTTCGTAATCAGGTGGACCTAGACTTGTAGAAGCAAATCCATACCAGGGCATCTCGCGGCACATACATATAACTCCAAGTCAAACACGGTTTCTTATATCTTCACATCACGTAGCAAGTGGACCCATACGTTAAACAGTCGTACCAGGACATATCTCAACTGTCGTACCAGGACATGTCTCGACACAAATAGAACTCAATCAATTTATGATAGATCTGCACATCACGTAAAAAGTATCGTACCAGGAAATCTATCGGTATGTCACGTACCAGAACTCCAAATCATAGGTATGTCACGTACCAGAACTCCAAGTCAAACACGTTTTAACTCCAAATCAAACACGTTTTGGTAGACCTGCCCTTTTAAATCTCCTCTAAACTAGTCCTTAAATATCCTATCCTTCAGGAAACTCCTATAATACCTCACGACTTGCAATCTCTCCCTTACAACTTACGCGCTTGCTGACATTGCCTATGGCCAGCAACCAGATCTGAAGTTTGCTCTCATAGGAAAGAAATATCAGCCAACGTTTTCTACTTCGATATTTTCTTCGTACATCCCTGCTACTCGCTCATCATTGGCTTCATCAAGTAAGGTTCAGACCTCTATTAGGTATCTTCTTCGTCTGTGCACAATAGAAAGTACTTATGTTTCATATTATTTGTTAGTTCAGCCACAGATCTTGATTTTGATGAATCGATGAATTGTATAAAAAGAATTGTTTCATATATAGTAGATTATTTTATCTTTATCCAATAAGAAACTAACCTCCATTAGGTATCTTCTTCTCCATGAGCTATTGATCTGCATTAATGAATCATGCCAAAACCTACTTTGTTTCGATCTAGACATCCGATCAGCACTGAACCTCCATTAGGTATCTTCTCCTGCACAAAAACAAATATTTGTGCATTAGATTGTTCAGCTGAGCTATGGATCTTGATCAAGATCGTGAATCATCCAACAAAGCTATTTTATTCGTTCTAGATCTATTATTATCACCACACATGTTCCATTATCGTACACTGCATGTTTCATATATAGATCTTTAATACTACTTATTACTTTAATAACATGTCTAATTCACTGTATACTATATGTATTATTTGATCAATGGAAACATATTATGCAATTATGAGCAATGGAGTACACATCTAGAGAGCCCGTATATCTATAACCTAACTGATTAGTAGTCTAATCAACAAAGTTACTTTCTATTCATGTTACACTTGAAAACATTATAAAGCTAACTATACCTATCTTTTTAAAGCCTCAGATCATATGGCACCGATGCTATTGAATGCACTGACTACAAGAAGTGAGGAATGTACAATCAAGGTCAAAGTTTTAAGGCTTTCGGACGCAATTAACTTATCAACCAATGAGCATATTAGCACTGATATGATTTTATCAGATAAGAAGGTAGAATTATTACACATATCTATATATGTGATCTGATTATTCTACCTGATTAAAAGCTTGCTAATATTTTCTTTTATGTAGGGAAATACAATCCATGCTTCAATTGTGAACAAACTATCTAGCAAGTTTACGACAAAAATTAAAGAGGGCTCCATCTACATGTTTAAGTCTTTCAAAGTTTGGGAGTATGAAAAATTTAGACCATTGAAGAACAATCTCAAAATCAATTTTCTTTTCGATACAACAGTGAAGGAAGTTGTTGAAGAAAAGACAAAAAATTTGGAGTACTACTTTTACTTTGCTGATAGTGATACCTTAGAGAGTAGGGTAAATATTGATAAACAATGTTCATGTATGTACATCTGCCCAATGAAACAAGTTTTTTACCAAATAAGATTTATAATTATGTGTCTATGCAGATGTGATTGGGCTGCTTACTGCAATGGGACCAATAAAGCAAATACCAAAAAACAAGGGGACAAGCTGGGAGCAAATTGCAACCATCCGTGAGATAGAAATCCTTTTACTAGAGTAAGTAATTTAAATTAATATACCAATTTTAATTTATATTCTTTCGAAAAAATTAATCACATGGTTGAATTCCTTCAGTGATGAGAAGATCAGGATCAGTCTATGGGGAGATATTTTAGCAAATATTGTAAATGAAGAGCTCTTGCACAAACAGACAATCGTGATTGTCACGTCAAATTTGGTCAGGAGATTCAATGGTGAGGATTTTAATCTCTTATGTCTACACAATAATCCAATGTTACTAATTATTTAGCTTTAACTAGGGTTATCTCTATGCACTACAAATGCGTCTAAAGTTTACTTGGACATTGAAATTTCAGAAGCAGAACAAATCATCGAGAGGTATGATATATAAGAATGCAATTACATATATAAGTTTGAAAATTTAAAATTTTATTTGTTTGCGCTTCAAACTTATTGTAGGCATTGTGAAAGAGATGTTCTCCAAATGATGTTGGAGGTTGGTGAAAGCAACAAAGGAACAATTGAAGAGAAAATGTTTTACAACAGAAAAACATTAAGGAAATTACAGAACTTCGGTTTGGTGATGTAAACAAAAAGGTTTGCCACTATCTTTTTTCAGCAAGTATATTTTACATATTATAGTTATGTTTTGATATCTAATCATTCTTCTCGTATCTGATATATTAGGAATTTGTATGTACATCAAAAGCAACAATAGATGAGATTATAGCGGATAAAGGCTGGTGGAACATGTCATGCAAACTTTGCTATTCTGCAACAAGAAAGGAAAAGAATAACTATATTTGTAATTCATGTAATGAAGTAGCTGAAAATCCAGATCTACGGTAAGTATGGCATCTGTATTAGATTTGTCTTTAAGTGTTTTATAATTTTTAATACCAGTGAATTACACTATCATATTAGGTACCTACTTAAACTGAAGGTGAGCGATGAGACAACAACAACAACCTTTGTGATGTTTAATGAGGTAGCGCAGAGACTTTTGGGTAGCATAAGTGCATATACCCTTCTAGATCAAGCAGGATTCACCAACACAATTCCAGATGTTATTCAAGACCTATGTGGTAGAACACTGATATTCCGACTGAAGTTGACTTCAAGGAATTTGCAAGAGTGCATGGAAAATTATAAAGTGACGTACACTTTTGAACCTAAGGATAAGTTTGAGATGGAATATTTAAACGAGAGAATTGAAGAGGTATGCTCATGTACATTTCATACTTTTCAAATGTTTTATGAAATTATAACGAGTATGTTCTTTATAGGGCATACTAGAGAACCAAGGAACGCAAGATTACTCAAATTATGTTACGTGGAAGTCAGATAATGAGGTATTGCGAGTAACAAATGGTTTTACTATCTTAAGTATCCATGTACATTAGTTATATTTTAATATTAACCCAATTTTTTATAGGTAAAGTGCTCCTTGGAGAATGCAATAGAAGTTGAGAGGAATAATATGTGTGAAAAGGAAATATCCAACCAAAAAACTCAGCGGAAGATTAAAAAGACAGGTCCACCAAAACATCTAACAAATATGAGAGAGTCTTCTTCCAAAAATAGCAAAAAATCTATTAAG
Source organism: Avena insularis (assembly GCA_023614405.1). Taxonomy (NCBI): domain Eukaryota; kingdom Viridiplantae; phylum Streptophyta; class Magnoliopsida; order Poales; family Poaceae; genus Avena; species Avena insularis. The sequence continues at coordinate 274,720,938 of CM042692.1, forward strand.
AAAAGAAAACGTCATGATGAAAAGGTACTATATTGGAAACTTAACTATTTGTATATCCATTAACAAAGTTTAACAACTGTCTTACATACGATACCATAATAACATTATTTCGTATTCTAAATTAACGTGATGTATCCTACAGGTAAAATTGGAAGAGGAAGAAGATGGTGAAATCACCACTACAAATAATGATTTAAGCTATGAAGATATCGGTAATGAGGTACTCATCTAAGAACAACAGTTTTATTTTTAGCATCTCGGACATACAATCTTGGCATTACTATGCCCCAGTGCACCTCTGCAGACCGGTGTGTAGGTTATTAGCATGCATGTTTTAGTAGCAAAACGTAGGTATTTCTTTCTAATATTGCAGTAGCAATTTTATTTTGTTTTCCCTATAATTTTTACGAGATATTTTCGCAGGAAGAGGATGTACAGACTAAGAGATTCAAGAAACGTGTGAAACAGGATGGCCGTAAAAGATCTAAAAAGGTGTAAAAGTGAAGAAACAAAACAAGATATGTAAAAAGGATAAAGAAGTTGCAAAGAGACTTCCAGAGGACGAGGTATTTTATTTAAAATAAATTTTATATACTATATGTAGTAATTACTTTTTTAGTACGTATCACATAGCACCATATCATACAGGGACAAGAGGAAGAAAATGATAATATCACCGACATGAATGTTGATTGCACAAAAGAAGATATGAGTGAAGAGAAGGAAGAAAATAGTACAGATGCTGATAGTAATAATGAGGTAGAGGAAGGAAGTTCTCAAACTGACAATAGAAAGAATGATACTACCAACAAGGATAGGAAAGGGAGTAAAAAAATAAGAAGGTATGCCACAATGACATATAAAATTAATATTTACCATGTTTCAGTAGTAACATTGTTTTATTTATTTTGTAGAGAGACGGGAAAAACAAGGAAGAGAACAGCGGTATCATCACAAATGACTATGTTGAAGAATTGGATGCAAAAACTACAAGCAAAACGGAGAAGAAAAAAACTAGTGAAAGAAACAAGAAAAAAGAATCAACAAAGGACAAGAATATGCTGCAAGACTTGCATGCCAATGAACATCAAGCCAGGCCAAAAAGGATTAGGAAGGCACCTGTGTTTTACACAGGCTAGGCACGAGACAGCACCAAGTTCTTCACAATAAACTTACAAACATTCTATTATACTCTATATATATACTTTGTAGTAATTTGCATTGGTAATGCATTTATATTTGTATGCTCTACAAGAGCGTGATTTTTAATTATTACTTCTGATAAGTGAATACAGACTTATCCACTTCAGATTCTATAAATATTTAGCTGTTATCATCTTTATTATCTTGAAATGCAAATTCTTTTTATATTAGTTATACTTTTACCATATATAAATAGTCAAAAAACTTAAATATGAGACATTTCTTTCAAACGACAGAAGAAATGCAAAAAGAAGGCATACTTATCTAGAGATTTTCCGGCCTTATTACCCCCTAACAAACAGGAAGGCTCCCTCAACTCAACAACTCTGTCATCATATTTTGCTCACCCTAACCAATCTTAGAAATTTGATGACAAACGTTGTTATAAACTGTAAAGATATGAGATCAAAAAATTATAAAACTAAAAAAGTGTCATAGATATAGCCAAGAATAAATTTACGATGAAACATATAACCAACTAATACGCTTAACCTTCAGACTCATAATAGCTGACATAACATCAGCGTGTGCGCTAGGCCAAGTGCATGTAAGCACTCCAACCAGTACAAATGAAAGGATCTGGAAAATTAAGAATCAGGTAAAAAAGAATGAATAAGAAAAGGAATTGTAATCGGACAAAGCTACTTGAAAGCTAGATGTTCCCTAACCTGGACGTTCGCTGGGGCAGAGACCATCTGATTCATCGTGTAAGCCCTACTGTTGATCGCTTCTACCTCTTTCTTCACTCGCTGCTATTAATCTGCCGAGGTTCACGCGCAATATGAACTCAAGAAACAGAAATAGGACTTAAAAGAGGAGCTGGATTTGAGGAAGACATGGAGAGGGAGTACGGGAAACTCGCGAATACCAAGGGAGGGAGTAAGGGAAACTCACGAATACCAAGGGTTGACCTCCTCTTGCGCCTGGGTTTTCACCATGGAATACCCTGTCGAATGAGCTGAATTTTGGGAATCTAATCCGAAACCAAGCAGCTCAAAGGTGTGGTGGGTGAAGAGCCGAGTGAGAGAGAGCCAAACAACAAAGAGGTGGTGGTATGTTTTTTTCTCAGGAGAAGGAAACGATTCAGTGGTTTCCCGTACATTTGTGCATGGGCCAGAATATACACCTATAAGCTTCTGCTTCCTAAAACGGTCCATGGAAGCAAAATAAAAACACACTTATGAATTAGGGACCCACGACAAAATTGTTCCTATATAAAACGATACAGTGAGGTAATAAACTTATATTTTACAAAAGAATAAGAGGACGTACGCCAGAAGGAAACAAATAAATTAGGAAGACTATCTCCTATATAAGAGAAGTTTGTGCCATTAAGAATTGGCGGATCCAATCTATGTTTCATAAGTACGAACGAAATCCACGACAGGACAAACACGCCTTCAACTCGAGGTACCACATCACAATCATATACTCCCTCCGACCCAAATTAGTTGACTTAGATTTGTCTAGATTAGATTATATCTAGACATGATTTAGTATTAGATACATCCATATCTTGACAAATTTGAGTCAACTAATTTGGGTCGGAGGGAGTAACTTTTATTGATCTCTATATGTATGTTGCCTTCCTCAATTACAATATCATTATAGATTTTTTGCTTTGATTGACTTACAAGTAACTACAACACTAGGTTAAGAGCTTTGCCTGGAATAACGAGTCTTGAAGATTCATCACCTTCAATTGTACAAGCGGAATAGAGTAATCATCAGGTAAAACATTGACCATGAAAACAAATCCGGCAAACAACATCAATGGTTTTAAAAACTTTATGACAGAACCAAAAGGAAATTCAATCTATTCCCGGAAATAAAAACAAAATAGCTTTTATGTTAAGGTTCGTCCAGAAGCTTAACATCCTATCTTAATATCTTTTATCCATTCATTGTTCAGCTGGAAGAAGCAATGAAAAGAAAAGATGGGCCGCATACCAAAGATTCCGAGAAACCTGCCAAGATGGTCAAAGTCAAGCAAACAAGCAAGACAACAAGGTGATCACTTACCAGATAGTTAGGATGTGTGTTTGTAGTTTATTTAGATTTTTCCAGATTTAATAATCATTATTAATTAATATATTATTTATTACAAACCAGAAAAATAACAAAAAGTGCAAGATTGGCAAGGAGAATCAAACTTAAAGAAAAGAAAAACAAAGGACATTCAGTAATAAAAGATGTGTCACACTGTATACCAGAAAAAGAGGCTACGAATGAGGACAAGTAAGGAAATCTTCACAAAATTATTTCCTTAGATTTATTGACAGTCGGTGTAGTTACGTATTTAAAATTAAATTGCTTATCCTTTCAATTTCATGATGCTACTATTAACAGGATATACTAGAAGCAGCAAAATAAGTTTCTTATGCTATGCACATAAACCTTATGAACAGATTATAAAATAAATATTTATGTTTCCTAAAATGTGGAAGATAGAATTGTGCTATCTATGTGTTGAAATATGGACAAGATTAAAACTTTTACTTAGTTAACTCCACGAATTTGATGTAGAAACATGAGTTAAACTTTACTGTACACATAAAATTCTTAGGCTAGGAGCCTGGGATACACATTTAGCTATCAAATTCTTTTGATTATCAAGTTCATGGTAACATATCTAAATGCACATGAATAGAACAGGACTAGGACACAATATGGTTTGTTCAATTGCAACAGGGAATAGTGTCTAAATGGAAATTCTGTTATGCAGAGCAAGATATGCAGCAGAGATAGCTAGAGAAGCAAGGCTAAATAGGAAAAGAAAAATGCAAAGCAAGAGAAAGAGCAATGCAGGACAATCGCCCAAAAGTAATTTGATAATCAGACAGACAAGAAAAAATACAAGGTAAGTAGAAAGAAATTCAATAAAGATCTACAATTTAGATATTTACTAATATGATATTTCTGTTATGCACGTGTACAGGACTAAAAGTAAAACTAAGAAAACAACGTCAAAATCAAGGACAACTAACAGATCACCAGAAATGTAAGTTGTATTAGGTTTGATATTAGTATACATGAAAATTAACATTCATTTCAAAATTACAAATGATCCTAACAATCTTTAACAGGACATCGGAAAGGACTGATATGAAAAAATGGAACTTCGGAATACCAACCTGCAAGTGCGAACGATGTGGCGCAATTTTCTGGTATGAAGAAAGAACTAGAGGTAAAGGGAAACTAGCACCATCTTTCGGACTATGCTGCCAACAGGGCAAGGTTTATTTGCCACCTTTAAGAGAGCCACCTGCTTACCTTATGAAATTGCTAAGGAGAGACTGCGGGAACAGATCGAAAAACTACATGCAGAATATCAGATTGTACAACTCCATGTTTGCTTTCACATCAATGGGAGGAAAGGTAGACAATGAAATAAACAATGGCAGTGGACCTTATGTTTTCAAAATGAGTGGGCAAAATTATCACAGAATTTGAACTCTACTACCTGCCATGCTGGGCACAATTGTACATCTATAACACTGATAACGAGGTAAACAATAGGATTATGGCATCAACATCAGAAGATAAAAAGAAGTCAATAGATCCTCACACTATTGAAGGCCTTAAAAATATGCTGGATAGAGAAAATATATTAGCAAAAACATTCAGAATGGCAAGAGACAGATTCCAAGAAGGTGACTATGACAATGTGAAATTAAAGCTAATTAGTAAACGCCATGCAAATGGAAGACCACATGACATGCCACCTGCAGCTGAAGTTGCAGCTCTGATTGTGAATGATAGCACACAAAATTTAAAAGGACGAGATGTCATTGTTCAGTACAAAAACATGAAGCCGAGAAGAATATCACAGAACCATCCAAAATTCATGGCTATGCAATATCCACTACTATTTCCCTATGGAGAAGATGGGCACAGAGAAAATATACCTTACATATTGACAAACGGAAGAAAATTGAAGAGAAAGCATGTCACAATGCTGGAATACTATGTGTATCGTCTACAACAACATACTAACCAATCGATGCACTTTCTCATGTGTGAAAAGCTTACGTTGCAGTACATTGTGGATGCTCTTGCATGCATTTTGCAGTACATGCTAGAATGGATCAGAAGAAAGCAAGGAACCCTAAGGACGGAACTATATGCTGGCTTGCAAGATGCAATAGAGAGAGGAGATACAAGGGCTGACCAAGTAGGAAAGAGAATACTACTACCATCTAGCGTCACGGATAGTCCACGATACAAAGTACAAAACTACCAAGATGCCATGGCAATTTGCAGGTGGGCTTGATACCCAGACCTATTTGTGACATTCACATGCAATGCAGCTTGGCCAGAGATTCAATCAATGCTGCATGAAGTAGGCCAACAAGCATGGGAAAGACTGGATATTGTTGACCGTGTGTTCCACATAAAGCTCAAGGAGTTCATGAGAGACATAAAAGAAAGGGAATACTTCGGAAAAACACTAGCAAGTAATAATCTACTGACGTCATCATCACAATTGCTAATTTCATTCTATAGCAATTGAACTAACAATTTTTTTATAAAATTTGCAGTTATATACACAATAGAGTTTCAGAAAAGAGGCCTACCGCATGCCCACATAGTCATATTCCTCGACAAGAAGGAAAAAAAACACAAATATCCAGAACCTTCAGAGGTAGACAAGATAACCAGCGTTGAGATCCCAGACAAGGAGAATGATCTAGAAGGATACGAAGTTGTTGAAAACTTCATGATGCACGGACCATGCGGTGCAGCCAACACGAATTCACCATGCATGGTCGACAAAAGATGTATAAGAAATTTCCCAAAAAAGTTTAACATCAATACGACCATCGATAAAGATGGATACCCAGTATACAGAAGGCGGGACGATGGAAGATACATAGAGAATTGGGGAGTCAAATTGGATAACGGATACGTCGTCCCATACAACAGAAATCTACTGGTAAAGTATCAAGCACACATAAATGTTGAGGTGTGCAACAGATCTCTATCAATTAAATACCTTTTTAAATACATTAATAAAGGTGATGACCAAGTGACGGCACTAATCGAAAATGATGAGATCAAGAAATACCTTGAATGCACATATATATCTGGGAACGACGCATGTTGGAGAATATTTCAGTTCGAGATGCACTACCGAGATCCCTGTGTTGAAAGATTGCCTTTCCACCTAGAGAATGAACAACAAGTCATTTTCTCAGATTCTACAGATTTAACAAAGATCATACGAAACGAGAGAGTAGGAGTCACTAAATTTACACAGTGGATGGAGACAAACAAGATGTGTGAAGAAGCCAGATAACTAACATACGCAGAATTCCCATCAAAATGGGTATGGAATAAGAAACAGACGAAGTGGACCAAAAGGAAGAATGGAAGATCAGTTGGAAGGATATATTATGCCCATCCAGCAAGCGGTGAAAAATATTACATGCGGATGCTACTCAATGTTGTCAAAGGATGCACATCTTTGAAGACATAAGAACTGTAAATGGAGTTGTCCACACATCATACAAAGCAGCTTGCGAAGCTCTAGGATTTCTTGATGACGACAAAGAGTGGCTTGAGTGCATCAAAGAGACGTCCAATTGGGCAACTGGAAACCAGCTAAGACAACTTTTCACAACAATCTTATGCCACTGTGAAGTGACAAGTCCTAAGCTCCTGTGGGAATCATGCTAGGAAGTTCTAAGTGAAGACGTAGAGTATAGACAGAGAAAACTATTAAACTATCCTACACTATGCCTGACAGCTTCACAGAAGCAAGGACATCCCTTGGTTGAAATAGAGAAGCTCATGAGACAAGCTGGAAGGACACTTAATGAATATCCAGGAATAGAACTTCCAAATTCTTCAGAGATAAATGAACTTGGAAACAGGTTGCTCAACGAAGAGATGAGCTACAACAAAGAGGAGCAAAAGGAAGAGCACTTGAGAATCTTTGGTAATCTAAACTCTAAGCAACTCAATGCATTTGATTCAATAATGGAATCAAAAGACAAAAAATTGGGAAAACAAGTATTTGTGGATGGATATGGTGGAACAGGAAAGACCTATCTATGGAAGGCAATCACAACAAAACTGCGTTCCGAAGGAAAAATAGTACTAGCAGTAGCATCATGTGGTATTGCAGCCCTGCTTTTACAGGGAGGTAGGACAGCTCACTCAAGGTTCCACATCCCACTGATCCTTACAGAAGAGTCAACATGTGACATTAGACAAGGTACACACTTGGCAGAACTTTTAAATAAGACATCTCTAATATTATGGGATGAGGCTCCAATGTCGAACAAAATATGTTTTGAGGCACTGGACAGAACTCTAAGGGATATATTATGGCATACAGATGAAAACAACAGTGAGAGACCATTTGGTGGAATGACGGTGGTACTAGGAGGGGACTTCCGCCAGATACTTCCAGTTCTACCAAAGGGAAGAAGACACAACATAGTCACTGCATCCATTAAAAGGTCGTAGCTTTGGAAACACTTCCAGATACTGAAACTAAGAAAGAACATGCGACTCAATTGCATGACAAACAATGAAACTGAGAAAAAAAAGGTAAAAGAATTTGCAGACTGGATTCTCAATATTGGAGATGGAAAAATACATCAGCAGAAGGTGAAGAACTGATAAAAATACCAAGTGACATACTACTAAAAAAAGGAAATGATCCAAAAAAGGAAATTGAAGAAAGCATATATCCAAATTTGAAGGAGAGGTACCGCCAACGAGAATTCTTAGAAGAAAGAGCAATATTATGTCCAAGGAATGAAACAGTCCGTCAGATAAATGAATATATAATGGAACAACTAGCAGGTGAAGAGAAAACTTATCTAAGTTGTGACACAGTATGCAAAGCAACAACTTTAAATGGTGAAACAGATATGCTATATCCAATGGAATTTCTAAACAGCTTAACGTACCCTGGAATCCCAAATCATGAGCTAAAACTAAAAGAGGTTCTACCAGTGATGCTACTATACGTAATATCAACCAAAGTGCCGGGTTATGAAATGGTACAAGGATGACAATTATTCAACTAGGAAGAAGATTTATCGAGGCGCAGATAATAACAGGAACTCATGTGGGAGAAAAGGTGTATATTCCAAGAATAATAATGTCGCCAACAGAATCAGCGTGGCCATTCCTCCTAAAAAGGAGACAATATCCAATTTCAGTGTGCTTTGCTATGACAATCAACAAAAGCCAGGGGCAATCTCTGAACAAGCTAGGACTTTATCTACCTAAACAAGTTTTCACACACGGACAACTATATGTAGCATTCTCAAGAGTGACGAGAAGGACGGCCCGCGGGTAATGGTCAATGACGAAGATAGCAAAGATGATGTTGTCAAGAACATAGTCTACAAAGAAATTTTCTAAAGGTATGGCGAAATGACATATTTTTCGTGTACTATATTACTTTTCTTATATAAACTTACAAGTTCTCACTATATGGCAGGATGGATATGGTCTACTAATCTACCAAAATATAGGAAATGTGCACCAACTTATGATGTAATTAGTTAGTATTTTCAAATAATCTTAAGACACTATTGCTTCCTTTCATGATGGGATCTGGTATGCTTATGTTTACTCACAACAAAACCTATATAATGTGCAATGATAATTGAATCGGATGTCTAAAACTCTATTTTCTTTTATATTGCAACTACACGGGTTAATCAGAACAATGGTGACATTTGCATAGGGAGAAAGGGGCAAATTTAAAAAATGGAGTGTATGTGCGATTCATGTGCTTTTGCCTGTACATACATAAATATTCCTGTTGCAAATATTAATGATAGACACAAACATTACTTCATTTTGTTAAATTTGTATGGGGGTAGGGAGGCTTAACACTGCCGATGTCGGTCCCAAGCCCGAAAAAAAGTGGAGGGGGCATTAAAACAAATCCAAATCTTTCACTAACAAGAACAACCTTAAAATATGTTTTCAAACAGAAAGCTCATCGCAAAGGGATTGGCCAATTGCTAAAATTTGTAAATGGAACATGGTTTACAGTACAAAATTAAATACCAGAACATATGCAGAACTAAAGTTGGCAGTTAAACCTCTGACAGAGAATGACTAAATTATAATTTTCATATCTAAACATATGAAATGAGGAAATAAAAAGGACTTCTAATGCTATTACTGTAGATAACTTTTAAATTAGGAAATAACTTGAAGAAAATCTAATGCATCGTGCATGAGGTACTGAAAAAATGCTTATGCCAAGCCAGATGACCAATGTATAGAGAAGACATGACAATGTAAAGCTGACACTATGATTAGATCAAATAAAAAAAACGAGAGAATCTACTTGTAATTCCATTGGAGAATCAAAATTATAAATAAACTAAAGGATGGTACCGATTCATGACAGCTTCATCGACGAGTCAAAATAACGCCAGCAAAAAGGCCCCCATCTTCTCCAAGTAGATGGACGGCAGACCGCCGGACATAAAACCCAAGATGCGCTGCAGACTTGCGCTACAGGTCGGACATAAGATAGGTGACCTTCTTCAGCCGGACCCCCGCCATGACCCTCCTACAGCAGTCCCCCGCGCTCCGTATGTAGGGTCCATTTCAGGGCGAGTAGAACGCCGAGGATTTGATTTTGCTGGATTCCTAAGAGTATACACAAACAGATTTGAGGAAGGAGTGGAACAGAGAAAATTGGGGAAATTCCAGGGAGCACACAACCAGATTTGAGACTAGCGGTGGATTAGAAAAACAAAGAAGTCAAAAGGTTAGCGATGGGAAATTGGGAACGGAAAAGGAGAGTCAAAAAATGCTACTACAACCTACAGTCCGATTTAGCAGTGTATAGGCAAATTCTAGGCAAAACTTAGGCTCAAATGGGATCCTATTTAATAGTCGCACATATAGGCAATTTTTACACAAAGCTTTGATCAAATCAGAGGGAGTACTATTTAAAAAATATATAATTAACCACTTAATGCAATTGAAAAAATGCAAGTGAAAAAATTAATAATTTCTAAAAGTACGTATACTCCCTTTGTTCACAAATATAAGACGTTTTAGACTTTTCAATCCAAATTAATTGACTCAAATTTGTCAAGATACGGATGTATCTAATACTAAATCATGTCTAGATACAATTAAATTTAGATAAATTTAAATCAACTAATTTAGATTGGAGGGGATATTTTAAAGTAGACTAGATTCGAAATAAAATGGTTGAATAACACGTATCTACGTACATAAATTTTAAAGAAAAGTTAGAAGGTCTTACATTGAACGGAGAGAATACAAATCCGTTGTCCATCAAAATTAAAACCACATATATATGTAAACGATATCTCAACATTAGTTGAGCAGTAATTAGATGCCTATGGAATGTGTTCCACACATAAAAAACATTACATCTAATAAAAAAATTATTTATGACTTTTATTAGGTTGTCCAAAAATCACTATTATGAATTATAAAGAAATTTTAATACACAATCAATAAATAAACCTGTCAAGGAAAGAAATATTAATAGACCTTCAATGGGTGGCCTACGTGTATTATGAATTTTCAAAAAAGTATGTCAGTAACTAAATCTAGCACGGAAAGAAATATTAATAGACTATCAATGGGTCGTTTGCGCGTGTGTGCGGGCCACTGTGCTAGTTCTTAGAAAAACAAAATCTACATTTACAAACTTGTTTCATATATTTTTGGTATCAATTAGCTAAATATTATTATTTATGAAGTCTTTATAAGATGATAAAACTTGTAAAAACCATATCTTTTTATTTTGAAATCATAAAAATATTTACAATATACCAAAATGCTCACAAAAATAATAACTACAAGTTAAAATATAATATTACACTTTAGAAGTAAAAAAAACCTAATCCTCTAATAACTTGGATTACACCTATTTCCTTAGTTGGTAATTCATAAAAATTATGCATAGAATTGCTAATACCTCAAATATTGTCCATCAAAGGTCTAAAAATAGTATTAGTGTTAAGGTATTGATAATATGAAGTCAAATAAAGGTAAAAGTTTAATAAGTCTTGATTAAAACTATTTTCTAATATTTTAATGGATTAAAAAATACATAAATCTTTACTTTGCCTTTGGCATTATTTGTTTAAAGTCTAAAAAAGGAAATAACAAGTTCAATTGATGTTTAAGTGAAGTTAACATAAGTCTAACCATCTTAAGATCTGTTTACTAAAAACTATCATCTCAAATTAAGTGTATCTTAATTTGCCTAAAAAGGTTTTACCAATTATAAAATCAACTAAAATAGTGTATTGTTTATCACAAGGCTTCTAATCACTAATAAAAACATTAAGATCATATTTACTAATTCCTTTACTAGTTTGAAAACTACTTAAAGATTTAAACCAAGTTTTTAAGTAATTTAAGTACTGCCTTCTTCCATGTTTATAAAATATAAGCATTACTTCTAAAATAAGTAAGTGATCCTATTCACTTATAAAATTAAGAAGACACTACTTCTATAAAAGAAATAATACTCTTATTCCATCTTTATAAAACATTAAGAAGTGAACCACATATAATTTAATACCTTATCCAAAACATTAAAGTTTCCACTATAAGTGTTATGCTTATTCAAAGTTCAATGGTGATTCCCTCTATTTTAAAATATCAAACAACACTACTCAAGCAAAAGAAATAATACTTTTGATTCACCTTCATGGAGTAATATAAAGTGTCCTCTCATATTACAAAATATATGAGTCTCCACTTGCTAGTGGAATAACTATTCAAATATGCTAATTGTTTTCTTCTTTAATACTCATAACTGGTAAGAAAATCTTAAGGTGTTAGCTTTAAGTTTAAATGCTTTTACTTTGTAAAAGTAACCTTTTCCTCAAAAGTTATTCTTTTAAGAAACATTAAAATTAATCTTCTAGATACCATGCCCATTTGAGTGCTTTAGTATTGTATGCTACTCGTTATATTTACATATTTCTTCACACACCCTCATAAGCCTTAATAAGAAGCACAAGTGTGAAGCTGGTATAAAAGTGAAACACATTCTAAAGAAACCATTTCTAGTTTCCGAACCCTAGATCCGATACGATAATTTCGGGGATTCACATTTATCAAATTGTATTACATTACTTATGCATTGTTCCATCTTGCTTCTTTAAATATTAGTCCTTACTGGACAAATGATGTTGTTTAAATTTTTTGGATCTTCTAGTATCTTGAAGACCGTGATTGTATAATCTTGCAATCACAAAAGAAAAGTTCACACTTGCTCATGTCCTTTGATTATTTTCTATCAAATGCTTGTAACTCAAATGTTGTCATCACTTGCATTTCAAAAAGGTCAGAAAACACTATCTTCATAATACTATGATTATAGATTATTTACCAAATGGTAATAATCTATTGATACAGTTCTAGTGGTAAAGCAACATAATATCTAGGACTTAACAACACATGTTGCCAGTGATTCTAGCGCCGTATATTACGCGTTAACCATGAGATTTGGAATGGGACGGAGAAGTCAGTTGTATTCTTTTCCTTTTGTATGCAGGCAAGGTGACCTTAGCGTGACGTTGTGATTCCTTGTGTGGATCCAGCATATAGGTGGGCACCCTTACGCCCCACGATTTTGGTGTCTTGATTATCTATGAGTGGTTGCCGGAGGTATAGCCAGACCTATATGAAACTTGCCACGGGCATCACCAGCTCATAGAGTCTTTGGGAACTCATCAGGGTTATAGCCTGCCCGAAAGGGGGCTTAACAGAGGTGTAGGCAGCCCCGAAGGATTGTGCAGACATACGGGGTCGCGGAGAGGGCAGTGATTGGCTTGGATCATCTACTGGGCCCCACATCAAGGAATTGTGGATGGGTAATCTGCCTGGTTGTGCAACAAGGATTTGGTCTCTCATGGGTAAAGTAACGCACCTCTGCAGAGTGTTAGAAATGTGACATGTTACTCTCTGTTCCGGGAAGGAGCTATGAACGCGGCAGGAAAGGAACTCCATGAAAGTTCTGGTCAACCTGTGAAGGCTGTCGGACATAGTTTTCAGAATAAAAGCAATCTTTGAAGAAATTTTTACGAAAACCTGCATTGCCTACGACCTTTGGTATGTAGCTGTAGAGATAGTGCATCATACATTCCTTTTTAGTGAACTTGTTGAGTACGCTCGTACTCAACCATACCCTCTTAACCCTTGCTAGGTTCTAAGCCATTGAAGACGATGCCAACACTAACTTATGCTCAAGGAACCACCATCGATAGCTCAAATTCTTCAATAAAGTCAATGAAATCAACCTATACATCAACTGAAGTGAAGGAGAAGTTCCTGATTAGATAGGTGTTGGGGGGATACCCCCGGGTAGGGTCACGCCGGGGTATAAAGGCCGAGTTAGCCGAGGTACGACATGGTCAAGGAAAATGCTGGCCGGGTCTCCTCAAGGCAGGTCGACTTACGGGGTAACCCGGCCTGGCGGGTGTTCACCTAACACTAACTCGGTCGACATAAACATATGTCGGCTATACTCGATTTACCATATGTGCAGGTACCACTGTAGTCGGGTTAGCCAAGCACTAGTCGGGGCACCACTTGGCTTCCAAGAGAAGGAAGGAATCTCCCGCTAGTCAAAAGATGGCCTCTATCAACTGTAGCGGGTTCGAAGTGAGCAGAGGGAATGACTAGCGGGGCGTGACCGACAAAGGTGACGCAGGCAGTGTCGGCTGACGTGATCCATGTCTGGTGAGGCCAAAAGCCAAGGAGCTCATAGCGGATTACGTCCAAGGTCCGTACTAGCCGTTTAAAGTGAATAAAGAAGCATCTAGCTTTTACCAAAGGGAATATTCGGGGAATATGCTTCCACATGTGCCCTAATTTTGTAACCAGGGCTCCCCTATATAAGGGGCACCAGGGCCTCCATAGCAGGGGATCGATCATTCTGTGAAGTAAAAACTCTAGGGCTTTGTAATGGGGAGTAAGATAACCAATCTCCTTCTCACCAACATCTCAAGGAGCCCTTGTAATCAACATCTGATAAGAGAGAAATACAAATGTCTATGTGTGGAATCACCACACAATCCCTCCCTGGATTCCTCTAGTGCACATTGGCCCCCTCTTTAGCCTATCCATGGCATCTGCCATGCCACCACCACGACAGTTGGAGCCCACCGTGGGGCTAGCGGCGCTAGCAGGGGTAAAAATCCGGACAGGAAACATCTTCGACACCGGCGAGCGTGTCACCTTCGGGCTGGTTTAGAGCTTTGGAGTGCTGGACTACGTCAGCAACAACGCGGGGAGCTTCGGCAGGAACCCTCCTCCGCGCAACGGCCTCTTCATCAAGCTTGGCGTGCACAAGATCTACGTCGGCATCGACGAGTTCTGCGTACACCCGTGCCACGTCATCGAGGAAGGCGAGCCACCTCTCAGCGCGGCTCGCGGCATGCGTATCACTCGCCCCGCAAGCTGCGTTGAGGTCATGATGATAGAGCCAGACGCAGGAGGAAGCAAGGATCCGACGCCAGAGCGGGAGGCAATGCCAAAGCAGGCAAGGTCCAGATTTCCTCCACTAGAGAGGCCAGAGAATATACTGCAGCATGCAATAGATAGCTTAGTAACACCCATAGCTCCCATAGTAGATCCGGCTCAGGCGCAGGACGAGTTAGAAGAAACTAGGCAGAAAATGTAAGCTGGTGCGAAAAAAGTAGCTGAGTTGCAGCAGTCACTGAACATCACTCTTTGTGAGTATGCAAAGGCAATCCGCATAGATGGAGTAAAAATCCGAGGTAGAAACCTTATTACTGAGATTGACAGGGAGTATGTGCCTAGGCCGGGCCAGTCAGATACGATAGTAACTACAAGACTAGAGAGATACAGTACCCCGGCTAAGACCCTTAGGGCTGCCAATGCAGCTGCCTTCGAGTTAGAAGGCTTAACCGGATAAGCCCGAGAGAGGCAACAAGAAAGAGTTAACCACTTGTTGAGGGCGGCATGTTAGAAGAATGAGGAAATAAACAAGGCAAATCCGGCACAGCCTGAAGCGTCTCACATAGTTCATTCGGCGAGGAATAACCCAGCAAAATCTGCTGGAGCCACGTCGTCCCCGGGTCACGGCCCTAGGAGAGAGGAAGTGGTAACCTCGGGGAGATGAGACAAATAGTGTGGCGCCCCGCAAAACCACTACTAGAAAATCGTGTTGTTTTTGTGCATTGCATCGTCATGACCGCATGCTCATGTCATCATGCCACATTGCATTTGAGCATCTCATGTCATCATGCATTTGTTTGTCTAAAACTATTTTCTAAAAGCCTAGTTTTGTTTTCTAAATATTCCCCATCTTAATTTCAACTCAAAATTCCGGTCTTTTCCGGGTCATTTTTTTGTCGAAAAACTATTTGCAAATGTCTTTTAAAATTAAAATAATTCAAATATTTTTGTACCTGGGGAGGCAGCCCAGCCCGTAGGCCAGACCACCTACAACCCCGGTTGGCCCAGCCTGTTTCACCCAGCAAATATCTGTCCTAGTCAAACCCTAACCAACCCCCACTCCCTCACCAGCCGCCGCCACCCCTGGCCCGCCAAGAACCCCTCCCACCCCCACGCGGCCCCACCCACCTGGGCGCGCATCCCGCCACTTCTCCCGCCCACCAGCCTCCAAAACCCACCACCCACTTGATTTCCCGGCCCCACCACTTGGCCCCATCCCACGCGGTGGACACGCATCCCACCTACCCCGCGTACGCGGCACGCTACCCCAGCCCCAGCCCCGCACCACCTACCCCCGTCCCCCTCTCTCTCCCCTCGCTCCGTCCCTCTGCCTCACCGCCGCCCGCTGCTTCCACCTCGCCTCCTCCGGCCGCCCGCCCTCGCCTCCTCCCGAGCTCCCCCCCTCAAGCTCCGCCTCCCCTACCCCTGCTGCCAGGAGCTCCCCGAGCCCCTCGTGTCGCCTCCCCGCCGTGCCGTGCCCCTCCGTCGAGCCTCGATGTCGGCCCCGCCAAGCGCGGCCTTCCTCGTCGCCGGCCGTCCTCATCCTTCCTCCAGCCGCGTTGTCAAGACCGTGCCTCACACCCGGCGCTCTGCTCCGCCACGGCCTGGCCGCCTCCACCCCGTCCTCCGTCCACCGCCCCGGTGCTCTCCTCGCCCGCCTCCTCCTCGGCTCGCCTCTGCGGCTGGCGATGGCCCCTTCGCCGTGACGTCGGCCGCTGCCCGTGCCCAGCTCGCCCTCAGCCCATTGTGCCGCTCTCTATCCCTCGTGGCCCCCTCTCCTTCGCCAACGTCCGCCGTCCATGTCGTCTCTGCCCCGGCTTCTCGCATGCCGCTGTCGCCCGGGTGCCTCCCTCCCGAGCCGGCCTCATCTCTGTCCGCTGTGTCTTATCCTAGGGCACATGGCCGTGTTCTTTTAACGTGAAGGGGTAATAGTGGTGTATTTGCAATGTGACTTTGGTGTTCAGATGTGTCGAAGTTGTTGCTACAAGATGTGGTGAAGTTCGCGAGGATGTTCTAGTCCCTCGTGTTTGACGGGAATCCCGACAAGATCTTCCGGAGACCCTGGAACGCCATGCTCTTCACCAAGCACCCCGTTGTCGAGGCCTCGATGCGCCTACACGGATCCGATGCCCGAAGGTCTTCTACCCGGACACCAAGATCGCCCACATGGATCTCGCTGACGAGACCGACTCCGTCAAGTAACCGCTACTACAAGCTCTTCCGAAATTGTTGTCGCTCGAAGGCCACCGATGCAAGTTCCACCGATGGAACGCCATGACCTTCTTCTCGGATGTGAAGACCGATCCCGCCAAGACCGAACCCGGCACGCCAAGTTCTTCCTCTTGGACCCGAAGACGCCGAGACCTGGGACGCCAAGATCTCCGTTGTGAAACGACAAGACCGACGACATGACCCGACGACCGCGGATGCGACAAGATCGTCTCTCGGACGCCAAGTTCTTCGACCTCGGGGACCGATCCATCAGAACGCCAAGACCTTCTTCCGAACCCAAGTTCTTCGTCACAGGCATCAAGATCTCCTACACAGACCCGAAGACCCCGGTACCCGATCCACTCAAGTTCGCCATCGACGACAAGATCGACCGCTTGTAACCCAAGTTCTCCGTCATGACACGACAAGTTCTCCATCTTGTATCCGAACCTCGCCGTCCTCGTCGAACCCTGAGACCCGACCCCGATCCCCCGGACCCAAGATCTTCTGAACCCAGATGTGTGCCCCTAAGCCCCTATTTTTATAATATGACATTATCAACTTTCGCATATTAAATTGATCATGCATGCATAACTGTCTGTGGTTTGGGGGCATTATGCCGATTCACCTCATAATTAAATATGGAGTGTTTATGCGGGATATCTTTGTCTTATTCCGGACTCCATTTAAATTGGTGTAGCGAACCGATGACCTATTTCGCCTTGTTAATACAACATTTAAATTGCGGGGTGGTTAAATAACTTGAACTGTCTAATTAATCATCGGGGCCCTGGTTCCGCTTAATACTGCCTAAATGCACCGCATCTGCATCATATCATAATCATGCCGGATCTTCTGCCGTAGTATTAAATAGTGCATCCGGTGTTTGTTCTAGTGTTTTCTTCTTCGCGGATTAGGCCGATGAGTTGATGCGAGTATCGACAAGTTCTCCGGATACGCTCCTTCGGCAGTGTTTTCCCAGGCGAGCATCTCTCCCCCTTCTACCTATTTTGCATTTATAGTCTTTATTTCCTCCTGTTGATCTATTGCTATCCGTGTCGTGATGCTTTAGTTCCGTGCACCAGTTATATCCCGTGCAACCTCTATATTGCCTTGGACACCTCCTATTACCTGTGTTTGGTAGATAGCTGGCCTTGCGAGTCGTAGTTGCTTGCTCAGGTGCGATCTCGTGATGTCAAGTACCACAGTTGTTGGAATGCTAGCAGATGTTTATAGTGGAGATGATCATGACTTTAAATACAACTATTAAAATGCTAGATATAACTAATGCAGAGGCATCGGTGGGAAATAGATGTTATTTGGTTCTTCCACGCTCACTTGTGTCCCGTAGGACCCCGAGTACTTGATACCTGTTCCTTGATTTTTCGCACTATCCACATCCGGGAGGCCTTATGGACCCCCCTGAGCCAGAGCTTGATTCATTTCTATTTCTTGGGGCCACAAAGTAGTTTGGGGATTTATTACTATCCTGTACCTATGCCATGTTTACTGCTTTATTTACGATTGTGCGTGGAGCACCTGTACTATTTTGGAACGTGGAATGTTTTCGCGGTATCGACAAGCCCAGTCACACTTTCGGGTTCCTAGTCGTTTACAGCCATTGACACAAAGCCTGGGTCTGTTCCGGAGCCGGCCAACTTCGTTGCGGGTAGCTTAGTAGGGTGTCCCCCTGAAATATTTCTGAATCCTGTGATCGCTTTGTCGTGAATGCCTCGTTGGGTTTTGAGTTGGTTTTTCCGAGGTTGATCGAGTGTGTGTTGCTATTTGTGCACCCCTGCAGGGTAAAACTTTTTGAAAGCCATGTCCGTGGTTATGGACGACTTGGAGCACAATATCTCGATCATAGACAAGCATAACTAAAGTAGTGCTATAAATTTGAATTAATATGTGACTAGTAATCAGCTCAATTATAACGGAATGGATAATAAAAATGCCAACAACTGGTGGCTCTGTGGTGATCTGTGTCATACTATACCTGCCTAGTAAGTATTGCAACTCCAATGGAATGTGATAAAAGTGCCATCAACTGCTGGGTTTTGGGCTTCTTCAGGACAATTATATCTGACTAGTAAATGTTCCAACTACAACAGAATGTTAATTAAAACTGCCCACTACTTATGCTTCAGGATGACTCATGCTATCTATATTTGATTAGTAAGTGCTGCAACTATAACGGAATGAGTAAAATTGCCAACTGTGTGAGTTCCTTGGTCCGACTTCCTCGTTTGGTCTCGAGGGGGGGAATACCAGGATGGGTATGATTGGTGTTAGTATCAGGTTGGATCCGAATAGGTCTTTCTTATCCCTCTCTAATAGCCGCCAGTGATACCGAGTCTCTATAGGTTGTTTAGTGCCGCTACGCTGCCGCTTCAGCCCACCATACCTATGTAGGCGAGAGCCGCCAAATTCTAGCCTCGCCGTGTACTGGCCTTAGTACTGACGCTCCTCTTTTTCCTTTGCCCTTTGTCGGCACCCCTTTTGTTTTAGCAGGTTTGAGATCGACGTCGTTAGCAGGGTTACCCTTCCGGCTTGGCCTGGGCAGGGTTATGGATGCCATTGGTTATTCTTTAGGGCTCTTAGCCCCATTTGCATCTTGTCCGTAGTCGGACGCTCTATCGTTTTCAAGGCGATATGGATCTTTGTATTGTATATCTGTATTCTTGACTCGTTGAGTCGCTGTTGTATATATATCTGTTCTGTGGGTCCCATCGAGGACTGTTGTGTAAAGGTATTACTTTGTTTTCTACCCGCACGAAAGTGCCTGGTGGGCGTCCTTGAATCGTTTCTATGCGGGTTTGGCAGAAAGGGCTAAAACTTGCATAGGGCCGATTCGAGGGTGTTACAAATAGATGGTACCGTATGACCCGGTGAAGGCGGGAAAAGGAAAAGCAGTGCAAGTCGATGAGGATCTTCACAGTGCTAACTGAGGTGAAGCTGGCCGAGGTAACTGCGACCAAGGCAATGCCGGTCAGAGGAACGTAGTCAACGGCAATGCTGGACAACGTAATCCGGTGGGAACAGGGCAAAATGCACCTTGGCAACAGCAGCAACAGTACGCACCTCTGCAGGAGTGAAGTGTTGTTCTAGCAATGCAGCAATAAAATGCTCGTCCGGATCTGGACATATACAATGATGGTTACTCGGCGATGGCCAATACCAGATTCCCTAGGCCGGAACACCATGTGGTCGGATCAAGATTGGGAAACAGGAACTTGCAACCGGATGATGCTAGGCTGAAGCTATACCGGATCTATAGGTCGGAGATGATTGAGGTACAGGGACCACCGGGACCAGCATGCTTTGTACCTCGGATCATGAGAGAACCCACCTGTGTCGAATTTTCAGTTGGCCAGAGGAACAAAGACATATGATGGCAGTACAAAGCCAGATGACTGGCTCATTGATTACGCAATTGCGGTAACATTACAACGAGTAATTTGAGATGGGCTGTGAGATATGTACCACAGATGTTGGAAGGACTAGCAAGGGTTTGGTGATGTCTACGCACTTCTATTCTTGTAGACAGTTGTTGGGCCTCCAAGTGTAGAGGTTTGTAGAACAGCAGTAAGTTTCCCTTAAGTGGATCACCCAAGGTTTATCAAACTCAGGGAGAAAATGGTCAAAGGTATCCCTCTCAAGCAACCCTGCAATCAAGATACAAGAAGTATCTTATGTCCCCAACACACCCAATACACTTGTCAGGCGTATGTAACATCCCAAAACTTTAATCCAAGTTATCAAGATCCAAATCACCCAATTTAGGGTTAACAAAAACTTTTTCCATTAAAAATCTTTAAGCATGCATATGAGTGTTGCATTAAATAGGAGTTATTTTGAAATACCATGATTGTTTGTTCTAATGGTTGTAAAATGATTCTAAAATGAATTCCACATCGTCTAGATCATTCCCAAGCAAAATCCAAAGAAAAAGAAATCAAATACAACTAATAATGGAAATGGTCACTTTTGCCATTTTAATCAACTAGCCCACTTTGGGTATTCCTAGCACTCAATTTCCAAGAGAAGCAATTGTGGATCTTTGCACCCCTTGCTAGTACAAGTTAAGAAGTACCAAGGCCCACTTTGTGATCTTCCAAAAACATTCAAACTCTAATTTTAAAAGACATTTGAAAATGGAATCTATCTCATATGTCTAGATCACCCTTTTTCAAAAACATCCAAATGAACTCCATTTGACAAATCCTAGAAACCAGAGGTGCTTAAGCATGTGACTAACAACTCCACCAAATTTCATTTCAAAATTCAAAATTTGAATTCTTGTGGCCATTGTGTCGAACACTTGGTGAGCAGAATCAAACTGGCCTAACTATCATTGTATTTGATCAAAATTTGTCGAGCCATTTGAACCCAATTCAATTCCCTTGTCTCCCTAACCCCAACCAGGCCATCAAGGACCTACCAAATGGCCTAGCACCACAGTGTCGCGCCACCCCGAGGCCATGCTTGCCGGCCAACCGTGCTCCCGCCGCAGGAGACCACCAACCCATCTCCGCCGCTCCAGGAAGGGAGGCGTGACCTCACCGCCGCCCACAGTCCACCCCACGGCCACAGCTAACCCCTGGACCACCGAGGCCAAGCCCCGCACTATGCGCCGCGCCAGCGCACGCTAGAGCGCCGTCACCGACAAAACGCCACACTCCGCGCCTTGACCCTAGACCGCGTGCGCCGCTCCGCCTTGACCACCTCAACCCGCCAGACATGCCCTTACCTCGCCGCTCGACCCACAGTCGCCGGGAACCACGTCGAGCACCGCCTCTGTCTCTCAGAGGGCGCGACGCTCCCGACCGCAATCCACCACCCCTAGCACCGCCATTAAGCCCTAGTTGACCGCTAGGGAACCGCCCACTATCGGCCTACATCGCCCACGCCGATAGCCCCCTGTGCCGTCGTCACCGACGAGCTCCGCCCACACCTCTCTGCCGCCTCGCCGGGCCTATATAAGGGAGCCTCCCCAGCACTATTTCTTCACACTCTCACACTCCCCTCTCTCCACTGGTCCTTCCCCACCTCTCGCCGGAGCAGCTCGAGCAGCTAGCCGCTGGAATTTCGCTGGAGATTGCCGCATCAGAGGAGGAGACACAGCCGTTGATTTTGTCCACCCTCGGAGCTGCCGCGACTTCGCCTGAGCTCGCCATCGTCTCCTTGTTCTTTTGCCCGCCTCGCCGCACTCGCCGGAGCCCTGGTACACCCTCACCGCACCCCCACTGAGCCGTTAGGGTTCCACCTCGCCGGTGACAAGTCCGTCGTCGACGATAAGCCCCAGCCGTAGATGCTAGCTCTAATCCTATGGTCCACAATGCCCCATACCGCTTCGCGTTTAATGAGCCACTGACAGGCGGGACCCCCCTGTCAGTAGTCCTCAGTGCCGCGGAGTGAAACTGGGCCGGCCCATTAGTGTTCCCGCCTTAGCCCGTAGATTCAAATTTTAGCTTTTTCTTTTTAGACTTAAACTTAGTTCTGTCCCTTAGTTTGAAAATCAATTCAGGGGGTTTTACAAATCCAAATTGAGTGATTCCGATTTTGTTGGAAAGATAATTAAAATCTCTATCGAAGCCCATTGGATTTAAATCATTTAGAGTTAGAGATCTCTCCTAGAAAAAATAACAATACAAAAGCTTTTTCACATTCAAACATTTTTATAAAATCAACCATAATGGCTTTTGAGTTGATTCCAACTCTTAAAAATCACATTTAACCATACCTATCTTAATATGTAATAATATTAAGGTTTGCATGCAGTGACTTTGGACTAGTACCAAAATAATTCTATATAGGCATTTCTAGTCACTTTAAATCATTAAATGTTAAACTTAAACTTATTAAAATGTGATCCAACCTTTAAATCAGATTCCCATGTATTAGAATATGTGGTGATGACATCTGTCCACATGATCCCATATTTTAATTGGAGAATATTAAATCTTAGTTAATTTCAATGAGTAGAAATTACTTTTCTCAAATAAATTAAAGGAACTTAGTTCATTAAACCTTGTGACGTTTGTGATGATACTAGATCATCAAATGTGTGCCTTAGTGTGCTAAGTAGACTAGTTAGGTATTGTTTGGTGATTGTGTATTTTGTATGTATTTATAGACGATAGTACCGACCAAGTCTACGAGGAGGAGGAGTTCTACCCCGAAGAAGAAGAGAATGTCAACCACTGCACCAACCAAGGCAAGCTATTATTGCCAAGCTAATACTTGCAAGCCATCATTAACAATGCAAGCTAAACCTTGCAATCTAGAACTAAGCAAGTTAACACTAAGTATGATGATTTAGGGTTATCCCTGACAGATTTATCGAATTTTGTGGTGAAAGTATACCACCTATGCAGAGTGTCAAACTATTCGAATAGCCGCGTCCGCGGTTATGGACAGTTGGAGTGGCCATACTGTTCCATTGCTAGATGTTTTCAAAATGACTTATGAAATGGATTGTGACATGACTTGACCATAACAGATTTGTGACTATGACAACTAAGTTCCCACTTAGGTGATTTTGAACTTTATTTTATCTTTCTTTGTTTCTTAACTCATCTTAGGTTTCAAACTTAACTTTACAAATAAACTTTGAATTTAGCATTCCTACTAGAACTATCTTACTTGTTAGTGATAGTTTGCGAGTACTTAAAGAGTACTCATGGCTTTTGTCCCTGGCTATTCCCGTGGCCAGACTATGAGGAGGACTACCCTGAAGGAGGACAGCAGGACGGCTACGACAACTAGGATCATCTCCCATCATCAGCATTGCCTGTGACACTGAAGATGGAGCCCACCGCTACGCTATTTATTCTGCTACTTGTTTGTATTAAGACTGGATCATGAGATCCTTTATTTGTGTAAGACCTTATTATGGTTTGTAATGGATGATGTACTGTGATATCCAATCTGTTATGTCTCGCAAAAATGGTAATCCTAGGATTGCGATGTATGGCATAGCAGGCATCTAGGATTAAAAATATGGGTGTTGACAAGTTGGTATCAGAGCCATCCTGACCATAGGAGACCCTAGTTAGAATGGACGTCCGAACACAAAAACTTAGTTTCAAAACCAAAGTGAGTATTTGTGAAAATCTATTTCCTCTCTTACCCTTGGGATTCTTTCTCTCAAAAAAATACATGTTCCTCAAAAATTCTTACATTACTACATAAATTTTTGACACACTTGATCACTTCACTAACTTTCTCATCCTAAATTCTTATAGATGGAAGTTCAGTACTGCAAGTTCTACCAGTTGGGCAATGGAGGCCAATTGATCTTCGAGAGGGATCTTGACTCACTGTCTGAGTACTTGGAGCGCCACATCTGGAATTCTTTGGAGATCAACTCCCTGGTCCACCAGGAGGAGATTTACAATGGCTAGTAGTTGTTGATCTTCGAAGCAAGTTGGAGGCACCAATGTCCGAGAAGATTCAGTTCTCCGTGAGAGAGAACAACTGGCTAGATGGATTAGCCAGGGCAATGCATGAAGCTCTCGCTCGTCTTTGCGCACAGAATGTCAACCTGATCCAAGGAACCCGCTTTGCTCACTATGCAAGGCGTGATTCGATGGGAATGCCGCTAGAGATGCCAAGTCACTCGGAGTTGAAGCGTCAAGTGGAGAACCTCGACTTCCTCACTGACACGCATGTAAGAATTGGACAATGCTAGAGAGTTCGCCAACCACAACCTTGCCATTGCTTCCCAGAAGTCCCAGACTTTCTCACTACTCGTCAAGGATCGTCACTCACTTTGCCGTCAACGCGCAAAGAAGGATCGAACCATCGACCGTCTTTGCAAGAAGGTGGCCGACCTCGAGAAGACCATCAAGGAGCAGGAAGCTCAGCTTGCAGCAAAGGAAGAATAAGAAGAGGAAGGTGAAGACATCCAAGGGGATATTCACTCGTACCTCAGCAATGATGATGACTATCTGGAGGATGATGCCATGGACTTCTACACCGATGATGATGACTCCGACTTCATCGATGATGAGTAGCTGCACTAGAGCACTATCTTAGGAGTGAGGAGTATCAGTCCCATTGTATCTTAGCTTACATAATGGTTCTTCAAACCATCTGCTTTCCTTTGATGTTGTGGTGTGTGTGTGTGTTTGTATCGTGTGCTTTGATTGAATGAATGAAAATAAGTTAGTTGCAAAACCTGAGTCAAACTCTAAGTTTTAGTTTTGAAACCAAAACCATGAACCTTAGAACTTTCCCTCTTACCCATGTTATCTATCTCAATCTTTATATGACTCGTGGAAACCAAGGAGGGAGCAGCTCATCGCAAGACCCAATGCTGCAGATTCTGCAGACTCTCATTGCAGACCGTGAAGCTAGTAGAGCAGAGCGCCAAGCAAATCTCGCCACCCTGCAGCAGATCGCCCAGATGGCTCACAACAATCAGAACCATGGAAATCAGGATCATCATGGATCCAAACTCAAAAACTTCCAGAATACCAATCCCCCAATCTTTAGCAAGTCTGAAGACCCATTGGATGCAGATGATTGGTTACACACAATGGAGAACAACTTAGAAGTCGCCGGAGTGGATGCAAAAGAGGAAGTTCTGTTTGCCACCCACTATTTGGCTAGAGATGCAAGAGCTTGGTGGAACAGCACCCACACAATGAACCATGGTCAAGTGATGACATGGGAAGCCTTCAAGGTCAAGTTCAGCCGCACCCACGTGCTGCAGGGCCTAGTCACCAGAATGAGGGATGAATTCAGAGAGTTAAAGCACGGCAGAATGACTGTAGTGGAGTACCGTGACAGATTCTTGTCCCTCGCCAGGTATGCACCTGATGAGATTAACACGGAAGCCAAGAAGAAGGAGAGATTCCTGAACGGACTGCATGATGAGATGCAGACAGTCCTCGTCAACATCTATTTCGAGGATCTCGAAGAGCTAGTCGACTCTGCCATTCAGATGGAAGGGAAGATTAATCAAGCAAACGACAACCGCAAACGTCGGATGATGCACCAAGCTGGATCCAGTAGTCACCAGAAGTACCGTCCCAACCCTTCTGCCGGATATGCCCCGCGGAACAATCGACCCCCAATGTCTCGCTCAAGATACCCCAACCGTAGCGGAGGAAATGTGAAGTCCGGAGGAAACAATAACCACCCCGGCAACTCCAGCAATTTCAACCGTGCACCTCCCAAGCACAACAACAGCAACAGCAACAACAACAAAAAACAATACTGCACCCAGATCTGGAAGCATTGCTGTGCCTGTGGCAGCGAAGGACAAGTCTCAGATTACTTGTTTCGAGTGTGGAGTGAAGGGTCACTACTCCAATGAGTGTCCCAAGAAGATTGTCGCCACTGCCAATGTGAATGACCCAGCTCAACAGCAGCGTCGTGTTCAACCAGGAAGAAGCTTCGCCCTAGGGAACCCTCACAACCGCAATGGCCGTCTCTTCCACATGAACGCCGAGGAAACCCAAGAAGCGCCAGATGTAGTGCTGGGTATGTTTTCTGTCAACTCAGTTTTAGCAAGAGTGTTGTTTGATTCTGGAGCATCGCACTCATTTGTCACCGAAGAATTTGCATGCACTAGTAAGATTCACCCAACCAACTTGAAGCATGTCATGATAGTTCAAATACCTGGTTCAACTACAAAAGCTAGAAAAATTTGCAAAGTTGTGCCTATCAGAATACATGGGATAGATTTTTATGCCAATCTAATAGTACTTGGAACCAAAGGTTTGGAAGTAGTACTAGGAATGGATTGGATGTCAAGGCATAAAGGATTGATTGACTGTGCCAAGAAAGCCATCACAATGACCCGTAGCTCTGGACTATCAGTAGAGCATATATCTGAAACCTTGCCTCGTCAATTCAAGTGCAACAAGAGTCTAGCCTTACCCACCATAGACCAAGTCAGAGTAGTCTGTGAATACCTCGACGTATTCCTAGATGAATTGCCTGGTATACCCCCGGATCGGGATATTGAGTTCATTATTGAACTAAACCTCGGAACTGGTCCCATAGCTTAGAGACCCTATAGCATGAACCCATCAGAGTTAGTGGAACTGAAGAAGCAGTTGGATGCTATGCTGGAGAAAGGCTTGATTAAACCAAGCACATCGCCATGGAGATCGCCTGTGTTATTCATCGATAAGAAAGATGGAGGCAACCGTTTGTGCACAGATTATAGGAAGCTGAATGACGTCACAATCAAGAACAAGTACCCTTTTCCAAACATAGAGGATCTATTCGATCATTTGACTGGTGCTAGTGTGTTCTATAAGATCGATCTCAGGACTGGTTATCACCAACTTAAGATTCATGCAACGGATATTCCAAAGACCGCCTTTACTACCCGATATGGATTATAGGAGTATACGGATGCTCTTAGCAGATTGCCGTGTAGGCTAAACACTATGATCAAGGAGAAGCAACCAAGTTTGTATGAGGAGTTGGAGCAGTTTAGAACTGAGCTAGTTAGCAAAGGATTTTTAGCTAGCATTGAACTTCAACCCACTTTGATTAGCCAAATCAAGGAAGCCCATAAGGGAAATGAAGGTATCGACGGAATCAAGCGTCGTATTGGTACAGGAAAGGTACATGGATTCACTGAAAGACGAAGAAGGAGTTCTGTGGTACAAAGGACGTATCTATGTGCCCGCAGATTCGGAGCTGAAGCAATTTATCATGCAAGAAGCTCATGATACGCTTTATTCTATCCACCCCGGAGGAACGAAGATGTATCAGGATTTGGAGGAGCAATTTTGGTGGCACAAGATGAAGAGATAAATCGAAAGCTACATCGCCAAGTGTGATATCTGTCAGAGAGTCAAAGCGGAACATCAGAGACCCGCAAGACTGTTGCAACCATTACAGATTCTGGAATGGAAATGGGATTCCGTCGGAATGGACTTTATCACCGGTTTACCTACTTCTAGTAGGGGAAATGACTCAATCTGGGTCATCGTTGATAGACTGTCCAAGGTAGCTCATTTTATACCTGTCAAGACAACCTACCAGAGTTCGAAGCTAGTAGAGTTGTATATAGCCAGAATTGTTAGTTTGCATGGAACCCCCAAGACCATAGTGTCGGATCGAGGAACCCAATTTACCTCGAGATTTTGGCAGAAAGTCCAAGAAGGATTAGGAACGAAGTTGAATTTTAGCATAGCTTATCAACCGCAAACTGATGGACAAACTGAAAGAGTCAACCAAATCCTAGAGGATATGTTGAGAGCTTGTGTGTTAGAGTATGGATCAAAATGGGAAGATTGCCTGCCTTGCGCATAATTCTCTTAAAACAATAGTTATCAAGACAGTTTGCAAATGGCACCATTTGAGTTCCTGTATGGAAGAAAGTGTCGTACCCCTTTGAATTGGTCGCAAGTAGGAGAGAGTCGGATTTTTGGACCCGACATCCTACGAGAAGCCGAAGAGAAGGTTCACAAAGTCCGTGAGCACCTCAAGACCGCACAATCCAGACAGAAGGGTTATGCTGACAAGAGAAGGAGAGACCTGACTTTCAATGTCGGAGATTTTGTGTATCTCAAGGTTTCGCCATTGAAGGGAACACAATGTTTTAGTCTGAAAGGAAAGTTAGCCCCCAGATATATCGGACCCTTCAAGATTCTAAATCGCCAAATAGAAGTATCGTATCAACTGGAACTGCCAGAAGAGATGTCAGCCATCCACAATGTGTTCCATATCTCGTTACTTCGCAAATGCTTAGAAGTGCCGGAGAAGACCGAAGTTTTCAAGAACATTGATCACCGAGCCGTTGATATCAACACGGATCTGACGTATCATGAAGTGCCCATCCATATCTTGGAGGAAGCTTACAGTACCACCAGGATCCGGAGTATCAAGTTTCTCAAGATCCAATGGAGCAACCATACCGAAGAAGAAGCCACTTGGGAGCGAGAAGATTACATTAGGACTAAGTTCCCAGATCTCTTTAGTTCCTAGTTTTCTTTCTTAAATCTTAGGACGAGATTTTGTTTAAGGGTGGAAGGTTTGTAACATCCCAAAACTTTAATCCATGTTATCAAGATCCAAATCACCCAATTTAGGGTTAACAAAACCTTTTTCCATTAAAAATCTTTAAGCATGCATATGAGTGTTGCATTAAATAGGAGTTGTTTTGAAATGCCATGATTGTTTGTTCTAATGGTTGTAAAATGATTCTAAGATGAATTCCACATCGTCTAGATCATTCCCAAGCAAAGTCCAAAGAAAAAGAAATCAAATACAATTAATAATGGAAATGGTCACTTTTGCCATTTTAATCAACTAGCCCACTTTGGGTATTCCTAGCACTCAATTTCCAACAGAAACAATTGTGGATCTTTGCACCCCTTGCTAGCACAAGTTAAGATGTACCAAGGCCCACTTTGTGATCTTCCAAAAACATCCAAACTCTAATTTTAAAAGACATTTGAAAATGGAATCTATCTCATATGTCTAGATCACCCTTTTTCAAAAACCATCCAAATGAACTCCATTTGACAAATCCTAGCAACCAGAAGTGCTTAAGCATGTGACTGACAACTCCACCAAATTTCATTTCAAAATTCAAAATTTGAATTCTTGCGGCCATTGTGTCGAACACTTGGTGAGCAGAATCAAACTGGCCTAACTATCACTGTTTTTGATCAAAATTTGTCGAGCCATTTGAACCCAATTCAATTCCCTTGTCTCCCCTAACCCCAACCAGGCCATCAAGGACCTACCAAATGGCCTAGAACCATAGTGTCGCGCCACCCCGAGGCCATGCTCGCTGGCCAACCGTGCTCACGCTGCAGGAGACCACCAGCCCCTCTCCGCCGCTCCAGGAAGGGAGGCGTGACCTCACCGCCGCCCACGGTCCACCCCACGGCCACAGCTAACCCCTGGACCACCGAGGCCAAGCCCCGCACTAAGTCTCTGCGCCGCGCCAGCGCACGCCAGAGCGCCATCGCCGACAGAGCGCCACACACCACGCCTCGACCCTAGACCGTGCGCGTCACTCCGCCTTGACCACCTCAACCCGCCAGACACGCCCTTACCCCGCTGCTCGACCCACAGTCGCTGGGAACCACGTCGAGCATCGCCTCTGTCTCTCAGAGTGTGCGACGCTCCCGACCGTAATCCACCGCCCCTAGCACCGCCATTAAGCCCTAATTGACCGCCAAGGAACCGCCCACCGTCCGCCTACCTCTCCCATGTCGATAGCCCCCTGTGCCATCGTCACCGACGAGCTCTGCCCACACTTCTCTGCCGCCTCGCCGAGCCTATATAAGGGAGCCTTCCCAGCACCATTTCTTCACACTCTCACACTCCCCTCTCTCCACTAGTCCTTTCCCACCTCTCGCCGGAGCAGCTCGAGCAGCCAGCTGCCGGAATTTCGCCGGAGATAGCCGCAACAGAGGAGGAGACGCTGTCGTTGATTTCGTCCACCCCCGGAGCTGCCATGACTTCACCTGAGCTCGCCGTCGTCTCCTTGTTCTTTTTCTCGCCTCGCCACACTCGCTGGAGCCCTGGTACGCCCTCACCGCACCCTGAGCCGTTAGGGTTCCACCTTGCTGGCGACAAGTCCATAGCCATAGATGCTAGCTCTAATCCTACGGTCCACAATTCCCTGTACCGCTTCGCGTTTAATGAGCCACTGACAGGCGGGACCCCCCTATCAGCAGTCCTTAGCGTCGTGGAGTGAAACTAGGCTGGCCCATTAGTGTTCCCGCCTTAGCCCGTAGATTCAAATTTAGCCTTTTCTTTTTAGACTTAAACTTAGTTCTGTCCCTTAGTTTGAAAATCAAATCAGGGAGTTTTATAAATCCAAATTGAATGATTCTAATTTTTTTGGAAAGATAATTTAAATCTCTATCCAAGCCCGTTGGATTTAAATCAGTTAGAGTTAGATATATCTCCTAGAAAAAATAACAAGACAGAAGCCTTTTCACATTCACACATTTTTATAAAATCAACCATAATGGCTTTTGAGTTGATTCCAACTCTCAAAAATCTCATTTAACCATACCTATCTGAATATGTAATAATATTAAGGTTTGCATGTAGTGACTTTGGACTAGTACCAAAATAATGCTACATAGGCATTTCTAGTCACTTTAAATCATTAAATATTAAACTTAAACTTATTAAAATGTGATCCAACCTTTAAATCACATTCCCATGTATTAGAATATGTGGTGATGACATGTGTCCACATGATCCCATATTTTAATTGGAGAATATTAAATCTTAGTTAATTTCAATGAGTAGAAATTACTTTTCTCAAATAAAATAAAGGAACTTAGTTCATTAAACCTTGTGATGTTTGTGATGATACTAGATCATCAAATGTGTGCCTTAGTGTGCTAAGTAGACTAGTTAAGTATTGTTTGGTGATTGTGTATTCCGTATGTATTTATAGACGATAGTACCGACCAAGTCTACGAGGAGGAGTTCTACCCCGAAGAAGAGGAGAATTTCAACCACTGCACCAACCAAGGCAAGCTATTATTGGCAAGATAATATTTGCAAGACATCATTAACAATGCAAGCTAAACCTTGCAAGCTAGAACTAAGCAAGTTAACACTTGCCCACTTACCCACTTACCCACTTAACTTGAGAAAAAGCATTAGGCATGCTTTTATTGTAAGCCTTTCTTGATTTATACCAATCCCAAGTTTTACTTACAAGCTTTACTTTCTTTTACTTTACCAAAGTCCTTTACTTTATTTATGGATAGCATAAAGAGTATAAAACTTGACTTATCTAATTAGACTTAGATGTCATTCTATGGCATGAGATTGATATTAGCATCCCACCTTAGTGAACACTCTTAACTTAGTAGTTTAGAGCTAAATCAAAACTTGATCACTTTAGATGGGAATACTTGGTGAAAATGACTTGTGAAAACCTTGGAATGATGAGTAATTCTATTGAGATGTTTTGACATGTGTTGAGAAACACATATGGTTTATGATGATGAAAATCTTAGGGCATGAGCCTTAGCCCTTTTATAAAAACTGATGGTTGGGTTCGGATGCGATACCATTCCAATTTTACCGTACAACCACAATACCTGAATTGGGTAAGGCTTAGCCAGAAGTTTATATGCATTAGTATTAGTTCCCTCGCGGGAGAGGTTTGAGCTGAGGCTACCTCTCAATGTTACCCACCTATGCATTGCCCAGGATGATAGATGGTCATGGCTGGGAGGCCAAGCTCATAGGAGAGGTGCTTATACTAGAGTGTGTAAAGGAAATGTTATGTTTGATTATATCCATACTAAGTATGATGATTCAGGGTTATCCCTAATAGATGTATCGAATTTTGTGGTGAAAGTGTACCACCTCTGCAGAGTGTCAAACTATTCGAATAGCCGCGTCCGCAGTTATGGACAGTTGGAGTGGCCATACTGTTCCGTTGTCAGATGTTTTCAAAATGACTTATGAAATGGATTGTGACATGACTTGACCATAATAGAGTTGTGACTATGACAACTAAGTTCCCACTTAGGTGATTTAGAACTTTATTTTATCTTTCTTTGTTTCTGAACTCACCTTAGGTTTCAAACTTAACTTTACAAATAAACTTAGAGTTTAGCATTCCTACTAAAACTACCTTACTTGTTAGTGGTAGTTTGCGAGTACTTACAGAGTACTCATGGCTTTTTCCCTGCCTATTCCTGTGGCCAGACTATGAGGAGGACTACCCTGAAGGAGGACAGCATGACGACTACGACAACTAGGATCATCTCCCATCGTCAGCATTGCATGTAACACTAAAGATGGAGCCCACCGCTACGCTATTTATTCCGCTACTTGTTTGTATTAAGACTGGATCATGAGATCCTTTATTTGTGTAAGACCTTATTATGGTTTGTAATGGATGATGTACTGTAATATCCAATCTGTTATGTCTCGCAAAAATGGTAATCCTAGGATTGGGATGTATGTCATAACAGGCATCTGGGTTAAAAATCCGGGTGTTGACAGTGTTTAGGTGCACTAGTTCGGCGAAGAGATAGTAAATAAGTGGTATGGATATAAGACAACGGTGCCAGAAAAGAGCTTGACGGGAGGAAAATACTAAAGGAAAAAAGATGGAAGCAAGCAAACATGTAACAGATCTAGTTGCAAACGGTGTTTCAATGTTTAGAAACAAGGCCTAGGGATCATACTTTCGCTAGTGACCACTCTCGTGTAAATATCTTCTCTTCATGATACTACTCTAAACTACTCTCCTGTCGGACACTCTAATCCATGATAGGCTATAACAACACTCCTCAAAGTCCACTTTCCCCATCTAGATAACCCCACACTGTCACCTTGAGCTCTAGATGGTTCCAACAAACACCACAATTTCATAGAAACATCCAACTCCAAATATAACTCATAACAAGTATTTGTAATCTCTAGCCTAAGTTCCATCATGGTGTGCACGCTGTCACTTCCACACACATGGGGAAAGCAGAGATCTATTAAAGCACTTGAGTAGCAAAGTAGACCTACTTGATTACAAAGATCATGATCATGCATAGAGAGAGAGATGAACACATAGGTACCGGTAGAACCCTTAGCCTCGTGGAAGAACTACTCCTTCCTCATCATGGGAATCAACAATGGCGATGGAGATGGTGGTGGAGATCGATGGAGATGGCTCCAGGGGCACTTTCCTGTCTCGGCAGGGTGCCGGAATAGAGACTTTCTGTCCCCCGAATCTCCCCTTCGGTGGCGGCGGTGCTGCGGAACTTTTCGTGGCTAGAGGCTGGATTATTTAGGGTTGTCGTCCCGAGGGGGGGCGGATTTTATAAGCGAAGGGGCGATGTCAGAGGGTGGACCAGGGGCCCACACCACCTGGTGGCGTGGCCAGGGGGACCCGTGCCACCACATGGTGTGGCCAGCCCCTAGGCCCTCTCCGTCTCGTCTTCTAGCTCCATGAGTCTTCCGGTAAAATATCGACTTTGGCTTTTGTCGCGTCCAATTCCGAGAATATTCATTTTCTGGCTTTTCTGGAACCAAAAACATAAGAAAACAGGCAACTGGCACTGTGGCATCTTGTTAATAGGTTAGTCCCAGAAAATGCATAAAAGTATCTCAAAGTATGAACAAAACATAAGAAAGTAGATATAAAATAAGCATGGAACATCAAAAATTATAGATATGTTTACGACGTATCAACATCCCCAAGCTTAAGTCCTGCTCGTCCTCGAGTAGGTAAGTTATAAAAAGAAAGAATAATTTTTGAGGTGACATGCACCATCATAATCTTGATCAAAGTATTTGTAGAACATTGATAGCTGGGATCATAGTACTTTAACATAGCATGAAAGATATAGTTCTAAGAATAAGACATAGCAACTATGTTGTAACATGAAAAGGTACAAACAAAGATCATGAATAACAATGCTTTGAAAGACGTTTGTTTGTTTCACATATAGAAAACATAATGAGAATGGTATTCAGCTTGTCCCTCATAGTGTAGCAAAACATAAATGCATAGGACACCTTCAAAGTTCATAAGGGTGACTAGATACAAATAGTTTATGTACAAGCAATATCAAAGTTATGAATCAATCAACAAGTCTTGGGACAATTCACATTAAATTAAGAATGGCCACTATGCTCTCTCAATAGGTGCATAAAGATAGAAGGTGGAGATTCAATATAAAAGTGGAAGAAAGGCCTTCATAGAAGGAAACAGGGATTCATGTCTCATAAAGAGCTTCCAAAAATTATGGTACTTATTAGCTTTCATCTCTCATTGCCCCTATCATAAGCATCTTGAAGTGATTAAGGTTAAAGTGAACAAACTATGAAGTATATGTTGATAAAGTATAAGTTGGCAATCTCATGTCCCTTGAATACGAGGGCCGCTCCTCATGCTACTAAAGTTTAGTTACCGGTAAGTTCTTGTCATAGTAAGTACATGTGTATCATAGAGAACCGCCAACGGGGTACACCTTGCACATGATACAGGAGCTATCCCATAATCAAAATGATAAGGCAAGTAGACAATGAGCATCTCAGCAATCTTCTTATTTACCATGGGAAAATGGTGCCTTTTTCTCTCTTTCCTCTTTTCTCATCTTTTTTTCTTTTTCTCAATCTCTATCTCTTTTTTATAAGAAGAATTCTTCATAGATTGCTCACTATGGTGATGATGCAAGTTTCCACCATGATTAGGCATGGATTAGACTAGCCGCCTAGGCGTTTCTCTAACACACATACATAAATCCATGGACTTACAAGATCCCCTTTCATTTCACACCGACGACATCTATAAACAATGTTGAAAGCGTTCCCCATGACATCATGGTTCTGCTAATCCCCAACGTATAAGTGTAAGCATATACAACATAGATGATACAATGGTTCAAGTTTATTAGGGGCAAGAAAAATAAAGTGTGCCATCAAGTTCGTGAGAGCTTTAATCACTAATTTTCACATAACATGTTTAATTCGGAAGGTAGATAGAAACATGAATATACTTGGAATAGCAAATGCTAATAGGTAGGTATGGTGGACTCTTTGGAATAACTTGGTTTTATTTGGAGTTGGATGCATGAGTGGAACTCATGCTTGGTTATGGAGGCTAGCAAAAGACTGGGGGCGACCAACTAAGAGAGCAATAATGGCCATAATCATGCAAAGCGACAAAACATCATTAATTAAAGCATCAAGTGATATTACAAGTCGAAAATTAAAGGATCATAAAGGCTATGGTGACTTGGGATAGTCACAACATGGTGTGAGCATGCGCCAAGTCAACCCAAATAAAGCATCAAAGGAGAATACCACAATACTATGCTTTAATATGCTAAAACAACGCATGATTCTTTCAAGGCACATTAAGCAATATCAATTGTTTATAACATATCATGCTACAGCAAAAATCACTAAGCATAAAGCCAAAACAATATCAAGCATGACATGATAAAGCATAGGCCATAGTCAAAATCAAGCTCCTTTTTTACCACTTAAGCATGAACTTTTCCTACTCTTCTCCAATTCAAACCAACCTTATTTGAAAAATAATGTATGAATGAGGGGGTCCAACCAATTTATTCAAGAAAAATAATCAAACTAAGCAATCGAAAACCAAAAACAAAAACAAAGACGCTCCAAGAACAACACAATTGTGCATGAAACAATAAAAATGAAGTGTTTGGAAGAAAACCTGAGGTTTTTATTGATGAAGAAGGGGATGCATTGGGCATCCCCAAGCTTTGACGCTTGTACTTCTTGGATATTTCTTGGGGTGACATGGGTGGCCTCCCCAAGCTTGAGCTTTTGTCCATACTTCATCTTATTCCATTACTCTTCCCTACACTTTAAAATTTCCTTCATACAAAACTTCACACAATCTTCATTAGCAACATTAGTGTACTCAAGATAATAAGTCTTTTGGTACAGTTTCAACACAAGTAAAACTTTCATTAAAACACAAGCTACTGTAGCACTTCCTTTCAAAAGTTCAAATGATCAAAGAGAACTCAAAGAGAAAGAGATTAAGAGGCAAATGCAAATAATGGCAGAATCCATCAAAACAGACCAGCAGGTAAACACCAATTTTTTCGAAGACCTTATGTTGCTCAAATAGAAAAGTGTTGAACTAACTAAAGTTGGATAACAACCTGGGTCAGAAGCACAAAAAATTACAGCTCAAACCTACGTACATAGATTTTTCACGAATTTTTATAGTGAAGCACAAAAATCTGTTTTGGGACAGCAACTTTCCCAAGTCTTACTTCTCTCTCATTAGAGGTTATTCTTGGCACAAAAATCAAATAAAAAAAGGATAAGGAGAGGTTATTACAGAAGTAATAACTTCCAAGACTCAATAAAACTATTGGGTTATCTCCCAAGAAGTACTTTTCTTTAACGCCTTTAAGTTAGGCATGATAGTTTGAGAAGATGCTCACATAAGAAATATGAATTGAAGTAAAAGAGAGCATCAAGAAGAAAATTCAAAGAACATTTAAGTCTAACCCACTTTCTATGCATAGGAATCTTGTAAATAAACAAGTCATGAAAGCACAAAGCAACAGGCATAGGAAAGCAAAACAAGTGAAACTTCAAGACTTTCAACATAAAGAGGGGAAACTTAATATTATTGAGATGCATAAAACCATGTTTCCCTCTCTCATAATAACTTTCAGTAGCATCATGAATAAAATTAACAATATAACTATCACATAAAACACTCTTATCATGAGCCACATGCATATAATAAGTATTACTCTCCACATAATCATAGTCATTCTTATTAATTGTGGTGGGAGCAAATTCAACAAAATAACTATCATTATTATTCTCATCACCATAATCATCAAATATAGGAGGCATATTGTAATCATTAATTTTCTCCTCAATAGTAGGTGGACTGAAAATATCATATTCATCATATATTGGAGGTTTGGTATCATCATAAGCAATAGAATAGCTATCTTCCAAAGCTGGGAACTAAAAAGATCATTTTCATAAAAACTAGCTTCCCCAAGCTTAGACTTTTCCATAGCATTACCAATAATGGTGTCCAAAGAATTCATACTAACAACACTGCTATTAGCATGCAAACAAAGTTCCATAGGTTTTTTAATTTTCTCTTCAAACACTTCATGTCCTAACTCAAGATAAATACTATAAAGCTCTCTAATTTTGTTGTTGTTTTCCATTAAGCCTAACTAGTGAAACAAGAAACAAAAAGACAAAATTGCAGAATCTAAAGGAAATAACTTCGAGCACTCACACACTAGCTACAGTATTAGAAGATAGCTTAGTAGCCAGAGGATGTGAGTACCTTTTACCTTACCTCCCCGGCAACGGCGCCAGAAAATAGCTTGATGTCTATGCACTTCTATTCTTGTAGACAGTTGTTGGGCCTCCAAGTGCAGAGGTTTGTAGAACAGCAGCAAGTTACCCTTAAGTGGATCACCCAAGGTTTATCGTACTCAGGGAGGAAGTGGTCAAATATATCCCTCTCAAGCAACCCTGCAATCAAGATACAAGAAGTCTCTTGTGTACCCAACACACCCAATACAATTGTTAGGTGTATAGGTGCACTAGTTCAGCAAAGAGACAGTGAAATACAAGTGGTATGGATATAAGACAACGGTGGCAGAAAAGATCTTGACGGGAGGAAAAGACAAAAGGAAAAAAGATGGAAGCAAGCAAACATGTAACAGATCTAGTTGCAAACGGTGTTTCAATGTTTAGAAACAAGGCCTAGGGATCATACTTTCGCTAGTGACCACTCTCATGTAAATATCTTCTCTTCATGATACTACTCTAAACTACTCTCCTGCTGGACACTCTAATCCATGATAGGCTATAACAACACTCCTCAAAGTCCGCTTCCCCATCTAGATAACCCCACACTGTCACCTTGAGCTCTAGATGGTTCCAACAAACACCACAATTTCATAGAAACATCCAACTCCAAATATAACTCATAACAAGTATTTGTAATCTCTAGCCTAAGTGCCACCATGGTGTGCACGCTGTCACTTCCACACACATGGGGAGAGTAGAGATCTATTAAAGCACTTGAGTAGCAAATTAGACCTACTTGATTACAAAGATCATGATCACAATATGATCATGCATAGAGAGAGAGAGATGAACACATAGCTACCGGTAGAACCCTTAGCCTCGTGGAAGAACTACTCCTTCCTCATCATGGGAATCAACAACGGCGATGGAGATGGTGGTGGAGATCGATGGAGATGGCTCCAGGGGCACTTCCCCATCCGTGAGGTCTTGAGACTTTCTGTCCCCCGAATCTCCCCTTCGGTGGCGGCGGTGCTGCGAAACTTTTCGTGGCTAGAGGCTGGATTATTTAGGGTTGTCGTCCCGGGGGGGGGGATTTTATAAGCGAAGGGGCGATGTCAGAGGGTGGACCAGGGGCCCACACCACCTGGTGGCACGGCCAGGGGGACCCGTGCCACCACATGGTGTGGCCAGCCCCTGGCCCCTCTCCGTCTCCTCTTCTGGCTCCATGAGTCTTCCGGTAAAATATCGACTTTGGCTTTTGTCCCGTCCAATTCCGAGAATATTCATTTTCTGGCTTTTCTGGAACAAAAAACAGAAGAAAACACGCAACTGGTACTGTGGCATCTTGTTAATAGGTTAGTCCCAGAAAATGCATAAAATTATCTAAAAGTATGAACAAAACATAAGAAAGTAGATATAAAACAAGCATGAAACATCAAAAATTATAGATACGTTTACGATGTATCATTTGGCTAAACAGGGAGTATCAATTGTTGGTTGGATTTTGAGGAGATTTTCATCAGCAACTTATCAAGCACCTACAAGAGGCCGAACATGCCACATACTTTGGCATTATGCAAGCAGAGACCAAATGAGCCGGATCGAGAGTTCCTGACTCGGTGGTGCAACGTGCGCAAGTCGTGTGAAGGAGTAATTGAATCACAAGAAATTGCTTGGTTCGCCCAAGGCTATAGGTATGGAAGTATGTTGTGGCAGAGCTTGCAGCGATATATGCTAATTACCGTGGCTGAGACGATCCGGATCGCAGATTCGTATGCCTTGGGAGACCCAACGCAACCTCGGCTAATGTCAAGCGATTCAAATGAGGAATACTACAACAGAGATGGTTCTGAATCATCTAGAAGGAATGATTTCCGAGGTAAAAGAAGGGATGATCATCCGGATTACCGGTACAGCTCGCAGCAAGTGGCCGATGTGGACCGGGATCAGCGCAATGCGAGTCGTGAGCCAGCGGCAGAAAACTAGAGGGCAACAATGGCAAAAAAAGTGTGAGGGTAAAAAGCCTTGGACCCCGAAACAGAAGAAACAGTGGCAGGAAAGAAAATACCGTCCGAGATACACATTCGAGTCTATGCTGGATCAAACATGCCAGTTCCATACACCAAGTCCAAATAGTCCGGCAAACCATACGACCCGTCAATGTGAATTGATGAGGAAACTAGAGCAAGGTAGCTCGGGGAATGCTCAGGCACCTTGGCACGATGCACCTCGGCATGATGGACCTCGGAATGAAGCACCTCA
The DNA here is from genome assembly GCA_023614405.1 of Avena insularis. Classification (NCBI taxonomy): domain Eukaryota; kingdom Viridiplantae; phylum Streptophyta; class Magnoliopsida; order Poales; family Poaceae; genus Avena; species Avena insularis. The sequence continues at coordinate 274,760,832 of CM042692.1, forward strand.
GCAGCAACTGCTCACTGTGGGAAATGGATAGTAGCTTATGTTGCCTCCACCTCCACCGAGGTATGAGAATCAGGAAAGGAGAGATGTTGTGCATCAAGTGAATAACCAGCAACAACAGGACCAAGGGTATCACGACAATTAGGGGAGAAATGAGTACAGAGAGTATCATCAAAGTTACTGTGTGTTTACCACAGAAGAGACTGACAGAAAGAGTTTGCAACGACGACATATGGAGGTAAATGCCAGCAGTGGTGAGGTATATGCCTTGGTCGGATCAGGAGATTATTTGGAGCTTCAAGGACTAACCAAAGCTTATGCCAAGTCCTGGGACCTACGTGTTGGTGTTGGATCAGACATTCATTGGGCCGAATATCACTGTAAGGTTTTCCAAGGTGCTGATAGACAACGGCAGTAGCATTAATATCATGTACAAGGATACCATGCAAAAGTTGGGAATATCAGAGAATATGCTCCAGGCAACGAGGACCACCTTCCACGACATTGTGCTAGGTATCTCCTATGAGCTAATTGGTAAAGTCTAGGTTGATGTGTTATTCGGCACAAGGGACAATTGTCGGACTGAGAACTTGGAGTTTGAGGTGGTGAACTTGGAAAGCGTATATCACGCGTTACTTGGCAGGCCTGCTCTGAACAAATTTATGGCAAGTACTCACATCAGTTATCTGAAGATGAAATTGCCTGAACCAAGGGGGTGATCACCATAGCTGGGGACATCAGGCGTTCTATTGAATGTGCATCCGCCGGATCTAACCTTGCCAAGTCACTTGCGATTGCTCAAGAGAAGAGGAAAATTCTGGAAGTGGCTGCATTGGCTTAGTCCGCGCAATAGCATATGTCGGCTCTAAGTAACCTGCATGGGAGTGTTTCATTTCAAGCGATGAAAGATACAAAGAAAGTGCCTGTTGACGATCAGTTCCCTGAGCGCACCATGAATATTGGTGCCGGGTTAAGTGACAAATAGGAAAGCGAGCTCGTTAACTTCCTCCGTGAGAATCGGGACATCTTTGCTTGGTCTACACAGGACCTGCAGGTGTGCCAAGGGAGTTGGCCGAGCACTCTTTGAATGTGAGACCCGGAGCAAAGCCGGTGAAGCAACCTCTTCGCCGCTTCGCTGAAGATAGGAGAAAAGCCATTAGAGATGAGATAGCTTGGATCCTTGCAGCCGGATTTATCATGAAGGTACTTTACCCGGATTGGCTCTCTAATCCGATGCTCGTGGAGAAAAAGAAGGATGATCTGAATGTGGCAGTGATATGGCGCATGTGTATCAATTACACAAACCTGAATAAGGCGTGTCCAAAAGATCCATTTCCGCTGTCAAGGATAGATCAACTCACAGATTCAACTATTGGGTGTGAGTTGTTGTCATTCATAGATGCATATTCTGGTTTCCACCAAATACCTCTGAATCTGGATGATCAAATAAAGATTGCATTTATCGCGCCGTACAAGGCTTATTGCTATCATACTATGTCATTTGGATAATGTAATGCAGGAGCAACGTATCAATGATGCTTGCAAAAATGTCTACATGACCAAATAGGTCGGAATGTGCAAGTTTCTGTGGATGATGTGGTGATAAAAACCAAGGAAAGCAAAATGCTCCTTGATGATATCCGGCAAACATTCGTGAACCTAAGGAAGTTCCAGATGAAGCTAAATCTGGAAAAATGTACCTTTTGTGTGCCCGTAGGGAAATTACTCGGTTTCCTTGTATCCAGCCGAGGTATCGAAACCAATCCCACGAAAATCCGAGCCATAGAGAAAATGGAGCTACCGAAATGTCTTAATGATGTGCAGAAGTTTACGGATTCCCTGGCATCCTTAAGTTGGTTTGTGAGTCGGCTGGGAGATAAGGCATTGCCCCTCTACCAGTTAATGAAAAAGGCAGATAAATTTACATGGACACCGCAAGCTGACAGCGCGTTCCGAGAGTTGAAAAAGATGTTGTCCTCTGCACCAATATTAGTCGCGCCACTACCCAAGGAGCCAATGTTGCTCTATATAGCCGTGACCAACCGAGTCATAAGTGCATTAATAGTGGTCGAACACGATGAGGAAGGAAACTCAGTGCAGAGACTGGTATATTACCTAAGCGAAGTATTATAAGCTTCAAAACATAATTACCCTCACTACGAGAAGATGGCATATGGTGTGTACATGGTAGCCAAAAAACTTAAGCATTACTTCAAGGAACACCCCATCGAAGTGGTGTGTGAAGCACCCATATTCGAGATTATGGGTAACAAAGATGCTAACGGATGAATTGCAAAATGGTCAATTGAGTTAGCCCCATATGCGCCACAGTTTGATAGAAGGGATGCGATCAAATCACCAGTTGTGGTAGATTTCTTCGTGGATTGGGCTGAGATGCAATACGAACCACCTCTGCTAGACTCAAATTACTGGAGAATGCACTTTGATGGGTCAAAGCTAAAGGAAGGACAGGGGGACGGGGTAGTGCTTACCTCTCCCAAGAATGACCAGTTGAAATACGTCTTCCAGATCCATTTTAGCGCATCAAACAATGTGGCTGAATATGAAGCACTTGTGCATGGACTCAAAGTAGCAAAGGAGGTAGGCATACATCGGATATTGTGTTTTGAAGACTCGGATTTGGTGGTACAGCAAGTGTCTGGCAACAAGGATGCTCTGGACGCACACATGGCACTTTACAGATTTTATGTCTAGAAGATAAGTGGTTTCTTCGAGGGGTGTGAATTCCATCACGTACCTCAGATCGAAAATGAGGCAACTGATGTATTATCCAAGTTGGGGTCATCCCTGCAGCCAATCTTGCTAGGCATTGCATTGGAACACTTGAGAAAACCATCCATTACACCATCACCATAATCCAAATCAATTTATATCCTAGCCCTCTCCGGATCAGAAGCTACTCCTTTGGAAATAGACTGGGGAAGCACCTCAGGAAACCCGGGGACTTCTACGGAAAACCCGGGGAATGTTCCAGTAGACCCGGGGACTGCCTCGCAAGACCCGGGGGCTGTTCAGCTTGATCCGGCTAGAGTTATGTCGGTGGATGCAATGGAAATTGATGAGGAGCTTTTCCCCATCCGAGCTATACATGCATGGGCAAAGCCAATATTTGAATTCCTAAAGGAGGGAACTTTGTCGGATGATGAGGGACTCTCAAGGCAAATCCAGAGAAGAGCAAAGGCATACACAATTATCAATGCCGAACTATACAAAAGGAGTGTCACTGCAGTGCTGCAATGATGCGTAGACCCGGAAGAAGGGCTTGACATCCTCCGAGATATCCATCAAGGAGAGTGTGGTCATCACGCATCCTCGAGAGCATTAGTGGCAAAAGCTTTCCGACATGGATTTTATTGGCCCAGTTCCTTGGAGCAAGTAGAGGATCTTTTGAGGAAATGATATGGATGTCAGAGGTACGCCACCAAGACACATATGCCAACGTCAGAATTAAAAACTATACCTATGACTTAGCCATTTGCAGTATGGTGTTTGGATATGGTAGGACCATTTAAGCCGGCAAAGGGAAACATGACTCATTTCTTGGTGATGGTGGACAAGTTCACCAAGTGGATTGAAGTGAAACCAATTAGGAAATGTGATGGGGCAATAGTTGTGACATTCCTCAAGGATATAATCTTGAGATATGGTTATCCCCACAGTATCATAACTGACAATGGCACAAATTTTGTTGAAGGAGCATTTGCGAGGTTCTGCCGAGAGAAGAAGATCCGGCTAGATGTGCCTCTGTAGCTCACCCCGCATCGAACGGACAAGGGGAAAGATCCAACGGACTAGTATTGTACGGGATAAAACCCCGACTCATTGAGCCGCTGCAAAGATCAGCGGGGTGCTAGATAGAAGAACTGCCAGGGGTACTATGGAGTTTGAGAACAACTCTAAATCGATCAACAGGCTATACGCCATTGTTTCTGGTATATGGGGCAGAAGCTGTACTACCAGCCGACATAAAGCATGATTCGCCAAGGGTCACCCAATACATAGAAGACGAAGTGTGTGAAACCCGGCAAAATGATGTTTATCTGCAGGAAGAAGCGAGAGAACTAGCCTTGTCTAGATCCGCCATATATCAGCAAAACATCCGACGCTACCATAGCCAGAAAGTAAACCCCCGAGTCATCCGGGAAGGTGATATCGTACTTCGACTGGTACAGCGCACTGCTGGCATGCATAAGTTATCCCCTCCATGGGAAGGACCTTTCATTATAAGCAAAGCTTTGCACAATGATTTCTACTATCTTATCAATGCACAGCCACAGGAGAAGAACAAGGTGGATAGGTCCGGCGAGGAATCTAAGCATCCATGGAATGTAGCTCTACTTCGTCCATTTTACACCTAGAAAAGAGGTGAATGTATCCGAGTCACTCATATGTCGGTATGTATGTTGGCAATGAGCATATCAATGAAACTTCAGCACCCCTGGCAGAAACTCGGGGACTGCCTTAATAATTGTCTTTCCTGTATTTACTTTATGTATGTCGGATGGATTAAACTACTTACACCTTACCCGGATTAGTAGTGTGTAAGCACCAAAAGCCTAACTCTTCGACTTTGCTGCTATCCAACAAGAATTGGCTTCATGGCAAGCAAGAGAACAAGTTTAGAATTACAAGGCACATGAAAAATGACTAAGGAAAGGAACGTAATCGAGACAACATTTGTTATTCGGACTAACCCTACACTTACTTTATTTATGTTACGTTGAATTATTTTGAGCTGATCTCAAAGTTCCGAGTATTGTTAAGCCAATTTTTTGAACTTCGAACTCGTAAGTCACAAACCAAATCAAGGTAAACGCGAGCCGAATCAAAAATTGGAGAAACAAGAAAAGGAAACTCGAGGACTTCTCCCAAGTTAATCCAGCATTAATAACTTAGTAGCAAAACATAAGCAATTGTAGCAAAACGAACCATTGTGCATAAATACAAATGCACCCGGCATACCGGGGATCTGATGAATATCATTAAGTGTTTATAGCTCATGGAGTAGCAGCTGGAGACAGATCATTGGTTGACGGAGGAGGTACTTCGGCATTAGTAGGCGGCGCACTAGTCCCTGCCTCATCTTCAGGGTTATCCTCCTCATCATCTAGGTCATCAGTATCATCGCCACGCTCGGAGGCTTCTTCTTCATCTTCTTCGCCCTCAGCACCATCCGAAACATAGGCGTCATCAACTGCATCGAGGAAGCTTGGACCCTAGTTCCAGCTATGGCAGAAGGCGTACTAGATGAGATTGTTGGCACAGGCTTTGCGTTGGGCGATGCACTCCGGGTCATTGGACCATTTAGATCCGGTGCGCAAATGACCAAGCAACTCTAGGTCCAGCCCCTCATACCATGAAAGAACAAAGTTCAGCGCCGTATCTGCTCCAGCTCGAGCAGCAGATTCCGGCCATAAGTTCAGCTGAGTCTCACACTCCATCAACTTGGATATAAAAGTTGTAGTGCCTTTAGGAGAGGGCTCAGTGGGATAGAGAGCGTTAAACATCCAGACTACTGCTGGCATAATGTCCGCGCCATAGTTCTTCATGACCTCAATACGTGCGGCGAGGCTTACCAGCATGTCCTCCGTGTCATATGGAATAGACTCAGAGGCAGAATCAGCTGGGACAGCTCACCGAAGGAGAAATTTGGCGACAACAGCAGAAGCAAGAGGTTCTCTCTCTAGGAACTTGCCTGTGAACAAAGCAAGCAATATCAATAAGTAAGGGAGCATGACCCGGAGAAATGAATGTCGGACGGAGGAAGAAAACTCACCTCCAATATGGCACAGGATCCGACTGAGCTCCTTCTATCCATCAGCATTCCTCACTTGGAGCTTCTCAAACTCAATGGTCATCGACTTATGTTTGACGTCGGCTTCCTTCAGTAGATCATTATCTTTTTCGAGCTGAGTCTTTAGATGCTCTTTCTCCTCCGAGAGCTCCTGATCGGCCTTGTCTAGCTCAGATTTATGGAGATCCTTGAGCTTTCGGATTTGGGTGTTCAGCCGAGTAATCTCATTGTCCTTCAGGTGCAGATGGGCGATTTCATCATCTTTCTTCTTCAGTTCGGCCTGATGCTTTCCTGTTTGTTCGAGAAACTGGAGCATCATGTCAGGAATAGGCACGTTATCTTGAAGAGTAACTAGAATAATGGGTTGACTCGGTAGAGCCGAGGCATAAATATCTGCCGAGTCAAGGGAATAGCATGAAAAGGCTAAATGAACAAGGTGGGTTACCTTGGATCTCAACCAAGTTCTTGCGCATGATGACGTTCTCAGCCCCGGCCTCAGTTGCATGATCCGGATGATAAGTTAACACAGATAGCAAGTAACTCGATGGAACAAAAATGAAAAGGTCTTAAGCAAAGAAATTTATCCTTCTTTTGGTGATCAACAAGCAGTTTGTCGTATCTGGCGTGAAGATCCTTGTATGAGTCCAGCAGACACTGGAAATCAGCAGTTTAGCGGTTGGTGGTGATCTGAAACAAGAAAATGTTAGTTCAGAAATAGTAAGAAATATGTTCAAAGTCTACAAGATCTGGGCCAATTGGAACTTAACCCGGCTCTAGGTGTGTGGATATTCAAAGTCTACAAGATCCAGGCCAAGTGGAACTTAACCCGACTCTAGGTGTGTGGATATTCGAAGTCTACAAGATCCGGGCCAAGTGAAACTTAACCCGACTCTACGTGTGTGGATATTCAAAGTCTACAAGATCCGGGCCAAGTGGAACTTAACCCGGCTCTAGGTATGTGAGTATTCGAAGTTTGCAAGATCCGGGCCAAGTAGAACCTCACCAGGCTCTAGGTGTGTGGATACTCGAAGTCTACAAGATCTAGGCCAAGTGGAACTTAACCCAGATCTAGGTATGTGGGTATTCAAAGATTGCAAGATCCGGGCCAAGTGGAACTTAACCCGGCTCTAGGAGTGTGGATATTTGAAAATACTAAGGACTTGCGCTAATTCTCTAAGAGCATCCGATCGAGTAATGAATTACTCCCCCGGAGGCTCGGGGACTAGTGGGTATATATCTAAGTGTTTGCATATAAAAGAGGCATAGCAGAAAAGGGGTTTACCTCCATCCTCCGGCTAGCAAAGGATATGGCCCTAGTAGCGGAGTTCATCTGAGCGTTGAACTCAACTGGACCAAACTTCTCCGGGAGATCATCCCGCGGGTTTATAAATTCAGCGTCGTTCCAGTTGTTCACGTACTCGATGAGCATCGGACTATAATTCTCCCTGCTAAGTGACTTGCTCGTCACCAAGCCCTTAGCATGGGCTTCCCGCCTCGCGGACTGAGCAGCAGCCAGGCACGTATGCAAGGTCAGATGTTTGCTGCCCTCTAATCCGGCAGCAAAAGGGCCGGAGGATGGATCTTTGGGTGTCTCGGCGGCCGTCTTGCTTTTGCTGGTAGATTTTGGCCCCTGCAGAAGAGCCAAGGCTGCCGCTCCGGAGTAAGCTTGAGGGGATAGCTGACATATGTCCTTAATGGACACAGTTGATCCGGAGGCGGCGGCTTGAGGTTTTTTCTTGGAGGTTGCCTTTGGTGTTGCTATTGCTGATGTTGTTGCTGGTGTTGCTGTTGTTGATGCTGGTGTTGTTGGTGTTGCTGGTGATGGTGCTGATGCTACTAGAGAAACTGGAACTGAAGAAGGAATAGTCTAGGGCAGTGCCGATGAAGCTGGCACCTCAGAAGCTACAGGTTGTGGCGGAGCTGAGGAACTAGGAAGATCCAGCATCCCCGTATCCTCGGTGGTCCCACTACCCCTTGCACCGACATTACCCTCTTCATAACGAGGAGGGCTTAGATCCGGCGCGGCCGCGAATCCCTCTTGGATAGGGCTCAGCGGGCGAACATCATCGTCACAGGGGGAGATGGAGCGCTCCGAATAGAAGAAGAGATGCTGGGGCCACTTTGGGAGATCACCCTAGGAGCGCTGCTGAACCAGACAACAAACAACAAGTTACAAAGAGAAATAGTACAAGTCACAAGCATTAATGACGAAGGAAGACTCAGAAATGAGCAATGAAGGAAAAGAGACTTACTCGGCCGAGCTTGGAGGCTCCCGAGGCTTGGGCGCTCTCTGGACGGTGCTCTTGGGCACATGCTTGCCTGCACCCTTGACCCTGGATTTATTCTGCCTCTTCTTGGGTGGGGGCGCCTCCGAAGCTGCGGCCGAGGTTGCCGGACGCTTCTGGGAAGGGGCAGGAGCCGGATCACCTGTGGCAAGAGGAGGAACCTCGTGGACCTGACCGACCGAGTTAGCTAAAGATTCGGAGTTAACTGAAAACGCGTAAGAGATGGGCACCGAATCAAGTACCTCCATAACCTCAACATCGGAGTCGTCATCATCTGGCTAATCCCTTAAAGAAGAGGCCTTACCAGTGGTTCGCTTGGTGCTGTACGGAGTAGGCAAAAACCTCTGAGAATCAGGCTCCTCCACGTCCAGCACTGAGTGGTCCTCCACCCATTTGAGGGCCGGCTCCTTGCAATCCTCAATTGTCTGCTAGAGAAACAACTGAGATCAAAAATACTAAAGGGTCAAAATTAGGATACAATCCGACATACAGCGAGATTCGTAAAGAATGCTAGGAGATGAGTATACCTTAGGTGGCAAGTTGGCCCGGGTGAAGTGATCGAACCCCCACTTCCACGCCTCGGTGAAGTCCTTATCTATCTTAAAGATAGCTTTAACCCAGCGGAATATGTCACAGTTGGAGAGCTCGAAAGAGGAGGTGCGGTTGGGGTCAAGAGGACCACTCAAGTGGCAAAGCTTGTGTGAGCGTTGCGTAGCCTCAGCTTGACAAGCTCCTTAATCCACCTATCTAGCTGATTCGCCAATGTAGTAGGCCGCTTCGGGATCTGCTCCCACAAGGAGGTGTCCAGGACACCCTTCTTGAAGGAGATCAGCCGGATCAGGTCCTCTTCCGAGTTATTCCTGACATAGAAGAAGGTCCAGGCCCAACCTTTGCAAGATTCAAGGCCAGTGACCCGGGGAAAAGCGGAGTTTTTGTGGGGAGAGATTGAGGCTCCACCGCACTAGGTCAAGTGTTTGTCGGCTAGGGAAAGATGAGGATCTGGGATAACATTCTTACAGATACCAAAGAACTTGATCCATAGTTCTTTGGTGGGCCAGAGGCTGACATATCCCTCTATGTCGGAGGCGAAAGAGGAAAGGGAAGTGATAGCGTTGGCAGGAAGGTGGTGCGGCTAAAGCTGGTAGGTGATGATGAAATCGTTGAAAAAGTCACTCACTGGGAGGCCAAAGCTGCGCTGGAAGTGAGACAAGAACATGACAAACTCGCCTGGGTTTGGAGAAGGAGCGATCTCCTCGGCGGCGAGGCGGCACGTGACGCCCGCGGGGATGCGACAGGTCGCGTAGAGCCAATCGATGTCGTCTTGGCAGGCGAACACGCCCACCCAGGCGCCACACTTAGGAGTTTCTTCTTCTTCTTCCTCCTACTCCTCCTTAGCAGCGATGATTTCCTCTTTTGTCATCTCCAAATCAAAATCTTCCAGAGGCCAATCTGCAGTGGGGAGCGGCGGTTTGGAGCTGCAAGGCCCCGTGGCGAAGAGCCCACGAGAAATCAGCAGCGTGGAAGTGAAAAGAGCAGCAAGGCACAACAGCGGCGGCGCTATGCTAAAGCAGAAGTGGCGGCGGCAGCGCTTTGGAGAAGAAGAAGTGAGTAGGGACGCGTGCGAAGTGGGGAACTTCCCCAAGAGCCACCCTATCTCGTATTTAACTGTGCCTCAGGGGCGCATAGTGGGATCAACCGTTGCGGCATGACCACACGATGTGGTCATGTATTTTCCAAACCCACCAATGAGGCTCGTGCCACACCAAGGGCCACATGGAGCAGGGGATCCCACGACGCGATGTTATGATACAATTAATGAGGGGGCTGTCACGACGTGACGCACACAACAGTTATTCCTGACAATCAATACAATAACAGGAACAATAAACTGGCGTGGCCCTTAAAATGAGGAAAAGTGATGATTACCATCCACGTGGGACATGGGGAAGCGTATGAGAGAAGGAAAGATAACCCGGATACATGGACAATGACCTGGCCAACGAGAAGTAACTCGGATTGAGCCAAGGGAATATCAAAACAAAGAGACCGGGTTATGGCATAACTCGGCAAAGGAAGTGCAGATCTTCATAACTGGAACCTACTATGGCCTTATTAGCTATACCGCACCAGCTTCGGGGACTAATGTTGGGGGGATACCCCCGGTAGGGTCACGCCGGGGTATAAAGGCCGAGTTAGCCGAGGTATGGCACGGTCAAGGCGAATGTTGGCCGGGTCTCCTCAAGGCAGGCCGACTTACAGGTAACCCCGCCTGGCGGGTGTTCACCTAACACTAACCTGGCCAACATAAAACGTATGTCGGCTATGCTTGATTTACCTTATGTGCAGGTACCGCCGTAGCCGGGTTAGCCAAGCTCTAGCCGGGTCACCACTTGGCTTCCAAGAGAAGGAAGGAATCTCTCGCTGGTCAAAAGGAGGCCTCTGTCAACTGTAGCATGAGTGAAGCGAGCAAAGGGAAGGACCAGCGGGGTGTGGCCGACAAAGGTGACGCAGGCAGTGTCGGCTGACATGATCCGTGTCTATTGACGCTGAAAGCCAAGGAGCTCATAGTGGATTACGTCTAAGGTCCGGACTATCTATTTAAAGTGAATAAAGAGGCATCTAGATTTTACCAAAGGGCATATTCAGTGAATATGCTTACACATGAGCCCTAATTTTGTAACCAGGGCTCCCCTATATAAGGGGCACCAGGGCCTCCATAGCAGGGGATTGATCATTCTATGAAGGAAAAACTCTAGGGCTTTGTAGCGGGGAGTAAGAGAACTAGTCTCCTTCTCACAAACAACTTAAGGAGCCCTTGTAATCTACATCCGACAAGAGAGAAATACAAACGTCTGTGTGTGGAATCACCACACTATCCCTCCCTAGATTCCTCTAGTGCACATTGGCCCCATCTTTAGCCTATCCATGGCATCTGCCGTGCCACCACCACGACAATAGGAGTAGATACTCTAGCCATAAAACCTACTTCTATAGAGCATTGCATTAGTAGCAATTGCAAGCCTGATAGTTTAGATGCTAGTATTATTAGCAAGATAGTTCTGAGTTATTATTTCTGGTTCTTCTTTGTAAGAAATTGATTTTCTTCCTCTTTAACCTAGAGTGTTCTCTAGATCTTTTGTAAAGAGTTGAGTTGTAATCTATAGTCATGTCTTGGACCTGCTGTGTTTCTGTTGTACCACTCTGAGGGATGTAATACTAGTGAACGGTGTTTCATTGGTGTTATGTCAACGACTATAGTGTACTACATCATGTAGTGGTATGTTGGGTCACCGCAGCTGGTATCAGAGCATATGCTTTGACCTTAGGATTAAAACCCTTTTAGGAGATCAGTAGGTTGGATAGTGACTATAGGAGCCATCTTATCTAAACCAAGACTTGTGATGGATGTCCACTTAAGGATAAACCTTGGCAGACTTAAGTTGGATGTTTTGTCATCTTTCTTAAGGATTAGTAATATGTCTTCTCTAAAGAAATGTCATTTTCATGTAGCTCTAAGTAGGTATACCACCAATAAGACATCTTGAGTAAGTTAAAATATCAAATAAGATTAGGACTAAGATTAGGATATCATGTGGAGTAGTATTAGTGATGGAGTATATATTCAGAACCCCTATGAAGTAGCAGAACCTTATCACTAGTAGATACCACTATACCCCATGAGGTATGCCATTAGAATATGTATAGATACAATTGGAAGTAAATCATGTGGAATTCACTTGAGAATTCCATGTGATGTAGTAGTATTTTGTTAAGAATCATTAATAGTAAGCTAAGAAGAAGAGTCGTCATGGTGAGGTTACCTCTTTAATCATGATGACTAGGAAAATCTTAACAAGTTCATGGTGAGAATATCTCCAAGACCATGCTAAGTTTTTAATTAGGACAAGTATTCAGTAACAAATCTTGTAATAATAGTAAGTAAAGAACAGTGTAGGTCTATGATAGAAGTCATGGGTGTCATAAGATTACGATAATTTTTGGATTAAGGTAGTAACTACAATTTCGTGAGTAGTTTTGAGAGATTATGTGAGGATAGTTTATTATAGAATGGAAGGTTGGTAGTCTTTAGTAGTCCCTAAAGAAAGGTGAGAGGTTAGTCAGAATCAAAGTGATACCACTTTGTTCAAAATCATCCAATTGCAATTGGGCAGTTTGGGTAAATAATGATACAAAGAGTAGTTTAACCCTAAGTGCTAAGTATCACAAAGTAAACCTATACTAGGAGGTGTCATATACTACACAGCTAAGCCTGAATTCTAGAGGTATTATACTCAACTACTATATTCTGGGCTTAGAATGATGTGTGTTGTATGTACCACATTTGGATTTCTTAGTTTTTCTTAATATCTTGATTGACTAGATCTGTGCATGAAGTTTGACTTGATGTGCAAATGCATGTTGCATCATCAAGTCATTACTTAATGTTTTAGACCTAGATAGAAAAGGGAATTCGTGTAAGGGAGTGACAAGTTCTGAAGATCAGGATGAAGACTTACATGAAGAGTGAAGCCAAATATAAGGAGTATCAAAACTATTTTTGAAGGATGGATCAATCCCAACTCATTATTAGCCGACAATAACAAGGAATATTAGTGTAGAAAAGGCGTGGAGCAACATGAAGTAATGGACTTAACTTCACTCAAAGTAGGTGATGTTGCTTAGAAGCTAATGAGGTAGTAGTAGTAGTACCAAGTTCATGGAAGTATCATGAATCGATACAAAGAAGAAGTCTTGGAACAAAAGTGGTATTCAAGCTCTGACAACCCAGAGAGAATGCCAGTAAGAAGTTGAAAACCCGTAGGGTAATCCATACACCAGGAGGATCTGTAGCTGGTACCCTATCAGTTTAGCTAACCAGATCATCTTTGTGTAATTTAAGGAGCATAAAACTTGGCCTAAGTTAAGAAAGACATCTAGGAGTATCAAGTTAAAGTTGTCGTCTTTCGAAGCGCTTCACAAAAACGAGTTTACCAACGAGAGAACATCCAAAAGGATTGAAAGAAAGAAAAAGAATGTTGGAAGATTCATTTCGGAGATCCACAACTGTGTGGGTGTACCGTAGACTCTTTCATGAAACCTTATAGAAGAAGAGTATAAGCTAGACCGTGACCGATATCCTAACTATTGAGTTAATGGGTATTATACATGTAGTTTAGAGACCATTAGGAAACCCCAAGGGGGAGAGTAAATAGTAAACACTGAAGTGTTGTTATTTGACCTTCCGACTAAAGGTTGGAGAAGAAGTACTAAACGATGATAATATTAAGCCTTATTTTCATAAGGTTATAAGAAGTCATCATTATAAAGTATTTTTGAGAGTATGTCCGGCTAATCGAATGATGGAAGGAGATAAACCATACTAACTCTAGCAGACTAGTTATAAAGGAGAAACAACTCGTAAGTTGTTCTTAAGAGAGAAGAGAGTATTCCAATATAAACCAGTGTAGAGTAATAGGAAAACCTGATCGGAATGGATTAAATGTGTCCAAAACAATCCTAAGTAGGACTATGTAGAGATAACCTAATGGATTATAATAGACAGAGTTATGCTACAAATTAAAAATGATAGCTAGAAGTTTCCAAGTATGAAGAGAATTCAAGGAAAAATATCGGGATACGGGATACTGCAATTATCCCCATTTGTGATCACAATGGAGTTAGGAAAGGTCATGATCAATATAAGTCAACTCCTCATTTCGAAACGAAAGAGAGTATGAACTTCAGGGACAAAGTTTATTTTAAGGGGGTGAGTCTGTAACATCCCATCATTAGACCTTAGAAATAAGCTGAGATGAGGTGTGTGCATTGCATTCATGCATAGAAAATCTGGATAATTTTCGCGCTTTTAAATAAAACTTGTCAAAGTGATTGAAACTTCTCTTAACTTGGTGGAACTGAAGTAGATCATTAAGTTGATTGTGATAAATTTAAATATGACCTTTGCTAAAACATTATCTTTGGGTAATATAATTTGATCTATGGGTAGATCAAATGGAATTAAGCTAAAGCTATAAACATGTTACTTAATGAACAATAAGGGATCTTATAGAGATCATATAAGGGTATTCATTATAACAACTCTTGAATACTCAATCAAGTTTTTAACTTCAAGTAAAGAAACACCATAACTAAATCTTGATACACTTGATTGCCATAAGTTATTCATACCATGGGTATCATGGTAGTTCTTAAATATTAACTCTTATCACCAATAGAGAGAAAATAGAAGGCAAGCCAAAACCATCCAGCACATACCTTAATATCATATTAAGAGATGACATTCCTATTTAACCAAGTCCTAGTGTAAATTAATCCTCAATGTTGAGTGATTAGTCTTTGGCCTAGCACTTAATAACCTTTAGCTTTAACCTATTATGTTAACCTTCTAAAGACCTTAAGTAAATTAATAAGGAGAAGAACTAGATATAGTGGAGTGTGCCATCATCAATGGAATGTGATCCTTAGTGGAGATCAAACCATTGGATGTTGGAGGATTTAAATCACTCATGAGTTAACTAGAAGAAGTATCTAAACCTAAGAATTAACTAATATTTGAGAAGTTATAAGAAAGTTAGTAGTGTTAGAGTATCAAGTAATAACCTTGTTAAGCCAAGTAGGTATAAACCTAAAGTAAGTTTCCTTAATAAGATAAATCCTATAGAGAGACTAGTACAAGCCTACTACTTAGTTGAATATAGATCTTGAGCAGACCATTAGAAGCCTAAGCTTTGCATGATCAAAGGTTGGTGGTCATTATTTTCAAGTCATTTGAGAATAGATGACCAGCTGATAAAGAAGTGCTATGAGTATACTAAATTAGGCAAGCCTAGTAAGCTGAATCATCTAGCTTAATCATGAGAAGTGAAGATAGAGTTTGATGAAGTATATAATATAAGTTGTATGGAGTAGTTGGAGGCATAATAGTTTAACCAATCTAATACAAGAACAAACTTGTATTATGGGAGTAGTACCATATCTCTTCTAGAGGATTAATATCACATGTAATATAGAGAAAATTGTAATCTTGCAAGCCTTGGATGTTGATGCAAGGTGAATATAAAGGAGTTAATGGTTGGAGTTAGTAATAGCTGCATTGATGGATTTATCAAGGGTAGTTTAGAAATGGAAGTCATTTATACTAGGAGAAGAATGAAGGAGTAAGGTTGAAGTGGCATGACCATGTCATCATATGATGATGGACATGGTGGAGTTAGATGATTGACTTATTTAGGAAGAAGTGATCTTTGTGAATAAGATAAGAGAGATTTATAGAGTATATTTAGGAAAGTAATTCCTTAACTATGATGCAAACTTAGTGATGTGTGAGGATAGGAATTCTTTAGAAGCTTTAACCAAGAGTATATCAAGCCATGACAGAACCATGTCTACCTATTTGTCCAAAACTCTAGAATTAAGTTAGAAGTGGGATCAATTCCTAGGAAGGCAGAGAACCATACCTCTTAGTCAAATGAAACTTCTAAGAGATAATTAGAATTCTAGTTGAGAGAGCGTATTACTGAAAGCCTTGCCACCTTATTGTCTTAAAACCTACATAAATGTTTCTTGGCATTTAAATAACATATGACACATAAATAGTAGTTGTTATTAACCATTGTATCTTAAGATTCTATTCAAACCCTAACCACACTTAAGAAAGTAGTGAACAACTAGTTCAAGAAGTGATCCATGCATACTTTGAAAAAGAGTAGAATGGTTATGAAGAAATTGTGATGGAATTAGGATAAAGGAAATTCCAAACTTTAAAAGAACCTTAAATTTAAATCACTATATTATGAACCCCAAGGTTTAATACCTTGTAATTTATTTACATAATTCCTTTATGAGGATAAGTGTGAATAAGATTCTATGTACAACATTAAATCATTACCATTAAAAAAAATTATAAAGTCCAAACAATTCATGTTTATAAGGCTTTTGGATAATAAACAAAATATTAAACCCTAAGGAATAAATATTGCCATCAATAAAATACTTTCCTAATAGTTAAAATTTATGAAAAAACATGAAAAGTATAAGAACCACTTAGTCTCAAAATATCTCTGTAGTATTTTATTTGTTCCATAAAATTTTGGAGACTTTAAACATTGAGAAAGCCAAATTTGAAATGGTTTTGTAAAAATAGAAAATAGAAACAGAATAAAGAAAAAGAACTACCAGCAGAACCGGCCCGCGGACCACTTCTTTCCACGCCTATCTAACGCTGCGAGCATCCTCAGTGTCAACACCTGGATTTTTAATCCCAGATGCCTATTATGCCATACCTCGCAATCCCAGTATTACCATTTTTGCGAGACATAACAAATTGGATATCATAGTACATCATCCATTACAAACCATAATAAGGTCTTACACAAATAAGGGATCTCATGATCCAGTCTTAATACAAATCAAGAAGCGGAAAGAAACGTAGTAGGGGCTCCATCTTCAAAGTCATAGGCAATGTTGACGACGGGAGATGATCCTAGTTGTCGTAGACGTCCTGATGTCCATCATCCTGATAGTCCTCCTCATAGTCTGGCCACGGGAATAGCCAGGGACAAAGCCATGAGTACTCTTTAAGTACTCGCAAATTATCACTAACAACTAAGCTAGTTCTAGTAGGAAACTTAAGATCTAGGTTTATTTACAAAAGGCCAGATTTATATAAAACTTAGATTAGAAGTAAAGAAAACTAAGTTAATGTTCTAAATCACTTTAAGTGGGAACCTAGTTTTATTATTCACAACCCTGTTGTGGTCAAGTCAAAATCATAGTTCACTTCACAAGTCATTTTGAAAACATCTGACGATGGAACAATATGGCCACTCCAACTGTCCATGACCGCGAACGCGGCTATTCGAATAGTTTGACACTCTGCAGAGGTGGTACACATTCACCACAAAATTCGATACATCCATCAGGGATAACCCTAAATCATCATACTTAGTATACGGATAATCAATCATAACCTTTCCTTTACACACTCTAGTATAGGCACCTCCCCTATGAGCTTGGCCTCCCAGCCATGGCCATCTGCCATCCTGGGCACTTCATAGGTGGACATTCACACTCACGAGGTAGCCTCAGCTAAAACGTCCTCCACGAGGGAACCCATACTAAGGCATATAAACTTCCACCTAATCCCTACCCAATTCTGGTATTGTGGTTGTATGGTAAAATTGGAATGGTATCGCATCCGAACCCAACCATCAGTTTTTATAAAGGGCTAAGGCTCATGCCTCAACATTTTCATCCTAAAATCCTTTTGTGTTTCTCAACACATGTCAAAACATTTCAATAGAATGAATCATCATTCCAAGGTTTTCATAATCATTTTCATCAAGTATTCCCATCTAAAGTGATCCACTTTTATGCTTAGCACTAGCCACTAAAGTTAAGAGTGTTCACTAATGAGGGGTGCTAATCTCCAATCTCGTGCCATAGAATGACATCTAAGTATACTATATAGGCCTAGTTTTATACTCTTTATGCTATCTATACTATTTTTCCAATACTCACAAAGCACAACTAGAAGTAAAGAACTTTGGTAAAGTAAAAGAATAAAGCTTGTAAGTAAAACTTGGGATTGGTATAATCAAAGTTATATAACCAAAGCATGCCTAATGCATCTTGCTTAGGTTATCTTGCATAGGTATAATTCTTGCAAGTGTTAGCTTGCCTTGGGTAGAGCAGTGGTTGAAGTTTTCTTCTTCTTCTTGGTAGTACTCCTCCTCCTGATATCCTGGGTCGGTACTATCATCTATAAATGAATACGGGGTACACAATCACCAAACAACAATATTTAACTAATTCTATTTATCACACTAAGGCTCACACTTGATGATCTAGCATCATCACAATCATCACATGGAATAAAGACTTAGTTTTATTTATCCTATTTTAGAAAAGTAATTTCTACTCATTGAAAATAATTAAGATTTAATATTCTCTAAGTAAATATGGGATCATGTTGAAACATGTCATCACCACATATTCTAATATATGGAAATGTGATTTAAAGTGTTGATCATATTTTATAAAATTTAAGATTATCATTTAATAGAATTAAACTGACTAGAAATGCCTATATAGCATTATTTTGGTACTAGTCCAATGTCACTGCATGCAAACCTAAATATTTTTACATATTAAGATATATCGTATCAAATGTGATTTTATGAGAGTTGGAATCAACTCAAAATCATTTATGGTTGATTTTTTAAAAATGTTTGAAGTTGAAAATGTCTCTGTCTTGTTATTTTTACTATAGGTGATCTCTAACTCCAAATGATTTAAATCCAACAGGCTTGGATAGATAATTTAAATATCTTTCTAACAAAATTGGAATCATGCAATTTCGTTCAGTGAATCTCTCTGAATTGATTTTTGAATGTACTGACAAAATGTGGTTTTAACTAAATTAGAAAATACTAATTTGAATTCACTGGGCTGCACGGGATACTAAACGGGCCGGCCCAATCTGCACAGCACAGCGCAGCGGGCTACTGACAAACGGGGTCCACTAGTCAGCGACTTAAACTAAACGAAACGGTATCTGTGAATCTAGGCCCGATGATTAAAAGACGATCCAACGGTGGAGGGTCATCATCGACGACGAACAGCTCCGGCAAGGACTGAACCCTAACGCGGTGGTGGGGGTCGTGTGAGGCTCACCTGGGCTCTAGCTAGGGTCGGTGATGGGGTTGAACGGCATGGTCGACGACGGCGGTTCTAACGGTGGTCGCGGCAGCTCCTGGGACGGCTTTAATCAATGGCGCCCTTCTCCTTCTGCAGCAGCAGGCTTCGGCCAAATTCCGACGAAGGAGAGCTCGCCTTGCTCTGGGGAAGGGTGAGGGAGTGGCTATGAGGAGTGGTGAGTGTATTGGTGTGGAGAATGGAGGCAGAGGGGCCTCTATTTATATCGCGCCAAGGGGACTGAGCGGCATGGGCTCGGGCTCGTCGGTGACGATGATACAGGCGGCTAGCGGCGCGACTGAGGGTAGGGGGCGGTGCGATGTTCCCTGGCGGTCATCACAGAAGTAATGGCACGACACGGGGTGGTCTAGGCTGGTCAGGAGCGTGCGATGCTCTGCGCGGGAGCGGCGGTGTTTGCGACGGCGCACGGGTGCTATGGGTCGCGCAGCGGCAAACGGGGGTGTCTGGGAGGTGGTGGTGATCATGGCGAGTGGGCGCGCGCGCGGAGAGGGAGAGGCGCGGTCTGTGCGAGCCGGTCGGGTGTGGCGCTCTGGCGCGTTCTCGGCACGGCGCAGAGACATAGGGCGCGACGTCACTAGGGTGGTCCTGGGCCAGGCTGTGGTCGAGGCTTGGACAGGGGTGGTGGTGGACGGTGGTGTGTCTGGTGCGCGTCGTGGGCGAGGGTGGCGTGGCCTCTGTCGCTATGTCCACGGTCGGCCGGCGATGACTACTTTCGGGCGGCGCTGCACTGGTGCACATCGGCTAAGGGGGAGCTGGTCTGGTGCTGCTCGACACTGGGGGAGACAAGGGAGTGAAGAGGGGATAGTGGGGTGGATGATCTGCTCCAAAATAGTGAAGTTAGGCAGTGCTTAATTAGGGTAAACAAAGTGTTTGATAAAATGGCCGCAAGAACTTTAGTTTGAAATTTTGAAATGAAATTTGGTGAGTGTTTTGGTCTTAAGCTTGAGTGTCTATGATTGCTTGGAAAAGGCAAGGTGAAATGATTTGGATGGTTTTTGCAAAAGTGTGATCTTACAATATGAACTAGATTCAAATTTGAACTGTCCTTTAAATTGATTTGAAAATATTTTCTGTGGGTTTGTAAAGTGGGCTTGGGTTCAGGTCTAGCAAGGGGTGAAAAGAAGTGGAATTGTTTCTGTTAGAAATTCTCTTCCAGGAACACTCAAAGTGGCCTAGTGGTTAACTCTGGTCAAAATGACCATTTGGTTATTTTATTCATATTTGATTTCTTGTTTCTTTTGATTTTGCTTGTAAATGGCCTAGATGATGTAGTATTCACCTTTAAACCATTTCTTATCATTTGTAGCAATCAAACATGGAAAATTCAATCAATTCTACACGAATGCAAAACACACATGCATTCATATAGATTTTTGGAATAAAAGTTTTTGTTAACCCTAAAATTGGGTGATTAGATCTTGATAATCTTGATTAGTATTTTTGGGGTGTTACAAACCTTCCCTCCTTAAAAAAATCTCATCCCGAGATTTAAGAAAAACCAGGAACTAAAGATATTTGGAAACTCAGTCCTAATGTAATCTTCTCGCTCCCAATTAGCTTCTTCTTCGGTATGGTTGCTCCATTGGATCTTGAGAAACTTGATACTCCGGGTCCTGGTGGTTGTGAAGGCTTCTGTAACACCCTCGAATCGGCCCTATGCAAGTTTCAGCGCTTCCCGCCAAACCCGCATAGAAACGATTCAAGGACGCCCACCAGGCACTTTCGTGCGGGTGGAAAACGAAGTAGTAACATTACACAACAGTCCTCGATGGGACCCATAGAACAGATATATATACAACAGCGACTCAAAGAGTCAAGAATACAGATATACAATACAAAGATCCAAATCACCTTGAAAACGATACATCATCCGACTACGGACAAGAAGCAAATCGAGCTAAGAGCCCTGAAGAATAACCAATGGCGTCCATAACCACCTTGAGCCAAGCCGGAAGGGTAACCCTGCTAACGACGTCGAAACCTGCTAAACAAAAGGGGTGCCGACAAAGGGCAAAGGAAAAAGAGGAGCGTCAGTACTGAGGCCAGTACACGGCGAGGCTAGAATTCAGCGGTCCTCGCCTACATAGGTGTGGTGGACTGAAGCGGCAGCAAAGCATGCACTAAACAACCTATAGAGACTCGATACATTGGCGGCTATTAGAGAGGGGTAAGTAAGTCCTATTCGGATCCAACCTGAAACTATCACCAAGCATACCCATCCTGGTATTTCCCCCCTCGAGACCAAACGAGGAAGTCAACCGAGGAACTCACACCGTTGGCAGTTTTATTTATTCAGTTATCGTTGCGGTAATTACTAGTCAGGTATAGATAGCATGAGTCATCCTGATATAATAAGCAGTGGGCAGTTTTAGTTAACCATTCTGTTGTAGTTGCAACACTTACTAGTCAGATACGATTAGCATGAGATATCCCAAACCCAGCAGTTGTTGGTACTTTTATTTAGCCATTCCGTTGCAGTGAAGCTGATTACTAGTCAGATCGGGTACAAGCCAAATTATAACAGTAAACTTTAGTTATAGTTGTCTATGATCGAAGCTGCTCCAAGTCGTCCATAACCGGACACGGCTTTTCGAAAAGATTTAACCTGCAGGGTGCACCAAAAGTATCCACACGCACTTGACCCTTTTGCGGATCAGTTAACATACACCCATCGGTATGTCGGCGGGGCCTAAGTCATGACGTTTCCCAGACCCAAAGCAAGTACATGGGGGCCACCCCACTAAGTCTACCCGCAACGAAGTCGGCCGGTCTCCGAGACGGACTCAGGGTTTGGGTGGACGGCTGTAAACGACTAGGAACCCGAAAAGATGACTGGGCTTGTCGATACAGCGAAAACGTGTCCCGATCCTAAACAGTACAGGTGCAGTACATCGCACAATTTAAATAAAGCAGTAAAGCATGGCATAAGTACAGAATAGTAAATAAAACCTCAAACTAGTTGTGGCCCCCGGTACAATACTTTGAAATCAGGTACTAATCGATGGGGTGCCCACACATCCCACATGTGGTTAGCGCGCTCGATCTCGGAACAGGTGTCAAGAACTCGGGGTCCTACGGGACACCAGTGAGCGGTCGGAAACCAAATATTGTCTATCACCCACCGGTGCCTCTGCATTTACCTACTTCAATTTTAGTTATTAAACAATAATTAAAGCCATGATCCTCTCCATCATTAACATGCGGCAACACTCCAACAACTGTGGTACAGGACGACACGCAACAGCACTTGAGCAAGCGACTACGACGCGCAAGTCCAACTATCTACCAAACAACAGGTAATAGGATGTGTCCAAGGCAATATAAGGCTGCAAGGGATATCACGGGCACGAAACTAGAGCATCGCATAACACGAGATAGCAATAGATCAACAGAGGAGTAAAGACTATAAAAGTAAGATAGGTAGAAAGGGGAGATGCTGCTTTGAAAAACATTGTCGAAGGTTCATCCGAAGATCGGATCGACACTCGCATCAACTCATCGGCCTTATCATGAAGAAGCAAAACACTAGAAGAAACACCGGATGCACTATTTAATACTATGGCAAAAGATCGGCATGATGCATGTATGATGTATGGCATGGCAAAGGTGCGATGCAATTAGGTCATATTAAGCGGAACCGAGGCCCCGGCAATTAATTAATAGGTTCATGTTGTTTAGAAGCCCCACAATTTAAATGTTATCTTAGCATGGCAAAATATATCACCGGTTCGCTACACAATTTTAGATGGGGCCAATATTAGACTAGAAAAGCCCGCATATGGACCCCATATTTAATTTAGGTGAATCGACATAAGGTCCCCAAACCACACACATGTATGCGACATGAATGATTTAATGCAACAAGGTGATAATGTAATATTATAAAAATAGGGTCTCGGATAAAGGGGTCACACATTAGGGTCCGGTGAACTTGGCTCCGAGGGGTTCGGTCAGTCTCGTGTCCGGATGGGGTTCGGTCTCGGCGGATCGGTCTCGGACAACGGAAGTCGATCCTGTCGCATCCGAGAAGAAGATCTTGGTTGGCGTCGGGGGCACATCGGATCCGCCCTGGTCGGTGCCGATCTTGTTGGCACGAAGATCTTGCCGGGTCCTCGCCATCAAGTCGGTCTTGGCATTCAGGGTGAAGAACTTGGCATCCTCGAGGAAGTACTTGTCGTATCCGTGAAGAAGATCATGTCGGTCCACGGGGTTCGGTCTTCGGGGTTTGACGGGTGTCTTGGCGTCCCATGAAGGCATCCTCGGTGCTCCGTGTCGAAGGCATCGGGGTCTCCGGGTCCTTGACAGGGGTCGGTCTCTCGAACATTGTTGGCAAGCTGAGGTAGATGAACCAAAGCATCTGGGACCGATGCTACATGTTCCCAACCACACCACAACATTATCAGAGAGACCACCGGGTTTCACCTCTGCCACACCAACATCGCAGACCACCACCACTCCACTACTCGCCCTCACATGATGCAGCAACAACAGCACCATGAAGAGCAACCAGAGGCGGGCACGCACATAGCAAACTCTTGAGTATGGACCCAAATGACTTGGAGCCAGGACCACTTGAGCTTGCGCAGGGGACATCAGCGACATGGAGGCGTGGGGAGGAAGCTCGGCGAGGAGACGTGGGTTGCGTGCAGGCAAGGCCGGTGGTGGAGCGGGCGGTTCGATGGCGGAGGTCGACGGGCCGGCCGAGATGGAGGCGGGGTCGCTGCAGAGAGGGAGAGACAGCAGGCAGAGGCCGGAAGATGCAGAGGCAGGTGGACGCGACGAGGAGGAGGTGGCTGGAGGCGCGCGCCAGCGGCGACGTCCAGGAGGTTGCAGGTGGCGGCACTTGGTGGGGTGCCACGCCAGGGCGAGGGAGGCGCGACGGAGAGAGCTCTGCAGAGGCTCACCGGCTGCTGAGCAGGAAGGCCGACGAGGACTGGCGGCGAGGCCTACGGAAGAAGGCGGCTGACGGAGGCACTGGGTGAACGCAGGTGGTTCGGCGGCAGCCAGCGGGGGTCCGCGCTGGTCACGATGGGGAGAGGGGATCCGATGGAGGCCGACGTGAGGCTCCTGGAGGCGGCCAGAGATGGTGGAGGAGGGAGGCGGCCTTGTGGCGGCGACCTTTAAGGAGGCTGCCGGGCAGGCGGCGGGAGAGACGCCAGGGAGGTGGCGATGGGGCCGCGTAGGGCCGGGCTCCGGGGAAGAGGCGACGGGGGAGGGCGCCGGGGGAGGGAGCGAGGGAGGCGGCGGTGAAGCTCGAGGGGAAGGCGGCAGCGGGTTTGCGTGAGGGAGAGGGAGACGCGGGGTCGGTCGGTGTGGGGTTGGTGGGGTGGAGTGCCCAGGTGGGGCTGGGTCGGGTGTGGCTGCGCGTGTGTGTGCGTGGCCGGTGGCTGGGGGGCCCAGGTGGGCCATGCGGTGGAGGTTGACCAGGTGGTTAGGCGGGAGATGAGGTGGCGCTGGGGCAGGGTGACTGCGGTCACTGCAGGTGGGTCGGGGGTGCAGGACAGGGGCAGGTGGCAGCGGGATTGGCTAGGGGTTTGGGCCAGGGGTGATGTGGCGCAACGGGAATGGTCAGGGTGATGTGGCTGGGGGACTGGGTAGGTTAGGGTTAGGTAGGAAAAGGTTTAGATAGCTCTGGTTTTTGTACTGGGGGTGGCCGACTGGGTCGGATCGGCCCGGTACGGCTGCCTCCAAAAATAAATTAAATATTTTATTATTTATAACGGGGCTTTTGAAAACCGTTGGTAGACGAAACAAAATAATCCGAAGTCCCGGGTTTTGGATTTGAAATAAAGGCGGGGTATTTAGAAAACAAAATATGTTTTTCGAAAATAGTTTCAGACAAACATATGCATGATGATGACGATGCTCAAATGCAATGAGGCACGATGGCATGAGCATGCGGTCATGATGATGCAATGCACAAAACGACGCGATTTTCTAGTAGTGGTTTTGCGGGATGCCACAATTCGACACCACTAACAAAGGATCTCGCCCTCGAGATCCGCCTCATGGTACCGGAAGTAAGGTCGGCGATCTGCGTCTTCTCGCTTCGTGTAGATCCTCGCTACACCACTAACAAGAGGTCGTTGTCCGTGATCGTCGAGAGAACACTCCGGGAACAAGAGGTCGAAGGTAGAGGTATCAACAAATAAAGCCACCTCTAGCTTCGAGAAAGAGGAACCGATGCATTCTCATCCACTTCAATGTACAAAAGCGAATAGAAGGGGTAGTCGGCATGGGGGCCAATCCATCACGCACCCAAACTATTACTCTGCACAATCAGTAGAAAAGCGTGCAACCATTCTCGGAATCAGACTGAAGATCTCGACAATCGAGGTTCAGAAACAAAGGAGTGATGCAGACTCTGCATCGAATCTGGCGTAGATGATGTCGTCGCTTTGGAAACACCGGAAGGCACAAACAAGGAACAAAGAATGGTACCACAGAAGACGGATTCCTCAGATAGCATGAACACCGGATGGTAGAACACCGTCATCAAAGGAGGAAGCGAAACCCTAAAGGTACGACGGAACCCAACCACGAGAAATCCTGGACTCGAAGAGAGAGAAGAGAGCGGATTCAAAACACGCAGTGGTGAGAGGAGAGCAGCAGAGGGGTAAGGAGTAAAATCAGACCTAATCAGAACTATCCAACCGATTTTGAAAAATAGTTTTGACACTCTACTTCGGCCGTCGGCTAGGTTATCCTATAGGCTGGACTTGTGGGTATCATGGCTGAGCTCTGATACCACTCTGTAACACCCTCGAATCGGCCCTATGCAAGTTTCAGCGCTTCCCGCCAAACCCGCATAGAAACGATTCAAGGACGCCCACCAGGCACTTTCGTGCGGGTGGAACACGAAGTAGTAACATTACACAACAGTCCTTGATGGGACCCACAGAACAGATATATATACAACAGCGACTCAAAGAGTCAAGAATACAGATATACAATACAAAGATCCAAATCACCTTGAAAACGATACATCATCCGACTACGGACAAGAAGCAAATCGAGCTAAGAGCCCTGAAGAATAACCAATGGCGTCCATAACCCTGCCCAGGCCAAGCCGGAAGGGTAACCCTGCTAACGACGTCGAAACCTGCTAAACAAAAGGGGTGCCGACAAAGGGCAAAGGAAAAAGAGGAGCGTCGATCGAGGCCAAGACAGCGAGGCTAGAATCGGCGGTCCTCGCCTACATAGGTGTGGTGGATCAAGCGGCAAAGCATGCACTAAACAACCTATAGAGACTCGATACATTGGCGGCTATTAGAGAGGGGTAAGGAAGTCCTATTTGGATCCAACCTGAAACTATCACCAAGCATACCCATCCTGGTATTTCCCCCCTCGAGACCAAACGAGGAAGTCAACCGAGGAACTCACACCGTTGGCAGTTTTATTTATTCAGTTATCGTTGCGGTAATTACTAGTCAGGTATAGATAGCATGAGTCATCCTGATATAATAAGCAGTGGGCAATTTTAGTTAACCATTCCGTTGTAGTTGCAACACTTACTAGTCAGATACGATTAGCATGAGATATCCCAAACCCAACAGTTGTTGGTACTTTTATTTAGCCATTCCGTTGCAGTGAAGCTGATTACTAGTCAGATCGGGTACAAGCCAAATTATAACAGTAAACTTTAGTTATAGTTGTCTATGATCGAGAACTGTGCTCCAAGTCGTCCATAACCGCGGACACGGCTTTTCGAAAAGATTTAACCCTGCAGGGGTGCACCAAAGTATCCACACGCACTTCGACCCTTTTTGCCAGATCAGTTAACATACACCCATCGGTATGTCGGCGGGGCCTAAGTCATGACGTTCCCAGACCCAAAGCAAGTACATGGGGGCCACCCCACTAAGTCTACCCGCAACGAAGTCGGCCAGTCTCCGAGACGGACTCAGGGTTTGGGTGGACGGCTGTAAATGACTGGGAACCCGAAAAGATGACTGGGCTTGTCGATACAGCGAAAACGTGTCCCGATCCTAAACAGTACAGGTGCAGTACATCGCACAATTTAAATAAAGCAGTAAAGCATGGCATAAGTACAGAATAGTAAATAAAACCTCAAACTAGTTGTGGCCCCCGGTACAATACTTTGAAATCAGGTACTAATCGATGGGGTGCCCACACATCCCACATGTGGTTAGCGCGCTCGATCTCGGAACAGGTGTCAAGAACTCGGGGTCCTACGGGACACCAGTGAGCGGTCGGAAACCAAATATTGTCTATCACCCACCGGTGCCTCTGCATTTACCTACTTCAATTTTAGTTATTAAACAATAATTAAAGCCATGATCCTCTCCATCATTAACATGCGGCAACACTCCAACAACTGTGGTACAGGACGACACGCAACAGCACTTGAGCAAGCGACTACGACGCGCAAGTCCAACTATCTACCAAACAACAGGTAATAGGATGTGTCCAAGGCAATATAAGGCTGCAAGGGATATCACGGGCACGAAACTAGAGCATCGCAACACAGATAGCAATAGATCAACAGGAGGGAGTAAAGACTATAAAAGTAAGATAGGTAGAAAGGGGGAGATGCTCGCCTGAAAAACATTGTCGAAGGTTCATCCGAAGATCGGATCGACACTCGCATCAACTCATCGGCCTTATCCGCGAAGAAGCAAAACACTAGAAGAAACACCGGATGCACTATTTAATACTATGGCAAAAGATCGGCATGATGCATGTATGATGTATGGCATGGCAAAGGTGCGATGCAATTAGGTCATATTAAGCGGAACCGAGGCCCCGGCAATTAATTAATAGGTTCATGTTGTTTAGAAGCCCCACAATTTAAATGTTATCTTAGCATGGCAAAATATATCACCGGTTCGCTACACAATTTTAGATGGGGCCAATATTAGACTAGAAAAGCCCGCATATGGACCCCATATTTAATTTAGGTGAATCGACATAAGGTCCCCAAACCACACACATGTATGCGACATGAATGATTTAATGCAACAAGGTGATAATGTAATATTATAAAAATAGGGTCTCGGATAAAGGGGTCACACATTAGGGTCCGGTGAACTTGGCTCCGAGGGGTTCGGGGTCGGGTCTCAGGGTCCGGATCTGGGGTTCGGTCTCGGCGGATCGGTCTCGGACAACGGAAGTCGATCCTGTCGCATCCGAGAAGAAGATCTTGGTTGGCGTCGGGGGCACATCGGATCCGCCCTGGTCGGTGCCGATCTTGTTGGCACGAAGATCTTGCCGGGTCCTCGCCATCAAGTCGGTCTTGGCATTCAGGGTGAAGAACTTGGCATCCTCGAGGAAGTACTTGTCGTATCCGTGAAGAAGATCATGTCGGTCCACGGGGTTCGGTCTTCGGGGTTTGACGGGTGTCTTGGCGTCCCATGAAGGCATCCTCGGTGCTCCGTGTCGAAGGCATCGGGGTCTCCGGGTCCTTGACAGGGGTCGGTCTCTCGAACATTGTTGGCAAGCTGAGGTAGATGAACCAAAGCATCTGGGACCGATGCTACATGTTCCCAACCACACCACAACATTATCAGAGAGACCACCGGGTTTCACCTCTGCCACACCAACATCGCAGACCACCACCACTCCACTACTCGCCCTCACATGATGCAGCAACAACAGCACCATGAAGAGCAACCAGAGGCGGGCACGCACATAGCAAACTCTTGAGTATGGACCCAAATGACTTGGAGCCAGGACCACTTGGAGCTTGCAGAACAGGGGACATCGGCGACATGGAGAGCGTGGGGAGGAAGCTCGGCGAGGAGACGTGGGTTGCGGTGCAGGCAAGGCCGGTGGTGGAGCGGGCGGTTCGATGGCGGCGAGGTCGACGGGGGCCGGCCGCGAGATGGAGGCGGGGGTCGCTGCAGAGAGGGAGAGACGACAGAGGCAGAGGCCGGAAGATGCAGGGCAGGGACGCGACGAGGGAGGAGGTGGCCTGGAGGCGCGCAGCCAGGGCGGCGACGTCGCAGGGAGGTTGCAGGCGGCGGCACTTGGTGGGGTGCTTCGACGCGGGGCAGAGGAGGCGCGGATGGAGAGAGCTCCTGCAGAGGCTCACCGGCGGCTGCTGCAGCGCTTGGGGAAGGCCGACGAGGACCTGGCGGGGCGAGGCCTACGGGAAGGGCGGCCTGACGGAGGCACAGCGGCGGCGAACGCGGGGTGGTTCACGAGCGGCAGCCAGCGGGGGGGGGGGAGGGTCCGCGCTGGACACGATGGGGAGAGGGGATCCGATGGAGGCCGACGTGAGGCTCCTGGAGGCGGCCAGAGATGGTGGAGGAGGGAGGCGGGCGGGCGGCGGGCGACGACCTTTGGTAGAGGAGGCTGCTGGCCCGAGGCGGAGGGAGAGACGCCAGGGAGGTGGCGATGGGGCCAGAGGGGCCGGGCCCGGGAAGAGGCGACGGGAGGGCGCGGGGAGGGGTGAAGCTCGAGGGGAAGGCGGCAGGGTTTATGCGTGAGGAGAGGGAGACGCGGGTGGGACGGCGTGGGGTGGTGGGGCCGAGTGGGTTGGTGGGGTGGAGTGCCTGTGTGGGGCTGGGTGGTGTGGCTGCTTGGCGTGTGTGTGCGTGGCCAGGTGGGCCATGCAGTGGAGGTTGACCTGGTGGTTAGGCGGGAGATGAGGTGGCTGGGCGGGGTGACCGGTCACCGCAGTGGGTCGGGGTGCGGGAGAAGGTGGCGGTGTGGGATTGGCTAGGGGTTTGGGCCAGGGGTGATGTGGCGCAACGGGAATGGTCAGGGTGATGTGGGGAATTTGGGTAGGTTAGGGTTAGGTAGGAAAAGGTTTAGATAGCTCTGGTTTTGTCTTTGGGGTGCCGACTGGGTCGGATCGGCCGTCTGCTACCTCAAAATAAATTAAATATTTTATTATTTATAACGGGGCTTTTGAAAACCGTTGGTAGACGAAACAAAATAATCCGAAGTCCCGGGTTTTGGATTTGAAATAAAGGCGGGGTATTTAGAAAACAAAATATGTTTTTCGAAAATAGTTTCAGACAAACATATGCATGATGATGACGATGCTCAAATGCAATGAGGCACGATGGCATGAGCATGCGGTCATGATGATGCAATGCACAAAACGACGCGATTTTCTAGTAGTGGTTTTGCGGGATGCCACAATTCGACACCACTAACAAAGGATCTCGCCCTCGAGATCCGCCTCATGGTACCGGAAGTAAGGTCGGCGATCTGCGTCTTCTCGCTTCGTGTAGATCCTCGCTACACCACTAACAAGAGGTCGTTGTCCGTGATCGTCGAGAGAACACTCCGGGAACAAGAGGTCGAAGGTAGAGGTATCAACAAATAAAGCCACCTCTAGCTTCGATAGAAAGAGGGAACCGATGCATTCTCATCCACTTCAATGTACAAAAGCGAATAGAAGGGGTAGTCGGCATGGGGGCCAATCCATCACGCACCCAAACTATTACTCTGCACAATCAGAAAAGCGCAACCATTCTCGGAATCAGACTGAAGATCTCGACAATCGAGGTTCAGAAACAAAGGAGTGATGCAGACTCTGCATCGAATCTGGCGTAGATGATGTCGTCGCTTTGGAAACACCGGAAGGCACAAACAAGGAACAAAGAATGGTACCACAGAAGACGGATTCCTCAGATAGCATGAACACCGGATGGTAGAACACCGTCATCAAAGGAGGAAGCGAAACCCTAAAGGTACGACGGAACCCAACCACGAGAAATCCTGGACTCGAAGAGAGAGAAGAGAGCGGATTCAAAACACGCAGTGGTGAGAGGAGAGCAGCAGAGGGGTAAGGAGTAAAATCAGACCTAATCAGAACTATCCAACCGATTTTGAAAAATAGTTTTGACACTCTACTTCGGCCGTCGGCTAGGTTATCCTATAGGCTGGACTTGTGGGGTATCGCAACTGCTGAGCTCTGATACCACTCTGTAACACCCTCGAATCGGCCCTATGCAAGTTTCAGCGCTTCCCGCCAAACCCGCATAGAAACGATTCAGGGCATACCGAGCACTTTCGTGCGGGTGGAACACGTAAGTAACATTACACAGTCCTTGATGGGACCCACAGAACAGATATATATACAACAGCGACTCAAAGAGTCAAGAATACAGATATACAATACAAAGATCCAAATCACCTTGAAAACGATACATCATCCGACTACGGACAAGAAGCAAATCGAGCTAAGAGCCCTGAAGAATAACCAATGGCGTCCATAACCACCTGAGCCAAGCCGGAAGGGTAACCCTGCTAACGACGTCGAAACCTGCTAAACAAAAGGGGTGCCGACAAAGGGCAAAGGAAAAAGAGGAGCGTCAGTACTGAGGCCAGTACACGGCGAGGCTAGAATTCGGCGGTCCTCGCCTACATAGGTGTGGTGGACTGAAGCGGCAGCAAAGCATGCACTAAACAACCTATAGAGACTCGATACATTGGCGGCTATTAGAGAGGGGTAAGGAAGTCCTATTTGGATCCAACCTGAAACTATCACCAAGCATACCCATCCTGGTATTTCCCCCCTCGAGACCAAACGAGGAAGTCAACCGAGGAACTCACACCGTTGGCAGTTTTATTTATTCAGTTATCGTTGCGGTAATTACTAGTCAGGTATAGATAGCATGAGTCATCCTGATATAATAAGCAGTGGGCAATTTTAGTTAACCATTCCGTTGTAGTTGCAACACTTACTAGTCAGATACGATTAGCATGAGATATCCCAAACCCAACAGTTGTTGGTACTTTTATTTAGCCATTCCGTTGCAGTGAAGCTGATTACTAGTCAGATCGGGTACAAGCCAAATTATAACAGTAAACTTTAGTTATAGTTGTCTATGATCGAGAACTGTGCTCCAAGTCGTCCATAACCGCGGACACGGCTTTTCGAAAAGATTTAACCCTGCAGGGGTGCACCAAAGTATCCACGCACTTGACCCTTTTGCGGATCGGTTAACATACACCCATCGGTATGTCGGCGGGCCTAAGTCATAGCGTTCGGACCCAAAGCAAGTACATGGGGCCACCCACTAAGTCTACCCATAGCGAAGTCGGCCATCTCGAGACGGACTCGGGGTTTGGGTGGACGGCTGTAAATGATTGGGAACCGAAAAGATGATGGGCTTGTCGTCACAATAAAACGTGTCCCGATCCTAAACAGTACAGGTGCAGTACATCGCACAATTTAAATAAAGCAGTAAAGCATGGCATAAGTACAGAATAGTAAATAAAACCTCAAACTAGTTGTGGCCCCCGGTACAATACTTTGAAATCAGGTACTAATCGATGGGGTGCCACACATCCCACATGTGGTTAGCGCTCGATCTCGGAACAGTGTCAAGAACTCGGGGTCCTCTGGGACACCAAGTGGCGGTCGGAAACCAAATATTGTCTATCACCCACGGTGCCTCTGCATTTACCTACTTCAATTTTAGTTATTAAACAATAATTAAAGCCATGATCCTCTCCATCATTAACATGCGGCAACACTCCAACAAGCGTGATGTGACGACACGCACAGCACTTGAGCAAGCGACTACGACAGCATAAGTCCAACTATCTACCAAACAACAGGTAATAGGATGTGTCCAAGGCAATATAAGGCTACAAGGGATATCACGGGCACGAAACTAGAGCATCGCAACATAGATAGCAATAGATCAACAGGAGGGAGTAAAGACTATAAAAGTAAGATAGGTAGAAAGGGGGAGATGCTACTTTGAAAAACATTGTCGAAGGTTCATCCGAAGATCGGATCGACACTCGCATCAACTCATCGGCCTTATCCGCGAAGAAGCAAAACACTAGAAGAAACACCGGATGCACTATTTAATACTATGGCAAAAGATCGGCATGATGCATGTATGATGTATGGCATGGCAAAGGTGCGATGCAATTAGGTCATATTAAGCGGAACCGAGGCCCCGGCAATTAATTAATAGGTTCATGTTGTTTAGAAGCCCCACAATTTAAATGTTATCTTAGCATGGCAAAATATATCACCGGTTCGCTACACAATTTTAGATGGGGCCAATATTAGACTAGAAAAGCCCGCATATGGACCCCATATTTAATTTAGGTGAATCGACATAAGGTCCCCAAACCACACACATGTATGCGACATGAATGATTTAATGCAACAAGGTGATAATGTAATATTATAAAAATAGGGTCTCGGATAAAGGGGTCACACATTAGGGTCCGGTGAACTTGGCTCTGAGGGGTTCGGGGTCGGGTCTCAGGGTCCGGATCTGGGGTTCGGTCTCGGCGGATCGGTCTCGGACAACGGAAGTCGATCCTGTCGCATCCGAGAAGAAGATCTTGGTTGGCGTCGGGGGCACATCGGATCCGCCCTGGTCGGTGCCGATCTTGTTGGCACGAAGATCTTGCCGGGTCCTCGCCATCAAGTCGGTCTTGGCATTCGGGGTGAAGAACTTGGCATCCTCGAGGAAGTACTTGTCGTATCCATGAAGAAGATCATGTCGGTCCACGGGGTTTCGTCTTCGGGGTTTGACGAGTGTCTTGGCATCCCATGAAGGCATCCTCGGTGCTCCGTGTCGAAGGCATCGGGGTCTCCGGGTCCTTGACAGGGGTCGGTCTCTCGAACATTGTTGGCAAGCTGAGGTAGATGAACCAAAGCATCTGGGACCGATGCTACATGTTCCCAACCACACCACAACATTATCAGAGAGACCACCGGGTTTCACCTCTGCCACACCAACATCGCAGACCACCACCACTCCACTACTCGCCCTCACATGATGCAGCAACAACAGCACCATGAAGAGCAACCAGAGGCGGGCACGCACATAGCAAACTCTTGAGTATGGACCCAAATGACTTGGAGCCAGGACCACTTGGAGCTTGCAGAACAGGGGACATCGGCGACGTGGCGAGCGTGGGGAGGAAGCTCGGCGAGGAGACGTGGGTTGCGGTGCAGGCAAGGCCGGTGGTGGAGCGGGCGGTTCGATGGCGGCGAGGTTGACGGGGGCCGGCCGAGCTGGGCGGGGTCGCTGCAGAGGAGAGGCAGAGGCGAGGCTGGAAGATGCGAGGCAACGCTGACGAGGAAGGAGGTGGCTGGAGGCGCGCAAGCGGCGGCGCGTTGAGGAGGTTGCGGCGGCGACACTTGGTGGGGTGCTTGACGCGAGGTAGGAGGCAGACGGAGAGAGCTCTTGCAGAGGCTCACCGGCAGGCTGCTGGCTTTGGGGAAGGCCACGAGGACTGGCGGCGAGGCCTACGGAAGGGCGACACAGCAGAGGCACAGCGGCAGCAGGGGGGGTCGCGCTGGACACGATGGGGAGAGGGATCCGATGGAGGCCGACGTGAGGCTCTGAGGCGGCGAAGATGGTGGAGGAGGAGGCGGCTAGCCGGCGGCGACCTTTGTAGAGAGGAGGGCTGGGCGAGGCAGGAGGGAGAGACGCCAGGGGAGGTGGCGATGGGGCCGCGCAGGGCCGGGCTCCGGGGACGAGGCGACGGGGGAGGGCGCCGGGGGAGGGAGCGAGGGAGGCGGCGGTGAATCTCGAGGGGAAGGCGGCATGGGTTTGCGTGAGGAGAGGGAGACGGGTGGGGCATGGGGGTGGGGCCGGCGGTCGGTGGGTTTGGTGGGGTGGAGTGCCCAGGTGGGGCTGGGTCGGGTGTGGCTGCGCGTGTGTGTGCGTGGCCGGTGGCTGGGGGGGCAGGTGGGCCACGCGGTGGAGGTTGACCAGGTGGTTAGGCGGGAGATGAGGTGGCGCTGGGGGCAGGGTGACTGCACCGCAGTGGGCGGGGTGCAGTGGACAGGTGGCAGCGGGATTGGCTAGGGGTTTGGGCCAGGGGTGATGTGGCGCAACGGGAATGGTCGGGGTGATGTGGCTGGGGGACTGGGTAGGTTAGGGTTAGGTAGGAAAAGGTTTAGATAGCTCTGGTTTTTGTACTGGGGGTGGCCGATTGGGTCGGATCGGCCCGGTACGGCTGCCTCCAAAAATAAATTAAATATTTTATTATTTATAACGGGGCTTTTGAAAACCGTTGGTAGACGAAACAAAATAATCCGAAGTCCCGGGTTTTGGATTTGAAATAAAGGCGGGGTATTTAGAAAACAAAATATGTTTTTCGAAAATAGTTTCAGACAAACATATGCATGATGATGACGATGCTCAAATGCAATGAGGCATGATGGCATGAGCATGCGGTCATGATGATGAATGCACAAAACGACGCGATTTTCTAGTAGTGGTTTTGCGGGATGCCACAGCTTCTTCCAAAATACGAATGGGCACTTCACAATACGTCAGATCATTGTTGATACCTATGGCTCGGTGATCGATGTTCTTGAACACTTCGGTTTTCTTCGGAACTTCTAGGCATTTGCGAAGTAACGAGATATGGAACACATTATGGATGGCTGACATCTCCTCTGGCATTTCCAGTTGATAAGGTACTTTCCTCGGTGATTCAAAATCTTGAAGGGTCCAATATATTTGGGAGCTAACTTTCCTTTCAGTTGAAAACGCTGCATTCCCTTCAAAGGCGGCACTTTGAGATACACAAAATCTCCAACATTGAAGGTCAGGTCTCGACGTCTCTTGTCAGCATAACTCTTTTTTCTAGATTGGGCGGTCTTGAGGTGCTCATGGACTTTGTGAACCTTCTCTTCGGCTTCTCATAGGATGTCGGGTCCAAAAATCTGACTCTCTCCTACTTGCGACTAATTCAGGGGGGTACGACACTTCCTTCCATACAGAAATTCAAATGGGGCCATTTGCAAACTGGCTTGATAACTGTTGTTGTATGAGAATTCTGCGAAAGGCAGACAATCTTCCCATTTTGATCCATACTCTAGCACACAAGCTCTCAACATATCTTCTAAGATTTGGGTGACTCTTTTAGTCATTCCATCGGTTTGCGGGTGACAAGCTATGCTGAAATTCAGCTTGGTTCCTAATACTTCTTGGACTTTCTGCCAAAATCTTGAGATAAAATGGGTTCCTCGATCCGACACTATGGTCTTAGGGGTTCCATGCAAACTGACGATCCTAGCAATGTACATCTCTGCTAGCTTCGAACTCTGGTAGGTAGTCTTGACAGGTATAAAATGGGCTACCTTGGACAGTCTATCAACTATGACCCAAATAGAGTCATTTCCCCTACTAGATGTAGGCAATCCGGTGATAAAGTCCATTCCTACAGAATCCCATTTCCATTCCGGAATCTACAATGGTTACAAAAGTCCTGCGGGTCTCTGATGTTCCGCTTTGACTCTCTGACAGATATCACACTTGGCTATGTAGCTTCCGATTTCTCTCTTCATCTTGTGCCACAAAAATTGTTCCTTCAAATCTTGATACATCTTCGTTCCTCCGGGGTGGATAGAATAAAGAGTATCATGAGCTTCCTGCATGATAACTTGCTTTAGCTCAGAATCTGCTGGCACACAGATACGTCCTTTGTACCACAAAACTCCTTCTTCATCTTCAGTGAATCCAGGTACCTTTCCTGTACGAATACGATGTTTGATTTCGTCGATACTTTCATTTCCTTTCTGTGCTTCCTTGATCTGACTGACCAAAGTGGGTTGAAGTTCAATGCTAGCTAAAAATCCTTTGCTAACAAGCTCCGTTCTAAACTGTTCCAACTCTTCATGCAAACTTGGTTGGGCTTCTTTAATCATGGTGTTTAGTCTACACTGCAATCTGCTAAGAGCATCCGCTACCACATTGGCTTTGGCGGGGTTATAGTGAATGTTAAGGTCATAATCCTTGATTAACTCTATCCATCTCCTTTGCCTCATATTCAGCTCCTTGTGGGTGAAAATATACTTCAGACTCTTGTGATCCGAATAAATCTCATAGCAGTTACCCATCAGGTAATGACGCCATGTCTTCAAGGCTAAAACTTCGGCTGCTAATTCAAGGTCATGGGTAGGGTAGTTTTGCTGAAGCTGCTTCAGTTGTCGAGACAGATATGCTATGATTTTGCCTTCTTGCATCAACACACATCCGAGACCAATCTTGGATGCATCACAATACACATCAAAAGGCTTCTTGATATCTCGCATAATCAAGATTGGGGCTGAAATCAATCTCTTCTTGATCTCTTGAAAACTTGCTTCACATTTGTCTGTCCATTCAAACTTGTTATATTTCTTCAACAATTGGGTCATCGGCCTTGCGATGCTCGAAAATCCTTCAATGAACTTGCGGTAATATCCCACTAATCTGAGAAATGCACGGACTTGGGTTTGAGTGGTTGGGGATTCCCATTCTTGAACATCTTTAATCTTGGCGGGATCGACAGCGACTCCTCCTGCCGACACAATATGTCTTAGGAATCCTACTTCCTTCAACCATAACTCACATTTGCTAAACTTGGCATACAACTGATGCTCTCTAAGGGTTTCAAGGATGCTTCTTAGATGTAGCTCATGGTCTTCTTCTGACTTGGAATAGATTAGAATTTCGTCGATAAAAACAACAACAAACTTATCCAGGAAGTTCATAAAAATCTTATTCATGAGATTCATGAAATAAACAGGGGCATTGGTTAATCCAAAAGACATGACCGTATACTCATACAATCCATATCTGGTGGTAAAGGCGGTCTTTGGAATATCCGTTGCATGAATCTTGAGTTGATGATAACCAATTCTAAGATCAATATTAGAAAACACTCTGGCACCAGTCAACTGGTCAAACAGATTCTCTATCTTTGGCAGTGGGTACTTGTTCTTGATGGTGACATCATTCAGCTTCCGCACACAAACAGTTACCTCCATCTTTCTTGTCCACAAACAAAACAGGTGATCTCCATGGCGATGCGCTTGGTTGAATCAGACGTTTCTCCAGCATAGCATCAAGTTGCTTCTTCCGCTCCACTAATTCAGATGGGTTCATACTATAAGGTCTCTGAGCTATGGGTCCAGTTCCAGGAACTAGTTCAATGATGAACTCGATATCTTGGTCTGGGGGCATACCGGGCAATTCCTCTAGGAACACGTCGGGGTATTCACAGACTATTCTGACTTGGTCTAGGGTTGGTTGGGCTAGACTCTTGTTGCATTTGAATTGACGGGGCAGGGTCTTAGATACATGCTCTACTGATACTCTAGAGCTACTGGTCATGGTTATGGCTTTCTTGGCACAGTCGATCGATCTTTTATGTTTCGACATCCAATCCACTCCTAGTACTACTTCCAAACCTTTGGTTCCAAGTACTATTATATTGGCATAAAAATCTATCCCATGGATTCTGATAGGTACAACCTTACAAATTTTTGTAGCTTTGGTGGTTGAACCAGGTATTTGAACTATCATAACATGCTTCAATTTTGTTGGTTGAATCTTACTAGTGCATGCAAATTCTTCGGTAACAAACGAGTGCGATGCTCTAGAATCAAACAACACTCTTGCAAGTACTGAGTTAATAGAAAACATACCCAGCATGACATCTGGCGCTTCTTGAGCTTCTTCAGCATTCATGTGGAACAGATGGCCATTGCGGTTGAGCGAGTTCCCTGGGGCAAATCTCCTTCCAGGCTGAACACGGCATTGCTACTGAGCATGTGCATTCACATTGGTGGCGGCTGGAAGCTTCTTGGGGCACTCATTGGAGTAGTGACCCTTGACTCCACATTCAAAGCAAGTAATCTAGGACTTGTCTTTGGCTGCAACAGGCATAGCATTACTTCTAGTCCTTGGGGCAGTATTGTTGTTGTTGTTGTTGTTGGACTTGGGCGGTGCACGGTTGAAGTTGTTGGAGTTGCCGCGGTTGTTGTTATGGTTTCCTCCGGTCTTCAGGCTTCCTTCGCTATGATTGGGGTAGCTGGGACGAGACATAGAGGGTCTGTTGTTTCTTGGGGCATATCCTGCAGACGTGTTGGGACGATACTTCTGGGTATTGTGGGATCCAGTCTGGTGCATCATGCGACGCTTGCGGTTGTCATTGACTTGGTTGATCTTCCCTTCCATCTGAATGGCAAACTCTACTAGCTCTTCTATATCTCCAAAACGGATGTTGACTAAAACAGTCTGCATCTCATCATGCAATCCATTCAGGAACCTTTCCTTCTTCTTGGCTTCAGTGTTAATCTCATCAGGGGCATATCTAGCTAGGGACATAAATTTGTCATGGTACTCAACTACCGTCATCCTTCCTTGCTTCAGTTCCCTGAATTCATCCCTCATCCGGGTGACCAAACCTTGTGGCACATGGGTGCGGCTAAACTTGATCTTGAATGCTTCCCAAGTCATCATCTGACCATTGTTCATGATACGGGTGCTATTCCACCAGGCTCTTGCATCTCCTGCCAGATAATGGGTGGCAAACAGTACCTCCGCATTGGCTTCAACTCCTGCGACCTCCATATTTTTCTCCATGGTTTGTAACCAGTCATCTGCATCTAAGGGATCCTCAAATTTATTAAAGATAGGTGGGTTGGTATTCTAGAAGTTTTTGAGCTTGGATCCATGGTGATCCTAATTTCCATGGCCTTGATTACTGTGGGCCATCTGAGCTATCTGTTGGAGAGTGGCTAGGTTGGTTTGGCGTTCAGCTCTACTAGCTTCACGGTCAAAAACTAGCATCTGAAGAATATGCAACATTGGGTCCTGAGATGAGCTGCTTCCTCCGGTGTTTCCATGATTCATCTGAAGATTGAGATAGATAATGAGATAAGAGGGAAATTTCTAAGGTTCATGGTTTTGTTTTCAAAAGTTTTAAACTTTGAGTTTGACTCAGGTTTTGCAAACCAACTTCTTCTTCTCATTCATTCATTCATTCAAAGCACACAATACAACACACACCATGACACAAATGGAAAACAGATGGTTTTAAGAACCATTCTGTGAAACTACGATACAATGGGACCGGTACAACTCATTCCTATGGTAGTGATCAAGTGCATCTACTCATCATCAATGAAGTCGGAATCATCATCATCAGTGTGGAACTCCATGGAATCATCCTCCAGGTAGTCGTTGTCATCACTTAGGTAAGAGTGAAGATCTCCCTGGATGTCCTCACCTTCCTCCTCCTCCTTTGCTTCAAGCTAGACTTCCTATTCACAGATGGTCTTCTCGAGAGCGGCCACCTTCTTGCAAAGATGATCGATGGTGTGATCCTTCTTGTCGCGTTGACGCCGAAGTGATTGGCGCTCCTTGGCAAGAATTCCGAGAGTCTGGTCCTTCTTGACAGCAGTGGCAAGGTTGTGGTTGGCGTAGGCTCGGGAATTGTCCAACTCCTTTTGCCTATCATACAACATGAAGTCAAGATTTTCCACCTGGTGCTTCAACTCTGGGTGTCCTGGCATCTCCAATGGCATTCCCATCGAATCACGCCTTGCAAAGTGAGCAAAGCGAGTTCCCTGGATCAGGTTGATGCTTTGCCCACACAGACGGGCAAGAGCTTCATGCATAGCCCTAGCTAATCCATCTAGCCAGTTGTTCTCTCGCAAGGTGAATTGGATCTTCTCAGAAGTGGGTGCTTCCATCTTGCCTCTGAGGTCTGCAACTATCAGCCATTGTAGATCTCCTCCTATGTGATCGTTGAGTTGTGCCGCGAAGAATTCTAGATGCGGGCGCTCAAGATACTCTCAAAGATCCCTCTCAAAGATCAGTTGGCCTCCATTGCCCAACTGGTAGAACTTTCAATACTGGACTTCCATCTAAATGAATTTAGGATGAGTAAGTTAGTGAGGTGATCAAGTGTGTCAAATTTTATGTAGGAATGCAAGAATTTTTGAGGAACATGATTTTTTTTAAAGAATCAAGGGTAAGAGTGGGAATAGGTTTTCATAAATACTCACTTATTTTGTTTTGAAACTAAGTTTTTGTTCGGACATCCATTCTAACTAGGGTCTCCTATGGTGAGGATGACTCTGAGACCAACTTGTCAACACCCGGATTTTTAATCCCAGATGCCTGTTATGCCATACCTCGCAATCCCAGGATTACCATTTTTGAGAGACATAACAGATTGGATACCACAGTACATCATCCATTACAAACTATAATAAGGTCTTACACAAATAAGGGATCTCATGATCCAATCTTAATACAAATCAAGTAGCGGAAAGAAACGTAGTAGGGGCTCCATCTTCAAAGTCACAGGCAATGCTGACGATGGGAGATGATCCTAGGTGTTGTAGATGTCCTGCTGTCCATCATCCTGATAGTCCTCCTCATAGTCTAGCCACGGGAATAGCCAGGGACAAAGCCATGAGTACTCTTTAAGTACTCGCAAACTATCACTAACAAGTAAGGTAGTTCTAGTAGGAAACTTAAGCTCTAGGTTTATTTGCAAAAAGCCAGATTTATCTAAGACTGAGTTTAGAAGTAAAGAAAACTAAGTTAATGTTCTAAATCACTTTAAGTGGGAACCTAGTTTTCATATTCACAACCCTTTTGTGGTCAAGTCAAAATCATAGTTCACTTCACAAGTAATTTTGAAAACATCTGACAACGGAACAGTATGGCCACTCCAACTGTCCATGACCGCGGACGCGGCTATTCGAATAGTTTGACACTCTACAGAGGTGGTACACTTTCACCACAATATTCGATACATCCATCAGGGATAACCCTGAATCATCATACTTATTATGTGGATAGTCAATCATAACCTTTCCTTTAAACAGTCTAGTATAGGCACCTCCCCTATGAGCTTGGCCTCCTAGCCATGGCCATCTACCATCCTGGGCACTACATAGGTGGACATTCACACTCACGAGGTAGCATCAGCTCAAATCTCTTCCGCGAGGGAACCCATACTAAGGCATATAAACTTCTAGCTAAGCCCTACCCAATTCGGGTATTGTGGTTGTACGGTAAAATTGGAATGGTATCGCATCTGAACCCAACATTCTGTTTTTATAAAGTGGCTAAGGCTCATGCCTCAACATTTTTATCCTCAAATCCTTTTGTGTTTCTCAACACATGTCAAAACATTTCAATAGAATGAATCATCATTCCAAGGTTTTCATAATCATTTTCATCAAGTATTCCCATCTAAAGTGATCCACTTTTATGCTTAGCACTAGCCACAAAGTTAAGAGTGTTAACTAATGGGGGGGTGCTAATCTCCAATCTCATGCCATACATCTAAGTATACTAGATAGGCCTAGTTTTATACTCTTTATGATATCTATACTATTTCTCCAATACTCACAAAGCACTAACTAAAAGTAAAGAACTTTGGT
Source organism: Avena insularis (assembly GCA_023614405.1). Lineage (NCBI taxonomy): Eukaryota > Viridiplantae > Streptophyta > Magnoliopsida > Poales > Poaceae > Avena > Avena insularis. Next base: position 274,802,806 of record CM042692.1, read on the forward strand.
AAAGTAAAAGAATAAAGCTTGTAAGTAAAACTTGGGATTGGTATAATCAAAGTTATATAACCAAAGCATGCCTAATGCATCTTGCTTAGGTTATCTTGCAATGATAACTTGCATAGGTATAATTCTTGCAAGTGTTAGCTTGCCTTGAGTAGAGCAGTGGTTGAAGTTTACTTCTTCTTCTTGGTAGTACTCCTCCTCCTCGTATCTCGGGTCGGTACTATCGTCTATAAATGAATACGGGATACACAATCACCAAAAAAATACTTAACTAATTATATTTAGCATACTAAGGCTAACACTTGATGATCTAGCATCATCACAATCATCACATGGAATAAAGACTTAGTTTTATTTATCCTATTTTAGCAAAGTAATTTCTACTCATTGAAAATAATCAAGATTTAATATTCTCCAACTCTAATATGGGATCAAGTTGACACATGTCATCACCACATATTATAAAATACATGGGAATGTGATTTAAAGTGTTGATAATATTTTATAAAATTTAAGATTATCATTTAATAGAATTAAAGTGACTAGAAATGCCTATATAGCATTATTTTGGTACTAGTCCAATGTCACTGCACGCAAACCTAAATATATTTACATATTCTGATAGATCTTATCAAATGTGATTTTTGAGAGTTGGAATCAACTCAAAAGCATTTATGGTTGATTTTTGAAAAATGTTTGAAGTTGAAAAAGTCTCTGTCTTGTTATTTTTACTATAGGTGATCTATAACTCGAAATGATTTAAATCCAACAGGATTGGATAGATAATTTAAATATCTTTCTAACAAAATTGGAATCATGCAATTTGGTTCAGTGAATCTCTCTGAATTGATTTTTGTATCTACTAACAAAATGTGGTTTTAACTAAATTGGAAAATACTAATTTTAATTCACTGGGTTGCGCGAGAAACTAAACGGGCCGGCCCAATCTGCATAGCACAGGGCAGCGGGCTGCTGACAGACGGGGTCCACTAGTCAGCGACTTAAACTAACCGAAACGGTATCTGTGAATCTAGGCCCTACGATTAAAAGACAATCCAACGACGGAGGGTCATCGTCGACGACGAACAGCTCCAGCGAGGAATTAAACCTAACGCGGCGGTGGGGGTCTGGAGAGCCTCACCTGGGCTCTAGCTAGGGTCGAAGATGGGGGCAAACAGCATGGTCGAAGATGGCGGTTCTAATGATGGTCGCGGCAGCTCCTGGGGCGGCTTCAATCGATGGCGCCATTCTCCTTCTGTAGCAGCGTGTGATACATTGCAAATGTATCTATAATTTTTGATGTTCCATGCTTGGTTTTATCCACTTTCTTGTGTTTTGTTCCAACTTTGGAGTACTTTTCATATGATTTCTTGGACTAACCTATTAACAAGAGCCACGATGCCCTGTACTGTTTCTGCTGTTTTTGGTTCCAGGAAAGTCAGAAAATGAATATTCTCGGAATTGGACGGGACAAAAGCCAAAGTGCCTATTTTTCTGGAAGGGATCAAGTGCCAGAATACGAGACGGAGAAGGACCAGGGAGCCACCACACCACCTGGCCGCGTGGCCAGGCCTGGCCCGCGCCAGGGGATGGTGCGGCCGCTCCCAGCATCCCCTCGGCCTCTCCTTCCGCCTATAAGTTGCCCTCGGGACGAAAACCCTAAGTACCCGATCAAAAATCCACGAAAGAGTCTGTAGCCGCCGTCATCTCCATCCCTAGATCGGGAGGGATCTGAAGCTCTTCCCGACACCCTGCTGGAGAGGGGAATTCACCCTGGAGGCCTTCTTCATCACCATGCAAGCCTCTGGTGTGATGCGTGAGTAGTTCATCCTTGGACTATGGATCCATGTAGTATCTAGATGGCTGGTTCTCCTCCTTTGTGCTTTCATGTTTAGATCTTGTGAGCTCCGTTCATGATCAAGATCATCTATTTGTAATCCATACATGTTGTGTTTGCGGGGATCTGATGGATATTGAGATGCTATTTCAGATTGATTATTGATTCTGTCATGTCTTTGTTATTTGAGATCTTGCATGCTTTCCGTTGTTAGTAGCTATCTTGGCCAAGTAGATGCTAGCAACTCCAAGAGTTAGTATTTATGCTCGATAGTGGGTTCATACCTCCGTAATGCAGGGAAGTGACAGAAATCTCTAAGGTACTAGATGTGCTGTTGCTACTAGGGAGAAAACAACAATCCTTTGTTCATAGAACAATCGTATTGTTTACTTTACACGCAGTTTGTAAAGCAATAATCTGTTGCTTTCAACTTAATACTGGAGGGGGTTCGGATGATAACCTAAAGGTGGATTATTAGTCATAGATGCAGTTGGATGGCGGTCTATGTATTATGTTGTAATGCCCAATCAAGTCTCAAAGGAGTCAAGATGATTAGTATATGCATGTATTGCTTTCTCGGTGTTTGTCAATTGCCCTGCTGTAATTTGTTCACCCAGCATGTTTTCTATCTTAAGGAGAGCCACCTCTAGTGAACTATGGATCCCGGTCCTTTGTCTTTACATACAATCTATAAACTGTTTCTGCTTTGTGTTTACTTTCTGCAAACTTTTACTTCTTTCCATTCGACGTTTAATCCTTTGTTTTCCATAAAACATGGTGAGATTGACAACCTCATCGCAAGTTGGGGACAAAGTTACGTGGTTGTGTTGTGCAGGTCTCCACGTTGCTACTACCACCGGTAGTCGCATACAAAGCTCATTAGTAACACCTTTGGGGTGTTTCCTTGCTCCCTCTTGGTTCGATTAAACCTTGGTTTCATAACTGAGGGAAAACTTGCTGCTGTGCTCATCATACCTTCCTCTTGGGGTTCCCAACAAGCTCTACGTCGAACGTCGAGCGCATCAAGATGTTTTCTGGCGCCGTTGCCGGGGAGTCAAGGACATCTTCACAAGGGGAGTCCCTCATAACCAATCTCTTTACTTTGTTGTTTTTGTTTTGCTTAGTTTCTTTTTGCTTTGTTTGCTTGTTTTGTTCTTCAAAAAAAACACAAAAAAATTAGTTTTACTTGTTTGCTTTCTTATTTGAAAATCCAAAAAAATTACTACCCTTGAAAACACTAAGTTGTGTGACTTCACTAGCACCAACAACAATGATTTTATGAGCACACCTATTGCTCCACCTGTGGCTGAAAATACTTTCTTTGAGATAAAACCTGCTTTGCTCAATCTTGTTATGAGAGAGCAATTTTCTGGTATTGGTAATGAAGATGCTGCTTCCCATCTAAATAACTTTGTTGAACTTTGTGAGATGCAAAAGCATAGGGATATAGATGGTGATATTATTAAGCTGAAATTGTTTCCTTTCTCTTTGAGAGGAAAAGCTAAAGAGTGGTTGAATTCCTTAACTAGGAATAGTTTTGATTCTTGGACTAAGTGCAAAGATGCTTTTATTGGAAAATACTATCCTCCTGCTAAGATTATATCCATGAGAAGTGAAATAATGAAGTTTAAACAACTTTATAATGAGCATGTTGCTCAAGCTTGGGAAAGAATGAAATCTTTGGTAAAGAATTGTCCCACTCATGGACTGACTGCTTGGATGATCATCCAAACTTTTTATGCAGGATTGAACTATTCTTCAAGGAACCTATTGGATTAAGCTGCTGGAGGTACCTTTATGACCATCAGTTTGGGTGCTGCAACAAAACTTCTGGACAATATGATGGTTAATTATTCTGAATGGCATACTGAGAGAGCTCCACAAGGTAAGAAGGTAAATTCTATTGAGGAAACCTCCTCCTTGAGTGGATATTATTATGTCTATGCTTGTTAATGGGAAATCCCATATTGATCCAAATAATGTTCATTTAGCCTCTTTGGTTGCTCAAGAAGAGCAAGTTGATGTGAACTTCATAAGAAATAACAACTTTGGCAACAATGCTTATGGTAATAATGCTTATAGGAACAATTTTGGTAACAACAATTATATGCCATACCCTCCCAACAATGGTAATGCTTATGGAAATTCTTACAACAATAGTAAGAGTGCTCCCTCTGAACTTGAGGTTATGCTTAAAGAGTTCATTAGTAAACAAACTGCTTTCAATAAAACTATTGAGGAAAAACTCTCTAATGCTAAAAGAAATATAGCATCTTTGGCTGAAGCTCAATCTTCTTTGAATAAAATGGCTGCTAAACCTGAAACTAATGAGAATCCCTTTGCAGCTACTAATGCCATACAAGTAAGAATTGATGAAAATGTTAGACTATTAGCCGAATTACAAGCTAAGTGGGAAAGAGAAGATGAAATTGCTAGAAAGATTAGTGTTTCTACTATTACCACCACTAGTGTTGAGGCTACTAATAGTTCTACTACTTTAGATGATAAAGTTGATTTTGATCTTGATGCTTGCAACATCTCTGAAGTTATTAAGTTCCTACAAAAGCTTGCTAAAAGTCCTAATGCTAGTGCTATGAACATGGCTTTTACAAAACACATTACTGATGCTCTCATAAAAATTAAAGAAGAAAACATGAAACATAAAGCTTCTATTCCTATAAAGCAAGAAGATGGTTGGGAACCCATCATTAATATGAAAGTGAATGACTTTGATTTCAAAGCTTTATGTGATCTTGATAGTAGTGTTTCTATTATGCCTAGAAGAATTTATGATATGCTTGATTTGCCTCCTCTTGAAGATTGTTATTTGAATGTCCCACTTGATGATAATGCTAAAAAGAAACTCATGGGGAGTCTTAATGATGTTCTTATTATGGTTAACGATTCCTATGTCCCCGTTGATTTCTATGTTTTGGATGTTGAGTACAATGCTTCTTGTCCTATTACTTTGGGAAGACCTTTTCTTACAACTGTTGGTGCCATCATTGATATGAAAGAAGGCACCATTAAATACCAACTCCCACTCAAGAAAGGTATAGAACACTTACCTAAAAATAGAGAAAATATTTCTTTTGCTTCTCCTATGAAAACAAAATTTGGTCTTAATGCTTCTTCATTTGAGAACATTTGATTCTTTCTTTGCTTCTTATGCCTACCTTAAAGGCGTTAAAGAAAAGTACTTGTTGGGAGATAACCCAAGAGTTTTAGATGAGTCTTGGAAGTTATTATCTCTGTAATAACCGCTCCTTATCCTTTTTATTTGCTTTTTGTGCCAAGAGTAACCTCTAATGAGACTGAAGTAATGATTGGAAAAGTTGCTGTCCCGAAACAGATTTTTGTGCTTCACCGTGAAAATTCCTGAGAGAGCTCTGTACGTCGGATTGAGCTGTAATTTTTCGTGATTCTGCCCCAGGTTGTTATCTAACTTTCGTTAGTTCAACATTTTTTGATTTGAGCAACAGAAGGTCTTCTAAAAAATTCTTCTTTACCTGCTGGTCTGTTTTGACAGATTTCTGCTATTTTCTGCATTTGCTTCTTGTTGGTTCCTTCTTGAGTTCTTTTGGGGAATTGAGATTTTTGAGGGAAGTTCTACAGTAGCTAGTGTTCTAATGGAAGTTTATTTGGTGTTAGAACTGAACCTTAAGACTTATTTATCTTGAGTGCACTAATGTTGCTAATAAAGATTGTGTGAAGTTTTGTATGAAGGAAAATTTTCAGGTGTATGGAAGGAATGAGTAATGAGATGAAGGATGGACTAAAGCTCAAGCTTGGAGATGCCATGCGTGTCACCCCAAGAAATATCCAAGAAGTACAAGCGTCAAATCTTGGGGATGCCCAAGGCATCCCCTTCTTCATCAATAAAAATCCTAGGTTTCTTCCAAACGCTTCATTTTTATTGTTTCATGCACAGTTGTGTTTTTCTTGGAGCGTCTTCTTTTTCGTTTTCGTTTTGGTTTTTAGTTTGCTTGGTTTCCTTAGTTTTCTGAATAAATTGGTTGGACCCCCTCTTTCATACATTGGTTTGCAATTAGATTGGTTTGGTTTGGAAAAGAGTAGGAAAGTTCTTACTTATGTGGTAAAAAGAGCTTGTTTTTGACTGTGGCCTATGCTTTGTCATGCCATGCTTGATATTTTTTTGGCTTTATGCTTAGTATTCTTTGCTGTAGCATGACTTGTTATAAACAATTGAGATTTCTTAATGTGCCTTGAATGAATCATGCGTTGTTTTAGCATATTAAAGCATAGTATAGTGGTATTTCTCCTTTGATGCTTTATTTGGGTTGACTTGGCACATGCTCACACCATGTTATGACTGTCACAAGTCACCATAGCCTTTATGATCCTTTAGTTTTCAACTTGTAGTATCACTTTATGCTTTGATCAATGATGTTTTGTCGCTCTCATGATTATGGCCATTATTGTTCTCTTAGTTTGTCGCTCCCAGTCTTTTGCTAGCCTCCACCACCAAGTATGAGTTCCACTCATGCATCCAACTCCCTAAACCAAGTTTTTCCAAAGAGTCCACCATACCTACCTACTAGCTTATGATATTCCAAGTATATTCATGCTTTTGTCTACCTTTCACTTGTTATGAGAAAACTAGTGATTTAAGCTCTCACGAACTTGATGGCACACTTTACTTTTTTGCCTCTAATAAACTTGAACCATTGGGTCCTTCTTTGTTGTGTGTATGCTTGCGCTTTATAAGTTGAAGTTATCAGAACCATGTTTCATGGGGAACGCTTTCAACATTGCACTTGTACTTTGTACCCTGTTGATATCATGTTCTTTTGCTTACGGATCCCGGCGGTGTGAAATAAAAGTGGAACTTGTAAGATCATGGAGTTTGTATGTGTGTTAGAGAAGCGCCTGGGCCGCTAGCCTAGGCCATGCCTAATCATGGTGGAAACTTGCAACATCACCATAATGAGCACTCTATGAAGCATCCTCAATAAAAACCTGTGCAAATAGCAAATAAAAAGATCACTGAGATGCTCATTGTCTGCTTGCCTTGTAATTTTGATTATGGGAAAGCTCCCGTATCATGTGCAAGGGGTACCCCGTTGGTGGTTCTTAATGATACACATATACTTACAATGACAAGAGCTTACTCGTGACTGAAGTTGAGTAGCATGAGGATCGGTCTTCGTAAGTAAGGGGCATGAGATTTCGGTTTATAACTTGTCAAGCATATCCTCTTAGTTGTGTCACTTTAACCTTAATCACCTTCAAGATGCTTATGATAGGGGCAATGAGAGCTGAAAGCTATAAGTACCATAATTTTTGGAAGCTCTTTATGAGACTTGAATCCCTACTTCCTTTTACAAAAGGCCTTTCTTCCACCTTTATATTGAGTCTCCACCTTCTATCTTTATGCACTACTTTGAGAGCATAGTGGCCATTCTTAGTTCTATGTGCATTGTCCCAAGACTAGTTGATTGATGCATAACTTGTTATTGCTTGTTTTAAACTATTGTATCTAGTCACTCTTATGAACTTTGAAGGTGTCCTTTGCATTTATATTTGCTACTCTATTGAGGGACAAGCTGAATACTATTATGCTATGTTTTGTTTATGTGAAACAAACAAACGTCTTGCAAAGCATGTTATTCATGAATCTTTTGTTTGTGCCTTTTCATGTTGCATCATAGTCTCTTTGCCTATTGCTAGAACTTTGTCTTTCATGTTATGATTGAAGTACTATGATCCCAGCCTTGAATGTTTTGCAAATACTTTGATCAAGTCTTTGATGGTGCATGTTACCTAAAACATTCTTTCTTTTTATCACTTACCTACTCGAGGACGAGCAGCAGTTAAGCTTGGGGATGCTGATACATTGCAAATGTATCTATAATTTTTGATGTTCCATGCTTGGTTTTATCCACTTTCTTGTGTTTTGTTCCAACTTTGGAGTACTTTTCATATGATTTCTTGGACTAACCTATTAACAAGAGCCACAGTGCCAGCTGCCTGTTTTCTGCTGTTTTTGGTTCCAGGAAAGTCAGAAAATGAATATTCTCGGAATTGGACGGGACAAAAGCCAAAGTGCCTATTTTTCCGGAAGGGATCAAGTGCAAGAATACGAGACGGAGAAGGGCTAGGGAGCCACCACACCACCTAGCCACGCAGCCAGGCCTGGCCCGCGCCAAGGGGTGGTGCGGCCGCTCCCGGCACCCCCTCGGCCTCTCCTTCCGCCTATAAGTTGCCCTCGGGACGAAAACCCTAAGTACCCGATAAAAAATCCATGAAAGAGTCTATAGCCGCCGTCATCTCCATCCCTAGATCGGGAGGGATCTGAAGCTCTTCCCGGCACCCTGCCAGAGAGGGGAATTCACCCTGGAGGCATTCTTCATCACCATGCAAGCCTCCGGTGTGATGCGTGAGTAGTTCATCCTTGGACTACGGATCCATGTAGTAGCTAGATGGCTGGTTCTCCTCCTTTGTGCTTTCATGTTTAGATCTTGTGAGCTCCGTTCATGATCAAGATCATCTATTTGTAATCCATACACGATGGATATTGAGATGCTATTTCAGATTGATTATTGATTCTATCATGTCTTTTTTATTTGAGATCTTGCATGCTTTTCGTTGTTAGTAGCTATCTTGGCCAAGTAGATGCTAGCAACTCCAAGAGTTAGTATTTATGCTCGATAGTGGGTTCATGCCTCCGTAACTGGGAAGTGACAGAAATCTCTAAGGTACTAGATGTGATGTTGCTACTAGGGAGAAAACAACAATCCTTTGTTCATAGAACAATCGTATTGTTTACTTTACACGCAGATTAAAAGCAATAATCTGTTGCTTGCAACTTAATCTTGGAGGGGTTGGATGATAACCTGAAGGTGGATTATTAGTCATAGATGTAGTTGGATGGCGGTCTATGTATTATGTTGTAATGCCCAATAAAGTCTCAAAGTTGTCAAGATGATTAGTATATGCATGTATTGCTTTCTCGGTGTTTGTCAATTGCCCCGCTATAATTTGTTCACCCAGCATGTTTTCTATCTTAAGGAGAGCCACCTCTAGTGAACTATGGATCCCAGTCCTTTGTCTTTACATACAATCTATAAACTGTTTCTGCTTTGTGTTTACTTTCTGCAAACTTTTACTTCTTTCCATTCGATACGTTTAATCCTTTGTTTTCCGCAAAACACGGTGAGATTGACAACCTCATCGCAAGTTGGGGACAAAGTTCTGTGGTTGTGTTGTGCAGGTCTCCACGTTGCTACTAGCACCGGTAGTGCGCCCTGCCAAAGCTCAGCTGGTAACACCTTTGGGGTGTTTCCTTGCTCCTACTGGTTCGATTAAACCTTGGTTTCATAACTGAGGGAAAACTTGCTGCTGTGCTCATCATACCTTCCTCTTGGGGTTCCCAACGAGCTCTACGTTGATCGTCGAGCGCATCAGCGTGCTTCGGCCAAATTCCAGCGAAGGAGAGGTCGCCTTGCTCCGGGGAAGGTTGAGGGAGCGGTTGTGAGGAGTGGTGAGTGTGTTGGTATGGAGAATGGAGGCAGAGGGGGCCTCTATTTATACCACGGCGAGGGGACTGAGTGGCATGGGCTCGGGCTCGTTAGTGACGATGATACAGGTGGCTAGCGGTGCGGCTGAGGGTAGGGTGTGGTGCGATGTTCCCTGGCGGTCATCATGGAAGTAATGGCGCGACTCGGGGCGGTCTAGGCTGATCAGGAGCGTGCGATGCTCCGCACGGAAGCGACGGTGTTTGCGACTCTGCATGTGTGCAACAGGTCGCACGGCAGCGAACGGGGTTGTCTGGGAGGTGGTGGTGATCATGGCGAGTGGGCGCGTGCGCGGAGAGGGCGAGGCATGGTCAGCGCGAGCCGGTCAGGTGCGGTGCTATGGCGCGTTCTCAGCACGGCGCAGAGACATAGGGCACGGCGTCACGAGGGTGGTCCAGGGCCAGGCTATGGTCGAGGCTTGGACAGGAGGTGGCGGTGGACAGTGGTGTGTCTGGTGCGCGTCGTGGGCGAGGGCGGCGTGGCCTATGCCGCTCTGTCCACGGTCGGCCGACGATGACCACTTTCGAGCGGCGCTGCACTGGTGCACGGCGGCTAAGGGGGAGTTGGTCTAGTGCTGCTCGACACTAGGGGAGACAAGGGAGTGAAGAGGGGACAGTGGGGTGGATGATCACTGCTCCAAAATAGTGAAGATAGGCAGTGCTTAATTAGGGTAAACAAAGTGTTTGATAAAATGGCCGCAAGAACTTTAGTTTAAAATTTTCAAATGAAATTTGGTGAGTTATTTGGTCTTAAGCTTGAGTGTCTATGATTGCTTGGAAAAGGCAAGGTGAAATGATTTGGATGGTTTTTGCAAAAGTGTGATCTTACCATATGAACTAGATTCAAATTTGAACTGTCCTTTAAATTGATTTGAAAATATTTTCTGTGGGTTTGTAAAGTGGGCTTGGGTTCACTTTTACTTGGTCTAGCAAGGGGTGAAAAGAAGTGGAATTGTTTCTGTTAGAAATTCTCTTCTAGGAACACTCGAAGTGGCCTAGTGGTTAACTTTCGTCAAAATGACCATTTGGTTATTTAATTCATATTTGATTTCTTTTTCTTTTGATTTTGCTTGTAAATGGCCTAGATGATGTATTATTCACCTTTAAACTATTTGTTATCATTTGTAGCAATCAAACATGGCAAATTCAATCAATTCTACACTAATGCAAAACACACATGCATTCATATATATTTTTGGAATAAAAGTTTTTGGTGACCCTAAAATTGGGTGATTAGATCTTGATAATCTTGATTAGTATTTTTGGGGTGTTACACTCAGCCTTCATCCCGCTCACTCGGCCAAAGCCCAACAGCAGCCCGACCCAACATAACCCTTTGTCAATTCAATCCATCGTCTTCCTCCTCCTGAGAAGCAGCTCGCTGGAGGGGATGGTGACCGCCCAATGCCGCCTCGTCACCGTGACGTTGCCACCGACACTCCTGCGAGGATAAGAATGCCACGATGAAACCCTCATCCTCATTCCCTCTCTCGCGCCCTCTCTCTCTTCCTCTCTGTGCCGCAAGGGGGCCGAAACCCTAGCCATAGTTCGACGTCAATTATCGCCGTTCTAGCCTTCCCTGCGGCTGCCAAGGCATCACACGAGCACCGCCATGTCCTCCTATGGCTACCTGGCAAAGGAATCAAGTCGGGGTTCTCAGAATCGAGCCCCACAATGCCTCCTTCATCATCCCCGATGGGGTCCGCCGTCGTCCGTTTTGTCGTCTCCGACCTTCTTCGGCCTCCTCATCGTCCCCAACAACACCAAGGTGAGATTGCGAGTCTCCCTATGGTCTCTGTTCTCTTGCATGCATCCCGTATCCGTAGTTCACCGTGCGCCGCCGTGCACCGCCGCTAGACACCGTCGTGCCCTGCTCTACGGTGACCAAAAACAAGCGGCACAACGTTCGCCTTGGGCCTTCTGTTCGAACCCGCCTAGTCGCGCAGTCCCGCGATCCTCCTATCATTGCCCCCGTCACCGATTGACGTGCCTCCGGCGAGTGACATCGTGCTAACGTCACTATGACACCAGCGTGCTCAGTCAAACCAGTCAAAACCGTGGCGGGTCCCACTTCACTGAGGTGGCATGTAACATGGCCTGGGCCCGTTTGTCATTGACTGTGAGCAGAAGTAGGTTTAGTAACAAATATATTAACCAATCTAGGTGACATTAGCGTGACATAATAAATCTTTTAAAGAATTAGTTTAATAATTCCAGAAAATGATTAAATCTTATTAAATCAATATATTTTGTTTTATAATTCAGAAAAATATATATTATATATCAAAATGTTTAGAAAAATAAATTCTATATTCTAAACCTATTATCAAATAAGATAATAATTATTATTAGCAAATAGCTTATTAGGGATAAATCTTAAATAAATATTTTACTCTTTAAAGAATCAGAAAATAAGTATAATATACCAAAATTCTTAGAAAAACAAAATCTACATTTACAAACTTGTTTCATATATTTTTGGTATCACTTAGCTAAATATTTTTATTTATTAAGGCTTTATAAGGTGAGAAAACTTGTAAAAACCATATCTTCTTATTTTTAAATCATAAAAATATTTATAATATACCAAAATGTTCACAAAAAAATAGCTACAAGTTAAAAATATAATATTACACTTTACAAGTAAATAAAAACCTAATCCTCAAATAACTTGGATTAAACCTATTTCCTTAGTTGGTAATTCATAAAAATTATGCATAGAACTGATAGTTTAGATGCTAGTATTATTAGCAAGATAGTCTGAGTTGTTATTTCTGGTTCTTCTTTGTAAGAAGTTGATTTTCTTCCTCTTTAACCTAGAGTGTTCTCTGGATCTTTTGTAAAGAGTCGAGTTGTAATCTATAGTCATGGCTTGGACCTGCTGTGTTTCTGTTGTACTACTCTAAGGGATGTAATACTAGTGAACGGTGTTACATTGGTGTTATGTCAACAACTATAGTGTACTACATCAAGAAGTGGTATGCTGGGCACCGCAGCTATGCCAAGCCATGACACAAACTTGTGGAAGATGTGGGCCCATGCCAACATTGCATGGGATCTAGCTCATATTATGTGTCTACAAAAGCCCTTCATCAACTTGTGGTTGTATGAGTCATCACTTGGACAACATGTTCCTACCAATTGATAGATCTAACTATAACACTACTATGCCAAGACATGATGAGATACTTTATGGCAAATGTGGCTCCATGCTAACATTGTATGGGCTATGGACCTCTCTTAGTTGGATAGAAAAACCATCCTAAACTTGTGGTTGTCTGACTCAACACTTAGCCAACATGATCCCACCCAGTTGATACATCTAAGTATAAGAGTGCTATGCCAAGCCATGACACAAACTTGTGGCAGATGTGGGGCCATGCGAACATTGCATGGGATCTAGAACTATATTATCTATTTAGACACACCTTCATCAACTTGGGGTTGTATGAGTCATCACTTGGACAACATGATCCTACCTAGTTGATAGATCTAAGTATAACATTGCTATGCAAAAGACATGATGAGACACTTTGTGTCGAATGTGGGCACATGCCAACATTGCATCCTAAACTTGTGGTTGTCTAGCTCAACACTTGGCCAACATGATCCAACCTAGTTGATATATCTAATTATAAGAGTGTTATGACAAGCCATGGCACAAACTTGTGGCAGATATGGGCCATGCCAACATTGCATGGGATCTAGAACTATATTATCTATCTAGAAACAACTTCATCGACTTGTGGTTGGATGAGTCATCACTTGGACAACATGTTACTACCTAGTTGATAGATCTAGGTATAACATTGCTATGCCAAGACATGATGAGACACTTTGTGCAAATGTGGGCCCATGCCAACATTGCATGGGTTATGGACATCTCTTGGTTGGCTAGAAAAACCATCCTAAACTGATGGAAATAAAACCTAAGCAACGACTATGTGCTACTCTAACGAAACTGATGGAAATAACACCTAAAGTGAAACCTGACAGTAGTCAAGTTGCTCGACAGTCCCGGTGAAGTCGACGGTGATCTTCTACTCGTCGACGCACTGCCTGATGTAGTGGTAGCGCACCTCGATATGTTTGCTTCGAGTGTGGTACACCGGGTTTTTCAGAGGGAAATGGCAGACTTGTTGTCCACCTTCAGTGTCGCCAGAGCCACCTCTTCTCCGGTGAGATCAGCGAGCAGACATGAGGGCCAGATGCCCTGGCATGCTGCTCATGTACTTCCCTCGAGCGTAGACCGCGTGCTGGTGTGGAAGTTGGCTCTGGCATAGTGCGTGCTGCCAGAGCTGGCATTGATGGAGACACCAGTGCAGCTTGGTCCACGGTGTTGACCGGTGCTGAGTGCACGAAGTAGTCCATAGTGTACGCCATGCTCATTGGGATGTCCTCCTACGTGCTCTAGTCCCATCGCGCGTCCTCGTCAAAGACCACGTCCTGCGAGACGTGCACACGCTTGGCGATAGGATCGTAGAGGCGGTAGCCCATCGCCCCAGAAGAAGTTTGGAATGCCCTTCGCCTTCAGCATGCTCTTGGCAGCCGTGGCTACTGTTTGGTTGCGATGCTCGACCACCTCGTTCTACTAGGGTGAGTATGGTGCCATGAGGTGGCGCTTGAGGCCGGTGTCAGCATAGTGCGTGGCGAACATGGCTGACATGAACTCGCCACCATGGTCCGTGCGTAGCACATGGAGCTTGCGCCCGCTCTCTGTCTCCGCTGATGCTTGGAAGCGCGCGAGCACTACAGCGGCCTCGTCCTTCATGGCCAGGAGCACAGCCCACATATACCTGCTATGGTCATTGACCAACCACAAGAAATAGCGGCGGCCTCCCGGTGTGGCAGGTGCAATGGGCCCACACAGATCACCGTGCACCAACTCGAGAGTGGATCGCCTGCCCTATACCTGGCCTTCTAGGGGAACGGTGTGCGTTGTTGCTTGACGGCAAGGCATGCCTCGCACAGTTGCTCCACGTGCTCGATTAGTGGCAGCCCATGTACTAGGACACCTCGTGCCATGGACCGCCCACGGCTCAGTGAGCGTCATCGCTCTTTGGGTGGAGGGGTTGCCGATGTCCTTGGCGGAGGAGCGGTGCCACCGCGCCCCTGGCCGCGCCAGGTAGCGGTGCTCCTGCTGCCAGTGGAGGGGTGACGTTGTCGCCATGGCTGCCGCGTCCTCTCCCTGGTGCTTGCGACATGGCCACAGAATCTTATGCTCTAATACCAATTGTCGCTCGCAACCTGCGAGCTGGCTATCATAATATGTTACAGGACTTGGAGCAAACTCTGACGGAAATAACACCTAAGCAACGACTAAGTGCTACTCTGACGAAACTGATGGAAATAACACCTAAACTAAAACCTGACAACATTCAAGTTGCTCGACAGTCCCGGTGAAGTCGATGATGATCTTCAGCTCGTCGATGCACTGCCTGATGTAGTGGTAGCGCATCTCGATATGTTTTCTTCGATCGTGGTACACCGGGTTTTGTGCATAGGGAAATGGCAGACTTGTATTTCCTTTCTATTTAATTCAAAAATAACTAATATTTGCCAAAAATTTGAACTTAAGTTTTTTTGAAACCAATTACATATTCTGCATACGACCTTTCTTATAGCATGTTGACCAAGTTTGGATTAATTTGGTGATGGTCAAAAAAATAGCAAACTTAGAAAAGGAGCGTTTAGTGATTTTTCCGACCTTCATGAAATAATATGATTTTTTTTACACATGCTAACATCCGTAACCTAAGACACATGGTGAAGGTTTCACTATTTTTTATTTCTTTCGAATTTCTAGTGCCCCTTTCAAAGTTAGGTCAAAACCGCAAGGGTGCAATCACTGAATATGGATGAATCATGCTGACCTAGCACCACATCCATGATGAAACGTCATCTTGTGCACCTTAGTATGAATTTTGAAAACATAAATGAGGTGCCAATCATTTAGTTGTAGCTCAATTTTTCTAAATTTGACCATTTTGACCTAAATTTGACTTGGAAAAAATGTGGTTCAAACTTGCATATCACATTCACAGGAGTGGTCATTTGTGCACCAAATAACACCATCTAATTCACAATGTTGTTGCTAGACCACTTGGACAACATGATCGCACCAAGTTGAGGCATCTTAGTATCAAAGTGCTATGCAAAGCCATGACACACACTTGTGGCAGATATGGGCCCATGCCAACATTTCATGGGATCTAGACATATTTTAGCTGTCTAGAAACACCTTCATCAACTTGTAGTTGTATGAGTCATCACTTGGACAACATTATACTACCTAGTTGATAGATCTAAGTATAACACTGCTATGCAAAGACATCATGAGAAACTTTGTGGAAAATGTGGGCCCATGTTAACATTGCATGGGCTATAAACTTCTCTTGGTTGGCTAGAAACACCATCATCAACTTAGTGGTTTTGTGAGTCAACACTTGGCAAAACATGATCCCACCTAGTTGCTACATCTAAGTTCGAGAGTGCTATGAAAATCTAGGACACACACCTATGGCAGATGTGGGCCCATGCAAACATTTCATGGGATCTAGACCTATCTTAGATGTCTAGAAACACCTTCATCAACTTGTGGTTGTATGAGTCATCACTTGGACAACATAATCCTACCTAGTTGATAGATCTAAGTATAACACTTTTATGACAAGACATGATGAGACACTTTGTGGAAAATGTGGCTCTGTGCCAACATTGCATGGGCTATAAACCTCTCTTGGTTGGCTAGAAACACCATCATCAACTTAGTGGTTATATGAGTTGAGTCAACACTTGGCCAACATGATCCCAACTAGCTAGTTGCTACATCTAAGTTTGAGAGTGCTATGCAAAGCCATGAGACACATGTGGTAGTTGTGGGCCCATGCCAACATTTCATGGGATCTAGACCTATATTAGCTGTCAAGAAACACCTTCATGAACTTTTGGTTGTATGATCATCACTTGGACAACATAATCCTACCTAGTTGATAGATCTATGTATAACACTAATATGACAAGACATGATGAGACACTTTGTGGTAAATGTGGGCCTATTCCAACATTGCATGGTCTATAAACGTCTCTTGCTTGGCTAGAAACACCATCATAAACTTAGTGGTTGTGTGGGTCAACACTTGGCAAAACATGATCCCACCTAGTTGCTACATCTAAGTTTGAGAGTGCTATGCAAAGCAATGACACACACCTATGGCAGATGTGGGCCCATGCCAACATTGCATGGGATCTAGCACATATTATCTGTCTACAGAACCCCTTCACCAACTTGTGGTTGTATGAGTCATCACTTGGATAACATGATACTACCTAGTTGATATATCAAAGTATAACACTTCTATGCGAAGACATGATGAGACACCATGTGGTAAATGTGGGCCCATGCCAACATTGCATGGGCTATAGACCTCTCTTGGTTGGCTAGAAACTTCCAATTTCGTCCAAAAGATATTTGATAGGCCTAATGTGTGCCCTTGGATTCATATCAATATCCCCTATAGTTTTAATCTCGTAATTATTTTGAGGTGAATCCAACTCACAATGAACCAGTACCTAAAACATTACATAACCATCCAAGGAAATAATTTTTGGAGTTACATATCTTTTCTGGATATTTATACCCTAAAACTAAGGTTTATTTCACTATAAATTCAATAACTACATAAAATTATGAAACCACTTTTGGTGGCTTTGTTCATTTAAAACCTATCTGATGGTATCATTGTAGCACCTTGATATATTACTGAACAAGGTCTTTCTTACAACAAACCTTATTGAAGTGGTTTTGGACTAATAAATTAAAAGGAAACTCTGCCAATCCAATTAATGCACTCCCACTTGTTAAACTCCAATCCACCAACCCTACTGAAGCTAATTGTGTATTATATGCTTGTATGTTGTATTGCTTTGGTGTTTGTCTGCCTTGTATTGATTGTGATATCGCTTGGTTGCATGTATGCTATATGACAGAGATAGTTGCGATCGTGTGATGCTGAGAAGAAGGAAGCTATTATTATTATTATTGGTATTCTCGGTTATCTGAAGAGAAGTCCAGGGACTTATGGATGATCACAGGAAAGCCACCATTCCTGAATTTCGATACTTGTCCTACTCCTTTTATTACCTGTTTTATATCTCCCTTATAAACTGCATTCTTACCTGCATGTTTTGTTTTACTATTACTACGGTAATAACTTGGATCCTCCAAGTTATGACTTGGTGTCCCATAGGACAGCCACCCTGATGCTACCTACCATTTATCCCCTTAGGCCGAGTACGATGGTAAGCATCCTACCTCATTGGAGACTCCGGAATTAATAAACCAAACTATTTTGGGGATTTACCCCGCTAAAAATATCTTGAAGATGTTTTAGAAAAACCCTTGGGAAGAGGCATCTCTTCCAAGAGGATGTTTTAAGGAAAGAAAAGTGATGAGGAAGAATGAGAAAGATGAACTTGAGGTTGAGAAGGGATGTTATATGCCTTTACCGAAATAATTTATCCGTGCAACCACATTACCTCAGGAGCTGGGGCTTAGCTCATTTTCTGTTGTCTTTAGTCGAGGCAGCTTGTACACTGCTAATTGGGAGAAATCCCTTGAATTCCGGGTAGGCTCTAGAACATATCTACGTATCTGGGGCCTGCAACTTGCTTCGGCTAGTTTTCGGTGCAACAATTGGGTCTCCCGCATACGGTATGAGTTAGGTAGTATAGAAGGAAGTGGAGTCACCAAATTAAGGTATGCACCAAGATGCGGTTTGGGTATACGCATGTACGGAAGGAAAGACTATGGTGCGGGGCACCACATACTCGTTGCCGGGGAGAACAAACCGACTACCGGAAGATACTCCAGGAAGATTTTTAGATCCGACGTCCTTCGCCAAGCTTTAACTCACGAGCCATCAGATGACACAATAACTAAAGATCTACAAAGCCCCTCTACTACTTTAGTTGAAGACCCACCTGAAGGACCGCTAAATCGCTAAGTCCCTCAATTCTAACCTGCTTGGACGATCCGCTACTTCAACTGCTCCAGTAGGCTCAGTACGACTAAAAGTAGTATATAAGCCTCATAAGACATAGTTGGCAGACGTCATTGAACACTTTAGCTCCAGAAGGAAGGAGTGCGTTATATCCGAGCTACCTTAGTTTAACCCTAAGAGGGAAAGACTGCATCTTTCCAAATATAATAGAATAAACACTTGATCTAAGACAACGTCCAAAACCTCGACACGTCAAGCTGACCAAGCCTCGGAAGGAACAAAAGCAGTTCAACCTTCGCTAACCAGATGGGAAGCCTACCCCCTCCAGCTACGCCAGGGAGACCACAAGCATCTCCGAAGAGCAAGAAGAAGACCCCGATAATTCCATCAGCATCCTCTAAACTGGACTCTCAACCAATCAAGGAGCATAAGTAACCAAGACCGGACCTGGTACTGACATAGTAGGATCACGACAAGCCTAGTATCCCCGAGTTATCACAGACATAGTGCAACCCCTCACCGCCACTCCCCTAACCCTATCTCTCCTGAATCTCGGACGCGATTCTTTTAAGGGGGAAAGGTCTATAACATCGCAATTTTAGCAACCTTGTTTAGTTATCCAGAATGCAAAAATCAGGGGGAACAAAAACTTTTTCTTGCTTGATGATGCAATGTTTGCTTGTCTGTTTGTACTTACGCATCAGATTGTGTAATAGAAATTGTACTCCTTAACTCAACCTCAGATGACAAAAACTATTTAACAAAAAAGTGTCTTGGCTTATTCTGCATATTCTCATATGTTCTAGCATTTCAAAAACAAAAGGCAATATTCCTTGCTACAACAAGTATTTTAGTATCTCTATTAACAAACTATGGAGATCTATATGATATTACCTCCTTATATTTTCAAGATAAAACTTTAAATGATCTTACCTCTAGTTTTCCAAAATTTCTTATAAAACCTTTGGATTCCAATCTTGGTAGAAGTGCCAAGTACTCTTACCTACTTCAAAACACAACCTCTTCAAAATACCCATCTTAATCTCAAGCTAAGCTTGAAGGTACCCATAGTAGTAGACTTGAGATATTGGCTAGATGAATTGCCTTGATCTGCTATTAGACTTGCTTGATTAGGAAGCTTGTGAGCTAACCTAGGATCATCCTTTAGAAACAAACTACTCAATCAAAGAAACACCTACTCCTTTGAGAATAAATCATCATAACATAATTGGAAGATAACCTCCCTCTATCATCATGATCATCAAGGATAAGCTGCTTAAAACCTCTAACTCTTGACCTAAAGCTTAGGGCCACCTCTACCATCATGATTGAGATGTAAACCACCATATCCTATAATCCCATGTGATCAATGGATTCATTCACCCACATCCCCAAGCTTAGTTTGATCCTTAGACACTGACCAGATCATCTGTATTTCTTTATTAAATTCAATTCTGACTCACATTCTTTTTATAGTTCCCAAGGTACCAGAGGCCAAATCAAGTCTTGGATCCATTCTAGATAACCTACTATTCCACATCATCTACTGGATGATGGGTTTGGACCCTGCCATCCTGTCCAAAAACATTCCCTCTTGTACCCTAGTCAAAAACCACAGATCTTCGAAAAATTGACTAAGTCTGGAACTATTATCTAGATTCAATCTTTGAGACTCAACCCATGTTAACCCACGGGCCTTTTTGAAAATGTAATTGACCATCTTGTAGTACATCATGAGTAATAATAAATCCCACTCTTTCCCTTGGCTAAACTCCTCTTGGACCCACTCATCCTTGATGGTTTTGTAGGCAATAAAATATCTTTTTATGCCAATCTTAGAAATATGCCTACTTTGGTAGAAGCTCACATCCATTTGCTACCTTCCCTTGACCAAATCTTTGCACGGTTATGATCAACTAACAATGGTCTATCAATCTACTCTTTACTTGTTTCCATTGGAACTTTGTGCTTCTTAAACCCACATGGTTTATGAGTCTTCATGACAAATCTGCTATGGTAGCCTTATTTTCAACAAAGTTTGCCATAACTTCTAGATCACCTCAAATACAACCATGCCCACCTCTTGGTGAAATGATCATCTACATAACTTGTTATATCCATCCAAATATCCCTTGTATGAAGGTGAACTCTGAGCTCCCTAATCCAACAAAGTTTAGGTGGTATAAAAATATCCAAGCCCTAGATCCTCGAATCTAGTTTCCTTCATTTTTTTGAAGGAAGATCCCAAGGTTGAATATGATTGATACTTTAATTTGACACCATCCAACTTGTATATAATCACTTACCAAATAATTTCCAAAATAACTTGGAACCTAAAACTATTTAAATTCACCCCTTTGAAAAATCCTCAAAATCTTTCCTCTAAAGGCAAGTTTGTTTTTCTCCAAACTAATTTGCCAACTCAAGGCACACTTGAGGCCTATATATCTTATACTATATTCCCATCTCAAAAATAAATATTTTTGAGATCCTTTATTATTTCTTTTTGCCTTTTTTCTTAAATGGCAGAAACAAGAAATAATATCTTAAAAATACTTTTCCTTCCAAATAAATTCCAAGAAAATTCTCCAATATGGGATATGGTATTTATGACCATCTAACATGCAAAACTAACCTTTTACAATGTGAAAATATCAAATGAGCTTCTAGAAACCATTTCTGCCCTTTTTGAATAAATGCTTTTTAGTGGAATTTAAATCCTGTGAAAAATCTCAAACAATTCCTAGGGACATTTATTGACCATATATACCCATTAGTGTCATTTTACCATATTTCCAAAGAAAACTTTTGAGACTTCCTTCATAACAATGAAGTTGATCAATTATGCAACATAAGCAAATCCTCCACTCAAAACCCCCATAAAACATTACCAACCTGGTCAAGCCAGCTTCCCCAATACCCATACACCACCACTGATTGTGTGGTACTATAGCATCCCCTCTTTTTGACTTTTATGCTTGAAAGAAGGAGAGGAGATGAACTTGTCATAAATGGGTATCTCCCCATATCTCACCACAACAGCCACCCTCGCCCCTCTCCACTTATCTATCGTGTACCTGCACCCACAGCTGCCTCCTACCCTACCTGGCAGCTACCCATGGCTAGCCCTAAGCCCCCTCTCTTTTGTTCTTTCCTATGCCCGAGGCTAGAGAGAGAGTGGCCTATTTCACTCCCCATGTCCCTTGCATCCTGACAGGGGCCTCTCACCCATCCCCACTCACTCTCCACGAGCTCCCACTACCCATCTCGACCACTCCCTGCTGCTGCCCCACCCCCATATCCCGAATGGACTCGGTGCACCATAGTCACCCTTCCCCTCGGTTTTAAGGCCTCAACACACCCCGACTCTCCCCCTTTGGCTCATTTTCTCCCCCTACGCTCCACTACACACCACTGAACGCCACTCCTTCTCCTCTGCTTTTCCCTGACCGGAAGAAGGCAAAGAAGCTCGCTCGGCTGTTCTCAAGTTTTGGGTGTAGATCTCCCTCCACTGCTCCTCCTCTGCTGCATGTTACCTCTTAGCATTCCCCATCTCCGTCTGCATCTAACCCTCCTCTTTCTCTTGCTCAGAACGGACTCCACCGACCGCCACCATCGAGCTCCGCCGAGCCTCTCTCGGCCACCATTGCGAGAGCCCCTCCCGGAAGTGAGACCCGCCTTTCCGCCCATCCCCGAGGTCCCCATAGAGCACCGCTTCCTCTCCACCGTTCCCTAGTCACCGACAAAGCTCCGGTAAGCCGCCCCACCCGCCGCAGTCACCTCCTAGGGTTTCCTCCCTCTGACCTGAGGAGAGGAAGGAGACGACTCCTGGACCATAGATATTCTTCTAATCTGACACACGAGGCCATATGATACTCCTTCATTTACCTAGGGCGCTGACGACTAGGCCCTGTGGACGGGCGTTCAAACACCTTCACGCGCGTCGCACCTTTTCCGCGTCTTGGCCCGGCCCATTTGGTCAGCAGCATTACAACCTGTTCAATCTTTTTAGTCTCCTTTTTATTCTTTTCCTCTAAATCCACAAGTATGCCAACTATTTTAAATAGAAATGAAAATGGTAAATGCATGAAACTACTCAGATCTAAAATTTGACATGTTCTACAACATTTTGTCTAATATGTAGAATAGTAAGCCAGCCAAAATAATAGCTATATTTATCATATTAACTTATATGCCTAAATGTTTATTTTCCACTATATGTTTATCTTCGAGGGTTTAGTAACTCCAATTGGAGTGGTACCTTTTTTTACTGAAAGATACTTCTAGTACCTTACATACCCCTTTGACCCTACCCCAAAAGCCTCATGATTTTCCCATATCCAAATTAACAAAATCAGCCCTAACCTGCCTTTACGATTTTCTCTAGGACAAAACAAGATGGCTATTAACCTAATTCCAACACTCAGAATACATCAAATGTAAGCTCTATCTAAAACCATAAGGTCAATAATTATTGAGGCTTTTTTAAATTTTGGAGATTTCAATACTTCTGCATGTGTATACTTAACCAATTAAATCATTTCAGGAGTTTTGTAAGTCCTAAATTAGTGCCATGGATTCATATCAATAGACCCTATAGTTTTAATCTGGTTAAAAGACAAAATAACTATAGAGTTGACTTTGGGATTTTCCCAAGGGCATTCTAGTAAGTGTTTTGAGGTGAATCCAACTATTAATGAACCAGTACCTAAGACATTACATAACCATCGAAGGAAATCATTTTTGGAGTTATATATCTTTTCTGGATATTTATACCCTAAAACTAGGGTTTATTTCACTAGAAATTCAATAACTAAATAAGTACATATAATGATGAAACCACTTTTGGTGGCTTTGTTCATTTACAACCTATCTGATGGTATCATTGTCGCACCTTGATATCTCACTGAACAAGGTCTTTCTTAAAAAAAACCTTATTGAAGTGGTTTTGGACTAATAAATTAAAAGGAAACTATCTCAAAAAAAAATTAAAAGGAAACTCCACCAATCCAATTAATGCACTCCCACTTGTTAAACTCCAATCCACCAACCCTACCGAAGCTAATTGTGTATTATATGCTTGTATGCTGTATTGCTTTGGTGTTTGTCTGCCTTGTATTGATTGTGGTATCGCTTGGTTGCATGTATGCTATATGACGACGATAGTTGCGATCGTGTGACGCTGAGAAGAAGGAAGCTCTTATTATTATTATTATTATTATTGGTATTCTCGGTTATGTGAAGAGAAGTCCAGGGACTTATGGCTGATCACAGGCAAGCCATCATTCCTAAACCCTGATACTTGTCCTACTGCATTTATTACCTATTTTATATCTCCCTTATAAACTACATTCTTACCCGCATGTTTTGTTTTACTATTACTGCGGTAATAACTTGGCTCCTCCAAGTTATGACTTGGTGTCCCATAGGACACCCACCCTGATGCTACCTACTACTTATCCCCTTAGGCCGAGAGTATGATGGTTAGCATCCTACCTCATTGGAGACTCTAGAATTGATAAACCAAACTGTTTTGGGGATTTACCCCGCTAAAAATATCTTGAAAATGTTTTGGAAAAACCCTTAGGAAGAGGCATCGCTTCCAAGCAGATGATTTAAGGAAAGAAATGTGATGAGGAAGAATGAGAAAGATGAACTTGAGGTTGAGAAGGGATGTTCTACGCCTTTACCAGAACAATTTTTCCGTGCAACCACATTACCCCAGGAGCTGGGGCTTAGCTCGTAGTTTTTTGTTTTTAGTTGGGGCAGCTTGTACACTGCTAATTGGGAGAAATCCCTTGAATTCTAGGTAGGCTCTAGAACAGATCTATGGATCTGAGGCCTGCAGTTTGCTTCGGCTAGTTGTCGATGCAACAATTGGATCTCCCGCGGACGGTATGACTTAGGTAGTACCGAAGGAAGTGGAGTCACCAAATTAAGGTATACGCCAAGCTGCGGTTTAGGTATACTCGTGTACGGAAGGCAGGACTATGATGCGGGGTGCCACATACTCGTTGTCGGGGAGAACAAACCCAAAAGGAAAAGCCGCCTTTGCTAGGGATGACAAATGAAAAGTTATGTTTAATTATCCGAACCCCCATTTACCATGTGTAGCAGGCAATGGTTGAATCCCGATGGATGTATTAATTCTTGTGGGTAAAGTGCACAAACTCTACAGAGTATAATCTATTCGAATAGCCCTATCCACGGTCAAGGACAGTTGGAAAGGTGATTGCTAGGAGTACCCAAATGTTGTTCATGGAAAGATGGATGAAAGTATGGAGGTCCTGAGAGGACCTGAGATTAAGGTTTTGTTTTGACCAGAGAAGGTCGAAGATGTTTAAAAAGGGGTTCTTCTCTAAAACTGTTTTCAAAAAGGTTTTCAACAAGGATATGTAGATATCCCAATTCATTAAAGAAAGACATGTTTTCAAAACTCTTTTTCAACATAGATGTAGAGATGCCATATCTACAAGAGAAATCTAAGCTTTTCAAAAACAACCCTAGATAGAGCTATCTTGCCACAACCTAAATGCATTATCTTGTTTAACTTATCGCGGTGGTTTGCAAGTACATTCAAAGTACTCACTGGCATTGTCCCTGGCTATTTACTTGGCTAGACTTTTAGAAGCTAGAAGATGGAATGATAAAGTGACATCTATGTGAGCTAGGTCATCTTCCTAGTCAGCTGCCTGTAGGTTAAGGCATGATTGGGCTCCGCATTTGATGAAGATCGGATACTGAAGATTGTGTAGTCATAATGGCATTTATGTAAGTCTTGTACTCATTAAGTTTTGGATGATGTAATGATACATGTCAGTTATGTTCCATGGCTCACTGATCATGGGAACGTGGATATGTGCATAACAGGGATTTCTCGGATGATAAATCCGGGGGACCCCAAGTTTGGGAACTTTCGACACGATAACATCATCATCTTTATCTACTTGGATCTGCTAAAGTGTTTGCATAAAATCTTTGTTTCTTATGGAGCTTGATGAGTTCTTCTTATCACAATCTTCAGTCTAAATTCGAGAGTTGGGTTGCACCATTTTCCTATTCATATACATAGTAATGCTTTAGGTGCGGGATGGAGTAGCTACCATACGACTACTCTTATCATTCACTCTTGTACATTGGATTGGTTTATCAATGCGATTCTTCTGATTCCACATAAGTTATAAGTGTCCTTTATCCCTCGAGACTTTTACTTTCATCCTTGTTTTTCCAGAGTGTTCTATCAAAGAACATAATCAATAATCTCTTGTTGGGGGTCTCGTCTATTTGAAGATGGAGAAAAATTTTCAACGATACTGGTGGAAACCAATGCAAAATCTTCCCCTAGTACTCTTCATTCTACTGGTGCTCGACATCGTCAAACAAGATGGATGGAAGATATATCTAAGTCCAATTCGTCAAATTCTTTTCCTCTTGAAGCCAATTATGGTTGATGCCATGAATCAAAAATCTATTGTAATAACCTCTTGGTTAAGGAAAGCAATAAGCATCTCTACAATAAACTCTAGATATTCAACATTCAATTTCTTCCTCAGGTTTCCACTATAAACTTGGGTAACCTCCTTCTCTTGAAGAATATATATGTGCATATCAACTGCGTGATACTTTGGATCTTTCCAGCGTCAAGAAACTCTATTGTGGGAAGGAAATGTTGTTTTTCTGAAATTCATTTCTTAAATCTAAGGAAGAAGCAAGGCTATTTTCATACTGACTGATTACTTCTCTAAAAGTCGTATTCCATCTCTTTTGGTATCCAAGAAAAATTCTCCTTTATACATCATCTTTTCAAAATCCTTTACAAAAGTGATTAAATTCCTTTATCATGTCTTCTGTGGAGGTCTTGAGCTATGTTCATCCCACCTTTCTTGTTTCACGACAATACTGCAAGCCTTTATTCTCAAAAGAATAACCAGAGACTCGCAACAAGTCTCTCAGGTTTTGCATGTCGCTTTGGCAGCACCATCCCGTTGAAGAAGCTACATGGGAACATGAAGATTTCTTTTCTTAGGAATCTCGGGGCAAGATTCTTGTTAAGTGGGGGAGAGCTATAGAGTCCCAATTGGTAATGCTACATGGTTTCAATCAATATAATACTACCTCTACATAATAATTATTGGATCATGATAATATCATGCTCATGTCACCATGCCACATTGCATTTGAGCCACATATTAAAACAATTTCATTTGGTTCTTCTCCGCATACTGCATTTTCCTTATTAATTGTATTTGCTACTTAATATCTTGTATTTCATTCTTGACATAATGCTTGATGCCAAAGTTAAATTGGGGGCATATGTATTATAATTCCACCATCTTTACCACCTCCTCCTATTTTCCTTCCACCACCTCCACCATACTATATGTCCATGAGAAAATATATTTCTTTGGGTATTTAACTCTAGCTCATGAATGTGTGGTATGGCTCCTTTTTGTTTGCCTACATGCTTCCATATTTTATCTATTATTCTCACAATATTGATATGTAAGTTATATGGTTATCCTTTTATTACTATGGAAAGTAGAAGATTAGTTCAAGTCATGCTTTACTCATATATCAAGCCTAGTGGAATTCACAAGGACATCTTAAAACCTAGTGGGTCAATCTACACTAGTGTGAAGGTGAGTTCCATTAGCCTTTTGTTAAAAATAAACCATGCATAGTTGGGGCACCCTACTTAGACCATGGCAACATTCTTCTTCACTTCCCCTTTGAATGGCCCATACAAGCTTTCTTTTCCTCACCTATCTTGCTTCCTTTGGATGCTTGATGGGTTCCTTTCAACCTTGCCTTGTTTTGGATTCCAACAACTTGTCTACACCACCACATATAACTATCAATAATAACAACCTCCTTAGTTCCTTCATGTTCTTTTGTTTTTATGTATGATTTGGGTTGGTATGAATTCTAACAAGAAGGATGATGGCTCTGAAATATAGTCATGTACGTCCATATTTAAACTAGATATTATTCATAATTTTGATGAAATATCTCTCTAAACCCTGCCACTAAGGCAAATATTCAAAGGGGTATGCAATCCTTTATTTTATATTTTTCCTGTGCAGATAATGTCGTTTAAAGGAGGGAATCACTATATTAAAGTCAAAGATACGAGATTTCCAACTACCAGAAGAAACCAAGTGCCCTAAGATGGAGGCAGACGCTTTAATGACCAACTATACAACCGGAGCTAAAATTCCGGCCGCCACACGGGGCTAGGGTTTCCCCTCCCATCACCACACGGGGCGAGAGGAGGGAGGAGTAGTAGTCTAGTTTGTGGTGTTGTCTCAGGTAGAGTAGTAGTACTTTGTTACAGCTCACGTGGTCATATGTACTGAGAGTTTAACGACCAACTATACGGCGGGAATAAAAATTCTAGCCGTATAGCTCCGGTCCTATAGATATCTTTGCCTTCGACAATTTTCTTTTCATATGTACTAGGAGTTTAACGACCAACTATATGGCGGGAATAAAAAAATCTGACCATATAGCTCCGGACGTATATATATTAGTGCATCCGTACATTTTCTTTTCGATTGTACTAGGAGTTTAATGACCAACTATACGGCAGGAATAAAAATTCTGGCCGTATAGTTCCAGCCGTATAGATATTGATGCCTTTATATATTTTCTTTCGTAGGGACAAACAGTTTAATGACCAACTATACGGCGGGAACATTTTGTTCCGGCCGTATAGTTGCATCCGTATAGCTGCGCCGCTAGGAGGAAACCCTAATATTTTGAAAGAACGCCAACTATACGGTAGTAACACATGTTCCGCCCGTATAGTTGAGTCTGACCACAAAATCACACGGGAAGGTACCTCCAACTCCAAAACTTCAATCCTTTTTCTCTCTTCTACCTCAAAACTCTCTCAAAACCTCAAGAGATCTTCATCTCACTCATTTTCTTTCAATATCCTCGCACATGAGTGATCTACGGTATGTTTCTCCTGCGATCCCCCAATTATTTTTTACAAATTCATGTTCGATCTATTGTCATTATCAATATAGGGTGAGACCTACTATGAACCAATTGCCATGATTTTTCTCCCTAGATTATTATCTTGAGGAGATTCTTAGTGTGCTATGATGAGGAATATATTGTATTTATTGTTGTTGGGTCAAAAAATTTATTTTTGCCTTTCTTCAATGTTTTAGATGATGAACGAAAGGAGCTAGACTCGTGCTCGTGCCACCGCTAGCGCTTCTCGGGCTGCCGCTTGATACATTGCAAATGTATCTATAATTTTTGATGTTCCATGCTTAGTTTTATCCACTTTCTTGTGTTTTGTTCCAACTTTGGAGTACTTTTCATACGATTTCTTGGACTAACCTATTAACAAGAGCCACAGTGCCAGCTGCCTGTTTTCTCCTGTTTTTGGTTCCAGGAAAGTCAGAAAATGAATATTCTCAGAATTGGACGGGACAAAAGCCAAAGTGCCTATTTTTCCGGAAGTCATCAGATGGCAGAATACGAGACAGAGAGGGGCCAAGGGGCCACCACACCACCTGGCTGCGCGGCCTAGCCTGGCCAGCACCAGGGGGTGGTGTGGCCGCCTCCGGCACCCCCTCGGCCTCTCCTTCCGCCTATATATTGCCCTCGGGATGAAAACCCTAAGAGCCCGATCGAAAAATCCACGAAAGAGTCTGTAGCCGCTGTCATCTCCATCCCTAGATCGGGAGGGATCTGAAGCTCTTCCCGGCACCCTGCCGGAGAGGGGAATTCACCCTAGAGACCTTCTTCATCACCATGCAAGCCTCCGGTGTGATGCGTGAGTAGTTCATCCTTGGACTACGGATCCATGTAGTAGCTAGATGGCTGGTTCTTCTCCTTTGTGCTTTCATGTCTAGATCTTGTGAGCTACGTTCATGATCAAGATCATCTATTTGTAATTCTGCATGTTGTGTTTGCGGGGATCCGATGGATATTGAGATGCTATTTCAGATTGATTATTGATTCTATCATGTCTTTGTTATTTGTGATCTTGCATGCTTTCCATTGTTAGTAGCTATCTTGGCCAAGTAGATGCTAGCAACTCCAAGAGTTAGTATTTATGCTCGATAGTGGGTTCATGCCTCGTAACTGGGAAGTGACAGAAATCTCTAAGGTACTAGATGTGCTGTTGCTAGTAGGGAGAAAACAACAATCCTTTGGTCATAGAACAATCGTATTGTTTACTTTACACGCAGTTCGTAAAGCAATAATCTGTTGCTTGCAACTTAATACTAGAGGGGGGTCGAATGATAACCTGAAGGTGGATTATTAGTCATAGATGCAGTTGGATGGCGGTCTATGTATAATGTTGTAATGCCCAATCAAGTCTCAAAGGAGTCAAGATGATTAGTATATGCATGTATTGCTTTCTTGATGTTTGTCAATTGCCCCGCTGTAATTTGTTCACCCAACATGTTATCTATCTAAAGAGAGCCACCTCTAGTGAACCATGGATCCCGGTCGTTTTCTTTACATACAATCTACAAACTATTTACTTCTTTGTGTTTACATTCTGCAAACTTTTACTTCTTTCCATTCGATACGTTTAATCCTTTGTTTTCCGCAAAACACGGTGAGATTGACAACCTCATCGCAAGTTGGGGACAAAGTTCTGTGGTTGTGTTGTGCAGGTATCCATGTTGCTACTAGCACCGGTAGTGCGCCCTGCCAAAGATCAGCTAGTAACACCTTTGGGGTGTTTCCTTGCTCCTACTGGTTCGATTAAACCTTGGTTTCATAACTGAGGGAAACTTGCTGCTGTGCTCATCATACGTTCCTCTTGGGGTTCCCAACGAGCTCTACATCAACACCGCCATCAAGCATTTTTCTAGGCACCATACACAGAGCCATCACCGCTCAGGAACACATGGGGATACGGTTCAGGGATGAGGCCCATCGCAAACGCTTCAATAGGATCAATAACCATGAAGTGAAGGCCACCAAATGGGCTTGGCCCATTTTTGAACCAACTCAGTATTTCTGATGACTTTAATTTACTTTGCAATAGAGCTGGCCTGCAAAACTTTGTGTACAATGTTGTGCCTACTTATCGCCTCTTAACCATTGAATTGTTTAGTTTGTTGCAAAGCACCGTTAAACAATGGCAAGGAGAGGACACTTTCTTTCCGTCTAATGAACACCAACTACACCTTAACATTAGATGAATGGTGCACATGCTTTAATTTGCCAAACAATGATGTTCATGCTTTACGCGAATCCTTTACTGGCTTAAGTCCTTCCCCTGAACAATACTATAATGGAATGAGTTTCACTAGTAGAGTGAACAAGGGGAAGAATATTCAGCATCCTGCAATTCGCTATTTGTTCTATGATATTGCTAACACCTTGCAGGCACATAATGAGTTCACGAGACTCATTGAGGAGGACATCCTAGTCCTCGCAAAGGCTGCTTACATGAACTGCAACCTGTCACTCAACTTGGGTGCCATACTTGTGCGCTACCTGGAGCACCAAGCCTCCCAAAGCCAAGGGCCAATCACAGGCGGAGGCGTGATCACCGTGTTTTCCCATGCCCTAGACATCAACCTAGGTGAGTTGCAACTCATGCTAGGTGAGACACGTGTTGGTTTCTCCACCTTGAGAGCCTATGGAATGCTCACTAGGAGAGGTGGTGTTTATTATCTGCATATTGCTGGAGCTGGGCATCTATACCCCGCTCCTATGGCTAATGGTCTTTTCTCTATCGAGGAAGCATGTTTGCTAGATGACTTGCAGGTTGAGCAACACCAACCCGAGGAAGAGATTCTGGAAGAGGATGAGGACCAAGAGGAGGATCAAGAAGTTCCTTATCAAGAGGAGCAGCCACAAACCCGGTTTGCCACATACCAAGATTTCCAAGGACTTGGAGGGACTGTGGAGAGGATGCATAGCCTCTCTTTGAACCTCCAAGAATCAACTAGTAACCTCTCAACTCAATTAGCGAACTGGAGTAATGACTTTTCCCGCCACCACAATGATTTGAAGGGCTTGCAAAATCCTAAGCTTGGGGAAGTTTCCTCATGTACCTTTATTTGGCGTTTAATTTCTTTTATTTATTTTGAGGTTGTGTTTTTATTTGAGTTTATGGGCACTCATGTTGGTTTCCCTAACACTTTATCTTTAGTTATTTCTATTTGTTTTTGAGATTTTCTAGCCGAGCTTTGCCGCCAATTTTCTATTCTTTAATTCCCTCTCTCAAAAACAACAAAAAGATTTCTCCATTTACCTTTATTTTGCCTCTTTCTTTTCTTTCCGCCTCGAGGTCTTCATATATATTTGCAAGAGAGTGATCGACTTCGAATTTCCAAGAAACAAATAAAAAAGCTAGAGAGAAGTGGAACCAAACATGAGAGGTATGCCTTATGACTCCCCACTTTTGAAGTTTGAGAAACCCATGCTAGTTAGTAGTAAATGTTGAGATATTATATTGGTGGAGTGAGTCTTTGTATTTTAGTAAGATTTTTTTACATGGGTATTTAATTGGGTACATTTTGTTCCAGCTCTCGTAATTAACCAAGCCCTGCCTAAAAATTGCTAAACAATTGTAATAAGAAAAACTCTCACAATTGAAGGCTTGGGCGTTGTAGTGCTTAGTCTTGAAGGCTTATTTCTAGAGACACTCAACACCACTGAAAATGTTGATTGACTTGATAGCTCTCTTTGAAAGGATTTGTTCGATTGAATTAATGATTAGCGGTTTTTATGAGCATGCCAAAGTTTGACTTGTTAATCATAAGAATGATATAGCTTTATGCGTGTCAAACTTCATGGGATGCCAACAACTCTGCTGGCCTACGAACGATCTTCATGGAGGAAACTCCTAGATTTTAGCTATGAATTGATTAAACACTTGTAACAGCAATGCTATAGTGGGTATGATTATTGGCACTCTCGGGTATCTATAATCATGATGGAATCACTCCTCTGGCTGTTATAAGTAATCATTATACAAAAGGAACAAAAACCTTAGTGATGCCACGAGTGTCCATCATAGCCCGATAAACTAATAAAAATCTCTAGCATGCTCTCAATTATTCAAAAACTGAAATTCTTGAAGGACAATGAATAGAAAAGTAGTGCTTGAAAAGTCTTGATTTATTGATGTGGGAGAATTGAGATACTCTAGTGTATATGCTTTTCATGATAACTCTCACACTCTTAATTTACATGATTATACTCTATTTATTCAAAGGCAAGCCTATGAGTTGATTACTTGACATGGAATAAAGTTTACTCATTTGAATCATCCATGTTTACAATAATTTTGCTACACTATAATGATGCATGAAACCCGTATAATTCACTTGCCATTACGCTATCTATGCTGAAGTTTTTTAGATTTATGAAGTGGAGGAAACATGAGACTACTAATCATGAGTAAGATCACCATCTCGTTATTCTAGTTTAAATGCTGAGTTCCTTTTTGATTTTGGTTTTCTTGCTCAAGGATAATCAAGTTTAAGCTTGGGGAGGTTGATGGCTCTAAAATATAGCCATCTACGTCCACATTGAAACTGGATATTGTTCATAATTTTGATGAAATATCTCTCTAAACCCTGCCACTAATGCTAATGTTCAGAGGGGTATGCAATCCTTTCTTTTATATTTTTCCTGCGTAGATAATGTCGTTTAAAGGAGGGAATCACTACATTAAAGTCAAATATACGAGATTTCCAACTACCAGAAGAAACCAGGAGCCGTAAGACGGAGGAAGACGCTTTAACGACCAACTATACGACCAGAGCAAAAATTCTGGCCGTATAGCTCCGGTCGTATAGTTGGTGCCTCCACCGTTAGCTCAAACAAAACAACTTTCGTGAAGGGACCCCTATATAAAGAAGCCTCGGGCAATGAAAAAACAAGCCAGACCTCGCCAAAAAGTCTCTACCACAGATCTCCAGCCGCCTCCAGATCTCAAAACCCTTCTCCATCTCCATAGCCATATTCCACCACTTGTAATAGTAGATCTCTTCTCCGATTGGTGACATTGTAAGACTATTACTATCAATCTCATGATTTTCATTACAATGTTTGTAATTGTTGATCTCATCTCTATGTGTGAGTAATTCTCCTTGGGCTAAGGGCTTCGGCCTAGCCGTGTAGCAATTGTGCATGTTATTTATCATAGATGGGATCATGTATTAGTTTGTATGACATGATGATTATTGTATCCTCTCTTGGCTCAATCCAAGGAGTTTTCAGGTACCCAATATCCCGAGGGTTGATCCAGGTATAGGGAGTATGAGTAATGACCCTGTAGGTTGGAAACCCCAGCGAAAGAAGGTGTAGTACGGCTGTATGTGAGGGATTTACTTGGGATTAACGGTGACATCACTATGAATATTATTAGTTCTCTTTCTTCTACGGATGAGACTAGTAGGTTATTGCTATAAGCGGTTGCGGAGGCAATAGCAATTATGGATGCACTACCCACATATAATTTATCTTGCTCTAACAAGTACATGCATACTTTATTTCTGAAGGAAATATGCCCTGAGAGGCAATAATAAAGTTGTTATTATGTATTACTTGTATATGATAGATGTTTATTTTACATGCTATAATTGTATTGATAGGAAACATCAATACATGTGTGTTTAATAAACAAAAAGGGTTCCTAGTCATGCCTCTCTTATAGACTAGCTTGTTGATTAACAAGATGATCAAGGTTTCCTGATCATGGACATTGGATGTTGTTAATAACAAGGTCACACCATTGGTGGAATGATGTGATGAACATTCATCCGAAGTATAGCATTACGATCAAGTCATTGTGTTTATATTGCTATAACATCATACGAAGTAATCTTTATCCTTAGACCATGAGATCATGTTAATTGCTAACACCGGAAGAGTATCTTGATAACATCAAACGTCACACCGTAACAGGGTGACTATAAAGATGGGTTCAGTGTTACGAAGGTGTTATGTTGAGGCTCATGGATCAAGAGTGGAATTTTTCAATCCAGATGATGGATAGATATACTCTGGGCCCTCTCGGTGATATCACATTAGGATATCTTGCAAGCAAGTGATGTGATCACTAGAATGTTATATCATGGGAACGAGAAAAGAGTGCATGTCGGTAACGATATCAAACTAGGTATGGAGATACCGATGATCGAATCTCGGACATGTAATATATCGAGAGACAAAGGGATTTAGTTACAAGCGTTAAGGGTTCTCACGATCACAGGAGTCATCATTGAATGTGTAGGAGTCAGTACGGATCTCAAGGTCCCGCTGCTGATTATTGATCGGAGAAGGGTCTCGATCATGTCTGCATTATTCGCGAACTGTAGGGTGGCACACTTAAGAGTTACTTGACACCATTTTGGAGCACATATGTTTCAGACGAAAGAATTGCAAAGCGCAGGAATTGTTTCAATAGAAACCAGAAATTGTTTCGGGTGAAATTGCAGAAGGTGGTTCTGCATGTGATATTGAAATATTGCAAGGGGCTATATGTGAATGTTTGTTAATTAAAGTAATTAACAAAATTCTGAATAAATTTAATAAAAGAGTTTTATCAAATGAGAGAGCATTAAATTTGGAGAAACTTAATGCATTTAAAGTGGAGACTTTAAAAGGGAATGTGAAGAGGAATTTTAATGTGGAGGAGTTACCACCACATGAATGGGGGAGGTGAGGGGTCACCCCCCATGCACCGGACATGGAGAGAGGGGGCACCCCCTCCTCCTATAAAAGGCCACCCATTCCCTCCTTCATCCACACACCTCCTTGTGAAGGATCTCTCTCCCCCTCTAGAATTATTTCCCCATGGTCTCGGATTAGCGAGATACATGTTCCCGGTGGCATTTCGTCTAGAAGGAGTTGTTGTTTCCGCTGGATCGCTGGAGCGAGGAGGTGGAGGTTGTCCAGTGGCTTGAACGTGTGTGCGAGTGCGGATGCGCTGCTGAGTTGCGGCGCTCGGACTTCCTCACGATCTTGAGATCGGCAAGTGTACGACTACATCAACCACGAGTTCCTACTCGTTAACAAAGCTCGTTGTCTTCGAGGGTAAGTTCTCTATGGACGTATGTCCACCCGTTTGCTTTGTACCTAGTATATAGATCTTGGCGTATAGTTCACACCGTAGGAATTTTTTTGTTTTCTATGCTTCGGACCCAACAGTGGTATAAGAGGCTGATCTATGCGTAGGTGCTTTGCACGGGTAGTACACATATGTTTATATGTGGGCGATGATGATCATGTTATTGCATCTTCTATGTACTTTGGATATTGGTGGCATAGTGGGATGAAGCGGCCCGGACCAACCTTACATGTCATCGTACATGAGACCGGTTCCACAATTGACATGCAACTTGTTTTGCATAAGTGGCTGGCGGGTGTCTGTCTCTCCTACTTTAGTCAATATCTGATTTACAACGAGTTGCTAATAACTTGGTTATCCTTGTGGTGGTTCATGTTCGTAGGTTAGACAGGTTCTATCTCCGAAAGCCCTAAACCACATAAAACTTGCAATTGATAAATTAGAGGCGTCTAGTTTAGATCGTTGTTGGGCTAGTGTTTTGATATCACCTCACTTAACGTGTAAGTTCCATAGACCTTGGCCTTACACACAAAGGAATGATAGAGATCATACCACGATGCAAATGATAGAGATCAAATGCATGGACCATATCACCTCACTTCACACATTAGATGTTAGCATCTTATATTGCTAGTGTGGCGCGTTTGGTAGCATTATAAGATGATCCCTCATTTAGATATCAAGATAAAATGTGTTCTTCCTTAAGTATGCACCGTTTTGTGGTTCGTGTTTTGAGGCATCACGTGATGATTGGGTGTTTTCAACTCTACGCTTTCATACAACGGGTGTAAGACAGTTTTACACACGCAAATACTAAGGTTCTTACTTGACGAGCCTAGCATGTACAAACATGGCCTCGGAACACGGATCGAAAGGTTAAGCATGAGCCATATAGTTGATATGATGCCCATATAGATGCTCGCCTTTGAAGCTACACCGACTCACGTGATGATCGGACTTGGTGTAGTGGATTTGGTTCATGTAATCACCAAAAGGACACGAGGGATGTCGTTTTTGAGTGGGAGTTCATTAGTAATTTGGATTAGTTGAACTCAATCTATCATAAACTTAGTCTAAATATACTTTACAAATTCTATTGTAGATGGCACCACACCTTTTAATTTCAATGTGTTCATGGAGAAAGAGAAACTTGCTGCGAATGGTAGCAACTTCACCAATTGGGCTATGAATTTGAGGATTCTCCTCACTGCTGCACAAAAGCAATATGTGCTAGATGCACCGCTAGGCCCCCCACCAGCTCCTGACGCCCCTGACGAGGAAAAGAACGTCTATATAACTCGTTAGGAGGACCACAACTTAGTTCATTGCGGCATACTGTATGGGCTAGAGCCAGAACTTCGAAAGCGTTTTGAAAATGGCAATGCCTTTGATACCATGGGAGAATTGAAAATGATTTTCGATACCCATGCTGCCGTAGAGAGTTATAATGCTACAGAAAATTTCTTTAGCTGCATGATGGAGGAAAACAGCTCCATTAGTGAGCACGTACTCAAAATGTCTGGGTACGCCGATAAGCTTGTGTCCTTGGGAATAACGATTCCCATTGAGCTAGGCATACATCGTGTTCTCCAATCTCTGCCACCTAGCTACAAGAGCTTCGTGATGAACTATAATATGCAGGGCATGAAGAAGTCTCTTCCCGAGCTTCTGTCAATGCTTAAGACTGCAGAAATGGAGATTAGGAAATAACATCAAGTGATGATGATCAATAGGACCACCGGTTTCAAGAAGGACAAGAAAGGCAAGAAGAAGGGAAAGAAGGGCGGCAAATCTGTTGCCACGCCTGAAAAGAAACCCCGAGCTGGCCCTAAGTCTGACACCGAGTGCTACTATTGCAAGAGGGTAGCCATTGGGCATAAGCGCCCCAAGTATTTGGCGGACAAGAAGTCCGGCAAGGCAAACAAAGGTATATGTGATATAAATGTTATTGATGTGTACTTGACTAGTACTCACAGTAGCACCTGGGTATTTGATACGGGATCGGTTGCTAATATATGTAACTCGGTTCAGGGGCTGCGGAACAAGCGACAACTAGCAAGGGATGAGGTCACGATGCGAGTCGGCAATGGATCAAGAGTTGATGTGATCGCCGTCGGAACGCTGCCTCTCCATATGCCATCGGGATTAGTTATAAACCTAAATAATTGTTATTTGGTGCCTGCACTGAGCATGAACATTGTATCCGGATCGTGTTTGATGAAAAGTGGTTATTCATTTAATTCTGAAAACAATGGTTGTTCGATTTATATGAATAATATCTTTTATGGTCATGCACCTATGTTGAATGGTTTATTTCTGTTGGATCTCGATAGTAGTATTACGCATATTCATAATGTTGATGCTAAAAGTATTAAACTTGATAATGATATATCTACATATATGTGGCACTGCCGTCTAGGTCATATTGGCGTTAAACGCATGAAGAATCTCCATTCTTATGGACTTTTGGAATCACTTGATTTTGAATCATTTGATACATGTGAGCCATGCCTTATGGGCAGGATGACTAGAACGCCGTTTTTTGGTTCAATGGAACGGGCGACACATCTATTGGAAATCATACATACTGATGTGTGTGGACCAATGAGTGTGTCGGCGCGAGGTGGATATCGTTATTTTGTTACATTCACGAATGATTTGAGTAGATATGGGTATATATTTGATGAAACACAAGTCTGAAACTTTTGAAAAGTTCAAAGAATTTCAGAATGAAGTGGAAAATCATCATAACAGAAAGATTAAATTTCTGCGGTCCGACCGTGGAGGAGAGTATCTTAGTTACAAGTTTAGCATACATATGAAAGACTGTGGAATAGTTTCACAACTCACGCCTGCCGGAACACCACAGCGTAATGGTGTGTCAGAACGTCGTAATCATACTTTATTGGATATGGTTCGATCTATGATGTCTCTGACTGACTTGCCACTGTCATTTTGGGGTTATGCACTGGAAACAACTGCATTCACTTTAAATCGGGCACCATATAAATCCGTTGAAAAGACACCATATGAATTATGGTTTCGAAACAAACCTAAGCTGTCATTTCTTAAAGTTTGGGGATGCGATGTTTATGTGAAGAAACTTCAACCGGATAAACTCGAACCCAAAGCGGAAAAATGCATCTTCATAGGATACCCTAAGGAAACGATTGGGTATACCTTCTATCACAGATCCGAGGGCAAGGTCTTTGTTGCCAAGAATGGATCCTTTCTTGAGAAGGAGTTTCTCGCGAAAGGTGTGAGTAGTCGGAAGGTAGAACTCGCAGAGGTTATTGAACCTTCTCTTCATGAAATGGCGAGTAGCGTAGCTCCAGAAGTTGTTTCGGAGTTGACTTCACCTAATGAAGAGAGAGCTAATGATATTGATCATGAAACTCCGAAAGAGGACACTACCGAACCTCGCAGTCAAGCGAGACACGTGCAGCTCTGAATCACGGCAATCCTGTTACGAATTTCATGATTGATGAAATGGATGACCCTGCGACATATGAAGAAGCAATGATGAGACCGGATTCCAACAAATGGCTAGAAGCCATGAAATCCGAGATGGAATCCATGTACGAGAATCAAGTTTGGAACTTGGTGGACTTACCTCACGACCGAAAGGCCGTTGAGAATAAATGGATTTTCAAAAGGAAAACTGATGCTGATGGTAATGTGACCATCTATAAGGCTCGACTTGTCACAAAGGGTTTTTGACAAATTCAAGGAGTTGACTACGATGAGACATTCTCTCCTGTAGTGATGCTTAAGTCGGTTAGGATTATGTTAGCAATTGCTGCATATTTTGATTATGAAATATGGCAGATGGATGTCAAAACTGCGTTCCTCAATGGTAAGATTGAAGAAGAGTTGTATATGATACAACCTAAGGGTTTTGTCGATCCTAAGGATGCTAATAAGGGGTGCAAACTTCAGCGATCCATCTATGGACTGAAGCAAGCATCACGAAGTTGGAATCTCCGCTTTGATGAGGTGATCAAGGAGTTTGGATTTGTCCAAACTTATGGAGAGGCTTGTATTTACAAGAAAGTGAGTGGGAGCAATGTGGCATTTCTGATATTATATGTGGATGACATATTATTGATTGGAAATGATTTATATCTTTTAAACAGTGTTAAAAGTTATCTAAACAGCAAATTTTCGATGAAGGACCTTGGTGAAGCTTCATATATATTAGGCATTAAAATCTATAGAGATAGATCAAGACGCCTAATTGGGCTATCATGAGTACATACCTTGATAAGATATTAAAGAAGTTTAATATGGACGAGTAAGAAGGGTTCTTACCTATGTTGCAAGGCAAGACATTGAGTAAGACTCAAAGTCCGACTCTGACGAAAGAAAGAGAGATAATGGATAGGATCCCCTATGCCTCGCCATAGGCTCTATAATGTATGCCATGCTATGTACAAGACGGATGTGGCACATGCTATTAGTTTGACTAGTAGGTACCAATCTGATCCAGTTGAACCTTTGAATAGCGGTCAAGAATATCCTTAAGTACTTGAGAAGAACTAAGGATATGTTTCTTGTATCTGAGGAGGTGAAGAAGAGCTAGTCGCTAAGTGTTATGTCGATGCCAGCTTTGACACGATCCGGATGACTCTAAGTCTCAATCCGGATCGTATTTCTCTTGAGCAGCAGCGATTAGTTGGAGGAGGTCCAAACAACTGTGGTGGCTGGATCAACAACGGAGGCGAATATGTTCTTTGCTTGAGCGGCGCGAAGCGATTCGGATGAAAGAGTTCATTACGGGCGGGTGTGGTTCCTAGTGCCTTGGACCCGATGGTGATCTATTGTGACAACAATGGAGCCATAATAACGCCAAGGAACCAAGGTCTCACAAGAATTCCAAGCATATTAAGCGCCAGTTTCACTCCATCCGCGAACATGTCAAGGATGGAGATATAAAGATTTGTAAAGTGCACACGAACCTAAATGTAGCAGATCCGTTGACTAAAGTACTCCCTAGGGCAAAACTTGATCAACACCAGAACTCCATGGGTGTTAGATTTATCACTTTGTGAACTAGATTATTGTCTCTAGTGCAAGTGGGAGACTGAAGGAAATATGCCCTGAGAG
Organism: Avena insularis; assembly: GCA_023614405.1. Classification (NCBI taxonomy): domain Eukaryota; kingdom Viridiplantae; phylum Streptophyta; class Magnoliopsida; order Poales; family Poaceae; genus Avena; species Avena insularis. Next base: position 274,843,353 of record CM042692.1, read on the forward strand.
GCAATAATAAAGTTGTTATTATGTATTCCTTGTATATGATAGATGTTTATTTTACATGCTATAATTGTATTGATAGGAAACATCAATACATGTGTGTTTAATAAACAAAAAGGGTTCCTAGTCATGCCTCTCTTATAGACTAGCTTGTTGATTAACAAGATGATCAAGGTTTCCTGATCATGGACATTGGATGTTGTTAATAACAAGGTCACACCATTGGTGGAATGATGTGATGAACATTCATCCGAAGTATAGCATTACGATCAAGTCATTGTGTTTATATTGCTATAACATCATACGAAGTAATCTTTATCCTTAGACCATGAGATCATGTTAATTGCTAACACCGGAAGAGTATCTTGATAACATCAAACGTCACACCGTAACAGGGTGACTATAAAGATGGGTTGATGCTACAAAGGTGTTATGTTGAGGCTCATGGATCAAGAGTGGAATTTGTCAATCCGGATGACGGATAGATATACTCTGGGCCCTCTCGGTGATATCACATTAGGATAGCTTGCAAGCAAGTGATGTGATCACTAGAATGTTATATCACGGGAACGAGAAAAGAGTGCATGTCGGCAACGAGATCAAACTAGGTATGGAGATACCTATGATCGAATCTCAGACATGTAATATATCGAGAGACAAAGGGATTTAGTTACAAGCGTTAAAGGTTCTCACGATCACAGGAGTCATCGTTGAATGTGTAGGAGTCGATGCGGATCTCCAGGTCTCGCTGCTGATTATTGATCGGAGAAGGGTCTCGATCATGTCTGCATTATTCGCGAACCGTAGGGTGGCACACTTAAGAGTTACCGGACACCAGTTTGGAGCACATATGTTTCAGACGAAAGAATTGCAAAGCGCAGGAATTGTTTCAATAGAAACCGGAAATTGTTTCGGGTGAAATTGCAGAAGGTGGTTCTGCATGTGATATTGAAATATTGCAAGGGGCTATATGTGAATGTTTGTTAATTAAAGTAATTAACAAAATTCTGAATAAATTTAATAAAAGAGTTTTATTAAATGAGAGAGCATTAAATTTGGAGAAACTTAATGCATTTAAAGTGGAGACTTTAAAAGGGAATGTGAAGAGGCATTTTAATGTGGAGGAGTTACCACCACATGAATGGGGGAGGTGAGGTCACCCCCATGCGACCATGGAGAGAGGGGGCACCCCCCTCCTCCTATAAAAGTCCACCCATTCCCTCCTTCATCCACACACCTCCTTGTGAAGGATCTCTCTCCCCCTCTAGAATTATTTCCCTATGGTCTCGGATTAGCGAGATACATGTTCTCGGTGGCATTTCGTCTGGAAGGAGTTGCTGCTTCCGCTGGATCGCTGGAGCGAGGAGGTGGAGGTTGTCCGGTGGCTTGAACGTGTGTGCGAGTGCAGATGCGCTGCTGAGTTGCGGCGCTCGGACTTCCTCACGATCTTGAGATCGGCAAGTGTACGACTACATCAACCACGAGTTCCTACTCGTTAACAAAGCTCGTTGTCTTCGAGGGTAAGTTCTCTATGGATGTATGTCCACCCGTTTGCTTTGTACCTAGTAGATAGATCTTGGCATGTAGTTCACACCGTAGGAATTTTTTTGTTTTCTATGCTGCGGACCCAACAATTTCTATCCTTTATTCGCATCAGATGTTTTGCACAGCTACAGGTGAAACCAAACGCTCTAGGCCCTCTCTCTCTCTCCATCCTCGACAACAACAAAAAGACGCAAGCTATTGGTCCGGTAAAAACACAAAAGGAATTCTAAAACTCCCGAAGGGCTATTAAAGTAACTTCACTGTGCATTCGCTTCCCAAGGATTCAATAACCTAGGTCGAAGGTATCAAAGGACCAAATAAAAACCAAAGAAATGATGCCTAAACCTCCACACACACACCCACCACCTCCTAAACCCACGGCTACATCCCATACACATGAGCATGTGGTGTCCATTCTACACTTGGCCACCCCACCACGTCAAACCTCTCCTAAGACCTAACCCTCCCCTCTAATCTCTTCTTTTGTTGCTTGTAAGAAGCAACCATCCCTAGCACGCCATCCTCCCTGGTCCCTCCATTGCCCTCTTTTGGCTGAGAACAAGAGGAGAGAGAGAGAAAACCTAGCTACCCGAGACCACCTCACTCTCACCTTTTTACAAATCCAGCAAACCCCCTATGTGTTGCCCTTTTATGCCAGCTACCATGATGCCCAAACCAGATTGAGATCACCAGGAAACCTCTCCCTCCTTCATCCTTCCGCAAGTATGGCCATGGCCATCTCCATGACACACCCCAAAGCCTAGTTCGGCCAGGAGCTCTACCCGAAGTTCTGCTGCTACCAAGGATCCACAACATGACCAGGAGATACACGGGGTGCTGAAGAAGTTGTAATGAACATACAGCGATGAGGAGGAGGCATTAGGGCTACTTGGAGCATCCTCCCCGCGAGAGCCCGTGGGCAATGCCGCAGCATGTCATCGTCAACCTCGTCGCCGTCCTGCCCTGTCAACTCCGAGGCCATAGCCGGTCTCATGGTGAGTCCCTCTCCCTCGCTGACATGATTCCGAGTCCCATCCCTATCTCTATCCATTGTTATTTTCACTAAATAGCTTGTCTACACCACTGCACGTCGATGTACTTCCAAGCTTCCGTCGATACAGTCGCCATCTTCCTTTTTCAGGCATGTCCGTGAGGTTCGCCTCGTCTTATAGCACCTCGTCGTTGTGTTCCCCAATCCCATTTGCTTGCCAGATCAGCGCATCATTCACATCTCTCGCCTGCTATGCCACATGCGTGCACCACGCTCACACACAAACACCACATGCACATTAGCCACTTCTCCACAAGCAAATGTTCCCTTCAAGCTCATGACCTCCATCGTTTTCTCCGGTGCTAATGGCCACGGGATATCCTTCTCCTTTCTCCCAGCTTCCATCATCAAATTGCTCCTCAAATGATGTCGGGAGTCACTCGGAAATATTATTGCAAGGTCACTACAACTCATGTTTTCCTGTCAAATTTCAGTCCACCTTGACCCGTGTTTTCCACCTTGTTTCAGCGCAAGATCCCAGCCAACACAGTCCCTGATCGGCGCCATTTCTTGTATTGACTTATAGCTGGATGTACGAGCTACGATTAGGAACAAATAGCTCATCAAACAGAGTTCAAACGAGATCGTCACCATCTTCCAAAGTTCGCTAAAAATTCACCAAGTTATCTATCTTAAATTATAGATTCATCAGTTCCAACCAGACCTTCCAGAAGCTTTCATAAAAATGCCCCTGACCTTTTTGATCCACCAACCCATAATCCCCGTCGCAGACACGTGTCAGCCACCAGCAGCAGTGCGCAGTAGCATAGTCAGCACTTTGACCCCACCTATCATGGACCGTGGTTAGGTTTGGCCCGGTAAAAAAAGTCCGAGGATTTTTTCTAAAATAATAAAATTCTAGAAATTGTATATATCTAACTAAATTCATATCTTTTGAATTTGCAAAAACTATCAACATGGAAAGTGAATCTTTTCCAAATGTGAATTCAAATCCATATTCAATAAATCCCAGTTTTGCCCCTATCTATTCAAATAGTTGACAATTTGCCCTTTTTCATTTTAATTGCATTTAATAATAACTTATGGACATTCTGAATGTTGCAAATAATATATGTTTTCTAATAAAAAAAATGGTAGCATTCTGAATATGCTATCCATAATGATTTATGGGAATTTAAACTTTTCAAATTATTTAATTGCTAGTAAATTCCTATTTCTTAATAAATCAACATCTTTTAAATCGTAATTCCGAATTCGCAAATGATATGTCTAAATCGATCAGTGCGATCAACCCTTTTCAACTATGCATTCCATAATATCAACTGAAGCATGCATTATATAAATATTGAATATATAACAAGGTTTAAGCAAGTAAAACTTGACTAATAATTAATGAAAATGCTTTATTCTTGTACCTACACCTCACTATTGCCATGTTATGTTGTACCATGCAATTGTGCATCATTCCATCATGGAATACCATGTTTTGCTTGTTGTATATGATTCATATGATTGTGCACTTTATTTAACATGGCCCTTGTTTGTTTGGATTTTATTTCGGATAGACGCCGAGGAAGGAAGTTATTAGGAGGAAATAGAGTATTACCTAGAGACCAGTTATCCCATTGTTAAGCTGATAGGAAAGCATTTCACCATGCTTGTATTACATATAGCACCTATGCATCTATCTTTATTCTTGCATCATTGTGTCACGATACGAATTAAATTGAAATCCCAAGTACTACACATCCTTTTACTTTTAAACCCCACTAAAGCTTGTACCTCCACCTATTAGACCTTACTACAGGAGTTGTTTGAGCCATGTGAGTAGTAGAATTGCATGTGTAGGGTTTGTGTGAGTCTATTGTGGATAATGAGGTGCCTAAACAACTTAAACTTGTAGTAATAGGATAACCAAAGGAGGCACTGGTGGGCAATATTTGATATTTGGCTTTTAATCGCTCACTTGTGTCCAATTAGGACTCGAGTACTTGATGGTTGTTCCTTGACTATCGCACTATCCACATGTGGGAGACTTTATGGATTGTCCTTTGCCTAAGCTTGATTCACATCTTATTTCTTGGGGCCATAAACTAGTTTGGTGCTTTACTACTATCCTATACATATTTCATGCTTTACTGCTTTATTTACAACGGTTGCTCATGGAGAGAGGTTTACTACTTTACTATTTAGGAATTGTGCTACATTCCCGAGGTATCGACAGGACCAGTCACACTTTCGGGTTCCCAGTCGTTTACAGCTGTCGACACAAACTCTGGGTCCATCTCGGAGCCCGGCCGACTTTGTTGCGGGTAGCTTAGTGGGGTGGCCCCCTGAAATCATTTTTGAATCTTTCAAATGCTTTGTCGGCATGCCTCGTTGCTTTTCATTTGGTTTCTCCTAGGGTTGATCATGTGTGTGTTACTATTTGTGCACCCCTCCAGGGTAAATCTTTTAGAAAGCCGTGTCTATGGTTATGGACAACTTGGAGCATAGTTTCTCAATCATATATAACTATAACTAAAGTACCATGTTTAACTTGACTAAACATGACTAGTAATTCTCGCAATACTCATGGAATGGATAATAAAATTACCAATGGATGGGATATTCTTCCGCCTTCTCGATTGGTAAGTGAGAAGGAGGATGGGATATAATTACTTATGTTGCTTATATAACTATTGGTTTCTAATTAATGAGCGTCCATCTATATCTGGTTAGGCCGATGTTGTAGCATATCTCTATAGAACTATTTAGATGTTTATCTTTCACTGCAATTGCGTCACCCCTAGGTTCTCCCTTTAGTTGCATAAAGACTTGCTGAGTGCCCCTAGGGCCTCACACCATAATATTGATTATATTGTCAGGTATATCCCTATGGAGGCTACTACGTCGATGAGGCCAATAATGGAGGCAACGACCCTCTTGCGTAAATATTGCGGGGATGGAGATCTCTGAGATCTATGGGCGGGAATGTGCTTATTTTTGTGGCATCTTATGCCAAATTGACTCTTAATCCATACTCGGGTCTGTGTTTTCCGCTTTCGCTTCATGATTTGTTGAGTGATGTATGAGGATATATTCCTAAAATATTATTACTACTATCTATATAATTTGGTTCTTGATGTAATGGCATTGCAATATATTTCTATTCCTTTTAGATGGAATAACTCAGACGTACACTTGTATGTCGCTGGCGTACATACTCACTTGTGTACGCTAGACTCGCAGCTAGTCGGTCACACTTCTCACACTCGAAGATATAACCATGAATTTTGGGTTGCATGGTTAGCCGGTACTATCCCCTGCCATTGCAGCTTTCTTGTGGGCGGCCTCGCGGGATCTACGGTAGTATGTCCTCCCCAAATTCGGGTTATACTAGCTTGTGATTTAGAAATGTGAGGTCCGGGGATTACAATGCTCCTCCACTATGGCGAGTCGGTAGGGTGTCTTAGCATTGAGTCCTTAGTGCACTCTTTAGCATGCCAACACATAATTTTCGATGTATTAGGCTTTTCAAATAAGCGCTTCAAACGACGAACAATGGGCAGGTACCAACAAACTTTTACCAGAATGTCCTTTTTCTTCTTCTTCTTCTTCTTATTTCCTGACTCCGTTTCCATATCGTCATTGTTGTCATCATCCATATCCTCATCCTTTCGTGGCTTGAATCTAGGAGCTTTGCACACCAGGCATTCACACAGACTTTTATGAGCATCTCTACGGAACAACATACAACCATATTCACAAGCATCTATTTTCTCAACTTCAATTCCTAACGGACAGACGATCTGCTTAGCTTTGTCATAATTATGGGCCATGTTGTTTCCCTTTGGAAGTAAGTCATGTAAACATTTTTAGTAAGAAAGTTACACTACGGTTTGACCACTTGAACTTCTCCTCCATCTGCAACAGCTCCAACACATTGGCCAACTTTGTTGCTCTGGCTTAGAATTTGTATACATTGGCATCTCTGAGTCTTTTAGCATGCACATAAATTTGTTGTGCTATTTCTCGCCCTTGCTGTCGAACTCTTTCTCAAATCTCTACAACATCTAGCTCAGCTCTTGTTGTTCAACTATGTTATCAGTTTCATCTAATGATGCATTGTCATCATATCCAAACTCTGTCGATGGAAACTCAATGGTAGACTCAACATCATCCATTTCAGCATCTTCTTGTTCATCATCATCCCCCACTATACTTTGTTGTTCGTCATGATTGCTCCAACATTCGTACCCCATCATAAATCCTCTTGTGATCAAGTGTATCTGGATCTTAGAAATGCATGTACAATGTATCTTGTTTTTGCAGTCCAAACATGGGCAACTGACCCACTAGTCATTCCTACGACCCCTATCTTCTTTAGAAGCTTCCAAGAAACCCGCAAGGCCATTGTTGAACACCTCAGATCCACGATTCTGGTAGTACATCCACTGTTGCTCCATCTGCAAAATAACGCACGTCAAAATTTTCATATGGTTCCAAGAAAAATCAGGGCAAAAACATAATTGCAAGAACAAAATTAGATAAAACAAAGCTCGGACCACCTGGGTGGATATACGGATGCCTCTTATGTGTAGAATTCTGAATAATTCTTGCATATCTCCAAAATCCCGCCCAGCAATCTCAAATCGTCCCCAAATCAGCCATGTCGAGGTCAGATACGCCATCGTCCGATGGCATTGGTGAATACAAATGAGGACAATTAGGGCAACATCGATATCTACAACCTGTCATCCGAGGAGGTACTCTTTCCCTGATTCGATTAATTTGTGGTGATGCCCATGGCATCGTGATTTTCCCCGATTCGATTTCTTTTGCCGAATTTCTAGGAATGGGCATGTGGGTGCGGTGTACAGGGTGGATGTATCGAGTATCACTTTGTTGTAGAAAGAAAATTGAATGTTTTGAAAGATCTAGAATCCACAATGGAAGCAATAAGGAAATCATATGAAGACAGAAGGAAGGTGGAGGATAAGCTTGAATTAGCTATCGAGGCAAACCAGAAGATTGAGGAAGTAATGAGGAAGGCCGTATAAAATGAGGCTAAATAGAAGATTGAGGAAGCAATGAAGAAGGCCGAAGAAAAAACTGAGATAGTGCAAGAGGCAACCCGGAAGATGAAGGAAGGACTGGAGAAAATATGTGAAGAAAAAATGCAGATGGAACTTCAATTTGCGGATATCCTCGATGAGCACAAGAAGGATGTCGAGGATTCTAGGATGAAGATGAAAAAGATAAAAATATATGCTCTCTAAAAGGAAAAATGTCTCCAATACTCTTTCGTTGCTATTGTTATCCTAGTTATGGTCTTCATTGCAATGCTAGGATTAGTTAGATGCACGTTGAGGTAGTCAATCTCATGCTCTGTATGGTTGAGGGCCAATAGAACAATTCAATTAAGTGTGGTGTATGGATAGTCTAGGTAAATCCAATTATGTGTATTTGAAAAGGGGAATATGTACCTTCTACAAATGCGGATGAGTCGGGATTTTCTAGACACCCTGGATCACCAGCAACCAATGCTGGCTATGTACCTGTCAGCCGATGACATGGGATATATATGCCTGGTCAGCGAGCCCTCAGTCTGGCCACATTTCAGGCCGGCTACAAAACTTGTCCTCTAGAGAGGGATGTTATTTTGGGCCGTCTCCCGGACAAACGTAGGTGACCCCTTATTACAACCATCTACGATATTATGATTTATTGAAGCGAGTTACGTTTTCGAGCCGACGCTCACATTACTGGAGGCGGTTTGTTCTTTTGACCCCCTCAGATTCGGTATTATCAGAGGTGGGTAAATTATTGGAAGCGGGGTTTCTAGAAAATCTGTAGGCGGAAGTGATCTTAGGAGGTGGTTCATTTTTGGGGGCAAAAACACACTCCGACCAAGTGTTAGAAAGCCCGATTTTGTAGTAGTGTAAAGAGGCACCGGTGGGCAATAATTGAGATTTGGCTTTTATCTCGCCTACTTGTGTCCACCTAGGACCCGAGTACTTGATGCCTTTCCTTGACTATCTCACTATCCACATGTGAGAGACTTTATGGATCCCCCTTCGCTTGAGCCTGATTCACATCTTATTTTGGGGGGGCACAAACTAGTTTGGGGATTTACTACTATCCTATACTTATGCCATATTTTACTGCTTTATTTACCATTGTTCCTTGAGGAGCAATTTACTACTATACTATTTTGGAAAGCAGAATGTTTTCGCGGTATCGACAAGCCTAGTCACACTCTCAGGTTCCCAGTCATTTGAACCAATTGATGCAAACCCTTGGTCCATCTCGAGGTTCGACTGACTTCATTGCAGGTAGCTTAGTGGGGTGGCCCCCCGAAATCATTTTTGAATCTCATGAACTCTTGGTCCTGATGCCCCGTTGCTTTTTATTTGGTTTTTCCTGAGGTTGATCATGCGTCCGTTGATATTTGCGCACCCCTTCAGGGTAAATCTTTTCGAAAAACTATATCCGCGGTTATGGACTACTTGGTGCAGAGTGTCTTGACAATAGACAACTCAAACTAAAGAAGTGCTATAAATTTGACTTTGGCATGACTAGTAATCAGCTCCACTATAACAGAATGGATAACTAAAAGTGCCAACAACTGGTGACATTGGGATATCTTATGTTATCTATATCTGACTAGTAAGTGTTGTAACTTCAATGGAATGGTTAATAAAATTGCCAACTGTGTGGCTTTCTCAGAAGGACTTCCTCGTTTGGTCTCGAGGGGGAAACTCTAGGATGGGTTATGTTTGGTTATAGTATCAGGTTGGCTTCGAATAGGTGTCTCTTACCCCTCTCCGATAGCTAATAGTTGTATTGAGTCTCTATAGGTTGTTTAGTGCATGCTCTGCTGCTGCTTGAGTCCACCATTCGCATGTAGGCGAGAGCCGTCGAATTTTAAGACTCGCCGTGTACTGGCCTGAGTACTAACCACTCCCTTTTGCCCTTTGCCCTTTGTTGGTGCCCCTTTTTCTTTAACAAGTACAAGTTTGATGAAGTTAGCAAGGTTACCCTTCCGGCTTAGCCTGTGGAGGGTTATGGATGCCATTGGTTATTCTTCAGGACTCTTAGTCCCATTTGCATCTTGTGTGTACTTGGATGTTGTATAGTTTCCAATGTGTTTTGGATCTTTATAATGTATAACTGTATTTTTGACTCGAGAAGTCACTGTTGTATATATATGTTCTTGTCGGTTCCATCGTGAACTATTGTGCAATGGTATTTCTTTGTTTTCCACCTGCACACAAGTTCTTGGTGGTCATCATTGAATCGTTTCTATGCAGGTTTGGCGGGAAATGCTAAAATCTAAATAGGGCTGATTCGAGGGTGTTACAAGTTGAAGATAGAGGTACTACATGTTTAGGAATAACTTATTTACCTCCTTATATTAAACGTATACCAACCGAGAGACGCCTAGAATTTATTGAATGATTTTCTAACTCACGTTATGTAGATGTGAACAACTTCATTCCTTTGATGGCAGATTTGACCATCACCCAATAGGCGGAAGAGCCTGAGAAATCATTAGGAGATTATGGGAATCCATCTAGGAACCTTTGAAAAATGCCTATTCTCTATCTTGCTCCTGAAAGCCTAGAGCTTGAAATTGATACTGAGTTAATCTATATGATGAAAGAAATTTATTTTGTAGTAAGAGAAGATTAAGATCCAAGTGATCATTTTATGAAGGTCTATGATCTTTGCGATGCTCTTAAACCAGCGGCTCTATCAAAGGAGTTTGTGCTTCTTAAACTTTGTCGTTGGTCATTAAAAGATAAAGCTTTTACTAGGTTGTCCTTTCCTACTCACACAATAAAAAGCTGGGCGGATTGCATCCGAGAGCTTATACAAAAATATTTCTCATTCACTAAAATTACACAAATTAAATGCGAAATATCAATTTTTTTTAGAGAGTTGAAGAAAGTTTTCATCAAGCATGGAAAATATATTATGGGATAGTCATGAAAGTCCCAAATCATGGTTTTAAGGAGCATTTAATCATTCAATTCTTTTATAATGGTATTACTGATGATTCAAAACAAATGATTGATTTAACTGCAGGAGGAGCTATCCGTAATCTTACGCTACCCGTGTGCATAGACCTTTTGACGGTAAGATCCTTCTATCGAAGAAAGAGTCCCGCAAAGGAACAAGGGTGTTCATTAAGACATGAGTTCTAGAGGGGGCTGAACCTGCGTTTCGAGCTTCTCATGGCGGCGGAGACAACGATGCACAAGCACGGAAGAGAGGTTGACATAGGGGTTTTTACGCAGGTTCGGGACCCTCGTGAGGAGGTAATGTCGGGGCCCTATCAACCGGGATGCCACGTCCCGATGGTTGGCGGTCCCCAGCGCCTCAAGGAGGCGTGCCCTCGAGATGCTTCGACGCCTCCAGAGACAGGCATGGCCGGATTGGACTTCACGAGGGTCTGCCTCGTGAGGGGATACCCTCACGAGCGAGATCATCCACAGAACCCAATGACGGGTGCCTCAAAGGCCCTGGGGATTTCCGATATCTTCACTGAGTGGTCCGCAGGCGAGGCAAGTATCGACAAGGGGCATAGTCACCTCATGCCTTCTGTTCTCCTCGGTAAAGGGAGATCGGGTCTGCCCTCTTTCCTGTAGCAGAAGGACAGACGACCTCAGAGTGGCAGGCACGCCAGCTTGCCGGTTTGGTGCAAGAGAGACAGTGGGTAGTGCTAGATGAAGACAAATGACGCTAAAGGGAGAACGCTTTATAGGTGGATGGAGAAGCCCCCAACGCTCAAGACTCGGTCCACCAAAAAGCAGTCCTGTAGACTAGGAGATAGGAGAGTGGCACTGTGGTGAACCTTCCCACCGATGGATCGGGGGAAGAGGCATGACGCCGCCCTATATAAGGAGCCCTTCTCCTACCTTAGACGGGATCGATCCTTGAGATCTAAAACCCTAGAATTTCATCCTCCATTGAACCCTCGAGAAGCAGGCGAGCAATGCAACAAAGTAGGAGTAGGGGCTTTACCTCCTCACGAGGGTCCCGAACCTAGGTAAAAAACCCGATGTCACCTCTATGTCGTGTGCTTGTTCCATCGTTGCCACCGTCGCTAAGTTCCTTCGTAATCGCGCGTTCAACCCCCTCACAAACCAAGGGATCGTTGGACCCTAGTTCCTTTCGGGACAAATCTCCAACATTTGGCGCGCCAGGTAGGGGGCCGAGGCGCGCTTCCAAGACCTTCGACAACATGTCGGCCGGCAATGAGACACGCGCCGAGCGAGCCCTCCGTCGTGCGGCGAGCAAGGCCTAGACGGAGATGAGTCCACAGCGTGCCTCCTCTAAGCAGGTCACATGGACGGAGGACGAACGGGGCTCCTCCTATCGTCCATCGTGGGAGCCTACTCCCACCTTGCATGGCATCACGTCGCTTTGTAACATCCCAAAAATATTAATCAAGCTTATCAAGCTCTAATCACCCAAGTTTAGGATTAACAAAAACTTTTATTATTAAACTTAATATGAGTGCATGTGTGATTTGCATTAGTGTATGAATATTTTAAATTGCCATGATTGCTTGTTACTAATGATAAGGCTTAGTATAAAAATGAATACTACATAATCTAGATCATTTCCAAGCAGAATCAAATTAAAAGAAAATCAAATATAGATCATAAGATGAAATGGTCATTTTGGCCAAACTTATCCACTAGACCACTTTGAGTGTTCCTAGTAAAATATTTCCAACAGAAACAATTCCAATTCTTTTCACCCCTTGCTAGACCAACTCTAAGTGAATCCAAGTAAACTTTACAAAGTGGCAGAAACTATTTTTAAATCTATTTAAGAGGCATTGCAAAATTGAATCGAGTTCATATGCGTAGATCATCATTTTTCAAAAACCATTCAAATCAATTCCCCTTGACAATTCCCAGCAACCATAGACCTAAGCAAGTAACAAGATCACTCACCAAAAATCATTCAAAATTTTGAAAGTTGAATTCATGCGGCCATTTGATCGAACACCTGGTCGGCACAGTAGATCTACCAACTATCTACTATTTGTGATCAATCATTTGATCATCTCTTGTACCTCATTTCCACTCCACTATTTGTCCATGATCATCCTTGATACTTGGTCGTGCAGTGGAGAGCCTCCTCTCCACCGTTGCACTAGTGACACGCCCTTACCAAGCCATCCATGCTGTTCGAGCACGAGCCAGTCGTTGAGTGCCGCGCCGCCCTCTCCCACGATGTCCAACAAGTAGCCATGTCCTCACTGCCACCCCCTGTCCATCCCTTGACCAACGGCGAGGCGAGAAGGAACCAGACCAGCCGTGCCCATTTAAGCCCCTGCCATGCCGAGCGCACGACAGAGCACCACAGCTACCTCGCACACACACACCACACCTCGCTCTCTCTTCTCGTACTGACGATCGCCGTAGCACTAGTGACCTCCCAGACATGACCGTTCGCCACCACGTGCCCCGTGACCACCGTACCGCGTGACGAATGCCCGCGTACTAGAGCAGAGCACCGACGTCTTCCGACCAATAGAGACCGCCCATTGCTGTGCCGTCACTCGTGTGAAGATCGCCATAGTCCACCGCACCGACCCATGCCCTCCGCCATGCTCAACGAGACCTGTAGCAACATCACCGAAGAAGCCAAACCATGCCGCACTACTTCCACCCCTGGGGTATAAATAGAGGCCACCCCAACCCTCATTCTCCTCACCATTCCACTCCTCACTCACCCAGGAACCTCATCGACCCTTCCCCGGAGCAAGGCGAGCACCACGATGCCGGAGTTTGGCCGGAGTCGGCCGCTGCAGTCGAGGAAGGAAGCCGTTGATTGCCGCCACCCCAGGAGCTGCCGTGACCGCCAATCGAACCGCCGTCAATGACCTCCCCGTTCGCCCTCATCGCCGATCATAGTTGGAGCCCCGGTAAGTCCCCCACGACCCCCACCGCCGCATTAGGGTTCGTATCTCGCCGGAGCAGTTTGACAGAGATGAGGAACCTCAGCCGTAGGATCTTGATCTAATCGTAGGGCTAGGATTGCTAGATACCGTTTCATTTAGAATTAGTCACTGACGCGTGGGACCATTCTGTCAATAGCCCGGTGCGCCAGCGTCGTGCAGTTGGTCCGGCCCATGTCGTTTCCCGCGCAGAGCCCGTTGATTCAAATAAGATTTTTCCATTTTAGTTAAAACCAAATTCTGTCAGTAGATTCTAAATTTAATTCATAGAGATTTACTGAACCAAAATGCATGATTCCAATTTTGTTGGAAAGGTAGTGAAATTATTTTAATTGGAGAATATTAAATCTTAAGGATTTAAAATGAGTAGAAAAATGGGATGGATACCATCAAGATCATAGAACTAGCCTTGGATACTTATACTTGATTAGTACCCCCAATAGAGATAACCTCAATACTAGTGGCTAGTGCCAAGCATAAAACTTGATCACTTTAGATGGGAATACTTGGTGAAAATGATTATGAAAACCTTGGAATGAAGAGTCATTCTATTGAAATGTTTTGACATTTGTTGTGAAATACAATGGTTTGATGATGAAACTGTTGAGGAATGAGCCTTGACTTTAATAAAAACTGATGGTTGGGTTCAGATGCGATACCATTCCAATTTTCCCGTACAACCATAATACCTGAGTTGGGTAGGGCTTGATTGGATGTTTATATTTCTTAGTATGGGTTCACTTGCGGAAGAGGTTGAGCTGAGGCTACCTCGTGATGAATGTCCACCTATGCAGTACCCATGATGGCAGATGGCCATGGCTGGGAGGCTAAACTCATAGGGGAGGTGCCTATACTAGGGTGTGTAACTGAAAGGTTAAGATTGATTATCCGCATACTAAGTATGATGATTTAGGATTATCCCTGACGGATGTATCGAATTTTGTGGTGAAAGTGTACCACCTCTACAGAGTGTCAAACTATTCGAATAGCTGCGTCCACGGTTATGGACAGTTGGAGTGGCCATACTGTTTCGCTGTTAGGTGTTTTCAAAATGATTTGTGACTTGAAGGATGACCTTGACTTGACCATAACAGAGTTGTGGACATGAGATCTAAGTTCCCACTTAATTGATGTAGAGAACTAAATTAGGTCTTTACTCTTGAAGCTTTATGAAATAAACCTGGATTTTGCAAACAAACTTAGAGCTTATGATTCCTACTAGCTTTACTTTTACTTATACTCTCGGTAGCTTGAGAGTACTTAAAGAGTACTCATGGCTTTGTCCCTAGCTATTCCCATGTCCATACTATGAGGAGGATTACCCGGAAGATGGAGAGTAGGAGGTCTATGACACCTAGGATCATCTCCCAGCGTCAGCATTGCCTGTGACCCTGAAGATGGAGCCTACTATGTTCACTTTTAGCTGCTTTGATTGTATTAAGACTAGATCATGAGATCCTTTATTTGTAAGACCTTATTATGTTCTGTAATGGATGATGTACTGTGGTACCACTTCTGTTATGTATCGCAAAAATGGTAATCCTGGGATTGCGATGTACTGCATAATAGGCTTCTAGACATAAAAATCTGGGTGTTGGCAAGTTGGTATCAGAGCCATCCTGACCATAGGAGATCCTAGTTAGAGTGGACGCCTGCAAAAACCTAGTTTCAACACAAAGAAAGTAAGTATTTACAAAAACCTATTCTCATCCTTATCCTTGAGATTCTTTCAAACAAAGATCACTTGTTACTCAAAACTCTTACAAATCTATCTAAAACTTGACACACTTGATCACCTCACTAACTTACTCATCTTAATTGCTGATAGATGGAGGTCAAATACACCAAGTTTTACCAGTTGGGCAACGGAGGACAATTTATCTTTGAGAGGGATCTGGATTCGCTCTCAGAGTATCTTGAACGACCGCAGTCGGAGTTCTTCGGAGCACAGCTCAAGGAACACGCTGGAGGGGAGCTATAGTGGCTGATTGTTGCTGACCTAAGAGGTAGAATGTAGCCACCTCTTTCTGACAAGATTCAGTTCAGCGTTCGGGAGAACAAATGGCTAGACGGATTAGCCAGGGCTATGTAAGAAGCTCTCGCTCGCTTGTGTGCTCAGAACATCAACCAGATCATCGGCACCCGTTTTGCTCACTATGCAAGACGTGACTCAATGGGACAGCCTCTATCCATGCCAGCCCATCCAGAGTTGAAGCACCACGTGGCCCAGATGGACTTCATGCTACATGAGACACAGAAAGAGTTAGACAATGCCTGTGATCACGTCAACCAGACCAATGTTGCAGCTGTTGAAAGGAAGGAAACCATCACCATCCTCGCCAAATGCCGTGCTAGGTATGTTTTCTGTTAACTTAGTTCTAGCAAGAGTGTTGCTTGATTCTGGAGCATCGCACTCGTTTTATACAGAATAATTTGCATGCACTAGTAAGATTAAACCAACAAATCTGAAGCATGTTATGATAGTTCAAATCCCTGGTTCAACCACCAAAGCTAGAAAAGTTTGAAAGGTTGTACCTATCAGAATACATGGGATAGATTTTTATGTCAATCTAATAGTACTTGGAACCAAAGGATTGGAAGTAGTGCTAGGGATGTATTGGATGTTGAAACATCAGGGATTAATCGACTATGCTAAGAAAGCCATAACCATGACCAGTAGCACCGGAGTATTAGTAGAACATGTATTTGAGACTTTGCCCCGTCAATTCAAGTGCAACAAGAGTCTAGCCAAGACCACCATTGACCAAGTCAGGGTAGTCTGTGAATACTGTGACGTATTCCCAGATGAATTACCCGGTATGCCCCCAGATCGGGATATCGAGTTTATCATTTAACTAATCCCTAGAACCAGAGCCATAGCTCAGAGACCCTATAGTATGAACCCATCTGAACTAGTGGAGCTAAAGAAGCAACTTGATGATATGCTGGGAAAAGGACTGATTCAACCGAGTGCATCGCCATGGAGATCACACGTTTTGTTTGTTGATAAGAAGGATGGTGCCAACCGTGTTTGTATGGATTATCGGAAGTTGAATGACGTCACCATCAAGAACAAGTACCCATTGTCGAAGATAGAAGATTTGTTTGATCAACTGACTGGTGCCAGAGCGTTTTCTAAGATTGACCTTAGAACTGGTTATCACCAACTAAAGATTCATGCAACAGATATCCCAAAGACTGCCTTCACCCCCAGATATGGATTGTATGACTACAATGTCATGTCTTTTGTATTAACCAATGCCCCCGCTTATTTCATGAACCTCATGAATAAGATTTTTATGAACTTTCTGGATAAGTTTGTCTTTGTGTTTATCGATGACATTCTCATCTACTCCAAATCAAAAGAGGACCATGAGCAACATCTAAGAACCATACTTAAAACCCTTAGAGAGCATCAGTTGTATGCCAAGTTCAGCAAGTGTGAATTATGGTTAAAAGAAGTAGGATTCCTAGGACATATCCTGTCGGCAGGAGGAGTCGTTGTCGATCCCACCAAGATCAAAGATGTTGAAGAATGGAAAGACCCAACCACCCAAACAGAAGTCGTGCATTTCTTGGATTAGCCAGATATTATCGCAAGTTTGTAGAAGGATTCACGATCATCGCAAGGCCGATGACCTAGTTGCTGAAGAAAGATAAGAAGTTTGAATGGACTGACAAATGTGAAGCAAGTTTTCAAGATCTCAAGAAGAGATTGATTTTAGCCCCAATTTTGATCATGCCGGATATCACGAAGTCATTTGATGTGTATTGTGACGCATCCAATATTGGTCTCGCATGTGTATTGATGCAAGAAGGCAAAGTCATATTCTATATGTCTAGACAACTGAAGTAGCATGAGCAGAACTACCCTATCCATGACCTAGAGCTAGCAGCTGTAGTGTTATCTTTGAAGACATGGCATCATTACCTGATGGGTTACTGCTGTGAGATTTATTCTGATCACAAGAGTCTGAAGTATATCTTCACCCAGAAGGAGCTGAGTATGAGGCAAATGAGGTGGATAGAGTTAATCAAGGATTATGACCTTGACATTCACTACCATCCCGGCAAAGCCAATGTGGTAGCGCATGATCTTAGCAGATTGCGATGTAGATTAAACACCATGATAAAGGAATCCCAGCCAAGTCTTCATGAGGAGATGGAGAATTTTAGAGTGGAGCTAGTTAGTGAAGGATTCTAAGCTAGCATAGAACTCCAACCCACTTTGATTAGTCAGATAAGAGAGGCCCAACAAGGAAATGCAAGTATCGATGGAATCAAGCATCGTATCGGAACAGGGAAGGTACCCGGATTCACCGAAGATGAAGAAGGGGTTTTGTGGTACAAAAGACGTATCTGTGTTCCAGCAGATTCGGAGTTGAAATAAGTCATTATGCAGGAAGCTCATGATACTCTTTATTCTATCCACCCGGAAGGAATGAAGATGTATCAGGATTTGAAGGAGCAATTTTGGTGGCACAAAATGAAGAGAGAAGTCGGAAGCTACATAGCCAAGTGTGACATATGTCAGAGAGTCAAAGCGGAACATCAGAGACCCGCGAGACTTTTGCAACCATTGCAGATTCCGGAATGGAAATGGGATTCCGTCGAAATGGACTTTATCATAGGTTTTCCTACATCTAGTAGAGGAAATGACTCTATTTGGGTCATAGTGGATAGATTGTACAAGGTAGCCCATTTCATACCTGTCAAGACAACCTACCAAAGTTCGAAGCTAGCGGAGTTGTATATCTCTAGAATAGTCAGTTTGCATGGAACCCCCAAGACCATAGTGTCGGATCGAGGAACCCAGTTTACCTCAAGATTTTGGCAGAAAGTCCAAGAAGGATTAGGAACCAGACTGAATTTCAGCACAACTTATCACCGACAAACCGACGGACAAACTGAAAGAGTCAACCAGATCTTAGAAGATATTTTGAGAGATTGTGTGTTAGAATATGGATCTAAATGGGAAGATTGCCTGCCTTTCGTGGAATTCTCATACAACAATAGTTATCAAGCCAGTTTACAAATGGCCCCATTTGAATTTTTGTATGGAAGGAAGTGTCGTACCCCGTTGAATTGGTCGCAAGTAGGAGAGAGTCAGATCTTCGGACCCGACATTCTACGAGAAGATGAAGAGAAGGTTCACAAAGTCCGTGAGCACCTCAAGACTACTCAATCCAGACAGAAGAGTTATGCAGATAAAAGACGTCGAGACTTGACCTTTAATGTCGGAGATTTTGTGTATCTCAAAGTAGCACCCTTGAAGGGAATGCAGTGTTTTCGTCTGAAAGGAAAGCTAGCCCCCAGATATATTGGACCCTTCAAGATTTTGAATCGCCGAGGAGAAGTATCCTATCAACTGGAACTGCCTGAGGAGATGTCAGCCCTGCATAATGTGTTCCATATCTTGTTACTTCGCAAATGCTTAGAAGTTCCGGAGAAGACCGAAGTTTTCAAGAACATCGATCACAAAGCCATAGATATCGACAAGGTTCTAACTTATCGTGAAGTGGCCATCCTATACTAGAAGAAGCATTTAGAACCACCCGGACTAGAAGTATCAAGTTTCTCAAGATCCAATGGAGTAACCATACTGAAGAAGAAGCCACCTGGGAACGAGAAGACTATATTAGGACTGAGTTTCCAAATCTCTTTAGTTCCTAGTTTTTTCTTGAATCTCTAGACGATATTCTATTTAAGGAGGGAAGGTTTGTAACATCCCAAAAATATTAATCAAGCTTATCAAGCTCTAATCACCCAAGTTTAGGGTTAACAAAAACTTTTATTATTAAACTTAATATGAGTGCATGTGTGATTTGCATTAGTGTATG
This sequence comes from Avena insularis, assembly GCA_023614405.1. Classification (NCBI taxonomy): domain Eukaryota; kingdom Viridiplantae; phylum Streptophyta; class Magnoliopsida; order Poales; family Poaceae; genus Avena; species Avena insularis. The sequence continues at coordinate 274,862,707 of CM042692.1, forward strand.
AATGTTTGAAATTGCCATGATTGATTGTTACTAATGATAAGGCTTAGTCTAAAAATGAATACTACATCATCTAGATCATTTTCAAGAAGAATCAAATGAAAATAAAATCAAATATAGATCATAAGATCAAATGGTCATTTTGGCCAAACTTATCCACTAGACCACTTTGAGTGTTCCTAGTAAAAGATTTCCAACAGAAACAATTCCAATTCTTTTCACCCCTTACTATACGAACTCCAAGTGAATCTAAGTAAACTTTACAAAGTGGCAGAAACTATTTTTAAATCTATTTAAGAGGCATTGCAAAATTGAATCAAGTTCATATGCCTAGATCATCATTTTTCAAAAACCATTCAAATCAATTCCCCTTGACAATTCCTAGCAACCATAGACTACTAAGCAAGTAACAAGATCACTCACCAAAAATCATTCAAAAATTTTAAAGTTACATTCATGCGGCCATTTGATCAAACACCTGGTCGGCATAGTACATCTACCAACTATCTACTGTTTATGATCAATCATTTGATCATCTCTTGTACCTCATTTCCACTCCACTACTTGTCCATGATCATCCTTGGTACTTGGCTGTGCAGTGGAGAGCCTCCTCTCCACCGTTGCACCAGTGACACGCCTGTACCGAGCCATCCATGCCGGTCGAGCAGGAGCCAGTCGTTGCTCACCGCGCCGACCTATCCCACGATGTCCAGCAAGTAGCCATGACCTCACCGCCACCCCCTGTCCATCCCTTGACCAACGGCGAGGCGAGAAGGAGCCATACCAGCCGCGCCCATTTAACCTCTTGCCATGCCGAGCGCACGACAGAGCGCCGTGGCTGCCTTGCACACACACGCCGTGCCTCGCTCTCTCCGCTCATACCCACGATCGCCGTAGCACCAGTGACCTCCTAAACATGACCATTCGCCACTGCGTTCCCCGTGACCACCGTACCGCGTGATGAACACCCGCGTACTGGAGCAGAGCGTCGACTTCATCCGACCAACAGAGACCGCCCCTTGCCGTGCCGTCACTCACGTGACGATCTCCATAGTCCACTGCACCGACCCATGCCCTCCGCCATGCTCAACGAGACCTATAGCAATGTCGCCGGAGAAGCCAGACCATGCCGCACTGCCTCCACTCCTGGGGTATAAATAGAGGCCACCCCAGCCCTCATTCTCCACACCATTCCACTCCTCACTCACCCAGGAACCTCACCGACCCTTCCCCGGAGCAAGGCGAGCACCACGACGCTGGAATTTGGTCGGAGTCCGCCGCTGCAGCCGAGGAAGGAAGCCGTTGATTGCAGCCACCCCAGGAGCTACCGTGACCGCCAATTGAACCGCCGAACCATAGCTGGAGCCCCGTAAGTCCCCAATGACCCCCACCACCGCGTTAGGGTTCGTATCTCGCCAGAGCAGTTTGACGGAAACGACGAACCTCAGCCATAGGATCCTGTTCTAATCATAGGGCTAGGATTGCTAGATATCGTTTCGGTTAGAATTAGTCACTGACGCGTGGGAATGTTCTGGTAGCATCCCGATGTGCCAGCGCCATGCAGTTGGGCCGGCCCATGTCGTTTCCCGCGCAGAGACCGTTGATTCAAATACGATTTTTCCATTTTAGTTAAAACCAGATTGTGTCAGTGGATTCAAAATTCAATTCAAAGAGATCCACTGAACCAAAATGCATGATTCCAATTTTGTTGGAAAGGTAGTGAAATTATCTAACCACTCCCATTGGATTTAAACCATTTAGAATTATAGATCACCTATACCAAAAATAACTAGACAAAGACTTTTGACACTTCAAACATTTTTTAAAAATAAACTATAAATATTTTTGAGATGATTCCACCTCTCAAAAATCACATTTTCCATGCTCTACATGAATATGTAAAAATATTTTGTTTTACAAATACGAAGAATGGCTTAGTATTAAAAGAGTGCTATATAGGCATTTCTAGTCACTTTAATATTATTAAATAGTAATATTAAATCTTGTAATATATGATCACCATATTAAATCACATTCCCAAGTGTTGGAATAGATGGTGATGACATGTGTCAACATGATCCACTATTTTAATTGGAGAATATTAAATCTTAAGGATTTAAAATGAGTAGAAATTACTTTTCTAAAATAAGAAGAATAAGAAAATGTGAATATTCCACATGATGATTGAGAAGATGCTAGATCATCTAGTATGAGCCCTTGTGTGCTAAATAGAAGTAGTGAATTGTTGTTTGGTGATTGTGTACATTGATTGTATTTATAGACGCTAGTACCAACCTGGGCTACAATGAGGAGTACTTTGAGGAAGAAGAAGAGAACTTCAACGACTGCAACAACTGCACTACTCAAGGCAAGCTATCAGTGCAAGCTAGAACTATGCATGCTACTTGTGCAAAGCCCTTATACCAGATGCACTAGGCATGCTTGGTTATGCAACTTTCAATATACCATTCCCAGTTTTACTCCAGGTTTTACTTTTCCCTTTACTACAGTTTTCTTACCTAGTTAATGAAATGTGATCAGTGGAAAAATGGGATGGATACCATCAAGATCATAGAACTAGCTTTGGATACTTATACCTTATTAGTACCCCCAATAGAGATAACCTCAATAATAGTGGCTAGTGCTAAGCATAAAATTGGATAACTTTAGATGGGAATACTTGGTGAAAATGATTATGAAAACCTTGGAATGAAGAGTCATTCTATTGAAATGTTTTGACATGTATTGTGAAACACAATGGTTTGATGATGAAACTGTTGAGGCATGAGCCTTAACTTTAATAAAAACTGATGGTTGGGTTCGGATGCGATACCATTCCAATTTTACCGTACAACCACAATACCTGAGTTGGGTAGGGCTTGACTGGAAGTTTATATGTCTTAGTATGGGTTCCCTTGCGGAAGAGGTTGAGCTGAGGCTACCTCGTGATGAATGTCCACCTATGCAGTACCTAGGATGGAAGATGGCCATGTCTAGGAGGCCAAACTCATAGGGGAGGTGCCTATACTAGGGTGTGTAATTGAAAGGTTAAGATTGTTTATCCACATACTAAATATGATGATTCAGGATTATCCCTGACAGATGTATCGACTTCTGTGGTGAAAGTGTACCACCTCCGTGGTTATGGACAGTTGGAGTGGCCATACTATTCCATTGTCAGGTGTTTTCAAAATGATTTGTGACTTGAAGGATGACATTGACTTGACCAGAACGCAGTTGTAGACATGAGATCTATGTTCCCACTTAAGTGATGTAGAGAACTAAATTAGGTCTTTACTCTTGAAGCTTTATGAAATAAACCTGGCTTTTTGCAAACAAACTTAGAGCTTATGATTCCTACTAGCTTTACTTTTACTTATACTCGTGGTAGCTTGCAAGTACTTAAAGAGTACTCGTGGCTTTGTCCCTAGATATTCCCATGGCCATACTATGAGGAGGATTACCTGGAAGATGGACAGCAGGAGGTCTATGACAACTAGGATCATCTCCCATCGCCATCATTGCATGTGACCCTGAAGATGGATCCTACTACGTTTACTTTTCGCTGCTTTGATTGTATTAAGACTGGATCATGAGATCCTTTATTTGTATGAACTTATTATGGTTTGTAATGGATTATGTACTGTGGTACCACTTCTGTTATGTCTCACAAAAATGGTAATCCTGGGATTGCGATGTACGGCATAACACGCATCTGGACTTAAAAATTCGGGTGTTGACACGCTCTCCCGCACCGCATCGTCTCACGACCACCTCGAGCATCTCACACCAGAGGCTACCAAGCGCATGTTGTGCGAGCTCCTAGACCACCCACCGGCTGAGCAGGGCAGGAGAGGTGGCGCGACCGAATTGCCAAGCTCCTGTACGGATCCATCCTCTCCCCCAAGGGCCCGTAAGTTCAACCAGCAGGCGGGGCGCTGGGATCTAGGGGCTCGCTCCCGCCTCGCTGCCGTGAGGATGCCCCCCAAGCCAGACAATGTCGCTCCACCACCTGCATATAGCTGCCAGATCATCTCGCCTCCCGTGGATACGGTGCTACGACACGAGCGCGAGGATAGTCTCGCCGAGGAAATCATTGTCGCGGGTTAGCAATATCACGTGGCCCTCCCTAACGGCAAGGCGGTCTAGGCCAATGGCTGCCTCGCCTGCACCAAGAATCTCCTTCGTGTGGTCTGGCCCCACATGTTCTACCCGGAGACGTCAGCATGCTACGACCGAACAACCAGCCCATGCAAATTCCTTTACCTTTACACCATGGGTGTCGAGGCTGACGGGGGAGATGAATGCATCATGGCAAACAGGTTCCCCCTGTGCCTGAAGGAGACAGCCAGTACCTCATTGATGAACCTCCCCGAGGAATCAATCGAATCATGGGCAGAGCTTAGATCCCTCTTCATCGCCAACTTCAAGGGGACTACGAGCGCCTGCTCGCCTACTACGACCTCTGTCAAATACACTAGCAGCCTAGAGAGACCCTCTACATGTTCGTGCAGAGGTTTAGCCAAGTCCGCAACAAGATCCCCAAAATCTTGGACTCCAACGTCATCACCGCTTTCTCTGAGGGCGTGGAAGACATCAATATGAGGGAGAAGATAGGGATCCGAGGCGAGAACCTCACCACTGCTGCCGATCTCTTCGTCATGGCCAGAAGTGCACCAAGGAGGAGCCAGGGTGGATGTTTGGCCTCTCCGAAATAGATGCTACCCCCAAGGCCTCGGGCTCATCCAAGGGCAAGGACAAGGACCCCAAGCGCAAGACTACCGCCGTCCTGGCTACAAAGTCGGACCGAAAGAGTCCTCGCAAGGGGAACGATGAGAGGGAGCGGGAAGATAGCTCGTATTACCACTTCCACAAGAAGCCGGGGCACCCCACCGATGACTGCTACGAGCTCAAGAAGCTCAGTGACCTTCTAGTATCCAGAGGAAGGAAAGGTCACGCGGCAAGCGAGGTGGCCAGAATGGAGGCAACCGCGAAGGCGACCGCTGGAACAACAACTCCGGTGGCCACAACCCTCCTCTAGTGGGCCACCAGGCCAACGCCGCATAGCAGTACCCTCACCCCTAAGAGAAATGGTGTGCCGAGGATCCCGGGGGCTACCAAGTGTTATAGGGTGCATAGCCTGCATTCTTGGTGGCTTCCATGCCCCAACGTCCAACCGACACTTCAAGCTACTCACTCGTGAGGTCACTACTACCAGACCGGCAGTCCTATCACCAAAGCTCAAGTGGGCCTAGTGCGCCATCACCTTTGATGCCAGTGACCACCCCATTTTGACTAGGCCGGTGGGTACTCTCCCCATGATCTGCACCCCCGCCATCAACAACATCCCGGTTGCCAAGACCCTCATCGATGGAGGCGTAGGCCTGAATGTGATATCCACCGTGACATTCACCTAGCTACAGGTGTCGTACGATAGGATGATGCCAACCATGTCGTTTTCCGGAGTGACCAGCGGATCTACCATAACCATCGGGCAGGTGCGCCTCTCCGTCATCTTCAGGACGCGCGATAACTACCACACCGAGCTCATTGACTTTGCTGTGGTGCACATCAACCTCCCATACAATGTCATCCTCGGCTACCCCGCACTGGCCAAGTTCATGGCCACTACTCACCAAGCCTAGAACATGATAAAGATGCCTGGCGGCAACGGCGGAGTCATCACGGTCTGCTGCGATGAGGTAGAAGCCTTGCGCTCCCTTGAGCACGCCTAAAATACCGGAGCTGCCACCTACCCTGAGGATGTGGATGCCCTGGACTACGTCAGAGGCTCTGCCGGGAGGAAGCAGATGATGGCCCATGAGAACGCCATGGAGAAGAGGACAACAACCGCTCTGTTCCTGCCTCACGATGGTCTAGGAGAGGACAACACTCTCGACCTCAAGAGGAGCTCAAGACCACCCCCGGCCGTCCTTGCGAGGAATGGGGAACCTCCCGAGGATGGCGATGGCCCAGGGGCTCTGGACTTCCCCATGGACTGCACCCAGCACTTGTACGACTTCGGCTGCCCTCACGGTGGTGACTGAACTACCGGATGAGCCAACGGATCGGTCAGCTGGAAGGTGGTCAAACCTCTCTGAACGACACGCCTGACTCCACGACTTTTTGAAGGTGACACCTAAAAAATCCTCATCCCTTACTACTTCGTCTCTTGTAAGACCCTGTGCAGGCCACAGTGGCATTGTAATAAGCTCGTACTGCTGGCGCCTTTTTGGATCTTGTGCTTCACGCACGCTCGGTTATTTGGTTTTTCCTCAAAAACGCATTGCTCCAAAAAATCGTGCCGCTAGTTTTCCCTCACACACACCGCATGAGTGGGGGCTAGGGATGGTACCCATCATCGAGCCACCCTCCTGTCAACATCAAGGCTTAAAGCGTCGAGCTCTGAACTTATGAGCTAGTCCCGGTCATGAGTCACCTCACCCATAGTTTTCCTTGTGCTTGGGACCCTCATGCGGCATGTGTATGGGCCTCTAGAGGTGCGTACTTTTCCCTATGGCCCTTTCCTGGTAAGGTCTACGGGGCGGCTCATCAGGACCTAAAGTGTCGAGCTCTGAACTCACGGCCCATTCCTCGGCTATGAGTTACTTCAATCACGGTTCCTGACCCAGTTTTATCCTCGCGACAGCTCATGCGGCACTGCCTCTTCGCAGAGAATATCATTTTGCGGCCCGAAAGTTGGGGCGCCTAGGCAATGCGGTACCCAAGTTGCCTGTAATCAGCCGTGATGACTACAGTTGGAAGGGTGGCTGTCACGTAGGCTTGTAGCTGTGGCACAATGGATAGGAAAATGCGATCGGCCTAGTGTATTGACGTGACAAAACAGGGCACATATATCGTCATTATAATTATTTTTTTGTTTACTCAGAAGCTGGAAGGGCCACCGCCATGCGTCTCTCCTTTGGACTTCCGTCCCCGTCGTTAACCACTACCTTAAAAGCGCATTGGCGGATTCACTGCTCCCCTGCCTCGCAGAAACCACTCTTCTTCTTCCTGTCATCTGTCTTCTTCCTATCTTCTCCTTGCCGCCATGGAAGGTCGTCGCACTCTAGAGACAAGCTTCACTAATCATGACAATAAGAAGATAGACGTCGTCTACACCAACAAGGAGGAGACAGTGGTGCGAGTCCTGAGGATGTACGAGGGTTGGCTTGAGAAAGACGAGGACAAGTTTGTGGGATTGGACCTCGAGTACACCCCGGAGGACCAATATGAAGGGAGTGAAGTCGCCGTCGTTCAACTGGCCATGAGGAAACACGTCCTCGTCTACCACCTCTCCCGGTTTATAGATCTGCTCTCTGTAGCTAACCGCTTTTAGGGTTTTCTCCTCTTGTTCTTTATCCATTTGCTCATCTCGCAACTACTGGATTTTATTTAGGACCAAATAAATTATGACAAGAAAATGTTGAGAGTCTTGATCTTGCATTTACTAAACTTTTCAAAATTATATTCAGATGATGATCTTGCATTGACAAAATATTTGTAGTTACAAATTTTGGTGATGACACACTACATACTTTCAGGACTGACAGGAATTGTCCGCCGCTGTGCCAGTTCCTTATAGAAAAGGGAATTGTTTTCTGCACTATCTACAATACAACTGATTTTTCGAAATTTCATCGAGAGGGAATTACAATTCCTGCACACAACTGGATCGATATTCAGAGTCTTGTCTAGATCCTAGGGGGCTCGAGGAAGGATGGAATGGCATCACTCACAACTAGAATCCTCGATGAGTAGTACGATAGAATGAAGGCAGATTTTCCTACAAATAGGCATGATTTCTAGGACGAGTGGCCGTTGTCTGATATAAACCTGAAGTATGCAGCCATAGATGCGTACGAGACCTACCAGCTGTACAAGAAGATCTATTTTTTTCTATGTTACCTTGTGTTTTGCCCTATTTGCAAGAGGGAAGACGAGCTTAGGGGAGCCCTTTGTAGAAAATGCAGAATAGCTGAGTTTGAAGCTGCATATGCAAAGGAAATGGCTGCATCTGAAGCAGCTGACAGAGAGGCTACAGAAGCAGTTGAAAGAGAGCTTGCAGTTGAAGAAGAAGCAGATGACAGAGAGGCTGTAGCTAAAGCAGTAAACAGAGAGGAAGCATCTTCTAGCGGCAACAATCAGGTCTGTGATGCACCGCTAATTGTGCCGCAGGATGCTGAAGATAGGGAAGACAAGTCAAATCCTAGGTGGGATGAAGCATTTTGTGAGCTGTGGAGTGCCAATAATGTAAGATCCACCTGGAATGATCGCAGTTGGTCGCCTAGGAACGATGGCAAGTGCCTCAAGTGGGCTGATGAGAAGTGAATTAAATTTTACCGCTTTGTGTTATGTTTCTATTTTGTGGAACTCATTTATCTTATCATGATGTCTAGCGCCTCAAGTGAGAGTAGTAAAATAAATTTAACCCTCTTTGTGTTATGTTTCTATATGTGTGTTGTAGCTTGTTGATACGTTGCGAATGTATCTATAATTTTTGATGTTCCATGCTTGGTTTTTATCTACTTTCTTATGTTTTGTCCACACTTTGGAGTATTTTTATACAATTTCTGGGACTAAATGCCACAGGGCCAGTTGCCTATTTTCTGCTGTTTTTGGTTCCAGGAAAGTTAGATTTGGACCAGACAAAAGCCAAAGTCGATATTTTACCGGAAGACTCACGGAGCCAGAAGACGAGACAGAGAGGGGCCATAGGGTGGACCCCCCTTGGCGCGGGAAACCCTAGGCCGCACCAGGGAATGGTGTGCCCCCCCGGCCACCCATCATCCTTGCCTCTTCGCCTATAAGAAGCCTCCCGATGCATAAACCCTAAATCGAACAGCATCTAGCCACGAAAAGTTCCGCAGCGCCGCCGCCACACAAGGGGAGATTCGGGGGACAGAAAGTCTCTGTTCTGGCACCCTGCCGGGACAGGGAAGTGCCCCCGGAGCCATCTCCATCGATCTCCACCCCCATCTCCATCACCATTGCTGATTCCCATGATGAGTAGGGAGTAGTTCTCTCTCGAGGATAAGGGTTCAACATGTAGCTATGTGTTCATCTCTCTCTCTATGCATGATCATATTGTGATCATGAGCTTTGTAATCAAGTAGATCTACTTTGCTACTCAAGTGCTTTAATAGATCTCTACTCTCCCCATGTGTGTGAAAATGACAGCGTGCACACCATGGTGGCACTTAGGCTAGAGATTACAATTACTTGTTATGAGTTATATTTGGAGTTGGATGTCTCTATGAAATTGTGGTGTTTGTTAGAACCACCTAGAGCTCAAGGTGACAGTGTGGGGTTATCTAGATGGGGAAATCGGACTTTGAGGAGTGTTGTTATAGCCCTACCATGGATTAGAGTGTCCAACCGGAGAGTACTTCGGAGTAGTATCATGAAGAGAAGATATTTATATGAGAGTGATCACTAGTGAAATTATGATCCCTAGGACTTGTTTCTAAGCATTGAAACATTGTTTGCAATTAGATTTGTTACATGTTTGCTTGCTTCCATCTTTATTTCAGTTTTCCTTTAGTATCTTCCACGCCATCAAAGTATTTGCTGGCACCGTTACCACTTATAATTATCCATACCCCTTGTATTTCACTATCTCTTCGTCGAACTAGTGCGCCTATACACCTGACAAGTGTATTGGGTGTGTTGGGGACACAAGAGACTTCTTGTATCTTGATTGCAGGGTTGCTTGAGAGGGGATACCTTTGACCACTTCCTCCTTGAGTTCGATAAACCTTGGGTGATCCACTTAAGGGAAAACTTGCTGATGTTCTACAAACCTCTACACTTGGAGGCCCAACAACTGTCTACAAGAATAGAACTGCATAGACATCAAGCTATTTTCTGGCTCTGTTGCCAGGGAATAAAGAAGAAGAAGCTCACACGTCAACAAGGCGCCAGCAAAGCTATTTTCTGGCGTCGTTGCCGGGGAGGTAAGGTAAAAGGTACTCACATCCTCTGGTGTGAGTGCTCAAAGTTATTTCCTTTAGATTCTGCAATTTTGTCTTTTTGTTTCTTGTTTTCACTAGTTAGGCTTAATGGAAAGCAACAACAAAATTAGAGAGCTTTATAGCAATTATCTTGAGTTAAGACATGAAGTGTTTGAAGGGAAAATTAAAAAACCTATGGAACTTTATTTGCATGCCAATACAATGTTGTTAGTATGAATTATTTGGACACTATTATTTCTAATGCTATGGAAAAGTCTAAGCTTGGGGAAGCTAGTTTTTATGAAAATGATCTTTTTAGTTCCCTAGCTTTGGAAGATAGCTATTCTATTGCTTATGATGATACCAAACCTCCAATATATGATGATTACAATGATGAATATGATATTTTCAGTCCACCTACTATTGAGGAGAAAATTAATTATGATTACAATATGCCTCCTATATTTGATGATTATGGTGATGAGAATAATAATGATAGCTATTTTGTTGAATTTGCTCCCACTACAATTAATAAGAATAACTATGCTTATGTGGAGAGTAATAATGATTATATGCATGTGGCTCATGATAAGAATGTTTTATGTGATAGTTATATTATTAATTTTATTCATGATGCTACTGAAAGTTATTATGAGAGAGGGAAACATGGTTTTATGCATCTCAATAATATTAAGTTTCCCCTCTTTATGTTGAAAGTCTTGAAGTTGTACTTTTTTTGCTTTACTATGCTTGTTTCTTTGTGCTTTTTTCTTTACAAGATTCCTATGCATAGGAAGTGGGTTAGACTTAAATGTGCTTTGAATTTGCTTCTTGATGCTCTCTTTTACTTCAATTCATATTTCTTATGTGAGCATCTTCTCAAACTATCATGCCTAACTTAAAGGCGTTAAAGAAAAGTACTTATTGGGAGATAACCCAAAAGTTTTAGATGAGTCTTGGAAGTTATTACTTTAGTAATAACCACTCCTTATCCTTTTTATTTGCTTTTTGTGCCAAGAGTAACCTCCAATGAGAGAGAAGTAATGCTTGGGAAAGTTGTTGTCCCAAAACAGATTTGTGTGCTTCACTGTAAAAATTCGTGTAAAATCTCTGTACATCGTTTTGAGGTGTGAATTGTTTTTCTTCTGCCCCAGGTTGTTATCTAACTTTCATTAGTTCAACACTTTTCGATTTGAGCAACAGAAGGTCTTCGAAAAAATTGGCTTTTACCTGCTGGTCTGTTTTGACCGATTTCTACCATTATTTGCATTTGCTTCTTGTTGATTCCTTTTGGACTTCTCTTTGGGGAATTGAGCTTTTTGAGGGAAGTGCTTCAGTAGCTTGTGTTTTAATGGAAGTTTTATTGGTGTTGAAACTGAACCTAAAGACTTATTATCTTGAGTGCACTACTGTTGCTAATAAAGATTGTGTGAAGGAAAAATTTCAGGTGTATGGAGAGAATGATGTAATGAGATGAAGAATGGACTAAAGCTCAAGCTTGGGGATGCCACCCATGTCACTCCAAGAAATATTCAAGAGGTGCAAGCGTCAAAGCTTGGGGATGCCCAAGGCATCCCCTTCTTCATCATTAAAAATCCTAGGTTTCTTCCAAACACTTCATTTTTATTGTTTCATGCATAGTTGTGTTGTTCTTGGAGCGTCTTCGTTTTTGTTTTTGGTTTTTGTTTTCTTGGTTTTCTTAGTTTGCTGAATAAATTGGTTGGACCCCCTCTTTCATGCATTGGTTTTCAAATAGTTTGGTTTGGATTGGAAGAGAGTAGGAAAAGTGCATGCTTAAGTGGTAAAGAGAGCTTGTTTTTTACTGTGGCCTATGCTTTGTCATGCCATGCTTGATATTGTTTTGGCTTTATGCTTAGTGATCTTTGCTATAGCATGACATGTTATAAACAATTGAGATTGCTTAATGTGCCTTGGAAGAATCATGCGTTGTTCTAGCATATTAAAGCATATTATTGTGGTATTCTCCTTTGATGTTTTATTTGGGTTGACTTGGCGCATGCTCACACCATGTTATGACTATCCCAAGTCACCATAGCCTTTATGATCCTTTAGTTTTCAACTTGTAATATCACTTTATGCTTTGATTAATGATGTTTTGTCGCTTTGCATGATTATGGCCATTATTGCTCTCTTAGTTGGTCGCTCCCAGTCTTTTGCTAGCCTCCATAACCAAGTATGAGTTCCACTCATGCATCCAACTCCTAAAACCAAGTTATTCCAAAGAATCCACCATACCTACCTATTAGCATTTGCTATTCCAAGTATATTCATGTTTTTATCTACCTTCCGAATTAAACTTGTTATGATAAAACTAGTGATTAAAGCTCTCATGAACTACATGGCACACTTTACTTTTGTTGCCCTAAATAAACTTGAACCATTGTGTCGTTTATGTTGTATATGCTTTCACTTATATGTCGGGAATTAGCATAACCATGCTGTCATGGGGCACGCTTTCAACATTGCACTTGTACTTTGTACCTAGTTGATATCATGCTCTTTTGTCTATGGATGTCGTCGGTGTGAAATGAAAGGGGAGCTTGTAAGTCCATGGAGTTAGGTACGTGTGTTAGAGAAACGCCTAGGCCGCCGGTCTAATCCATGCCTAATCATGGTGGAAACCTACATCATAACCATAATGAGTTGTCTATGAAGCATTCTTCTTATAAAAAAAGAGTCAGATATTGAGAAAAAGAAAAAAGAGATATGAGAAAAGAGGAAAGAGAGAAAAAAGCACCATTTTCCCATGGTAAATAAGAAGGTTGCTGAGATGCTCGTTGTCTGCTTACCTTGTCATTTTGATAGGGTGATTTTTCCGTATCAGCGGGCAAGGGGTACCCCGTTGGCGGTTCACTATGATACACATGTACTTACTATGACAAGAACTTACCGGTAACTGAACTTGAGTAGCATGAGGAGCGGCCCTCGTATTCAAGGGACATGAGATTTCCAACTTATACTTTGTCAAGCATATACTCCATAGTTTGTTCACTTTAACCTTAATCACTTCAAGATGCTTATGATAGGGGCAATGAGATCTCAAAGCTAATAAGTACCATAATTTTTGGAAGCTCTTTATGAAACTTGAATCCCTGCTTCCTTTTATGAAGGCCTTTCTTTTAGTTTTATGTTGAGTCTCCACCTTTTATCTTTATGCACCTATTTTGAGAGCATAGTGGCCATTCTTATTTCTATGTGCATTTTCCCAAGACTTGTTGATTGATGCATAACTTTGATATTGCTTGTTCTTAAACTATTTGTATCTAGTCACCCGTATGAACTTTGAAGGTGTCCTATGCATTTATGTTTGCTATTCTGAGGGACAAGCTGAAAGCCATTATGCTATGTTTTCTTTATGTGAAACAAACAAACGTCTTGCAAAGCATTGTTATTCATGAATCTTTTGTTTGTGCCTTTTCATGTTGCAACATAGTTGCTATGTCTTATTGTTAGAACTTTGTCTTTCATGCTATGCTGAAGTACTATGATCCCAGCTATTAATGTTTTACAAATACTTTGATCAAGTTTATGATGGTGCATGTCACCTCAAAAATTATTCTTTCTTTTTACCACTTACCTACTCAAGGATGAGCAGGAGTTAAGCTTGGGGATGTTGATACGTTGCAAACGTATCTATAATTTTTGATGTTCCATGCTTGGTTTTTATCTACTTTCTTATGTTTTCACCACACTTTGGAGTATTTTTATACACTTTCTGGGACTAAATGCCACAGTGTCAGTTGCCTGTTTTCTGCTATTTTTGGTTCCAGGAAAGCCAGAATTGGACCGGACAAAAGCCAAAGTCGATATTTTACCGGAATACTCACTGAGCCAGAAGACGAGACGGAGAGGGGCCATAGGGTGGCGCCACCCCCCTTGGCGCGGGCAACCCTAGGCCGCGCCAGGGCATGGTGTGGGCCCCCTGGCCGCCCATCGACCTTGCCTCTTCGCCTATAAGAAGGCTCCCGATGCATAAACCCTAAATCGAACAGCCTCCAGCCACGAAAAGTTCCACAGCGCCACCGCCACCAAAGGGGAGATTTGGGGGACAGAAAGTCTCTGTTCCGGCACCATGCGGGGACAGGGAAGTGCCCCCGGAGCCATCTCCATCACCATTGCTGATTCCCATGATGAGTAGGGAGTAGTTCTCTCTCGAGGCTAAGGGTTCTACCGGTAGCTATGTGTTCATCTCTCTCTCTATGCATGATCATATTGTGATCATGAGCTTTGTAATCAAGTAGATCTACTTTTCTACTCAAGTGCTTTAATAGATCTCTGCTCTCCCCATGTGTGTGAAAGTGACAGCGTGCACACTATGGTGGAACTTAGGCTAGAGATTACAATTACTTGTTATGAGTTATATTTGGAGTTGGATGTCTCTATGAAATTGTGGTGTTTCTTAGAACCATCTAGAGCTCAAGGTGACAGTGTGGGGTTATCTAGATGGGGAAAGCGGACTTTGAGGAGTGCTGTTATAGCCCTACCATGGATTAGAGTGTCCAACCGGAGAGTACTTAAAAGTAGTATCATGAAGAGAAGATATTTATATGAGTGTTCACTAGTGAAAGTATGATCCCTAGGCCTTGTTTCTAAGCATTGAAACACCATTTCCAATTAGATCTGTTACATGTTTGCTTGCTTCCATCTTTATTTCAGTTTGCCTTTAGTCTCTTCCACGCCATCAAAGTATTTTCTGGCACCGTTACCACTTATAATTATCCATACCCCTTGTATTTCACTATCTCTTCTCCGAACTAGTGCACCTATACACCTGACAAGTGTATTCGGTGTGTTGGGGACACAAGCGACTTCTTGTATCTAGATTGCAGGGTTGCTTGAGAGGGGATACCTTTGACCACTTACTCCCTAAGTTCGATAAACCTTGGGTGATCCACTTAAGGGAAAACTTGCTGCTGTTCTACAAACCTCTGCACTTGGAGGCCCAACAACTGTCTACAAGAATAGAAGTGCGTAGACATCACTTTTCAAGATGGTAGCTCGTTAACTGGCAGTTTGAAAGAGTACTTTTTTGCTCTCTCGCTAAACAAATATGTTTCATTTTTCCCAAATTGGTAGCAAATCTAGAGAAGATTCTCTCTTTGATAATTCATTCCCTTTTGGACCTCTTTTTGCCTCCGATCTGGTAGCAAATCTAGGGCAGGGAATCACACCAGACAGAATACATTCATTCAGAAAACAAAACAAATGTAGATATAGTTGTGCGCGGCTAAATAGGATATAGTGATAGAAAGTAGGTTGCTTAACGAGGTTCGATGCATTCAACCAGAAATAGGATGCAAGCAAAATATAGAAAATCAAAAGAAGCTGCTTAGCAGCAGCAGACACATTCAACCCCTCCTTGCATGCGCCTGCGCCTCCGCCTCCTCCCTCCGGCGCTTTCTCCACTTCTTGCTGCCCAGTCCCTTGATCTTGGGGGCCTTGGGCTTGATTGGAGGCATGCGACCCTCTTTTATGGCCACCCGCTGGAGGTTTCAGAGGTGAATGCCGAGAGCCTGGTGTTCAGTGATGTAGGCGTTGACGTTCACAGTCTGGCCACCTTTGTGGATACTGGAGCCCGGGCCCTCTGCATGTTTTAGTAAGGAGTTGAAGTTGGTGCCAGCGAGACTCACCCAGCAGAAGGCGATCCCCTTGCACAAGGGGCAGCTGTAGTCGCTGCCAGCGAAGAAGGCGTCATATTGGCCGGCCTGCAGCCTCCTCAGCACCTAACGAGTCTTGGTGTGCCTGGACTCATCATCGCTGCACACGTCGCTGCCGTAAACCTATTGGAAGAAAAGGAAAATGGGGGAGTAGATGATGTAAGAAGATCGAGCAATCGAAATGCGAACAAGCGAATCATAATAAACCAAGATCTAGCATCCAACGATGGGAACGGTAGAAGAACCAAGGAAGGGGAGCAAACCCTAGTTACCTCCGACCATGGGTCGTCGATGCCGGTGTCGTAGGGGGTCAGCGGAGCGATGTACTCATCTGGATCGTAGGTGCCCCTGAAGTGCTGGATCTGCTCGTGATCGGCGGGAGCTTCCTCGCCGCTGGGGGCTCCTTATTGGCGGCTATGTCGGTAGCAGAGACGGGGGCCTAGACGGGAACAACGGCTTCCATCGATGCCTCGACTGGGGCCTAGACGGGGACAGCGGCTGCTTTCAACGCGTCGAGGGGGACCGGCGAGGAGACAGGGGCCTCATCGGCGGCTACATCGGTAGCGGGAACGGGGGCCTGGATAGGAACGGCGGCTGCCATCGATGGCTGGACTGGGTCCTGGATGGGGATGGCGGCTGCTTTCAACGCGTCGAGGGGGACCAACAAGGAGACGGGGGCCTCCTCGCCGGTGGCCTCGGAGGTGACGATGGCCACCGTATCCTCCTCTACATCGCCAGCACGGACAAGGTATTCTCGGGAGTTTGTAGATGCTGGTGGGACAGTGGAGAGGGTTGCGTGGGGAGAGTGAGCGAGAGTGAGAGTGGGTGTGCGGAGAGGGGCTCTATAGTTAAGGTGGATGGAAGCAAGGCACGTTTCATTACACCACCGTGCACCGTGACACGCGCACGGTACGTCACAGTTTTATCCCGGCCCTTGCATGGCAATTCTGTATTGAGCCGCATGCAAAGGGAACATACACAATTTCTATGTACGAAGTTTAACACGGCCCTAAAATTGGCGATAATTAAAAGTGGAAATGTAGAGGGGAAGGTAGGTGGCTGTACGGCAAGATTTGTGGGGTTGTGCTAGATCGGTAGAGGGATGTGTTGCTGACTACTAGTGACTCGATGAAGGCGAAGACATTAGGTCTCATCGAGCTCAGCTCTTCGGCCTCCGGCTAGAGCGTGCAAGTTTCTTATGGTGGGGCCCAGTTGGAGTGAGATTGAGAGCCGCTACGTAAAAAATGGGATATGTCTTATTAAAATCAAGTGGCAATAAATTGCAACTATTCATCAATGACCGTGCACCCGATGACGCATGTGTTGTGGTGTAGTAGTAGGAGTAGTAGGATTTTTTGACTTGATTAAACATGACATGACCAATCGACGACTTTTTCCATGGATGGCTTCGTGTTCCTTCTTGTAGAAGTCTCGCTGAGGGAGACGTCCTTGATGTCTCACGCTGTACTATGAAGGGCACGACGTGTGCAACGATCATCGTTGGATCGCACAGAATCAACGATTGGTGCGCACGATCCACGTGATAACTATGACAACCAATCAGGAAGTAGCAGACAGAGTGACCACAGGTTTGGGCTTGTATGAAAGATAGAGAGAGGGGGCAAAACTGAGTAGTATCAAAAAACCAAGGGCAAAACTGAGTAGTATAAAAATGTAAAGTGAGTGTCTTGTACAATGAAATACATCGTGGCATACATCAAATTATGCTAAGATAGATCCACTAGAGTTCATTGGATGTGTGTTCTTCTCATAAACCACATGGACCCACTAGAGTTCATTGCAGGTGTGTTATTGTCATAAATGGATCCACACGTGTCATTGCATGTGTGTTCTTTTCATAAACCACATGTTGATCCACCAATGTCAATGCATGTGTGTTCTTTTCATAAACTACATATGGATCCACCAGTGCCATTGAATGTGTGTTCTTTTCATGAATCAGATATGGATCCACCAGAGTCATTGCATGTGTGTTCTTTCAATAAACCACACATGGATCCACCGGTGTCATTGCATGTGTGTTCTTTTCATGTACCACAGCTAGAGTCATTGCACATGTGTTCTTTTTCAGAAACCACATATGGATCCACCAGTGTCATTGGTTGTGTGTTCTTTTCATGAACCACACCCAGTGTCATTGCATGTGTGTTCTTTTCACAAACCACATAAGGATACACCAGTGTCATTGGATGTGTTTTCTTTTCATGAACCACGCCGAGTGTGATTGCATGTCTTTTCTTTTCACAAAGCACATATGGATCCACCAGTGTCATTGGATGTGTGTTCTTTTCATGAACCACACCCGGTGTCATTGCATATGTGTTCTTCTCACAAACCACATATGGATCCACAAGTGTCATTGCATGTATGTTCTTCTCATGAACAACAGCTAGAGTCATTGCATGTATGTTCTTCCCACAAACCACACATTGATCCAACAGTGTGATTGCATGTCTATTCTTTTCATGAACCACAACCAGTGTCATTGCATGTATGTTCTTTCCACAAACCACATATGGATCCACCAGTGTCACTGGATGTGTGTTCTTTTCATGAACCACAGCTAGAGTCATTTGCATGTGTGTTCTTTTCATGAACCACAGCAAGAGTCATTTGCATGTGTGTTCTTTTTCACAAACCACACATGGATCCACCAGTCTCATTGCATGTCTGTGCTTTTCATGAACGACAGCTAGAGTCATTGCATGTCTGTTCTTCTCACAAACCACATAAGGATCCACCAGTGTCATTGGATGTGTGCTCTTTTCGTGAACCACACCCAGTGTCATTGCATGTGTGTTCTTCTCACAAACCACACATGGATCCACCAGTGTCATTGCATGTGTGTTCTTCTCACTAACCACATATGGATCCACTAGAGTTCATGGCATGTCTATTCTTTTCACAAACCACATATGGATCCACCAATGTCATTGGATGTGTGTTCTTTTCATGAACCACACCCAGTGTCATTGCATGTCTGTTCCTTTCATAAACCACACATGGATCCACCAGTGTCATTGCATGTGTGTTCTTTTCATGAACCACAACTAGAGTCATTGCATGTCTGTTCTCCTCACAAACCACACATGGATACACCAGTGTCATTCCATGTCTATTCTTTTCATGAACCACAACTAGAGTCGTTGCATGTCTGTTCTTCTCATAAACCACATAAGGATCCACCAGTGTCATTGGATGTGTGTTCTTTTCATTAACCACACCCAGTGTCATTGCATGTGTGTTCTTCTCACAAACCACACATGGATCCACCAGTGTCATTGCATGTGTATTCTTCTCACAAACCACATATGGATCCACCAGAGTTCATTGCATGTCTGTTCATTTCACAAACCACATATGGATCCACTAGTGTCATTGGATATGGGTTCTTTTTCACAAACAACACCCAGTATCATTGCATGTCTGTTCCTTTCATAAACCACACATGGATCCACCAGTGTCATTGCATGTGTGTTCTTCTCATGAACCACAACTAGAGTCATTGCAAGTCTATTCTTCCCACAAACCACACATGGATCTACCAGTGTGATTGCATGTCTATTCTTTTCATGAACCACAGCCAGAGTCATTTGCATGTGTGTTCTTTTCATGAACCACAGCTAGAGTCATTTGCATGTGTGTTCTTTTTCACAAACCACACATGGATCCACCAGTATCATTGCATGTATGTTCTTTTCATGAACCACAGCTAGAGTCATTGCATGTCTGTTCTTCTCACAAACCACATAAGGATCCGCCAGTGTCATTGGATGTGTGTTCTTTTCATTAACCACACCGAGTGTCATTGCATGTGTGTTCTTCTCACAAACCACACATGGATCCACCAGTGTCATTGCATGTGTGTTCTTCTCACAAACCACATATGGATCCACCAGAGTTCATTGCATGTCTGTTCTTTTCACAAACCACATATGGATCCACTAGTGTCATTGGATGTGGGTTCTTTTTCACAAACCACACCCAGTATCATTGCATGTCTGTTCCTTTCATAAACCACACATGGATCCACCAGTGTCATTGCATGTGTGTTCTTTTCATGAACCACAGCTAGAGTCATTGCATGTCTGTTCTCCTCACAAACCACACATGGATCCACCAGTGTCATTGCATGTCTGTTCTTTTCATGAACCACAGCTAGAGTCATTGCATGTCTGTTCTTCTCAAAAACCACATAAGGATCCACCAGTGTCATTGGATGTGTGTTCTATTCATGAACTACACCCAGTGTCATTGCATGTGTGTTCTTCTCACAAACCACACATGGATCCACCAGTGTCATTGCATGTGTGTTCTTCTCACAAACCACATATGGATCCACCAGAGTTCATTGCATGTCTATTCTCCTCACAAAACACATATGGATCCACCAGTGTCATCGGATGTGTGTTCTTTTCATGAACCACACCTAGTGTCATAGCATGTCTGTTCCTTTCATAAACCACACATGGATCCACCAGTGCCATTGGATGTGTGTTGTTTTCGTGAACCACATCTAGAGTCATTGTATGTATGTTCTTCTCACTAGCCACATAAGGATACACCAGTGTCATTGCATGTCTGTTCTTTTCATGAACCACAGCTAGAGTCATTGCATGTATGTTCTTCTCACAAACCACATAAGGATCCACCAGTGTCATATGTGTTCTTTTCATGAACCACACCCAGTGTCATTGCATGTGTGTTCTTCTCACCAACCACACATGGATCCACCAGTGTCATTGCATGTCTGTTCTTGTCACAAACCACACATGCATCCACCCAGTGTGATTGCATGTCTGTTCTTTCATAAACCACATAAGGATACACCAGTGTCATTTGATGTGTGTTCTTTTCATAAACCACATAAGGATACACCTGTGTCATTTGATGTGTGTTCTTTTCATTAACCATAGCTAGTGTCATTGCATGTGTGTTCTTTCCACAAACCACATATGGATCCACCAGTGTCATTGGATGTGTGTTATTTTCATGAACCACACCAGTGTCATTCCATGTGTGTTCTTTTCATGAACCATAGCTAGAGCCATTGCATGTGTCTTCTTTTTCACAAACCACACATGGATCCACCAGTGTCATTGCATGTGTGTTCTTTTCATGAACCACAACTAGAGTCATTGCATGTGTGTTCTTCTCACAAACCACATATGGATCCACTAGAGTTCATTGGATGTGTGTTCTTTTCATGAACCACACCTAGTGTCATTGCATGTATGTTCCTTTCATAAACCACACATGGATCCACCAGTGTCATTGCATGTCTGTTATTCTCACAAACCACACATGGATCCACCGGTGTGATTGCATGTGTGTTCTTTTCATGGACCACGGCTAGAGTCATTTGGATGTGTGTTCTTTTTCACAAACCACACATGCATCCACCGGAGTCATTGCATGTGTGTTCTTTTCATGAACCACAGCTAGATTCATTTGCATGTGTGTTCTTTTTCACAAACCACACATGGATCCACTAGTGTCATTGCATGTCTATTCTTTTCATGAAGCACAGCTAGAGTCATTGCATGTCTGTTCTCCTCACAAACCACATATGGATCCAACAGTGTCATTGGATGTGTGTTCTTTTCATGAACCACACCCAATGTCATTGCAGTTCTGTTCCTTTCATAAACCACACATGGATCCACTAGTGTCATTGCATGTGTGTTCTTTTCATTAACCACACCCAGTGTCATTGCATGTGTATTCTTCTCACAAACCACACATGGATCCACCAGTGTGATTGCATGTGTGTTCTTTTTCATGAACCACAGCCAGAGTCATTGGATGTGTGTTCCTCTCACAAACCACATAAGGATCCACCAGTGTCATTGGATGTGTGCTCTTTTCATGAACCACACCCAGTGTCATTGCATGTCTGTTCCTTTCATAAACCACACATGGATCCACCAGTGTCATTTCATGTATGTTCCTTTCATAAACCACACATGGATCCACCAGTGTCATTGCATGTATGTTCTTCTCACAAACCACATAAGGATACACCAGTGTCATTGCATGTCTGTTCTTCTCATGAACCACATCTAGAGTCATTGCATGTCTTTTCTTCTCACAAACCACATAAGGATCCACTAGTGTCATTGGATGTGTGTTCTTTTCGTGAACCACACCCAATGTCATTGCATGTGTGTTCTTCTCACAAACCACACATGGATCCACCAGTATCATTGCATGTCTGTTCTTTTCACAAACCACACATGGATATAGCCAGAGTCATTGGATGTGTGTTCCTCTCACAAACCACATATGGATCCACCAGTGTCATTGCATGTCTGTTCTTTCCATGAACCACACCCAGTGTCATTGCATGTCTGTTCCTTTCATAAACCACACATGGATCCACCAGTGTCATTTCATGTATGTTCCTTTCATAAACCACACATGGATCCACCAGTGTCATTGCATGTATGTTCTTCTCACAAACCACATAAGGATACACCAGTGTCATTGCATGTCTGTTCTTCTCATGAACCACATCTAGAGTCATTGCATGTCTTTTCTTCTCACAAACCACATAAGGATCCACTAGTGTCATTGGATGTGTGTTCTTTTCGTGAACCACACCCAATGTCATTGCATGTGTGTTCTTCTCACAAACCACACATGGATCCACGGTATCATTGCATTGCATGTCTGTTCTTTTCACAAACCACACATGGATATAGCCAGAGTCATTGGATGTGTGTTCCTCTCACAAACCACATATGGATCCACCAGTGTCATTGCATGTCTGTTCTTTCCATGAACCACACCCAGTGTCATTGCATGTCTGTTCCTTTCATAAACCACACATGGATCCACCAGTGTCATTGCATGTGTGTTCTTTTCATGAACCACAGCTAGAGTCATTGCATGTATGTTATTCCCACAAACCACAAAAGGATACACCAATGTCATTGCATGTCTGTTCTTTTCATGAACCACAACTAGAGTCATGGCATGTCTGTTCTTCTCACAAACCACATAAGGAACCACCAATGTCATTGGATGTGTGTTCTTTTCATGAACCACACATGGATCCACCAGTGTCATTGCATGTCTGTTCTTGTCACAAAGCACACATGGATCCACCCAGTGTGATTGCATGTATGTTCTTTTTATAATCCACATAAGGATATATCAGTGTCATTTGATGTGTGTTCTTTTCATTAACCACAGCTAGTGTCATTACATGTCTGTTCTTTTCACAAACCACACATGGATCCACCAGTGTCATTTCATGTATGTTCCTTTCATAAACCACAGATGGATCCACCAGTGTCATTGCATGTATGTTCTTCTCACAAACCACATAAGGATACACCAGTGTCATTGCATGTCTGTTCTTCTCATGAACCACATCTAGAGTCATTGCATGTCTTTTCTTCTCACAAACCACATAAGGATCCACTAGTGTCATTGTATGTGTGTTCTTTTCGTGAACCACACCCAATGTCATTGCATGTGTGTTCTTCTCACAAACCACACATGGATCCACCAGTATCATTGCATGTCTGTTATTTTCACAAACCACACATGGATATAGCCAGAGTCATTGGATGTGTGTTCCTTTCACAAACCACATATGGATCCACCAGTGTCATTGCATGTCTGTTCTTTTCATGAACCACACCCAGTGTCATTGCATGTCTGTTCCTTTCATAAACCACACATGGATCCACCAGTGTCATTGCATGTGTGTTCTTTTCATGAACCACAGCTAGAGTCATTGCATGTATGTTATTCCCACAAACCACAAAAGGATACACCAATGTCATTGCATTTCTGTTCTTTTCATGAACCACAGCTAGAGTCATTGCATGTCTGTTCTTCTCACAAACCACATAAGGAACCACCAATGTCATTGGATGTGTGTTATTTTCATGAACCACACATGGATCCACCAGTGTCATTGCATGTCTGTTCTTGTCACAAACCACACATGGATCCACCCAGTGTGATTGCATATACGTTCTTTTTATAATCCACATAAGGATATATCAGTGTCATTTGATGTGTGTTCTTTTCATTAACCACAACTAGTGTCATTGCATGTCTGTTCTTTTCACAAACTACACATGGATCCACTAGTGTCATTTCATGTGTGTTTTTTCATGAACCACACCCAGTGTCATTGCATGTGTGTTCTTCATTAAACCACACATGGATCCACCAGTGTTATTGGATGTCTGTTCTTTTCATGAACCACACCCAGAGTCATTGCATGTCTGTTCTTCTCCCAAACCACATATGGATCCACCGGTGTGATTGCATGTGTGTTCTTTTCATGGACCGCAGCTAGAGTCATTGCATGTGTGTTCTTCTCACAAACCACATAAGGATGCACAAGTGTCATTGCATGCGTGTTCTTCTCACAAACCACAGCTAGGGTCATTGCATGTGTGTTCTTTTTCACAAACCACATAAGGATCCACTAGTGTCATTGGATGTGTGTTCTTTTCATGAACCACACCAAGTGTCATTGCATGTGTTTTTTTTTCACAAACCACATAAAGATACACCAGTGTCATTGGATGTGTTGTCTTTTCATGAACCACACCCAGTGTGATTTCATATCTTTTCTTTTCACAAACCACATATGGATCCACCAGTGTCATTGGATGTGTGTTCTTTTCATGAACCACACCCAGTGTCATTGCATGTGTGTTCTTCTAACAAACCACAGATGGATCCACCAGTGTCATTGCATGTGTGTTCTTCTCATGGACCAAAGATGGAGTCATTGCATGTCTGTTCTTCCCACAAACCACACATGGATCCACCAGTGTGATTGCATGTCTATTCTTTTCATGAACCACAGCCAGTGTCATTGCATGTGTGTTCTTCTCACAAACCACACATGGATCCACCAAAGTAACTGGATGTGTGTTCTTCTCATGAACCACAGCCAGAGTCATTGCATGTGTGTTCTTTTCATGAACCACAGCTAGAGTCATTTGCATATGTGTTCTTTTTCACAAACCACACATGGATCCACCCGTGTTATTGCATGTCTGTTCTTTTCATGAACCACATCTAGAGTCATTGCCTGTCTGTTGTTCTCACAAACCACATATGAATCCACCAGAGTTCAATATATGTCTGTTCTCCTCACATACCACATATGGATCCATATGTGTCATTGGATGTGTGTTCTTTTCATGAACCACAACTAGTGTCATTGCATGTCTGGTCCTTTCATAAACCACACATGGATCCATTAGTGCATTGGATGTGTGTTCTTTTCATGAACCACACCTAGTGTCATTGCATGTACGTTCCCTTCATAAACCACACATGGATCCACTAGTGTCATTGCATGTATGTTCCTTTCATAAACCACACTTGGATCCACCAGTGTCATTGCATGTCTATTCTTCTCACAGACCACATAAGGATACACTAGTGTCATTGCATGCCTGTTCTTCTCACAAACCACATAAGGATCCACCAGTGTCATTGGATGTGTGTTCTTTTCATGAACCACACCCAGTGTCATTGCATGTGTGTTCTTCTCACAAACCACGCATGGATCAACCAGTATCATTGCATGTCTGTTCTTTTCACAAACCACACATGGATCCACCCAGCGTGATTGCATGTCTGTTCTTTTCACAAACCACTTATGGATCCACCAGTGTCATTGCATGTCTGTTCTTTTCATGAACCACACCCAGTGTCATTGCATGTCTGTTCCTTTCATAAACCACACATCGATCCACCAGTGTCATTGCATGTGTGTTCTTTTCATGAACCACAGCTAGAGTCATTGCATGTCTATTCTTCTCACAAACCACATAAGGATACACCAGTGTCATTGCATGTCTATTCTTTTCATGAACCACAGCTAGAGTCATTGCCTGTCTGTTGTTCTCACAAACCACATATGGATCCACCAGAGTTCAATATATGTCTGTTCTCCTCACAAACCACATATGGATCCATCTGTGTCATTGGATGTGTGTTCTTTTCATGAACCACACCTAGTGTCATTGCATGTCTGGTACTTTCATAAACCACACATGGATCCATTAGTGCATTGGATGTGTGTTCTTTTCATGAACCACACCTAGTGTCATTGCATGTGTGTTCTTCATTAAACCACACATGGATCCACCAGTGTTATTGGATGTCTGTTCTTTTCATGAACCACACCTAGAGTCATTGTATGTCTGTTCTTCTCACAAACCACATATGGATCCACCGGTGTGATTGCATGTGTGTTCTTTTCATGGACCGCAGCTAGAGTCATTGCATGTGTGTTCTTCTCACAAACCACATAAGGATGCACAAGTGTCATTGCATGTGTGTTCTTCTCACAAACCACAGCTAGGGTCATTGCATGTGTGTTCTTTTTCACAAACCACATAAGGATCCACTAGTGTCATTGGATGTGTGTTCTTTTCATGAACCACACCAAGTGTCATTGCATGTGTGTTTTTTTCACAAACCACATAAAGATACACCAGTGTCATTGGATGTGTTGTCTTTTCATGAACCACACCCAGTGTGATTTCATATCTTTTCTTTTCACAAACCACATATGGATCCACCAGTGTCATTGGATGTGTGTTCTTTTCATGAACCACACCCAGTGTCATTGCATGTGTGTTCTTCTAACAAACCACAGATGGATCCACCAGTGTCATTGCATGTGTGTTCTTCTCATGAACCAAAGATGGAGTCATTGCATGTCTGTTCTTCCCACAAACCACACATGGATCCACCAGTGTGATTGCATGTCTATTCTTTTCATGAACCACAGCCAGTGTCATTGCATGTGTGTTCTTCTCACAAACCACACATGGATCCACCAAAGTAACTGGATGTGTGTTCTTCTCATGAACCACAACCAGAGTCATTGCATGTGTGTTCTTTTCATGGACCACAGCTAGAGTCATTTGCATATGTGTTCTTTTTCACAAACCACACATGGATCCACCCGTGTTATTGCATGTCTGTTCTTTTCATGAACCACATCTAGAGTCATTGCCTGTCTGTTGTTCTCACAAACCACACATGGATCCACTAGTGTCATTTCATGTGTGTTTTTTCATGAACCACACCAGTTTCATTGCATGTGTGTTCTTCATTAAACCACACATGGATCCACCAGTGTTATTGGATGTCTGTTCTTTTCATGAACCACACCCAGAGTCATTGCATGTCTGTTCTTCTCACAAACCACATATGGATCCACCGGTGTGATTGCATGTGTGTTCTTTTCATGGACCGCAGCTAGAGTCATTGCATGTGTGTTCTTCTCACAAACCACATAAGGATACACAAGTGTCATTGCATGTGTGTTCTTCTCACAAACCATAGCTAGGGTCATTGCATGTGTGTTCTTTTTCACAAACCACATAAGGATCCACTAGTGTCATTGGATGTGTGTTCTTTTCATGAACCACACCAAGTGTCATTGCATGTGTTTTTTTTTCACAAACCACATAAAGATACACCAGTGTCATTGGATGTGTTGTCTTTTCATGAACCACACCCAGTGTGATTGCATATCTTTTCTTTTCACAAACCACATATGGATCCACCAGTGTCATTGGATGTGTGTTCTTTTCATGAACCACACCCAGTGTCATTGCATGTGTGTTCTTCTAACAAACCACAGATGGATCCACCAGTGTCATTGCATGTGTGTTCTTCTCATGAACCAAAGATGGAGTCATTGCATGTCTGTTCTTCCCACAAACCACACATGGATCCACCAGTGTGATTGCATGTCTATTCTTTTCATGAACCACAGCCAGTGTCATTGCATGTGTGTTCTTCTCACAAACCACACATGGATCCACCAATGTCACTGGATGTGTGTTCTTCTCATGAACCACAGCCAGAGTCATTGCATGTGTGTTCTTTTCATGAACCACAGCTAGAGTCATTTGCATATGTGTTCTTTTTCACAAACCACACATGGATCCACCCGTGTTATTGCATGTCTGTTCTTTTCATGAACCACATCTAGAGTCATTGCCTGTCTGTTGTTCTCACAAACCACATATGGATCCACCAGAGTTCAATATATGTCTATTCTCCTCACAAACCACATATGGATCCATATGTGTCATTGGATGTGTGTTCTTTTCATGAACCACACCTAGTGTCATTGCATGTCTGGTCCTTTCATAAACCACACATGGATCCATTAGTGCATTGGATGTGTGTTCTTTTCATGAACCACACCTAGTGTCATTGCATGTACGTTCCCTTCATAAACCACACATGGATCCACTAGTGTCATTGCATGTCTGTTCCTTTCATAAACCACACATGGATCCACCAGTGTCATTGCATGTCTATTCTTCTCACAGACCACATAAGGATACACTAGTGTCATTGCATGCCTGTTCTTCTCACAAACCACATAAGGATCCACCAGTGTCATTGGATGTGTGTTCTTTTCATGAACCACACCCAGTGTCATTGCATGTGTGTTCTTCTCACAAACCACGCATGGATCCACCAGTATCATTGCATGTCTGTTATTTTCACAAACCACACATGGATCCACCCAGCGTGATTGCATGTCTGTTCTTTTCACAAACCACATATGGATCCACCAGTGTCATTGCATGTACATTCTTTTTCATGAACCACACCCAGTGTCATTGCATGTCTGTTCCTTTCATAAACCACACATCGATCCACCAGTGTCATTGCATGTGTGTTCTTTTCATGAACCACAGCTAGAGTCATTGCATGTCTATTCTTCTCACAAACCACATAAGGATACACCAGTGTCATTGCATGTCTATTCTTTTCATGAACCACAACTAGAGTCATTGCCTGTCTGTTGTTCTCACAAACCACATATGGATCCACCAGAGTTCAATATATGTCTGTTCTCCTCACAAACCACATATGGATCCATCTGTGTCATTGGATGTGTGTTCTTTTCATGAACCACACCTAGTGTCATTGCATGTCTGGTCCTTTCATAAACCACACATGGATCCATTAGTGCATTGGATGTGTGTTCTTTTCATGAACCACACCTAGTGTCATTGCATGTGTGTTCTTCATTAAACCACACATGGATCCACCAGTGTTATTGGATGTCTGTTCTTTTCATGAACCACACCTAGAGTCATTGTATGTCTGTTCTTCTCACAAACCACATATGGATCCACCGGTGTGATTGCATGTGTGTTCTTTTCATGGACCGCAGCTAGAGTCATTGCATGTGTGTTCTTCTCACAAACCACATAAGGATGCACAAGTGTCATTGCATGTGTGTTCTTCTCACAAACCACAGCTAGGGTCATTGCATGTGTGTTCTTTTTCACAAACCACATAAGGATCCACTAGTGTCATTGGATGTGTGTTCTTTTCATGAACCACACCAAGTGTCATTGCATGTGTGTTTTTTTCACAAACCACATAAAGATACACCAGTGTCATTGGATGTGTTGTCTTTTCATGAACCACACCCAGTGTGATTTCATATCTTTCTTTTCACAAACCACATATGGATCCACAGTGTCATTGGATGTGTGTTCTTTTCATGAACCACACCAAAGTGTCATTGCATGTGTGTTCTTCTAACAAACCATGATGGATCCACAGTGTCATTGCATGTGTGTTCTTCTCATGAACCAAAGATGGAGTCATTGCATGTCTGTTCTTCCCACAAACCACACATGGATCCACCAGTGTGATTGCATGTCTATTCTTTTCATGAACCACAGCCAGTGTCATTGCATGTGTGTTCTTCTCACAAACCACACATGGATCCACCAAAGTAACTGGATGTGTGTTCTTCTCATGAACCACAACCAGAGTCATTGCATGTGTGTTCTTTTCATGGACCACAGCTAGAGTCATTTGCATATGTGTTCTTTTTCACAAACCACACATGGATCCACCCGTGTTATTGCATGTCATTCTTTTCATGAACCACATCTAGAGTCATTGCACATGTTGTTCTCACAAACCACACATGGATCCACTAGTGTCATTTCATGTGTGTTTTTTCATGAACCACACCAGTTTCATTGCATGTGTGTTCTTCATTAAACCACACATGGATCCACCAGTGTTATTGGATGTCTGTTCTTTTCATGAACCACACCCAGAGTCATTGCATGTCTGTTCTTCTCACAAACCACATATGGATCCACCGGTGTGATTGCATGTGTGTTCTTTTCATGGACCGCAGCTAGAGTCATTGCATGTGTGTTCTTCTCACAAACCACATAAGGGTACACAAGTGTCATTGCATGTGTGTTCTTCTCACAAACCATAGCTAGGGTCATTGCATGTGTGTTCTTTTTCACAAACCACATAAGGATCCACTAGTGTCATTGGATGTGTGTTCTTTTCATGAACCACACCAAGTGTCATTGCATGTGTTTTTTTTTCACAAACCACATAAAGATACACCAGTGTCATTGGATGTGTTGTCTTTTCATGAACCACACCCAGTGTGATTGCATATCTTTTCTTTTCACAAACCACATATGGATCCACCAGTGTCATTGGATGTGTGTTCTTTTCATGAACCACACCCAGTGTCATTGCATGTGTGTTCTTCTAACAAACCACAGATGGATCCACCAGTGTCATTGCATGTGTGTTCTTCTCATGAACCAAAGATGGAGTCATTGCATGTCTGTTCTTCCCACAAACCACACATGGATCCACCAGTGTGATTGCATGTCTATTCTTTTCATGAACCACAGCCAGTGTCATTGCATGTGTGTTCTTCTCACAAACCACACATGGATCCACCAATGTCACTGGATGTGTGTTCTTCTCATGAACCACAGCCAGAGTCATTGCATGTGTGTTCTTTTCATGAACCACAGCTAGAGTCATTTGCATATGTGTTCTTTTTCACAAACCACACATGGATCCACCCGTGTTATTGCATGTCTGTTCTTTTCATGAACCACATCTAGAGTCATTGCACTGCATTGTTCTCACAAACCACATATGGATCCACGAGTTCAATATATGTCTGTTTCCTCACAAACCACATATGGATCCATATGTGTCATTGGATGTGTGTTCTTTCATGAACCACACCTAGTGTCATTGCATGTCTGGTCCTTTCATAAACCACACATGGATCCATTAGTGCATTGGATGTGTGTTCTTTTCATGAACCACACCTAGTGTCATTGCATGTACGTTCCCTTCATAAACCACACATGGATCCACTAGTGTCATTGCATGTCTGTTCCTTTCATAAACCACACATGGATCCACCAGTGTCATTGCATGTCTATTCTTCTCACAGACCACATAAGGATACACTAGTGTCATTGCATGCCTGTTCTTCTCACAAACCACATAAGGATCCACCAGTGTCATTGGATGTGTGTTCTTTTCATGAACCACACCCAGTGTCATTGCATGTGTGTTCTTCTCACAAACCACGCATGGATCCACCAGTATCATTGCATGTCTGTTATTTTCACAAACCACACATGGATCCACCCAGCGTGATTGCATGTCTGTTCTTTTCACAAACCACATATGGATCCACCAGTGTCATTGCATGTCTGTTCTTTTCATGAACCACACCCAGTGTCATTGCATGTGTTCTTTCATAAACCACACATCGATCCACCAGTGTCATTGCATGTGTGTTCTTTTCATGAACCACAGCTAGAGTCATTGCATGTCTATTCTTCTCACAAACCACATAAGGATACACCAGTGTCATTGCATGTCTATTCTTTTCATGAACCACAACTAGAGTCATTGCCTGTCTGTTGTTCTCACAAACCACATATGGATCCACCAGAGTTCAATATATGTCTGTTCTCCTCACAAACCATATATGGATCCATCTGTGTCATTGGATGTGTGTTCTTTTCATGAACCACACCTAGTGTCATTGCATGTCTGGTCCTTTCATAAACCACACATGGATCCATTAGTGCATTGGATGTGTGTTCTTTTCATGAACCACACCTAGTGTCATTGCATGTGTGTTCTTCATTAAACCACACATGGATCCACCAGTGTTATTGGATGTCTGTTCTTTTCATGAACCACACCTAGAGTCATTGTATGTCTGTTCTTCTCACAAACCACATATGGATCCACCGGTGTGATTGCATGTGTGTTCTTTTCATGGACCGCAGCTAGAGTCATTGCATGTGTGTTCTTCTCACAAACCACATAAGGATGCACAAGTGTCATTGCATGTGTGTTCTTCTCACAAACCACAGCTAGGGTCATTGCATGTGTGTTCTTTTTCACAAACCACATAAGGATCCACTAGTGTCATTGGATGTGTGTTCTTTTCATGAACCACACCAAGTGTCATTGCATGTGTGTTTTTTTCACAAACCACATAAAGATACACCAGTGTCATTGGATGTGTTGTCTTTTCATGAACCACACCCAGTGTGATTTCATATCTTTTCTTTTCACAAACCACATATGGATCCACCAGTGTCATTGGATGTGTGTTCTTTTCATGAACCACACCCAGTGTCATTGCATGTGTGTTCTTCTAACAAACCACAGATGGATCCACCAGTGTCATTGCATGTGTGTTCTTCTCATGAACCAAAGATGGAGTCATTGCATGTCTGTTCTTCCCACAAACCACACATGGATCCACCAGTGTGATTGCATGTCTATTCTTTTCATGAACCACAGCCAGTGTCATTGCATGTGTGTTCTTCTCACAAACCACACATGGATCCACCAAAGTAACTGGATGTGTGTTCTTCTCATGAACCACAACCAGAGTCATTGCATGTGTGTTCTTTTCATGGACCACAGCTAGAGTCATTTGCATATGTGTTCTTTTTCACAAACCACACATGGATCCACCCGTGTTATTGCATGTCTGTTCTTTTCATGAACCACATCTAGAGTCATTGCCTGTCTGTTGTTCTCACAAACCACACATGGATCCACTAGTGTCATTTCATGTGTGTTTTTTCATGAACCACACCCAGTTTCATTGCATGTGTGTTCTTCATTAAACCACACATGGATCCACCAGTGTTATTGGATGTCTGTTCTTTTCATGAACCACACCCAGAGTCATTGCATGTCTGTTCTTCTCACAAACCACATATGGATCCACCGGTGTGATTGCATGTGTGTTCTTTTCATGGACCGCAGCTAGAGTCATTGCATGTGTGTTCTTCTCACAAACCACATAAGGATACACAAGTGTCATTGCATGTGTGTTCTTCTCACAAACCATAGCTAGGGTCATTGCATGTGTGTTCTTTTTCACAAACCACATAAGGATCCACTAGTGTCATTGGATGTGTGTTCTTTTCATGAACCACACCAAGTGTCATTGCATGTGTTTTTTTTTCACAAACCACATAAAGATACACCAGTGTCATTGGATGTGTTGTCTTTTCATGAACCACACCCAGTGTGATTGCATATCTTTTCTTTTCACAAACCACATATGGATCCACCAGTGTCATTGGATGTGTGTTCTTTTCATGAACCACACCCAGTGTCATTGCATGTGTGTTCTTCTAACAAACCACAGATGGATCCACCAGTGTCATTGCATGTGTGTTCTTCTCATGAACCAAAGATGGAGTCATTGCATGTCTGTTCTTCCCACAAACCACACATGGATCCACCAGTGTGATTGCATGTCTATTCTTTTCATGAACCACAGCCAGTGTCATTGAATGTGTGTTCTTCTCACAAACCACACATGGATCCACCAATGTCACTGGATGTGTGTTCTTCTCATGAACCACAGCCAGAGTCATTGCATGTGTGTTCTTTTCATGAAGCACAGCTAGAGTCATTTGCATATGTGTTCTTTTTCACAAACCACACATGGATCCACCCGTGTTATTGCATGTCTGTTCTTTTCATGAACCACATCTAGAGTCATTGCCTGTCTGTTGTTCTCACAAACCACATATGGATCCACCAGAGTTCAATATATGTCTGTTCTCCTCACAAACCACATATGGATCCATATGTGTCATTGGATGTGTGTTCTTTTCATGAACCACACCTAGTGTCATTGCATGTCTGGTCCTTTCATAAACCACACATGGATCCATTAGTGCATTGGATGTGTGTTCTTTTCATGAACCACACCTAGTGTCATTGAATGTACGTTCCCTTCATAAACCACACATGGATCCACTAGTGTCATTGCATGTCTGTTCCTTTCATAAACCACACATGGATCCACCAGTGTCATTGCATGTCTATTCTTTTCACAAACCACATAAGGATACACTAGTGTCATTGCATGCCTGTTCTTCTCACAAACCACATAAGGATCCACTAGTGTCATTGGATGTGTGTTCTTTTCATGAACCACACCCAGTGTCATTGCATGTGTGTTCTTCTCACAAACCACGCATGGATCCACCAGTATCATTCATGTCTGTTCTTTTCACAAACCACACATGGATCCACCCAGCGTGATTGCATGTCTGTTCTTTTCACAAACCACATATGGATCCACCAGTGTCATTGCATGTCTGTTCTTTTCATGAACCACACCCAGTGTCATTGCATGTATGTTCCTTTCATAAACCACACATCGATCCACCAGTGTCATTGCATGTGTGTTCTTTTCATGAACCACAGCTAGAGTCATTGCATGTCTATTCTTCTCACAAACCACATAAGGATACACCAGTGTCATTGCATGTCTATTCTTTTCATGAACCACAGCTAGAGTCATTGCCTGTCTGTTGTTCTCACAAACCACATCGATCCACCAGTGTCATTGCATGTGTGTTCTTTTCATGAACCACAGCTAGAGTCATTGCATGTCTATTCTTCTCACAAACCACATAAGGATACACCAGTGTCATTGAATGTCTATTCTTTTCATGAACCACAGCTAGAGTCATTGCATGTCTGTTCTTCTCACAAACCACATAAGGATCCACCAGTGTTATTAGATGTGTGTTCTTTTCATGAACCACACCCAGTGCCATTGCATCTGTGTTCTTCTCACAAACCACACATGGATCCACCAGTGTCATTGCATGTCTGTTCTTCTCACAAACCACACATGGATACACCAAGTGTGATTGCATGTCTATTCTTTTCATAAACCACAAAAGGATACACCAGTGTCATTGGATGCGTGTTCTTTTCATTAACCACACCTAGAGTCGTTGCATGTCTGTTCTTTTCACAAACCACACATGGATCCACTAGTGTCACTGGATGTGTGTTCTTTTCATGCACCACACCCAGTGTCATTGAATGTGTGTTCTTTTCATTAATCCACACATGGATCCACTAGTGTCATTGGATGTCTATTCTTTTCATGAACCACACCCAGAGTCATTGCATGTCTGTTCTTCTCACAAACCGCACATGGATCCACCGGTGTGATTGCATGTGTGTTCTTTTCATGGACCACAGCTAGAGTCATTTGCATGTGTGTTCTTTTACACAAACCACACATGGATCCACCGGTGTCATTGCATGTGTGTTCTTTTCATTAACCACAGCTAGAGTCATTGCATGTGTTTTTTTTCGCAAACCACATAAGGATCCACATGTGTCATTGGATGTGTGTTCTTTCATTGAACCACAACTAGTGTCATTGCACGTGTGTTCTTTTCACAAACCACATATGGATACACACCAGTGTCATTTGATATGTGTTTTCTTTTCATGAACCACACCAAGTGTGATTGCATGTTTTTTCTTTTCACAAACCACATATGGATCCACCAGTGTCATTGGATGTGTGTTCTTTTCATGAACCACACCCAGAGTCATTGCATGTCTGTTATTCTCACAAACCACATAAGGATACACCAGTGTCATTGCATGTCTGTTCTTTTCATGAACCACAACTGGAGTCATTGCATGTCTGTTCTTCCCACAAACCACATAAGGATCCACCAGTGTCATTGGATGTGTGTTCTTTTCATGAACCACACCCAGTGTAATTGCATGTGTGTTCTTCTCACAAACCACACATGGATCCACCAGTGTCATTGCATGTGTGTTCTTCTCACAAACCACATATGGATCCACCAGAGTTCATTGCATGTCTGTTCTCCTCACAAACCACATATGGATCCACTAGTGTCATTGGATATGTTTTCTTATCATGAACCACACCCAGTGTCATTGCATGTCTATTCCTTTCATAAACCACACATGGATCCACCAGTGTCATTGCATGTGTGTTATTTTCATTAACCACACCCAGTGTCATTGCATGTGCGTTCTTCTCACAAACCACACATGGATCCACTAGTGTGATTGCATGTGTGTTCTTTTTCATGAACCATAGCTAGAGTCATTGGATGTGTGTTCCTCTCACAAACCACATAAGGATCCACCAGTATCATTGGATGTGTATTCTTTTCATGAACCATAGCCAGTGTCATTGCATGTCTATTCCTTTCATAAACCACACATGGATTCACCAGTGTCATTGGATGTGTGTTCTTTTCATGAACCACAACTAGAGTCATTGCATGTTTGTTCCTTTCATAAACCACACATGGATCCACCAGTGTCATTGCATGTCTGTTCCTTTCATAAACCACACATGGATCCACCAGTGTCATTGCATGTCTGTTCCTTTCATAAACCACACATGGATCCACCAGTGTCATTGCATGTGTGTTCTTTTTCACAAACCACACATGGATCCACCAGTGTCATTGCATGTGTGTTCTTTTCATGAACCACAGCTAGAGTCATTGCATGTGTGTTCTTCTCACAAACCACATAAGGATACACCAGTGTCATTGCATGTGTGTTCTTCTCACAAACCACACATGGATCCACCAGTGTCATTGCATGTCTGCTCTTTTCATTAACCACAGTTAGAGTCATTGCATGTGTGTTCTTTTCACAAACCACATATCACCAGTGTAATTGCATGTGTGTTCTTCTCATAAACCACATATGGATCCTAACCTTAGGAGGGCCCTAACCTTAGCCCCCCAATGGT
Source organism: Avena insularis (assembly GCA_023614405.1). Taxonomy (NCBI): domain Eukaryota; kingdom Viridiplantae; phylum Streptophyta; class Magnoliopsida; order Poales; family Poaceae; genus Avena; species Avena insularis. Next base: position 274,899,288 of record CM042692.1, read on the forward strand.
GGCCGTTAGACCGAGTCTTCTAGAAGGCATGCCCTAACACAGTTGTTTTGCTTGACGATTGTTACATACCATTCGATCGGGGTGCTTGGTCGATTGGGATGGTCTTCGTGAGAGCGCTATGTGAGTAGGCTATTCTGCGGCATGATTGGCCATGCTTGCTGCCCGCTTGCTCTGGACAAACTGGTAACATCGGGCGCTCCCCTGTTGCGAGTGTCACGACTCACGAGTTCAGTGGGCCATATTCCAGTGTCACGTCCCCATTACTTCTCTTCCTCCCCGTACTTATCTTCCTTCCCCTCGAAGCCACTTTTCCCACTTCACTCCCATCCTGTCGTAGCTGCAAGCCGATGGTGCATCCAGCTATATCTTCGGCAGCCACCCCCTCTCCATCTCTCGCTCGCCATGGGTTCAAGGGGAGACTTTGAGGAAACGCGCCGTGACGACACGTACGGTGATTTCGATGTGAGTCATCTCATCTATATCTCTATCATCTGCGGCCAGTTATCTATTTTGAGCTAGATATACTCTGTTTACTCATGCGCGTATGATGTGTTAGGCCAACCATATGCTGTATGACTCCGACTATCACGGTTTAGCGGATGAAGATAGTCCTCTTCTATGTAAACATGGATATGCGCTCACTAAATTTGTAGCGTTCGAAGGACGAAACGCAGGTAGGAGGTTTCTACGGTGTCATGGACATCATGCAATGATGCAAGGCAGAAGTTGCGGTGTTGTCAAATGGGTAGATCCAGAGTGGCCCAAATCGATGCAGAAAACGCTGGACAAACTATGGGATATGACTGTTGATTTGAAAGAATTCGTAGTCAGCTCACTTCTTGACAGTGTTGAGATGAAGCTATGGGACCTAGTTGACACGACCAAGCTTAACCGAGATCTCAGGAGGGTGCAAGACAAGGTTAGCAAAGTCGAGAAGGAGAGGGACATGGCGTTGGCCCTGAAGGCTAAAGCAGAGCAAGAACAGACTCAAGCAAGGAATGATCTTCACTAGGCCAAAGTCCTGCAGTTCACAACTACGAGTATTGACAAGTGCATGAGGAAAAATATAGAGAAACAATTGAAGCTGTGCAAGGAAGATGCTAAAAGGAAGTAGCAGACGAAACGATCCTTGCTCTCGCAGGAAGATGCACATCGGGCTAAGATTAGGAAGATCAAGGAGATGTGTGATAACTAGTTCTATTTATCTTGAGCTCCGTGCCTTTTTAAGTTGTAATAGTAGTACTTGTTGACCTAGTGGTCTGAATTAGTGGTCCCGGAGTCCTGGGAGGAAAAAAATTGGTCTTCCATTAATCTGTCTTAACCCTACATTACTTCCTTTTGTCCGATCATGGTGGTATTCTGACATTGGTGGTTTGTTTAAACGTAATCTACGTGGATTGTGCCGCATGAAAATGGCACAGCCACAATTTATAAAGTGGAAGCACGTACTCCCAGTTAATGGAGATCCGGGAGCTTCGCCAGACGCAGGGGATGCAGGAGCAGGGAGGCGGTGAGATAGACGGGCTCAAGCATCTGGGCATTATCGGTTGCCATTGCTATTTATGTTGCCACGTCGTTGTGCAGCATCTGAAATAAGTTGCTGCTTCATGGAGTGTGCCAGCTTAAATAATTTATTTATGTGCCACTTACATTCCATCGAATTTGGAGACCTCCTGCCCCTCATCAATCGTGGAACCGGTGCTGCGTGTTTTCAGGTAGTAGTGGCACAATCACAATTTCAGATTCAACTACTGACTCGGGCGTTTCCAAACCCTAAGGCGCGATACATTTTACTCAGAGAACGTGGGTAGATTGTTTCGCCCAGCAAAGTGCCACACACAGAGCTCTAGAGTTTAACCGAATTACATATATACGTTCAAGTTCAACACATTACTATGCATCTTCATTACCGGCAGCCTTCTTCCGCAGCCTGGGTGCCAAGCCTTCACGTCCACTGGCTTCTTTATTTCCTTCCTTCTTCCTCTTCCTTGGTGCCAATTTTCTTAGCTTCACGTACTCTGCATCGCTGGCACAATCAGCACCAGAATCGTGTCCAGCATCATCTTTCCACTCGTTTTTACCTTCTCCGGGCAGCAAAATGACTGAACCGGCAGTCATGTTTCTCACCTTGCGGCGGTTCTTGTCAAAGAAACGGGACTGTTGCATAACTGCCCAATATCTACAGAGTAAATGAAACAAAAATTACAATTCAGCACAAACATGCGAACCCTAAGAGACTTTTGCTTACCAGGAGCTAATTGGGTTCGAGCGACCACCTTGTCCAAGAATAGAAGGGCGACTCCCAGTTGCAGTAGCTTCCACATCCAGTACATCATAATTCAGCTCAAACATGCAAGCCGAAGTATACCTTTTAATCAACCCAATTAGCTGACTATCACACGTTAGAGGAACCATGATACCACATTCATCCATGAAGTTGAACTTTGCAGTCTACTTCGGCCATAATTCATCATGATTATGCAGAGCAGCAACCATACCAGATATAGTGCAGATCTGCGCAGGCGCTTCTTCCATCATGATACAATGGTGTCCATACCACTTGCCCTTCACCCTTGCTGATTTAGAGTCGTACCTGAAGAGGACTACCGTAACCAGGTAAGGGTGGTCCACGGAGATCCCACTTGACAGAAAACTGTGGACAAAATATGCTTGTCAGCGTTGGGCTAACAAACAATGGTAGGTTCAGTAGCCAGCTAGCAGTTATAATTAGTGCGAATAGCAAAGAGAAGGGTAGCTCACCCGCATGAAGCCAGAACTTCTTCTTCCTTGGTAGTAGGATCTGCCATCCCCCGAGCTACTCGGCTCGTCGGCAGCGGAGGCGGGCTAGAGCCTCGCAATGGCGGCTACGGCATGCGCCATTGGAGCTCGGGACCAGCGACTAGGCGTAGTAACTTGGCGCCGGAAGTCAAATGTCCGAAGGGATCGTCCTACTTGGAGGGTGTATTTCGATGCCGCCGGTGCTAGGGGAAAGGAGGGAATGATTTTGTGAAATTGGTCAACGCATCCAATCCACTTAGTTCCTCGATTTTCCTAAGAGGTTGCTGCATTGGCACTCGCATCACGGACAGATGACCGACATGTGGGTCCCGACCGTCTACTTCACGGGGCAGTTTAACAGAATGTTTGTATTTGGCAGGGGTGAGATGAGTTTGCATCAAAATGTCCCCTTTGAGTAGTTGGCGGCCCAACTTTACGAAACACGGCAATTACATGCAACTTGGGTACCGCCATGCACTCGCCCATGAACTTTCAGGCCGCAAACAAACAATCCCCTCTTCGCGGCCTAATCTCGTCAGGACCTAAAGTGTCGAGCTCTAAACTTATGGTCCGTTCCTCGGCTATGAGTTACCTCACCCATGTTTCCAGACCCAGTTTTTTCCTCGCAATGGCTTGGGAGGCACTGCCCCTCCGCGGTCTTAGCTCGTTAGGACCTAAAGTGTCGAGCTCTAAACTCATAGTTCGTTCCTCGGTTGTGAGTTACCTCACCCACGGTTCCTGACCAAGTTTAATCCTCACGATGGCTTGTGAGGCACTATCCTTCCACGACCTGAGCTCGTCAGGACCTAAAGTGTCGAGCTCTGAACTCCCTACTCGTTACTTGGCTATGAGTTACCTCACCCATGGTTCCTGACCCAGTTTTATCCTTGCGAAGGCTCATGAGGCACTACCCCTTCGCGGCCTGAGCTCATCAGGACCTAAAGTGTCGAGCTCTAAACTCACGGCCCGTTCCTCGGATGTGAGTCACCTCACCCACGGTTCTTGACCTAGTTTTTATCCTCGCGACAGCTCATGAGGCACTTCCCCTCCGTAGCCTGAGCTCGTTAGGACCTAAAGTGTCGATCTTTAAACTCACGATCCGTTCCTTGGCTGTGAGTTACCTCACCCATGATTCCTGACCCAATTTTATCCTCGCGACAGCTCAGGAGGCACTGCCCCTCTGCGGCCTGAGATCGTCAGGACCTAAAGTGTCAAGCTCTGAACTCATGGCTCATTCATTGGCTGTGAGTTACCTCACACATGGTTCCTGACACAGTTTAATCCTCGCGAAGGCTCGTGAGGAACTGCCCCTCCATGAAATGAGCTCGTTAGGACCTAAAGTGTCGAGCTCTGAACTCACGACCCATTCCTTGGTTGTGAGTTACCGCACCCACGGTTCCTGGCTCAGTTTTATCATCGCAATGGCTCATGAGGCACTACCCCATCACAGCCTGAGCTCATCCGGACCTAAAGTGTCAAGATCTGAACTCACGGCCCATTCCTCGCATGTGAGTTACCTCAAACACGGTTCCTGACCCAGTTTTTATCCTCGCGATGGCCCATGAGGCACTGCCCCCCCCGCAGCCTGAGCTCGTCAGGACCTAAAGTGTCAAGCTCTGAACTCACGACCCATCCCTTGACTGTGAGTTACCTCACAAACGGTTCCTTACCTAGTTTTTGTCCTCGCGACATCCTGTGAGACACCACCCCTATGTGCCCTAAGATCGTTGGGAGCTAAACTATCGAGCTCTGAACTCACGGCACATCCATCGGTTGTGAGTTACCCCGCCAACAGTTTTTGACCTCCACAAAACCAAAAATCCTAGTGCTAGCCTGATGACCTTCTCCTTGAGAGGTTTATGATGTGTCTCGCGCGGCACTCACCCCTTAGGTGGCCAGGAGATTACAGGGCCTAGTACGCTGAGCTCGGAACTTATCGCTCAGCTACAGCATTAGGTTACCTCATGTATGGCTATCGATGCTCTTAACTCATCGTGTAAGCTCATTACAGGGCCTTCCCCTCAGCGCACGTACCCTCCTCTATGGTCACCACCTCGAGAGGCTCCGTGAGGGTACCGCGAGGGCCCATCGACAAGTCACATCACAAGCGGTAAAACTCCCGAGCAACAGCGTGCTCCCCTCGAGGCTCGAGGCAACAACGTGTGTATGCCTCTAGAGGGTAGCCTCGCCCAAGCAGCCAGGCCTAGAAACACACGAAGGATTCTCATGAGTCACCACACACCACCCCCGGTACAGCAGGTAGGACCACATGTCAGAGGCACCCGGCGAGGATACTGTCTCCTGGCGTCACTTCCAGAGGTCACCTGACTAGGCGCGGTCTCCGCGAGCCCCCTCCTAATGCCAAACCATGGGCGGGCCTGCAGGGGGACGGGCAAGGCCGCCGGCCATCGCCAGCTTCACCGGACCGGCTCCGTGCCACGAGCACCAAAACTCCAAGTATCACAACAAAAACATAAGAAGGGGGAAACAACAAGCATGGGGATCTGCTTACAAACATCAATGGCAAGTCTTCCTTACAAACCCAGCAGGGAAACAAGATACTAAAAGACGTTACACCTATGCTAGCAAAAGATCCGCGGCCCCACGAGCGAGGCGGCGTATGTGGTGCATACCTGGCCTCGTCTCCTCAAGGGAGGTACGCCGGGCAGGCAACCCGACACATCAGGGTGTCAAACACCAAAACAGAGAAGTCACTCCCACCGGCATAGCACAACCACAGCACGGAACTACGCAGGATGCACTGAGCCATGAGGAACTGATTCTAGCCGTCGTAGAGGTACATCTCATCAGGTGGAAGGGTCTCGACACTCACCCGCCACCTCTCGTGCCCACCGGAGTTCCGCAGCTCCACCTCCTCTATAAGATCCATCATAACCCCGAGGGCGAAACAGGAAGGGACTCTCACCTTGACGAACCAGTCGGAGCTCCCGAGAATGACGACAAACTCAATCACCCAGGAAGGCTCGGGGTCGTCTTCTATATTGCTCACCACTATTGGGGGAAGCACGGCGACCGCCACTAGAGGCTCGGGCTCGGCGTCGGACCTTCTGCCGCATCCCCTGTAGCGGCCACGGCCGCTCCCACGGGGATGCCTGCGCCCGCGTCTCACTGGAGCTTCGCCGGCCGACGCCTCCACAATCGAAGGTGGGGCAACTCTAGGGCTGGAAACATGACCCTCGCGTCGCCCACTGTCGCTCCTGCGCGGGCGACCATGACCATGCTTCACGGGGAGCCACCTCCGCTACAGGTGAGACGGTGGCAAGAGAACCCATGGCATCCACGCTCGTCATGACGATGGGGAGAGAAGGGGACGCCATCCAGGAGAATAGGGTTTTCGCACAAGCGCACAGTGGAATAGAAGAGGAACAGAGGCGAAGAGTAGGGAACTCACGCGTCATGCCCCGGTATAAACGGGGCCGTGTGAAAAGACGTACCGCTACCCCAGGCACATGGTATAACTGCAAAGGCCCCACATGCCATCACATCATGGAAATGACTCCTGGGGCGGGAGCAACATGCCCAAGTCTTGTAGTTAAGAGCCCACGTGTTCTACGAATCTGTGGTCAAGACAGGGATGTGGCAGGTCCATGATTACATGGCAGGCCCCGGGGCCCACTAACTGTCCTAGGCCGCTTGCCCCATCAAGCCCATCAAGGGCCACATGCAGGCCAAATGCCTGGGGGATACTGTCGAGGCCTTAGCAACCGGGGTGCCACCTCCCGACGGTTGGCGATCCCCAGCGCCTCAATGCGGCATGCCCTCAAGAGGCTTCGAGCCTCCGGAGATATGCATAGCCGCATTGTTCTTCACGAGGGTCCGCCTCGTGAGGGGATACCCTCCCGAGCGAGATGAACCCAATTGCGGGTGCCTCGAAGGCCCCGGGGCTTTTCGGTATCTTCACCGAGCGGCCAGCAGGCGAGGCAAGTCCTGAAAAGGGGCATAGTTGCTGCATGCCCTCTGTTCGCCTCGGTAAAGGGAGATCTGGTTTGCTAACTTTCCTGTAGCAGAAGGATAGATGACCTTAGAGTGGCAGGCGTGTTAGCTTGCTGGTTTGGTGCAAGAGAGACAGCGGGTAGCGCGAGATGAAGAAAAATGACGCTAAAGGGATAATGCTTTACGGGTGGATGGAGAAGCCCGCAATGCTCAAGACTCGGTCCACCAAAATGCAGTCTTGTAGACTGGGAGCTAGGAGAGTGGCACTATGGTGACCCTTCCCACCGATGGACCGAGGGAAGGGGCCTGACGCTACACTATATAAGGAGCCCTTCTCCTACCTTCTTTGGTATTGATCCTTGAGATCTAAAACCCTAGACTTTCATCCTCCATTATACCCTCGCGAAGCACGTGAGCAATACAACAAAGCAGGAGTAGGGACTTTACCTCCTCACGAGGGTCCCAAACCTGAGTAAAAAAACCCGGTGTCACCTCTCTGTCATGTGTTTGCTCCGTCATCACCACAGTTGATGAGTTCCTTTGGAATAGTGTGTTTAGCCCCGACACGAACCAAGGGATCGTTGGACCCTAGTTCCTTCGCGGGACAAATCTCTGACAGGTAAAGCCCCTACTCCTGCTTGGTTGTATTGTTCGTGGTGTCTCGCGAGGGTACAATGGTGAATCAATGACTAGGGTTATAGATCACTGCGATCGACCTTTTCTAAGGTAGGAGAAGGTCTCCTTCTATAGGGGCATGGGGCCTCTTCCCCTATTCACGGGAAGGAAGGGTCACCACATGGATGCCCACAAAAATCTCATTCCACAAGACCGCTTTCCATGGACTCAGTCTAATGCCTCGTCCTTCCCACTGATCCTTCGTAAAGTTGAGGCTCTTGGAACCATCCTTCACTACCCGACGCCTCCCTTGTCCCCTTTGCACCAAAACATCAAGGGGACACCTCCCTGGCACTGGTGACTGATGACCCACAAGTATAGGGGGTGTATCGCAGTATTTTTGAGGGAAGTGAAACCCAATTTATTGATTCGATACAAGGGGAGCCAAAGAATATTTATAAGCCTTAACAACTCAGTTGTCTATTTAGCTGCACCTGGAAACAATCTTGCTCACAACAGTTTATCAGTAGCAACAGTTTTGTAGTAGGAATAGTAAAGTAACAGCAGTAATAAAGTAAAGACAGCAGTAACAATAGCAGTAAACAATAGGATTCGAGTGCGGTAGGCATAGGGATGGATGGACGGGTGTTGCATGGACAAGACAATTCACATAGCAATCAGAACATAGGGCAATTGCAGATAAATAAGATAAAGCATCCAAGTACTAGATAATCCTAGGCATGTGTTCCACATATAGTCATACGTGCTCGCAATGAGAACTTGCACAACATCTTTTGTCCTGCCCGTTTGCGGGGCCTCAAGGAACTATCGGCAATTAAGGTGCTCCTTTAATAGAGCACCGAGCAAAGCATTAACACTCCATGAACACATGTGATCCTCACCTCAAAGCCATTCCTCCGGTTATCCCGATTTACACTGGGCCATTGGTTCCGGATAACAACGTGTGTATACAACTTGCAGGTAAGACCATAAACAATACTATCATAATGAATCAATAACATGTTCAGATCTGAAATCATGGCACTCGGGCCCTAGTGACAAGCATTAAGAACAACAAGTCGCAACAAAGTTATAAAGCACTAATAGAATATACTAGGCACCATGCCCTAACAATCCGATGCTATTACATGAACGATCTTATCCAATCCCTACCATCCCCATAGCCTACAGCGGGGGATTACTCACTCATTGATGGGGGAACATGGATGGTCGATGGAGAAGCGATGGTGATGATGATGGCGATGATCTCCTCCAATTCCCCGTCCCGGCAGGGTGCCAGAATGGAGTTTCTAGTGCTGTTTCGTGGAATCTGGTGGTGGCGGCGGATTGGAACTCCTTCTGGAAAAACGTCGAACCCCGCTGAGTTTTTAGGTTAGAAGGCAACTTATAGGCGAAGAGAGAGGGGGTAGGGTAGCGGACCACCCTGGCGCGGCACCTGGCCTGCAGCCAGGTGGTGTGGCCTCGGCTCAGCCCCCCTCCGTCTCGTATTCTGGCTCTAGGAGTCTTCGGGTGAAATAGGATTTTTGGCATATTTTCCGGAATTTTTCCTGATAGTTTATTTTCTGCACAAAAAGTAGACACCAAGGCAATTCTGCTGAAAACAGCGTCAGTCCGCATTAGTTGCTTCCAAATCACACAAGTTTAGAGGAGAAACAATAGCAAAAGTGTTCGGGAAAGTAGATACATTTTGGACGTATCAACTCCCCCCAAGCATAGCTTATTGCTTGTCCTCAAGCAATTCAATTGAAAACTGAATGTGATAAAAGAACTTTCACGAACAAATTTGCTTCATATGATGTATATATTCTCAGCATGTGGTCAACTACTTAGACAATTCATAACAAGGAGTATGCAACTAAGTTTACTTAATAGGCAATGCAAACTATGAAGAGCTTCCAACTCAAAAATAATAAGTAGCAAGAAGCGTAAACATAAGCAACATTACAATGCTCATAACAAGGTATGATAGAGTGGTATCTCGCTTGCCTTTGATTATGAATGCCAAGGCACCTCTAAAGTTCAGGTGAAGACTAGAAGTAAAGATATCAAAGATACAAGCATCAAAGTCATAACACAAATAATCAAGTTTTGAGACAAGCACAAAGAGTGACAACTATGCTCTCAAGAAGGTGCTCAAAGAATATGTGGAGACTAAACAAGTAAAAGAAAAGGTTTTGAATAATTTGAAAAGCTTCCAAATGCTAAAAGTATGGTACTCATTAGATTTGAGCTTGCATTGCCCCTATCATAAGCATCTTTAATGTGGTTAAGGTGAAAGTGAGGTCCAATCTGAGTTATATGCTTGACAGACTATAAACTGAAAATCCCATGTCCCTTGAGTACGAGGGCCGCTCATCATGCTACTCAACTTTAGTTACCGGTAAGTTCTTGTCATCGTAAATACGTGCGTATCATAGAGAACCGCCAACGGGGTACCCCTTGCCCAATGATACGGAAGAATCCCCATATCAAAATGACAAGGCAAGCAGACAGTGAGTATCTTAGCAATCTTCTTATTTACCATGGGAAAATGGTGCTTTTTTCTCTCTTTCCTCTTTTCATAAATCTCTTTTTTTTCTTTTTCTCAATAGCTATCTCTCTTTTTTATAAGAAGAATTCTTCATAGATATCATTATGGTTACGCTGCAGGTTTCCACCATGACGGCATGGATTAGACCGGCGGCCCAGGTGTTTCTCTAACACACATACATAACTCCATGGACTTACAAGCTCCCCTTTTATTTCACACCGACGACATCCGCAAACAAAAGAGCATGGTCTCACCTGGGTATATATTTACAAGTGTTGAAAGCGTTCCCCGTGACAGCATGGTTCTGCTAATCCCTAGCCTATAATTTGCAAGCATATAACTTTCATGGACAGTCACAATGGTTCAGGTTTATTAAGTGCAGAAAAGAAAGTGTGCCATCAAGTTTGTGAGAGCTTTACTAACTAACTTTCTCATAACAAGCAAACATTTTATTCGGAAGAAAACAAGGCATATTGAATATGCACGAAAATAGCAAATGATGCTAATAGGTAGGTATGGTGGATACTTTGGCAATATTTGGTTTTAGGGAGTTGGAAACATGAGTAAAATACTCAGTGAAAGTGAAGGCTAGCAATAGTAAGGGAGCGACAAACGAGAGAGCAATAGCTGTCATAATCATGCTTGCAACAAAACATGACTAATCATGGCATGAAAGTGATTCAAGATCCTCAAGGCAAAATAATTCATCGAGTCTTAACTAATTATTTCAGTCACATGCATGCGTGAGCATGTGCCAAGTCAATTCAAATGAAACATTCAGAGGAGGATACCATGGTGTCATACCAGGTTATGAATAGAGTAATGCAAGCAAACATTCATAAGACAAGCTACAAACTATTAGCAAGCTGGAACTAATCATATGAAAGCAAAAACTACTAAGCATCCAAAGATAACATACACCCTACACGAACAGACTAAGCTTGCCCACAATGATGAGTATATGTATAAAAATGAAAACAAATAGAGTTCGTTACCAGCCTCTTACCACACCTCAAGTTGTCATTAATCCTCATTATTGCTCTTCACTTGTGTGGCTTGAATAATAATATGAAACCAATATCCACTGAGGACTGCTAAACCCTGTAGCAAACTCACAAAACCAAAGAAGAACGACAAATATTTTTGTTGTTTTCGATTTTTTTAAAATAAGAACAAAAAAGGGAAAACAAGCGAAGCAAAATATTTTTGGGTTTTTCGAATAGTTCAAACAAGGAAAAAAGGGAAAAGCAAACCAAGGCAAAAAGAAGAAGAAGCAAACCAAAGAGAAACAACAGAAATATTTTTGGTCTTTTTGTGTTTTAGAAAGCAAAAGCAAAAAAAGAACGAAAACTAAAAGGAGAACGAAACATGAATATAAAAAGTACCGACGCAACATGATAAGGATATGAATGCGATGCCGGCGTACCTCCCCCCAAGCTTACTCTTTTGGCCTAAGTGGGTATCAATCCAGATACGGGTAAGGGTTCCAAGCAGGAGGATCATGATAAGAATGGTCGTAGTTGGGCCCTTGGGAGGAAGAAGAAGCTACCCAAACATAGATAGGCTACTGATATGAAGACTCCCCCTCATCCGAGGGCTGGACCGAATCATCCGTGACCTCTCTTCTAGTATCCTACTCCTATTGGGAGAGCTCTCCCAAGTACGTGTCAAGCTCCTCCTTAGTGAGGGACCATCCTACCCTGTTATCAAGGTTAAACAAAACAGGTGCAGGCAAAAGAACAACACGCTCGGACTTGCTCTTTCTCCAACCAGCTTTGAGAAAGGTTATTTCATAAGACAACTCATTCAAACTAGCCCACGAGGAAACAAATTTATGTTGTATCATGGAATTAAGATCAAGCCTTTCTATGGGGAACTGTAAGTCTATATGATGAGGCACTAAACCATGCAATGCTAGTAAACGAGAAGCAATGAGGCCTCCACAAATTCCACCTTTCTCACGGTTAGCAGCAAGACGGAAAGCTATCAAAGCACCTAAGTTGTAAGACATATCTCGTTTAAGAGCAGCAGAGATAAATGCTAGATCATATGAAGATAACTTATTGGCAGTTTTCCTAGCAAGAACACACTTGGCAACAAAGTAGGCAAAGTAGCGAATGGAGGGGAGATAATGTTATGGATTTTCCACTCTCCTTCGAGAAGCTGCTCCCTTGGCAAATTTCTGCGTATAAATCCATGAGTGGTTTAGGTCGCTCATTAATCCTTCTACATGATCCCCATTGAGGTACCTTAATAGCTGCACAAAAGTCAATGAGAGAAAGGTCGACAGCAATATTGTAAATTTTGTAGTGGACCATGGGGTTAGGCAAAGAGTGACTAAATTGAAAGTCCTGCACCACAGACATGGTTAGCTTCACAAATTGACAAGGTTCATCTTCCAAAAACTACTCCAACCCTGCATTAGAAACCAAAGTGTGGAAATATTGGAGAATTCCTGCAGCTCTCATGAACTCAGAGCATGGATAAATGGAAGGAAAAACTTCCTCCTCCAGGTGGACTTTCATGACCTCAGGCACCCATAGTTCATGTTGGTTTAGTTGATGCTCATTCATCTTCTGTTCTGAAATTTAAACACCTATTAAACAAGTGATTGCAAAGTGAATATAATGAAGGATACTACTCATAGGGACTTGTAAGAGGCCTAAACATGCAATCAAAACTATATCTCTAAGCATCAAACAAGCTTACAAGCTCTCATAACCTGTCACCTACAGCAGCAAAATACTCAAGGTATAATCCACTAAACACAAATCTACTTGGACAAGGGGAGGAGTCACATACCAGAAAACAAGTGCTCGAAATTTCAGCAACAAAGATGGGCTGAGCAGGGAGATCGAAAAAATCGAGAGCAAGCACAGCAAGAACGTGATTTTGAGCAATGAACTGGAGCTTACTCGGGAGAGAGAAGAAAGTGGCAGGTGAGAGAGTTAGTGGAGGGCCAGGGGTGGCCCACACCATGGCATGGCGCCACCCAAGGCAGGCCACTCCACCAGGTGGTGTGCCTACCTGGTGGGTCCCCCTGGTACCTTCTAGGCACTCCTCTGCCCCTTTTTTCACACAAAAATTTAATATGAATTTTCTAGAATTTTTTGAGACACTTTATTTTTGGGCATTTTTCAGGTATAGAAAAATGATTTTTTGACAGACAGATTTTTTTTGGAAATGACGCAATGACAAAACAAGGCTAGAACTACAGGAGTTCTAAGACACTCTAACATGCAAGCAACTAACAACAAAAAGAAAACTAAACAAAAGCAGAAACTAAATTGGATAGAATAAAAGTAAACGGAGATAATCACGGTAAAAACATTGTTTTGTTCAATGAAATCCTTTTTTTAACAAGGTTGATCAGGTCTTGCTACCAAATCAATTTCATATGAGACAAAACTTTGTATTTCACTAGTGATTATGTTACCTCAATTTTGATAGCAATGGTCCCAATCATAATAGTTTCCAATTTTTTCTCTTGGTATGGGACAATATATTTCTCCAACTTGAATGCCCTCAACATGTTCAATTGAATTCAAACCATAAGTCCTTTCAATCTTCTTGGGGAAATAGACAGTATGTTCCTTTTCATTAACATTAAAGGTCACCTTTCCTTGATTACAATTAATAACAGCTCCTTCAGTATTAAGAAAAGGTCTCCCAAGAATAATAGACATATTATCATCTTTAGGCATTTCAAGCACAACAAAATCAGTTAATATCAAGCAATTATGAGTCACTTGAACAGGTACATCCTCACATATACCAACAGGAATAGTGGTCGATTTATCAGCCATTTGCAAAGATATATTAGTTGGTATCAGTTTGTCAAGTTGAAGTCTCTTATAGAGAGAAAAAGGCATAACACTAACTCCAGCTCCCAAATCACACAAAGCAGTTCTAACATAACTATTCTTAATAGAGCAAGGGATAGTTGGAATCCCTGGGTCTCCAAGTTTCTTTGGAACCTTACCATTAAAGGAATAATTAGCAAGCAAAGTAGAGATTTCTTCATTAGGGATCTTCCTTTTATTCGAGACAATATCCTTCATATACGTTGAGTAAGGAGGCAATTTCATAGCATCAGTCAAAGGAATTTGCAGGAATAAAGGTTTCATCCACTCACAAAACTTATTATAGTGTTCATCTTCCTTTGACTTGTGTTTCTTATTAGGAAAAGGCATAGGTTTTTGGACCCAAGGCTCTCTTTCACTACCATGTTTCTTAGCAATAAAATCTTCTTTAGTGTATTTAGTATTCTTAGTGTGCTTTTCAGGTTCTTCTTCAACTTTTTCTTCATTAGGAACTTCATTTTCTTCATTACCACTTTCATTTTCAGCATCAAAGACAGATATACTATTAGGATCTATAGCAGGTTCACATGGTTCTACAACAGTTTTGTGTTTCTTTTTCCTTTTCTTATGAGTAGAGCCACTATTTTCAGCTTGTTGAGAATCCTGCTCAATTCTTTTGGGATGCCCCTCAGGATATAGAGGATCCTGGGTAGCAGCACCACTTCTAGTTCTAATTTCATAAGCATGTTTTTCTTTAGCAGCATTAACTAGCAAGTCTTTTTACACTTTAATGAGTTGATCTATTTGAGTTTGAACCATTTGAAAGTGTTTAACAATCATTTTAACATCATTAGAGGTTCTTTCCACAATATCTTTCAACTCAACAATAGCTCTAGTGTTTTCCATTAGATGATTTTGCAACCTTTTATTAAAATTATCTTGCTTAACAATAAAGATATCGAATTCTTCTAAGCATTGATCGGGAGGTTTAGAGTAAGGGATATCACCTTCATCAAAATGTTGGAGAGAGTGTACCTCAATAGTGGATGAGTAGGGGATAGGCTTACATAATTCTTCTATAGGAGGTAAATTTTTGACATCTGCAGCTTTAATTCCCTTCTCCTTAAGACATTTCTTAGCTTCCTTCATCACTTCATCATTTAATTCAATAACTCCCCTATTCTTTGATGTTGGAATAGGCACTGGTATAGTAGGTTCAGGTACAATTACTTTAGGTATAGCTTGTTCAGGAGGAGCCCAATCTTCATAGTTCTTACTTATTTTAGCCATTAATTCCTCAGCTTCCTTAGGAGTCCTATTCCTGAAAACACAATCAGCACAACTATCTAGGTATGTCGTAGATTCTTTAGTTAGTCCAGTATAAAATATATCAAGAAGCTTATTCTTAGGTAATGGACTTCAGCCTGTGCATGAATCAAAGCACAAAACCTTGCCCAAGATTCGGGCAATATCTCTTTTTCTCCCTATTTAAAATCAAAAAAGTTCCTGCAAAATAGCATGTCTAGCACTAGGAGGAAAATATTTCTGCAGGAAAGTACTAATCAAGCAATTAGGGATATCAATAGATCCATGAGGTAAATTACTAAACCAAGTTTTAGCTTCTCCTTTCAGTGAAAATGGGAAAATCTTAGCAACAAAGTAAGTACGCATCTTAATATCATTAGAAAACAAGCCACTCATGGTAGAAAGTTCATTCATATATGCTACCACACTTTCATTCTTAGTCCCACAAAAAGGTTCTTTCTCAACAATAGCTATGTAAGATAGATCGAGAGAGAAATCATAATCTTCATCTATAATGTTTATGGGAGAAGCAACAAACTTAGCAATAGGAGACAATTTGGATCTAATAGTACACCTCTCAAGGAGACTCTTAGCAGCGCTCCTATCATGGGTGTTTTTACATTCTTTAATAAATTCATCGGTCATCTCAACATAACCATCTTCAATATCATAGCTTTCACTAGACTCAGGTGAACTAACAGGTGTAGTAGTGTCTTCATTAGGATTTTTAGTATTTCCAGCTATAGTTCTAGCTATCGAAGCATCTAGGAAAGGACCTAATGAACCACTCTTATCAAGCGATGAGAAGCAGATCATAAGCATCAGAAGTTTCAGATTCAGCAGTAGTAGCAGTGTGTGTAGCATGTGTATGTGGTGGTGTAACGAGCTTACTCATAACAGATGGTGAATCAAGAGCAATAGAGGTGTTCAGAACCGTACCTCTTCTTGTAGTGGATGGTAAAATAGGAACCTTGCCATCACGAGACTTACCCATGATGGATGGATAGCAGCGAACAATAGAGAATCCAAGTGAACTTAATAAATAAAGCGATGCTCCCCGGCAACGGCGCCAGAAAATAGTCTTGATGACCCACAAGTATAGGGGGTGTATCGCAGTATTTTCGAGGGAAGTGAAACCCAATTTATTGATTCGACACAAGGGGAGCCAAAGAATATTTATAAGCCTTAACAACTAAGTTGTCAATTCAGCTGCACCTGGAAACAATCTTGCTCACAGGAGTTTATCAGTAGCAACAGTTTTGTAGTAGGAATAGTAAAGTAACAGCAGTAATAAAGTAAAGACAGCAGTAACAATAGCGAGAAATGAGAGGATTCGAACGGTAGGCATAGGGATGGATGGACAGGCGCTGCATGGAAAAGATAATTCACATAGCAATCAGAACATAGGGCAATTGCAGATAAATAAGGTAAAGCATCCAAGTACTAGATAATCCTAGGCATGTGTTCCATATATAGTCATACGTGCTCGCAATGAGAACTTGCACAACATCTTTTGTCCTGCCAGCCCGTTTGCAGCGGGGCCTCAAGGGAACTACTAGAAATTAAGGTGCTCCATTTAATAGAGCACCGGAGCAAAGCATTAACACTCCGTGAACACATGTGATCCTCACATCAAAGCCATTCCCTCCGGTTATCCTGATTTCTATCACTTCAGGGCCATTGGTTCCGGACAACAACGTGTGTATACAACTTGCAGGTAAGACCATAAACAATACTATCATAATGAATCAATAACATGTTCAGATCTGAAATCATGGCACTCGGGCCCTAGTGACAAGCATTAAGAACAACAAGTCGCAACAAAGTCATAAAGAACTAATAGAAGATACTAGGCACCATGCCCTAACAATCCGATGCCATTACATGAACAATCTCATCCAATCCCTACCATCCTCATAGCCTACAGTGAGGGATTACTCACTCATAGATGGGGGAAACATGGATGGTCGATGGAGAAGCGATGGTGATGATGATGGCGATGATCTCCTCCCATTCCCCGTCCCGGCAGGGTGCCAGAACGGAGTTTCTGGTGCTATTTCGTGGAATCTGGTGGTGGTGGCAGAGCAGAACTCCTTCTGGAAAAACGTCGAACCCCCCTGAGTTTTTAGGTCAAAAGGCAACTTATAGGCGAGAGAGAGCAGGGAGTGCGGGGCAGACCACCACCTGGCGTGGCTCTGGCTAGGCCAAGCAAGGTGGTGTGGCCTGGGCCTAGCCCCCCTCCGTCTCGTATTCTGGCTTCGGGAGTCTTCTGGTGAAATAGGATTTTTGGCATATTTTCCGAAATTTTTCCTGATAGTTGATTTTCTGCCCAAAAAGTAGACACCAAGGCAATTCTGCTGAAAACAGCGTCAGTCCATGTTAGTTGCATCCAAATCACACAAGTTTAGAGGAGAAACAATAGCAAAATGTGTTCGGGAAAGTAGATACGTTTTGGACGTATCAGTGACGTTAATGGTGCCTTTGCACCAGATGGGGTGGTCCGACTCCTCTTTACCGATGCAGTCCACACTGCCCTGGCTTTTTCTGTGGGGCTTTGTCTTCTTCTTTCCTGTTATCACAAGATTACGAACGCGCCCCTAGGACTTGCTCTGAAGCATCTAAGGCCCCTTTTGGACCTAAGCAAACTAGAGTCCCATGACATGGGGTGGTGGTAGGTGGAAGGTAGCAGCCTTGGGTTCCTCTCTTGAGGCCGCCTTCACCACGCCTTCGTCTCTGGAGGATGTGGTGGCTCAGGCAGTGGGTCTGATGGCTGTATGATCGTGGTACCCTGAGTTCTAGGACTCTGACAGTTGTCCCCGGGCTCTTATCACGAACGTGTCTCTTCCAAGACGCGAAGGGGCAAGGGCGCAATCGGCCGGCGGGCCCCACCATGGCTCGGGTTGACACGGTAACTACTCTAGTATGCATATCCACCATAAATGCGAAATGGAGGAGGCCTAGGGGCCGTGGGATGCGATCAGAACTGCCCTTCCTCAGGAACCTCTCCCCATGATTTGATGGCTCGTTGGGAAGACTGGTGGTTGATGTCGCGTGCCTGAGGTGTCGTGTCATCCTAGCGCCATTTAAATGGGAGCACAGAGGAGGTACCTTCTCTCTAACACCCCCTTCTCATCCCCTTCTTCATTCCTGCTGCGCTCTAGAAAACCCCAACTCCCCGGCCCTCTTCATGGAGTCTGCGCACCCCACCGCTGCTGAGAAGGGCAAGGGAGTGAATTCGGATGCTGATGCGGTTCCGCCAGCAAAGTGTAGGCAGGGACCACCGCGCGGGAGCGGCCACATGAGGCACGAGGGTCGCGGCTCTGGTCTGGCCATCTCTTCTTCTTTGAGAGGCTCTGAACCGGTCGGGGGAGAGGCGTCGGTGAAGCGCGACCGGGGTCGCAACCGTGGTAGAGCCCAAGTTCAATGCGGTAGGTGCAGTAAGGGACAAAAAGGTGTCTCGACTTCCGTAGCGCTCCCCCTTCCTCCTCCTTTGGCGGTCATGATCAAGATCATGGACAGTGGCGAGCCCGAACGCGTCATCGATTTCGTCCTCACCCTTTGGGACGTGGGCTGGGCCACAAAGGTGAGGTTGCCTATGCTCTTCACCCTCGGGCTTGCAGGTGAAATGCCATAGAACATGCAGATGAAGCACTCTAGCGGTAGCGATCTTTGGAGCGTGGCCGTCAATGCCCCCTCGCTCTGATAGATGTACTTCACCATCGGTTGGGAGCGCTTTGTCACTGACCACCGCATCGTGTGTGGCTCCGTTTTGCGGTTCCTCCACCTATCTGAGGAGGGCTTCTCGGTGTCGGTGTTTCACCCACTGTTGGGACTACCCCCTCCACCTCTAGAGCGTGTAGGTGGCTCTCCAGACACGATGGGGACACACCACCGAAGGTGTCGCGCATGCTCCATGAGGGCCACCATGCAGTAGTGCTCCTAGCATTTTGCTTAAGTGTGATTATAATGAACATCCTTTAATGAGACCTCATGTGTATTGCTTTCTTTTCACGCATGTGCGATGGTGGCATCAGCTCTGTGCAAGGCCGCTCCTGGTAATAACTTGGGAGCATCACGTGCGTCGCATGTTAGAGTCACACTACTAATGATATCCGCGAGGTCCTATTTGTCCTCGCTGGGCCATGCCCTGGGTAGCCTCAGGGGCCACTCCTTGCTAAGGAGGAGAAGAGGGCATCGAGCATGGTTGAGCGCTAGCAGCTCCGAATCCCATTGCGTGGGGCTTACTGTGGCCGCGGGGTGCTTGAAGAAGGGCCCTCCACACATGCAATCTTGTGCTACCTATGTTAGACTCTCTTCCCCCTCTGCATTTCTGGAGGGGCGGTCGTAGGACTTATGCACCCTGCTCTACTGTTCTTTCGTGAGGAGGTTTGTATGTCCTGCTTTTGTCTGGTAAGTCCCCTTAGGAAGAAATACTCCCACATGAGCAGCTCCCCGGCCTGAGGAGACTTCATGGTGATAGGCGCCGCTTCGCTAGCTCATCGGAGCCACACGCCCATAGCCCCCGGCGTGGCCACCTAACGGGGTACCCCGACAACCCCTGTGTCTATGAGATCCTGGGGCATGGCTTAATAGGATTGATAGGATACCCATATCAACAAGTTACAACTTCTTTTCTAGAAGCTCATCCAAAATAACCTCCAGGATAAGCATGATTGGCCTGGAGCAATTTGAGGATGGGTGACCAACCTGGATGTAGGTACCGGGTGCACACGAGTGAGGACAAAGTGCGTAGAAAATACAAGTGTTGGCCTGAGGGGCCAGTCTAGAGATCCTAGTAAGCTGCAAGGAGTGACAGCCCGGGCACGGAGAGCCATGGTGTTACAGTGTCCATGGGGCTTGGAAGGGTAAATAACCTCGCTTGCTCTGGCGTTCGGAGGGGGATTGACGCGCGCAATAGCGGGCCTCACGTGAATCCTTGCCTCTACTAGGAAAAGCCTCACGAGGCATCTCCCTAGAGGGACGCGTGTGGCTGGCACTGGCCACGCAGGCCCCTCGAAAAAGGGAAGGGGAGAGTGCATGGGTATCTAGAGTTTGGGCCGCCAGAGGAGGGTTCCCGCGCAAGCCTTTCCGTAAGCCTCTCGAGGAGCAGACCATAGGGCAAATGCTTATCTTGTTGGCCCCTCGAGGAGGTGACCGTGAGTCCCTACATATAATTTTTTCTAGCTGAAGAGGAGTTCCCTCCCGGGCCACCTCATAAGCCCCTCTAGGAGAAGACCGTAGGGAAAATGTGTGTTGCTTAGATTTCATACATGTGTTATGCAAAGGTATCAAGCTCCAGGAACCATGGGTGAGGTGACTTGTGGCTAGAGCTAGTCCTTAAGTTCAGAGCTTGACACTTTAGGCCTAGGGTTGATTGGTAGTGGCCACTTGGAGGGGGAGTACCCTCACGAGCAGCCCTATAATCCTATCGAGGACAAGACCGTAGGACGAATGCTTATCCTGTTGGTCCCTCGAGGAAGAGACCGTAGGTCTAGCATGAAGTTTGTCCGCTGGAGGGGGGTACCCTCACGAGCCACCCTGTAAGCCTTTCAAGGATAAGACCATAGGGCAAATTCTTATCATGTTGGTCCCTCGAGGAGGATATGGTAGGTCTAGCATGAAGTTTGGATGCTAGAGGGGGGGTGCCCTCACGAGCCGCCCTGTATGCCCCTCGATGAGAAGACCATAGGGAAAATGCTTATCATGTTGGTCCCTCAAGGAGGAGACGGTAGGTCTAGCATGAAGTTTGGACGCTGGAGGGGGGTACCCTCACGAGTCGCCCCGTAAGCCTCTCGAGGAAAAGACCGTAGGGAAAATGGTTATCCTGTTGGTCCCTCGAGGAGGAGACCGTAGGTCTAGCATGAAGTTTGGCCGCTGGAGGGGGTACCCTCATGAGCCGCATGTAGGCCTCTCAAGGAGAAGAGTGTGGGGCATAAAACGTGCGCTGCTGAGGTTCCCTACATGTGTCGTGCGAGGGTTTTCAAGCACCAGAACCGTGGGGTGAGGTGACTTATTGCCGGAGCTAGCCCATAAGTTCAGAGCTCGACACTTTAGGCCCTGGAGTTGACGAGGGGTGACCCGGCGATGACCATGCCTAGCCCCCACTCGCGTGGCACCTGTTGAGGAACTTCAGCTACGCATAGCTATGAAAATATTTTCCCCAAAGAGAAGAAAATGACAGAACTGGCACAAGGCACAAAATCCAAAAAAACACCAAATGGTTCCGAGCTTATTACAATGCCGCCATGATCCACACTAGGTATTACGAGGAATACGGCTCCAAAGGATGAAAGTTTCTAGTATCACCTTCAAAAAAGTCAGGTAGCCGGTCATGCTACATGGAGGGGCTTGTTAGCCCACTTGACGCCTGGCTCCATTTAGCATCCCTCAAGCGCAGTTGGGGAGGGGGTTGATGTTGTGTGCATGCTGGGTGTAGTTCATGGGAAAGTCGGGAACCCTGGGTCAGTACCACCATCTTGAGTTTCTCCAACGCTGGCGAGGGTGAGATGGGGATATCCTGAGGACTTCCCATGGCTGCAGGCGGCGGCCGTGACGAGGCCCTCCTCTGGAGGATACAATGCAGCGACCTCCCTTTTCGCCAGGGTGTTCTCTTGGGCTATCATCTGCTTCTTCCTTGAGGTGCCCCCGATGTAGTCAAGGGCACCCACATCCTCCGGGTAGGCGGTGGCCACGGTTTTGTAGGCGTGATCGAGGGAGCGCAAGGCTTCCCTTTCGTCACAACGGATGGTGATGACCCCATTGTTACCTCTCGGCATCTTGACGATGTTGTAGGCATGGTGAGTGGCGGCCATGAACTTGGCTAGAGCAGGGTATCCCAGGATGACGTTATAGGGGAGGCTGATGTGCGCCACGTCGAAGTCGATGAGCTCGATCTAGTAGTTGTCACGAGACCCGAACATGACGGAGAGGCGCACCTGCCCAATGGGTATGCTGGTGCCGTTCATGACTCTAGAGAACAACATGGTTGGGATCAGCTCTTCGTATGGTACTTGAAGCTTGGCGGACGTTTATGTGGAGATCACATCCAGGCCTATGCCACCGTTGATGGGTGGCTTGGTGACTGCGGTGTTGTTGATGGTGGGAGTGAAGATCATGGGTATTATCCCCACCTCTTTGGTTGAGACGAGGTGGTCTTCAGCGTCAAAAGTGATGGCGCACTGCGACCACTTGAGCCTTGGGGATAGGGTCCAGGGCCGAGCAGCGGCGACCTCGGGTGAGCTGCTTGAAGTGCCTGTTGGACGCCGGGGCCTAGGAGCCACCGAGGATGCAGGTTATGGTACCCCTTGGCTCCTGGTAGCCCCCGGCGTTCTCCTCGACCTTCTCTAGAGTGCGGGCAAGATGCTGCACAATGTTGGCCTGATGACCCGTGTGGTTTGTATCATGGTGACTATGGTTTTTATTCTAGCATCCGCCTCACTGGTTTCCACCATGGTCACTGTCGCGCTCTCCCCATCGTCTCCCCTTCCTTCGACTATTGTGTTGGTCGCGAAGCTTCTTGAGCTTGTACCAGTTGTCGGTGGGATGCCCATGCTTCTTGTGGAAGACGCAGTACAAGCGGTCCTCGCGTAGCCCTTCTTCGTAGATCTCACGAGGACTCTTCTGTTTAGGGTCCTTGCTCATTCTCTTGGAGACACTTGAGGTTTTGGGCGTGGTCTCTACCTTATCAAGGCCGAATATTTGCCACACCTCGGCCTTGGCGCACTTCTCCACCATGACGATCAACTCAGCAGTCGTGGTGAGGTTTTCACAGCGGATGCTGATATTTTCCCTCATTCGGACGTCCTTGACTCACTCGAAGGAGGTAATGACGTTGGAGTCCAAGATCTTGGGGATTTTGTTGCGGATCTGGCTGAACCTCTACAAGAACTGGAAGAGGGTCTCGCCGGGCTGCTAGCAAACCTAGCGAAGGTTGTAGTAGGCGAGCGGGCGCTCGTAGGTTCCTTTGAAGTTGGCGATGAAGAGCGTGCAGAGAGACGATCATGAGATGATGGATTCCTCGGGGAGGTTCATTTGCCAGGTCCGGGCTACGTTCTTCAGGCTCAGGGGAAACAGTTCCCCATGACGCGGTCATCACCTCCTGCTGCCTCGATGCCCGTGGTGTAGAGCTGTAGAAACTCGCATGGGTTGGCGGTCCAGTCATAGCGCGAAGTTATCTCTAGGAGGAACTTGTGTGGCCACACAATTCATCGGAGCTCCCTGGTGAAGGCAAGGCAACCATTACCATGTACCTCCTTGCCGCTGGCGAGGGCCGGGCGGTTCTGCTGTCCTGCTGCAGCAATATCCTCGATGATGCGGTCCTCTCATTCGCGAGGAGACGCGACGACCACAAGGGTGGCCATGAGAGACGGCGAGATGATCTAGAAGTTGTTTTCCGGCTGAGACGCAGCATCACCGATCTTGGGAGCTCCATCAGAACCCCGGGTCGGAGGCTGACTCATAGCCCCCGGTGCCTTATCCTCAATCTCATCCCCCGGTGTTGGAGGGGCAAGGGTAGCGATGTCGAGGAGCTCGATGAGTCACTCGCACCACTTCACCTGACCATCTTAGCTAGCGGGTGGTGGAGCTGCTCCTGCACCATATGCTTGGTGTCATGGTATTGCCGACGAGTACGCCATGGTGGGGACCTCACGGAGCGTGTTTAGAGAGGTGGGGGAAGGCGGTGAGTTGGCGGGTACGAGGTAACACATCTTACCTAGGTTCAAGTCCCACAATGGTAGCTGAACTCTACTCCTGCTATAAATCACTATACTGGCAATACTCCGAGTTACTGGGTATTGTTCGCTGTGCGAGAGTGTTATGAATCATGCCCTAAAGGCTCCCATGGGACCGATTTATAAAGGCACCAGAACCTAGGGTTATAGGGAAAGACCTTGATGGCCAGGTTACAGAGTCCTACACTAATACTAACTAATCTTCATGTCTTGTACTCCAAGGCTCCGAGTAGGTCGGTGACTTCAACATAGCCTTCCTTTATCTGGCATGGGCCTCCCTTCTGGATCTGCCTAACTGGGCCGCCCAACAGGCCATCGGCCATGCTACCAACTATGGGCCACCTAGGTTAGCCGGATTAGAGACGTGCAATGGTGATACCCATTTAGCATATCCCCAACAGTAGCCCCCGGAGGACTTTGAGATCTTGCATCATCTTGCCTTTCAATCTTGAATGCTCTGTCTAGGTGATGCCGACAATTCATCAAGAAATATCCCAAAGGTCTCCCAAAGAACCCTGCAATCCTCTGTGTCTTCATCGTGTAAGCCAGAGATTCTTCAAGTCCTTTGTTCCAGAGTCGAATAGTTTCTTCCTTCCATGGAATCTTTGGGTTCGACTCTTCCACTGCAATGGTCAGTAAGATGACATAGGCTACAGCCTACACTGCCTCGAAACTCACATATAGCAGTGAATTAATCATTAGATATTTTCGTGCATGCAAAATCCGAAACGTTAAGCGGAAAATTGGGGGACGTGGCCAAATTACCGTGCACATTCATCGACACGTTGTCAACGCTGTATCCGTTAGATTTCCTTTGCACGAATCTTGATGCTAGGGTCTATAAATATTTACTGTGGCTAGACATTTTCTTTTACCCTCATTCTCCCTTGCGTCTTGATCTTCCTCTCACCGCACGACCATTCGAGATCTCAGTGAAAAACCCTAGCCATATTCTTATTTCTCTCCCAACATTCCTCCATCTACGCAATGGATTCCAGCAGCAGCACTCCCTCAATGGCGGTGGCTCCCGAGGTTATGGTCGAGCCATCGCGAGGTGTTTCCGTTCCGCTAGAAGGGGTGGTGATCCCTATCTCCGCCATGGTGGAATCCACCGACGGTGACCAGAAACGGGCGGCGCCTGACACTGCGGAGGAGGATGCTGGCTCCGACAAGGGAGTGTGGAGGGTTTTGACCTCTCCGTTGAACAACTTCAAGAACTTGTCGTAGAAGGTTATCTTCCTGCGATAGAGGGCTTGGTATGGCGGCCAGAGCCGGTCATCGAGGTGGTCCCTTCCTACCAAGCTAGATAGAAGGTCTACCTCAAGTCTCAGCTGGTGCGTGGCATTAGCCTGCCTATCTCCAACTTCTTCCTCGAGATCCTTGGACACTTCCGGGTACTTCCCCACGACTTCTCTCCCAACATCATCCTCGTACTCAGCAAATTCATAGCTTTGTGCGAAGGATACCTAGGAATCAAGCCTAGGTTAGATCTGTTCATCTATTTTTTTCATTGTCAAGAGAGAGTCCATATAATCCAAGGATGAGATGCGGATTTGTGGAAAAATTAGTTTTAAGATCCGTACTCACTGGCGATTCCCCGACATCATCGGTCATGAGTCCTGCAAGAACTGGCAGCGAACGTATTTTTACGGCCCAGATATCCCTCTGGCCGGCCACCAAGACTCATACCCCAACTTTGTCGATGGGGCCACCGCCGAGGCCAGAACCTGGAGATCCCAAGGCCCCCTCCCGTCCGACAATGAGGCCTCTCACACCGTAAGGTAGATCGAGTTGCTGGTAGACAGAGGGCTAGCCGGCTTGGACCTAGCCATGTGCTGGTTCACGAGGCGGATCCAACCTCTATAGCACCGGCTAAAGGTCATGTGCAGATTTCGCAGGATAACTTCACAAATGACTCCATCAAACTCCGGCTAAAGGACATCGTCAAAGTGAAAGACATGAAGCATGGCTTCAAGATCATCTTTGACATGTTCGAATGCGGAAAATTCCTAGAGGTAACCGTGCTTCCTTTGTTGCTTGTTATATCTACTCTAAGGCTTTCTGTCTTGAATGCATTTCTCATCTGACTCACTATTTGACCTATCAGCTAGCGACCTTGGTGGAGAATCAAATGGCCTCCCATGTCTATGATCCAAGGCTGAAGAATATACAAGTTGTGTCTGATGATGATGCTCCCAAGAATCATCCGGCTCCGGCAGTGCGAAAGCGGAAGAGCTGCACCTCTGAAGTTTGCTACTGAGGGCAAGAAGAAGAAAACGAAGAGTGGAGTCTCCAAAAAAATCCACTGCCACCCTAGAGGTGGAGAAGAAGAAATCCACCGGCATCCCCTTAGCTAAGGCATCTGCCGTAGTGTAAGTGCATTCATTCTCCGTCTTTATTTTTCTTTGCACCTATTCAATTCATGTACTTATATGGTGTATGTTTCAGGAAGAAATCCGGTGTTGGTTTGAGGCGGATGTCCAAAGATGTTGGAGGTTCCAAGAATATTCACAATACGTTCTCCTAGTCGTTTCCTACTGCTGCTCCCCCGACCCCTGCTGCCAAGCCTGCAATAGGCTCCACCAGTGCCTCGTCGCCCGTCATCCCTAAGACCTCCACCATGGAGATAGACATCAATATGACTCCGGATGTCTCAGGATCTGCCGGTATGGACCTTGATCCTTGTGGACAGGCGATGCAGGAGAGCATTTCCTCCAAAGTGGCTGAAGCACCGGATGGAGATCCTACTAAAAAAGGGAAGCAGCCAGCAGAGGGAGAAGAAGCAGCAGTAGCGACAGCAACGGACAAGCCGGGAGGCACTGCGCCTTCAACTGCTATTATTGCAAAGGAGGTAACCAGGGCTTCATCCGTGCCTCTGCTTTCCACGACTCCTCTACCTCTGACTCCTCCAACATAGAACTTGGACGACCTTATCAAGGAGGCATATGTTGTTTACAAAAATTCCTGGATTTTGCATAATGCATACACTCACTTGGCCAACAATCTGAAGGTTATTTCCATTGTAAGTCTTCGATCTTTTACTCTTTTATTTTGTGATATATCCCACTGTATCCCCCGATCTCTTAGGTGGAAAACCAACAGTTTTTGGCCTGAGTGCTCTGAAGAACTAAGTGTAGAACTTGATAGTGTAGCCCCCGAGTCTCTTAGTTAGAAGAATTCTGACTAATACTCTAAGAGAGAACACATGTGATTTTAAAATCTGGTACTGTAGCCCCCGAGCATTTAGTTGAAACTGACAAGTTACTACTAGATGCTCTAGAGAAACTAAGCACTTTATCTCTTTGAAGATTGACAATGCCCAGAGATAGGCCGCCAAGGAGAAATATGCCAAGCTACAGGAAGCACTAGACATTGAAAAGGGCAAAACAACCTTTCCGAAGGAACAGATCAAAAATAGCAAGCGTCTGTTGTCCTCTGACATCTCCCAATTTTTTGTTTGGAACCATTGCATTCCTATTCTCACAATGTTGTCGTTATTCCATCTTACAGAGGCCATCACCAAGGCTAAGAGCGTCGCCGAGCAATCTAAGCATATCCAGGAGCTCGATGATGAGAACAAAATTTTGAAGAAAGACCTGGCTGAAGATATCAAAGGCCATGAAGAGGCGATGAAGGTGATGCAAGAATCTACCGACAACGAGATTCAGCGCCTGAAGAAGGAAATTGTACAACTCTAAGGAGCAAAACCAATCTGCCAAAGTGCAGAATACTCGATGCCTTCAGATGTACAAGAAACTTCAAAAGGAGCATGATGTCTTGGAGGAGACCTGTAATCAAGCTGAGACGAGCATCTTTGGTAACTTTCCTCCAGGATTTGTCAATTTTGTAAGTCGGTTCCTTGTATTTTTATACTCATGACTCTTGTTTCTAACAAAAACACAGCTCCTATTGGTTTAACCAACATGGGTGAAGGTGCTTCGGATCCAAAGGAGTGCATGATTCTTTTCAGCAACATCAACACCGCCATTAGCCAAGCCAAGGAGATAGCTCATCCCCTGTACATCACCATCAAGGCGGCAGATTATGTGGCCAAGTACTCGAAGATCCTACGCCAAGCCCCCGAGAATGTCAAGAGCTGGAAAGCTTCTTGCATCTGGGCTGGTGCAAGGATGGCCTTATCCTTGGTCAAGGCAAACTACGGCGATGCCGACATGGGCTTGATAACCTTCGACATGCCGAAGCTAGACGAGGAGGGGAATGAAATTGATAGTGATCTTATATGGAACTCCCTTGCCGGCTACGACACCAAGGTTGCCAAGATGGTCAAGGTGGACGTCTACATGCCTGCCGAGGATATGGATGACGAGCCAGCATCCGCAGAGTCTAGCCTGCGCTCCTCCGAGTTTGATGAGCTTTCCAGGCCTAGTTCTCCTACTGTTGATGATGTAGTTGTGAAGTCCCCTGCAGGAGAGCCATAAAAACCTTTGTTGTATTAAATGTATCTCTGCAATGTTTTATGCGGAAAACTATGTATGAGTAAGGCGGAAAACTTGGCTACAAGCCTCCTACTACTTATCTAGTTCCAGCATGTATATATTTTTTAAGAAAGTGCTGGCTTATCCATTATTCTGGTTGGTATGCTTGACATTTCATGAGACAGAAGACTCACGACATAGAACCATGCTCTCAGGCGATGATGCTTAATAGCACCGTCAAGAACCTAAGAGCAAAATCGCCGGCATTGAGTGCCAAAAAGTCACTACTCCAGAATCCACATAAAAACATCAGAAAACTTAAGCTAATGACCGTAGGCAGAATTTTCACAAGTGCAAAAGAAAACTTGTGCATAAAGGGTTTATACGATCCAAAAATGAACAAGTAAAGGACGTAAAAGACTTAGAAAATATGAGTGAACCAAATGTAAAATATGCTAAGTGTAAAAGGGACATAGCTGTGCTATGTTCCATGGCCGATCTGTCTCCGGGAAATCATCATCGGAGTCACGTTGCTTGCGCTTGTGCTTTTTTGGCCTATCTTTCAACTCGTGAATATCGACGATGTAATAGGAACCATTGAGCAATGCTTTGCTTATGACGAATGGTCCATCCCAAGGCGGGGATAATTTGTGTGATTTTTCCTGCTTGAGTCGAAGCACCAGATCCCCTTGTTTAAACGAGTGATGCCTAACATGGTGGCTATGGTAGCCATGTAGCTTCTGCTGGTAGATGGCGGATATTTAGCATGCCAGCACATGTGGCTCTTTGAGAAGGTCAACAGATAAGCGTCTGGATTCATCAGTGGCATCTTCATCATAATCGGTGAATCTTGGTGCATCATGCAGGATGTCAGATGATAGGACAGCTTCTGCTCCATAAAACATGAAGAAAGGGGTCAAGCTGGTAGATCTGTCGGGCGTTGTTAATAAACTCCACAATAGAGATGGCAATTCCTCCGCCCAGGCTCCAGTTGATCTATGTAGGGGTGCTTCTAAGCATGGCTTGATTCCTTGCAGAATTAGTCCATTGGCTAGTTCAACTTTCCCATTGGAATGTGGATGTGCCATAGATGCCAGGTCAAGGCGAATGCCTTTTTCATGACAATATTCCTCAACTTATTCGATAGACAACTTTCTATCATTGTCGGTGATGATGCTATGTGGGAAACCGAATTTCACCACTAAATCCCAGACAAATTTCAGGGTTGTTGCAACATCAATATTTCTAATGGGTTTAGCTTCAATCCATGTAGTGAACTTATCCACAGCTATTAACAGATGCGTAAATCCACACGGTACTGTTTGCAAAGTCCCAACCAAGTCAAGCCCCTAGATTGCAAACGGCCAAGTAATTAGTATTGTTCGCAGTTCTTCATCTGATACATTTGGTTGCCGTGCCTAAAGCTGACACCCCATACAGGTCTGCACCAGCTTGTTGGCGTCCGCCTTGGCAATCAGCCAGTAGAATCCTTGTCGGAAGGCTTTTGCCACCAACGACCGGGGAGCGGCATGATCCCCACAATCTCCGAGATGTATTTCTCTAATGATATTCATACCTTGTTGCTGGGAACGCACCGCAGGAAAACTCCTATGGTACTTATTTTGTATAGTTGGTCATTGATGACATAGCCTTTTGATCTGCATACTATCTGTCGGCTTTCGACTTCATCGGCGGGCGGTGTTCCGTCTGGAAGATAGTCCATGAACGGTTTTGTCCAAGCCGGAGAGGTCACTGTTACTGCATTAACAAAATAATTTACTCTATCCGGGTTGTCGGGTCCGCTCCTTTCACGGATGGGGTCCATAAATGCTCCAGGAAAATGCCTAGCAGAATTGGTCGGCAAGCTGATCCAAGCTTAGATAGCAGATATGCCGCCTCATTGTCCTTCATTTTGAAATACTTGACTTTGTAGCTGTTGAAGCACTTGTCTATCTCATCTACTTCGTATCGATATGCCTCCATCATAGGGTTCTGCGTGTTCTAGGTGACAGCCACCTGCTGGGCAACCAAGTCGGAATCTCCACAACAAACTATGTGCTTGATGACAATATCCTAGGCTACACGAAGTCCGTGAATGAGGGCCTCATATTCCGCCATGTTATTTGTAGTGTTGAAGTGGATCTACAGGACGTACTGCAACTTCTCTCATGTTGGTGATTGTAGTAATACACCAGCCCCCAAGCCATTGAGCAGCTTGGATCCGTCAAAGTGCATGACCCAGTACTCTGGCTCCGGTACATGAGTGTTTTCTAGCAGTTCTGTCGAATCTGTGATGAAATCCACAAATGCTTGATATTTGATAGCGTCGCGCCTCTTGTAGGTGATTTCAAATGCAGCAAGTTCAATGCCCACTTTGCCACCCTTCCTGTAGCGTCGCTTTTGTTGATAATGTCGGACAGTGGAGTCTTGCTCACTACTATGATGGGGTGCTCCTGGAAATAATATCTTATCTTCCGTGAAGCAGGGAAAACTCCAGAAGCTAGCTCCTAGTAGTGTGGGTAATGTTGCTTGGATTCCATCAAGACCTTGCTTACATAGTAAACTGGTCGCTGAAATCCGTGCTCGTGTGTTGGCTCCTTGTGCTCCACCACGACGACAATGCTAATAACCCGGTTGGTTGCTTCCATGTATACTAACATAGGCTCCATTGACTCTGGTTCTACAAGTATTGGTGCGGAGGAGAGTATTCTCTTCAAATCCTACAGTGATGCATATGCTTCATCCATCCATACGAATTTGTCCTCCTTCTTGAGCAACTTGTAGAGCATCATAGCCTTCTCTCCAAGTCGGTTGATGAACCATCATACTGCTCCCACATAGCCTGTGAGCCTATGTATGTCCTTTAGCTTGATGTCGAGGATGTCTTTGATCTTCTCCGGGTTGACCTCAATTCCGCGATGCGAAATAATGAAGCCCAACAATTTTTCGGATGGCATCCTGAAGACGCACTTCTTAGGGTTAAGCATCATGTTGTATTCCCGAAGATTGTCAAAGGTTTCCTGCAATTTGGTGATGAGATTGTTTGATTTCTTTGACATCACCATGATATCGTCCACATAAGCGTGTACGTTGCGACCTATTTGGTCACGTAGGCAATGCTGCATCGTCTGCTGGTAGGTAGCACCAGCGTTTTTAACCCAAAGGGCATCATGGCATAGAAGTATAAGCCATACGGTGTGATGAACGAAGTGGCCAATTGGTCCGACTTTCGCATCTTGATTTCGTGGTACCTTGAGTATCCATCAAGAAAACACAGAAGTTCCAAGCCAGCCGTCGAGTCAATGACTTGGTCAATACGAGGCAAAGCAAACGGATCATACGGACACGCTTTGTTCAAGCCAGTGTAATCAATGCACATTCTTAATTCTTCGGTTTCCTTTTTGGGGACAAGTACAGGATTTGCCACCCACTGGGTGTGAATAACTTCTCGGATAAAACAAGCCTTAAGTAGCCTAGCTATCTCTTTGCCTATAGCCCGTCGTTTTTCATCACTGAAGCATCATAGAGGTTGTTTCACCGTTTTTGCTTTAGGATCGATGTTTAGGCTATGCTCAGCAAGTTCCCTAGGTACACCGTTTATGTCGACAGGTTGCTAGGCGAAGATGTCCCTATTCTCATGGAGGAACTCGACAAGCGCGCCTTCCTATTTGGGATCCAGGTCCTTCCCAATGGAGGTGGTCTTGGAGGAATCTCCTTCAACAAGCTCCACCTGCTTGGTCTTGATGGCGGCCTTGAATGCGGGTTCGGAGTCAGAAATCTACTTCTTTGAAGCCGGCATCTCCGAGGCATCGACCTGGCACTAGATCTCCTGGAATTATTCACTGTAGAGGACCGCTTTGGTGAAGCGGCTTTGCTCAGCTCGCATTCCCTTTCCTTTGTGAAGCTTCTAGCAATGGTGATGATGCCTTTTGGTCCGGGTATCTTGAGCTTGTTGTAAACAAAGCATGGCCTAGCAAGGAAGGAGTGGAAGATGTTGCGTCCGAATATGACATGGTACACGCTCTTGAAGGGCACCACTTCAAAGGTCAAGCGCCCTTCGCGGTAATTATTAACATCACCAAAGACGACTGGAAGGGTGATGCAGCCAAGGGAATTAGCTTGCCGGCCAGGAACGGTGCCATGGAACACGGTGTTCCTCTTCCTTAGCTGGGTCTCCATCAAGTTCATGATGTTAATGCTGCTTCCACTATCCATGAGGCACTTGGTGAACTCATTGCCATCAATCAAAGGGTCGATGACCATGGAATACTAGTTCTCTATTGGGATGAGCTCTAGGTGATCTACTCTGTCCCAAGTGATTGGAATCTCCGACCACCTGACGTACTATAACACTAGGGGAGGGTAGCCATCAGTATCCTCAGTGAGGTTTTTTGGGCCCGGAAGGTGGGAGTACCAAGAAAAGTGTGGTAGACTAGATCCTTCTTTTCGAAGGGGTTCTTGCCCTTTCTATCGCCCTTGTCGGCGGATTTAGGGTATGCGTCCTCGTCCAAGTCATCTCAATCCTTGGACTCTTCCTCCTTCTTCTTCCCCTTGCCTTTTCCACGGGGTCTGTTCTACCAACTTCGCCTGTAGCTAGACTCAGGGTCTTCCTTGAGGTTGTTGATAAACTTGCACTGGTGGTTGGTGTGGGTGGCCTTGCCGTTTGCGTTGAGGTGGAAGAAACACGACATATTGTGGTACTCTTCATATGTCTAGGGAACACAGGGCATTGTGGGTGTAGAGTCACTCTGCTGCTGCCCACGACTAGGCCCCTGGCCACGGCCATGTTGTGCGCCATCACCTTTGCCAGCGAAAGTCGTGGTGACCAAGTCGGCTGCTTGCGTTTCTTATGGCAGATTCATCCGCTTGCTGTTCTTGTTCTTGTTGGCCCGGGAAGGGATGGACAGGGCCGGCAATGAACCGCGAGCATCTTCATCAGCAGCGGTGAATTTGCTAACCATGGCAATCATCGAGTTGAGGTCGAGCTTGTCGTTGTCCTGTTGGCGCTTTAGCATATGTCGAAGCCATGTTCCCTTTTCCAGGCCATCGATGAAGGCAGACATAGCGGTTTGATCGTGTACTCCCACGCATGAATTTTTCGTATCAAGCCAACGGGAGAGGTAGGCACGAGAGGATTCGTCATTTTCTTGCACACACCGCTATAGGTCACCGATGGTGTAGGGACATTTATACATACCCTCGAAGTTCTTGGTGAACACTTCATGCATGTCCAACCAATTGCATATTGATTTCTCCGGCAAGTTGACAATCCATTGTCGGGCGTTGCCGGTGAGCATGAGTAGGAGGTACTTGACGGTGACATTGGGGTTTCCCTGGGCGATGTGAATCGCTTTGCTGTAGTCCTGCAACCACGTGGCTGGTCTAGCAGTGCCGTCAGAAGGCTTGATAGTCTGGTCGATTCAGAGACCCTTGGGGTAAGTTGTGGCCCGGATGACCGGTCCAAAACAGTGTGGCCCCAAGTAAGGGAGTTCTCGGGCCTCTTGAATCTTGTCAAGCCACAAACATGCATCGTACAGCTCCGGTTGCTTCCCTTTTCCGCCATGGGGGAGAGTTGTACTGCGATCCATGGGACCTGCCAGGTCCTCCGCCATGGTGGCGACGGTGGCGGTGGCCGCGGTGGGTTAGCCTTCTTGCTGCTCCCTCCATGCAAATCCTGACGCTTGTAACGGTTGCTTGTCGGATGCGGTGCTTTCTTGTTGGATTTGCTCTTGTGTCCTTTGTTTCCACTATGCTCTCCGTCATGCCGGGTTTGTTCACCTGGTCGCGTATAACAATACCAACTTGGGGACACCTAGGAGGTGGCATGCTTGTACGGTGGCACGGTTGTGGTTTCTAATGATGCCGGGACCGCGGGGGTGTTGGCGAGCGATGAGGATAAGCCTTGTCTCCATTGCCGGAGGATATTG
This sequence comes from Avena insularis, assembly GCA_023614405.1. Taxonomy (NCBI): domain Eukaryota; kingdom Viridiplantae; phylum Streptophyta; class Magnoliopsida; order Poales; family Poaceae; genus Avena; species Avena insularis. The sequence goes on from CM042692.1 coordinate 274,933,389, forward strand.
GGATAGCTCCAGTCCTGTTGCATGCAACCCTCCGTCTTTGTTCCGTGGAGCCCGTGTGGGATCCTTCATCATGGGGAGATCTTGGCCTTCGGTGGTTTTGCATGCTTGACTGGCAAAACTCTAGATTTGGCTCGAGCCTTTGCAAGGTGGCCTTGTCCTACTGCTTGCAAGCCTTGGCTACGAGGTCATAGACCTGAGCCACCACTTCTAGCGACTTGTCCTGCTCGAGGATGGTCTTGGCGATGACCATGTTAACGGCGGGAGTTGGCATTACTTGCTGTCGTGGTATGGAACACGGCAGTGCCATCGGGGATGGCATGAGAGGGGACAATCAGGATGCTATCGGTGGCTACTCGCAATGGGTTGGGCATAGATACTGCATACACAGCGATGTACCCAGGTTCAGAGCCCTCTTGTCGAGGTAACGCTCCTACTCCTACAAGGATCTACTATATGGGGAGCAAAGTGCTCAATACAAGTGCTCCTTGAGCTGGTTCCCTAGCTACTCTTGGGAGCTAGAGGAAGATGGACTACACACTTGAAGATTCTGGCTAACTTCTAACTTATTATCGCTTACCTAGAACCCTAGCACTACCCTTCCTTATATACTTCTAGAAGGGTAGGTTACAATGTGGGCTCTAGGGTTTACTATTTTAGGCTTTGGGTTTACATAGCGGGCCGGCTAGCCGGGTCTAGCCGGTGGTCCAGGGCCCAGTCAAGCTTCAGTACAGGTGGGGACGGTGTTGTAGCGTCTTGGTGCCTCCACTTTGGGCATCACCCGTTGCTTTAACCATCAGCTTGGCGCTTTACTCGTCAGCTGGAGCTCTGTTCGTCACCTCCCCAACCTTAGCACTTGGGCGCCCTTATATGGTAGCGCCAGCCTGTCCGGTCAAGGATGTGCTCAGCAAGGAGCGTCATCCTCTCCCGTACCATTGGCCAATGGATCCGAGGTGGCCGGGTAGAGGTGGTCCGCAACCCGGTTATCCTGGACCCCGGCTAGACGGGCCAACCGGGGAATCTTGATGCAGACCGGGTGAAGCGTATCACCCGGCTGAGGTGCTTTGTCCTGTGGCCATCCGGCCAGCTTTCCCTGGAGTCGGCCAGTTAGCACTGGCTTGGCCTATCCGGGGGTCATCCCCCCGACACTAGTCCCCGAGCGTGTTGGGGCTTGGCCTTACGAAGAAGTTCTTGCGTGCTCATTGGCTGTTCTTGAAATGATTGTTGTTGGAGACTGTACCGCGAATTTGTCTTGTAGTGCTTGTCATTTTCTGGCTCGAGATGCCCATTTCCCGGCTGGAGTTCACCGGCTACGGGTCCGGTGGCCCACACATAGGGTGTGAGTGGTGATTCTGTCTCCTAGCCACTACACCCGGCTAGGGAGACGAATCGGGCAGTTGATGATGTCAGTGCTGTTGTTAGGCGTCCCTGCCGCCTCTATCGCGCGTCACGTCAGTTTGACTTCTTGGCCTGCCGCTGTAGTTTTGGTAACCGCCTTCATCATAGCGGTTTCTCGGGGATCGTGCGTACGCTTGGCCTTCGTAGTAACGCCCACAGGATCTTCTGTGGCGTTTCATTTGGCACAAACGATCCGACACCGAAGCGTCGTGGGGGTAGTAGGGTAGTAACGCCCACGGGATCTTCTATGGCATTTCCTTTGGCGCAAACGATCTAGCACCGAAGCGTCGTGGGGGTAGTGGGGCAGTAACACCCGTGGGATCTTCTATGGCATTTCCTTTGGCGCAAACGATCCGGCACCAAAGCATCGTGGGGGTGGTGGGGCGGTTCCTACGCCACATGGAGTCGGGGAGTGCAGGAGGCGCGGCTTGCTCTGCATCGATAAATAGGGGCACCGGGGAAGGCTTCTCCCCTATCTCGCCTTCTTCTTGCGCCCATTACCCCTTGCGCCTCAGCTTCCTTGTTGCCATCGTGCGAACCTTCCCCTTGCGCTTCGGCTTTCCTTGAGCGCTGACGCCGCCGCTTCTCCGACATGATGAAGGGGCCTCGCTTCTCCAACACGGCCACCGCGCCTGCTGAGATGCTCCCTGAACAAGCGGGGGGCTAGTGTGGCTCGTATGTCACTGATGACTTTGTGCAGAAATACCCGTGGGAGAGATTCCTCCTGTCGGAGTGCTTGGTTAGGCACCACCTTGCGCCGGAGGGGGAGCGGGTCCCTAACCCGCGGCCTGGGGAGGTCGTTGTCTTCCTCGCCCACTTTGCCCGGGGGCTGGGCCTGCCTTTGAGCAGGTTCGTTCTGGAGCTGATGGTCTCCTTTGACCTCCAGCTCCACCACCTCGGCGCCAACACCATCACGCAACTATCGCATCACGCGGCCTGTGGCGAGGCCTACCTGGGCGTTTGTCCTGACACGGCGAACTTCTTGATGTTCTTCAACTTCAAGGTCCAGGTGGTGGGCAAGGGGGACCCCTGACGGAGACCGGTTGCTGCGCCGTCTACCCGAGGCCATCATCGCAGATGCCATGGCTAGAGATGCCGGATATCGTCAAGCTATGGCAGCGCTCATACTTCTATGTGCGCAACCACACCGACATCGACTAGATCAAGGTGTCGGTGTTCTCCAACGTCCCCTCTAGCCGGAAGGCTTGGTTCGTCCAGAACTTGGGCTCCCAGGCCGACATGGAGCGGATGGCTGCTCGGGTGGTGGTGTTGGTGGAGGAGCAGCTCGTCGCCTGGGACATTCTGTTGTCCTGGATGACAAACTTTGTGCTTCCGCTGCAACACTGGTTGCACAAGATCTGCCACTTGTATGGGCCATTGGATCCCACCCAGGTTTCCCAGCTGGAGGTGCCGTTTGTGGCCCTTCAAGAGTGGCTTTCCACCATCTTGAATGAGACGCTGATGGAGGACTAGGTCTTCTCCTGCCGCCCATACCACCGCAGCCGGCTGCCCCTGAAGGTCAGGCCCTCTTCCTTTTTCTTCGGTCAGATTCTTTCCCGAAGAAACTTCTCTCCTTTCTTCTTATGTTCATCGTTGAGTAGCTTTTCACGATGTAGCTATCTGAAGATGGCATGGGTGAGGATGACCTCCCTGAGTTCACCATCGAACGCAAGCTGCCGAGGTATCCGGCGACAGAGCCGGAGTGGTTCACCACCCGGGGCGACGAGGGCTGCGAGTTTCCACCCATTGGGTTGTTGTTTGTACCCCGAATTTTATTGCTCCTCCTTTGTCATGCTCCTGACGTTGTTCTTGTGTCTGGGCGAAGCTTCCCATGGCGTGGACGTGGACCTGGCGAAGGCTGCGGTGTCGAAGGCTCATGGTAAGCGGGATGCCTTGTCCAGCGCCGGTCCAGTCGGGGGAGGGGGAAGAGGAGCCGGCACCCAAGGGCCGCAACCGTCATGTCGAGCGTCACCGGGTATGTGCCCTTGTTGTTCTTGCCTGTCATGCTTGCTTCTCTTTGTCTTTACTCATTGTGCCTCGCTTGCCGTTCTCTTAGCGACGTGATGTCCCTCACCAGCTTCGTGACCATTGCCACCGCGTCTGACCCTGCCCCGACTGGGGCCGAGGGGCCGGTTGTTGCCTCTGCTGCCAAGGTGGCTAAGGAAGTTGCCTCTGCTGCGAAGGCGGCTGAGGCTGATGCCTCTGCATCCAATGGGGCTAAGGCCGCAGCCTCTACTGCCAATGCAGCCGAGGTCACGACGGGTGCGGAGGAGACAACGGCGTCGACTAGCTCGCTGGTCTTGCACTGGTCTTCTGCCGCATCATGTGCCGCCGATCTGCTCCTTGCCCCGGGCCGGGTTCAGGCGGGTTCTGCCGGCTACCAAGTGGAGGAGCCCGTGGAGGCGGAGGGCCCTGCACCGACTGCGGCTAGAGACGGAAGCCGGGAGATGGTTCCTGGCTCAAAGGCTCCAGGGGCGTCACGTGCTGCCGCTGGTGATGACGATGAGCTCCAGATCACCAGCAGCCAGTCATCTTCGGCTTCACCATCACCGGACTCCGTCCTGGCGCAACTCTCCAAGTCTTCACCCATCGCGCTCGGCTAGGTTCACCACCTGGTGGACGTGATGAAGCAGGGGCTTGGCGAAGCCAGGGCGCTTAGGGCTTCTCTCGAGGTAGGTGACTCCTCCGTCGCTCCTTTGCTACCCTTCTTGCCATTCTCTTCTCAGTATTTCTGCTATCTTGTGCAGAAAGCCTTCGCTGAAGCCGCCAAGACCTCGCAGGACCTAGGGCGTAAGATTGCTTTCTCTGCTTTGTCTTCTTGGCTGTCCGAGTTTTCGCGCTTCTTGTTGACCATTGGGTACCCCCCTGCAGCTCTGTTGGCAGACAGGGACCGCGAGGTGGAGAGGCTGAAGGCGGAGGTCGCCCGGCTGGAGGCGTCCAACACGAAGAGCTAGGACCAGATCAATCGGATGTTATCGCACCAACAGCAAATGGAGATCAAGGCTGGCCAGGCAAAGAAGACCGCCGATACCTGTCAACACCCGGATTTTTAATCCCAGATGCCTGTTATGCCATACCTCGCAATCCCAGGATTACCATTTTTGCGAGACATAACGGATTGGATATCACAGTACATCATCCATTACAAACCATACATAAGGTTTTACAAAAATAAGGATGTCAAGATCCAGTCTTAATACAACAAGCAGCGGAAATAAAAGATAAGCATAGCGGTGGGGTCCATCTTCAGGGGCACAGGCAATGCCAACAAAGGCAGATAGTCCTAGTTATCGTAGCCGTCCTGCTGACCATCATCTTGAAAATCTCCTTCATAGTCTGGCCATGAGAATAGCCAGGGACAAAATCCATGAGTACTCTTTAAGTACTCGCAAACTACTATTAACAGGTACTATAGTTCTAAGTTAAAGTGCTAAATCTAAGTTTAACTCTAAAGTTAAGTTTGAAACCTAAGCTGAGTTCAGAAGCAAAGAAAGATAAAGTAAAGCTCTAGAATCACTTAAGTTGGGAAGCTAGTATCATAAACACAACCCTGTTGTGGTCAAGTCAAGATTCATCATTCATTTCAAGTTATTTGGAAAACATCTGACAACGAAACAATATGGCCATTCCAACTGTCCATAACCGCGGACGCTGCTATTCGAATAGTTTGACACTCTGCAGAGGTGGTACACTTTCACCACAAGATTCGATACATCTGTCAGGGATAACCCTGAATCATCGTACTTAGTATGCAGATAATCAAACATAACCATCCCTTTACACACCCTAGTATAAGCACCTCTCCTATGAGCATGGCCTCCCAACCATGACCATCAGTCATCTTGGGCACTACATAGGTGGACATCATGAGAGGTAGCCTCAGCCCAAACCTCTCCCGCGAGGGAACTAATACTAATGCATATAAATTTCCAGCTAAGCCTTACCCAATTCAGGTATTGTGGTTGTACGGTAAATTTGGAATGGTATCGCATCCGAATCCAACCATCAGTTTTATAAAAGGGTTAAGGCTCATGCCTCAACATTTTCATCATCATCAACCATTTGTGTTTCTCAAGACATGTCAAAAAATCTCAATAGAATGACTCCTCATTCCAAGGTTTTCATAATTCATTTTCACCAAGTGTTCCCATCTAAAGTGACTCAAGTTTTTGATCTACTCTAAGCTACTAAATTAAGAGTGTTCACTAAGGTGGAAGGATGGGTTCAATCTCCTGCCATAGAATGACATCTAAAGGTTTCTAAGTAGGTCAAGTTTTATACTTTTTGTGCTACCTTCAAAACAAGTAAAGAACTTTGTGTACCAAGGGGAGTAAAACTTGTAAGTAAGACTTGGGGAAGTAATAGTCAAAAGGGTGTGGTCAAAGCATGCTTAAGGCATCTTTGCTAAACCATCTAGTTTAGTCCTAACTTGCTAAGCATTATACTTGCAAGTGTTAGCTTGCATTGCTAATGGTGACTTGCAACTACAACTTGCAAGGGTTAATCTTGGATAGTGCTAGCTTGCATTGCTAATGGTGGCTTGCAAGTACAACTTGCAAGGGTTAATCTTGGATAGTTCTAGCTTGCATTACTAATGGTGGCTTGCAAGTACAACTTGCAAGGGTTAATCTTGGATAGTGCTAGCTTGCATTACTTATGGTGGCTTGCCTTGGTTGGTGCAGTGGTTGAAGTTTTCTTCTTCTTCGTCTTGATAGCACTCCTCCTCTTTGTAGATTTGGTCGGTACTATCGTCTATAAAAATACATACGGAGTACATAATCACCAAACAATACTTAACTAGGCTAGATAGCATTCTGAGACACACAATTGATGATCTATTATCATCACAAGCATCACACATTTAATTCAATAGTTTCTTTCTTTTTATTTTAGAAAAGTAATTTCTACTCATTGAAAAATTAACTAAGATTTAATAATCACCACTTAAAATATGGGATCATGTTGACACATGTCATCACCAAATACTCTAATATGTGGGAATGATATTTAAAGGTTGGATCATAATCACTTTGGTTTAAGTTCATTATTTAATGATTTAAAGTGACTAGAAATGCCTATATAGCATTATTTTGGTACTAGTCCAAAGTCACTGCATGTAAACCTTAATATTATTTCATATTTAGATAGATATGATGAAATGTGATTTTTGAGAGTTGGAATCAACTCAAAAGCTAACTTGGTTGATTTTATAAAAATGTTGCAAGTTGCAAAAGCTTCTGTTTTGTTATTTTTATTAGGAGAGATCTATAACTCTAATTGAATTAAATACAACGGGCTTGGATAGATCATCTCCATACCTTTCAGACAAAATTGGTTTCATGCAATTTGGATTTATAAAACTCTCTGAATTGAATTTGAAACTAGTGGACAGAAACTAGATTCAATTTAAAAAGAAAAATCAAGATTTGAACGGTTGGGCTAGCGCGGGAAAGAACTTGGGCCGGCCCAGTGGCGCTGGGCCTTGAGGCTCAGACAGGGGGTCCCGCTTGTCGGTGGGTCTTACCACGAAACAGCACGCTGTGGGCCGTAGGATTAGAAGGGGGATCTATGGCTGAGGGTCGTCGTCGACGACAAACAGGTCGCCGGCGAGATCGAACCCTAGCGGCTCGGTGGGGGTCTACTGGGGACATACCAGGGCTCCAGCAGGGTAGGCAAGGCGGGCAAACGAACTGGAAGACGGCGGCGAGGCGAGGCTCGGTTGCGGCGGAGCTTGGGGTGGTCGCAATCAGCGGCGCCCTTCTCCTCCTGCTGCGGCTGCTCCGGCTCCAATTCCGACGAGGCAGAGCTCGCTTGGTTCTGGCGAGAGGGGTGAAAGGATCAGTGAGAGGTGGGGAGTGAGTGGGTGTGGAGAAATGGTGCGGGGGAGGCCGGTTTATATAGGCCCGACGGTGAGACCGAAGGGTATGGGCAGGCGAGTCCGGCGACACGACTACTGGCGGCTAGCGGCATGGCGGAGGATGGCGATTGACAGGTGGTCTCCTGGCGGTGCCCTAGGAAGTGAATGCGAGCGTAGGGGCGGTGGCATGCGGTCTGGGCGACCTGGCGCTCTAAGTGGCAGAAGCGGCAATGTCCACGGCGAGCGGTCGTTGTGGTGCTTTCGGCGGCGAACAGGGGTGTCTGGGGTGTTCCCTGGGTCGTGGCAGAGCGGTGGGCGCGGGCTACGGTCGAGCGGCGGCTTGTGCACACGGGGACAAAGCATGCTCTGCGGGCGGCGTCGGCATGGTCGACCAGCTCCGGGCGCGGCGGTTCCTGGCCGCTCTGCTCTCTGTCTCTTGCCTGGGGCTGGTTGGACGGTGGAGGTGGACCACTGGCAACTTGCTAGACATGGTGAGAGAGGTCGAGAGGGTGCTGCGAGTGCAGTCGGCATGAGGAGTGGCTCGGCATGGCAATGCAGTGCAGCTAGGAGGTAGGGTATGTGCTGGTGTGGGTCTGGTTAGGCTTGAGGGGGACAAAGATGATCAAAGCACTTCAAATTTGCTAGACAATATCAGCTCAAAACAGTAATAGTTAGGCCACAATGATCTTGCCAGCAAGGTGTTTGACAAAATGGCCGAAAGAGAAAAAGTTTTGAATTTTGGTTTCAAAATTTTTGAGTGATCTCCACTAGTGCTAGGTAGTCTCTGGTTGCAAGGGTTTTGAAAGTGGAGCTCAAAAAGATGGTTTTTGAAATAGGGGTGATCTATGCATATGCATTAGATTCAATTTTTAAATGCCATTTAAAATAAGTAAAAGAATGTTTTTAGCAGATCAAAAGGTGGGCCTTGGTACCTCATTATGTGTACTAGAAAGGGGTGCAAAGATCAAGAATTGTTTCTGTTAAGAACTGAGTGCTAGGAACACTCAAAGTAGTGTAGTGGATTAAAATAGCCAAAATGACCATACCTCCTCTTTAATTCTTTTTGATTTGATTTTCTTTAGTAAAAGTTTGGGAATGATGTAGATGATGTTTAAATCACCTAAGAAACATTTTACAAGCATTGGATCACTTAAACAAGGCACATCAAATCAAGTCCTATTTTAAATGCACACACATATGAATGCTTTCATTTTAAATTTGGAAAAGTTTTTGTTAACCCTATTTTTGGATGATTTGATCTTGATAAGATTGGATTGAAGTTTTGGGATGTTACAAACCTTCCCCCCTGAAACAAAATCTCGTCTCGAGATTTACTGAGAAAACTAGGAACTAAAGAGATCTGGGAACTCTGTCCTAATGTAATCTTCTTGCTCCCATGTAGCTTCCTCCTCGGTATGGTTGCTCCACTGAATATTAAGAAACTTGATGCTCCTGGTCCTGGTGGTTCTGTAGGATTCTTCTAAGATACGGATGGGTACTTCCCGATAGGTCAGGTCATTATTGATTTCCACAGCTCTGTGATCGATGTTCTTGAAAACTTCCGTCTTCTCGGGCACTTCCAAGCATTTGCAGAGTAACGAGATATGGAACACATTGTGGATGGCTGACATCTCTTCAGGCAGTTCCAGCTGATACGATACTTCTCCTTGGCAGTTCAGAATCTTGAAAGGTCTGATATATCTGGGGGCTAACTTTCCCTTCAGACTAAAGCGTTGAGTTCCCTTCAATGGTGAAACTTAGAGGTATACAAAATCTCCGACATTGAAAGTCAGGTCTCTTCTTCTCTTCTTAGCATAACTCTTCTGTCTGGATTGGGCGGTCTTGAGGTGCTCACGGACTTTGTGAACTTTCTCTTCTGCTTCTCGGAGAATGTCGGGTCCAAAGATCTGACTCTCTCCTACTTGCGACCAATTCAAAGGGGTACGACACTTTCTTCCGTATAGGAATTCAAATGGTGCCATCTGCAAACTAGCTTGATAACTATTGTTATATGAGAATTTCTGAAAAGGCGGTCTTCCCATTTTGATCCGTATTCCAACACACAAGCTCTAAGCATATCCTCTAGGATCTGGTTGACTCTCTCAGTCTGTCCATCTATTTGCGGGTGATAAGCGGTACTGAAGTTCAACTTGGTTCCTAAACCTTCCTGAACTTTCTGCCAAAATCTTGAAGTAAACTGGGTTCCTCGATCTGACACGACGGTCTTGGGGGTTCCATGCAGACTAACAATCCTAGCAATGTACAGCTCTGCTAGCTTTGCACTCTGGTAGGTAGTCTTGACAGGTATGAAGTGAGCTACCTTGGACAGTCTATCAACGATGACCCAGATTGAGTCATTTCCCCTACTAGAAGTAGGCAAACCGGTGATAAAGTCCATTCCAACGGAATCCCATTTCCATTCTGGAATCTGCAATGGTTGCAACAGTCCTGCAGGTCTCTAATGCTCTGCTTTGACTCTTTGATAGATGTCACATTTGGCAATGTAGCTTCCGATTTCTCTCTTCATCTTGTGCCACCAAAATTGCTCTTTCAAATCGTGATACATCTTTGTTCCTCCGGGGTGGATAGAATAAAGATTATCATGATCTTCCTTCATGATAACTTCCTTCAGCTCTGAATCTGCTAGCACACAGATACGTCCTTTGTACCACAGTACTCCTTCTTCATCTTCGGTAAATTCAGGTACCTTTCCTGTACCAATATGATGTTTGATTTCGTCGATACTTTCATTTCCCTTCTGGGCTTCCTTGATTTGGCTCATCAACGTGGGTTGAAGTTCAATGCTAGCTAGGAATCCTTTGCTCACTAATTCAGTCCTGAACTGCTCCAACTCCTCATACAAACTTGGTTGCTTCTCCTTGATCATGGTGTTAAGCCTACACGGCAATCTGCTAAGGGCATCCGCTACCACATTGGCTTTGTCGGGGTGATAGTGAATGTCAAGGTCATAATCCTTGATTAACTCTATCCATCTCCTTTGCCTCATATTTAGCTCCTTCTGAGTGAAGATATACTTCAAGCTCTTGTGATCCGAGTAAATCTCACAGCGATTACCCATCAAATAATGACGCCATGTCTTCAATGCTAGAACCACAGTTGTTAGCTCAAGATCATGGGTCAGATAGTTCTGCTCATGCTGCTTCAGTTGTCGAGACAGATACGCGATAACTTTTCCTTCTTGCATAGATACACATCCTAGACCAATCTTGGATGCATCACAATACACATCAAACGGCTTCTTGATGTCTGGCATGACCAATATTGGGGCAGATATCAATCTCTTCTTCAGCTCTTGGAAACTGGCTTCACACTTGTCTGTCCATTCAAACTTCTTGTCCTTCTTCAACAATTGGGTCATTGGTCGGGCTATGCTCGAGAATCCTTCTACGAACTTGCGGTAATATCCCGCTAATCCGAGAAATGCACGGACTTGGGTTTGAGTGGTTGGGGCTTCCCATTCTTCGACATCTTTGATTTTGGCGGGATCAACAGAGACTCCTCCGGCAGACACAATATGTCCTAGGAATCCTACTTCTTTCAGCCAAAACTCACACTTGCTGAACTTGGCATATAACTGATTCTCTCTCATGGTTTCTAGGATGATCCTCAGATGTTGCTCATGCTCTTCTTCTGACTTGGAGTAGATAAGGATGTCGTCGATGAACACAACTACCAACTTATCTAGGAAATTCATAAAGATCTTATTCATGAGATTCATGAAATAAGCAGGGGTATTGGTTAATCCAAAAGACATAACCGTATACTCGTATAAACCATAGCGAGTAGTAAAGGCGGTCTTCGGAATATCCGTTGCACGAATCTTAAGTTGGTGATAACCAGTCCTAAGATCAATCTTTGAGAAAACCTGAGCTCCGGTCAACTGATCAAATAGATCCTCTATCTTTGGCAAAGGGTACTTGTTCTTGATGGTGACGTCATTCACCTTTATGTAATCTGTACATAGACGGTTGCCTCCATCTTTCTTGTCGACGAATAACACTGGTGATCTCCATGGCGATGCATTTGGCTGAATCAAGCCTTTCTCTAACATGGCATCCAACTGCTTCTTTAGTTCCACTAACTCTGAGGGGTTCATGCTATATGGTCTCTAGGCTATGGGTCTGGTTCCGGGGATTAGTTCGATAATGAACTCAATATCCCTATCCGGGGGCATACCTAGCAATTCATCTGGGAATACGTCGGGGTATTCACAGACTACTCTGACTTGGTCTATGGTGGGCAGGGCTACACTCTTGTTGTACTTGAATTGACGGGGTAAGGTTTCAGAGATATGCTCTACTGTGACTCCGGAACTACTGGTCATGGTGATGGCTTTCTTAGCACAGTCTATCAGTCCTTTATGCATTGACATCCAGTCCATACCTAGTACTACTTCCAATCCTTTGGTTCCAAGTACAATTAGGTTGGCATAAAAATCTATTCCATGTATTCTGATAGGCACATCTTTGCAAAATTTTCTAGCTTTTGTAGTTGAACCGGGGATTTGAACTATCATGACATGCTTCAGGTTGGTTGGGTGAATCTTACTAGTGCATGCAAATTCTTCGGTGACAAATGAATGCGATGCTCCAGAATCAAACAATACTCTTGCTAAAACTGAGTTGACGGAAAACATACCCAGCACTACATCTAGCGCTTCCTGGGCTTCTTCTGCGTGCATGTGGAAGAGACGACCGTTGCGGTTGTGAGGGTTCCCTGGGGCAAATCTCCTTCCTGGTTGAACACGACGCTGCTGCTGAGCTGGGGCATTCACATTGGCATTGGCTGCTGTCTTCTTGGGACACTCATTGGAGTAGTGACCCTTCACTCCACACTCAAAACAAGTGATCTGGGACATGTCCTTGACTGTGATAGGCACAACATTGCTGCTAGTTCTAGGTGCAGTGTTGTTGTTGTTGCTCTTGGGAGGTGCACGGTTGAAATTGTTGGCATTACCGGAGTTGTGATTGTTTCCTCCGGACTTCACATTGCCTCCGCTACAGTTAGGGTAGCTTGGGCGAGATGTTGGGGGTCGGTTGTTCCTTGGTGCATATCCTGGTGAAGGGTTGGGACGGTACTTCTGGTGACTGTTGGATCCAGAATGCTGCATCATACGACGCTTGCGGTTATCGTTTGCCTGGTTAATCTTCCCTTCCATCTGAATGGCAGAGTCGACTAGTTCTTCGAGATCTTGGAAGCGGATATTGACAAGGACAGTCTCCATCTCATCATGCAGTCCGTTCAAGAATCTCTCCTTCTTCTTGGCCTCCGTGTTGATCTCATCAGGTGCATATCTGGCAAGTGACAGGAATATGTCACGGTACTCCACCACAGTCATTCTTCCTTGCTTCAAGTCGGGGAATTCATCTCTCATCCTGTTGTCTAGACCTTGCGGCACGTGGGTGCGGCTGAACTTGACTTTGAATGCTTCCCATGTCATCACTTGACCATGGTTCATATTGCGGATGCTATTCCACCAAGCTCTTGCATCTCCTGCCAGATAGTGGGTGGCGAAGAGAACTTTCTCATTTTCATCAACTCTGGCAACTTCTAAGTTGTTTTCCATGGTCTGTAACCAGTCATCAGCATCTAATGGGTTCTCAGATTGGTTGAAGATTGGGGGATTGGTGTTCTGAATTTTTTTGAGTTTGGATCCCTGGTGATCCTGATTTCCATGCCCTTGGTTGTTGAGAGCCATCTGGGTGATCTACTGCAATGTTGCTAAGTTGGCATGGCGCTCGACCCTGCTTGCTTCACGGTCTGCGATGAGATTCTGCAAGATCTGTAGCATTGGGTCTTGCGACGAGCTGCTCCCTCCTTGGTTTCCACGAGTCATCTGAAGATTGAGATAGATATAGGGGTAAGAGGGAAATTCTAAGGTTCATGGTTTTGGGTTTTCAAAGCTAAAACTTTGAGTTAGACTCAGGTTTTTCAACTAACTTCTTTTTCATTCATGCAAGCAAGCACACGATACAACACACACCACAACAATCAAAGGGAAAACAGATGGTTTGATGAACCATTCTGTAAGCTACGATACAATGAGATGATACATCTCATGCTACGACAGTGCTCTAGTGCATCTACTCATCGTCGATGAAGTCGGAGTCTTCATCATCAGTGTAGAAGTCCACAGCATCCTCCTCCAGAAAGTCATCATCGTTGCTGAGGTAAGAATCCATGTCTCCCTGGATGTCTTCACCCTCATCGTCTTCTTCCTTTGCTGCAAGCTGAGCTTCCTGCTCCTTGATGGTCTTCTTGAGGTCGGCCACCTTCTTGCGAAGACGGGCGATGGTGCGACCCTTCTTGGCACGCTGGCGGCAAAGAGACTGGCGATCTTGGATAAGCAGTGCGAAAGTCTGGGCCTTCTGGTCGGCAATGGCACGGTTCTGGTTGGCTAACTCTCTGGCATTGTCCAGTTCCTGCTGTCTATCGTGCAACAAGAAGTCAATATTCTCCACTTGACGCCTCAACTCTGGGTGACTTGGCATCTCCATCGACATTCCCATGAAGTCACGTCTTGCATAGTGGGCAAAACGGGTTCCTTGGATCTTGTTGACGCTGAGGGAACATAGACGTGCGAGAGCTTCATGCATTGCCCTGGCTAATCCATCTAGCCAGTTGTTCTCTCTCACGGAGAACTGAATTCTCCCGGAAGTTGGTGCTTCGATGCTTCCTCTAAGATCTGCGGTGACTAGCCACTGTAGGTCTCCTCCTGGGGGTCCTGGAAGTTGAGCTCCAAGAAACTCCGGATGTGGGCGTCCCAAGAATCCGAATCCAGATCCCTCTCGAAGATCAGCTGACCTCCGTTTCCCAACTGGTAAAACTTGCTGAACTATGTCTCCATCTACAAGAATTAAGGATGAGGAAGTTAGTGAAGTGATCAAGTGTGTCAAGTTTTAAGTCGTAATGTAAGAATTTTGAGGAACATGAATTTTTGAGAAAGAATGAGTTCACAAGGGTAAGAGAGGAAATAGTTTTTTCATAAATACTCACTTTGGTTTTGAAGCTAAGTTTTTGGTTTGGACGTCCATTCTAACTAGGGTCTCCTATGGTCAGGATGGCTCTGATACCAACTTGTCAACAGCCGGATTTTTAATCCCAGATGCCCGTTATGCCATACCTCGCAATCCTAGGATTACCAGTTTTGCGAGACATAATGGATTGGATATCACAGTACATCATCCATTACAAACCATACATAAGGTCTTACACAAATAAGGATCTCATGATCCAGTCTTAATACAACAAGCAGCGGAAATAAATGATAAGCGTAGCGGTGGGGTCCATCTTTAGGGGCACAGTAATCTTGTGAAGAGATAGTCCTAGTTATCGTAGCCGTCCTGCTGACCATCATCTTGAAAATCTCCTTCATAGTCTGGCCATGAGAATAGCCAGGGAAAAAATCCATGAGTACTCTTTAAGTACTTGCAAACTACTATTAACAGGTACTATAGTTCTAAGTTAAAATGCTAAATCTAAGTTTAACTCTAAAGTTAAGTTTGAAACCTAAGCTGAGTTCAGAAGCAAAGAAAGATAAAGTAAAGCTCTAGAATCACTTAAGTTGGGAAGCTAGTATCATAAACACAACCCTGTTGTGGTCAAGTCAAGATTCATCATTTATTTCAAGTTATTTGGAAAACATCTGACAACGAAACAATATGGCCATTCCAACTGTCCATAACCGCGGACGCGACTATTCGAATAGTTTGACACTCTGCAGAGGTGGTACACTTTCACCACAAGATTCGATACATCTGTCAGGGATAACCCTGAATCATCATAATTAGTATGCAGATAATCAAACATAACCATCCCTTTACACACCCTAGTATAAGCACCTCTCCTATGAGCATGGCCTCCCAACCATGACCATCAGTCATCTTGGGCACTTCATAGGTGGACATCATGAGAGGTAGGCTTAGCTCAAACCTCTCCCGCGAGGGAACTAATATTAATGCATATAAATTTCTAGCTAAGCCTTACCCAATTCAGGTATTGTGGTTGTACGGTAAATTTGGAATGGTATCGCATCCGAATCCAACCATCAGTTTTATAAAAGGGTTAAGGCTCATGCCTCAACATTTTCATCATCATCAACCATTTGTGTTTCTTAACACATGTCAAAACATCTCAATAGAATGACTCATCATTCCAAGGTTTTCATAATTCATTTCACCAAGTGTTCCCATCTAAAGTGACTCAAGTTTTTGATCTACTCTAAGCTACTAAGTTAAGAGTGTTCACTAAGGTGGAAGGATGGGTTCAATCTCCTGCCATAGAATGACATCTAAAGGTTTCTAAGTAGGTCAAGTTTTATACTTTTTGTGCTACCTTCAAAACAAGTAAAGAACTTTATGTACTAAGGGGAGTAAAACTTGTAAGTAAGACTTGGGGTACTAATAGTCAAAAGGGTGTGATCAAAGCATGCTTAAGGCATCTTTGCTAAACCAGCTAGTTTAATGCAAACTTGCTAAGCATTATACTTGCAAGTGTTAGCTTGCAATGCTAATGGTGACTTGCAAGTACAACTTGCAAGGGTTAATCTTGGATAGTGCTAGCTTGCATTGCTAATGGTGGCTTGCAAGTACAACTTGCAAGGGTTAATCTTGGATAGTGCTAGCTTGCATTACTAATGGTGGCTTGCAAGTACAACTTCCAAGGGTTAATCTTGGATAGTGCTAGCTTGCATTACTAATGGTAGCTTTCCTTGGTTGGTGCAGTGGTTGAAGTTTTCTTCTTCTTCGTCTTGATAGCACTCCTCCTCTTCGTAGACTTGGTCGGTACTATCGTCTATAAAAATTCATACGGAGTACACAATCACCAAACAATACTTAACTAGGCTAGATAGCATTCTAAGACACGCAATTGATGATCTATTATCATCACAAGCATCACAAGTTTAATTCAATAGTTTCTTTCTTTTTATTTTAGAAAAGTAATTTCTACTCATTGAAAAATTAACTAAGATTTAATATTCACCACTTAAAATATGGGATCATGTTGACACATGTCATCACCACATACTCTAATATGTGGGAATGAGATTTAAAGGTTGGATCATAATCACTTTGGTTTAAGTTCATTATTTATTGATTTAAAGTGACTAGAAATGCCTATATAGCATTATTTTGGTACTAGTCCAAAGTCACTGCATGTAAACCTTAATATTATTTCATATTTAGATAGATATGATGCAATGTGATTTTTGAGAGTTGGAATCAACTCAAAAGCTAACTTGGTTGATTTTATAAAAATGTTGGAAGTTGCAAAAGCTTCTATTTTGTTATTTTTATTAGGAGAGATCTATAACTCTAATTGAATTAAATCCAACGGGCTTGGATAGATCATCTCCATACCTTTCAGACAAAATTGGTTTCATGCAATTTGGATTTATAAAACTGTCTGAATTGAATTTGAAACTAGTGGACAGAAACTAGATTCAATTTAAAAAGAAAAATCCAGATTTGAACGGTTGGGCTAGCGCGGGAAAGAACTTGGGCCGGCCCAGTGGCGCCCGTGAGGCTCAGTGACAGAGGTCCCGCTTGTCAGTGGGTCTTAACACGCGAAACGGTACGTCTTGTGGGGTAGGATTAGAAGGGGATCTCTGGTGAGGTCGTCGTCGGTTGACCTAACAGGTCGCCCGAGATCGAACCCTAGCGGCTCGGTGGGGGTCTCTGAGGGACATACCAGGGCTCCAGCAGGTAGTGGCGGGCAAAGCAATCTGGAAGACGGCAGCGAGGCGAGGCTCGGTTGCGGCGGAGCTTGGGGTGGTCGCAATCAGCGGCGCCCTTCTCCTCCTGCTGCGGCTGCTCCGGCTCCAATTCCAGCAAGGCAGAGCTCGCTTGGTTCCGGTGAGAGGGGTGAAAGGATCAGTGAGAGGTGGGGAGTGAGTGGGTGTGGAGAAATGGTGCGGGGGAGGCCGGTTTATATAGGCCCGACGGTGAGACCGAAGGGTATGGGCAGGCGACTCCAGCGACATGGCTACTGGCGGCTAGCGGCATGGCGGAGGATGGCGATCGACAGGTGGTCTCCTGGCGGTGCCCTAGGAAGTGAATGCAAGCGTAGGGGTGGTGGCATGCGGTCTGGGCGAGCTGGCGCTCTGAGCGGCAAAAGCGGCAATGTCCATGACGAGTGGTGACTGTGGTGCTTTGGGCGGCGAACGGGGGTGTTTGGGGTGTTCCCTGGGTCGTGGCGGAGCGGTGGGCGCGGGCTACGGTCGAGTGGCGGCTTGTGCACGCGGGGACAAAGCGTGCTCTGTGGGCGGCATCGGCATGGTCGACCAGCTCCAGGCGTGGCGGTTCCTGGCCGCTCTGCTCTCTTTCTCTGGCATGGGGCTTGTTGGACGGTGGAGGTGGACCACTAGCAACTTGCTAGACATGGTGAGAGAGGCTGGAGAGGGCTGCTGCTGCGAGTGCACGGTCGGCCTGCGAGGAGTGGCTCGGCATGGCAATGCAGTGCAGCTAGGAGGTAGGGGATGTGCTGGTGTGGGTCTAGTTAGGATTGAGGGGGACAAAGATGATCAAAGCACTTCAAATTTGCTAGATAATATCAGCTCAAAACAGTAATAGTTAGGCCACAATGATATTGCCAGCAAGGTGTTTGACAAAATGGCCGAAAGAAAAAAAGTTTTGAATTTTGGTTTCAAATTTTTTGAGTGATCTCCACTACTGCTAGGTAGTCTCTGGTTGCAAGGGTTTTGAAATTGGAGCTCAAAAAGATGGTTTTTGAAATAGGGGTGATCTATGCATGTGCATTAGATTCAATTTTTAAATGCCATTTAAAATAAGTAAAAGAATGTTTTTAGCATATCAAAAGGTGGGCCTTGGTACCTCATTATGTGTACTAGCAAGGGGTGCAAAGATCAAGAATTGTTTCTGTTAAGAAATGAGTGCTAGGAACACTCAAAGTAGTGTAGTGGATTAAAATGGCCAAAATGACCATTCCTCCTCTTTAATTCTTTTTGATTTGATTTTCTTTAGGAAAAGTTTGGGAATGATGTAGATGATGTTTAAATCACCTAAGAAACATTTTACAAGCATTGGATCACTTAAACAAGGCACTTCAGATCAACTCCTATTTTAAATGCACACACATATGAATGCTTTTATTTTAAATTTGAAAAAGTTTTTGTTAACCCTATTTTTGGATGATTTGATATTGATAAGCTTGGATTGAAGTTTTGGGATGTTACAATACCCGGGCCGAGGCACAGAAGAACCTCGAGCAGATTGAGGCTTGTCAGGCGGAGGATCTTAAGACCACTTGGGACCGGGAGAAGGCGACTCTGGGGAGCTGTGCCAAATTGCCGAGATGGTTGTCAGTACGTGATTTGTTTGGCGAGTCTGCTCCTTCCTTTGCTTCAGCCGGAGACCTGGCGCCCTTTCGTTTTCCTTGTGCAGCTCAGTATCCTGAGGCGACCAACCAAGCTCTAGCGCGCGTCCCCGAGGCGGACGTTGGCCATGACCTGCATCCGGTGGAGGTTGGGACGGTCATCAGCGAGGAGGCCAACCAGCTACGCGGCGCTACCTTTGAGGTCTTTGACTATGTCTATCCTGAAGTCGACTGCCCGGGTACGATGGCCGCCTTGGCTAGGACGCTTGCCGGCGCCCCAGAGCTCATGGACGTGGCGCGGGATTGGGCTGCTCGCGGTGGTGCTGAGATGGTCTTGGTGCTGCTGAAGTCCTGGTACCCAGATGTGGACCTGCGGAGTCTCTCTAGAGGGTTTTGCTAAGGGACCAGCTACGATCAGCTCCGGGCAGAAGTTCCTGTCATTCTCTCCTGCGACATGAAGATCGGGAGCTTTGTCCAGCTGGATCGGGACTTTCCCGACCCGTATGGCATGGATGGCTACCAATATAGCTCAATGTGCGGCGACGCTCCGGCTGCGCCAAGCTCCGCCTTCGCCGACCGTGCATCCAACAGCCACTCCCCAGCGGGTGCCTCTCCACCCTCTGATGACCCTCAGGCCTGATCCCTAGAATGGTGGGTGTATTTGTATTTTGTCTAAAAACTCTGTTCGCTTGTGGTACTTTGTGGTGAACACTTGACCTTTGTCATTTTGACAAGTTCTGTTTGGAGGTTCTCCTCCTTTTGTGATGTTATCTTTGTGTTTGCACTTGCGGTGGGCTTTCTTCTGAGTGGGGGCGTGCAAGCGCACCCACAGGGTGTAGTCCCCGAGGTTCGGTCTGGCTGGAGAGTCCAGGTGGGCCAAAGATCCTTTGAATGTTTGCTTGTTGTAGGATTCCTATGTGGGGGCGCGCGAGCGCACCCACAGGGTGTAGTCCCCGAGGTTCGGGCCGGCTAGAAATTCTAGGCGGGCCGAAGCTCCTTCTATGCCATCTCGGAGTTGGCCTCCATCTGCAGGACTTCATCTCTTGTGAAAAATGAAACATGGTCAATAGACTC
This sequence comes from Avena insularis, assembly GCA_023614405.1. Lineage (NCBI taxonomy): Eukaryota > Viridiplantae > Streptophyta > Magnoliopsida > Poales > Poaceae > Avena > Avena insularis. The sequence goes on from CM042692.1 coordinate 274,953,070, forward strand.
TATGTTAGTCATGTGTATAATGAATATATTCTTTTAACTTCTCTTTTGTTTGAAAATTTTGTATTTTTGCGCAAGGCTGGTAGCTTAAACCTTTTCTTAGCGAGAATTGGCCTTTAAAGTTATGCCCTTGTCAGCACTTGGCCGGATGCAAGGGTTTACTTAGGTGGCGTACTTTCGCAATACTTCGGTCTTTCACTACCGGCTTTGAGTATGCAAGCACAGCCAGGGCGTCCAGACGTCTGCTTTTCCTTGGACTTTACTTGTACGAGCCTTCGAGTTTGTCCGCTCTCGCCATGTCTATCAGCCGGCTTGCGGTCTGCAGCCGGAATCGAAGAGGGGTGCGGTGACCCAGCATACAACTGCATGATGTAGTATACTATAGTTATTGACATAACACTAATAAAACACCGTTCACTAGTATTACAACCCTCAGAGTGGTACGACAGAAACATAGCAGGTCCCAGACATGACTGTAGATTACAACTCGACTCTTTACAAAAGATCCAGAGAACCTTCTAGGATAAAGGGTGACATGGATATGCCCAATAGGCACCCAACTACAGCCTACCTAGTGTGGCTCGACAGAAGGCACACTCGACGAATTGACAAGGTCCATGACGCCTATGACGGTTCGAGTGGTATGAAGCCCATATGGACACAGACTCCCAAACGCACAAGACAAGGAAGTCTCAATAGTAGAGTTTGAATCTAACTTGTAACCAACTCGTATCGGTACCTGAGACCTAGCCTCCCCATATATAAAGGCTAGGAGGGTCCAACAAGAAGGCTATCGCGACTCCTCCAATACATAGATCTGTGATCTCCCATATCGCCACAATAGATAATAGATCTAGACACCGCAAAACCTAGCACATACGCCAGATCCAATCTATGCATCCACCGCCATCGATGACATTGTAATCCTTCGGATCATCATCAATTAAGAGCAGACAAGTAGGAGTAGGGTCCTCTACGAGGTCTGAACCTGGGTAAACCTTGCGTCCCTGTGTGCTTGTTTGCTAGCCGATCGAGACTTTCGGTGCTCCTTCCTTCTCCAAAACCCAAGTTCAAAAAATGGACATTCATGAGTTAAACCCTCGTCAATTGGCGCCATCTGTGGGAACTGGCCCGCTGATGTTGCGGTCTCGATGGCTCCATCACCAGCAATCTGCGATTCGTCGACTACAGGGAAACAGATCTACTTCGGATCCCATACGTCATCCTTCGGACAAGATCCCTCATCCTCAACGGCGGCCAGATCACATCTGATCGACTCATCTACTTCATCCTCACTATGGCTGACAGCGCGAAATCGGAAATTGCTTGCAACACCAAACAAGATCAGTCGCGTGGAGTCTGTGTGTCTCTTTCCTACAAGTGCACGTTCAACACAACCAAGAGCGCACGCCCAGTTTTCTATCTGAGTGAGGTCAATCTGATGGATCGTGCTTTTGATTCAAAAGGCAAATAAAGAAGAGAATTATGTCCAGCACTACGTTTGACACTAGCAAGTCAAATTAAAAAAAAAGAGCAAGTCCCAAGGAAAAGTAGTCGTGCTCTCAAAAGAAAAAACAATGCATCATTGTACTCTATCTTCTTCAATCTGGAAATAGCCGAAATTGTTCAGACTGCTAAAAGGACTAATCGGAGGAAGCTTGCGGGTCTAATTCCCACATGTATGCTTGCACGTCATCGTGCGCATATACACGGTAACATTGGAGACGCAAATTCTGGTTAAGTTGGACCGGTTTATACGAAAGCTGCCGTAGTGCGAGTACATGGAAAGCTCCAGTCAATTCGGATTGCTTGCGGACAGGTGAAAATCCTTTTAAACACATGTCAATCGTTATCACGTGAAGATCTAGTTAGAACCACCTTGCATGTACGGATTTTACGGCAAACTCCACCAAAACAAAAACCCGACGACCCCACCACGACGACTCTGGTCCATCGACCTCGACTACACAATCGCGTTTACTCTACGCACGGGGGCTACGCGACTCTACCGTGTGACTCGGGGGCTCCCTCAGCTCCAGCGACCTGCTATGGTCTTCTGATGCAGCGACCCATTCCGGTCTTTGGATCCAACGACTCGGGGACTCCCACGATATCGGTGAACTGCTGCGATCTTCAGCTCCAGCGACTCGGGGATCCCTCCTCTACGGCGACCCGCCGCGTCCTTCGATTCCGGTGATCTTCTGTAGTCTTTGGATGAGGCGACTTGATGCGGTCTTCGACTGCTATGGCCGTTACGGTCTTCGGATGCGGCAACTCGTCATCACCACGCGACTCTGGTCCGCCGCGTAACTCGTTGCCTCGTCGACTCAGTTTACCACGCGACTCGTCACCGCTTCGACTCCGTCTGCCATGCGAATCCACATCCACCGTTTCGGGAGTCGGCCTCGACCACGACCCGCCGGTCACATCGGCTCCCACGATCCACCGATCGCATCGGCTCACGTGACCCGTTCACCTCATCGACAAACAACAAAGCTAAGTTCTCTACTTAATGTTGATTTCTTTCTTAATTTAGTCGCACTCGAAACACTTGGGGGCTTCGCCCTCTTCGAGTAACCTAATGTGTCGTCGACTCCACGCACTCGAGCACCTCATACGCGATAGCCCAAGTAGCTGATTATGCCTGATCGTCGAATCCTTGAACTCCGAGTACCTCGACAAGGTACTGAGACCAAGGGTAATCAGGCTAACAAAAAGGCCTAGCATGCAGTGCAAAAGTGTTGACTCGATTGGCACCAGAATTTTACTTTGCAAACCGACATGCAAATATCCTCTACAAGATACAAGTACTTCACAATTCTTAATGTTTTATACAGCTTACAAGGATGTCGACTGCATCGAGCTATTCTACCGGGTCCTCCAACAGGAGTCGACAAAACAACTGACTATGACATACACTCAAGACCCGAGTCGAGGCCCTTCTCAGATGGTTGTATTGTTTAATGCTACACACACGCGACGTTGGCTGCACACCTGACAGAAGTGGTTGCGTCAACTCCATTCGCATCATCGACTCACCCGGCTAATCGCCACATTACTCTGCTACCTCGATTCGGACTATATCATCGACTCTTGGCTCCTTATGCGTGTGATGTTGACTCGATGCACTTCTGGGTCATTGTTTTCTCCTCGCATGATTGTCGACTGCGTCTACAAGCTACAAGACTCGAGTCTCTGGCCTAGAGTAACACCCTCGAATCGGCCCTATGTAAGTTTTAGCGATTCCCGCCAAACCCGCATAGAAACGATTCAAAGATGCCCACCAGGCACTTGCGTGCGGGTGGAAAACGAAGTAATAACATTACACAATAGTCCATGATGGAACCCACGGAAACATATATATATAGCAACGACTTACTAAGTCAAGAATACAGATATATAGTACAAAGATCCAAATCACCTTGAAATCGATACAACATCCGAGTACGGATAAGAAGCAAATTGAGCTAAGAGCCCTGAAGAATAACCAATGGCATCCATAACCCTGCCCAGGCCAAACCGGAAGGGTAACCCTGCTAACGACGTCGATCTGAAACCAACTAAAACAAAAGAGGTGCCAACAAAGGGCAAAGGAAAAAGAGGAGCGTCAGTACTGAGGCCAGTACACGGCAAGGCTAGAATTCGGCAGCTCTCGCCTACATGGTGGACTGAAGCGGTAGCAAAGCATGCACTAAACAACCTATAGAGACTCAATAAACTGTCGGCTATTAGAGAGAGATAAGAAAGACCTATTAGGAACCAAACTTATACTAACACCAATCATACCCATCCTGGTATTCCCCCTCGAGACCAAACGAGGAAGTCAAACCGAGGAACTCACACAGTTGGTAGTTTTATTCATTCCATTATAGTTGCAGCAGTTACTAGTCAGATATAGATAGCATGAGTTATCCTGATAGCATAAGTAGTGGGCAGTTTTAGTTAACCATTCAGTTGTAGTCGCAGTACTTACTAGTCAGATACAATTAGCATGTGACATCCCAAACCCAACAGTTGTTGGCACTTTTATCTCATTCCATTAGAGTTGTGATACTTACTAGGCAAGTATAACATGACACGATACACCCCAGTTCCAACAGTTGTTGGCACTTTTATTATCCATTCATTGTAGTGAAACTGATTACTAGTCACATATTAAGTCAAATTTATAGCACGACTTTAGTTATGCTTGTCTATGATCGAGATACTGTGCTCCAAGTCGTCCATAACATGGACACGGCTTTGAAGATTTACCCTGCAGGGGTGCACAAATACAAACACACACACGATTAACCTCGGAAAAACCAAATCAAAACCCAACGAGGCTTTCACGACAAAGCAATCACAGGATTCAAAAAATATTTTAGGGGGCCACCCCACTAAGCTACCCACAACAAAGTTGGCCGGCTCCTAGACAGACCCAGCGTTTGTGTAGACGGCGGTAAACAACTGGGAACCCGAAAGTGTGACTGGGCTTGTCGATACAGCGAAAATGTATCACGATCCAAAATAGTACAGGTCCTCCATGCACAATCGTAAATAAAGCAGTAAAGCATGGCATAGGTACAGGATAGTAATAAAGCCCCAAACTAGTTTGTGGCCCCAAGAAATAAGAAATGAATCAAGCTCTGGCTAAGGGGGATTCATAGAGTCTCCCGTATGTGGATAGTGCGAATAGTCAAGGAACAGGTATCAAGTACTCGGGGCCTACGGGACACAAGTGGACATGAAAAACCAAATAGCATATATTGCCCATCGGTGCCTCTTTCATTAGTTATCCCAGCAATTTAATAGTTATATTTAAAGTCATGATCATCTCCACCATTTAACCATCTCCACCATTTATCATGTGCCAACTTGTCGTCAACGGTGGAACGACAACGACGTGGAGCAACACATAAGCAAGCAAATACGACTCGCAAGGCCGACTATCTATCAAACAACAGGCAATAGGATGTGTCCATGGAAATATAGAGGCTGCAAGGAGTATAAATGGTACACAGAAACTAAAGCATCGCAACCCGGATAGCAATAGATCAACAGGAGGAAATAAGGACTATAAAAGAAAAATAGGTAGAAAGGGGGAGAATGCTTGCCTGGGAAACATAGCCGACGGTTCATATCTGAAGAACTTGTCGATACTCGCATCCACTCAACGGCCTAATCCGCGGAGAACAAAACACTAAAATAAACACTGGATGCACTATTTAATACTATGGCAGAAGAATCGGCATGTTTATGATATGATGCATGACATGGCACAGATGCAATGCGACTAGGCAATATTAAGCGGAACTAGGGTCCCGACATTTAATTAGAATGTTCAAGTTATTTAGATACCCCGCAACTTAAATGTTGTTTTAACAAGGCAAAACATGGCATTGGTTCGCTACACAAATTTAAATGGAGGCAATATAAGACTAGATTTGCCCGCATATGGTCTCCATATTTAATTATGAGGTGGATCGACAAAGTACCCCCGAACGAATAAACATGTATGCAAGGATGACAATTTATATGCAACAAGTATATGTCATTTATAAAAATAGAGATCTTGGAAAAAGGGATCACACATAAAGGTCCGAAGATCTTGGGTGTCGAGGGTTCGACGGGGGTTCGGGCTCGGCAAGATCGGTCTTCGGTTCCATGTGGGCGATCTTGGCATCCGGGTAGAAGACCTTCGGTCATCAGATCCGTGTAGGCGCACTCGGGGTCTTCGGCATCATCGGGTCTGGGTGTCGAACTTGGACTCAACGTCGGCGTTCTTCGGATACCTTCTCAGAGATCTTGGCCGAGTTGTTGTTCTCATCTGTCAAGGTACCTCGATCAACATCCTCAACATCTTCACACACACCAAGCCAAGGTAACGTAACCGAGAACGATACCACGACATCCCTTCAGACCATCTTCATATCACCGGTGCACGTACTCTGGTACACCACAACAAAACAACAGGAGCTGGGAAAAGGGCACGCGAGCAGGTCTAACTTTGCAGTAGGAAGAGGAGCTCCATGGCTTGCTCGGGGAGGCACCGCTCACAGAAAAGAGGTCGGCGACGAGTTGCGGCAGAGGAGGGCGCTCGTGGCCACCGACCCTGGCGCTGGGGCTCGAGGTGATGCGGGGCAGGCTCGGGCGGCACTAGGACTTGCTCGCGACGGTGGTGCACGCTGGAGCGCAGAGGAGGCGGGCATCCGCGGTGTGCTTGCTATCTAGGATGCACCACATGGCATCGAGGTGGCCCAGCACCTGCATCACGGGGTCGACGGAGCGCGGCCGGAGGAAACGCTGGAGGTGGTGGGGATTTTCCCGTGAAGGCCCGGTGCCTACGAGGAAAGTGGCGACGACACGGGGAGGCTGTGCTCGCGGGAACGTGCAGGCGACACGACGGAGGGCGGCTGCACGACGGGGCTCCGGCGACGAGGTGGGGGACCAGTAGCGGTCGCGGTTCACGTGCTGCAGGGGACCGAGCCGAGGCGAGGCCGGCAGACTCCGGCGAGGTCGGACGAGCAGGGGCCTGCGGCGGCGATGCGTGTGACCACGGAGGCGGGGTTCCGCTAGCGGCAGCGTAGCGAGGGTGAGCGGAGACCGGAACTTGGTGAGCTCGGTGCGGCCGGCTAGGACAAGAGGAGCCGCAGCGGCGGGGACTGGTGAGGTCGAAGCGGGGCAGAGGCGAGGGAGGGGATCGCACGGGGTTGGTGGCTTCGGGAGAGGAAGATGGGGTCGGTTGCGTGCGGTCTCAGGCCGTGTCGGTGGGAGGTGACGTGGGGAGGTGGAGGAGGGAGGAGGCGGCGAGATTGACCGACGGTGTTGGCGTGGGCGTGGCTGGGCAAGTGGGGCCTTGTGCGACGCTGACAAGGTGTGTGTGAGTGTAGTTGGCGGTGTGGCGGGTGGTTTGGTGGTTTGGGTGGGGTGGGGATTAGTCTAGGGTTTGGTTTAGCGGGGTGGTTGGCTGGCTGGCTAGGCCTTTGGGCCTGGCCGGCTATTGGAATTATTCCCTAGAGGCAATAATAAAGATGTTATTATTATAATTCTTGTTCATGATAAAGTTTATATTCCATTCTAGAATTGTATTAAGCGGAAACATTAATACTTGTGTGGTTTGTGAACAACACCATGTCCCTAGTACGCCTCTATGGACTAGCTCATTGATCAATGATGGTTAAGGTTTCCTAACCATAGACATGAGTTGTCAATTGATAATGAGATCATATCATTAGGAGAATGATATGGTGGACAGACCCAAACTAAGCAAAGCTATTAGATCGTTTCATCGTGTTCGTCTTTGCGAAGCTTTTCTCATGTCAAATATTGTATTCCTTAGACCATGAGATAATACAACTCCCTGGTATCGGAAGAAAGCTTTGAGGTCATCAAACGTCATCCTATGAGAGGGTGATCATAAAGGTGTCTCTCAGGTGATCGGAAAGTATCTGTTGGGTTGTATGTATCGAGATGGGATTTGTCCCTCCCAAGTCGGAGAGATATACTTTGGGCCCACTTTCGGTGTCGATATCAACACCGCTTGCAAGCATGTGGTTAAGGAGTTAATCACAAAGTGATATCGGATTCTGAGCGAGTAAAGTACTTGCTATGAGCGAGATTGAACTAGGTATGGCGATACCGACGATCGAATCTCGGGCAAGTAAAATATCGCGAGGCGAAGGAATATATATATGGGATTGATTGAATCCTGGCATCGTGGTTCATCGATATGATCATCGATGAATGTGTAGTCAATATGGGTGCGGACCCGCTGTTGATTATTGATAGAAGATCGTATGCGCATATTCTCGAACCCGGTCACACATTAACGTGTCTCGGCGCTAGGATAGATTGGATACTTGGTTTATGAATTTTGTTGAGTCTCGGATGGGATCCGGGATATCACGAGAGGTTCGAATGGTCAGGAGAATAAGATTCATATAAGGCGATGCAGTTTTGGAGTTGAATTGTTCGGGTTAATCGGTATTGTCGGAAGCTTCTAGAACCTTCGGAAGGGACCAACGTGGTCCCACCTTCCGGGAGGGGCATGGGCCTATGAGGGAGTGTCCTGGCACGCATTGGGCCAGGGGGCACAAGGCCCCATAGGGCCCAGCCGATCCTAGATAAGTTTAAACTCGTTTAAACTAGAGATAGGGTTTCTAGATAAGGGAAAGTTTAAATCGTTTAAACTAGAGATAGGCTTGGAGGATGGGCAAGGGCTGGTGCGCCCCCCCTATATAGAGGGCTGGTGCACCCCCTCTCCCCCATACCTACACACCTTCCTCCAAGCCCTAGTAGCCCTGCGCCTCCTCTCCCCCTCCCATTGTTTGTGGCGAAGCCTGCTGCAGAAATTCTCCACCATATACACGCCGTCGCGTTGTAGATCCAATCTATCTCTCCACCATACTTGCTGGTCAGGAAGGAGGATACGCCGAGGTGCTTTGCGTGTGCATCTCACGGAGGCACCGCCACTTGTGGTGCTAGATCGGATCGGATCGCGAGGAGAAGCAGTCGACTACATCACCCACGTTAAATGAGCGTTCACTGTCTGAATCTTCAAGGGTATGAAGATCTAATCCAATCTCTCTCGTTGTTTGCATCTCCTAGATTAGATCTTGGCTTTCCCTCTGCTCTTCCGTAGAAAATTTTGATGAAACCCTTGATGGTATCGAGCTAGATCTATGCGTAGATGTGATTCACGAGTAGAACATAACATGGTTGTTGCGGGCGTTGATGTTTTCTGTTGCAAGCCTCTTGTTTGTGTTCTTCTTATGGCAGGATAGTGAGATTGAAGCGGTCCAGGCCAACCTTACGTGGCGTCGTTCGCGAGACCGGCTCCGCACTTGACGTGTGGCTTGTACCACACATGCGGCTGGTGGATGTCAGTTTCTCTCACTATAGTTGTCATGGGATTAACACGGAGTTTGGCAACCATAATATCACCGTTGTGGCTTTCCGTAGGTAAGAATCGTTCTTAGCATCTACTCCCATAAGCCACGTAAAACATGCAACAACAAAGTAGAGGCGTCTAACTTGTTTTTGCGAGTGTTTTCGTGATATGGTATGGCCCAAGATGTGATGTGTATAATGTGTCGATGATCATGTTTTGTAATGTTTCACGACTTGCATGTCGATGAGTACACAACGGCAGGAGCCATATGGTTGTCTTTATAATTGTGTATGACCTGAGTCAACTTCTTATACGCCAAGTAATAGCTATACTTAATCGCTAAGTAGTTAGCAATAGTTGTAGTTGCTATTCGTGGTGGAGGCAATCATGGTGGAGTGATGGAGATCATGCGGAGCACAAGATGGAGATCATTCTTGAAGATTGGCTATACCATGTCACATAAAGTTATATGCATGTGATGTTTATCCTTTTATGTATCTTATTATGCTTAGATCGCTGACGGTAGCATTATAAGATGATTCCTCATAAAGATCAAGATAAAAGCGTGTTCTCGCCAAGTATGCACCGTTGCGAAAGTTCGTCGTGTCCAAGCATCACGTGATGATCGGGTGCTATAGACTCTCGCTCACATACAGGTGCAAGCCAGTTTTGCACACGCGGAAATACTTGGGTCTAACTTGGCGAGCCTAGCATGTACAGACATGGCCTCGGAACACAAGAACCGAAAGGTTAAGCATGAGTCATATGAATGATATGATCGACACTTCGTTGTCCACCATTGAAACCACATCTCTTCTCGTGATGATCGGATTAGGTGTGGTGAATTTGGATCATGTTCACTAAACAACTTGAGGGATGTTGAATTTAGTGGGAGTTCATCTAGTAATTTGATTAAGTGGAACTATTTATCATGAACATAGTCTAAATTGTACTTGCAAATACTGTAGATCACATGGCCAAGTCCAACTTCAACTTCAACGTTTTTGCTGAGAAAGAAAATCTTAGAAACTATGGGTCTAACTTCACCAACTGGTTCCGCAATCTAAGAATCATTCTGTCTGGCGGACAAAAGGACTATGTCCTTGGGAAAGCGTTAGGTGACCCCCCTGCTGCAACTACGCATGGTGATGAGAAAGCTGTCGATCGGCGCATAAAGATGATTATGGTGTGATTAAGAGCACCATGTTGTTTGCTATGGAACCGGAACTTCAAAATCGTTTTGAAAACTATCCCGGGCCCTTTGAGATTCTCGAAGAGCTGAAAACCATGTTTCAGACTCAGGCCCGTTCTGAGAGATATGAGATCTCCGAGAAGTTCTTTAACTGCAAGATGGAGGAATGGAGTACCGTTAGTGAGCACGCCATTAAGATGTCGGGCTACACTCAGCATGTGAAACAAGCTGGACTGCAAGATTCTAGAGGAGCTCAAGATTGACAGGGTTCTGCAATCACTCCCTCCCAGCTACAAAAGTTCTGTAGTAACTCACAATCAGATTGGTTCCACTGATACGATCACCGAGCTCTTCGCAAAGCTGAAGGCTGCGGAGGTGGACATCAAAAAGGATAATCATGTGTTGATGGTCAACAAGCCCTCCTTTAAGAAAGGTAAAGGTGCAAATAAGCCCTTCAAGAAAAGCGGTGGCAAGCGCGTTGCCCCTGCTGAAAAGAAGCTCAAGTGGTCCTACCGGACCTTTGAGTGCTTCTATTGCAAGGACAAGGGTCCTTTGGGCATAACTGTCCAAGTACTTAGCGGACAAGAAGGCTGGCACCATCAAAGGTATATTTGATATACATGTTATTGATGTTTTCCTTACTAGCCCTCGTTGTAGTGCACAGGTATTTGATCTTTGGTTGATTGCTAATATTTGTAACTTCGAAGCAGGAGCTACGGAATAGGCGGACTGCGAGGATGAGGTGACGATCTTGGCGTTGGCAATGGATCAAGAGTTGATGTGATGGCCGTCGGTAGCGCTCTCCTTAGTTTTACCTTGGGATTAGTTTTAAACCTTAATAAATGTTATTATGTACTGCGTTGAGCATGAACATTATTTCTGGATCGTGTTTATTGCAAGACGGTTATTCATTTAAATCGGAGAATAATGGTTGTTCTATTTATATGAGTAACATCTTTTATGGTCATGCACCTCTTGTGAATGGTTTATTTCTTCTAAATATCGAAAGGGATGAAACACACATCCATAACATTGAGGCTAAAAGTTGCAAAGTAGATAGTGATAATACTACTTATTTGTGGCACTGTCGTCTAGGTCATATTGGTGTAAAGCGCATGAAGAAACTCCATTCTGATGGACTTTTGGAGTCTCTTGATTTTGAATCATTTGACACATGCGAACCATGCCTCATGGGCAAGATGATCAAAACCCGTTCTCGGTATGATGGAGCGAACAGCGGACTTGTTGGAAATCATACATACCGATGTATGCGGACCGATGAGTGTTTGGCCGGTGGATATCGCTATTTTCTCACTTTTACCGATGACTTAAGTAGATATGGGTATATCTATTTAATGAAACATAAATATGAAACGTTTGAAAAGTTCAAAGAATTTCAGAATGAAGTGGAGAACCATCGTAACAGAAAGATTAAGTTTCTACGATCCGATCGTGGGGGCGAATATTTGAGTTATGATTTTCTCATGCATCTCAAAGCAAGTGGAATCGTTTCACAACTCCATACCGGAACACCACAGTATGCAATGGTGTGTCGAGCATGGAATCGAACCCTATTAGATATGGTCCGATCGATGATGTCTCTTACTGATTTGCCGTTATCATTTTGGGGTTATGCATTAGAAACCGCTGCATTCACTTTAAATAGGGCTCCATCTAAATCCGTTGAGACGACACCGTATGAGCTGTGGTTTGGTGCTAAACCTAAGTTGTCGTTTCTTAAAGTTTGGGGATCTGAAGCTTCGTCAAGAAGTTGATGCGGACAAGCTCGAACCCAAAGCGGAGAAATGCGTCTTCATAGGATACCCTAAGGAAACTATTGGGTATACCTTCTATCATAGAACCGAAGGCAAAGTGTTTGTCGCAAAGAACGGTTCCTTTCTTGAGAAGGAGTTTTTCTCGAAAGAAGTGAGTGGGAGGAAAGTAGAGCTAGACAAGGTTATTGAACCTTCTCTTGAATTAGAGAGTAGCGCAGCACCTGAAATTGTTCGGTGCACTTTGCACCAACAATAGAGGAAGATAATGACAAGGATCATGAAGCTTGGACGATGTTACTCTTGAGCGTCGCGGTCGACAAGGTCGCGTGCCCCTCTGAGTTAATGCAGCAACCTGTCTTGACTGTCTTGTTAGTAGAAGACAGCGAACCTCTGAACTATGAGGAAGCGATGATGAGCCCGGACTCGAGAAATGGCTAGAAGCCATGAAATCCGAATTGGGATCCATGAGCGAAAACCAAGTATGGACTTTGGTGGACCCTCCTAGCGACCGAAAGACCGTTGAGTGCAAATGGATCTTCAAGAAGAAAACGGACGCGGATGGTAATGTTACCGTCTATAAAGCACAGCTTGTTGCGAAAGGTTTTCGACAAGTTCAAGGTGTTGACTACAATGAGACTTTCTCTCCCGTAGCAATGTTTAAGTCCATTCGGATTTTATTAGCAATTGCTGCGCTTCATGATTATGAAATATGGCAAATGGATGTCAAGACTGCTTTCCTCAATGGCAACATTGATGAAGAGTTGTATATGATGCAACCCGAAGGTTTGTCGATCCTAAGGATCTTGATAAAGTATGCAAACTTCAGCGTTCCATTTATGGACTGAAGCAAGCATCTCGGAGTTGGAACCTTCGTTTTGATCAAGTGATCAAGAGCTTTGGATTTGTTCCAAATTGCTACGAAGCTTGCATCTACAAGAAAGTGAGTGGGAGCTCGGTGACGTTTCTGGTACTATATGTGGATGACATATTGATTATTGGAAATGACATCAACATGCTTAACGATGTGAAGAGTTATTTGAACAAGTGTTTTTCAATGAAAGACCTAGGTGTAGCTGCTTATGTATTGGGCATCAAGATCTATAGAGATAGACAAAGACGCCTGATAGCTTTAAGCGGTACATACCTAGACAAAGTTACGAAAAGGTTAGAATGGATAAGGCATTGAAAGGTTCGTGCCTATGTTGTCGAGGAAGATATTGAGCAAGGCTCGGTGTCCAGCTATGGTAAATGATAGGAAGCTATGAGCAAAGTGCCTTATGCCTTGGCCATAGGTTCCATCATGTATGCCTCCATGTGTACTAGACGGATGTGTCCAATGCTCTTAGTTTGACGAGCAGATATCAAAGTGATCCAGAGTGGAACCTTTGGACAGCCGTGAAGAACATCCTAAGGTACCTAAATAGGACTAAAGAAATGTTCTTAGTCTATGGGGGTGATGAACAGCTAAATCGTAAAAGGTTACGTCGATGCTAGTTTCGACCGCCGACAAGGATGATTCTAAATCTCAGACGGGATACGTGTATATTTTGAATGGAGGAGCTGTGAGCTGGAGAAGCTGCAAGCAAAGCGTGATCGCGGGATCTCTGATGAAAGCGGAATACATGGCTGCTCTTGAAGCGTCAAGTGAAGGAGTTTGGATCAGGAACTTCATCCTTTGAGCTTGGCGTGGTTCAAGTGCATTGGACCTTTGGAGATATTGTGACAACAACGGCGCCATAGCACTTGCTAAGGAACCAAAATATCATCCAAAGACCAAGCATATCAACATAAGTTTCATATAATCCGAGATTATATAGCGGATGGAGATCTGAAGATCAGCAAAGTACATACAGATCTGAATGTCGAGATCCATTGACTAAACCTCTTCCACGTGTAAAACATGATCAGCACCTCGATTGCCATGGGTGTGAGATTGTTGCCAAATGTAAACTAGATTATTGACTCTAGTGCTAGTGGGAGACTGTTGGAATTATGCCCTAGAGGCAATAATAAAGATGTTATTATTATAATTCTTGTTCATGATAAAGTTTATATTCCATTCTAGAATTGTATTAGCGGAAACATTAATACTTGTGTGGTTTGTGAACAACACCGTGTCCCTAATGCGCCTCTATGGACTAGCTCATTGATCAATGATGGTTAAGGTTTCCTAACCATAGACATGAGTTGTCAATTGATAATGAGATCATATCATTAGGAGAATGATATGGTGGATGACCAAACTAAGCAAAGCTATTAGATCGTTTCATCGTGTTCGTCTTTGCGAAGCTTTTCTCATGTCAAATATTGTATTCCTTAGACCATGAGATAATACAACTCCACGTATCGGAAGAAATCTTTGAGGTCATCAAACGTCATCCTTTGAGAGGGTGATCATAAAGGTGTCTCTCGGGTGATCGGAAAGTATCATTGGGTTGTATGTATCAAGATGGGATTTGTCCCTCCCAAGTCGGAGAGATATACTTGGGCCCACTCGGTAATCGATATCAACACCGCTTGCAAGCATGTGGTTAAGGAGTTAATCACAAAGTGATATCGGATTACGGAGCAGGTAAAGTACTTCTTTGTGAGCGAGATTGAACTAGGTATGGCGATACTGACGATCGAATCTCGGGCAAGTAAAATATCGCGACGAAGGGAATATATATATGGGATTGATTGAATCCGGCATCGTGGTTCATCCGATATGATTATCGATGAATGTGTAGAGTCAATATGGGTGCCTGCACCCTGTTGATTATTGATAGAAGATCATGCGCATATTCTCGAACCAGCGAGGTCACACATAACGTGTCTCGGCGCTAGGATAGATTGGATACTTGGTTTATGAATTTTTGTTGGTCTCGGATGGGATCCGGGATATCACGAGAGGTTCGGAATGGTCCGGAGAATAAGATTCATATAAGGCGGTGCAGTTTTGGAGTTGGAATTGTTAGGGTTAATCGGTATTGTCGGAAGGTTCTAGAACCTTCGGAAGGGGACCAACGTGGTCCCACCTTCCGGGGAGGGCATGGGCCTATGAGGGAGTGTCCTGGCCGCATTGGGCCAGGGGCACAAGGCCCCATAGGGCCCAGCCGATCCTAGATAAGTTTAAACTCGTTTAAACTAGAGATAGGGTTTCTAGATAAGGGAAAGTTTAAATCGTTTAAACTAGAGATAGGCTTGGAGGATGGGCAAGGGCTGGTCGCATCCCCCCCTCTATATATAGAGGGCTGGTGCGCCCCCTCTCCCCCATACCTACACACCTTCCTCCAAGCCCTAGTAGCCTGCGCCTCCTCTCCCCTCCCCATTTGTTTGTGGCGAAGCCTGGCAGAAATTCTCCACCATATACACCACGCGTCGTGTTGTAGATCCAATCTATCTCTCCACCATACTTGCTGGTCCGAGGAAGGAGGAGGCGTCGAGTGCTTTGCGTGTGCATCTCACGGAGGCACCGCCACTTGTGGTGCTAGATCGAATGGATCGCGAGGAGGAGAAGCGAGTACGACTACATCACCCGCGTTAAAGCAGGCGTTCATTGTCATGAATCTTCAAGGGTATGAAGATCTAATCCAATCTCTCTCGTTGTTTGCATCTCCTAGATTAGATCTTGGCTTTCCCTCTGTTCGCTTCCGTAGAAAATTTTGATTTACTATGTTGCGAAACCCTTCACCGGCTGCCTCCCCTGTAAAAAAATAGTTTTATTTATATATTTATTTTGTTTTATTTAAAAGATCTTTTGTAAATTAGTTTTAGACAAAACAAAAATATTCGGAAGTGACCGGGGTTTTAATTTGAAATAAAGACGGGGGAGATTTAGAAAAGAAAACTAGGCTTTTAGAAAATAGTTTTAGGCAAACCATGCATGATGACATGACAATGCTCAAATGCAATGTGGCATGATGACATGAGCATGCGGTCATGATGATGCACAAAACAGAAACACCAAGCGATTTTGTAGTAGTGGTTTTACTCGGGGTGCTACAATTCGACACCACTAACAATGGATCTCACCCTCAAGATCCGCCTCATGGTACGAGGAAGAAGGCCGACGATCTAGATATTCTCGCTCCATGTAGATCCTCGCGACACCACTGACCATGATCCTGCTCCATCTTGAATTCGACGACACCACCAACAAGGGTCGTTCCTCATGTTCGTTGAGAGAACACTCCGGAGAAAACAAAAGACGAAGGTAGAGGTATCACCTGACAAGGCCACCTCTAACTTCCGTGGAAGGAGTAAAGTTGCGTTAATCCACCAGTTCGATGTACACGAGCGAACAGTAAGAGTCGGGTAGGGTGATCAGTCCATCCTTTACCCAAACTATTAACTTCGTACATGAATATAAGAATCGTGCAACCAACTCTCGGAATTCATACTGAAGATCTTCACAAGCAATGTTCGAAAACAAAGGAGTGATGCAAGCTCTTCATAGACGATGTCGTCCTGTTGGAAAACGCCGGAAGATACAAAGAAAATCGTATGAAATACACAATGATTAGGTTTCGTGATGGTTCCATTGGCATGAACAACACATGCTCAAGGTATACTCCAACTTCACCAATGCTCATCCTTCTCATATGTTTTTCAACGATACGGATACATGTCAAGGTGCAGATACAAATAAAGAGTCCAAGGACAAAAAGATAGGATGAAGGTACAACAAACAATATGCAGATGCGATGATTGTAACACCACCATTATAAAAGAGAGGAAGCGAAACCCTAAAGGTACGACGGAAACCCGACCACGAGAAATCCTGGACTCGAAGAAAAGATAAGAGTAGATTCAAAACACGCTGGGGTAAGAGGAGAATAGCATATGGTTAAGGAGTAAAAATAGACCTACTCAGATCTATCCAACCGATTCTACAAAAATAGTTTTTACACTCTACATCGGCCGTTAGCTAGGTTATCCTATAGGCTGGACCAGTGAGGGATCGCAACTGCTGAGCTCTGATACCACTTTGTAACACCCTCGAATCGGCCCTATGCAAAGCTTTAGCGATTCCCACCAAACCCGCATAGAAACGATTCAAAGATGCCCATCAGGCACTTGCATGCAGGTGGAAAACGAAGTAATAACATTACACAATAGTCCACGATGGAACCCACAGAAACATATATATATATATAGCAACGACTTACTGAGTCAAGAATACAGATATACAGTACAAAGATCCAAATCACCTTGAAATCGATACAACATCCGAGTACGGATAAGAATCAAATTGAGCTAAGAGCCCTGAAGAATAACCAATGGCCTCCATAACCCTGCCCAGGCCAAGCCGGAAGGGTAACCCTGCTAACGACGTCGATCTCAAACCTGCTAAAACAAAAGGGGTGCCGACAAAGGGCAAAGGCAAAAGAGGAGTCGATCTGAGAGGCGATGCAGCGAGGCTAGAATTCGGCGGCTCTCGCCTACATAGGTATGGTGGACTGAAGCGGTAGTGAAGCATGCACTAAACAACCTATAGAGACTCGATAAACTGTCGGCTATTAGAGAGAGATAAGAAAGACCAATTAGGAACCAAACTTATACTAACACCAATCATACCCATCCTGGTATTCCCCCTCAAGACCAAACGAGGAAGTCAAACCGAGGAACTCACACAGTTGGCAGTTTTATTCATTCCATTATAGTTTCAGCACTTACTAGTCAGATATAGATAGCATGAGTCATCCTGATAGCATAAGTAGTGGGCAGTTTTAGTTAACCATTCAGTTGCAGTCGCGGTACTTACTAGTCAGATACAATTAGCATGTGACATCCCAAACCCAGCAGTTGTTGGCACTTTTATCTCATTCAATTAGAGTTGCGATACTTACTAGTCAAGTATAACATGACACGATACACCCCAGTTCCACCAGTTGTTGGCACTTTTATTATCCATTCCATTGTAGTGAAACTGATTACTCGTCACATATTAAGTCAAATTTATAGCACGACTTTAGTTATGCTTGTCTATGATCGAGATACTGTGCTCCAAGTCGTCCATAACCGCGGACACGGCTTTCAGAAAGATTTACCCTGCAGGGGTGCACAAATAGCAACACACACACGACCAACCTCGGAAAAATCCAATCAAAACCCAACGAGGCTTTCATGACAAAGCAATCACAGGATTCATAAAATATTTCAGGGGGCCACCCCACTAAGATACCCGCAACGAAGTTGGCCGGCTCCGAGACAGACCCAGGGTTTGTGTAGACTGTGGTAAACGACTAGGAACCCGAAAGTGTGACTGGGCTTGTCGATACAGCGAAAACGTGTCATGATCCAAAACAGTACAGGTGCTCCACGCACAATCGTAAATAAAGCAGTAAAGCATGGCATAGGCACAAGATAGTAATAAAGCCCCAAACTAGTTTGTGGCCCCAAGAAATAAGAAATGAATCAAGCTCTGGCTAAGGGGGATTCATAGAGTCTCCCGTATGTGGATAGTGCGAATAGTCAAGGAACAGGTATCAAGTACTCGGGGCCTACGGGACACAAGTGGACATGAAAAACCAAATAGCATATATTGCCCACCGGTGCATCTTTTATTAGTTATCCTAGCAATTTAATAGTTGTATTTAAAGTCATGATCATCTCCACCATTTAAGCATCTCCACCATTTATCATGTGCCAACTTGTCGTCAATGGAGGAACGACAACGACGCGGAGCAACACATAAGCAAGCAAATACGACTCACAAGGCTGACTATCTATCAAACAACAGGCAATAGGATGTGTCCATGGCAATATAGAGGCTGCAAGGAGTATAAATGGTGCACGGAAACTAAAGCATCGCAACCTGGATAGCAATAGATGAACAGGAGGAAATAAAGACTATAAAAGCAAAAATAGGTAGAAAGGGGGAGAATGCTCGCTTGGGAAACATAGCCGACGGTTCATATTCGAAGAACTTGTCGATACTCGCATCCACTCAACGGCCTAATCCGCGAAGAACAAAACACTAAAATAAACACCGGATGCACTATTTAATACTACGGCAGAAGAATCGACATGTTTATGATATGATGCATGACATGGCACAGATGCAATGCGACTAGGCAATATTAAGCGGAACTAGGGTCCTGACATTTAATTAGAACATTCAAGTTATTTAGATACCCCGCAACTTAAATGTTGTATTAACAAGGCAAAACATGGCATCGGTTCGCTACACAAATTTAAATAGAGGCAATATAAGACTAGATTTGCCCGTATATGGTCTCCATATTTAATTATGAGGTGGATCGACAAAGTACCCCCGAACGAATAAACATGGATGCAAGGATGACAATTTATATGCAACAAGTATATGTCATTTATAAAAATAGAGATCTTGGAAAAAGGGATCACACATAAAGGTCCGAAGATCTTGGGTGTCGAGGGTTCGACGGGGGTTCGGGCTCGGCAGGATCGGTCTTCGGTTCCATGTGGGCGATCTTGGTATCCCGGTAGAAGACCTTCGGTCATCAGATCCGTGTAGGCGCACTCAGGGTCTTCGGCATCATCGGGTCTGGGTGTCGAACTTGGACTCAACGTCGGCGTTCTTCGGATACCTTCTCGGAGATCTTGGCCGAGTTTTTGTTCTCATCTGTCAAGGTGCCTCGATCAACATCCTCAACATCTTCACACACACCAAGCCAAGGTAACGTAACCGAGAACGATACCACGGCATCCCTTCAGACCATCTTCATATCACCGGTGCACGTACTCTGGTACACCACAACAAAACAACAGGAGCTGGGAAAAGGGCACGCGAGCAGGTCTAGCTTGGCAGTAGGAAGAGGAGCTCCAAGGCTTGCTCGGGAAGGCATCGCTCACAGAAAAGAGGTCAGCGACGAGCTGCGGAAGAGGAGGGCGCTCGAGGCCAGCGATGGCGCTGGGGCTCGAGGTGATGCGGGGAGGGCTCGGGCGGCCCCAGGACTTGCTCACAACGGCGGTGCACGCTAGAGCACAGAGGGGGCGGGCGTCCACGGCATGCTTGCTGTCTAGGATGCACCCGATAGCATCGAGGTTGCCCAGCACTGCAACCGCCAATGGTCGGCGGCCGGAAGGAAAGCCGTGGCGGTGGGGATTTTCCCGTTAAGGCCCGGTGCCTGCGAGGCAAGTGGCGACGACACGGGGAGGTTGTGCTCGCGGGGACGTGCAGGCAACACGGCGGAGGGCGGCGGTGCGACGGGGCTCCGGTGACGAGGTGGGGGACCAGGGCGGTCATGGTGCACGTGCTGCCGGGGACCGAGCAAGGGCGAGGCCGGCAGACTCCGGCGAGGTCGGACTGACGAGGGGCTGCGGCGATCTGTGGCAGTGATCATGAGGCGGGGTTCTGCTAGCGGCGGCGCAGCGAGGGTGAGCGGAGAGCGGCACTTGGTGAGCTCAGTGCGGCCAGCTAGGACAAGAGGAGCCATGGCAGTGGGGCCTAGGGAGATCGAAGAGGGGCAGAGGCGAGGGAGGGGATCGCACAGGGTTGGTGGCTTCGGGAGAGGAAGACGGGGTCGGTTGCGTGCGGTCTCAGGCCGTGTCGGTGGGAGGTGACGTGGGGCCAGGGAGGAGCGGGGCGACGAGATTGACCGCGGCCAAGCGTTGGCGTGGTCGTGTCGGGTCTGGGCAGGTGCGCGTGAAACACGGTGTGTCTTATTGCTTGCATGTGAGTGGTGTGGTGGTGGCGGCTGGGTGGTTTGGGTGGGGTGGGGATTAGTCTAGGGTTTGTTTTAGCGGGGTGGTAGGCTGGTGGGCCTTTGGGCCTGGCCGGCTGCCTCCCCTGTAAAAAAAGTTTTATTTATATATTTATTTTGTTTTATTTAAAAGATCTTTTGTAAATTATTTTTAGACAAAACAAAAATATTCAGAAGTGACCGGGGTTTTAATTTGAAATAAAGACGGGGGAGATTTAGAAAACAAAACTAGGTTTTTAGAAAATAGTTTTAGGCAAACCATGTATGATGACATGACGATGCTCAAATGCAATGTGGCATGATGACATGAGCATGCAGTCATGATGATGCACAAAACAGAAACACCAAGCGATTTTCTAGTAGTGGTTTTACCCGGGGTGCTACACCGAGTCTACGACTCCGCCAAACACTCGGGGGCTACTCCAAACTGGAGCGCTGGACGTGCATACACAATATCTTCGAGTGGCACGCTCCGAATCCTCACTCGAATCCACGATTCGACTAAGGACTCGGGGGCCTACTCCCATAGGGCACGCTGGTCGTGCATTCGAAAAAGCATCGGCATTGATGGCATTTGCAAGATCATCCGAAGCTCTTCCAGATTGTTATATCAACGTAACCGATGACTATGAGACTCTGCTCGAGTCTATGACTCAAACAGACACTTGGGGGCTACTCCCATAGGGAGCGCTAGTCGCGCACCCTATAGTTCATTGTGTCGACTGTGTCTACAATGTCGAATTGCTTACAGCAATCGAACGCATTGGTGACTTCCCCACTATACACTACAATGTCAAGTTCAGAGACAACGTGTCCTTGGCCACCCGAATCACCTCCGTGGTGATAAACATTCGGATGTTGTGTCTACGATGCAAAGATAAGACCTATAGATCTAATCTGATGGCCTGGCAACCGCATCTGCTGCGCTCTACCAGAAAAATACCATGTCTACGACATGAAGAAAATCCTGACAGACGCGTTGGGTACACATACTTATCAACCGGAGTTCGACTCAGTAAGGCCTCCGCGGCATGAGTCAAACTATGCCAGCAATTTCCGAATTCGAGTCCAGGGACTCGAGTTTGAGTAGGTAGGGATGTTTTTGCCCTAGAGCAATTAACTGGCCCCGATCCGATGAGCACACCAGGCATGTTTACCATCATCCCTATGAACTACTATAAATTCGACTGACCCTATTAACTTCCGGGTGAAGTGCTTCGCACTCGACACAACTGTCAACTCCGACATCCTAATGCAAAGATCAAGACTTCTAAGTCTCCACCCGAATCTATGATTCGCATGGACACTCAAGGGCTACTAACATGGGTATGCCCAATAGGCACCCAACTACAGTCTATCTGGTGTGGCTCGACGGAAGGCACACTCGACGAATTGACAAGGTCTATTATGCCTATGACGGTTCGAGTGGTATGAAGCCCATATGGACACGGACCCCCAAACGCACAAGACAAGGAAGTCTCAATAGTAGAGTTTGAATCTAACTTGTAACCAACTCGTATTGGTACCTGAGACCTAGCCTCCCCATATATAAAGGCTAGGAGGGTCCAACAAGAAGGCTATCATGACTCCTCCAATAGATAGATCTACGATCTCCCACATCACCACAATAGATAATAGATCTAGACACCGCAAAACCTAGCACACACGCCAGATCCAATCTTCGCATCCCCGCCATCAGCGACATTGTAATCCTTCGGATCATCATCAATCAATAGCAGACAAACAGGAGTAGGGTCCTCTATGAGGCCTGAACCTGGGTAAACCTTGCGTCCATGTGTGCTTGTTTGCTAGCCGATCGAGACTTCCAGCGCTCCCTCCTTCT
The DNA here is from genome assembly GCA_023614405.1 of Avena insularis. Lineage (NCBI taxonomy): Eukaryota > Viridiplantae > Streptophyta > Magnoliopsida > Poales > Poaceae > Avena > Avena insularis. The sequence continues at coordinate 274,975,418 of CM042692.1, forward strand.
CCAAAACCCAAGTCCATAAAAATGGACATTGATGAGTTAAACCCTCGTCAAAGGGAGAGAAAGAAACTTCTTACAAAGAAGAACTAGAATAACAACTCAGAACTATCTAATGACTAAGACTAGTATCTAAACTAATTGTCTTGCAATTGCTGCTATTGCAATGCTCTATATAAGTAGGTTCTAGGCTAGAGTATCTACTCCTATCTAATCAAGAACTTCGTCTTCACTTCGGTTGGTGTATATGTTGACTTTGTTGACTTTATTGAAGAACTTGAGTTGCCGATGATGGTTTCTTGAGCAAAAATTGATGTTGACGTCATCTTCAACGGCTTAGAACCTAGCAAGGGTTAAGAAGGTACGATTGAGTATGAGCGTACTCAGCAAGTTCACTAAAAAGGAGTGTCTGATGCACTATTTCTATAGCCACAGACCAAGGTCATAGGCAATGCAGGTTTTCATAAACATTTCTTCAAAGGTTGCTTTTATTATGAAAACTATGTCCGACAGCCTTCACAGGTTTACCAGAACTTCCATGGAGTTCCTTTCCTGCCGTGTTCGTAGCTCCATCCCGGATAGGGAGTAACATGTCAGAGTTCTTACACTCTGCAGAGGTGCGTTTCTTTACCCATGAGAGACCTTAGCTTTGTTGCATAACCAAGTCATGAGCTTGTCCACACTTCCTTGGTATGGGGCCCAGTCTAAGATCCAAGCCAATCACTGCCCCTCTCCGTGACCCCGCATGAAGACACGACCCTCCAGGACATGCCCCACCTGTGTCAAGCCCCTTAAAGGACCAGCTATAACTCTGGTAGGCACCTAAAGACTCTATGAGACGGTTATGCCCTGGCAAGCTCCCTTAAAGGACCAGCTAAACCACTGACAGCTTCTCAAGATAATCTAGACAAGAAAATCAGGGGAAACTAAGGGTTTCCACCTATGTGCTAGGTTTCTCCACGAGAAATCCTCAGCCTCATGATCAGGTCATCCATCCATGCGAAAGGAAGAAGATCCAGCTGACTTCTCTGTCCCATTCCAAATCTCATGGTTAACGCGTAATATACAGTGCTAGAATCATTGGCAACATTGGTTGTTAAGTCCTAGATATTATGTTCCTTTACCACTAGAACTGTATCAATAGATTATTACCATTTGGTAAATAATCCATAATCATATTATTATGAAAATAGTGTTTTCTGACCTTTTTGAAATGCACGTGATGACAACATTTGAGTTACAAGCATTTGATAGAAAATAATCAAAGTACATGAGCAAGTGTGAACTTGCCTTTTGTGATTGCAAGATTATGCACTCACGGTCTTCAAGACATTAGAAGATCCAAATTCTGTAAACAACATCATTGGTCCGGTAAGGAAGAATGTTTAAACAAGAAATATGCAATTATGCATAAGTAATGTAATGCAACTTTGAGAACACGAATCCCCGGACTAATCGTATTTGATCTAGGGTTCGGAAACTAGAAATGGTTTATTTAGAATTTGTTTCACTTTTATATCAGCTTCACACTTGTGCTTATTATTAAGGCTTGTGAGAGTGTGTGAAATAATATGTAAATACAACAAGTAGCATATAATATTAAAGCACTCAAATGGGTCATGGTATCTAAAAGATTTCTTAAGCAAGATTATTAATCAATTAGGGCTTTTAGAGAAGTATTCAAGGATTACCTTAATATTTCTTAAAAGAATAACCTTTGAGGAAAATATTACTTTATAAAGTAAAAGCATTTAAACTTAAAGCTAACACTTTAATGTTTTCTTACTAGTTATGAGTATTAACGAAGAAAACAATTAGCATTTTGAACAGCTATTCCACTAGCAAGTGGAGACTTAAATATTTTGAATAGGGCATCTTATTATAGGTGGTTCACTTTTTAATATCCATGAATGTGGTGTATAAGTGTTGTTGCTTTTATGGGGTGGAATTTTCTTAACTTTACAAGTTAATATAAACCTTGTGATGAACAATACACAATTTTAGTTGATTTTATAATTGGTAAAATCTTTTTAGCAAAATTAAGATACACTCAATTTAAGATGATAGTTTTGGTAAATACATCTTAAGACGATTATACCTATTTTGACTTCACTTAAACATCAATTGAACTTGTTTTTACACTTTTAGACTTTAAACAAATAATGCTAAAGGCAAAGTAAATATTTATGTATTTTTAATCCATTAAGATATTAGGAAATAGTTTTAATGAAGACTTAATAAATATTTTCATTTATTTTAATTCAAATGTGAAGAGTCATATTTTTAATGTGTAAATTTTAGTTTTGTGATCATTTTGGTATATTATATGTATTTTATGAATTTTAAATAATAAGGTATGATTTTTATAAATTTTATCATTTTATAAAAACTTAATAAATACTAATATTTAGTTAAGTGACATAAAAATATATGAAACAAGTTTATAAATGTAGATTTTGGTTTTTAAGAATTTTGGTATCTTATACTTATTTTTAAGAATTTTCAATAATAGAATAGATATTTTAAAAGATTGATCCTTAATAGGTTATTTACTACTAATGATAATTATCTTATTTAAGTTGGAAAAAAAATATGATAATTGGTTTAGCATATAGAATTTATTTTTATGAACATTTTGATATATAATATATATTTTTTAAATTATAAAACAAAAGTTATCGATTTAACAAGATTTATTCATTTTTCGGAATTAAAAATAAATATCTAAATGATATTATGATGTAATGCTGATATTAGCACGAGGTGGGGTGATTTTTCTCACTCGTGCTATTCCTAGCCCTAGTCACTGACTGGTGGGGCCAATGGCCACGTCACATCCAGGGATTTATCTTTCACAGAAAATGGAAACTAAAAATAAATAAACAAAATACCGTAATGACATCAGCATGATGTCATGCTGACATCACCCGAGGATGGTCTCCTCGGGTCGATGATCGATCCGTCGATCCACTGCGCCCGGGGGCTTGTGCTCATGCTAGTTGGACAGAGGACGACACGGCGAACCAGATAGTGGCGGCGCCGCCCGCTATTGGTCACCAGAAGTGCACCGACGACGAGTTTCTACGGCGGCCGACGGTGGTACACGACATGGTAACATTCTAGGGAGAGAGGAAGAGATTGGAGATCACGGGAAGATGCGCAAGCTCACCGTGATGCTCGCACAGAGGTCGACGAGGACCAGCATGGTCAGAGGTGAGTTCTCCGTCAAGAATTCTGGCAGAGACCGACGAAAGGGAATGATCAAATTTGGCCTCCTCCGAGCTCCCCTTGTTCAACCTCTGCTACAGGCTTGAAGAAGAAGACAAGGAGCTTCCTCCAAGCTACTCCGTGGAGCTCGGGGTGAACTCTGCCAGCGGGTAGCCAGAGACCGAAACTAGGGTTAGGGTTCCTAGGTGTATGGATAAGAGAGAGGGAGGAGTGGCGTGCAGGGATTCTCCATGCGGCGTCGGGCCTTCTTATAGGGTGACGGAAGCGGTGGCACACATCTTGGCGCTCGAGCTGTTGGAGCAGCCGAGCGAGGCTTCTTAGCCATGCTTGTGCAAGGTGACGATGATAAATAAAGGCGAGATGGTACTACTGGGCCAGTGGTGGTGGGGGTGGGCGTGGAGTGAACGGGTGGGCGGGGGGGCTAACAGCAGGGGCGAGTTTAAGCGAAAAGAAATGGGTCGTGAAATTGCATCTGGCTGACTCCTTTTCTTTTTCAATTCTATTTTCTGTTTGTTGTTTTTTTGTAAAACTTTTTTTAATATGAATTTCCTCAAGGATTTAAATATCCAGAAAATTTGTCGGTCATGAATATTGTTGTATAAAGAAATTATGACCATCTTCTCTCAATTTCTTATTGTTTATAAAATATTCATAAATATATGAAAGGTTCTTTTACTTAGTAAAGTAAATATAAATTAGGGTTTAAGGGATTTTCTTCTTCTAAGGTAAACCTTATGAAATGTTCTTATTTTCACCATGATAATGTTTATGGCAGAGATTTAAAATGTTGAATGATATGTAGAGAACTCTATTCATACTTAGCTTCATAAAGGAACTATGCAAATATATTACAAGGTATTAAACCCTAGGTTTATAATGTAGTGATTTGAATTCCAAGGTTCTTTAAAGTTGGTGACTTTTCCTATTCAAATTCTACTTGTATTTTAGTGTCTAGAATTAATATAAAGCAATCTTGGTTAAGTCATTAAGCATGAATAACGATTATTTATAAAGGAATGAAAATATTCATTTACAAATAGCTATCTTTAGTTTGTAGAAGGTTTACATTTATGATTTCTCATAGTTTGGAATTTCCTTTATTTAAATTCCTCTTAAAACTCTATTCATAACCATCCTACTATTTTCAAAGTAGGCATGGATCGCTTCTTGAACTAGTTGTTCATTACTTCCTTAAGTGTGGTTAATGTTTTGATAGAAGTTTATTATATAATGGTGCACAACCATTAGCATTCATGTGGCACAAGTGATCTCAATGCCCAGCAACATCTACTTAGGGTTTCTAATACCACACTTACTATGGACCCTAGAGGATACACTACCCTCAAGTTTATTAATGAATGTTGCTAGGGATCAAGGTTTAAGGATTGATCTAGAATTTATAATCTTGAATGATATCTCAACTTAGAGTGAACTATAATGATTACTTCTTAATGTGGTCTTGATGGTATATGAGACTAAGTCTTTATTAGGGTTTAAGACAATAAGGTGGCAAGGCTTTCAGCAATACACTCTCTCAACTGGGATTCTAATTATATCTTAGAAGTTTCATTTGACTAAGAGGTATGGTTCTCTGGCTACCTATGAATAAGAATTGGTTCCACTGCTAACTTAATTCTGGGGTTTTGGACAAAGATGTAGACAGGGTTCTGTTCATGGCTTGTAAGACCTTGTTTAAAGGTTTCTCAAGAATTCCTATCCTCACACTTCACTAAGCTTGGATCATAGTTAAGGAATTCCTTTCCTAAATAAACTCTATTTAAATCTCTCTTGTCTTATCACAAAGATCACATCTTCCTGAATAAGACAATCATCTGACTCCACCATACCCATCATCATATGATGACATGGTCATGTCACTTCAGCATTACTCCTTCATTCTTCTCCTAGTACATATGACTTCCATTTCTAAACTACCCTTGATAAATCCATCAATGCAGCTATTACTAACTCCAACCATTAACTCCTCTATGTTCACCTTACATCTACTTCCAGGGCTTGCAAGATTCAATGCTCACTATCTAACAAGTGCTACTAATCCTCTGGAATAAGCATGATACTATTTCCATAATACAAGTTTGTTCTTGTATTAGCTTGGTTAAACTACTATGCATTAAACTACTCCATACAACTTATGTTATGTACTTCATCATACTCTAGCTTGACTTCTCAGGATCAAACTAGATGATTTAGCTTACTAGGGTTTTGCCTAATTTGGTATACTCACAACTCTTCCTCAACACCTAGTCATCTATTCTCAAATGACTTGAGAATAATGACCACCAACCCTTGATCATGCTTAGCTTAGGCTTCTAATTGTCTGATCAAGATATATTAACACTAAGCCGTATACTTGTACTAGTCTCTCTATAGGCTTATCTTGTTAAGGAAGCTTACTCCATATTTATATCTACTTGGCTTAACAAGATTATCATTGGATACCCTAATACTACTAGCTTTCTCATAGCTTCTCAATTACTAGCTTAACTCTTAGGCTTAGACACTTCTTCTAGTTAACTCATGAGTGAGCTATCTCCTCCAACATCAGATGGTTTGATCTCCACCAAGGATCACATTCCATTGATGATGACACACTCTACCATCTAGTTCCTTCTTCTTACTAATTTACTTTGACATTTGGAAGGGCAATATAATAGGTCAAAGCTAAGAGTCAATATGTGCTAGGTCAAGAATTGATCACTCAACATTGATGATGTATTGACACTAGGACTTGGTTAAATAGGAATGTCATCTATTAACATGGCACTAATATTATGTGATGAATGGTCTTAGCTTGACTTCCCTTTCTACTGTATTTGTGATATGAGTTAATGTTTAAGAACTACCATGACACCCATGGTAGGAATAACTATGGCAAACAAGTGTTTCAAGATTTAGTTATGAGGTTTCTTTACTTGGAGTTATATACTTGATTGAGTATTCAAGAGTTGATATAATGAATACGCAGATATGATCTCTATAAGATCCTTTATAAATGTGTTGTGGGTTTTGCTTGGTTATACTTGATCTACCTATAGATCAAATTATATTACCCAAGGTAAGGTTTTAGCAAAGGTCGTATTGAAACTTATCGTAGTCAAATTGATGATCTACTTCAGTTCCACCAAGTTAAGAGAAGCTTCAATCACTTTGACAAGTTTTATTTAAAAGCGCGAAAATTATCCAGATTTTCTATGCATGAATGCAATGCACACACCTGATCTCAGCTTATTTCTAAGCTCTAATGCTGGGATGTTACAAGGGGTCTCTTGGGATCGCGTACAGTACTTCATCCCTTCAGAGTTTGCGGCCGTCTGGGCTATCCGGTGAGCTTCCGAGGGAAACTGTCGGATCCGAGGTTAAAAAACAATGTAGCCAGAGAGTTTGCGAGTGCAGCAGAAAATGCCAAATTATTATGGAGTCCCCGAGACTATGTCGAGGTCCCTCATCTTGTTCATTACATAGAAGTAAGATACAATTTCCCTTTACTTAGGTGTAGAATGGATGAAGCGGGTTCGCATTCCATGGGCACTCAGTTTCTTCATCGGAGTGGTCCATCTTGTTCTTTGCTGGTTGGCGGGCATCGATCAGGTAGTATGAGTTGTTATGCAGTGCCTGGCTAATCATGAATGGCCCTTCCCAAGGTGGAGCTATCTTGTGCATCCCCTTGGTGTCTTGTACCAGCCGCAAGACGAGGTCGCCCTCGTGGAACGAGACGTTGCGGATCCGATTGGCGTGATAGCGTTGTAGGCTCTGCTAGTAGATGGCATACCTGGACAAGGCCAGCTCTCGAGCCTCCTCAAGGAGATCGATGATGTATTCTCGTGCTTCCTGTGCTTGTTGTCTGTGTACAGCAGCTTTCGTGGTGCGTCGAATTCGATGTCGGTTGGTAGGACTGCCTCTGCCCCATAGAAGAGGAAGAATGGTGTGAAGACGGTGGAGCGGTTGGGAGTTGTTTGCAGGCTCCATAGTACAGCCGGTAGTTCCTCTATCCAGCAGCCGGGTGTCCTCATCAGCAGCTCGATCAGTCTTGGCTTGATTCCGGCTAGGACCAGGCCATTTTCTCGCTCTCACTATCCATTGGACTGGGGATGTGCAACGGAGGCCAGGTCCAGGCGGATGCCCTTGTCTCCATAGAAACGCACGGACGCCCCTTTGGCGAAGTTGGTGCCGTTGTCTGTGATGATGTTGTTGGGGGTACCCGAACCTTGTGATGATGTTGGTGAAGAACTTGACTACAGTTGGTCCGTCTAGCTTCTTGAGTGGCTTTGCCTCGATCCACTTGGTGAACTTGTCCACGGCCACCAGTAGGTGTGTCATGCCGGATCGTGCTGTCTTGAACGGGCCCACCATATCCAGGCCCCAGACGGTGAACAGCCAGGTGATGGAATCATCTTGAGTGCTGAAGACGGAGTGTGTTTCTGCTGGGCGAATCGCTGACATCCGTTGCATGCCTTTACCAACTGCTCGGTGTCCCCTAGTGTTGTGGGCCAGTAGAATCCATGACGAAACGCGTTTGCCACTCTTTCCCTTGACGATGCGTGGTGGCCGCATTCGCCTTGATGAATGTCCACCAGCAGCCGGATTCCTTCTTCTTGGCTCACACATCGCTGGTATATTCCTCCCACGCTGCGCTTGTAGAGCTCATTGTTGATGACGGTGTATGCACTTGCCTTGCGCTTCACTTGTCTTGCCGCCACCTCTTCATCCGGCAGCTCCCCTTTGGCTAGGAAGTCCATGAATGGCTTGCCCCATGACGGTGTCTCCCGAATGGAGAGGACTGTTTGCATGATCAGCCTTACTTCCTCGCTCCCGGATGGCTTGGGCTTATCAGGTGGCCGACCGGGTGGGAGTCCGGAGCCGACAGTCCCCGAGATGGAGGCGGCAGTCCCCGGGTGCGGCGCGGTAGTCTCGGGGATGGAGGTGGCGGTCCTCGAGTGTGGCGTGGCAGTCAATGGATGTGGTGTGGCAGTCCCCGGGATGGAGGCGGTAGTTCCCGGGATGGAGCCGGCAGTCCCTAGGTCCGCGTCCAGCATGATGGAGTCGGATTCTCGCGATGGCGTGATGGAGGGCTTGGGCAGATGTTTGAGGGCTACTCTAGGTGGTATTGCCGCTCTTGTTGAGCCTATGCGGGCGAGTGCATCAGCGGCTTCGTTGTTTACTCGAGGCATGTGGTGGAACTCGCATCCTTCGAAACAGGAGCATAGTTGTTGTACGAAGAAGCGGTATAGTGCCATATTCACGTCCTTGGCGTCCCAATCGCCTGATACTTGCTGCACCACCAGGTCAGAATCGCCGAAACAGAGAATGTGCCTGATGACGATCTCTTTTGCCATCTTAAGGCCATGAACGAGCGCTTCGTACTCGGCGACGTTGTTGGACACGCGGAAATGGATCTGCAGCACGTACTCTAGCCGGTCTCCCTTTGGAGAGGTGATGACGACCCCGTCTCCGAGTCCACCGTAAATTTTGGAGTCGTCGAAGTGCAGCATCCAATGCGTGGAGTCGAGACACAGAGGAAGGTACTGCATTTCCACCCAATCAACGAGGAAATCCATCAGGGCTTGAGACTTGATCGCTGTTCGTGACTCGTACCGGATGCAGTGCGCGGCGAGCTCAATCGCCCATTTCGCCACCCATCCCATGGCGGGGCTTGTTTGTCTATGGTACCAAAGTTGGCAGGCCAGCGCATGGCGGTACCTAAGTTGCCTGAAATTACCGTGTTTCGAAAAGTTGGGCCGCCAACTACTGAGAGGGGCCATTTCGAGGAAAACTCATCTCACCCCTGCCAAATACAAACATTCCGTTAAACCGCCCCGTGAAGTAGACGGTCAGGACCCACATGTCGTTTATCTGTACGTGACGCGGGTGCCAACGCAGCAACCTCTTAGGCAAATCGAGCAGCTAAGTGGATTGGATACGTTGACCGATTTCACAAATCCATTCCCAGCTTTCCCCTAGCACCGGCGGCGTTGGAATCCACCCTCCAGGCTGGACGATCCCTTCGGACATTTGACTTCTGGAGCCAAGTTGCTGCGCCCAGTTGCTGCGCCCAGTTGCTGATACCGAGCTCCAATGGCGCATGCTATAGCCGCCGTTGCGAGGCTCTAGCCCGCCTCCACCAGCGACGAGCCGAGCAGTTCGGAGGATGGCAAATCCTACTATCAAGGAAGAAGAAGTTCTGCCTACAAGCGGGTGAGCTACCCTTCTCTTTGCTATTCGCACTAATTACAAGTGCTAGCTGGCTACTGAACCTCAAATTGTTCGTTAGCCTTGTGTGTGGCACGTTGCTGGGCGAAACAATCTACCCACGTTCTCTGAGTAAAATGTAGCGCGACTTAGGGTTTTGAAACGCCCGAGTCAGTAGTTGAATCCGAAATTGTGATTGTGCCACTGCTATCTGAAAACAAGGATCCACTGGTTCCACGATTGCTGAGGGGCAGGAGGTCTCCAAATATGAAGGAATGTAAGTGGCACAGAAATAAATTATTTAAGCTGCCACACTCCACGAAGCAGCAACTTATTTCAGATGCTGCACAATGACGTGGCAACATAAAAAGCAATGTTCTCACCGATAATGCCCAGATGAGGAGGAAATGGGTACCACTTTCTGGCCTAATCTTGAGCCTGTCTATCTCACCACCTCTCTGCTCCTGCATCCCCTGCATCTGGCGAAGCTCCCGGATCTCCAGTAACCGGGTGTATGTGCTTCCACTTTATAAATTGTGGTTGTGCCATTTGCATGCATCCAAATCCACGTAGATTACGTTTAAACAAACCACCAATGTCAGAATACACTAGTAGAAAAGGGGTCTTTGGTCCACGGTCACGTTCCCAATCCGGGACAGAGATCTAAATCGAGGCAGAAATTGATCTAAATCACAAATTCTTCCACAAATTAATGCGGAGTCAGAGCAATTTTTTTCCTCCCTGGAATCCGGGACCAATAGTTCAGACCGCTAGGTCAACAAGTACAAATAGTACAACTTAAAAATGCACGGAGCTTAAGCTAAATAGAACTAGTTATCACACATCTCCTTGATCTTCCTAATCTTGGCCCGATGCGCATCTTCCGGCGAGAGCAAGGATCGAATTGTCTGCTCCTTCCTTTTAGAATCTTCCTTGCACAACTTCAATTGTTTCTCTGCATTTTTCCTCATGCACTTGTCAATACTCGTAGTTGTGTACTGCAGGACTTTGGCCTGGTGGAGATCGTTCCTTGCTTGAGTCAGTTCTTGCTCTGCTTTAGCCTTCAGGGCCAACGCCGCGTCCCTCTCCTTCTCGACTTTGATAACCTTGTCTTGGACCCACCTGAGATCTCGCTTATGCTTGGTCGTGTCAATTGGTTCCCATAGCTTCATCTCAACACTGTCAAGAAGTGAGCTGAATACGGATTCTTTCAACTCGACAGTCATTTCCCATAGTTTGTCCAGCGTTTTCTGCATCGATTTGGGCCACTCTAGATCTACCCATTTGACAACACCGCAAGTTCCGCCTTGCATCATTGCACGATGTCCTTGACACCGTAGAAACTTCCTGCCTACGTTTCGTCCTTCGAAGGCTACAAATTTAGTGGGCACATATGCATGTTTACATACCAGAGGACTGTCTTCATCCTCTAAACCGTGATAGTCGGAGTCATACACCATCTGGTTGGCCTAACACATCATACGCGCATGAGTAAACAGATTAGATCTAGCTCAAAAAATAGATAACTAGCCATAGATGATAGAAATAGAGATGAGACGACTCACATCGAAATCACCGTCCCTGTCGTCACGACGCGTTTCCTCGCCATCTCCCCTTGAACCCATGGCGAGAGGGGTGGGGGTGGTACGGAGAGGGATTGATGGAGGCGCCGTCGGCTTGCTTGCTCTGGCAGGATGGGAGTGAAGTGGGGAAAGTGGCTTCGAGGGTAAGGAAGATAAGTACGGGGAGGAAGAGAAGTAATGGGGACGTGACACTGGGATGTGTCCCACTGAACTCGTGAGACGTGACACTCGCAACAGGGGAGCGCCCGGTGTTGCCGGTTTGTCTAGAGCAAGCGTGGCCAATCATGCCGCAGAACAGCCTACTCGCGGATCGCTCTCACGAAGACCATCCGAATCGTCCAAGCGCCCCAATCGTACGGTATGTAACAATCGTCAAGCAGAACAATTGTGCTAGGGCATGCCTTCTAGAAGACTCGGTCTAACGGCTACACATGCAATGACACTAGTGTATCCATGTGTGGTTTGTGAAAAGAACAGACATGCAATCACACTAGGTGGATCCATATGTGGTTTATGGAAGTAACACACATGTAATGACTCTAGCTGTGATTCATGAAAAGAACTGACATGCAATGACATTGGGTGTGGTTCATGAAAAGAACAGAGAGGGAATGATATCGGTGGATCCATGTGTGGTTTATGGAAGTAACAGACATGCAGTGACTCTAGCCGTGGTTAATGAAAAGAACACGCATGCAATGACACTGGGTGTAGTTCATGAAAAGAACAGACACACAATGACACTGGTGGATCCTTATGTGGTTTGTCTAGAGGAACAGACATGTAATGACACCGGTGGATCCACGTGTGGTTCATGAGAAGAACACACATTCAATGACACTGGTGGATCCTTATGTGGTTTGTTAGAGGAACAGACATGCAATCACACCGGTGGATCCTTATGTGGTCTGTCTAGAGGAACACACATGCGATGACACTGGGTGTGGTTCATTAAAAGAACAAACATGCAGTGACTTATGTGGTTTGTTTAGAAGAACACACATGCAATGACACTGGGTGTGGTTCATGAAAAGAACAGACAGACAATGACACCGGTGGATCCTTATGTGGTTTGTTTAGAAGAACACACATGAAATGACACTGGGTGTGGTTCATGAAAAGAACAGACACGCAATGACACTGGTGGATCCTTATGTCGTTTGTTTAGAGGAACAGACATGCAATGACACCGGTGGATCCACGTGTGATTCATGAGAAGAACATACATCCAATGACACTATTAGATCCTTATGTGGTTCATGAAAAGAACAGACATGCAGTGAAACTGGGTGTGGTTCATGAATAGAACACACGTGCACTGACACTGGGTGAGTCATGAAAAGAACAGACATGCAATGACACTGGTGGGCCCATCCTTATGTGGTTCATGAAAAGAACAAACATGCAATGACACTGGTGGATCCTTATGTGCTTTGTTTAGAAGAAGACACATGCAATGACACTGGGTGTGGTTCATGAAAAGATCACACATGCAATGACACTGGTGGATCCTTATGTGGTTTGTTTAGAGGATCAGACATGCAATGACACCGGTGGATCCACGTGTGGTTCATGAGAAGAACACACATCCAATGACTTTGGTAGATCCTTATGTGGTTCACGAAAAGAACTGACATGCAGTGACACTAGGTGTGGTTCATGAAAAGAACAGACATGCACTGACACTAGGTGTGGTTCATGAAAAGAACAGACAGGCAATGACACTGGTGGATCCTTATGTGGTTTATGGAAGGAACAAACATGCAATCACACTAGGTGGAACCATATGTGGTTTATGAAAGTAACACACATGCAATGACACTAGGTGTGGTTCATGAAAAGAACAGACATACAATGACACTGGTAGATCCTTATGTGGTTCATGAAAAGAACAGACATGCAATGACATTGGGTGTGGTTCATGAAAAGAACAGACATGCAATGACACTGGTGGATCCTTATGTGTGTTTCATGAAAAGAACAGACATGCAATGACACTGGTGGATCCTTATGTGGTTTGTTTAGAAGAACACACATGCAATGACACTGGTGGATCCATGTGTGGTTCATGGGAAGAACACACATCCAATGACACTGGTGGACTCTAGCTGTGGTTCATGAAAAGAACAGACATGCAATGACACTAGGTGTGGTTCATGAAAAGAACAGACATGCAATGACATCGGTGGATCCATGTGTGGTTTATGGAAGTAACAGACATGCAATGACTCTAGCTATGGTTAATGAAAAGAAGACGCATGCAATGACACTTGGTGTGGTTCATGAAAAGAACAGACATGCAATGACACTGGTGGATCCTTATGTGGTTTGTTTAGAGGAACAAACATGCAATGACACCGGTGGATCCATGTGTGGTTCATGAGAAGAACACACATCCAATGACACTGGGTGGATCCTTATGAGGTTCATGAAAAGAACTGACATGCAGTGACAGTGGATGTGGTTCATGAAAAGAACAGACATGCAATGACATTAGTAGATCCATGTGTGGTTCATGAAAAGAACACGCATGCAATAACACCGGGTGTGGTTCATGAAAAGAACAGACATGTTATGACACCGGGTGTGGTTCATGAAAAGAACAGACATGCAATGAGATTGGTGGATCCTTATGTGTGGTTCATGAAAAGAACATACATACAATGACTCTATGGTTAATGAAAAGAACAAGCATGCAATGACACTGGGTGTGGTTCATGAAAAGAACAGACATGCAATGACACTAGTGGATCCTTATGTGGTTTGTTTAGAGGAACAAACATGCAATGACTCTAGATATGGTTCATGAAAAGAACAGACATGCAATGACACCGGGTGTGGTTCATGAAAAGAACAGACATGCAATGACTTATGTGGTTTGTTTAGAAGAACACAAATGCAATGACACTGGGTGTGGTTCATGAAAAGAACAGATAGGCAATGACACTAGTGGATCCTTATGTGGTTTGTTTAGAAGAACACACATGCAATGACACTGTGTGTGGTTCATGAAAAGAACAGACATGCAATGACACAGGTGGATCCTTATGTGGTTTGTTTAGAGGAACAAACATGCAATCAAACTAGGTGGATCCATATGTGGGTTATGGAAGTAACATACATGCAATGACTCTAGCTATGATTCATGAAAAGAACAGACATGCAATGACACTGGTGGATCCTTATGTGGTTCATGAAAAGAACAGACAGGCAATGACACTGGTGGATCCTTATGTGGTTCATGAAAAGAACAGACATGCAATGACACTGGTGGATCCTTATGTGGTTCATGAAAAGAACAGAGAGGCAATGACACTGGTGGATCCTTATGTGGTTTGTTTAGAAGAACACACATGCAATGACACTGGGTGTGGTTCATGAGAATAACACACATCCAATGACACTGGTGGATCCTTATGTGGTTTGTTTAGAGGAACAGACATGCAATCACACTAGGTGGATCCATATGTGGTTTATGGAAGTAATAGACATGCAATGACTCTAGCTGTGATCCATGAAAAGAATAGATAGACAATGACACTGGTGGGTCCATGTGTGGTTCATGGGAAGAACATACATCCAATGACACTGGTGGACTCTAGATATGGTTCATGAAAAGAACAGACATACAATGACACCGGGTGTGGTTCATAAAAAGAACATACATGCAATGACACCGGGTGTGGTTCATAAAAAGAACAGATATGCAATGACTTATGTGGTTTGTTTAGAAGAACACACATGCAATGACACTAGGTTTGGTTCATGAAAATAACATATAGGCAATGACACTGGTGGATCCTTATGTGGTTTGTTTAGAAGAACACACATACAATGACACTAGGTGTGGTTCATGAGAAAAACACATATCCAATGACACTGGTGGATCCTTATGTGGTTTGTTTAGAGGAACAGACATGAAATCACACTAGGTGGATCCATATGTGGTTTATGGAAGTAACAGACATGCAATGACTCTAGCTGTGATCCATGAAAAGAACAGACAGGCAATGACACTAGTGGATCCATGTATGGTTCATGGGAAGAACAGACATCCAATGACACTGGTGGACTCTAGATATGGTTCATGGAAAGAACAGACATGCAATGACACTGGGTGTGGTTCATCAAAAGAACAGACACGCAATGACACTAGTGGATCCTTATGTGGTTTGTTTAGAGGAAGAGACATGCAATCACACTAGGTGGATCCATATGTGGTTTATGGAAGTAACAGACATGCAATGAGTCTAGCTGTGATTCATGAAAAGAACAGACATGCAATGACACTGGTGGATCCTTATGTGGTTCATGAAAAGAAAACACAGGCAATGACACTGGTGGATCCTTATGTGGTTTGTTTAGAAGAACACACATGCAATGGCACTGGGTGTGGTTCATGAGAAGAACACACATCCAATGACACTGGTGGATCCTTATGTGGTTTGTTTAGACGAACAGACATGCAATCACACTAGGTGGATCCATATGTGGTTTATGGAAGTAACAGACATACAATGACAATAGCTGTGATTCATGAAAAGAACAGATAGGCAATGACACTGGTGGATCCATGTGTGGTTTGTTTAGAAGAACACACATGCAATGACACTTGGTGTGGTTCATGAGAAGAACACACATTCAATGACACTGGTGGATCCTTATGTGGTTTGTTTAGACGAACAGACATGCAGTCACACTAGGTGGATCCATATGTGGTTTATGGAAGTAACAGACATACAATGACTCTAGCTGTGATTCATGAAAAGAACAGACAAGCAATGACATTGGTGGATCCTTATGTGGTTTGTTTAGAAGAACACACATGCAATGACACTGGGTGTGGTTCATGAAAAGAACACACACGCAATGACACTGGTGGATCTTTATGTGGTTTGTTTAGAGGAACAGACAAGCAATGACACCGGTGGATCCACGTGTGGTTCATGAGAAGAACACGCATCCAATGACTCTGGTAGATCCTTATGTGGTTCATGAAAAGAACTGACATGCAGTGACAGTGGGTGTGCTTCATGAAAAGAACAGACATGCACTGACACTAGGTGTGGTTCATGAAAAGAACAGACATGCAATGACATTGGTGGATCCTTATGTTGTTTATGGAAGAAAGAAACATGCAATCACACTAGTTGGATCCATATGTGGTTTATGGAAGTAACACACATGCAATGACACTGGGTGTGGTTCATGAAAAGAACAGACATGCAATGACACTGGTAGATCCTTATGTGGTTCATGAAAAGAACAGATATGCAGTGACATTGGATGTGGTTCATGAAAAGAACATACATGCAATGACACTGGTAGATCCATATGTGGTTTGTCAGGAGAACACACATGCAATAACACTGGGTGTGGTTCATGAAAAGAACAGACATGCAATGACATCGGTGGATCCTTATGTGTGGTTAATGAAAAGAACATACATGCAATGACTCTAGCTATGGTTAAAAGAACACCCATGCAATGACACTTGGTGTGGTTCATGAAAAGAACAGACATGCAATGACACTGGGTGTGGTTCATGAAAAGAACAGACATGCAATGACATCGGTGGATCCATGTGTGGTTTATGGAAGTAACAGACATGCAATGACTCTAGCTACGGTTAATGAAAAGAACACGCATGCAATGACACTGGGTGTGGTTCATGAAAAGAACAGACATGAATGACACTCGTGGATCCTTATGTGGTTTGTTTAGAGGAACAAACATGCAATAACACTGGTGGATCCACATGTGGTTCATGAGAAGAACACATATCCAATGACACTGGGTGGATCCTTATGTGGTTCATGAAAATAACTGACATGTAGTGACACTAGGTGTGGTTCATGAAAAGAACAGAGATGCAATGACATCAGTGGATCCATGTGTGGTTTATGGAAGTAATAGACATGCAATGACTCTAGCTATGGTTCATGAAAATAACACGCATGCAATGACACCGAGTGTGGTTCATGAAAAGAACAGACATGCAATGACTTATGTGGTTTGTTTAGAAGAACACACATGCAATGACACTGTGTGTGGTTCATGAAAAGAACAGACACACAATGACACTGGTGGATCCTTAGGTGGTTTGTTTAGAGGAACAAACATGCAATCACACTAGGTGGATCCGTATGTGGTTTATGGAAGTAAAAGACATGGAATGACTCTAGCTGTGATTCATGAAAAGAACAGACATGCAATGACACTGGTGGATCCTTATGTGGTTCATGAAAAGAACAGACAGGCAATGACACGGGTGGATCCTTATGTGGTTTGTTTAGAAGAACACACATGCAATGACACTGGGTGTGGTTCATGAGAAGAACACACATCCAATGACACTGGTGGATCCTTATGTGGTTTGTTTAGAGGAACAGACATGCAATCACACTAGGTGGATCCATATGTGGTTTATGGAAGTAACAGACATGCAACGACTCTAGCTGTGATCCATGAAAAGAAAAGACATCCAATGACACTAGTGGATCCATGTGTGGTTCATGGGAAGAACAGGCATGCAATGACACTGGTGGACTCTAGCTATGGTTCATGAAAACAACAGACATGCAATGACACTGGTGGATTAATATGTGGTTTGTCAGGAGAACACACATGCAATAACACTGGGTGTGGTTCATGAAAAGAACATACATGCAATGACATCGGTGGATCCTTGTGTGGTTTATGGAAGTAATAGACATGCAATGACTCTAGCTATGGTTAATGAAAAGAACACACATGCAATGACACTGGGTGTCGTTCATGAAAGCAACAGACATACAATGACACTGGTGGATCCTTATGTGGTTTGTTTAGAGGAACAGACATGCAATGACTCTAGATATGGTTCATGAAAAGAACAGACATGCAATGACACCGGGTGTGGTTCATGAAAAGAAAAGACATGCATTGACTTATGTGGTTTGTTTAGAAGAACACACATGCAATGACACTGGGTGTGGTTCATGAAAAGAACAGATAGGCAATGACACTAGTGAGTCCTTATGTGGTTTGTTTAGAAGAACACACATGCAATGACACTGGGTGTGGTTCATGAAAAGAACAGACACGCAATGACACAGGTGGATCCTTATGTGGTTTGTTTAGAGGAACAGACATGCAACCACACTAGGTGGGTCCATATGTGGTTTATGGAAGTAACATACATGCAATGACTCTAGCTGTGATTCATGAAAAGAACAGACATGCAATGACACTGGTGTATCCTTATGTGGTTCATGAAAAGAACAGATAGGCAATGACACTGGTGGATCCTTATGTGGTTTGTTTAGAAGAACACACATGCAATGACACTGGGTGTGGTTCATGAGAAGAACACACATCCAATGACACTGGTGGATCCTTATGTGGATTGTTTAGAGGAACAGACATGCAATCACACTAGGTGGATCCATATGTGGTTTATGGAAGTAACACACATGTAATGACTCTAGCTGTGATCCATGAAAAGAACAGACAGACAATGACACTGGTGGATCCATGTATGGTTCATGGAAAGAACAGACATCAAATGACACTGGTGGACTCTAGATATGGTTCATGAAAAGAACAGACATGCAATGACACTGGTGGATCCATATGTGGTTTGTCAGGAGAACACACATGCAATGACATTGGGTGTGGTTCATGAAAAGAACAGACATGCAATGACATCGGTGGATCCATGTGTGGTTTATGGAAGTAACAGACATGCAATGACACTGGTGGATCCTTATGTGGTTTGTTTAGAAGAACACACATGCAATGACACTAGGTGTGGCTCATGAAAAGAAGTGACATGCAATGACACTAGTGGATCCTTATGTGGTTTGTTTAGAAGAACACGCATGCAATGACACTGGATGTGGTTCATGAAAAGAATAGACATGCAATGACACTGGTGGATCCTTATGTGGTTTGTTTAGAGGAACAGACATGCAATGACACCGGTGGATCCACGTGTGGTTCATGAGAAGAACACACATCCAATGACACTGGGTGGATCCTTATGTAGTTCATGAAAAGAACTGACATGCAGTGACACTGGGTGTGGTTCATGAAAAGAATAGACATGCAATGACATCGGTGGATCCTAGTGTGGTTTATGGACGTAACAGACATGCAATGACACTGGGTGTGGTTCATGAAAGCAACAGACATGCAATGACACTGGTGGATCCTTATGTGGTTTGTTTAGAGGAACAGACATGCAATGACTCTAGATATGGTTCATGAAAAGAACAGACATGCAATGACTTATGTGGTTTGTTTAGAAGAACACACATGCAATGACACTGGGTGTGGTTCATGAAAAGAACAGATAGTCAATGACACTGGTGGATCCTTATGTGGTTTGTTTAGAAGAACACACATGCAATGACACTGGGTGTGGTTCGTGAAAAGAACAGACACGCAATGACACTGGTGGATCCTTATGTGGTTTGTTTAGGGGAACAGACATGCAATCACACTAGGTGGATCCATATGTGGTTTATGGAAGTAACAGACATGCAATGACTCTAGCTGTGTTTCATGAAAAGAACAGACATGCAATGACACTGGTGGATCCTTATGTGGTTCATGAAAAGAACAGATAGGCAATGACACTGGTGGATCCTTATGTGGTTTGTTTAGAAGAACACACATGCAATGACACTGGGTGTGGTTCATGAGAAGAACACACATCCAATGACACTGGTGGATCCTTATGTGGTTTGTTTAGAGGAACAGACATGCAATCACACTAGGTGGATCCATATGTGGTTTATGGAAGTAAGAGACATGCAATGACTCTAGCTGTGATTCATGAAAAGAACAGATAGGCAATGACACTGGTGGATCCATGTGTAGTTCATGGGAAGAATAGACATCCAATGACACTGGTGGACTCTAGCTGTGGTTTATGAAAAGAACAGACATGCAATGACACTGGTGGATCCATATGTGTTTTGTCAGGAGAACACACATGCAATGACACTGGGTGTGGTTCATGAAAAGAACAGACATGCAATGACATCAGTGGATCCATGTGTGGTTTATGGAAGTAACAGACATGCAATGACACTGGTGGATCCTTATGTGGTTTGTTTAGAAGAACACACATGCAATGACACTGGGTGTGGCTCATTAAAAGAAGTGACATGCAATGACACTAGTGGATCCTTATGTGGTTTGTTTAGAAGAACACGCATGCAATGACACTTGGTGTGGTTCATGAAAATAATAGACATGCAATGACACTGGTGGATCCTTATGTGGTTTGTTTAGAGGAATAGACATGCAATGACACCGGTCGATCCACGTGTGGTTCATGAGAAGAACACATATCCAATGACCCTGGGTGGATACTTATGTGGTTCATGAAAAGAACTGACATGCAGTGACACTGTGTGTTTCATGAAAAGAACAGAATTGCAATGCCATCGGTGGATCCATGTGTGTTTTATGGAATTAACAGACATGCAATGACTCTAGCTATGGTTAATGAGGAGAACACGCATTCAATGACACTGGGTGTGGTTCATGAAAAGAACAGACATGCAATGACACTGGTGGATACTTATGTGGTTTGTTTAGAGGAACAAACATGCAATGACACCGGTGGATCCACGTGTGGTTCATGAGAAGAACACATATCCAATGACATTGGGTGGATCCTTAAGTGGTTCATAAAAATAACTGACATGTAGTGACACTAGGTGTGGTTCATGAAAAGAACAGAGATGCAATGACATCGGTGGATCCATGTGTGGTTTATGGAAGTAATAGGCATGCAATGACTCTAGCTATGGTTCATGAAAATAACACGCATGCAATGACATCGGGTGTGGTTCATGAAAAGAACAGACATGCAATGACTTATGTGGTTTGTTTAGAATAACACACCTGCAATGACACTTGGTGTGGTTCATGAAAAGAACATATAGGCAATGACACTGGTGGATCCTTACGTGGTTTGTTTAGAAGAACACACATGCAATGACACTGGGTGTGGTTCATGAAAAGAATAGACATGCAATCACACTAGGTGGATCCATATGTGGTTTATGGAAGTAAAAGACATGCAATTACTCTAGCCGTGATTCATGAAAAGAACAGACATGCAATGACACTGGTGGATCCTTATGTGGTTCATGAAAAGAATAGATAGACAATGACACTGGTGGATACTTATGTGGTTTGTTTAGAAGAACACACATGCAATGACACTGGTGTGGTTCATGAGAAGAACACACATCCAATGACACTGGTGGATCCTTATGTGGTTTGTTTAGAGGAACAGACATGCAATCACACTAGGTGGATCTATATGTGGTTTATGGAAGTAACAGACATGCAATGACTCTAGCTGTGATCCATGAAAAGAAAAGACAGGCAATGACACTGGTGCATCCATGTGTGGTTCATGGGAAGAACAGACATCGAATGACACCGGTGTACTCTAGTTGTGGTTCATGAAAAGAACAGACATGCATTGACACTGGTGGATCCGTATGTGGTTTGTCAGGAGAACATACATGCAATGACACTGGGTGTGGTTCATGAAAAGAACAGACATGCAATGACATCGGTGGATCCTTATGTGTAGTTCTTGAAAAGAACATACATGCAATGACTCTAGCTATGGTTCATGAAAAGAACAGACATGCAATGACACCGGGTGTGGTTCATGAAAAGAACAGACATGCAATGACACCGGGTGTGGTTCATGAAAATAACAAACATGTAATGACTTATGTGGTTTGTTTAGAAGAACACACCTGCAATGACACTGGGTATGGTTCATGAAAAGAACAGATAGGCAATGACACTGGTGGATCCTTATGTGGTTTGTTTAGAAGAACACACATGCAATGACACTTGGTGTGGTTCATGAAAAGAACAGACACACAAATACACTGGTGGATCCTTATGTGGTTTGTTTAGAGGAACAGACATGCAATCACACTAGGTGGATCCGTATGTGGTTTATGGAAGTAAAATACATGGAATGACTCTAGTTGTGATTCATGAAAAGAACAGACATGCAATGACACTGGTGGATCCTTATGTGGTTCATGAAAAGAACATACAGGCAATGACACTGGTGGATCCTTATGTGGTTTGTTTAGAAGAACACACATGCAATGACACTGGGTATGGTTCATGACAAGAACACACATCCAATGACACAGGTGGATCCTTATGTGGTTTGTTTAGAGGAACAGACATGCAATCACACTAGGTGGATCCATATGTGGTTTATGGAAGTAACAGACATGCAATGACTCTAGCTGTGATCCATGAAAAGAACAGACATGCAATGACACTAGTGGATCCATGTGTGGTTCATGGGAAGAACAGGCATGCAATGACACTGGTGGACTCTAGCTATGGTTCATGAAAACAACAGACATGCAATGACACTGGTGGATTAATATGTGGTTTGTCAGGAGAACACAGAGCGGATCAAGCATCTCTTCTCCCCTTCGGTCCGGTCCTTCCCCTCCTCGTGACGACGAGTCACGCCCGCTGAGCCCTATTCCGGAGGGCTCTGTGGCTGTTCCGGGTTCCGCAGTACCTCATCAAGAGGAACGCGACCTCGGATCAGGAGGGGTCGGTCCGGCGAGGCAACGGCGTCCGCCACTTCGGCATTGCCGCAACCAGCAACCACCAAGTCTACCGCAACCCCAGCACCAGCAGCAGCTCCAGTACCAGCTTCCGAACCAGCACCTATCCCGGCAGCCAGGAAACCCATAGCAGCTCCAGTACCAAGTTCCTCTGCCTCTTCCGAGTCATCTCAGCCCCGGCGAGGAACCATTCCAGCAGCTTCCAAAGGGAAATCCGTTGTGGTTACTTCTTCTCAGCAAGCTAAAGGCAAGAAAGCTCCGGATGCTACGAAGTCTACATCCGTCGAGGCTGGGCAGCGAACCTTGTCGTCAATGCTTCCGAAGAAATCACCAGCAGCGACGGATCCTCCTGCCGAGCCAACCGATGCGCAGCAGATGGTTCTTCACACCAGCCCAGCTCTTGCCCTTATTGAGAGGAAGGAAGCTCATGAGAAGGGCTTGGTGGCACCCCACATGCCCACTGGCGAACGGTACCCTCCGAGCCTTATCGAGTTCGTCATGAACTGGAATAAGGCGGAGTTCGTCTACAACGACGATCTCCCGGAAAAGTTTGGCCCCGCAGAATTTTCTGCCCAGATGAACACTGCCGCCAAGGCAATTAACCTCGCGGGGCGAATGATGGAGGTATGTCGTTTCTCCTTTACATGCTGTACATAATAACCATTAGTCCCCGAGCCTCCGGTGTAGTAGCTTGTTACTCGGCCGGATGCTCCTTAGAAAACTAACATAGCTGCATGTAAACTTCAAATATGCACACACCTAGAGCCGGGTTAAGTTCCACTTTGCCCGGATCTTGCACACTTCGAATATGCACACACCTAGAGCCGGGTTAAGTTCCACTTGGCCCGGATCTTGCACACTTCGAATATTCACACACCTAGAGCCGGGTTAAGTTCCACTTGACCCGGATCTCGTACACTTCAAATATGCACACACCTAGAGCCGGGTTAAGTTCCACTTGGCCCGGATCTTGCACACTTCGAATATGCACACACCTAGAGCCGGATTAAGTTCCACTTGGCCCGGATCTTGTACACTTCAAATATGCACACACCTAGAGCCGGGTTAAGTCCCACTTGGCCCGGATCTTGCATACTTCGAATATGCACACACCTAGAGCCAGGTTAAGTTCCACTTGGCCCGGATCTTGCACACTTCGAATATGCACACACCTAGAGCCGGGTTAAGTTCCACTTGGCCCAGATCTTGTACACTTCGAATATGCACCAAACTAATTTTACACTTCTGTACTTCTTCCAGGTAACTACCAATCGCCAAAGCGCCGAATTTCAACGCCTGCTTGATACCCACAAGATCATGCGCGCAAAACATGTTGCACTTGGCGCAGAGCATGAAAAGAGGGGTAATTTTCTCCCTCAGCACTTCTCCATTTTTCTTCACTTGTTTTCGCCGGACTAATCTCCTCATTCGGTTTTTGCAGCTGGGGTGGAGGCTGAGAACAAAATTATGCGGAAGAACTTGGAGGAAATCCGAGGTATGTCCTCTTTTGCCTGACCTTGCTGTGTTTTCCATTTCTTCTTCTCCTTGGCTCGGCAAACATTCACTCCTCGGCTTTGCCGGGTCAACATACTATTTCAGCATTGCTTGAGGATAGTGTTCCCGTGCCTGATATGATGCTGCATTTTCTCGAACAAGCAGGACAACATCAAGCTGAGCTGAAGAAGAAGAATGATGAGCTTGCCGTCCTCCGGACCAAGGACGACGAGATAGCCAAGCTCAAGGCTGAGATGGAGAAGATGAAGGCCCAACACAAAACCGAACTCCAAAAAGTTGGCCAGAACTTCACCGAAGAGCGTGAGCGCCTTACTCTCCAGATCTCCAAGGACCAGGATCTGCCTAAAGAATCCGAGGTCTAGCTTGGGTCGGCGATCGCTGAGCTTGAACAACTTCGCCAGAGACGCGACAATTGCATAAAGGAGTTGACCCGGATCCATCGCCATATCTCATGTAAGTTTCTTTCCCTTATCCGACATAATTTTACGGCTCGGCCCATATGTGTTTGCTTCAGCATCTTCCTTTTCCTTGTTTCCAGACCACTTTCTTGAGGGTACTCCCATTGCCAGTGCTGCTGTTGCCAAGTTCCGCCGAGAAAGGGGGACTCCCATCGCTCCTGATGGTGAGAGCATCCCCTTAGACATGGAGGACCTTTTGGTCAGCGTGTCAGCTCGTGTGGAAACCATCAAGAACTATGGGAAAGATCTCCTCGACGTTGCGGTCCGGATCTACAACACCTTCTGGCCAAGCGAGAGCGCTCCGGAGAGGATCACACTCCTTGCCGAAAAGCTGTTGGAAGTTGAGACTCAGCTTGACCTCTAGAGAGAGTCCGCCGGGCGTGCCACAGCAGATACCCTCCTTCATCATATTCTTACATGGTACGAGAAGATCGACCTGAGCCTCCTCACATGCCGGTGCACCGGATCTAAATGGACCGATGATCCGGAGTGGGTAGCTCGGCGCCAGGCTTGTGCCTACAGCCTCATCGAATATTCTCTGATCCATGACTGGGTTGAGGGACCGAGATTTCTGGAGTCCGGTGGGGATGAGCATATTGAGAACGTGGAGGATGGGTCGGGTGAGGATGGAGAAGATGCTGCTTCGGATATTGAAGACAGCGATGATGACGCCGAACTTCCTCCTCCTGCTGCTCCTTAGTTGAAAAAACTTGAAAATTTATCAGATCCCCGGTATGCCGGGTGCAATTGTATGCTTGATATGCGATATTTTGCTACTATGTTTGTATGCCGGATTAACTTGGGCGTAGTCCCCGAGTTTCATTTTCTTGTTTGTCCAATTCTCTGGCTCGACCCGTGTCTACCTTGATTCGGTTTTACGACTTACGAATCCGAGCTTCAAAAATTGTCTTAACAATACTTAGAAACTTTGAGGCTTGGCTCAAAATAATTCAGCATAATAACTTGAAAATAAATACAGGGTTAGTCCGAAAAAACAAACGTTAGCTCGAATAAGTTCGTTTCCTTAGTGCTTTTTCACGTGCTACGCAATTCCAAACTTGTTCCCTTGCTTGCCATGAAGCCAATTCTTGTTGGACAACAGCAAGTCGAAGGGTTTGTTTTTTGGTGCTCACACATTACTAATCCGGGTTAAGTAAAACGACTCATTCCAGCTACCGCATAAAAAAAATTACGACAAACATTATTAAGGCAGTCCCCGAGTTACTGCTCAAGGCGCTGCTATTTTATTGATAAGCTCATTGCCGACATACATACCGACATATGAGACGACTCGGATATATACACTTCTTAGCTAAGTGTACAAGGGACGAAGTAGTGCTACATTCCACGGTCGCTTTGATTCCTCTCCGGACCTGTCCGCCTTGTTCTTTTTCTGTGGCTTTGCATCTATAAGATAGTAATAATCATTGTGCAATGCTTTGCTCATAATGAACGGCCCTTCCCATGGGGGGGATAATTTATGCATACCAGTAGTACGTTGTACCAACCGGAGCACCAGATCGCCTTCCCGGAAGACTCGGGGGCACACTTTCTGGCTATGATAGCGTCGGAGGTTTTGCTGATATATGGCGGATCCGGATGCCGCTTCTCGCTTCTTCCAGCAGATCAACATCATTTTGGGCTTCTTGCACTTAGGCTTCGTATTGGGTGACCCTAGGCTAATCATGCTTCACGTCGGCCGGTAATACACCTTCGCCCCATATACCGTAAAAAATGGCGATAGCATGTTGATCGATTCGGAGTTGTTCTTAAGCTCCACAAGATCACCGGTAGTTCGTCTATCCAGCACCCCGCTGATCTTTGCAGCGGCTCAATGAGCCGGGGTTTTATCCCGGATAATACTAATCCGTTGGATCTTTCCACTTGTCCGTTCGACGCGGGGTGGGCTACCGAGGCGACATCGAGTCGGATCTTCTTATCTCGGCAGAACCACGCAAATGCTCCTTCCACAAAATTTGTTCCATTATCAGTTATAATGCTATGTGGATAACCGTATCTCAAGATGATGTCTTTGAGAAATGTCACGGCCGTAGCTCCATCACATTTTCTTATAGGTTTCACTTCAATCCATTTTGTGAACTTGTCCACCATGACCAAAATATGTGTCATGTTTCCTCTCGCAGGTTTGAACGGGCCAACCATATCCAAGCACCATACAACAACTGGCCACGTAATTGGTATGGTCTTGAGTTCCGACATAGGCATATGTGTCTTGGTGGCGTACCTCTGACAACCATTGCATTTTCTCACCAGATCTTCCGCTTGTTCCAAGGCACTTGGGCAGTAAAATCCATGTCGGAACTCCTTTGCCACCAAGGCTCGGGATGAGGCATGATGCCCACACTCCCCTTGGTGTATATCTCGAAGGATGTCAAGCCCTTCTTCCGGGTCAACGCATCTTTGGAGAACATTGGTTACACTCTGCTTGTATAACTCGGAATTGATGTTTGTGTATGCTTTTGCTCTCCTCTGAGTTTGCCTGGCTAACACCTCCTCAGCGGGCAGCGTTCCATCTTTCAGGAATTGGAATACAGACAGTGCCCAAGCTGGTATGGCTCGTGGAGGGAATATTTCCTCATCAATTTCCATCTGATCCACCAGCATAACTTCAGCCGGATCACGCTGAGCAGCCCCCAGGTCTAACAAGGTAGTCCCCAGGTTTGCCGAGGCAGTCCCCGGGTTTGCTGACGCAGTCCGCTGGTCTTGCGTACTCCTCCCATGTCAATGTCCATGGGCTCAGCTTCAGATTCCCTATTTTCCGGGACATAGATCGAGTCGGTTCCTGGGGACGGCCTGATAGATGGTTTTCTGAGGTGTTCCAATGCTACACCCGGTGGAATTGCCTGTCTGGTCGATCCGAGCTTCGACAACATGTCGGCAGCCTCGTTTTCTGCCCGGGGTACATGGTGAAATTCACACCAATCGAAGTAACCAGATATCTTCTGCACGTGAAATTTGTATAGTGCCATATTTGGATCCAGGGCGTCCCATACTCCGGACACCTGCTGCACCACCAGGTCCGAGTCGCCGAAGCATAGTATCCGACGTATGCCAATCTCCTTTGCCACTTTGAGGCCATGCACAAGAGCCTCATATTCAGCGACATTGTTCGATGCCGTGAAATGGATCTGCAATACGTACTTGAGCTGATCCTTCTTTGGCGAGGTGAGCACAACTCCGGCGCCTAACCCGGTTTTGGTTTTTGATCCGTCAAAGTGCATCCTCCAGTAATTCGGATCTAGTGGCGGTGGTTCGTACTGAACCTCGGCCCAATCCACGAAAAAGTCCGCCACAGCCTGAGATTTGATTGCTTCTCTTCTGTCGTACTGGGGCGCATAAGTGGCTAGCTCGATTGCCCATTTTGCGATTCTGCCGCTCGCATCCTTGTTACCCATTATCTCGGATATGGGAGCTTCACATATTACTTTGATGGGGTGCTCCTCAAAGTAATGCTTTAACTTCTTTGCCGCCATGTAGACACCGTATGCCACCTTTTGAAAGTGCGGGTAGTTCTGTTTTGAGGCAGACAATACCTCGCTCAGGTAATACACTGGCCTCTGCACCGACTTACCTTCTTCATTGCGTTCCACTACGATCACTGCACTTACAACTCGGTTGGTTGCGGCTACGTAGAGCAACATTGGTTCCTTTGATAGTGGAGAGGCTAACACTGGCGCAGTGGCCAACATCTTTTTCAAGTGGGCAAAAGATTCATCGGCTTGTGGCGTCCAAACGAATTTATCTGACTTTTTCATGAGTTGGTAGAGAGGCAGTGCCTTTTCTCCCAACCGGCATACAAACCGACTCAACGATGCCAGGCATCCAGTGAACTTCTGGACATCATTGAGACACTTCGGCAGCTCCATCCGTTCGATGGCTCGGATCTTAGTTGGATTAATCTCGATACCTCGGCTGGAGACGAGAAATCCGAGTAACTTTCTAGCCGGGACACCGAAGGTACATTTTTCCGGGTTAAGCTTCATCCGGAACCTTCTCAAGTTCGCGAATGTTTGCCTTATGTCGTCAAGGAGCGTTGCACTTTCCTTGGTCTTGATAACCACATCATCCACGTATACTTGTATGTTTTGACCTATTTGGTCATGCAAACACTTTTGCATACATCTTTGGTACGTTGCACCTGCGTTACGTAAACCGAACGGCATAGTGCGATAGCAGTAAGCCCCGTACGGGGTAATAAACGCCGTTTTTATTTGATCATCCGGGTTCAGAGGTATCTGGTGGAAGCCAGAATATGCATCAATGAATGACAACAGTTCGCATCCTGCGGTTGAGTCTATGACCTGATCTATCCTCGGCAGTGGAAATGGGTCTTTTGGACATGCCTTGTTCAGGTCCGTGTAATCGATACACATGCACCAAACCACTGCCACGTTCGGATTGTCCTTCTTCTTCTCCACCAGCACTGGATTAGAGAGCCAATCCGGATATAGTATCTCCATGATGAATCCTGCTGCTAGTAACCGAGCTATCTCGTCTCCAATGACTTTTCTCCTATCCTCGGCGAAGCAGCGGAGAGGTTGCTTCACCGGCCTTGCTCCGGGTCTTACGTTCAAAGAGTGCTCGGCCAACTCCCTCGGAATACCTTGCAAGTCCTGTGTAGACCAAGCAAAAATATCCCGATTCTCACGGAGGAAGTTGACGAGCTCGCTTTCCTATTTGCCAGTTAATCCGGCACCAATCGTTACGGTGCGCTCCGGAAACATGTTATCAACTGGAATCTTCTTGGTGTCCTTCGCGGCTTGAAACGAAACGCTGCCATGCGGGTTACTTAGCGCCGACATATATTGCTACGCGGACTGAGCTAGCGCCACCACCTCTTGGATTTTTCTTTTCTCTCGCGCAATCACGAGTGACTCGGCTAGGTTAGACCCGGCTGAAGCACACTCCATGGAACGTCGGAAATCTCCAGCAATGGTAATCGCTCCATTTGGCCCGGGCAACTTCATCTTCAGATAACTGACGTGACAGCTTGCCATGAATTTGTTCAATGCTGGTCTTCCGAGTAACGCATGATATGCACTCTCCAAGTTCACCACTTCGAACTCCAGATTTTCGGTTCGGCAGTTGTCCCTCGTGCCGAATAACACGTCGACCCGGACTTTGCCTATGGGCTCACAAGAAATACCTGGTACTGTGCCATGGAAAGTTGTTCTCGTAGCCTACAGCATGTTCTCCAAGATGCCCAACTTGCGCATCGTATCCGCATACATGATGTTAATGCTACTACCATTATCAATCAAAACCTTAGAGAACCTCACGTTGATGTTTGGTCCAATGAATGTCGGATCTAGCACTAGCGCGTACGATCCTGGGCTCGGCATAAGTTTAGGATGATCTTTGATGTTCTAGGTGATTTCCTAGTCCGACCAAGGCATGTACCTCGTCACCGCTGGCATGACCGCATTGACCTCCATATGTCGGCGCTGCAAGCTCTTTCTATCTGTTTCCTTGGTCGTGAACACACAATAACTCTAGTGATGTTCCCTGTACTCATTCCTTCCCTCATTTCCGGGGTACCTCTGATCTGGTTGTTACTGATTTTCCACTTGATGCACTGCATCCCTTCTGTCATTGTTGTCATATGTCGGCGGAGGGGGAGGTAACATTAGCTGCTGCGTGTTTGCTCCGGAGAGCAATTGCTGCTGGGGTAACTCCTGCCGAGGTTGATCATCCCGGGGTGCCTGAGCATTCCTCGAGCCACCTTGCTCTATCTTTCGCATCCACTCACATTGCCTCGTCGTGTGACCCGCCGGGCTATTCGGATTCGGCGTGTGAAACTTACACGGTTGGTCCAGCATCGACTCATAGGTATACCTCGGACGGTCTTTCTTTTCCCCGCCACTTTTTTCTCGCTCCGGAGTCCATGTTTTCTTGCCATTATTTCTTGGAGTCCACTGCCCTCCAGTTCTCTGGCGTTGGTTACTCCCTCCTCCGGGTTGATCTTGATTCACTATCATAACTTGTTGCGAGCCATAGCGATGGTCCGGTCTGTCATCTCTCCTTTTTCCTCTGTAATCATTCCTCTGGGACGACCCAGCTCTGTCCCTTTGATAGTATTCCTCGTTTGAGTCATTTGACGGGAGCCTAGGTTGAGTCGGATCGCCCAAAGCATACGAATCAGCAATCCGGATCATCTCTGCCAGCGTCACTGGTATTTTCCTTTGCAGTTTCATCCACAGCTCGCTGCCATATCTGCACCCTTGCGCAAACCACGCTATGGCCTGTGACTCTATGACGCCCTCACACGAGTTTCTTACGGTACACCATCGGGTTAAGAATTCACGATCCGTCTCGTTGGGTCTTTGCTTGCACATTGCCAGGGTCTGCGGTCTATTCGGCCTCTGGTATGTACTTGAGAAGTTGCTGATAAACATTTCTTCAAAATCTATCCAGTAGTTGATGCTTCCGGGCGGCAAGTTATTCAGCCATACTCTGGCCGGGCCTTCCAACATCTGGGGCACGTAACGCACAGCCCATCTCAAGTTGCCAGTAGCAATTTTCACCGTCGTAGCATAGTTTATCAACCAATCCTCCGGCTTGGTACTGCCGTCATATGTCTTCGTGCCCCTGGGTAATTGGAAGTTGGGTACTGGTGGTTCCTTCATGATCCGGGGTCCAAAACACGCTGGACCTGGAGGACCTTGACATTCGATCTGTTCCGACCTATACAGGCGATCCAGTTTTAACCTGGCGTCATCCGGCATCAAATCCCTGCTCCCCAACCTAGACCCTATCACATGATAGTCCGGTCTGGGGTACCCTGTGTTCACCATCTCCGAATCACCGTCATTGTATCGGTTTTGCCCTTGTTGCACGTCTTTCTGCTGCATACCTCGGCTGGCGCTTTGCTCTTGCCTCGGTATATTCCGCTGCTGCGGTTGTCCTGCTCCTGCGGAGTTGTTGTCCGTTGCCGTTGGCGCTCCTTGACCGGCATTGCCTTGGTCGTGATTACCTCGGCCAACTTCACCTCGGCTCACACTCCGTCGATCATCATTTTTCCGCATCTCTTTTTCTTTTCCCGCACGCGTTGGGTCGTACGGGACAATCTGTTTGTTCCGTCTGGCCGAGGTTACTACCTCTTCTCTCCTTGGACCGCCATGAGGCATGATGCGGCTCCAGCGGATTTCTCCGGGTTACCCATCACCGAATGGATGATCTTGGAAGCCCCAGCTCTCCTCGGGTTAGCTCTCAACAACTCCTCGTTCTGCCTGTTCGCGATCTGAACCAGCTCGTTAACCCGGTCTTGCTGTCTATGACGGGCCTCACCTGTCAGACCCTCTATCTCGGATGCAGTGGGATCTGCTGCTCTGAGGTTCTTCGCCGGTGTGCTATACTTCGGCAACCCCACAGACAGATAATTTTCCGACCCTTCTGCTCCATCATCACCTTCTCTGTTCATCTCACTTATGAGATTTTTCCATTTTACCCTTACTGCATCAACCTTGTTTGCCTTCGCGTACTCACGCAGCGTCATGTTCAGTGACTGCTGAGCCGCGGCTATTTTCTTTGCGCCCTCTAGTATCTTTTGCCGAGTTTCCTCTAGCTCGGCCTATGCCTGAGCCGGATCTACTACCGCTGCTACCGGGTTAGCCAAGCTATCCATAGCTTCCCTCAGTACGTTCTTAGGCCTCTCTAGCGGAGGTCCTCTAGCTTTCCTCGGTGCCTTAGGTGTTACCTCCGGCTCTGGCGCTGGATCCTGGCTTGCGCCTACACCTGGAGCAGTCATCATCACCTCCGCATGGTCCGGGGAGCAAGCGATACGCGCCCCGCGAGCCACAGTGAGGGGTGGTTCCCCCGCATCAACGACACGACGCGGGTGAACGCACGAGACGTCCACAGCAACATAGACCTTGTGTGCTCCAAGCTTGACGAAGAGGCCGTTGCGCGGAAGCGGGCGCGTGCCGAAGCAGCCAACGTTGTCGCTAACGAAATCCAGCGCTCCAAAGCGCTGAATGAGCCCGGAGACGATGCGTTCGCCGGTGCCGATGAAGTTTCCCGTCCGGATCTTCACCCCTGCTAGCACCGCTAGCCCCACCGTTGGCGCCAACTGTCGTGGTGGTGTCATGGCAGATGCCATGGATAGGCTAAAGGTGCAGACTAATATGCGCTAGGGGAATCCAGGGAGGGATAGTAGAGTGATTCTCTACACAGAAGTTTGTATTGCGATATCTCCAAGATTACAAGTGCTCCTTGAGCTATATTGGTGAGAGGAGGAAGAAGGTGCTCTCTTACTCTAGCCTACTATCTTGCCCAAGAACCCTAGATCAAGTAGTGCTCAACCAACTAGAATTCTGCCAACCCCCTCTACCAGAACCCTAACCCCCCTTATATAGAGGTGGTTCGGTCCTGTCCTAGGGCATACGTGGAGGCATATTCCTAAGAATATGCCCCCTCCGAAAGTAGTAACCCGATAGGGGTGCTTTTCCCCCGCGTCACACTTGCTTTAGCGACGTCAGCCGACGTGAGCGTCGTCACCCTTGTCGGCCACGATCCGGTGGTCCTCCCCTTGCTTTATTCGCTCATCCAGTACGTACCGGACCTCCTTTTTTGACCAGAGAGATTCCTTCCTTCTCCTAGAAGCTAAGCGAGGATCCGGATCACAGTAGATCCGGCCACACCTGTTCCTGCATATAAGTTAGACAAGCATTTCCGACTTACTCCTTAAGTCGGACGAGACAACGTTAGGCGAACCCCTGGTCCGGGTTACTCCGTGATCCGGCCTGCCTCGAGGTGACTCGGCCAGCATCCGCTTTGACCTTGCCGACCCTCGGCTAACTCGGCCCTTATACCCCGGAGTGACCCTACCCGGGGGTATCCCCCCAACACCCTTTCCTACACAAGAACTCAACCTGAGCCGGACAACGCATCTCAGTTGGTTTACTCCTGCACTTAGACGGTTCTAGGGATGTAAGGGAACAAGGGATGCAGAAGTGGTGATCTCAAATTTAAATTTCACATACCTGCAGAAGTGGTAAACGAGGACCTCCTCATGTATGGCGATTTGCACGACAGCGATCTCTTGTAGAGGATTTTTTTGCTTATTTGCACGGGTGTACTCCAAGTCTAGCCCCACAAACTTGTGCTTCTCTTTCTCAAGCAATTGCTCAAACCTGGCGAGAGTTGTCTCCACAGTCGCTTCATCATTTGTGTACACCACTGTCAAAGTCGTGGTGCCATGGGCAGGGACCAAGTGGGTCTCTGTTGTGTGTTTCCCATCGTCCATGCCTGCAAGGAAATGGGTGAAAGGAACTTCCTGCAAGGAACTGCCTGCGAGAGGAAGAAGAAGATGAACCGACGGTTCCAGAACAGAGGAAGAAGAAGCGCCCAGGAAAAATGCAGAGGAATGACTGAGGAAGAGGAATGACTGCAGAAGAAACGTGGTAACTGCAACTTTTGGTTCGAGAACTCACCGTGGTTACATGGAGATCGTGGCAGTGCCGCCGGTTCAACAAGTGGGGCCAGTTTCTGCGAGAATATGAAATTAGCTGTGCATTTTTCTATGCGAGAAATTGAGAGAAGTCATTTATATTTTTTCTTTCATAATTAAACACAATGAAGTTGGTATAGCCCAAGAGATTTGAACAAAAGAGATTTGCTAGTTTAACATACAACAACACTTACAGGCCCAACATGGCAGAACTTGGAGAGCCCCAGAACTTGAGCTACCAGAGAGACCTCGGTAGAGGTGGCAGAATTGGTGCGGGAGCAACCACGGAGACGGCGAGCTCAGATTCTAGAGGAGGAAAACAGAACCGAGCATGGTCGACAAGGTGATAGATCTCACTGGGAACCAATTGTCGTCCCCGACCGTGCCATGGGTGCGTCCATGGTGAGGGCGAGCTCCGACTCGGGATGGGGAGGAGAGCGGGGCCGAGCAGCTTCGTCACTTCCCAGCTCTGCGCCATGGCTGTGACCACAGATTGCCGCTCCGGGGAAGAAGACGAGTAATGGAGGCGCCAACGCTACAAGCCTACAGGGAGGAGAGCTGGGCCGAGCAGGTTCGTCCACATCCCAGCTCCGCGCCATGGTTGCGACACCTCACAGATTGCCGCTCCGGGGAAGAAGAAGAAGACGCGAATGGATGCAGGCGCCAACGCTGCAAGCCTAATTGACACCTAAGCGACGGGAGCGACATAACGGCGAGAACTGACAGGGGGGCCCAACTTGACGGCCGTTAGCCTGATTTTTTGTATTGAAACATAAAGTCGAAATCATGCCGAAAAAGACCCTCTGAGTATTTGGCACACCAACTGTAGTCATCGCGGATGATTTCAGGGAACTTGGGTACCGCGTTGCCTGGACACCCCAACTTTCGGGCCACAAAATGATATTCTCCCCGTGGCGTCCTTATTGCCGATGATCTCCACCAAGGGGGCCAGCTCCACTACCCGGATGGAGTGCTCTTGGAAGTAGTGCTTTATCTTCTTGGCAGCCATGTACATGCCGTATACCAGCTTTTGGTAGTGGGGGTAGTTCTGCTTTGATAGTGAGAGTACCTCAGTCAAGTAATACACCCGGTGTTGGACCGGCTGAGCATTCCCTTCTTATGGCCTCTGTACCACCAGTACGTTGCTGACGACCTGGTTAGTAGCTGCGATGTACATCAGCATTGGCTCCTTCGTGGCTGGGTCTGCTAGTACCGGCGGAGAGGACAACATGCGCTTGAGGTCGTGGAAGGCCTCGTCCTCCTGCACCATCCAGACGAACTTGTCTATTTTCTTCATGAGCTGGTACAGGGGTAATGCCTTCTCGCCCAGCTGGCTGACGAACCGGCTGAGGGAGGCTAGGCATCCGATGAACTTCTGCATGTCACGCAGGTTCTGTGGTGGCTGCATGCGCTCGATTGCGCCGATTTTCTCTGGGTTGGCCTTGAACCCACGCTCTGAGACGAGGAAACCAAAGAGCTGGCCGTCTGGGACGCCGAACACGCACTTCTCCGGGTTCAGCTTCATTTGGAACCATAGAAGGTTGGCGAAGGTTTCCTTCAGGTCTTCGAGGAGTGTCTTTTTCTCCTTTGTCTTGACCACCATGTCATCGACATAAGAGTGCATGTTTCTGCCAATTTGCAATTGTAGGCACTTTTGCATGTAGCGCTGATATGTGGCACCTGTATTTTTTAGTCCGAATGGCATGGTGGTGTAGCAATAGGCCCCGTATGGGGTGATGAATGCTGTCTTTATTTGATCAGCGGGGTTCAGCCGGATCTGGTGGTAGCCAGAGTACGCATCCAGAAATGACAGCAGTTCGCTGCCGGTCGTGGAGTCGATCACTTGGTCTATCCGTGGCAGGGAAAACGGATCTTTGGGGCATGCCTTGTTGAGGCTGGTGTAGTTGACACACATGCGCCAAGTCTTGTTCTTTTTCAGCACCAGTACTGGATTTGCTAGCCATTCTCGGTAGAACACTTCCATGATGAATTGGGATACGAGCAGCCGAGTGATTTCCTCATCGATGGTTCTTCTTTTCTCCTCCGCGAAGCAACATATTGACTGTTGGACTAGCTTTGCATCCGGTCTGACATGTAAAGAGTGCGCGGCGAGCTCCCTTGGAACACCAGGCATGTCCTTGGGGGACCATGCGAAGATATCCCGATTCTCATGGAGGAAGTCGACGAGCGTGCTTTCCTATTTGCTATCAAGGCCGTCTCCGACCAGGATGAACTTGTCAGGCTCGACCTCGTTCAGCAGGATCTTCTTGGTGCCTTTTGACGGCTTGAATTGTGCCTCTCCGGCTGGTTTTGGCTCGCCAGCCATCATGTCTGCCTGGAGGGCTACCATGTTCTGCATGATGATGTGTTTCTCTTCTGCAATGATCATGGCCTCAACGATCTTAGAGCCATCTGTGGCGCATTCCACTGACCGCCTATAGTCACCCACGACGGTGATTACTCCCTTTGGCCCAGGGAGCTTCATCTTGAGGTATGCGTAGTGTGCCACCACCATGAACTTGGTGAGCGCGGGGCGTTCCAGGATGGCGTGGTAAGCGCTGCAGAGGTTGACCACCTCGAACCAGATAGATTCGCGGCGGAAATTGTCTTCTGTGCCGAAGATGACATCCAGCCAGATCTTGCCAATGGGCGAATGCGATGGACCTGGGACAGCTCCATGGAAGGAGGTGGTGGATGGCTCTAGCTCAGACTCACTGATGCCAAGCCGATCGAGGGAGCTGCGGTATAGGAGGTTGATGTTGCTTCCTCCATCCACCAAGACATGGGAGAATCTGTACGAGTGTTTCTTGGAGATGATGATGTGGTCTAGGACCATAGCGTAAGTGCCCTGATGCGGGAGGATGTCTGGATGGTCCTTCCGACTCTGCTTGACCTCCTGCTCCGACCAGTTCAGGAACTAGGGGACGGGAGGGACGATTGCGTTCAGCTCCGCCTCGCGGCGCCATTTGCTGTGCTTGGTTTCTGGCTCAGTGGTGAAGATGTGGTAGTTCCCTACCCGGCGAGGGTAGTCTCCATCGTATTCGTCCTAGCAGTTTTGGCGTTCGCGGTTGTCTTGTTGCCCACCGGCTGGCGTAGGAGGGGGTGGTGGTTGACCACAGACTTCGGACATTTTCTTCGTCCAGGTGCACTGACGGGTTGTATGCGTAGCCGGCTTGTTGCCACCGCTATGGAACTTGCATGGGCCATCAAGCATTGACTCGATGGTGTACTTGGGCCGAGGTGGCCGGTCGTCGGGCTTCTATCTCTGGCTGTCTCCCGCAGCCGGATCCTCCTGGACCGTTGCTACCTGCCTGGAACCGTATTGGTTATCCGACTAGTCATCCTTCCTCTTGCCATGAAGGTTATCATACCGCTTGGAGTTGTGGTTGTTTCCCTCCGCTGGCGTTGATCCGTGGTGGCCTCCACGATGATCTATCCCTGGTCGTCCAGCCGGATGGACCTTTTCATTTCCGCCTCTGTGATCTCCATGGTCTTGGCCATGCTGGTAGGCTCTACCCAGCGAAGCTTGTGCTTGAGCATGGTTCTCTCCCTGCAGCCATTGATGAAGAAGTCAAATGCCTAATGCTTGCTCACTCCCTCGCAGGAGTTGTGCATGCTTGTCCACCGAGTAATGTAGGAACGGTCGGTTTTGTCCTTGCCCTAGACGCAGAGGGCGAGCTCGCCGGGGCGACCCGGGCGTTTGTATGTGCCAGTGAAGTTGCGGACGAACACCTGCTCGAAATCGATCAGAGTGTTGATTGTGTTGTCAGGGAGACTGTTGAGCCAGGTTCTAGCTGAATCCAGTAGCATGAGGGGGACGTAGCGCACCGCCACCCAGCGATTGCCGTTCGCAATGCTCACCATGGTGGTATAACCCACCAGCCAATCTTCTAGCTTGACGGTGTCGTTGTACTTCGGCGTGTCCCTTGGGAGCGAAAATCCCTTTGGAAACGGTTTGTTCCGGATGCGTGGTCCTAAACACCTTGGGCTAGCTGGACTTTCTTCCTCTAGCATGCACAATTGAACCAGCAGGTCGATGCGTTCACATGCGTCTCGTGGTTCCTCCGACTCGGCCGGGCCAAGTCGACCTGAAAGGTGGGACCTGGGTGGCGTGTTTGCCCTTCTGGCATCGTTGGCCGGGTCGCGGTTTCTGTTGGTGGCTTCGTGTGGATTCTGTCCACGTCCTGCCGACCCACCACGCAGACAGTTGTCTTGTCTTGTGACGTTTGGAGAGGAGGCCTTGCTCCCGCCTGCAGCCGGCTCGCCCACCCAGCGAGGTGGCTGGTTCTTGTTGTTGCCGCCTAGGATTGCGCTTGCCTCGGCCTGCTGCTGGTTAGCTGTTTCCACAAGGAGCTGGAGTTGTGCATGCTGGCGATGCAGCTGATCACCCTCCAGGTGGCTAAGCTCCGCGGCAGTAGCTTCCGCCGCCCTCATGTTTTTGGCCGGAGTGCTATAGACCGGGCGAGGCGCCGCTACGCGTGAGTTAGCAGCACGGTCTAGCTCCAAGCCTAGGTTACGGCCCTGCGGCGGCACCTGCCAGTTCACGCCAGGTAGGCGGGAAAACCCATGCACGGTATTGTACTTGTGCACGTGGCGTCTAGGCATTGTTGGCGTGCGGCGACTCTGTTGGCTCCCTCCAGGAGGCTCTGGCGCATGGTCTCCAGTGCAGCCGCCACGGCAGCTAGATCCAGCTCGGAGGTGATGGGGATGCGAAGGTTTTGGATGGAATCCACCAGAGGGTTTGTGCCTTGCCCTTGCGGGGCAGGTCTTGGGCTCCCGCATCACGCTCCAGAGGTGGGCGGCGTCCTTCTCCTGCACCAGCCATCATGACCTCGAGGTTGCTACTCGCATGGAGTGGGGTGGAGAAACCTAGAGGCGCACCGGAGACGGCGACGACCTTGTGAGGGAACTCCTCGGCAATGGTGGCAACGTAGACGCGGTGCTCGCCGAAGTGCATGACGGAGCTGTCACTTGGGAAAGTTTCCCCATTGAAGCAGGATGCGTTGTCGAGGACGCAATCGAACGAGCCGAATGTGAGGACGAGGCCAGCAGCGACTCTCTCACTAGCGACGAGCGGAAATCCCGTGCGAAAGATGACCCTAGCAAAAGTGATGTGCCCCATGGTGGGCGCCAACTGTCATGGTGTGGAACACGGCAGTGCCATCGAGGATGGCATGAGAGGGGACAATTAGGATGCTATCGGTGGCTACTCGCAACGGGTTGGGCACAGATACTGTAGACACAACAATGTACCCAGGTTCAGAGCCCTCTTGTTGAGGTAATGCTCCTACTCCTGCAAGGATCTACTATATTGGGGAGCAAAGTGCTCAATACAAGTGCTCCTTGAGCTGTTTCCCTAGCTACTCTTGGGAGCTAGAGGAAGATGGACTACACACTTAAAGATTCTGGCTAACTTCTAAGTTGTTATCGCTTTCCTAGAACCCTAGCACTACCCCTCCTTATATACTGCTAGAAGGGTAGGTTACAATGTGGGCTCTAGGGTTTACTATTTTGGGCTTTGGGTTTACAAAGCGGGTCGGTTGGCCGGGTCCAACCGGTGGTCTAGGGCCCAGTCAAGCTTCAGTACAGGTGGGAACGGTGTTGCAGCGTCTTGGCGCCTCTACTTTGGGCGTCACTCGGCACTTTAACCATCAGCTTAGCGCTTTACTCGTCAACTGGAGCTTTGTCCGTCACCTCCCTAGCCTTAGCACTTGGGCGCCCTTGTCTGGTAGCGCCAGACTGTCCGTTCCAGGATGTGCTCACCAAGGAGTGTCATCCTCTCTTGTACCATTGGCCAACGGATCTGAGGCGGCCGGGTAGAGGTGGCCACCCAGCCGGCTATCCTGGCCCCGGCTAGACGGGCCAGCTGGGGAATCTTGATGCGGACCGGGTGAAGCGTATCACCTGGTTGAGGTACTTTTTCCTGTGGCCATCCGACCAGCTTTCCCTGGAGCTGGCTAGTTAGCGCT
Organism: Avena insularis; assembly: GCA_023614405.1. Classification (NCBI taxonomy): domain Eukaryota; kingdom Viridiplantae; phylum Streptophyta; class Magnoliopsida; order Poales; family Poaceae; genus Avena; species Avena insularis. Next base: position 275,015,465 of record CM042692.1, read on the forward strand.
GGCTTGGGCGATCCGAGGGTCATCCCCCCGACACTTGCCTCCCCTCTGAATCAATGTATGGGGTGGCCTTTGCCGGTTTGGACGCGTCCCACCCTAACTTTCATCGAACGCCGGGATCACCGACGACGTGAGATGGTGCTTTCTTCGCCTTGTTCTTTAACAGCAACTACTTATATTCAGCCTCCATTGCTCTTTCCGCCTTGATCGATTGTTGTGCCTTGGCCATATCCCTGTCCAGCTGGGCACCCTGTTTTGTGATGCACTTGGCCTTCGCGAGGATTTCTGCATGTTTATCATCAAGCTCTGTGATGCTCCAGATATGGGTGATGGTAATTGTCTCGACGAGGAGTGAACCGTACATCACCTTGTCAGTGGGAGTAACCAAGGGGTTCCCAGCTATTGACATGGACGGTGGTGGCGGTATGTTTGTTGTGTTCGCAACACTTGGTCCCGTGGTGAGTTCCTGCGGCTGTTGCAGGGGAATGACCGGAGGCGGCATGGCCTTAGCCGGACCCATAGGATCGACGGATTTTTTGTGTTTTGCTGCCACAACTCCTGCCTCTGCCGCCGTTGGCGGAGCTTTACCGGCAACCTGGTTCTGCTAGTCTTTGTCTGTCACATTCCTAATGGCCACCAGTACCTGGCGGGAAGTGATAGCCTTGTCGACGTGCTCCTCCCTCTGATCTTCTTATCGATCTCCCTCATAGCAGCATCATATTCCTCCGAGTTAGCGTTAGAACCGCCGCCATCCATGTTGATGTCGGTGTAGAGGGCATCAAGTACTAAGTTAGGGTTGGCTTCGGTGTTTTTGATGGTGGAGATGGAGGAGGATGGTGGAGGGTCATTTTTATTGTTGCCTCCTACGGTTGCGGTAGCGATGTCGGACTCAACTTCCTCGTTGGTGTTAGTGAAACTGTTAGCAGTTGCGATCATCTCATTGAGGGTGAGTAAGCCGGTGGCCTATCACCTCCAAAGCGTATACTGGAGGAGTGTTCTGGGCATGAGCCCTTCCACGAAGTGGTAGACAGGTCCATTGGTGCGGTCACCTTCCAGGATTTCTCTCAACCTTAACCACCTAGCGAGGTATTCACGAGGGGATTCTCCGTCCCTCCGAACATATCTGGCCACATCGAAGATGGTGACGACACCGACAAAGTGTGTCCTCCGCATCTATAATGCTCGGGGAAGCCAAGCAGATCTGCGGGGTCCTTCCATTGTTATATCATGTACAGGGACGGTTTGGGTGGGCCTTGAATTTTTTCGATCTGAGCCAGCAAACTCTAGAGAGAGATACGGTCCAGATCCTTCTACGAATGTATCCTTCCCATAGGCGGTCTGTGTCGGTCTTGACGAGTTTCCGACTTGCTGGGAGCTAGGACTCGAGTCAGTTTTGTCGATGAAGATGTGGATGTCCCCGACTGGGACAACGGAGCAGTGGGTGGGCTTCGTGTTTGCCGGGACCCAGAATTCGTCCAGAGGAATGATCGGAGCATTTCCGGAGAAGAGAACATGCCCAATGGCTACAATATTGCTGATTCCCACAAAGAGATTGGACCTCGCCCAGTGTAGAGATCGAAGCACCTCTTACCCATGGTGGGTGCCAACTGTAGTGGTATTGTCGACAAGTACGCCATGGAGGGGTCCTCATAGAGCATGTTTAGAGGGGTGGGGAAGGCGGTGAGTTGGCGGGTATGAGGTAACACAGCTTACCTAGGTTCAAGTCCCACAAAAGTGGCGGAACTCTACTCCTGCTATAAATCACTATAATGGTAATACGCCGAGTTACAGGGATTGGTTCGCTATGTGAGTGTGTTATGAATTATGCCCTAAAGGCTCCCACAGTCCAGGCTTATAAAGGCATCGGAACCTAGGGTTATAGGGAAAGACTTTGTCGGACAGGTTACAGAGTCTTACACTAATACTAACTAATCTTCCTGTCTTGTACTCCAAGGCTCCGAGTAGGTCGGTGACTTCAACGTAGCCTTCCTTTATCTGGCATGGGCCTCCCTTCTGGATCTGCCTAACTGGGCCGCCCAGCAGGCCATGGGCCATGCTACCAATTATGGGCCACCCGGGTTAGCCGGATTAGAGACACGCAATGGTGATGCACATTTAGCATATCCCCAACACTTGGCGTCCACCGGTGGGCTGGTCCGGCTGGCCGTGAGAGGGTGCGGCGCATGAGAGCGACATGTTATCGAGCGAGCAGAGCTAGAGCTCATGCGATAGGAAGAAAGAGGATCCCTGCTCGTCCTCCGTCCATGAAGTTGGCTCCATGGTGGTGTGTCGGGGGCATGCTCCATCTGAGCCCTTCTCGCTGTGTGGCGGATGGCACGCATGGCCCGTCTCGGTGTGAGCCGACATGCCAACGGGGATGGCGAAGGTCTTGGGAACGCGCCTCGGCCCCCTACCTAGCGTGCTAAATGTCGAAGAAAGAGTCCCACGAAGGAACAAGTGGTCCAACAAGCCTTTAGTTCGAAAGGGGGCTGAACACACATTCTGATCTTCTCATGACGGCAGAGATGAAGATGCATAAGAACGACAGAGAGGTTGACACGGGGTTTTTTACCTAGGTTCGGGACCCTCATGAGGAGGTAAAGCCCCTACTCCTTCTTGGTTGTATTGCTTGCGGTGTCTCGCGAGGATACAATGGTGAATCAATGTCTAGGGTTACAGATCGCTAGGATCGACCTGTTCTAAGGTAGGAGAAGGTCTCCTTATATAGGGGTGCTGGTCATGTTCCCCCTATTCATGGGTAGAAAGGGTCACCACATCATGGCCCAACGAAATCTCGATCCAGAAGACTGCTTTCCATGGACACAGTCCAATGCCTCGGGCTTCCCTCTAATCCTTCATAAAGCTGAGGCTCCTGGCGCCATCCTTCACTACCCAACGCATCCCTTGTCCCGTTTGCACCAAAACAGCAAGGGACCTCCTCCTTGGCAATAGTGATAGCCATGGTGCCTTTGCACAAGATGGGGTGGTCCGGCTCCTCTTTACCGATGCGGTCCACGCTGCCCTGGATTTTCCTGCCGGACTGTTTCTTCTTCTATCATGTCGTCACGAGATTATGAGCATGCCCCTTGGCTTGCTCTAAAGCATCAGAGGCCCGTTGGGGACTCGGGCGAGCCAGAGTCCCACGACATGGGGTGGTGTTAGGTGGGAGGACCTGGGCGAGGCCTCTGCGGAGGTCGAGGCCTTGGTTTCCCCTCCTGAGGCTGCCTTCACCATGCCTGTGCCTCTGGAGGGTGTCGTGGCTCAGGTAGTGGGCCCGGCGGCCGTAGGATCATGGTACCCCGAGTGCCAGGACTCTGACACCTTCAACAATGAACAATACAATCATGTTGAAGACACTAGAACAAGGAAATGTATGTTTCATATACCTCCAAAACTTATGGATGAAGTTAAATAATCCATGGAAGAAAAGGGAATAGCAGCAGAACTCGTAAAGGAAAATAAAGTGGATGTTTTCCAAACCTTTGTTCTAGAATATGAAATGAATCTTGTGCTGCAAAAATTTAGACATCAGTAGTGCCAGTTTTGTGATAGGTATTATAAGTGCTTTATGGTCCAAAAGAAGAATATAGAAAATTAACCACAATTTTTGATGATCTAGGACATGCTACTAGACATTGTGATAAATATATAAGTATGGTTAAAACCTAATATGATCAGATAGCTAAAACAAAAGATTTGAAGTTAAGTCAAGGTAATTTTGATCGCAATTCTGTTTCTACTAATATTGTTACTAGGCATGGTACAGAAATGCAGGAGCCTCAAGGGCCACCTTGGTACCTGGAAGAACAGGCCCGGAAAGCAAGAGAAACTGAAGAAATGAGTCAAGAAGAAGAGGACCTTGTTGATCCACAAGATGATATCGATCCTGAAGCTCAAAGAAAAGAAATGGTAGCTTCAAATGAAAATGAAGAAGATGAAGAGGAAAGAGACAAGGAGACATGGGTATGACTAATCGGGTCCTTATGGTTAGTTACCCTGGTTGTATAAAGGCCTACGACCCTCCAAGCCAATGAAGAATAAAGGAAGGTATAGGAAGGATCTGACGGGCGGAAAGCATGTCTTGACAATCAAGGAAAGAGTAGAAATGACATTGTATTAGTGTTGTAATTATAACTTGTAGCCTATCCATATACAGATCTAGGACACGGCCTATTTTATAAAGGCTGGTAGGAGCCAACGAAGAGGCACGAAAGCTTTGAGAAATCTGTAATCACATTGTCCATGAGCAATCAGATGACTTCGACTCCCTTGTTTGTCTGATTAGCCGATGAAATCCCCAACGTTCTCTTTTTCACAAAACCCTAAGTCCATATCCATGGGCTTTGCCGAGGTTACCCCTTGTCAATTGGCACCATCTATGGTAAATCTAAACATTGGAGTCATGGATTCAGCGACCCCCTCTTCACTAAGAAAAAACTCGACAGTAGCGGAGCCACGCCCGCCCACCCCTGTTTCGGTTCCTGTCGACTTCAATGGTGAATCCGATCTCATAATCGGGAGTTTCCACTTCCACATGGAGGATTCCAAAAATCTTTGCCTATTGGCCCCAATCTATTCGGGTCCGTCAGTCGTAACAGCAGCGCCTACGATGATACCTGCATCTTCTGTCATCTCATCTAAAGAAGCCACACCCCAACCAAAAATAGCGAGGAAAATTCTGAAAACTCTACAGATCTAGGGGATCTGGCTGATCTATACGACGACCTCTCCTTTGACTTAGACCCCGATATAACACCACCACGTGGCTCAAGTCTAGCAAACATCAAACCCGATGAAGGCAATGAAAGCATCGACTCTAGAATCAAGAAAGCCAAAACTTATCTAGAGCAGAACCCGTGGGATTTCATTGGTTCCTCAAACAGTGTCTCCTGTTGATCCGATGGCGACAGTAGAAGTTTTTACATGACGCACCACCATGTGTGCATGATTATCGGTGAAGGAATTTCAACATGTCCCTTGTTTTTCTGATCAGCAGACAAAATCCCTAGCATTCTATTTTCCAAAAAACCCTAATCCATAACCATGGGCATTGTCAAGACTACCCCTCGTCACAAGGATAAACAATACAACTCTGGTGCTAAAACTATCGATCCAAGAGAAGAAGTTTAACCTATTCAAGAGTAGGAAGAACAGGTTAACACATCAAATGATAAACAAGTTGAGAAGGAAAATCTGGCAACAAAGAAGAAGAATAAAAAGGATGTTGAGCTAGCGGCCAAGGTAAATGAAAAAGTAAAACCAACTAAGAAGAAAATCCCTTAACCTAACCGTGTCCAATATGAACCTGACAAGAGTGTTGATAACCCCCAAGTGCAGCGGATCACCGTAGTACAATTCGATAAGTATTTGGGTGTCGAGCCCACAAGTAGCTGAAGGTAAATTATCTATTCTCTAAAGCCCTATAACCCACTTATATGGCCTTCTATGCAAAGCTAGGATCTAGAGAGTTTGAGTGTGTGTGGTTGTTTTTACTATTAACTAGCAAATGGTAAATTATTGGATATAAATATTATAAGTAAACTATTGCAAGTAAAATAGATCTAGTGAAGTGGAGTGATTGCAAGTTTTCTCAAGGGAGTAAATGTTTAGGAAAATTGTTATTTCATTCATTTGGTTGACACAATTAGTGAAGCACATAGATAGTATTTTAACTGTTTCTTCTGGGAGGAGCCATAACTCGGTGTAGCCATATATACGAGCAAATACACCACTAGTGATTGATCCCAAGGTCAATTAAGAACAAACAAGGGAATATTAAGACATAAGGTCCAACCACCGCATTTAGATCTAAGGTCCCCATGATAATACCCCCGTTGATTAACCATGAATTAATACTACATATATTTCTAAGACTTGGGATTCGGCTTCTGTCAAACTCCGTCTATCCCTCATCCTATCAACATGCAACGGTGACAACCTTGTGCATCCCCCAACATATGTGTGCACTCATATGTTAGTGCATCAAGATCATCATAGACGATAACATATACTTGTATGCAACCAAAATGAACTAGATCACAATTGCCATGAACAATCACTACTCAAACATCAACATAGAGATACAATAGATCATGGGAAAGTAAAATATTGCCTCATACATCATGTTTTCCAAGAGATTATAGTAGGTATATGGAGGGGATCTTGTTGTTGATGTTGATGATGAACACGCCGGAGGGGGGTGGAGTCCACAGGAGGCGATTCTGGAAGTGTTTCCCCCCTCCGATATCCGCCAGCGGCGGCCTACAAATTCTTTGTTTAACTGTTTTTGATCTTCGCCTCCGTGCCTCTCGAGAAAGCCGTCAGGGGGGTGTATATAGATGATTTAAGGTCAAAACAAAGCGAATGGTGGTGGAATCGACGGTATCGGAGTTCCAATGGCTGAGATAGTACATGTGGCACGCCCTCTAGTAATTGGGCTCACATTTTCAGCTCGTTGGGCCCCTTGGGCTCTAATTTAGCTCGTTGGATTCGTATGGAAATTATCTAACAGATCATGTTGATCTATCTCTGTTTCAAGTTCCGTAGCTTCCGTAAAGTCAAAAACAGTAACATAAGGATTTTCTTCCAGAAAAAGTTAGAACCAAAACAGAGGGGATTGTTTAGAAAATCCCCGAAATCAATGTAAAACAAGGATCTACCATTATATATGATGCAAATATGTGGGTAAACATGTTAACAAACTATAAAGTTCTTGTATGCATTTTACATGCATCAAGTGTTTATGACTCATTTGTCGAGGCTCTAAGTAATCTTTGTTCAGAACTACCTCTAGCTAATGCAATTCAAGTTCCTACTTATAAAAATTTCATATGAGATATTCTTAATAGAAATAAAAAAAAGGTAACTAATACTATAGCAGTGGTAGCAAGCTTTGGTGACAAGCTTCCTGCTAAGCTTGGGGATCCTAGTATACCAACTATCTCTTATGCTATTTGAAAAACTAACATTGTCAATGCTCTTTGTGATTTAGGTGTAGGTGTTAGTATCATGTTGTATTCCCTCTTTAAGAAATTAAATCTTGGAGATTACTCTCTTACATCAATTACCTTGCAAATGGATGATAAAACCACTAAACAACTTGTTGGTATGATCAAAAATGTTTTACTTAGAATTGATCAACATGTCATACCCACTGATATTATTGTACTTGATTTTCTTGAAGATGACAAATTTTCAATCATTCTTAGAAGACCTTTTTTTAATACTGCAAAAGAAAATGTGGACTATTCTAGTGGTAAAATTGTTCCCAACATATAGGATGATCATATTGCTCATATTTTCCTAAGGAACAAGAATAAGGTGGGAGATACGTACCACCACCTAAACATGGTCAAGCGGTAAGTACCCTCGATACAGGGCAGCTCAAGGTATGTGCCAAAAACTCAGAGGTTGATTAATTAGAATCAACTATTTTAAAAAAAGGTTGATGGGAGTCAACCCATTTTATAATAAAATAGCATAGTTATTTTCATGTTTTTGTTTAATTAATCTAATAAAATTCTTGTAGCCAAAATGTGTAGAGGAAACAGGCTAATATGAAGCTAAGGTTTAAGTTTGAAGGAAAGAATTGAAAAGTAGAGAAGAAGAAAAGGTTATCAGCCTTTAACAAGCTGTGGTATGACCAGATAAGACCATACTGTGTTCCCATACCGAAGGACTGAGAAAAAATAATTGCCCTTCTATTTAGAGCACGTAACGAGCAGTGGTACGACCGAAAGCCACCGTACCATCTGTCATTACTGAGCATTAATGAAGGAAACCAATTTTTATTCCAAGGTACTGAGAGATTAATGATCAGCGGTACAACAGGATCCCATCGTACCGTCCGCCTGTACTGAGCCTTAGGTTTGATCCTAAAACCCTAACCGTGTATCCAATTGTGACGACAGTCGGTATGAACGGGATGTGCCCATACGGTCTTCTTGTACCGACTGCATCGCCCCGTAAAATGATGGCGGTTGGATGTCAACCTAGCCAACCATCTTCTTCCTCCCATTTTCTCTCCCTTTCTCTCTCAAACTCAGACTCTAACCTCCTAAAATCCTTGATTCTTCACCGATTTCATTGGTTTGAGTGAAGGAACCTTCACATCGGTAAGTTTCTCACCCGTCCCATGCTTTATTTTCTGAAATTCATGGTTGAATCTCTCATATTGGCTATCTAGATGAGTTCCTCATACTTTGAGATTATTATTGATTCCTCATGTTAGAATTCATAGTTCTACGTATAACTGTTTGTTTATATGATAGAAACCATATGCCTAAAGTTTTGCTTTGGAATTTTTCAATACAATGAATATTCGAAAGATTGTCCGCACCGAGAAGGGCTCGGGAAGCTCAGGACCCTCTAGAAGCTCCACGACGCCAGGTGCAAAGAAGAGGGGGATGCTCTGAAGGCCGCCATGAACAAGGACTACAAAAGAGTGAGTGAATGCAAGGTCCTGACCACCAAGTGGGCATGCCATGACTTCCTATCTATCCATGGTTTGAAGGCAGAGTTCAACACGATGGTTCAGAAAGCCTGTATGGTCGCCTTCGCCAGCCTTTCCCCTGACACCTTCGAGCATGCTATGTGGGAGTTTCTTTCGATTTTCCACGATGACCTCGCACTCCAACAATGCCATTGCATTATAAGTTTCATGCTCAATGGGCAACCAAGGAGCCTTACTTTTTATCATATTTGTGATTGATCTGGGTTCTCCTACGAGGGAGAGATTGATGCCACTAAAGAAGTCCTCACAGAGTCAATGTTTCCTTGGGATCATATTTCTATTTTTAGTGATGTTGATTACTTGTGGAAGAAAACCGCCACCATACAGAATCCCATCGCCCGTTACTGCGCCACCTTCTTAGAAAATTGTATATTTGGGAAGGGAGACATCGAGGAAATGCGAGGACCTGAGATAAGTGTGCTTTACATGGCTCTCCATCCCGAGATGGAGCATAAGTTAAACTTGGGAGCTCAGATGATCCAACACTTTATCCATCAAAGGTTGGCTCATTCAGGGGAAATCTGTTGTGGTGGTTGGATCAGTTAGATCGCCTATGCAATTGAGTTTAACATGCCTCATGAGAGACCGGTGGATTTTAGTAAGTTTTTGGATGATGCTCACATGGCAAGCACCGAATTTCTGGGGGTCTATAGTCCTCAACGCTCTCTTCGTGCTTACCAATTTTATTATGAACCTAATGGTGATGTTCATCAAACTTTTCTTCCATTTGTCCAAGCTTCTGGTTTGCCAAGAAAATAGAGTTGGATCCTCCATGAGGAAGAATTCCATCAAGCAATGATCACCTCGGGGAGGATTGTGCCCCTAGGAGGAAATCCCGCTTGGTAGAATGCGGGAGGTGTCCAAGAGAAGCACCAACCAGAGGAGGAGCAAAGCTGGAACACGATGGGCTGGTATGAATATCGCTAGCAACACCAGCATCAACAATACTTTCCCAGTACCAACAGCAACAGAACATGCCACCACCTCAGTTGGGGTACAATGATGTCCCAAGAGGTGAGTATGATCAATTGGTGTCTCACGTCGGTGATGTGGAGAACACACTACATGAAGTGAACACCAACGTGACCACCCTCGCCCAGGACTTCACCCATTTTATGTCTGAGTTTCCAAATTACTACCCATACCAGCCAAACCAGCAGTCGCCGCTCAATGATGGCAACGGTATTTGATTCGAGATAGACTAAGAGTCTAAGCTTGGGTAGGTTGAACTCCTCCTCACCTTTTGCATTCATGTTTTGGTTTCTTATTTTGATTTGTTTATTTTCTTTAGACGCATGTTTACTTTCAGTTTGCATTGATAAAAGAAAACATAAAAAAATAGAATAGCTTTTATCTTGTTTCATGTGAAGTTGATCTTGATTTTATTTTGATTTATCACAGGTTATCCACTTCAAGTGACTTAGCTATGGAGAAGAGCGCGAGCAGTCGATTCAACTGTGAAATGAGCAAGCGATAGGAGGTACCACATTCCTCGTTTCCCTCTTCCTATAAGTTTATTCGTGAACATATTATGTTTGTTCGGTTGCACTTAAGTTCCACTCCACGCTTATCTTGTTATCTTTTAAGACGTACTCTCAAGGCTAAGGTCACTACTTTGGTTTTGACTTTTGACAATTATTCTTAGTTTGAAAAACAACCGCATAGGATTAAATTCCGATGTTTTAAGAACAAGAGAAAGTGTATTCTTGACAACTTCGGTGCCATGTTTTTGTCTTAAGGGTTTAATCTTAGGAGCACTCAACCCCACATCTTAACTTGTTTGACTTGATAACACTTTTTGAAAATATTTGTTTGAAGGAATGGATATTTTGCAATGGTTGAGGGAGATGCCAAACTTGTCTTCCTGAGTTGAAAAGAAATATGTTATTGAAGTGAATAACAAGAGTACCAAAATTTCATGGGACTAACAACTCCTATGGCCTACGAATGATCTTGAGTTCAACTCTGATTTCGGCTACGAGTTGGCTAGAAATTTCTAGCATTGTTGAGGTGTGCAAAAATTTAATTCCATGAGCCCAAGTACTAGAGAAAAATAAACTTCTATCAAGATTTGAGCTAAAATTATTTGATTTATATGAAAGTCTTGGCATCACCTTACTACTTGAAACATTAAAGTTCTAGAAAGACAAGGAAAAGATAGAGTGTTGGGAAGCCACATTTTTAGAAGTGGGTGTTAACAAAAAGCTCTAAGTTTATCCTTCTTTTTGACATCTACTAGTGCATCCTTAATTTGACTGAAGCATTCTTGCTTGAAATAATTTTACTCTCATAAAAAGAGAGGCACTGAAAGAATTGATTCGCAATCCTAACCAAAAATTTTACAATCTCTTTTGAGTCTAAGAATTATTCTCTAGCAAGTTATATGCGGTTAGGAATCAAACTTAAGTGCAACTATTCAGATATACTATGCTCATGTTCAAGGTTGCTGGATTTGTGACGATGGAATATGATACCACCTTAAACTTGTGAGTTTTCCTGTTTGAACTTATTTCTCGCTATTATTCTTTATAGCTTGGTCACTCGAGGGCGAGTATAGCTAAGCTTGGGGAAGTTGATAGCTCCAAAATTTGACACTTTTTACCAAGGATTTTCCATTGGTTTTCACAATTTTTTGTTGATTTTGATCTTTGAACTAACGCTGACACTTCAAGTTAGTGAAACCTTGTTCTCTTGTGTTGGTTTTCAGGTATTGGACACTTTTGGAAGATCTGAGAGCATTTATAGGCTAATTACATTTAATTGAGAAAATTCCCAATTGAATATTATTCCATGCGAGGGCTCTAGAGCCTTTAACGACTTGCGGTATGGTCGAAGGCCGCCCATATGGCCCACTCTTACTTCCCTCGTGCCTCTATTATATCAATACAAGAAACATTCTTGAAGAGGGGGAGACAGAGAATATGAACATAGCTGCCGCAAACCATCCTAGAAGAGAGGAGATCAGATCGAAAGAAGGAGAACATCGTCTCATCCTTCAAAGATCCATAGCCTCTTGGTCACCAACTCCACCATAATTCCCAACTTGTACTTAGAGAGAGAGATTCAAACTTGTAAGATTAGGCTTTGAACCTCTATTCCTACTTTGGTTTGTACTTGATTTGATTTTCAACGATATTATGGTTTGCTATGGTAAAGTTTATATGATTTCTATCTGCAATATGATTATATCTTTGATGTATTCTCCTCTCATGTGTGAGTATATCTTTGATGAACCAAGGATGTGTTGTGCCTCCTTTATTTCCATCCATTTGTGATTATTGTCATGATTATTTTATTGTGAAAATGATTATATATGTTTTCCAAATGCTTGTTATCCAATTTAAGGGCCTGAGTAACATGATCCTTGGATCTCATAGATATGAACTTGTTTACTAGCGAAGCGGCAACCCCCGAGTGACATGGCCGATATCAAAAAGGAGCTAGTATAACTCGAGGACAACATGGAAGCATCAAGTTTAAAGTCTTGATCTGGTCGAAAGACCTTAATTGATGCGCTGACCATGACTTTGGTAATAGGCAGAAGGATCATTGGGATCGAGAAGAATCTACCAAGAGGACTCTTGATTGGCATATGGGTTGATTCCCTACTCACTTATGAATAAGAAGTATCATAATCACTTATCCCATTTTATTCACCTGGCACATTCACTATCACCATGAACCATTTCTCTCTGTGCCTAACTTCACATCTGTAGGAATCTTAAACAACCTCCTTACTTTTACTTACATGTTATTTACTTCAAGTACCATTAAATACTTAATTATACTTCCTTTTCACTCACCCATTTATACTCTCAACACTTGCAGTCAATTCACTCAATACAAAGTGACACCTTGAGTGCAATAGAAATGCCTTAGATAAACATTTTCCTAGGCTCCATAATGGGATTGATATAAAAACTAGAATTAATACTTCCAAAAAATGTGCTCTAACGAACATGTTTTCTTGGAGGTCTTCACTAGCCCACAGCGGGACCCGCCTCATGAGATAGCAGGTCTCTGTTGCGACGTCGTTCTGTGTCCTTTCTAGCATCCATCCCATGGTCGAAAAGAATCAGGACGACGTGGATAGCAGTTTGAGCAGAAACAATCTAACTCTATTATTTACTCCTGATGTTTATCATTGACTGAATATTTCAGGATCCTGTGGAACTAAGAAAGGTGCATGATACATTGCAAATGTATCTAACATTTTTGATGTTCCATGCTTGGTTTTATCTCCTTTCTTGTGTTTTGTCCACACTTTGGAGTACTTTTCATATGATTTCTTGGACTAACCTATTAACAAGAGCCATAGTGCCAGCTCCCTGTTTTCTGCTGTTTTTGGTTCTAGGAAAGTCAAAAAATGAATATTCTCGGAATTGGACGGGACAAAAGCCAAAGTGCCTATTTTTCTGGAAGACTCATGGAGCCAGAATACGAGACGGCGGAGGGCCAGGGGCTGGCCACACCCTCCCCCTAGGCACGGGCTGGGCCTGGCCGCGCCAAGGCATGGTGTGGGCCCCCCAGGCACCCCCTCGGTCTCCCTCTTCGCCTATAAGAAGCCTTCTGACCTAAAAACTCCGGGGGGTTCGACGTTTTTCCAGAAGGAGTTCCGCTCCGCCGCCACCACCAGATGCCATGAAACAGCACCAGAAACTCCGTTTTGGCACCCTGCCAGGACGGGGAATTGGAGGAGATCATCGCCATCATCATCACCATCGCTTCTCCATCGACCATCCATGTTTCCCCCATCTATGAGTGAGTAATCCCCCGCTATAGGCTATGGGATGGTAGGGATTGGATGAGATGGTTCATGTAATGGCATCAGATTGTTAGGGCATGGTGCCTAGTATCTACTATCAGTGCTTTATGACTTTGTTGTGACTTGTTGTGATTAATGCTTGTCACTAGGGCCCGAGTTCCATGATTTCAGATCTGAACATGTTATTGATTCATTATGATAGTATTGTTTATGGTCTTACCTGCAAGTTCTATACACACATTGTTGTCCAGAACCAATGGCCCCGAAGTGACAGAAATCGGGATAACCGGAGGGAATGGCTTTGATGTGAGGATCACGTGTGTTCACGGAGTGTTAATGCTTTGCTCCGGTGCTCTATTAAAAGGAGCACCTTAATTGCCAGTACATCCCTTGAGGCCCTGCTGCAAACGGGCTGGCAGGACAAAAGATGTTGTGCAAGTTCTCATTGCGAGCATGTATGACTATATATGGAACACATGCCTAGGATTATCTAATACTTGGATGCTTTATCTTATTTATCTACAATTGCCCTATGTTCTGATTGTTATGTGAATTGTCTTGTCCATGCAACGCCCGTCCATCTATACCTATGCCTACCGCACTCGAATCCTACTATTTACTGCTATTGTTACTACTGTCTTTACTTTACTGTTGCTGCTACTTTCTATTCCTACTACAAAACTATTGCTACTGATAAACTATTGTGAGAAAGATTGTTTCTAGGTGCAGCTGAATTGACTACTCAGTTGTTAAGGCTTATAAATATTCTTTGTCTCCCCTTGTGTCGAATCAATAAATTGGGTTTCACTTCCCTCGAAAATACTACGATACACCCCCTATACTTGTGGGTCATCAAGACTATTTTCTGGCGCCGTTGCCGAGGAGCATAACTTTATTTATCAAGTCCACTTGGAATCACTATTGTTCAAGCTAAGTTTATTTTCGCCTTGTTTGCTTGTTTCTTTATCAAAAATACAAAAAAATAGTTCCTACTCTAGTTGTTATTTTCGCTGGTCGGTTATTGTCTTGCTTTATCATGCTTATTGTCAATGGTTGGTTTCTTTGCAACTGAAGCTTATTGGCAAGGTGGGTTCACGGAAGATCAAAAATATTATTATAAGGAACACCGCTTGTCACAAAAAGGGAAACACTTATGGGAACAAATTGATAGATTGTATACCATTGCTAGAAACGTGTGCTCTACTTATAATGTTACTTATTGCTGTGATGAATCTTGTTTCAGAAAGAGGTATAAACACCTCCCTTTTCAATGTGAGTATAATGATAATGATACCATATCTTCTTATGCTAAAGGAATTTATGACTTTTATGATGCGGAACAAATTGAAGAATTTATTGCTTGGAAGGGTGCTTTTGAACTTGCTAGTTTGCTTGAAAATATTGATGATTCACCTTACAAATATGAGGTTTATGGTATACTTAAATTTTTCTTTGATAATTACAAGGATGAAAATGGCTATATTCTTGAATATTTTAATAGATGCTTTCCACAAATGGAAGAGACTAATGCCTTGCAGGATCATATGGAAGAAGAAATTGATGAACCTTAAATCTCATTAGATGAAAAAGAGGAGGAGAGTGATGAACAAAAGGAGGAAGAATGGATTAGCTACCCATGCCTACCTTCTAATGAGAGTAACTCTTTATCCCTTACATTATTTGATTGTCCTCCATGCTTACTAAAGGAGGATGAATGTTATGTTCCTGAGGATTCTTTTGAAAATGTTTATAATAAAGCTCTAGTGCTTGTAGATCATGAAAAGCATGCTTTATGTGATAGTTATATTGTTGAGTTCATTCATGAGGCTACTAAAAATTATTATGAGAGAGGAAAATATGGGTGTAGAAGTTTTCATGGTATTGAAACACCTCTCTATGTGCTGAAAGTTTTGAAGTCACTCTTGTTTTATCTTCCTATGCATATCACTTTGTTCTTTGTGAATTTATTTGCATACACGATTCCTATGCATAGGAAGTGGGTTAGACTTAAATGTGTTTTGAATTTGCTTCTTGATGCCCTCTTTTACTTCAACTCATATTTCTTATGTGAGCATCCTCTCAAACTATCATGCATGAAGATGATAATATGTCTATTATTCTTGGGAGACCTTTTCTTAAATACTGCGGGAGCTGTTATTAATTATAATCAAGGGAAGGTGACCTTCAATGTTAATGACAAGGAACATATTGTCTATTTCCCCAATAAGATTGAAACGACTTATGGTTTGAATTCAATTGAACATGGTGAGGGCATTCAAGTTGGAGAAATATATTGTCCCATACCAAGAGAAAAATTTGAAACTATTATGATTGGGACCATTGCTATCAAGGTTGAGGTAACATAATCATTAGTGGAATAAAAAGTTTTGTATCATATGAAATTGTTTTGGTAACAAGACCTGATCAACCTTGTTAACAAAAGGATTTCATTGAACAAAACAATGTTTTCACCATGATTATCTCCGCTTACTTCTATTCTATCCATTTTAGTTTTTGCTTATGCCTAACTTAAAGGCGTTAAAGAAAAGTACTTATTGGGAGATAACCCAAAAGTTTAAGATGAGTCTTGGAAGTTATTAATTCAGTAATAACTGCTCCTTATCCTTTTTATTTGCTCTTTGTACCAAGAGTAACCTCTAATGAGAGAGAAGTAATGGTTGGGAAAGTTGCTGTCCCGAAACAGATTTCTGTGCTTCACCGTAAAAATTCATGTAAAATCTCTGTATGTTCTTTTGAGGCGTGAATTTTTTTGCTTCTTCCTCAGGTTGTTATATAACTTTAGTTAGTTCAACACTTTTTTATTTTAGCAACATAAGGACTTCGAAAAAATTCGTCTTTACCTGCTGGTCTGTTTTGACAGATTTCTGCCATTTTCTGCATTTGCTTCTTGTTGGTTCCTTTTTGAGTTCTTTTGGGGAATTGAGCTTTTTGAGGGAAGTGCTACAGTAGATAGTGTTTTAATGGAAGTTTATTGGTGTTATAACTGAACCTAAAGACTTATTATCTTGAGTGCACTAATGTTGCTAATAAAGATTGTGTGAAGTTTTGTATGAAGGAAAAAATTTAGGTGTATGGAAGGAATGAGTAATGAGATGAAGGATGGACTAAAGCTCAAGCTTAGGGATGCCACGCGTGTCACCCCAAGAAATATCCAAGAAGTACAAACGTCAAATCTTGAGGATGCTCAAGGCATCCCCTCCTTCATCAATAAAAATCCCAGGTTTCTTCCAAACGCTTTATTTTTATTGTTTCATGCACAGTTGTGTTGTTCTTGGAGCGTCTTCTTTTTCGTTTTCATTTTTGTTTTTAGTTTACTTGGTTTGCTTAGTTTTCTCAATAAATTGGTTGGACCCCCTCTTTCATACATTGGTTTTCAAATAGTTTGGTTTGGCTTGGAAAAGAGTAGGAAAGTTCATGCTTAAGTGGTAAAGAGAGCTTGCTTTTGACTGTGGCTTATGCTTTGTCATGCCATGCTTGATATTGATTTGGATTTATGCTTAGTATTCTTTGCTGTAGCACGACTTGTTATAAACAATTGAGATTTCTTAATGTGCCTTTGAAGAATCATGCGTTGTTTAAGCATATTAAAGCATAGTATTGTGGTATTCTCCTTTGATGCTTTATTTGGGTTGACTTGGCGCATGCTCACACCATGTTATGACTATCTCAAGTCACCATAGCCTTTATGATCCTTTAGTTTTCAACTTGTAGTATCACTTTATGCTTTGATCAATGATGTTTTGTCGCTCTGCATTATTATGGCCATTATCGGTCTCTTGTTTGTCACTCCCTTCTATTGCTAGCCTTCACTTTCACTGAGTATGTTTTACTCATGTTTCCAACTCCCTAAAACCAAATATTGCCAAAGTGTCCACCATACCTACCTATTAGCATCATTTGCTACTTCCGTGCATATTCAATATGCCTTGTTTTCTTCCGAATAAAATGTTTGCTTGTTATGAGAAAGTTAGTTAGTAAAGCTCTCACGAACTTGACGGCACACTTTATTTTCTTGCATTTAATAAACTTGAACCATTGCATCCTTCTTTGTTGCGTATATGCTTGTGCTTTATAAGTTGAAGTTAGCAGAACCATGTATCATGGGGAACGTTTTCAACATTGCATTGGTACTTAGTACCTCGTTGATATCATGTTCTTTTGCTTATGGATCCCGGCGGTGTGAAATAAAAGTGGAATGTGTAAGATCATGGAGTTTGTATGTATGTTAGAGAAACGCCTGGACCGCTAGCCCAAGCCATGCCTAATCATGGTGGAAACTTGCAGCATAACCATAATGAGCATTCTATGAAGAATCCTCAATAAAAATCTATGCACATAGTAAATAAAAAGATTGCTGAGATGCTCATTGTCTGCTTGCCTTGTCATTTTGATTATGGGATAGATCCTGTGTCATGTGCAAGGGGTACCCCGTTGGCGGTTCTCTATGATACGTATATATTTACAATGACAAGAGCTTACTCGTGACTGAAGTTGAGTAGCATGAGGATCGATCTTTGTAAGTAAGGGGCATGAGACTTTGATTTATAACTTGTCAAGCATATCCTCTTAGTTGTGTCACTTTCACCTTAACCACATTAAAGATGCTTATGATAGGGGCAATGAGAGCTCAAAGCTAACGAGTACCGTACTTTCATCATTTGGAAGCCTTTCAAACTTTTCAAAACCTGTTCATTTCCTTGTTGAGTCTCCACACATTCTATGAGCACTTTCTTGAGAGCATAGTGGCCATTCTTAGTTCTATGTGCATTGTCCCAGGACTTGTTGATTGATGCATACCTTGATATTGCTTGTTTTAAACTATTTGTATCTAGTCACTCTTGTAAACTTTGAAGGTGTCCTATGCATTTATGTTTGCTACTCTATGAGGGACAAGCTGAATGCCACTATGCTATGTTTTCTTTATGTGAAACAAACAAACGTCTTGCAAGGCATTGTTATTCATGAATCTTTTGTTTGTGCCTTTTCATGTTGCATCATAGTTTCCTTGTCTTGTTGCTAGAACTTTGTCTTTCATGTTATGATTGAAGTACTATGATCCCAGCTTTGAATGTTTTACAAGTACTTTGATCAAGTTTATGATGGTGCATGTCACCATAAAAATTATTCTTTCTTTTTATCACTTACCTACTCGAGGACGAGCAGGAGTTAAGCTTGGGGATGTTGATACATTGCAAATGTATCTATAATTTTTTATATTCCATGCTTAGTTTTATCTCCTTTCTTGTGTTTTGTCCACACTTTGGAATACTTTTCATATGATTTCTTGGACTAACTTATTAACAAGAGCCACAGTGCCAGCTGCTTGTTTTCTGCTGTTTTTGTTCTAGGAAAGTCAGAAAATGAATATTCTCGGAATTGGACGGGACAAAAGCCAAAGTGCCAATTTTTCCGGAAGACTCACGGAGCCAGAATACGAGACGGAGGAGGGCCAGGGGCTGGCCACACCCCCCAGGCGCGGGCTGGGCCTGGCCACGCCAGGGCATGGTGTGGGCCCCCCAGGCACGCCCTCGGTCTCCCTCTTCGCCTATAAGAAGCCTTCTGACCTAAAAACTCCGGGGGGTCGACGTTTTTCCAGAAGGAGTTCTGCTCCACCGCCACTACCAGATTCCACGAAACAGCACCAGAAACTCCGTTCTGGCACCCTGTCGGGATGAGGAATTGGAGGAGATCATCACCATTAGCATCACCATCGCTTCTCCATCGACCATCCATGTTTCCCCCATCTATGAGTGAGTAATCCCCTGTTGTAGGCTATGGGGATGGTAGGGATTGGATGAGATCGTTCATGTAATGGCATCAGATTGTTAGGGCATGGTGCCTAGTATCTACTATTAGTGCTTTATGACTTTGTTGCGACTTGTTGTGCTTAATGCTTGTCACTAGGGCCCGAGTGCCATGATTTCAGATCTGAACATGTTATTGATTCATTATGATAGTATTGTTTATGGTCTTATCTGCAAGTTGTATACACACGTTGTTATCCGGAACCAATGGCCCCGAAATGACAGAAATCGGGATAACCGAAGGGAATGGCTTTGATGTGAGGATCACGTGTGTTCACGGAGTGTTAATGCTTTGCTCCGGTGCTCTATTAAAAGGAGCACCTTAATTGCCAGTAGTTCCCTTGAGGCCCCGCTGCAAACAGGTTGGCAGGACAAAAGATGTTGTGCAAGTTCTCATTGCGAGCACGTATGACTATATATGGAACACATGCCTAGGATTATCTAGTACTTGGATGCTTTATCTTATTTATCTGCAATTGCCCTATGTTCTGATTGCTATGTGAATTGTTTTGTCAATGCAACGCCCGTCCATCCCTATGCCTACCGCACTCGAATCCTTCTGTTTACTGCTATTATTACTACTGTCTTTACTTTACTGCTGCTGCTACTTTGCTATTCCTACTACAAAACTGTTGCTACTGATAAACTGTTGTGAGCAAGATTGTTTCCAGGTGTAGCTGAATTGACAACTCAGTTGTTAAGGCTTGTAAATATTCTTTGTATCCCCTTGTGTCGAATCAATAAATTGGGTTTCACTTCCCTCGAAAATACTGTGCACATAAGCGCAGTAAAATGCTAACATCATACTGCTAAATATGCAAAAACATTAAGTAAAAATGCTTCAAATATGCACTCATGAATACGCCACAGGAAGAAGCAGGACCTCGCTACCTAGGCCACGTGCTCCATTCACAAGAATTCACCATATGGGGGTAAACTATACAACGACGGCAAAGAAAGGAAAGACAAAGATTGTGAAACGCTAAGAGAAACACTATTATATGCATGTTTGTATCTAATTGTATACAACTACACACTCTTATCGCTGACGATGATGTAACATTTCTACATTATCCTTTAAAACTTTATTACTATTATCCTCTTTTTGTATGGAATCAATATTGCCATTTTATTATGTTTCTTTCTTTTAGTCACAAGAAATGATGTAAATAAAAGGAAAAATAAAAATAAAAATCAAAGTAGAAAAAATAAAAGAAAAATAAAAAATAAAAGGCAAAGTAGTAGAAATAAAAGAAAAAGGGAAAATTAAAAAATTACCCTCGGCGCATAGCAATGCTCGCGCGCTGACGCTAACATGCCCATGGGGCCCACTTCACTTACCCCCGGCACATACCTCATCCTTTATGTCCGTGATAACATGACCTTGGGGTCCAGCACTTAATCTTCAACCTCGGCCTCTCTCTCCCCTCCATACCCAATTCCCCACCCAGGGCGTCCCTCGATCCAACCCCGACAACGCCGCCACGCTCACCTTCCTCCTGCCGCCTCCCTCTTCCCCCACGTGCCATCCACCCTCTCTGCAAGCTCTAGATCAAGTCACCCACCTGCCACCCCCTTTCTCGCCCTTCCCCCGTGGAGAGCTAGGACGGTGGAGGAGAAGGCCTGAGTCTAATTTCGTGCAGGAGAACTGTCATGGAGGAGAAGTCCCAAGCTAGCGTTGTGTAAGAGCAAGAGGAAGAGAAGGTAGAACAAGAGAAGAGTCCTGCAGGAGAAGGCCATGAGCCAGCGTCATGGAAAAGAAAGAGGAGGAGAAGGAGAAGCATCGTGGAGAAGAAGTCCTGAGCCAGCGCCTCAAGGGTGAGTTTCTCTACCCTCCAAGTTTATCTCGTGTGTTTTACATGGTTCCTAAAATTTCTAGGGTTCATTCTCTGTTCATCATGATCTTGGTGGTTCTGGGTTTCTATTGGGAAAATCTAGTGTTTAAGCATGCTTACAATTACTGAAGAGTAGGTTTGTGGGCTTGACTGGTTTAGTTGGGATCATATAAAAAATTCTATGAATTTGGTGATACTTCTGTAAGTTAACATGTTCAGATGCTTTGGAGATGTTCTTGAGTGCTTTCTAATGTTAGTTGTGATCTAGTCTACTAGTAGATAATGTTGTATAATTGGTTAGCTTGATAGATTTTGTTTGTGAAAAATCTCTGAACTTTAGGTGCTAAAATTTAGTTCACATGTGTTAGTGGTGTTCCTAGATGATTTAGTGTGATTCCTAGTGTTAATTACATCTTAGGATATTAATGAGGTATGTGTGTGTGATCAAAGTTCTAGTTAAAATCCAAACTAAAACTCTGAATATTTGTGTGCAATTCAGTTACGCTGATTGTTTAGGGTTCAGTTAAAATGTTCTATGGTTTTAGGATAAGTCAAAGATAATTAGAAGTGTACTAATTAGGTTTATGATGGATTGATTGATTCAAAATCCACAACTCAAGTTTAATCCTATGTCTAACATGTTTGTTCTGAAATTTAATCATGTCTAGGGTTATTCTAATTAAGTATAAGTGTGCTTTTAGTGTGTCATTCCCTTTGATAATGATAGGTGTGTGATACCAAGATAGTTGAGATCTAATCAAATCATTTTGGCTTGGCTGGTTAGAAATAAAATGATAGATGCTCTTCCTTGCACAAGTTGAACATCATCAAGGTATTCTACTCCCACCCTGGTGCTTTGGTATTATCGTTGCTACAAATGTGCATTATTATCTTCTTCCCATATGCTCGTAAATAGGTTAGTGAAGAGTAAGAGTTTCTTTGCTAGTAAGTTTCCCATTTGTTTCTTAGAAATCCAAATTCTTAATTATATTTCAACTTGGTTTTGCTGCTCCACCGAAGCAGGCATGCGATGATGAATCGCAATGTAGCATGTGATGGTAGCCTAATAGAGTGATATTTATTAATCTAGGAACAGGTATGGATCTGTAGCTTTTTTCCTTGAAAATTATCCATGTCAAGAATTTAGTACTTTGATGCTTATATTTTTCATGTTATGATATGTAGTTATTATTTATTGTACTGATATGTACCTAGCTGCATGTTAGCTGAAATCTTAGTTTGGTGAAAAAAAACCATATTTTGTTTTAAGTGGGAGGATAGTGTAGTCATATCTATTGTTTGTACTAGATTTAGATAGATTTAGTAGCAATTAAGTTTACTGTGTGACAAAGTTCACTTATGTTATTTGCAATTGGTACTTTCATGAGCAGCTAGAGGTGCAAATGGTTTGGTAAAATTGGTGGTCAAGTTCCCGGAGTGTCAACACCCGGATTTTTAATCCCAGATGCTTGTTATGTCATACATCACAATTCCAGGATTACCATTTTTGCGAGACATAACAGATTGGATATCACAGTACATCATCCATTACAAACCATAAATAAGGTCTTACACAAATAAGGATCTCATGATCGAGTCTTAATACAACAAGCAGCGGAATAAATAATAAGCGTAGCGGTGGGGTCCATCTTTAGGGGCACAGGCAATGCTGACGATGGCAGATTGTCCTAGTTATCATAGCCGTCCTGCTATCCGTCATCTTGGTAGTCTCCTTCATAGTATGGCCATGAGAATAGCCAGGGACAAAAGCCATGAGTACTCTTTAAGTACTCACAAACTATCACTAACAAGTAGTATCGTTCTAGTGTAAAAATGCTAACTCTAGGTTTAACTATAAGGTTAAGTTTGAAACCTAAGCTGAGTTCTGAAACCAAGGAAGATAAAACAAAGTTCTAGAATCACTTAAGTTGGGAAGCTAGTGTCATAGTCACAACCATGTTGTGGTCAAGTCAAGATTCATCGTCATTTTGAAAATATCTGACAATGAAAGCCACTCCAACTGTCCATAACCGCGGACGCGGCTATTCGAATAGTTTGACACTCTGTAGAGGTGGTACACTTTCACCAGAAGATTCGATACATCTGTCTGGGATAACCCTGAATCATCATACTTAGTATGCAGATAATCAAACATAACCTTTCCTTTACACACCCTAGTATAAGCACCTCTCTTATGAGCATGGCCTCCCAACCATGACCATCTGTCATCTTGGGCACTGCATAGGTGGACAACATTGAGAGGTAGCCTCAGCTCAAACCTCTCCCGCGAGGGAACTAATACTAATGCATATAAACTTCCGGCTAAGCCTTACCCAATTCAGGTATTGTGGTTGTACGGTAAATTTGGAATGGTGCAGACGGTCTGGGCGCGACGCTCTGCGGGTGGTCCATGGCTCGGCTTGGCTCGGGGACGGGAAAGAGGGTGGTGGTGTGGTCTGGTCTAGCTCCTAGACATGGTGAGAGAGAGAGGGGCGGTCGGCTGCGAGCTATCCATGCTCGACCGGTGAGCATGGTGCTCACGTGGCGCGACACTGCTGCAAATGGCTAAGGGGTAGCCTCTTGATGGCTGGGTTGGGTCTGGGGGAGACAAGGGCATCTACTAGTTTTCAAATGGTTCGACAAAAGTCCATAAAAAACAGTATAAGTTAGGCCAGCAACCTGTTCGAAACAATGGCCGCAAGAAATTTAAATTCAAATTTTGAAAAGATTTTTGGTGTGTGATCTGATCTTATGCTTGGTAGTCTCTGGTTTCTGGGAAATGTCAAGGTGAATTGGTTTGGTTGGTTTTTGCATAAGTGGGATCTTCTCATATGATTTGGATTCCATTTTCAACTGCCATTTAAATTTAGTGTTTGAAAGTTTATGGGGTGAAACAAAGTGGCCCTTGGTACATCACTACTTGTACTAGCAAGGGGTGCAAAGATCCACATTTTTTCTGTTAAGATTTGAGTTCTAGGAACAGCCAAAGTAGGCATGGTGATTAAAATGGCACAAATGACCATTTCCTTAGTTTATTCTTTTTGATTTGTTTTTCTTTGGGATTTGTTTGGGAATGATCTAGATGATGTTTATTTCACCTTAGAATCATTTTACAATCAATGGATCACTCAAACATGGCAATTCAAATCAACTCCTAATTTAAATGCATACACATATGAATGCTTAATTATTTTAAATGGAAAAGATTTTGTTAACCACAAATTGGGTAGATTTGATCTTGATTAACCTTGGATTCGAGTTTTGGGATGTTACAAACCTTCCCCCCTTAAACAAAATCTCGTCCCGAGATTTACGAAAGAAAACAAGGAACTAAACAGATATGGGAACTCTGTCCTAATGTAATCTTCTCGCTCCCAAGTGGCTTCCTCTTCGGTATGGTTGCTCCATTGAATCTTGAGAAATTTGATACTCCTGGTCCTGGTGGTTCTGTAGGCTTCCTCTAGGATACGGATGGGCACTGCTACGTCTGGTCCTTGTTGATATCCACAGTTCTGTGATCGATGTTCTTGAAAACTTCAGTCTTCTCTGGCACTTCCAGGCATTTGCGAAGTAACGAGATATGGAACAAATTATGGATGGCTGACATCTCCTCTGGTAGTTCCAATTGATATGATACTTCTCCTCGACGGTTCAGAATCTTGAAGGGCCCGATATATGTGGGGGCTAACTTTCCTTTCAGACTAAAGCATTGCGTTCCCTACAATGGCGAAACCTTGAGATATACAAAATCTTCGATATTGAAAGTCATGTCTCTCCTTCTCTTGTCAGCATAACTCTTCTGTCTAGATTGGGCTATCTTGAGGTGCTCACGGACTTTGTGAACCTTCTCTTTAGCTTCTCGGAGAATGTCGGGTCCAAAGATCTGACTCTCCCCTACTTGCGACCAATTCAAAGGGGTGCGACACTTTCTTCTATATAGGAACTCAAATGGTGCCATTTGCAAACTAGCTTGATAACTATTGTTATATGAGAATTCTGCGAAAGGCAGGCAGTCTTCCCATTTTGATTCGTACTCCAAAACACAAGCTCTTAACATATCTTCTAAGATTTGGTTGACTCTCTCAGTCTATCCATCAGTTTGCGGGTGATAAGCGGTGCTGAAATTCAACTTGGTTCCCAATCCTTCCTAGACTTTCTGCCAAAATCTCGAGGTAAACTGGGTTCCTTGATCTGATACTATGGTCTTGGGTGTTCCATGTAGACTAACAATCCTAGCAATATACAGCTCTGCTAGTTTCGAACTCTGGTAGGTAGTCTTGACAGGTATAAAATGAGCTACCTTGGACAGTCTATCAACAACGACCCAGATGGAGTCATTTCCCCTACTTGAAGTAGGTAGACCGGTGATAAAGTCCATTCCGACGGAATCCCATTTCCATTCCAGAATCTGTAAGGGTTGCAACAGTCCTGCAGGCCTCTGATGCTCTGCTTTGACTCTTTGACAGATGCCACACTTGGCGATGTAGCTTCCGATTTCTCTCTTCACCTTGTGCCACCAAAATTGCTCTTTCAAATCTTGATACATCTTCGTTCCTCGGGGTGGATAGAATAAAGAGTATCATGAGCTTCCTGCATGATAACCTGCTTCAGCTCCGAATCTGCTGGCACACAGATACGTCCTTTGTACCACAGAACTCCTTCTTTGTCTTCAGTGAATCCAGGTACCTTTCCTGTACCAATACGATGTTTAATTCCGTCGATACTTTCATTTCCCTTCTAGGCTTCCTTGATTTGGCTAATCAAAGTGGGTTAAAGTTCAATGCTAGCTAAGAATCCTTTGCTAACTAGCTCAGTTCTAAACTGCTCCAACTCATCATACAAACTTGGTTGCTTCTCCTTGATCATGGTATTTAGCCTACACGGCAATCAACTAAGAGCATCCGCTACCACATTGGCTTTACCGGGGTGATAGTGAATGGCAAGGTCATAATCCTTGATTAACTCTATACATCTTGTTTGTCTCATATTCAGCTCCTTCTGAGTGAAAATATACTTCAAGCTTTTGTGATCTGAGTAAATCTCACAGCGATTGCCCATCAGATAATGACGCCATGTCTTCAAGGCCAAACCACAGCTGCTAACTCAAGATCATGGGTCGGATAGTTCTGCTCATGCTGCTTCAATTGTCGAGACAGATACGCGATGACTTTGCCTTCTTGCATCAGTACACATCCGAGACCAATCTTGGATGCATCACAATACACATCAAACGGCTTCTTGATATCTGGCATGATCAATATGGGGGCTGAAATCAATCTCTTCTTTAGCTCCTAGAAACTGGCTTCACATTTGTCAGTCCACTCGAATTTCTTGTCCTTCTTCAACAATTGGGTCATGGGTCTGACAATGCTCGAGAATCCTTCTACGAACTTGCGGTAGTATCCTGCCAATCCGAGAAATGCACGGACTTGGGTTTGAGTGGTTGGGGCTTCCAATTTTCGACATCTTTGATCTTGGTGGGATCAACAGAGACTCCTCCGGTAGACACAATATATCCTAGGAATCCTACTTCTTTCAGCCAAAACTCACACTTGCTGAACTTGGCATATAACCGATGCTCTCTTAGGGTTTCTAGGATGATTCTCAAATGAGCATTGCTCATGCTCTTCTTCTGACTTGGAGTAGATAAGGATATCGTCGATAAACACAACGACAAACTTATCCAGGAAATTCATAAAGATCTTATTCATGAGATTCATGAAATAAGCAGGGGCATTGGTTAATCCAAAAGACATAACCGTATACTCGTATAAACCATAGCGAGTAGTAAAGGCGGTCTTCGAAATATCCGTTGCACGAACCTTAAGTTGGTGATAACCAGTCCTATGATCAATCTTTGAGAATACCTAGGCACCAGTCAATTGATCAAATAGATCTTCTATCTTTGGCAAAGGGTACTTGTTTTTTATGGTGACGTCATTCAGCTTTCTGTAATTGGTGCACAGACGGTTGCCTCCATCTTTCTTGTCGACGAATAACACTGGTGATCTCTATGGAGATGCGCTTGGTTGAATCAAGCCTGTTGCTAACATGGCATCCAACTGCTTCTTCAATTCTACTAACTCTGAGGGGTTCATGCTATAGGGCCTCTAGGCTATGGGTCTAGTTCCGAGGATTAGTTCGATAATGAACTCAATATCCCTATCCAGGGGCATACCTGGGAATTCATCTGGGAATACGTTGGGGTATTCACAGACTACTCTGACTTGGTCAATGGTGGGAAGGGCTAGACTCTTGTTGCACTTGAATTTGACGAGGTAAGGTTTCAGATACATGCTCTATGGTTACTCCAGAGCTACTTGTCATGGTGATGGCTTTCTTAGCACAGTCTATTAGTCCTTTATGCCTTGACATCCAGTCCATACCTAGTACTACTTCCAATCCTTTGGTTCCAAGTACTATTAGGTTGTCCTAAAAATCTATCCCATGTATTCCGATAGGTGGTTGGGTGGATCTTACTAGTGCATGCAAATTCTTCAGTGACAAATGAATGCGATGCTCCCGAATCAAACAATACTCTTGCTAAAACTGAGTTGACAGAAAACATACCCAGCACTACATCTGGCGCTTCTTGGGCTTCTTCGGCGTTCATGTGGAAGAGACGGCCGTTGCGGTTGTGAGGGTTCCCTGGGGCAAATCTTCTTCTTGGTTGAACACGACGTTGTTGTTGAGCTGGGCATTCACATTGGCAGTGGCGGCAGTCTTCTCGGGGCACTCATTGGAATAGTGACCCTTCACTCCACACTCGAAACAAGTTATCTGGGACTTGTCTTTTGCTGCCATGGGCACAGCATTGCTTCTAGTTCTGGGTGCAGTGTTGTTGTTGCTGTTGTTGTTGTTGCTCTTGGGAGGGGCAAGGTTGAAATTGCTGGTGTTGCCAGAGTGATTGTTGTTTCCTCCGGACTTCACATTGCCTCTGCTACGGTTGGGGTAGCTTGGCCGAGACATTGGGGGTCGGTTGTTCCTCGGTGCATATCTTGGTGAGGGGATGGGACGGTACTTCTGGTGACTGTTGGATCCAAATTGATGCATCATACGACGTTTGCGGTTGTCGTTTGCCTGGTTAATATTTCCTTCCATCTGAATTGCAGAGTCAACTAGCTCTTCGAGATCTTGGAAACGGATGTTAACGAGGACATTCTGCATCTCATCATGCAGTCCATTCAAGAATCTCTCCTTCTTCTTAGCCTCTGTGTTGATCTCATCAGGTGCATATCTGGCAAGTGACAGGAATCTGTCACGGTACTCCACCACAGTCATTCTGCCTTGCTTCACTTCTCTGAATTCATCCCTCATTCTGGTGACTAGACCCTGCGACACGTGGGTGCGGCTGAACTTGATTTTGAAGGATTCCCATGTCATCACTTGACCATGGTTCATCAGGCGGATGCTGTTCCACCATGCTCTTGCATCTCTGGCCAAGTAGTGGGTGGCAAAGAGAACCTTCTCATTGTCATCAACTCTGGCTACTTCCAAATTGTTCTCCATCGTCTGCAGCTAGTCATCTGCATCTAATGGGTTCTCTGAAGTGCTAAAGATTGGGGGATTTGTATTCTAGAAGTTTTTCAACTTGGATCCTTGATAATCCTGATTTCCATGGTTCTGATTGTGGAGAGCCAGCTGGGCGATCTGTTGCAGTGTTGCTAGATTAGCTTGGCGCTCTGCCCTGCTTGCTTCTCTGTCTGCGATGAGATTCTACAGGATATGCAGCATTGGGTCTTGCGATGAGCTCCTCCCTCCTTGGTTTCCACGAGTCATCTGAAGATTGAGGTAGATAAAGGGGTAAGAGGGAAAGTTCTAAGGTTCAAGGTTTCGATTTCAAAGCTAAAACTTTGAGTTTGACTCAGGTTTTGCAACTAAATTCTTTTCATTCATTCAAGCAAAGCACACGATACAAACACACACACACCACAACCACAAAGGAAAACTGATGGTTTTAAGAACCATTCTACATATTACCATACAGTGGGACTGATACATCTCATGCTACGATAGTGCTCTTGTGCATCTACTCATCGTCGATGAAGTCAGAATCCTCATCGTCAGTGTAGAAGTCCACGGCATCCTCCTCCAGAAAGTCATCATCATTGCTGAGGTAAGAATCCATATCTCCCTGGATGTCTTCACCTTCCTCTTCTTCTTCCTTTGCTGCAAGCTGAGCTTCTTTCTCCTTGATGGTCTTCTCGAGGTCGGCCACCTTCTTGCAAAGATGGGCGATGGTGCGATCCTTCTTTTCGCGCTGGAGGCGAAGAGACTGACGGTCCTTGACAAGCAGTGAGAAAGTTTGGGCCTTCTGGTCAGCAATGGCACGGTTGTGGTTGGAAAACTCCCTAGCATTGTCCAATTCCTTCTGGCGGTCGTACAGCAGGAAGTCAAGGTTCTCCACTTGACGCTTCAACTCCGGGTGACTGGGCATCTCCATTGGCATTCCCATGAAGTCACGCCTTGCATAGTGAGCGAAGCGGGTTCCTTGGATTTGGTTGATAGTGAGGGCACATAGACGTGCGAGAGCTTAATGCATTGCCCTGGATAAGCCATCTAGCCAGTTGTTCTCTCTTATGGAGAACTGGATTCTCCCGGACGTTGGTGCTTCTATGCTTCCTCGAAGATCAGCGGTGACTAGCCATTGTAAATCCCCTCCTGGGGGTCCAGGAAGTTGAGCTCCAAGAAACTCCGGATGTGGGCGTCCCAATAACTCAGACAGTGAATCTAGATCCCTCTCGGAGATCAGCTGGCCTCCATTGCCCAACTGGTAGAACTTGCGGAACTGAGTCTCCATCTACAAGAATTAAGGATGAGGAAGTTAGTGAAGTGATCAAGTGTGTCAAATTTTAGGTAGTAATGTAAGAATTGGAGGAACATGAATTTTTGAGAAAGAATGAATTCCCAAGGGTAAGAGAGGAAATAGTTTTTCATAAATACTCACTTTGGTTTTCAAATTAAGTTTTTGTTCGGACGTCCATTCTAACTAGGGTCTCCTATGGTCAGGATGCCTCTGATACCAACTTGTCAACACCCGGATTTTTAATCCTAGATGCCTGTTATGTCATACATCGCAATCCCAGGATTACCATTTTTGCGAGACATAACAGATTGGATATCACAGTACATCATCCATTACAAACCATAAATAAGGTCTTACACAAATAAGGATCTCATGATGCAGTCTTAATACAACAAGCAGCGGAATAAAAAATAAGCGTGTGGGGTCCATCTTGAGGCACATGCAATCTTGTGAAGGCAAATAGTCCTAGTTATCATAGCCGTCCTGCTATCCGTCATCTTGGTAGTCTCCTTCATAGTCTGGCCATGAGAATAGCCAGGGACAAAAGCCATGAGTACTCTTTAAGTACTCACAAACTATCACTAACAAGTAGTATCGTTCTAGTGTAAAAATGCTAACTCTAGGTTTAACTATAAGGTTAAGTTTGAAACCTAAGCTGAGTTCTGAAACCAAGAAAGATAAAACAAAGTTCTAGAATCACTTAAGTTGGGAAGCTAGTGTCATAGTCACAACCCTGTTGTGGTCAAGTCAAGATTCATCGTCATTTTGAAAATATTTGACAATGAAAGCCACTCCAACTGTCCATAACCGTGGACGCGGCTATTTGAATAGTTTGACACTCTGTAGGGTGGTACACTTTCACCAGAAGATTCGATACATCTGTCAGGGATAACCCTGAATCATCATACTTAGTATGCAGATAATCGAACATAACCTTTCCTTTACACACCCTAGTATAAGCACCTCTCCTATGAGCATGGCCTCCCAACCATGACCATCTGTCATCTTGGGCACTGCATAGGTGGACAACATTGAGAGGTAGCCTCAGCTCAAACCTCTCCCGCGAGGGAACTAATACTAATGCATATAAACTTCCGGCTAAGCCTTACCCAATTCAGGTATTGTGGTTGTACGGTAAATTTGGAATGGTATCGCATCCCATCAGTTTTTGTAAGGGGGCTAAGGCTCATGCCTCAACATTTTCATCATCATAAACCATTTGTGTTTATCAACACATGTCAAAATATCTCAATAGAATGACTCATCATTCCAAGGTTTTCATAATTTATTTTCACCAAGTATTCCCATCTAAAGTGACTCAAGTTTTGATTTAACTCTAAGCTACTAAGTTAAGAGTGTTCACTAAGGTGGGATGCTAATATCAACCTCATGCCATAGAATGACATCTAAGGTTATGTAGATAGGTCAAGTTTTATACTCTTTATGCTACCTTCAAAACAAGTAAAGGACTTTAATAAAGTAAAGAAGTAAAAGCTGGAAATAAAACTTGGGGTAGGTAATAGTCAAAGTGGTATAACCAAAGCATGTCTAATGTCTTTGCTTGGGTTATCTAGATTGCAAGGGTTAACTTGCATTGTTAATGATGGCTTGCTAAGTATTATACTTGTAAGTGTTAGCTTGCCAATAATAGCTTGCCTTGGTTGGTGCAGTGGTTGAAGTTTCCTTCCTCCTCCACTTGGTAGAACTCCACCTCCTCGAAAGCTTGGTCGGTATTATCGTCTATAAATACATACGGAGTACACAATCACCAAACAATACTTAACTAGTCTACTTAGCACTCTAAGGCACATATTTGATGATCTAATATCATCACAAGCATCACAAGGTTTAGTTAACTAGCTTTATTCTTTTTATTTAAGAAAAGTAATTTCTACTCATTGAAATTAACTAAGATTTAATATTCTCCAATTAAAATATGGGATCATGTGGACACATGTCATCACCACATATTCTAACATATGGGAATGTGATTTAAAGGTTGGATCACATTTAATTAAGTTTAAGTTTAATATTCAATGATTTAAAGTGACTAGAAATGCCTATATAGCATTATTTTGGTACTAGTCCAAAGTCACTACATGTAAACCTTAATATTATTACACATTCAGATAGATATGGTTAAATGAGATTTTTGAGAGTTGGAATCAACTCAAAAGCTATTATGGTTGATTTTATAAAAATGTTTGAATGTGCAAAAGCTTCTGTCTTGTTATTTTTACTAGGAGAGATCTCTAACTCTAAATGAATTAAATCCAACGGGCTTGGATAGATCTTCTTAGTAGCTTTCTAAAAAAAATTGAATCACTCAATTTGGTTCAACAAATCTTCCTGAATTGATTTTTAAACTAAGGGACAGAAGTGAGTTCAAACTAAAATAGAAAAATCTATATTTGAACTAACTGGGGTCCAGGAAAACTAATTCAGTGCAACGGGCCTGCTGAGAACAATCGATGGGGGGTCCCGCATGTCAGCGACACATCAAACGCGAAGCGGTACGGGGCACTCTCAGCGCTACGATTAAAAGGTGGATCAACGGCTGAGGATCGTCGTCCCCGACGAACAGGTCGCCGGCGAGAGCTAACCCTAGCGGCTCGGTGGGGGTACGTGGGGGCTTACCAGGTCTCTAGCTAGACGTGGTGATGGGGGCGATCGAGCTGGTGGACAATGACGGTTCTAGGCGTGGTCACGGCGGGTCCTGGGGCAGTCGCAATCAACGGCGCCTCTCCTCCTCTGCTGCGGCAAGCTCCGGCAAAATTCCAGCGAACGGCAACCCGCCTTGCTCCGGGGATGGGGTGGAAGGATCAGTGGAGAGAGGGGAGTGAGGTGGTGTGCAGAATGAGGCTGGGGGTGGCCTCTATTTATAGCTCGATGAAGCGACCGAACGGGATGGGCTGGCGTCTCCGGCGAGGGCGGTACAGCGTGCTATCATCGTGCCTGGAGGTAGGGGACGGTGGATTGCCTCCTGGCGGTGCTCTATGGCTTAAAGGCCCAGCTAGGGGTGGTGGCATTTGGTTAGGTGAGGCTGGTGCTCTGCGCGGCAGAGGCGGCGTTCGATGCGGCACACGGGGGCTGCAGGTCAAGCGGCGGCGAACGGGCATGTCCGGGCGGTTCCTGGGGTCGTGGCGAAGCGGTGCGTGTGGGCTGCGGTCGAGGCACGGTGTGTGCATGCTTGTCGGGCGCGGCGCTCTGGCACATGCTCGGCATGGTGCAGACGGTCTGGGCGCGACGCTCTACGGGTGGTCCATGGCTCGGCTCTGCTCGGAAGGGGACAGAGGGCGGTGGTGTGGTCTAGTCTAGCTCCTATACATGGCGAGAGAGAGGGGCGGTCGGCTGCGAGCTATCCATGCTCGACCGGCAAGCATGGTGCCCAGGTGGCGCGGCACTGCTACAAATGGCTAAGGGGTAGCCTCTTGATGGCTGGGTTGGGTCTGGGGGAGACAAGGGCATCTACTAGGGTTCCAATGGTTCGACAAAATTCGATCAAAAACAGTATAAGTTAGGCCATTTTGATTATGTCTGCAACCTGTTCGACACAATGGCCGCAAGAAATTTAAATTCGAATTTTGAAAAGATTTTTGGTGTGTGATTTGATCTTATGCTTGGTAATCTCTGGTTGCTGGGAAATGTCAAGGTGAATTGGTTTGGTTGGTTTTTGCATAAGTGGGATCTTCTCATATGATTTGGATTCCATTTTCAACTACCATTTAAATTTAGTGTTTGAAAGTTTATGGGGTGAAACAAAGTGGGCCTTGGTACATCACTACTTGTACTAGCAAGGGGTGCAAAGATCCACATTTTTTCTGTTAAGATTTGAGTTCTAGGAACAGCCAAAGTAGGCATGGTGATTAAAATGGCACAAATGACCATTTCCTTAGTTTATTCTTTTTGATTTGTTTTTCTTTGGGATTTGTTTGGGAATGATATAGATGATGTTTATTTCACCTTAGAATCATTTTACAATCAATGGATCACTCAAACATGGCAATTCAAATCAACTCCTAATTGAAATGCATACACATATGAATGCTTAATTATTTTAAATGGAAAAGTTTTTGTTAACCCCAAATTGGGTAGATTTGATCTTGATTAACCTTGGATTAGAGTTTTGGTATGTTACAAACCTTCCCCCCTTAAACAAAATCTCGTCCCGAGATTTACGAAAGAAAACTAGGAACTAAAGAGATCTGGGAACTCTGTCCTAATGTAATCTTCTTGCTCCCAAGTGGCTTCCTCTGCGGTATGGTTGCTCCATTGAATCTTGAGCAATTTGATACTCCTGGTCCTGGTGGTTCTGTATTCCTCTAGGATACAGATGGGCACTTCACGATACGTCAGGTCCTTGTTGATATCCACAGCTCTGTGATCGATGTTCTTGAAAACTTCAGTCTTCTCTGGCACTTCCAGGCATTTGCGAAGTAAGGAGATATGGAACACATTGTGGATGGCTGACATCTCCTCTGGTAGTTCCAGTTGATACGATACTTCTCCTCGACGACTTAGAATCTTGAAGGGCCCGATATATCTGGGGGCTAACTTTCCTTTCAGACTAAAGCATTGCATTCCCTTCAATGACGAAACCTTGAGATATACAAAATCTCCGATATTGAAAGTCAGGTCTCTCCTTCTCTTGTCAGCATAACACTTTTGTCTGGATTGGGCTGTCTTGAGGTGCTCACGGACTTTGTGAACCTTCTCTTCAGCTTCTTGGAGAATGTCGGGTCCAAAGATCTGACTCTCCCCTACTTGCGACCAATTCAAAGGGGTGAGACACTTTCTTCCATATAGGAACTCAAATGGTGCCATTTGCAAACTAGCTTGATAACTATTGTTATATGAGAATTCTGCGAAAGGCAGGCAGTCTTCCCATTTTGATCCGTACTCCAAAACACAAGCTCTTAACATATCTTCTAAGATTTGGTTGACTCTCTCTCATCCATCGGTTATGGGGTGATAAGCGGTGCTGAAATTCAACTTGGTTCCCAATCCTTCCTGGACTTTCTGCCAAAATCTCGAGGTAAACTGGGTTCCTTGATCTGATACTATGGTCTTGGGGGTTCCATGCAGACTAACAATCCTAGCAATATACAGCTCTGCTAGTTTTGAACTCTGGTAGGTAGTCTTGACAGGTATAAAATGAGCTACCTTGGACAGTCTATCAACAGACACTCCTCCGGCAGACACAATATGTCCTAGGAATCCTACCTCTTTTAGCCAAAACTCACACTTGCTGAACTTGGCATATAACCGATGCTCTCTCAGGGTTTCTAGGATGATTCTCAGATGTTGCTCATGCTCTTCTTCTGACTTGGAGTAGATAAGGATATCGTCGATAAACACAACGACAATCTTATCTAGGAAATTCATAAAGATCTTATTCATAAGTTTCATGAAATAAGCAGGGGCATTGGTTAATCCAAAAGACATAATCGTATACTCGTATAAACCATAGCGAGTAGTAAAGGCGGTCTTCAGAATATCCGTTGCACGAATCTTAAGTTGGTGATAACCAGTCCTATGATCAACCTTTGAGAATACATGGGCACTAGTCAATTGATCAAATAGATCTTCTATCTTTGGCAAAGGGTACTTGTTTTTGATGGTGACGTCATTCAGCTTTCTGTAATTGGTGCACAGACAGTTGCCTCCATCTTCCTTATCGACGAATAACACTAGTGATCTCCATGGCGATGCGCTTGGTTGAATCAAGCCTGTTGCTAACATGGCATCCAACTGCTTCTTCAATTCTACTAACTCTGAGGGGTTCATACTATAGGGTCTCTGGGCTATGGGTTCGGTTTCGGGGATTAGTTCGATAATGAACTCAATATCCCTATCCGGGGGCATACCTAGGAATTCATCTGGGAATACGTTGGGGTATTCACAGACTATTCTGACTTGGTCAATGGTGGGCAGGGCTAGACTCTTGTTGCACTTGAATTTGACGAGGTAAGGTTTCAGATACATGCTCTATGGTTACTCCAGAGCTA
Organism: Avena insularis; assembly: GCA_023614405.1. Classification (NCBI taxonomy): domain Eukaryota; kingdom Viridiplantae; phylum Streptophyta; class Magnoliopsida; order Poales; family Poaceae; genus Avena; species Avena insularis. Next base: position 275,051,213 of record CM042692.1, read on the forward strand.
CTGGTCATGGTGATGGCTTTCTTAGCACAGTCTATTAGTCCTTTATGCCTTGACATCCAGTCCATACCTAGTACTACTTTTAATCCTTTTGTTCCAAGTACTATTAGGTTGGCATAAAAATCTATCCCATGTATTCTGATAGGCAGAGCTTTGCAAATTTTTCTAGCTTTTGTAGTTGATCCGGGGATTTGAACTATCATGACATGCTTCAAGTTGGTTGGGTGGATCTTACTAGTGCATGCAAATTCTTCGGTGACAAATGAATGCGATGCTCCCGAATCAAACAATACTCTTGCTAAAACTGAGTTGACAGAAAACATACCCAGCACTACATCTGGCGCTTCTTGGGCTTCTTCGGCGTTCATGTGGAAGAGACGGCCGTTGCGGTTGTGAGGGTTCCCTAGGGCAAATCTTCTTCCTAGTTGAACACGACGCTGCCGTTGAGCTGGGGCATTCACATTGGCAGTGGCGGCAGTCTTCTTGGGGCACTCATTGGAATAGTGACCCTTCACTCCACACTCGAAACAAGTTATCTGGGACTTGTCTTTTGCTGCCACGGGCACAACATTGCTTCCAGTTCTGGGTGTAGTGTTGTTGTTGTTGTTGTTGCTCTTGGGAGGGGCACGGTTGAAATTGTTGGTGTTGCCGGAGTGATTGTTGTTTCCTCCGGACTTCACATTGCCTCCGCTACGGTTGGGGTAGCTTGGGCGAGACATTGGGGGTCGGTTGTTCCTCGGTGCATATCCTGGTGAGGGGTTGGGACGGTACTTCTGGTGACCGTTGGATCCAGATTGCTGCATCATATGATGTTTGCAGTTGTCGTTTTCCTGGTTAATCTTTCCTTCCATCTGAATTGCGGAGTCGACTAGCTCTTCGAGATCTTGAAAACGGATGTTGACGAGGACAGTTTGCATCTCATCATGCACTCCATTCAAGAATCTCTCCTTGTTCTTGGCCTCCGTGTTGATCTCATCAGGTGCATATCTGGAAAGTGACAGGAATCTGTCATGGTACTCCACCACAGTCATTCTGCCTTGCTCCAACTCTCTGAATTCATCCCTCATTCTGGTGACTAGACCCTGCGGCACGTGGGTGCAGCTGAACTTTATTTTGAAGGCTTCCCATGTCATCACTTGACCATGGTTCATTAGGCCGATGCTGTTCCACCATGCTCTTGCATCTCCTGCCAAGTAGGGGGTGGCAAAGAGAACCTTCTCGTTGTCATCAACTCTGGCTACTTCCAAATTGTTCTCCATCGTCTGCAACTAGTCATTTGCATCTAATGGGTTCTCTGAAGTGCTAAAGATTGGGGGATTTGTATTCTAGAAGTTTTTCAACTTGGATCCTTGATAATCCTGATTTCCATGGTTCTGATTGTGGAGAGCCAGCTGGGCGATCTGTTGCAGTGTTGCTAGATTAGCTTGGCGCTCTGCCCTGCTTGCTTCTCTGTCTGCGATGAGATTCTACAGGATATGCAGCATTGGGTCTTGCGATGAGCTCCTCCCTCCTTGGTTTCCACGAGTCATCTGAAGATTGAGGTAGATAAAGGGGTAAGAGGGAAAGTTCTAAGGTTCAAGGTTTTGATTTGAAAGCTAAAACTTTGAGTTTGACTGAGGTTTTGCAACTAACTTCTTTTCATTCATTCAAGCAAAGCACACAATACAAACACACACACACACCACAACCACAAAGGAAAACAGATGGTTTTAAGAACCATTATGCAAGCTACGATACAGTGGGACCGATACATCTCATGCTACGACAGTGCTCTAGTGCATCTACTCATCATCGATGAAGTCGGAGTCCTCATCGTCAGTGTAGAAGTCCACGGCATCCTCCTCCAGAAAGTCATCATCATTGTTGCAGAAAGAATCCATATCTCCCTGGATGTCTTCACCTTCATCTTCTTCTTCCTTTGCTGCAAGATGAGCTTCTTGCTCCTTGATGGTCTTCTCGAGGTCGACCACCTTCTTGCAAAGACGGGCAATGGTGCGATCCTTCTTTTCGCGCTGGAGGCGAAGAGACTGACGGTCCTTGACAAGCAATGAGAAAGTCTGGGCCTTCTGGTCGGCAATGGCACGGTTGTGGTTGGCAAACTCCCTAGCATTGTCCAATTCCTTCTGGCGGTCGTACAGCAGGAAGTCAAGGTTTTCCACTTGACGCTTCAACTCCGGGTGACTGGGCATCTCCATTGGCATTCCCATGAAGTCACGCCTTGCATAGTGAGCAAAGCGGGTTCCTTGGATTTGGTTGACACTGAGGGCACATAGACGTGCGAGATCTTCATGCATTGCCCTGGCTAATCCATCTAGCCAGTTGTTCTCTCTTACGGAGAACTGGATTCTCCTGGACGTTGGTGCTTCTATGCTTCCTCGAAGATCAGCGGTGACTAGCCATTGTAAATCCCCTCCTGGGGGTCCAGAAAGTTGAGCTCCAAGAAACTCCGGATGTGGGAGTTCCAATAACTCAGACAGTGAATCTAGATCCCTCTCGAAGATCAGTTGGCCTCCATTGCCCAACTGGTAGAACTTGTTGAACTGAGTCTCCATCTACAAGAATTAAGGATGAGGAAGTTAGTGAAGTGATCAAGTGTGTCAAATTTTAGGTAGTAATGTAAGAATTGGAGGTACATGAATTTTTGAGAAAGAATGAATTCCCAAGGGTAAGAGAGGAAATAGTTTTTCATAAATACTCACTTTGGTTTTGAAATTAAGTTTTTGTTCGGACGTCCATTCTAACTAGGGTATCCTATGGTCAGGATGCCTCTGATACCAACTTGTCAACACCCGAATTTTTAATCCCAGATGCATGTTATGTCATACATCGCTATCCCAGGATTACCATTTTTGCGAGACATAACAAATTGGATATCACAGTACATCATCCATTACAAACCATAAATAAGGTCTTACACAAATAAGGATCTCATGATGCAGTCTTAATACAACAAGCATCGGAATAAATAATAAGTGTAGCGGTGGGGTCCATCTTTAGGGGCACAGGCAATGTTGACGAAGGCAGATAGTCCTAGTTATCATAGTCGTCCTGCTGTCCGTCATCTTGGTAGTCTCCTTCATAATCTGGCCACGAGAATAGCCAGGGACAAAAGCCATGAGTACTCTTTAAGTACTCGCAAACTATCACTAACAAGTAGTATCGTTCTAGTGTAAAAATGCTACCTCTAGGTTTAACTATAAGGTTAAGTTTGAAACCTAAGCTGAGTTCTGAAACCAAGAAAGATAAAACAAAGTTCTAGAATCACTTAAGTTGGGAAGCTAGTGTCATAGTCACAACCCTATTGTGGTCAAGTCAAAGTTCATCATTCATTTCATAAATCGTTTTGAAAATATCTGACAACGAAAGCCACTCCAACTGTCCATAACCGCGGACGCGGCTATTCGAATAGTTTGACACTCTGCATAGGTGGTACACTTTCACCACATGATTCGATACATCTATCAGGGATAACCCTGAATCATCTTACTTAGTATGCAGATAATCAAACATAACCTTTCCTTTACACACCCTAGTATAAGCACCTCTCCTATGAGCATGGCCTCCCAACCATGACCATCTGTCATCTTAGGCACTGCATAGGTGGACAACATTGAGAGGTAGCCTCAGCTCAAACCTCTCCCGTGAGGGAACTAATACTAATGCATTTAAACTTCCGGCTAAGCCTTACCCAATTCAGGTATTGTGGTTGTACGGTAAATTTGGAATGGTATCGCATCCGAATCCAACCATCAGTTTTTGTAAGAGGGCTAAGGCTCATGCCTCAACATTTTCATCATCATAAACCATTTGTGTTTATCAACACATGTCAAAACATCTCAATAGAATGACTCATCATTCCAAGGTTTTCATAATTCATTTTCACCAAGTATTCCCATCTAAAGTGACTCAAGTTTTTATTTAACTCTAAGCTACTAAGTTAAGAGTGTTCACTAAGGTGGGATGCTAATATCAATATCATGCCATAGAATGACATCTAAGGTTATCTAGATAGGTCAAGTTTTATACTCTTTATGCTACCTTCAAAACAAGTAGATGACTTTAATAAAGTAAATAAGTAAAAGCTTGGAAATAAAACTTGGGGTAGGTAATAGTCAAAGTGGTATAACCAAAGCATGTCTAATGTCTTTGCTTGGGTTATCTAGATTGCAAGGGTTAACTTGGATTGTTAATGATGGCTTGCTAAGTATTATACTTGCAAGTGTTAGCTTGCCAATAATAGCTTGCCGTGGTTGGTGCAGTGGTTAAAGTTTTCTTACTCCTCCTCTTGGTAGAACTCCTCCTCCTCGAAAGCTTGGTCGGTACTATCGTCTATAAATACATACGGAGTACACAATCACCAAACAATACTTAACTAGTCTACTTAGCACTCTAAGGCACATATTGGATGATCTAATATCATCACAAGCATCACAAGGTTTAGTTAACCAGCTTTATTCTTTTTATTTAAGAAAAGTAATTTCTACTCATTGAAATTAACTAAGATTTAATATTCTCCAATTAAAATATGGGATCATGTGGACACATGTCATCACCACATATTCTAACATATGGGAATGTGATTTAATGGTTGGATCACATTTTATTAAGTTTAAGTTTAATATTTAATGATTTAAAGTGACTAGAAATGCCTATATAGCATTATTTTGGTACTAGTCCAAAGTCACTGCATGTAAACCTTAATATTATTACATATTCAGATAGGTATGGTTAAATGTGATTTTTTAGAGTTGGAATCAACTCAAAAGCTATTATGGTTGATTTTATAAAAATGTTTGAATGTGCAAAAGCTTCTATCTTGTTATTTTTACTAGGAGAGATCTCTAACTCTAAATGAATTAAATCCAACAGGCTTGGATAGATCTTTTCAGTAGCTTTCTAACAAAATTTGAATCACTCAATTTGGTTCAGCAAATCTTCCTGAATTGCTTTTTAAACTAAGGGACAGAAGTGAGTTCAAACTAAAATAGAAAAATCTATATTTGAACTAACTGGGTCGCGCGGGAAAAATAACGGGCCGGCCCAGTGGCGCTCCACGGCGCTGAGGACAACTGACAGGGGGGTCGCCCATGTCAGCGACACATCAAACACGAAGCGGTACGGGGCACTCTCAGCGCTATGATTAAAAGGTGGATCAACGACTGAGGATTGCCATCCCCGGCGAACAGGTCGCCGGCGAGAGCTAACCCTAGCGGCTTGGTGGGGGTACATGGGGGCTTACCAGGGCTCTAGCTAGACGTGGCGATGGGGGCGATCGAGCTAGTGGACAACGGCGGTTCTAGGCATGGTCGCGGCAGCTGCTGGGGCAGTCGCAATCAACGGCGCCTCTCCTCCTCTGCTGCGGCAAGCTCCGGCAAAATTCCGGTGAACGGCGGCCCGCCTTGCTCTGGGATGGGGTGGAAGGATCAGTGGAGAGAGGGGAGTGAGGTGGTGTGCAGAATGAGGGTGGGGTGGCCTCTATTTATAGCTCGATGAAGCGACCGAACGGGATGGGCTGGCGTCTCTGGCAAAGGCGGTACAACGTGCTATCGTCGTGGCTGGAGGTAGGGGACGGTGGCTTGCCTCCTGGCAGTGCTCTATGGATTAAAGGCGCGGCTAGGGTTGGTGGAATTTGGTCGGGTGAGGCTGGTGCTCTGCACGGCAGAGGCAGTGTTCGATGCGGCGCACGGGGGCTGCAGGTCAAGCGGCGACGAACGGGCATATCCGGGCGGTTCCTAGGGTCGTGGCGAAGCGGTGCACGCGGGCTGCGGTCGAGGCGCGGCGTGTGCACGCTTGTCGGGCGCAACACTCTGGCGCGTGCTCAGCATGGTGCAGACAGTCTGGGCACGACGCTCTGCCGGTGGTCCATGGCTCGGCTATTCTCGGGGAGGGGAAAGAGGGCGGTGGTGTGGTCTGGTCTAGCTCCTAGACATGGCGAGAGAGAGAGGGGCGGTCGGCTGCAAGCTATCCATGCTCGACCGGCGAGCATGGTGCTCAGGTGGCGCGGCACTATTGCAAATGGCTAAGGGGTAGCCCCTTGATGGCTGGGTTGGGTCTGGGGGAGACAAGGGCATCTACTAGGGTTCAAGTGGTTCGACAAAATTCGATCAAAAATAGTATAAGTTAGGCCATTTTGATTCTGTCTGCAACCTGTTCGGCACAATGGCCGCAAGAAATTTAACTTCGAATTTTGAAAAGTTTTTTGGTGTGTGATCTGATCTTATGCTTGGTAGTCTCTGGTTGTTGGGAAATGTCAAGGTGAATTGGTTTGGTTGGTTTTTGCATAAGTGGGATCTTCTCATATTGTTTGGATTCCATTTTCAACTGCCATTTAAATTTAGTGTTTGAATGTTTTTAGGGTGAAACAAAGTGGGCCTTGGTACATCACTACTTGTACTAGCAAGGGGTGCAAAGATCCACATTTGTTTCTATTAAGATTTGAGTTCTAGGAACAGCCAAAGTAGGCATGGTGATTAAAATGGCACAAATGACCATTTTCTTAGTTTATTCTTTTTGATTTGTTTTTCTTTGGGATTTGTTTGGGAATGATCTAGATGATGTTTATTTCACCTTAGAATCATTTTACAATCAATGGATTACTCAAACATGGCAATTCAAATCAACTCCTAATTTAAATGCATACACATATGAATGCTTAATTATTGTAAATGGAAAAGTTTTTGTTAACCCCAAATTGGGTAGATTTGATCTTGATTAACCTTGGATTAGAGTTTTGGGATGTTACACAGAGTCATTGGCCAAATAATTTGATCTTAATTCTGTAGCTTGTTCATCTTGTCCTAAGTTGATTAATAATTTTATTTAGCTAACAATCCACTTATGATTATTTAGCTAAAGTTGTTCTTTACTAAATCCATATTTGACGTGAAGTTTTGCTTGTCTATCTCACTACTTTCATCAATTTATAAGCTTTCCATTTTCCGAGAACATTTCTCTAAGTTGAAATGATGTTGGTTGTGAGTGTTGAGCATGTTTCTGTGAGCATGCATACATGGAAGCCTGGTCTGCTATTCTGCAAGCTAGATCAATTGTTGTTGTGATTTGTTGTGAGTGTTTGGGGTTTGGGTTGATCTGTTGTGAGGGGTTTGGGGTTTATGTGTAGGTACATTGAGTTTCCAATGTTTTGCTGGAATGTTGATTCATTTCTGTTCCGGAAAATTCTATTACTCCGGGAAGACCATTTTAAGCAAAGGTCATGCCAAATTTTTCCATGAACTTTTGGGTTACTAATAGATTTCCTCTTTAATTATACAGTCTAGCTACCCATGTCATCTTCCAGAAACCACAACGACGACACTGGCGTCAGGTCTTCTAGGCAAGACTTTGGGTTGCACTACGAGCCTATGTCCCTAGAATCTTGGCAGCGGGAGCAAAGGGGCAGCAGCAATGATGATGATGAGGGTCATGGTGACAAGGAAATGGAGGATGTCGAGGACCATGGGTGCAGCAGCGAGGAAACCACTGCTAGTGGAACCACTAGAGGTGGCTCCAAGACTAGTAGCCAAGCCAGAAAGTGTCGGTTGTGGCACCCAGACAAGGTCGATGCTGTTAGACAATCATTCACAGTGGTTAACAACGATGGTGTGCCTAAGGATCCTAAGAATATTGCAAATAGGTATGTCCTCCAAGTGGTAGCAATCCTTCGAGACGTCGTCAATATTAACCAAGTAAACATCCAAGATAATAACAATGAGCATTTGTGCACCCAACTCATTTTGAGGTTGCACGCACGATACGAGTTCCTTAGCGACTACAATGACCATGATTTTACAAATAATGTTGTGAACACCCATGCCCTCACCAAGTTCAGCAGAGAACTGAGCGGCTTTAGAACTATGGTGATGAAGATGATTAGTCAGGGTGACAGTTACATAGAGTTCCACCACCACTTTGTGATGGTTACGGAAGCGGAATTGGATGCTTTCCATGACAATGAAGAGCTAGATCAGGCCAAGGAGCAAAGGGTGTGGGGGAAGATGATGAAAGATATGAACATAGGTAACCACCGTATCGGTTGTCGAGGTTATGATGGCAAGGAGGATGTTTTGGAGAGGACCGTGCCTATAGAGATCAGGGTGTTGTGAACCCATATGAAAAGTACACCCACCTAGAGACAAAGATATTTGTCAGGTACTAGTACCATAAAGAAACTTAGAGAGGGGAACTTGTCATGGACCCCAAGGTGGGGCAAGGTGTTCGTTTGGTCACAGACCCGAAGGTGAAGGCTATTGAGAAAGAAGTGGTAAGTAATTTACCAGCTTAATTAGATCCTATACACAATGAGTCAATTAAATTCCAGTATTAGCATTTCTAAATGGTTCACGTTACTTCTATAGATAGAAGAAGAACAAGCAGAATCTGCCTCATCCCAGACTTGACAGCCAAGGTCCCGTGGGACATTCCTTTTGTCAGGGAGCTGAACAAGGTAAAGAACATGTAATCATTGAGAAGGACGCATATGGGCCATGTGATCAGTGTTGTAGGAGGTTGCAAGCATGTTAACCATAGCTTGGCTGATCCCAGTACTAAGGAATTGCGACAAGCAACGCGAGAGGAGAGTATGCGCTAGGAGAGTTGGGAGATGGAGCTTCTGAGGGACAAGTAGGTGAACTTGGAAGCAAGCATCCCACAGCGGGTCGATGATGCAGTGCCCCATAGGGTCAATGAAATCATGCCTATCATGGTGTAGTCAATCGAGGCTTATTTCACTGGAGGCTACAAGGGGCCGCTCCTGATGATCAGCTTAGGCAGCAGCAACTCGCATAACGGGCCACCGCGGGATGGAAGTGCACCAAGACGAGATACACCCATTATATTGGTGACTTCAGCTACTACAAATACAGGTGATAGCGCACCCTCCATCACTTCATGCCCACCCCCAGTCTGTCGACATTAACCGAGCTTAATGCCCTCACGGTAATTAATTGAGCTTCTCAAGCCTCATCAAGTTAATTACTTCTTCGTTGTCCCCCTCTATGACCTACATGTTTTTGTAGGTACCCGAGGTGGCATGCACCTTGCTACTGAACATGCAACAAGTGGAATGATGTTGCGAAGGGAAGCATCATTATGCCACTCCACCGCAAGTTCCATGGCAGTGATATGCCCCATGGCATGCATCGGGTTCGCGTGGATCGGACGTTACGGGGATGCGAAGATATGTATCCTCCTAATCAACCCCTAGATGTCGATAGTGATATAAAGGTAGGAGGACTTAAGAATCATATATTGCTATGGTCGAAAACCCTAATTCGGCTAAACGCCACCTCGGGGTTGGCGGCAAGATAAGGCAAGGTCGCTCCACTAGTTGTGTCAACGTTTGCGGGGGCTGATGATCCTCCTAAGCTCATGACATAGCATGTCAGCGAGAATCCCGTCGACAATTTCATCGTTGGTTTAGATAAGGACCAGGCTACTCGTGATTCACCCGATGATCATTGTGATCTCCCAGAGGGCAAACATCAAGGCTTAAAGAAGAGGTTGTTCGGTTCTCAAGAAACTCCTGAGGAAGTTGCCGCCTTTGGCACTCCTTAACAATGTTTGTTAGTTAGACCGAATACACCCCTTGGTGTGACCATTGAGGCTATGAGAGAAAGCGGGACTCCCCCGTGCTTTAAGAAGAGGCACAAGAAAAGGCCTACATCGAAAAAGGTTCCTCCACCAGCCATTGGTGCCTCGGGTTCTGGACATGTTACCCACCCAGTTGTAACACCCCGGACTCTCCATGCCGGGGTTGTCACTCCTGGCAGCTTAATAGGATATCTAGACTGGCCCCACAGACCAATAATAGTCTTTTCTGCGCACTTTGTCCTCACTCGTGCGCACCCAGGACCCACTTCCCAGTCGGTCACCCATTCTCAAATTACTCTAAGCCAAGCACGCTTAACCTCAGAGTTATTTTTAGATGAGCTTCTAGAAAAGAAGTTGCAACTTGTTGATATGGGTATCCTATCAATCATATTAAGCCATGCGACAGGGTCTCACATACACCCACCCTTAGAAGATTGACGCCCTCGTCGATGAATGACAATCTAGGAATGTCCCCTCTTGGCACATGTCAGTTTGTCTAGTGCCGGCACATGTTCCATGTCATGTCCACTCTGGGCCACACGCGCCATGATCCACATGTCCACCACTGGCCCGCACACGCCCACGTAACCACGAGGATCGGCTCTGATACAACTTGTAACACCTCGGACTCTCTATGCTCGGGCTGTCACTCCTGGTAGGTTAATAGGATATCTAGCTTAGCCCCACAGGCCAACACTAGTATTTTCTGTGCACTTTGTCCTCCCTCGTGTGCACCCGGGACCCACTTCTTGGTTGGTCACCCATCCTCAAATTGCTCTAGTCCAAGCAAGCTTAACCCCAGAGTTCTTTTTAGATGAGCTTCTGGAAAAGAAGTTGCAACTTGTTGATATGGGTATCCTATCGATCCTATTAAGCCATGTGCTAGGGTCTCACACCAATGGCGGAAGCTGCATTGGTTGGGTGAACCAATATTGCTGCCAGAGGTTGTCCAATTCATGATTAGAGATATGAGGAGCATGCACAACACTGTTCTGCACATGGAGACGGAACTTCTGAAATCAAGATCTCCCTTGTACCCGCTCCACGTGGTCAAGGTACCCTAGATGTGGCCTTTGTGCATAACTACCCCAGAGAGGTGTTCTTCATCAGGTTTGATGACATCTTCAATGTCTTCCACTTGAGATGGCTTGATAGAACCTTGGTCTCACTAGTAGAGCTCAAAATGGCGCACAATATCATGGAATACCAAACACGGGGCATCGCGATAATGGACCCCTTCTTCACGCTACGTCCATCATGGCCAGCCCATAGGACTGGGTATTTGCCACGAAGCATATTGAGAAATTATTGGTGGTGAATAAGAATAAGGAAATCTTTCTCATGGCTTACTTTCCTGAATAAATAGTTGTTCTCTACCCGCCGTTACGTTATTTCAAAGATTTTCATCATTCATTTGCATGTGCGGAGGTTAATCTGAGGATGATGGTTTGTTTTGCGCAGATACATGTATTGCACCATCATTGTCATGTACCTGCAGCATTTTCATCTTATTTATCTTGACTCGGGGAGTGCAAAGACTAAAAACTACATTGGCATCAAGTCTGTTCTCGACAAAACTCTCACCGGCATCGCCGCTAAGGCAGGACCCTCATGGAACATAAACGAAGTCGAGGCTACCTCATGTGCATCCACACAACCAAGTTCGCCTGCCTCAAGCAGTCATCGGAAGACAATGAGATGGAGGCTTGGTTTGCCAACCTTCACATGAGGGAGTTCATACGGGATCAACATGCCCTTTTGCTGCCAGCTAGTCTCCAAAAACGGGGCACAGACATAGCAAACACCCCTGATGCAGATGTGAGAGTTGAGTTCCATCACATCTAGTGGAAGATTGCACAATAATCCACATGGATGTCTTCACTACGGGTGTCCTGTTGATACCTTCGATCCAGATTTACGGATGCAGTATAGTAACTTTTTCCCTAGTAGACCTAGGTTTAATTAAACCTTGGGAAACAATGCTAAAAGGAAATTAATAAGGCACGTCTACAAGACTTGTTTGTTTGTTTTACCTTCGTTTACCCGACCTTTCTAGTTTACTTTATAACGTGGGTTGTTTCAATGGATGGAGATAGGCCAGGGTTGAAGATTCACCTGCAGTTGTACATCATATGGGATAAATATAGTAATACGCATATTCATGTGTAATGATTTAGCAAAAAAAAATTGGGCAACACATCCTGATATACTAGATCCCCTGCAAGTCACAAACATAGAAATAGTATTTTGATCCCACCATTGCAACCGTGAAGTACCGGGCTACCACAATTATTAAGTGAAAACATAGATCAAAGCCTTAAGAAGTGATGTTGTTGTTGTTCCCAAATGGACCTCTAACCGTACTCCCCTTTCTGTTACTCGGTTTCCTACCAGATCGAAACTCACCAAGTATCTCACCTCAAGCATTTATCAATCTCTAGGATCTTGGCTACCTAGAAGTCCATAGATCGAGACAAGAGACAAAGAAACAAAGACACGAATCTCTATTCAATCAATACGCAATACTCCCATGGATTATATGCACATAATCGCTGCGAGGTTTCACCCCAACCCGCAGCCTGTGAGGACTACTCACTCATAACAATAAGATCAAGGATAGAAAACATTGTGCAAAATACTTAGATTGAAATCAAATATTCTTAGAATGGCCGCTGAATCACAAGGAGATCTCAAGTACAAGCTAATGGCTATGGCTATAGAGAGGATAGGGGTGGAGAGGAGGAACTATGGTGGTGGATATCCTTTGGTGGTGGTGTGATGCAATCTGAGAATGGAGGCCCTCTACGTGGCGGCTGGGACCTCGAAATATATAGGCGCCTTCATAAAAGTCAGAGGTTCGACGAGACGAAGCCAACACCACGTGGTACGGGTGGACTGTATAGGAGGGCCTTGCCCATACCAGTGGTCGTTAAAGACTCTGTCGACAGTTTTTTACTCTAGAATTGCTTGTCCATGTAGACTTCATCAAAATCTTCATTAATAGCCCATGATTTCACCTAAAAAGAATGATTTCTTGCACAACACAATTCAAAGAGAGGGATTGTAGATCTTTGCAATAGTTAGTCATTAGTGGTAAGGCTAGAGATATTCTTGGTCAATTACTTGACTAAAAGTGAAGTTTAACATGGATAAAGATGGCTATTTTCACAGCCATAACCTATTCTTCTACAACCATGTACGACCAACTAATGACGAGATAGAAACATGTTTATCAGCCTATCATGACAAGAGGCCATTCAACGTTCTGGAGGGTGTATGTCCCTTCCTGCCGAGACCTTGAGTAAGAAATGTTATTCCTCAACCTGCATCCTATAAATGTTAGTCCTAAACTCGTCTCTTTTCATTGCTTGGTTATATGTTGCATATATGTTATCTATGAATTTGGTACTGATGTATTTTTTGTCGTGTGCATGTAGATGATGTTGTATGTCGTGTACAAGTGACGGGACCCCGGAGTCTATGACGATTGGGAAGACTAACGGAGACAGGTGCACCATTTCACTGGCAACAACTACAAAGGATACAACACTATGGAGGAGGCAAAAGCTCAATATGCGCGCAATCTAGCGAGAGAGAGGAGGATGAACTAGATGAAGACCTCCACCTTCATCGTGATAATGCTCATCGTGCTTGTTTTCTATTCTATGTGTTCCTACTTTAGATGTATTACATAGCTTGCAAGCTATATAAATTGGTCGATAGAGTGTATACGTGTAATAACTTTGCCACTTGTTTGTGATCTATACCTAGATACTACGGTTGTGATCTATACTTTGGTTGTAACTTATCTATTTTTATACTATTTGAGTATTGCCACCGTAAATTTGTCTAGCTACTATTTGTGTAATAACTTATATATTTCCGTATTGCCTATATAAATACATCATATACTGCTAGTCATTTTTTTGACATGTATTATCTATCATCGGCACAGGAGTCCGCAGTACCGTCGGCGCATGAGTGCGTGCCTCTGCTAGAAAGCAATACTACCGGCGCCTGGGGTGTGCATGCCGGGGCTAAGTACTACTACCAGCACGGCGGTTTGGCATGTTGGTGCTATCTGTGATACCCCCGAAGGACGAAGCAGCACGCCTACGCTAAGAGGATACCACACGGCGTGAGCATCACCGGCGTAGCCCCATGTGCTGGCGGTAAGGGTATTTGGCGAGCTGGATATAAGGTGGTTCCTAGTAGTGACAACACAAGTTCGAGTTAGACAATCTTTGTTACAACTGAGCCTATGCTCAGCTACAAGCAGCTAAACATAGCCTCGGGGGCTACTTGTGTGATACTAAACAATGAACAAAAGTAGATAGACCAGGCATACTACCTATCCTCCAAAAGCTCAAGCGCTTTTCTCCATTAAGAGTCGACCTCTCCGCCCCATCTCCCCCCCCCCCTCACATTCCTTCTCTCCGAGGCACTGACAATAGGTAGCAGGATGGTGTAGGTGGTCGTGCTCCTCTTGTACAGAGTAGTCGTAGGACTATTTCTAGGATTTGCTTCTAGAGTGTGCCCGTGGTGGCGTTTGAGGGTAGGTTGAGATCTTTGGCATCTAGATTCTCCACACCATGGTTCTTCTTGTTTCTGTTGCGTCTCGCTGGTGGCAGGCGGTGGCGCTTGCGGAACTGGCAAATCATTGTATCGCTCCAAATAAGGATGCCATTAGAGCTTTGATCTGGGCAAGGTGGACCGTAACCATTCTTGGGCTTTTGTTCCTTTCATCGTGGTGGTTCTCTCATGGAGAAGCCGAAGCCGGTGATGGTGTGGAGTGCTCCCGGCTCCCATAATAAGGTCCGCTCTTCCCGCTCCTTCTAGATCTATAGTTCTGTGATGCTGCTCTCCCTTCTTGATGGTCATGGTGGCGAGGAGAAGGGTGAAGGGAATATGCCCGAGAGTCAATAATAAAGTGGTTATTATATTATTACATGTTTATGATAAATGTTTATTTCTCATGCTATAATTGTGTTAACCAAAAATGTTAATACATGTGTGTTTAATAAACAAATAAAAGGTTCCTAGTAATGCCTCTCATTACGCTAGCTTGTTGATTAACATATGATCAAGGTTTCCTAATCATTAACATTGGATGTTATTAATAACAAGGTCATGTAATTGGAGAATGTTGTGATGAACATTCACCCATAGTAGGTTTAGAAATACGATCATGTCTTCAAAGTTTATATTGCTATCTCACTCCAAATAACACTAATCCTTAGACCATGAGATCACATCAATCACTAACACTAGATGAGTACTTTGATTCCATCAAAGGTCACACTATAACAAGGAGATTATAAAGATGTAGTTGGGTACTTAGAAAGTGTTAGTTGAGGCTCGTGGATCAAGAGACGGATTTTTCCATCCTGATGATAGAGAGATATACTCTGGGCCCTCTCGGTGATATCATAATGATAATAGCTTGCAAGCAGGTGATTTGATCACAAGAAATGTTATATCACGGAACGAGTAAAAGAGTACTTGTTGGTAACAAGATCAAACTAGGTATGGATGATACCAAATGATTGGATCTCGGACAAGTAGAATATCACGAGACATTAGGAATTGGTTACTAAGAAAAAGGTTCGCACGATCACTAGATTCATTGTTGAATAAATGGGAGTCATTACGGATTTCCATATCCTATTGATGATTATTGATTAGAAAGGTGTCTCGGTCATGTCCATATTATTCATGAACCATAGGGTGACACACTTAAGGTTCACTGACGCAGTTTGAGAGGATATGGAACTCCGACTAAATTATTGGACAACATAGGGGTTGTTTCGGAAAAGCGTCGAAACTGTTTCGGAATATCTAAATAACACAAGGGGTAATTTTAAATGTTTTTTAATTGAATGAATTAACAAATATTAAATAAATAAAAATGTTTTACTAATTCCATACATGTGGTTTAATTTTTATGAATGACATGCAATTAAAAATAGAATAAGAGAGGGGGTTACCTACTTGATGAAGGGGATTACCACCATGAAGAGGTGGTTACCACCATGAAGATGGGGAGGTGGCACCTATAGGGGCTGGTGCACCCCCCTAGGGGTTGCCCCCTCCTCTCCTATAAAAGGTGTCCATATATCCTCTCTTCTTTGACACACTTGATCCTCCATTTCCCTTTCTTGCAGCTCCACCATTTGGCGAGTTCTTGTAGTGAAGCCCTGCCAAAATAGTTCACCACCAACACTTGGAAAAGTGGAGGAGGAGGAGTTCCGGCAGATCCCTTGTTATGCTGCCTCGCTGGACCGAGGGTGTGAAGGACGTTAACGAGCCACACGTGACACCGAGTACGGATGTGCTGCCGGTTGTGGTGCCATGAGTACTCGATCTTGAGATCCTCGCGTGTACACCATCGACAATGTTTGTGCGGGAAGGTAATCTTGCTTATGGTCTTTGATGGTGAGTTACTCATTGCTACCATCTCATAGATAATCTTGGCTAGATAGTGGTTCGCTCATAGGAATTTTTTGTTTTCCATGCTAAGAACCCCATCAGTGGTATCAGAGTCGTGTCTATGCATAGATTTTATGCACGAGTAGAACACATGGAGATGTGGGCGTTGATGATCATGTTATTTCTCTCTTAGTGTATTTTGCATCATAGTGCCATAGTGGAATGAAGAGGCCCGAGACTAACCTTACATGTCCTCGCACATGGGACTTGTCCCACACTTGACATGCTACTTGTTTTGCATAAGTGGCTCAGTGGGTGCCTGTCTCTCCCACTATAGTTGTGATCTAATCTACAACGGATTGATAATAATATTTTTATCACCATTGTGGTTATATATTCATAGGTAAGAACGGTTCTTCCCTAGAAATCCCTAAACCACGTAAAATATGCAAGTCAAATTAGAAGCATCTAACTTGTTTTTGCAGGGCATGTGATGTGATATGGTCATTGATACAAAAAAAATATTGTATGCAATGATATTTATTGTAAGTTAAACAACCAGTAGGAGCCATATGGTTGTCCTTTTATTTTTATGGCATGCGTGTCGGAAATGGAAATCCATGTAATTTAGATTAATGGAGAACAACCATGATGGCGGCGCCATGGACCTTGGTGCCACATCGATGGAATGATGGATATCATGCCATGACGCACAAGATGAAGATCAAATGCGTGAAGGACCATATCATATCACATTATACTTGCACGTGATGTTTATCCTTTGATGCATCTTATATTTCTTTGATTTGATCACCTCGGTAGTATTTGATTGCCACAGTAGCATTATAAGATGATCCCTCCCACTAAATATCAAGAAAATAATATGTTCTTCCTTAGTATGCACCATTAAGAAAGTTCGTCATTTCGAAGCACCACGTGATGATTAGGTGTGATAGCCTCTATGTTCGGATACAATGGGTGTAAGACAGTTTTACACATGTGAGTACTAAGGTTCTTAGTTGGCGAGACTAGCTTGTATAGATATGTCCTCAGAACATGAACCAAAAGGTAAATCACGAGTCATATGAATGATATGATGTCCATATGATGCTTGCCATTGTAGCTGCACCACCTCATGTGGTGATCGGTCGTGGTGTAGTGAATTTGGTTCGTGTAATCACTAAAATTGACTAGAGGGATGTCATTTTTTAGTGGGAGTTCATTTAGTAATTTGGATTAATTTGAACTCAATTTATCATAAACTAAATCAAAGTGAATTTTCATAGTTCATTTTAGTCACTGACATTCGTTTACTACCTTGTGTTTAGCTGTAATTGAGATAATATAACTATAGAATTCTGGAATTTTACTTTACGAACTCGTATCGTATTGTTTTATGAGTGTCAATCTAAAGTTTAAAGTATTATTGCAAACTTTAAGAAAAACCTCACTTACTCTGTGAAATTCAATAAGTAGTATTGAATCAAGATTAACAAATTCCAGCATTAGTATCTAAGTATCATGTTTGCCTCCATGATTCTTGATATTAAAGAGTTGTTTTAATATCAACATTATCTAGGAGCTAAAAATTATTTCAAAAAACCATCATGTGTAGAAAATATTGTGATATCTGAAATAATGTTTGGTAGAAATATGATAGAGTATAATTTAATAAAATACATATTCTCGTATTGTAAGAATTTGCAAACATTGGATACGCTGGGTGTCCTAATCACCAAAAAGGTTTTGGGAATTAACAATATATTCGCGATTCGTCCTTATGAGATATAATAGCTTGATCATGAAAGTTGCCATGATAAGGTTGGATAGAAGATGTAGGTAAAATGTTTACTCATTAAAAGGATTACTAAAAGGAATGAAATTTGGAAGAGCGCCAAACATTTGATGATGGTGATCTACATCAAAAGTACAAGTCCAAGGATATTATTGTTTGACTAACAGGATTTGGACTATGTGTCATGTGTATGGCACCACTATTGATGTTGATAGATTCTTTTAAAAAGGAAAGGGGAATGCTAAAAGAGAATCTTGGAAATATTTGGCAGAAACAAGAAGACTAGAAATGTCCAGCTTAGGTATATAGATGATATACATGTTGTGGATATATTCTTTTGCTTGTTAAATAATGTGGTTATTAGGTATTGGATACCAGATTGGTTGGTGTGAAGTCTCACACTAGACAACAAAATTAATTGCAATGGCCTAAGTAACTAGCAAAAGAATAAGGGATGATGTTCATTACAAACAAATAAAGTGGTGTTGTGTTTCTCGTTGACATCAAACCTATCCTTCAAGATTTGTTTTAATAAATTTCTATTTTCTTCCGGTATTATGAGAACAATTGTTGTTCAAATAATTACCGTATTCCATATAAGATGGATGAACTCTTACAAGTCTACTTGGAGAAATCACATCCATAACACTAATGCTAAAATATGGCAAGACAAACGATTAAAACTATCACTTACAAAGTGATATCAATGTTTAAATTATACTGGAATAGAAAACATGAAGAAACTCCATGTTAATGGAATTTTGGAGTCCTTTTTGGTTTTTTGACTCAAATTGACGCTTGTGAGAATTTCCTGAAAATGATTTAAATTTTGTTCATAGGCCAAAAGAAGAACGAACGACTAACTTATTGGACATTGTACATGTTTATGTATGTAGTCTATTAAGTAGGTCATGAGCGATGGATTTCAACTTCGTATACTTTCTTCAAAAATTTGAGTGAGTACATGTGTATATTTACTTAATAAAGAAGAAGTATGAAACATCTGAAAAATGTTCAAAGACTTTAAATATGAAGTGGAAAATCATTATAACAAGAAAATAAAGAATTTATGATTGGATCATAAAGGAAGATTTGAGTTACAAGTTCAGCAAACAACTAAGAATTGGGGAATCATTCAGTGGACTTGCGTTTCTCGAAACACCGTAGAAGTATGGAGTTTTCATGAAATGTAATCAAACCTTGATTTACATGGTAGGATCAACGGTGTTATTTTTACATTATATTTTAAAGATTAAGCTTTAGTGACTACCGCTTTTACACTAAAAAGAACTCCATCATGATCCGCTGAAATGACACCATATGAGTTATGGTTTGGGATAAAACCCAAGTTGTCTTTTCTTAAATTTGGGTATGCTAGGTATAAGTAAAATGTTTACAACCAAAATCGGATGAGCATGTCTTTGTAGGTTGATGACCCACAAGTATAGGGGGTGTATCGCAGTATTTTCGATAAGTAAGAGTGTGGAACCCAACGAGGAGCAGAAGGTGCTGGCTAGTGGTATGGATCAGGAATTCTCTGCAAATACTTAGCAAACGGATTTTTAGGGGTTTTTGATAAAGCAAGTAAATAAAGTACGAGTAAATAAAAGATGGTAGGAATAAATGCAGCAAGTGGCCCAATCCTTTATGAAGCAAAGGACAAGCCGGTTGTATTACTTAAGATGACCAAACGTTCTCGAGGACACATGGGAAGACTGTCAAGTGCTTTTGCTTCATATAGTTGATTAATCTTCTCTAGCTTGCTAAGTGTTGTGTGGGTGAACCTGTGCTAATGTACTGACCTTCCTAGGACTAATAGATACTTGTGATTATACCCCTTGCAAACATCTATAAGTACAAGAAACTAATTAAGGTAGAAACCTAAGACCCTTACGTCCCTTGTGCAATGGTTTCCTAACGGGGGTTCAGGTTTCTGTCACTCCGGCAACCCCTACGATTAGTAGCCAAGTACACAATGCATTCCCCTAGGCCCATATAGGTGAAGTATCATGTAGTCGACGTTCACATGACACCACTAGAAGAAGTACACCACAACTTAAATATCAAACTATTGAATCTTTCTCAACACAATTCCACTACTAACAACATGACTTCTCCCATGTCCTCAAGAACAAAACGAACTACTCACAAGACATCATATGGATCATGATAAGAGATGGAATAATGATGTATAACAATATGAACATAAATAATAATTCAACGGTTCACTCAATAGCATCAACTACAAAGAGTAATCAACACCGGGAAAGTTTCCCCTATGAACTAAAGCAAGATTCAACTCAATTGTTACAGCAATATGGAGATGGTGATGAGGGTGATGATGGTGATGATGGTGGTGGTGATGATGATGATGATCCCTATGAAGTCCAGCTTGATGGTGGTGTTGATGGCGATGATCTCCCCTCTCCAGGAAGGAATTCCCCTGGCAGAAATCTGTCTGCCGGAGAGATCTTTCTCTCTCGGTGTTTTCCGCCCCGCAGAGGCGGCGAAATCTTTCTGTGGTCGCTCCCCGAGTCTTAGGGTTTCGGGAGGATAATATACGCCAAAGGAGAGTGCCAGGAGTGGACCAGGGCGGCCACACCACCTGGTGGCATGGCCTAGGGTGGCTCCCTGTGGCCCATCTCCAGCCCCCCTTCTGGCTTCCTTCGTCTTCTAGAAAAATAGGATTTTCCATATATTTTCCCGGATTTTCTGATCTTCGCGAATTTTGCCTCCAAACAGCACCTTTTCCATCAGAATCCTAACTACAGTTGTCCATGCTCCAAAAGTCATCAACCATGTAAAAACAGATGAAATAACATAAGTATCTCCTCTCAATACGAAATATATCAATGAATAACAGTGAATTATAACATAGAATAGTGATGCAAAATGGATGTATCAACTCCCCCCAAGCTTAGACTTTGCTTGTCCCCAAGCAAAACTGAGCTCAATAAACATGGCCTCAGGTTTATGGAGTGAAGAGTCGGTAAAAGAATACGGACAAGAAGCATCACATTCATCAATACATAGATCATAACAGAAGACAACTCACTATTATATAACTTACTTGCAATAAGTAAAGGAAACACAATAGAGATACATAAAGTAAATCATAATTGGTAATGGCAAACTTAGCTCTTGGTCGAAGAATAGTTGATAATTTGCTGGAGTTCACAAATAACTAGTTTTCAATGATACCTTTCAAAGTAGTAAACATCAAGATAAGAGCAATGTGCAAAACAAGGAACAAAAGAAACATGATTGAATAAATCATCATATGAATGAATGAAACACAACAACTCAAAATCCTTGCTGAGATAGAAGGGAATAGGTTTACTGACTCAACTAAAAATTAAAAGAAAGGCCCTTCGCAGAGGGAAGCAGGGATTGCAACTCTCATAAAGAGCTCCCAAAAATTATGATACTTACTAGCTTTCATCTCTCATTGCCCCTATCATAGGCATACTTAGGTGATTAAGGTTAAAGTGATCAAATATGAGGATATGCATTGATATGTTGTAAATTGAGAATCTCATGTCCCTTGAATACGAGGGCCGCTCCTCATGCTACTCAAGTTTAGTCACCGGTAAGTTCTTGTCATCATAAGCATATGTATATCATAGAGAACCGCCAACGGGGTACCCCTTGCCCGATGATACGTAAGAATCCCCATATCAAAATGACAAGGTAAGCAGACAACAAGCATCTCAGCAATCTTCTTATTTACCATGGGAATATGGTGCTTTTTCTCTCTTTCCTCTTTTCATAATCTCTTTTTTTCTTTTTCTCTTTTTTCTCAATATCAGACTCTTTTTTTATAAGAAGAATGCTTCATAGATGCTCGTTATGGTTACGCTACAGGTTTCCACCATGTCAGCATGGATTAGACCTACCCAAGGCGTTTCTAGCACACATACATAACTCCATGGACTTACAATCTCCCTTTCATTTCACACCTGACATCCATAGACAAAACAACATGATATCAACTAGGTACAAAGTACCAAAGGTGCAATGTTGAAAGCGTTCCCCATAATGACATGGTTCTGCTAATTCACAACTTACAAAGCGCAAGCATATACGCAACATAGGTGAGCACAATGGTTCAAGTTTATTAAGTGTAAGAAAGTAAAGTGTGCCATCAAGTTCGTGAGAGCTTTAATCACTACTTTTCACATAACAAGTTTAATTTGGGAGGTAGATAAAACAAGAATTTACTTTTAATAGCAATAATGCTAATAGGTAGGTATGGTGGACACAAATGGCAAAGGTTTTGGTTTAAAGGAGTGGATGCACGAGAAGAATTCCCTCTCAGTACAGGTTTTTGGCTAGCAAGGTTGGGTAGAAAGTACAAGAGTTGAAGGAAACAAACAAACATACAAGTGATAAAGACAAACATGCAATCTTCCTTGGAAGCACAAAAGATCTTAACTAGAGAATACTAGACTTATGAGCAAATCAAGAAAGAAAGATGATGAAATTATTTTTCTTTAGAGTACTTTTATCTTTTTCATTCAACTCCCAAAAATAGTGTTGCTACTGACCGAGCCAGGTTTGCCAAAACCAACTAAATTAACTCAATGATCCCAATGTGCTACCAATACTAACAACAAGATCAATCATATAACCACGAATTGAAAACTAATATAAGCTATGAAAAGGGGTGAATGATAGAACTTCTCATTAATATTCCATAACGGCAACTCACACCAAGGGATACATATCTAACGAGAGAGGGGACACTTCCAAAATGCAAACCATACTACATAATAACTTCTCTATTCATGATATGACTCTACTAATAAGGCAAAAAGATAGAAGATATTGATGTGATACCGCGGCACTCCCCCAAGCTTGGAACAAACCAAGGGGATGCCAAACCTGATGATGAATTACTCCTTCGGTGGTGGTGGTATCCTCGCATCTTCGTCCGACTTCCAGGTTAAGGGCTTCCCATCAACAAAGGACATCGTGGTTTCCAGCATCCTGAAACTTGCAGCAGCACTTATGCGTTTAAACCTAACCTCGTACTCACAGTTTTGATTTTGAACGTCATAGAATTGTGCTTGCAGTTTGTTGGTTGTTTGGAAGAGTGAGAGGACTTCATACTTGAGTTCAATAGTCTCCTTTTGGTGCTCGGCGATGAGTTCAGAACAAATCTTATGGATGATATCCACTTTGCGCTCCGCCATCTTCTTGTACCTAAAGACTTCTTGCTCTAGCGCTTCCATCCTGTCCTCCAGACTTCCTTCACCTTCAGGGCATCGAACCTCTTTTATCCAGAGTTCCCCATCTTCAAGCAACAACTCCTTGGGATGAATCTTCAACTCCCTCATGTATGGGTTGATGATATCCTCTAAAGAATCTTCCTTAGCTGATCCAGAGGAAGACATTGTAGCTCCAAATCTGGGACTCTACCTGTCAGAAACAATTG
Organism: Avena insularis; assembly: GCA_023614405.1. Taxonomy (NCBI): domain Eukaryota; kingdom Viridiplantae; phylum Streptophyta; class Magnoliopsida; order Poales; family Poaceae; genus Avena; species Avena insularis. The sequence continues at coordinate 275,074,459 of CM042692.1, forward strand.
AAATGAAAACACGACGAAAACACGATATACGAACCTCGGGGGATCCGGGGGTTATATATTACGAAGTTTCATGACGAAAGGAAAGTACTGGGAGAAAACGAGTCGGAGGCGGAGTCCGGGGTGAACTCACTGATGACCCACAAGTATAGGGGGTGTATCGCAGTATTTTCAATAAGTAAGAGTGTCGAACCCAACGAGGAGAAGAAGGTGCTGGCTAGTGGTATGGATCAGGAATTCTCTGCAAATACTTAGCAAACGGATTTTTAGGGGTTTTCGATAAAGCAAGTAAACAAAGTACGAGTAAATAAAAGATGGTAGGAATAATAGTGAATTATAACATAGAATTGTGATGCAAAATGGACGTATCAACTCCCCCCAAGCTTAGACTTCGCTTGTCCCCAAGCGAAACTGAGCTCAATAAACATGGCCTCAGGTTTATGGAGTGAAGAGTCGATAAAAGAATACGGATAAGAAGCATCACATTCATCAAATACATAGATCATAATAGAAGACAACTCACTATTATATAACTCAACTTGCAATGAGTAAAGGAAACACAGTAAAGATACATCAAGTGAATCATAATTGGTAATGGCAAACTTAGCTCTTGGTCAAAGAATAGTTGATAATTTGCTGGAGTTCACAAATAACTGGTTTTCAATGATAGCTTTCAAAGTAGTAAACATCAAGATAAGAGCAATGTGCAAAACAAGGAACATAAGAAACATGATTGAATAAATCATCATATGAATGAATTAAACACATCTACTCAAAATACTTGCTGAGATAGAAGGGAGGTAGGTTTACTGACTCAACTACAAAGTAAGAGAAAGGCCCTTCGCAGAGGGAAGCATGGATTGCAAGTCTCATAAAGAGCTCCCAAAAATTATGAAACTTACTAGCTTTCAGCTCTCATTGCCCCTATCATAGGCATCTTTAGGTGATTAAGGTTAAAGTGACACAACTAAGAGGATATGCTTGACAAGTTATAAGTTGAAATCTCATGCCCCGTACTTATGAGTACCGAACCTCATGCTACTCAACTTCAGTCACGAGTAAGCTCTTGTCATTGTAAATACATGTGTATCATTAAGAACCGCCAACGGGGTACCCCTTGCACATGACACAGGAGCTATCCCATAATCAAAATGACAAGGCAAGCAGACAGTGAACATCTCAGCGATCTTTTTAGTTGCAATTTGCATAAGTTTTTATTAAGGATGCTTCATAGAATGCTCACTACAGTTATGTTGCAAGTTTCCACCATGATTAGGCATGTCTTAGGCTAGCGGCCCAGGCGTTTCTCTAATACACATATAAACTCCATGATCTTACAAGTTCCACTTTTATTTCACACCGTCGGGATCCATAAGCAAAAGAACATGATATCAACTAGGTACAAAGTACCAATGCAGTGTTGAAAGCGTTCCCCATGATACATGGTTCTGCTAACTTCAACTCATAAAGCGCAAGCATATACGCAACAAGGAAGGACCCAACGGTTCAGGTTTATTAAATGCAAGAAAGTAAAGTGTGCCATCAAGTTCGTGAGAGCTTTAATCACTAATTTTCACATAACAAGTTTAATTTGGGAGGTAGATAAAACAAGAATTTACTTGGAATAGCAATAATGCTACTAGGTAGGTATGGTGGACACAAATGGCAAAGGTTTTGGTTTAAGGGAGTAGATGCACGAGAAGAATTCCCTCTTAGTACAGGTTTTTGGCTAGCAACGCTGGGTAGCAAGTATAAGAGTTGAAGGAAACAAACAAACATACAAGTGATAAAGACAAACATGCAATCTTCCTTGGAAACACAACAGATCTTAACTAGAGAATACTAGACTTATGAGAAAATCAAGAAAGAAGGATGATGAAATTATTTTTCTCTAGAGTACTTCTATCTTTTTCATTCAACTCTCAAAAATAGTGTTGCTACTAACCGAGCCAGGTTTGCCAAAACCAACTAAATTAACTCAATGATCCCAAAGTGATACCAATACTAATAACAAGATCAATCATATAACCACGAATTGAAAACTAATATAACCTATGCAAAAGGGTGAATGATAGAACTTCTCATTAATATTCCATAACGGCAACTCACACCAAGGGATACACATCTAACGAGAGAGGGGACACTTCCATAATGCAAACCATCCTACATAATAACTCCTCTATCCATGATATGACTCTACTAATAAGGTAAAAAGATAGAAGGTAGTGATGTGATGCCGCGGCACTCCCCCAAGCTTGGAACAAACCAAGGGGATGCCAAACCTGATGACGAATTACTCCTTTGGTGGTGGTGGTAATATTTTCTTAGTTGACGTGAGGAAATCTTCCAGCATCTTGCGAAGCCTATTATTCTCCCATTGAAGCATGTCCACCTTCCTCTGCAAGTCTCGATACGTATCTAGAACTCCTTAGTGACTCATAGGGCTTCCGCTGATGCAGGGCAAGAGACTAAAGGTACCAGCCCCTGCTTGGGGTCGTGGAAATCCTCCTCCATGGGCTTCTTCCCTTTATCCTTGGCAAACACCATTGTTCTTCTAGGCTTTCAAAGAGTATGTCCTGGCAGAAACAGATCGAAATGAAAACACACGAAAACACGATATACAATCCTCGGGGGATCCGGGGGGTTATATATTACGAAGTTTCATATCAAAAGGAAGGTACTGGGAGAAAACAAGTCGGAGGCGGAGTCCGGGGTGGACTCACCACCTGGTGGTGCGGCCAGGGGAGGGCCCGCGCCACAGGGTGGTGTGAGCCACCCTGGCTCTGTTTCTGTCCCTTTTTCGCTTTGTAGCTTGCCTTATTGACTGAAAACTACAAAAATATAGTTGGATTGTATTTTCGCGGAACTTTTCTTACCAGAACTGTTACCTATTTGAAAACAGACTCTACAGGTTTCTGAATTTGGTATCTAGTATATTCTTCCGGAGTCACCACTTGAATAACATCAATATCTTCATCTTCATACACTTATTACTTGAGTCATAAAACCCTTCTCTTCCTTATTACACCATTATCTCCACTTCCTGGAAATTTCTCTCACACAAACTTCACACAGTTCTCATTAGCAACATTAGTATAAGTGAAGTGATAAAACCTTTTGAGTCCAACTTCAACTGAAAACCATAAAAACATAAGCTACTGTAGCAACTCTTTCCGAAAACCCAAAAAGAATTCAAAAAGGAATTCGAATAAAGAAGCAAATGCAAGATTGGCTAAATCTGTCAAAACAGACCAGCAGGTAAAGATCAATTTTTTCGAAAACCTTATGTTGCTCAAATAAAAAAGTGCAAAACTAACAAAAGTTAAATAACATCCTGGGGCAGAAGCACAAAAAATTACAGCTCAATCCGACATACATAGATCTCTCACAAATTTTTATGGTGAAGCACAAAAATTTGTTTCGGGACAGCAACTTCCCCAAATATTACTTCTCTCTCATTAGAGGTTGATCTTTACACAAAAACCAAACAAAACGGATAAGGAGCGGTTATTACCGAAGTAATAACTTCCAAGACTCAAATAAACAAAAACAAACTGAAAGCAAAAACAAATTGGGTTGTCTCCCAAAAAGCTCTTTCTTTATAGCCATTAAGATGGGCATGATAATTTTGAAGAAGCTCTCATTAGGGATATGAATTGAAGTGAAAGAGAGCATTAAGAAGCAAAAACACACACACATTTAAGTCTAACCCACTTCCTATGCAAGGGGATTTTGTAAACAAACAAGTTTTTGAAACCAAAGGCTACTTGCATAAGAAGGCAAAAGAAGTGCAACATAAAAACTTTCAACATAAAACGAGGAAACATGATATTATTGAGATGCATAAGAACACTTTTCCCTCTCTCATAGTAACTTTCAGTATCATGCATAAACTTAACAATATAGCTATCACAAGGACCATCATAGCAATGATCACTTATTCTAACAGAAAACACAAAAATACTAGCTCTCATAACAATACTTTGTGAAACAATATTAGAGGTATCCTTACAAAGGATAGTGTGTCCTTCTTTTTCATACTTAGTACAAATTCTTTCACATTTGCTATTATAGGTTCATCAACCAATTTTTTATCAGGTTTAACAACTTTTTTTGTACTTTCATTAACCATACTAGCTATCATAGAATGTTCCTTTATCTTAATTGGAACAGGCATTTTCTCAATATAAGGTTCAGGTAAAACATGATTAGCAGTATAAACTTCAGTATTTCTTGCAGGAACACTTTTAGTAATATCTTTATAAGGTTCATGATACTTATTCCACTTCTTTTTAGGAAGCAAAAGCCTTAAAATAAGAAGCAATAGCTTGAGAGTCTAGACCATAAGCATTTTTAATATTTTGAAAGTCATCAGTTTCCATAAAAGATTCAATGCATTCATAATCATAATTTATACCTGACTTTCTACCTTTGTCATTCTCCCAAGCTTCAGCATTGTCTTGAATACGGGCCATAAGATCCCATTTAGCTTCTTCTTCCATACGAGTGAATGATCCAGCACAAGAAGCATCCAATAAATCCTTGTCATGTAGAGGGAGCCTTGCATAAAAGTTATTGATAATAATATTGTTGGGGAGCTCATGAATGGGACATTTGAGCATTAGTAACTTCAATCTCCCCAAGCTTGAGTTGTACTCTCTCCATCAAGAGGCCAAAAGTTGTATATTTGATTCCGATCTTTATGCATCTCACTAGGAGGATAAAACTTTGAATAAAAGAGAGGCACTATTTCCTCCCATTCCAGAGCTTGACCATTCTTCAGCAGCTTATACCATTCCTCAGCTCTTCCTTTTAGCGATAATGAGAACAACTTCTTCTTAACTTGATATGTAGAAATACCTGCACACTTGAACAGCCCGCATAATTCGTGTATAAAGAGCAAATGATCACCAGGATGGACAGCTCCATCCCCAACATAGTAGTTATCCATAACACGATCAATAATTCTTGTAGGTATTTTGAAAACATCATTCTCAGCAGGTGGTGGTTTATCTACTACCTTAGCAGTGGTAGTAGCATTACCAAATAAGAAACTCAGCAAATTATCCATAACGAAAATAAAGCAACTAACAGAAGTAAACAATACTCACAGTAGAAGTTTCCTTTACCAGTTCCACTCTCCAATAGCTCTTCACTCCCCGGCAACGGCGCCAGAAAATAGTCTTGATGACCCACAAGTATAGGGGGTGTATCGCAGTATTTTTGATAAGTAAGAGTGTCGAACCCAACGAGGAGCAGAAAGTGTTGGCTAGTGGTATGGATCAGGAATTCTCTGCAAATACTTAGCAAACGGATTTTTAGGGGTTTTCAATAAAGCAAGTAAACAAAGTACGAGTAAATAAAAGACAGTAGGAATAAATGCAGCAAGTGGCCCAATCCTTTATGCAGTAAAGGACAAGCCGGTTGTATGACTTAAGACGACCAAATGTTCTCGAGGACACATGGGAAGACGGTCAAGTGCTTTCGCTTCATATAGTTGATAATCTTCTCTAGCTTGCTAAGTGTTGTGTGGGTGAACCTGTGCTAATGTACCGCCCCATCCAAGACTAATACATACTTGTGATTATACCCCTTGCAAACATCCGTAAGTACAAGAAAGTAATTAAGGTAGAAACCTAACCACAGCTTTAAACTCTAAGACCCTTACGTCCCTTGTGCAATGGTTTCCTAATGGGGGTTCAGGTTTCTGTCACTCCGGCAAGCCCTACGATTAGTATCCAAGTACACAATGCATTCCCCTAGGCCCATATAGGTGAAGTATCATGTAGTCGACGTTCACATGACACCACTAGAAGAAGTACACCACAACTTAAATATCAAACTATTGAATCTCTCTCAACACAATTCCACTACTAACAACATGACTTCTCCCATGTCCTCAAGAACAAAACGAACTACTCACAAGACATCATATGGATCATGATCAGAGATGGAATAATGATGTATAACAATATGAACATAAATAATAATTCAACGGTTCACTCAATAGCATCAACTACAAAGAGTAATCAACACCGGGAAAGTTTCCCCTATGAACTAAAGCAAGATTCAACTCAATTGTTACAACAATATGGAGATGGTGATGAGAGTGCTGATGGTGATGATGGTGGTGGTGATGATGATGATGATCCCGATGAAGTCCATCTTGATGGTGGTGTTGATGGCGACGATCTCCCCTCTCCGGGAAGGAATTCCCCTGGCAGAAATCTGTCTGCCGAAGAGATCTTTCTCTCTCTGTGTTTTCCGCCCCGGAGAAGCGGTGGAATCTTTATGTGGTCACTCCCCGAGTCTTAGGGTTTCGGGAGGATAATATACGCCAGGAGTGGGTGGACAGGCGGCCACACCACCTCTGGCGCTTGCCGGGTGGCCCGGCCAGGTGGTGTGGCCCCTATGGCCCATCTCCATTCAGCTTCCTTCGTCTTCTGAAAAATAGGATTTTCCGATATTTTCCGGATTTTGATCTTCAATTTTGCCTCCAAACGGCACCTTTTTCATCGAATCATTGCGGTCCATGCTCCAAAAGTCATCAACCATGCAAAAACAGATGAAATAACATAAGTATCACCTCTCAATACGAAATATATCAATGAATAACAGTGAATTATGACATAGAATAGTGATGAAAAATGGACGTATCATAGGTTATTCCAAATAACTGTTGGGTGTTCCTCCATAACACTGAAGACAAAAATGTGTGTCGCTTAGAAACGTCAAATTTCTTGAGAAGGGATTTTTTAGGAAATGTTAACTAGGAGGACAATGGAACTTTGATAAGGTTATTGAACCTTAGATATTTGTGCTTTGTTGCGTAGCACATGGTGAGTGACCCAGAGGCAGCCACAATGCTCATGGCCCACGTACCTCAAAGGTTGTGGTCATGGAGATCTAAGTTCCTATTGAACCGTTGTTGGTCAGGTAAAACAATTAAAAAGTAAGGTTTGAGATTGAATCATTATTGTTTGACAATGATGAACCGACTACATGCAAAGAAGATATGATGAGCCTTGACTCTATCAAATGGCTATAAGCCATAAATTCTGTGATAGTTCCATACACGAAAAACCAAGTTTCTGAACTTGGAAGACCCTCCGAAAGGGGTGAAGCCTATCGGTCATGTTTGGATCTATAAATAAACGGACTTGGATGTTTGTCAACACCCAGATTTTTAATCCCAAATGCTTGTTATGTCATACATCGCAATCCCAGGATTACCATTTTTGCGAGACATAACAGATTGGATATCACAGTACATCATCCATTACAAACCATAAATAAGGTCTTACACAAATAAGGATCTCATGATCCAGTCTTAATACAACAAGCAGCGGAATAAATAATAAGTGTAGCGGTGGGGTCCATCTTCAGGGGCACAGGCAATGCTGACGAAGGCAGATTGTCCTAGTTATCATAGCCGTCCTGCTATCCGTCATCTTGGTAGTCTCCTTCATAGTCTGGCCATGAGAATAGCCAAGGACAAAAGCCATGAGTACTCTTTAAGTACTCGCAAACTATCACTAACAAGTAGTATCGTTCTAGTGTAAAAATGCTAACTCTAGGTTTATCTATAAGGTTAAGTTTGAAACCTAAGCTGAGTTCAGAAACAAAGAAAGATAAAATAAAGTTCTAGAATCACTTAAGTTGGGAAGCTAGTGTCATAGTCACAACCCTGTTGTGGTCAAGTCAAGATTCATCATTCATTTTATAAGTCGTTTTGAAAATATCTGACAACGAAACAGTATGGCCACTCCAACTGTCCATAACCGTAGACACGGCTATTCGAATAGTTTGACACTCTACAGAGGTGGTACACTTTCACCACAAGATTCGATACATCTGTCAGGGATAACCCTGAATCATCATACTTAGTATGCAGATAATCAAACATAACCTTTCCTTTACACACCCTAGTATAAGCACCTCTCCTATGAGCATGGCCTCCCAACCATGACCATCTGTCATCTTGGGCACTGCATAGGTGGACAACATTGAGAGGTAGCCTCAGCTCAAACCTCTCCCGTGAGGGAACTAATACTAATGCATATAAACTTCCAGCTAAGCCTTACCCAATTCAGGTATTGTGGTTGTACGGTAAATTTGGAATGGTATCGCATCTGAATCCAACCATCAGTTTTTATAAAAGGGCTAAGGCTCCTGCCTCAACATTTTCATCATCATAAACCATTTGTGTTTCTCAACACATGTCAAAACATCTCAATAGAATGACTCATCATTCCAAGGTTTTCATAATTCATTTTCACCAAGTGTTCCCATCTAAAGTGACTCAAGATTTAGTTTAGCTCTAAACTACTAAGTTAAGAGTGTTCACTAAGGTGGGGTACTACGATCAATCTCATGCCATAGAATGACATCTAAGGTTATCTAAATAGGTCAAGTTTTATACTCTTTATGCTTGGAAAGTAAAGGACTTTTGTAAAGTAAAGAAAGTAAAGGACTTTGGTAAAGTAAAGAAAGTAAAGCTTGGAAATAAAACTTGGGGTAGGTACTAGTCAAGTGGTATCACCAAAGCATGCCTAAGGCATCTTTCTTAATTTCTCTAGCTTAATTCTAGCTTGCTAACAATAGCTTGCCTTGGTTGGTGCAGTGGATGAAGTTTTCCTCTTCCTCCTCTTGATAGAACTCCTCCTCCTCGAAAGCTTGGTCGGTAGTGTCGTCTATAATTACATACGAAGTACACAATCACCAAACAATACTTAACTAGGCTACTTAGCATTCTAAGGCACACATTTGATGATCTAATATTATCACAAGCATCACAAGGTTTTATTAACTAGTTTCATTCTTTTTATTTAAGAAAAGTAATTTCTACTCATTGAAAATATCTAAGATTTAATATTCTCCACTTAGAATATGGGATCATGTGGACACATGTCCTCACCACATATTCTAACATGTGGGAATGTGATTTAAGGGTTGGATCACATTTACTTTGGTTTGAGTTTAGACTTTAATGATTTAAAGTGACTAGAAATGCCTATATAGCATTATTTTGGTACTAGTCCAAAGTCACTGCATGTAAACCTTAGTATTATTACACATTCAGATAGGTATGGTTAAATGTGATTTTTGAGAGTTGGAATCAACTCAAAATCTATCATGGTTGATTTTATAAAAATATTTGAATGTGCAAAAGCTTCTGTTTTGTTATTTTTACTAGGAGAGATCTATAACTCTCATTGAATTAAATCCAACAGCTTGGATAGATCTTTTCAGAAGCTTTCCAACACAATTGGAATCACTCCATTTGGATTTGTAAATCTCTCTAAAATGATTTTCAAACTAGAGGATAGAACTAAGTTCAAACTAAATTAGAAAAATCTAAGTTTGAATTGCTGGGCTAGCGCGGGAACTAAAATGGGCCGGCCCAGTGGCGCTCCGCGGCACAGAGGGCGGCTGACAGGTTGGTCCCGCTTGTCAGTGAGACTTAAAACCCGAAACGGTATGGGACGATCTGGGCGCTACGATTAGAATAGAGATCAACGGTCCACAGTCGTCGTTGACGATGGACTCGTCGCCGGTGAGACCGAACCCTAAACGGCCGGCGGGGGTGCAATGGGGGCATACCAGGGCTCCATCTACTGCGGTGATGCGGGCAAACGAACCGGTGGACGACGGCGAGCTTAGGCGAGGTCGCGGCAGCTCCTGGGGTGGACGCAATCGATGGCGCCTCTCCTCCTCTGCTGCGGCAAGCTCGGGCTAAATTCCGGCGAACGGCGATCCGCCTTGCTCTGGGGATGGGGTGGAAGGCTCAGTGAGGAGAGGGGAGTGAGATGGTGTGAGGAGTTTGTGCTGGGGTGGCCTCTATTTATAGCTCGACGAGGCGACCGAACGGGATGGGCTGGCGACTCCGGCGAGGGCTGCACAGCGTGCTAGAAGTGTGGCTAGAGGTAGGGGACGATGGCCTGCCTCCTGGCAGTGCTCTACGGCATTAATGCGTGGCTAGGGGCGGTGGCGTTTGGTCCGGAGCGTCCCGTGCTTTGGGATACAGAGGCGGTGCTCGACGCGGTGCACAGCGACTATGGGTCACGCGGCGGTGCACAGCCATGTCTGGCGGGATGCTGGGGTCGAGGCGGAGAGACGTGCATGGTATTAGGTCGAGGGGCGGTCGGTGGCATGCTGGCGGCTAACGCGCTCTTGGGCGCTCTAGCAAGGTCGCAGAGAGAAAGGGCGGCGAGGCTGTGGGGTGGTCCAGGGGCTGTGGGTGATCGAGGGGTGGACAGGGAGTGGCGGTAGGATTAGTCAGAGCTAGCGGGCATGCTGTTTTGGCGCTTGATCTGCTATGAAGTTGTCCATGTTCTATTCAGCGACCAAAACAAGCGACGACCATCGCTGCTCTAGTCCAATGGGTAGGCTAGTTAGGGGCTGGTTAGAGTTGGGGGAGACCAGGGGACCAAAATTTTCCCAAATATTCGACAATGCATTGATCACCAAATAGTATTAGTTAGGCAGAATTTGTGTGCATGCCACCTGTTTGACACAATGGCCGCAAGAGAAAAATATTTGAATTTTTAGTTGAATTTTGGTGGAGTTGTTGATCACATGCTTGAGCATCTCTGGTTGCTTGGGATTTGAAAATGGAACCCATTTGAGTGGTTTTTGAATAAGTGGGATCTTCTCATATGAACTACATTCAATTTTCAAATGCCAATTAAATTTAGTGTTTGCAAGTTTTTGGTAGATCACAAAGTGGGCCTTGGTACAACACTAGTTGTACTAGCAAGGGGTGCAATGATCCATATTTCTTTCTGTTAAGAATTGAGTTCTAGGAATAGCCAAAGTAGGCATGTTGATTAAAATGGCACAAATGACCATTTGGTTATTTTATTCATTTTGTGATTTGTTTTTCTTTGGGATTTGTTTGGGAATGATCTAGATGATGTTTATTTCACCTAATAATCATTTTACAAGTAATGGATCACTTAATCATGGCAATTCAAATCAACTCCTAATTTAAATGCACACACATATGAATGCTTTCATATTTTTAAATGGAAAAGTTTTTGTTAACTCTAAATTTGATGATTTGGATCTTGATCACTTGGATTAGAGTTTTGGGATGTTACAAACCTTCCCCCCTTAAATAAAATCTCGTCCCGAGATTTACGAAAGAAAACTAGGAACTGAAGAGATCTGGGAACTCTGTCCTAATGTAATCTTCTCGCTCCCAAGTGGCTTCCTCTTCGGTATGGTTGCTCCATTGAATCTTGAGAAACTTGATACTCCGGGTTCTGGTGGTTCTGTAAGCTTCCTCCAAGATACGGATGGGCACTTCACGATATGTCAGGTTGTTGTTGATCTCAACAGCTCTGTGATCGATGTTCTTGAAAACTTCAGTCTTCTCCGACACTTCCAGGCATTTGCGAAGTAACGAGATATGGAACACATTATGAATAGCTGACATCTCCTCTGGCAGTTCCAGTTGATACGATACTTCTCCTCGACGGTTCAGAATCTTGAAGGGCCTGATATACCTGGGGGCTAACTTTCCTTTCAGACTAAAGCGTTGGGTTCCCTTCAATGGCGAAACCTTGAGATATACAAAATCTCCGACATTGAAAGTCAGGTCTCTCCATCTCTTGTCATCATAACTCTTCTGTCTGGATTGGGCGGTCTTGAGGTGCTCACGGACTTTGTGAACCTTCTCTTCATCTTCTCGGAGAATGTCGGGTCCAAAGATCTGACTCTCTCCTACTTGCGACCAATTCAAAGGGGTGCGACACTTCCTTCCGTATAGGAACTCAAATGGTGCCATCTGCAAACTAGCATGATAACTGTTGTTATATGAGAATTCTGCAAAAGGCGGGAAGTCTTCCCATTTTGATCCGTACTCCAAAACACAAGCTCTGAGCATATCCTCTAAGATTTGGTTGACTCTCTCAGTCTGTCCATCAGTTTGCGGGTGATACGTGGTGCTGAAATTCAACTTGGTGCCTAATCCTTCCTGGACTTTTTCCCAAATCTCGAGGTAAACTGGGTGCCTTGATCTGATACTATGGTCTTGGGGGTTCCATGCATACTAACAATCCTAGCAATATACAGCTTTGCTAGTTTCGAACTCTGGTAGGTGGTCTTGACAGGTATAAAGTGAGCTACCTTGGACAGTCTATCAACGATGACCCAGATTGAGTCATTTCCCCTACTAGAAGTAGGCAAACCAGTGATCAAGTCCATTCCGACGGAATCCCATTTCCATTTCAGAATCTGCAGAGGTTGCAACAGCCCTGCGGGTCTCTGATGCTCTGCTTTGACTCTTTGACAGATGTCACACTTGGCGATGTAGCTTCCAATTTCTCTCTTCATCTTATGCCACCAAAATTGCTCTTTCAAATCTTGATACATCTTCGTTCCTCCGGGGTGGATAGAATAAAGAGTATCATGAGCTTCCTGCATGATAACTTGCTTCAGCTCCGAATCTGCTAGCACACAGATACGTCCTTTGTACCACAAAATTCCTTCTTCGTCTTTGGTGAATCCAGGTACTTTTCCTGTACCAATATGACGTTTGATTTCGTCGATACTTTCATTTCCTTTCTGGACTTCCTTGATTTGGCTAATCAAAGTGGGTTGAAGTTCAATGATAGCTAAGAATCCTTTGCTAACTAGCTCAGTTCTAAACTGCTCCAACTCCTCATACAAACTTGGTTGCTTCTCTTTGATCATGGTATATAGCCTACACGGCAATATGCTAAGAGCATCCGCTACCACATTGGCTTTGTCGGGATGATAGTGAATGTCAAGGTCATAATCCTTGATTAACTCTATCCATCTCCTTTGCCTCATATTCAGCTCCTTCTGAGTGAAAATATACTTCAAGCTCTTGTGATCTGAGTAAATCTCACAGTGATTACCCATCAGATAATGACGCCATGTCTTCAGTGCCAAAACTACGACTGCTAGTTCAAGATCATGGGTCGGATAGTTCTGCTCATGCTGCTTCAGTTCTCGAGACAAATAGGCGATAACCTTGCCTTGTTGCATCAATACACATCCGAGACCAATCTTGGATGCATCACAATACACATCAAACGGCTTCTTGATATCTGGCATGATCAATATTGGGGCTGATATCAATCTCTTCTTCAGCTTCTAGAAACTGGCTTCACATTTGTCAATCCATTCAAACTTCTTGTCCTTCTTCAGCAATTGGGTCATGGGTCTGGCGATGCTCGATAATCCTTCTACGAACTTGCAGTAATATCCCGCTAATCTGAGAAATGCACGGACTTGGGTTTGAGTGGTTGGGGCTTCCCATTCTTTGACATCTTTGATCTTGGCGGGATCCACAGAGACTCCTCCAGCGGACACAATATGTCCTAGGAATCCTACTTCCTTCAGCCAAAACTCACACTTGCTGAACTTGGCATATAACCAATGCTCTCTCAGGATTTCTAGGATGATTCTCAGATGTTGCTCATGCTCTTCTTCTGACTTGGAGTAGATAAGGATATCTACTCCCTCCTTATCATGGGAATCAGCAACGGTGATGGAGATGGTGGTGGATATCAATGGAGATGGCTCCGGGGGCACTTCCCGTCAAAGAGGGTGCCTAATGAGACTTTCTGTCCCCCAAATCTCCCCTTCGGTGACGGAGGCGCTGCGGAACTTTTCGTGGCTGGAGGCTTGATGATTTAGGGTTTGGTATTGGGAGGCTCTTATAGGCGAAGGAGGTAAGGCCAGTGGCCGGCCAGGGGGCCCACACCATGCCCTGGCGCGGCCTGGGCTGGCCCGTGCCAAGGGGGGTGTGGCCACCCTATGGCCCCTCTCCGACTCTCCTTCTGGATCCGTGAGTCTTCCGGGAAAATAGTAACTTTGGCTTTTGTCCCGTCCAATTCCGAGAATATTCATTTTCTGACTTCCTGGAACCAAAAACAGCAGAAAACAGGCAACTGGCACTGTGGCATCTTGTTAATAGGTTAGTCCAAGAAATCATATGAAAAGTACTCCAAAGTTGGAACAAAACACAAAAAAGTAGATAAAACCAAGCATGGAACATCAAAAATTATAGATACAGTTGCAATGTATCAACATCCCCAAGCTTAACTCATGCTCGTCCTCGGGTAGGTAAGTGATAAAAAGAAAGAATAATTTTTGAGGTGACATGCACCATCATAAACTTGATCAAAGTATTTGTAAAACATTCAAAGCTGAGATCATAGTACTTCAATCATAACATGAAAGACAAATTTCTAGCAATAAGACAAAGAAACTATGTGGCAACATGAAAAGGCACAAACAAAAGATTCATGAATAACAATGCTTTGCAATACGTTTGTTTGTTTCACATAAAGAAAACATAGCATAGTAGTATTCAGCTTATCCCTCATAGAGTAGCAAATATAAATGCATAGGACACCTTCAAAGTTCATAAGAGTGACTAGATACAAATAGTTTAAAACAAGCAATATCAAAGTTATGCATCAATCAACAAGTCTTGGGACAATGCACATAGAACTAAGAATGGCCACTATGCTCTCAAAGTAGGTGCATAAAGATAGAAGGTGGAGACTCAATATAATGGTGGAAGAAAGGCCTTCATCGAAGGAAGCAGGGATTCAAGTCTCATAAAGAGCTTCCAAAAATTATGGTACTTATAGCTTTCATCTCTCATTGCCCCTATCATAAGCATCTTGAAGTGATTAAGGTTAAAGTGAACAAACTATGGTGTACATGCTTGACGAAGTATAAGTCAGAAATCTCATGTCCCTTGTATACGAGGGTCGCTCCTCATGCTACTCAAGTTTAGTCACCGGTAAGTTCTTGTCATTGTAAGTACATGTGTATCATAGAGAACTGCCAACGGGATACCCCTTGCTCGATGATACGGAAGAATCCCCATATCAAAATGACAAGGCAAGCAGACAATGAGCATCTCAGCAATCTTCTTATTTACCATGGGAATATGGTGCTTTTTCTCTCTTTCCTCTTTTCATAATCTCTTTTTTTCTCTTTTTTCTCAATATAGGACTCTTTTTTTTATAAGAAGAATGCTTCATAGACATCTCATTATGGTTACGTTGCAGGTTTCCACCATGTCAGCATGGATTAGACCAGCGGCCCAGGCGTTTCTCTAACACATATACATAACTCCATGGACTTACAAGCTCCCCTTTCATTTCACACCGACGACAACCATATACAAAAGAGCATGATATCAACTAGGTACAAGTACCAAGTGCAATGTTGAAAGCGTTCACCATGAAAGCATGGTTCTGCTAATTCCCAACAAATAAGTGCAAGCATATACAACATAGACGACACAATGGTTCAAGTTTATTAAGGGCAAGAAAAGTAAAGTGTGCCATCAAGTTCGTGAGAGCTTTAATCACTAGTTTTCTCATAACAAGTTTAATTTGGAAGGTAAACAAAAGCATGAATATACTTGGAATAGAATAAGCTAGTAGGTAGGTATGGTGGACTCTTTGGAATAACTTGGTTTAGGGAGTTGGATGCATGAGTGGAACTCATACTTTGTTGTGGAGGCTAGCAAAAGACTAAGAGCGACAAACTAAGAGAGCAATAATGGCCAAAATCATGCAGAGCGACAAAACATCATTGATCAAAACATAAAGTGATACTACAATTTGAAAACTAAAGGATCATAAAGGCTATGGTGACTTGAGATAGTCCTAACATGGTGTGAGCATGTGCCAAGTCAACCCAAATAAAGCATCAAAGGAGAATACCACTATACTATGCTTTAATATGCTAAAACAACGCATGATTCTTCAAAGGAACATTAAGCAATCTCAATTGTTTATAACAAGTCATGCTACAGCAAAGAATAGTAAGCATAAAGCCAAAACAATATCAAGCATGGCAAGATAGAGCATAGGCCACAGTCAAAAACGAGCTCTTTTTACCACATAAGCATGAACTTTCCTACTCTTTTCCAAACCAAACCAAACTATTTGCAAACCAATGTATGAAAGAGGGGGTCCAACCAATTTATTCCGAAAACTAAGAAAACAAAAGAAAACAAAAAATCAAAACGAAAATAAAGAAGAAGACGCTCCAAGAACAACACAACTGTGCATGAAACAATAAAAATGAAGCATTTGGAAGAAACCTGGAATTTTTATTGATGAAGAAGGGGATGCCTTGGGCATCCCCAAGCTTTGACGCTTGTACTTCTTCAATATTTCTTGGGGTGACACGTGTGGCATGCCCAAGCTTGAGCTTTAGTCCATCCTTCATCTCATTACTCATTCCTTCCATACACCTGAAAATTTTCCTTCATACAAAACTTCACACAATCTTTATTAGCAACATTAGTGCACTCAAGATAAATAAGTCTTAAGGTTCAGTTATAACACCAAATAAACTTCCATTAGAACACTGGCTACTGTAGCACTACCCTCAAAAATCTCAATTCCCCAAAAGAACTCAAGAAGGAACTAACAAGAAGCAAATGCAGAAAATGGCAGAAATCTGTCAAAACAGACCAGCAGGTAAAGACGAATTTTTTCGAAGACCTTATGTTGCTCAAATCAAAAAGTGTTGAACTAAATAAAGTTATATAACAACCTGGGGCAGAAGCACAAACATTCACGCCTCAAAAGGACGTACAGAGATTTTACACGAATTTTTACGGTGAAGCATAGAAATCTGTTTCGGGACAGCAACTTTCCCAACCATTAATTCTCTCTCATTAGAGGTTACTCTTTGCACAAAAAGCAAATAAAAAGGATAAGGAGAGGTTATTACTGAAGTAATAACTCCAAGACTCAACTAAAACTTTTGGGTTATCTCCCAATAAGTACTTTTCTTTAGGGCCTTTAAGTTAGGAATGATAGTTAGAGAAGATGCTCACATAAGAAATATGAATTGAAGTAAAAGAGAGCATCAAGAAGCAAATTCAAATCACATTTAAGTCTAACCCACTTCCTATGCATAGGAATCTTGTAGAGAAACAAGTCATGAAAGCACAAAGCAACAAGCATAAGAAAGCAAAACAAGTGCAACTTCAAGACTTTCAACATAAAGAGGGGAAACTTAATATTGTTGAGATAGATAAAACCATGTTTCTCTCTCTCATAATAACTTTCAGTAGCATCATGAATAAAATTAACAATATAACTATCACATGAAACATTCTTATCATGAGCCACATGCATAAAATGATTATTACTCTCCACATAAGCATAGTCATTCTTATTAATTGTGGTGGGAGCAAATTCAACAAAATAGCTATCATTATTATTCTCATCACCATAATCATCAAATATAGGAGGCATATTGTAATCATAATTAACTTTCTCCTCAATAGTAGGTGGACTGAAAATATCATACTCATCATTGTAATCATCATATATCAGAGGTTTGGTATCATCATAAGCAATAGAATAGCTATCTTCCAAAGCTGGGGAACTAAAAAGATCATTTTCATAAAAACTAGCTTCCCCAAGCTTAGACTTTTCCATAGCATTAGCAATAATGGTGTCCAAAGAATTCATACTAACAACATTGCTATTAGCATGCAAATAAAGTTCCATAGGTTTTTTAATTTTCTCTTCAAACACTTCATGTCCTAACTCAAGATAAATACTATAAAGCTCTCTAATTTTTTTGTTGTTTTCCATTAAGCCTAACTAGTGAAAACAAGCAACAAAAAGACAAAATTGCAGAAATTAAAGGAAATAACTTCGAGCACTCACACCGGAGGATGTGAGTACCTTTCTATACCTCCCGAAGCGGCGCCAGAAAATAGGCGTTTGCCATGGGAGGTTCTTCTTCTTCAATCCTCCAGTGTGAATACCTTTTACCTTACCTCCCTGGAAACAGCGCCAGAAAATAGCTTGATGTCTACGCACTTCTATTCTTGTAGACAGTTGTTGGGCCTCCAAGTGTAGAGGTTTGTAGAACAGCAGCAAGTTTTCCCTTAAGTGGATCACCCAAGGTTTATCGAACTCAGGGAGGAAGTGGTCAAAGGTATTCCCTCTCAAGCAACCCAGCAATTAAGATACAAGAAGTCTCTTGTGTCCCCAACACACCTAATACACCTGTCAGGTGTATAGGTGCACTAGTTTGGCGAAGAGATAGTGAAATACAAGTGGTATGGATAAATATAAGTGGTAACGGTGATAGAAAATAGCTTGATGGCGTGGAAGAGACTAAAGGCAAGCTGAAATAAAGAAGGAAGCAAGCAAACATGTAACATATCTAATTGCAAACGGTGTATCAATGCTTAGAAACAAGGCCTAGGGATCATACTTTCACTAGTGAAGACTCTCATATAAATATCTTCTCTTTATGATACTACTCTTAACTACTCTCCGGTTGAACACTCTAATCGATGGTAGGGTTATAACAGCACACCTCAAAGTTCACTTTCCCCATCTAGATAACCCCACACTGTCACCTTGAGCACTAGATGGTTCAAACAAACACCACAATTTCATAAAGACATCCAACTCCAAATATAACTCATAACAAGTATTTGTAATCTCTATCCTAAGTGCCACCATGGTGTGCACGCTGTCACTTTCACACACATGGGGAGAGCAGAGATCTATTAAAACACTTGAGTAGCAAGGCAGATCTATAGATTACAAGCTCATGATCACAATATGATCATGCATAGAGAGAGAGATGAACACATAGCTACCGATAGAACCCTTAGCCTCGAGAGAGAACTACTCCCTCCTCATCATGGGAATCAGCAACGGTGATGGAGTGGTGGTGGAGATCAATGGCGATGGCTCCGGGGGCACTTCCCTGTCCCGGTAGGGTGCTAGAACAGAGACTTTCTGTCCCCCGAATCTCCCCTTCAGTGGCGGCGGCGCTGTGAAACTTTTCATGGCTAGAGGTTTGATGATTTAGGGTTTTGGCATCAGGAGGCTCTTATAGGCGAAGGAGGCAAGGTCGGTGGCCGGCCAGGGGGGCCACACCATGCCCTAGCGTGGCCTAGGCTGGCCCGCGCCAAGGGTGGGTGTGGCCACCCTGTGGCCCCTCTCCGACTCTCCTTCTGGATCCATGAGTCTTCTGTGAAAATAGTAACTTTGGCTTTTGTCCCGTCCAATTCCGAGAATATTCATTTTCTGACTTCCTGGAACCAAAAACAGCAGAAAACAGGCAGCTGGCACTGTGGCATCTTGCTAATAGATTAGTACAAGAAATCATATGAAAAGTACTCCAAAGTTGGAACAAAACACAAAACATAGATAAAACCAAGCATGGAACATCAAAAATTAGAGATACATTTGCAATGTATCAATATCATCGATGAACACAACTACAAACTTATGTAGGAAATTCATAAAGAACTTATTCATGAGATTCATGAAATAAGTAGGGGCATTGGTTAATCCAAAAGACATAACCGTATACTCGTATAAACCATAGCGAGTAGTAAAGGTGGTCTTCGGAATATCCGTTGCATGAATCTTAAGTTGGTGATAACCAGTCCTAAGATCAATCTTTGAGTACACCTGGGCTCCAGTCAACTGATCAAATAGATCCTCTATCTTTGGCAAAGGGTACTTGTTTTTGATGGTGACATCATTCAACTTCCTGTAATCGGTGCACAAACGGTTGCCTCCATCTTGTCAACGAATAACACTAGTGATCTCCATGGTGAAGCGCTTGGTTGAATCAAGCCTGTTACCGACATAGCATCCAACTGCTTCTTCAACTCTACTATCTCTGAGGGGTTCATGCTATAGGGTCTCTGGGCTATGGGTCCGGTTCCGGGGATTAGTTCGATAATGAACTCAATATCCCTATCCGGGGGCATACCTGGCAATTCATCTGGGAATACGTCAGGGTATTCACAGACTACTCGGACTTGGTCAATAGTGGGCAGGGCTAGACTCTTGTTGCACTTGAATTGACGGGGTAAGGTTTCAGATATATGCTCTACTATTACTCCAGAGCTACTGGTCATGGTGATGGCTTTCTTAGCACAGTCTATCAGTCCTTTATGCCTTGACATCCAGTCCATACCTAGTACTACTTCCAATCCTTTGGTTCCAAGTACTATTAGGTTGGCATAAAAATCTATCCCATGTATTCTGATAGGCACAGGTTTGCAAATTTTTCTAGCTTTTGTAGTTGATCCGGGGATTTGAACTATCAAGTTGGTTGGGTGAATCTTACTAGTGCATGCAAATTTTTCGGTGACAAATGAATGTGATGCTCCCGAATCAAACAATACCCTTGCTAAAACTGAGTTGACAGAAAACATACCTAGCACTACATCTGGTACTTCTTGGGCTTCTTTGGCATTCATGTGGAAGAGATGACCGTTGCGGTTATGAGGGTTCCCTAGGGCAAATCTTCTCCCCGGTTGAACACGACGCTGCTATTGAGCTGGGGCATTCACATTGGCGGCGGCGGCAGTCTTCTTGGGACACTCATTTGAGTAGTGACCCTTCACTCCACACTCGAAACAGGTGATCTGAGACTTGTCTTTAGCTGCGACGGGCACAACATTGCTGCCAGTTTTGGGTGCAGTGTTGTTGTTGTTGTTATTGTTATTGTTGTTTCTCTTGGGAGGGGCATGGTTGAAATTGCTGGTGTTGCCTGGGTGATTGTTGTTTCCATCGGACTTCACATTGCCTCCGCTACGGTTGGGGTAGCTTGGGCGAGACATAGGGGATCGGTTGATCCTTGGTGCATATCCTGGTGAGGGGTTGGGATGGTACTTCTGGTGACTGCTGGATCCAGATTGCTACATCATACGATGTTTGCGGTTGTTGTTTTCCTGGTTAATCTTCCTTTCCATCTGAATGGCAGAGTCGACTAGCTCTTCGAGATCCTCGAAGCGGATGTTGACGAGGATAGTCTGCATCCCATCATGCAGTCCGTTCAGGAATCTCTCCTTCTTCTTGGCCTCCATGTTGATCTCATCAGGTGCATATCTCGCAAGCGACAGGAATCTGTCATGGTACTCTACCACTGTCATTCTGCCTTGCTTCAAGTCGCGGAACTCATCCCTCATTCTGGTGACTAATCCCTACGGCACGTGGGTGCGGATGAACTTGATTTTGAAGGCTTCCCAGGCCATCACTTGACCATGGTTCATCAGGCGGATGTTGTTCCACCATGCTCTTGCATCTCCTGCCAAGTAGTGGGTGGCAAAGAGAACTTTCTCGTTGTCGTCAACTCTGGCTACGTCTAGATTGTTCTCCATTGTCTACAACTAGTCATCTACATCTAATGGGTTCTCTGAAGTGCTAAAGTTTGGGGGATTGGTATTCCGGAAGTTCTTTAGCTTGGATCCTTGATGATCCTGATTTCCATGCCCTTGGTTGTTGAGAGCCATCTGGGCGATCTGTTGCAGTGTTGCTAGATTAGCTTGGGGCTCTGCCCTGCTTGCTTCTCTGTCTATGATGAGATTCTGCAAGATCTGTAGCATTGGGTCTTGCGACGAGCTGCTCCCTCCTTGGTTTCCACGAGTCATCTGAAGATTGAGGTAGATAAAGGGGTAAGAGGGAAAGTTCTAAGGTTCATGGTTTTGGTTTCAAGACTAAAACTTTGAGTTTGACTCAGGTTTTGCAAGTAACTTCATTTCATTCATTCAAACAAGCACACGATACAAACACACACACCACAACAACAAAGGAAAACAGATGGTTTGAAGAACCATTCTGCAAGCTACGATACAGTGGGACCGATACATCTCATGTTACGACAGTGCTCTAGTGCATCTACTCATCGTCGATGAAGTCGGAGTCCTCATCGTCAGTGTAGAAGTCCACGGCATCCTCCTCCAGAAAGTCATCATCATTGCTGAGGTAAGAATCCATGTCTCCCTGGATGTCTTCACCCTCCTCTTCTTCCTCCTTTGCTGCAAGCTGAGCTTCTTGCTCGTTGACGGTCTTCTCGTAGTCGACCACCTTCTTGCGAAGACGGGCGATGGTGCGATCCTTCTTCTCGCGCTGGAGGCGAAGAGACTGATGGTCCTTGACAAGCAGTGAGAAAGTCTGGGCCTTCTGGGCGGCAATGGCACGGTTGTGGTTGGCGAACTCCCTAGCATTGTCCAATTCCTTCTGGCGATTGTACAGCAGGAAGTCAAGGTTCTCCACTTGACGCTTCAACTCCGGGTGACCCGGCATCTCCATTGGCCTTCCCATGAAGTCACGTCTTGCATAGTGAGCAAAACTGGTTCATTGGATTTGGTTGACACTAAGGGCACATAGACGTGCAAGAGCTTCATGCATTGTCCTGGCTAATTCATCTAGCCAGTTGTTCTCTCGGACTGAGAACTGGATTCTCCCGGACGTTGGTGCGTCTATGCTTCCTCGAAGATCAGCGGTGACCAGCCACTGTAAATCTCCTCCTGGGGGTCCTGGAAGTTGAGCTCCAAGAAACTCCGGATGCGGGCGTCCTAGTAACTTCGACAGTGAATCAAGGTCCCTCTCGAAGATCAGCTGACCTCCATTTCCCAATTAGTAGAACTTGTTGAAATGAGTCTCCATCTACAAGAATTAAGGATGAAGAAATTAGTGAAGTGATCAAGTGTGTCAAATCTTAAGTAGTAATGTAAGAATTTGAGGAACATGAATTTTTGAGAAAGAATGAATTCCCAAGGGTAAGAGAGGAAATAGTTTTTCATAAATACTCACTTTGGTTTTGAAATTAAGTTTTTGTTCGGACGTCCATTCTAACTAGGGTCTCCTATGGTCAGGACGGCTCTGATACCAACTTGTCAACACCCGGATTTTTAATCCCAGATGCATGTTATGTCATACATCGCAATCCCAGGATTACCATTTTTGTGAGACATAACAGATTGGATATCACAGTACATCATCCATTACAAACCATAAATAAGGTCTTACACAAATAAGGATCTCATGATCCAGTCTTAATACAACAAGCGGGAATAAATAATACGCAGTGGCGTGGGGTTCATCTTGAGGGGCACAGCAATCTTTGGAAAGGCGAGATAGTCCTAGTTATCATAGCCATCATGCTAGCCATCATCTTGGTAGTCTCCTTCATAGTCTGGCCATGAGAATAGCTAGGGACAAAATCCATGAGTACTCTTTAAGTACTCGCAAACTACCACTAACAAGTAGTATAGTTCTAATGTAAAGTGCTAACTCTAGGTTTAACTATAAAGTTAAGTTTGAAACCTAAGCTGAGTTCAGAAACAAAGAAAGATAAAATAAAGTTCTAGAATCACTTAAGTTGGGAAGCTAGTGTCATAGTCACAACCCTGTTGTGGTCAAGTCAAGATTCATCATTCATTTCATAAGTCGTTTTGAAAATATCTGACAACGAAATAGTATGGCCACTCCAACTGTCCATAACCGCGGACACGGCTATTCGAATAGTTTGACACTCTGCAGAGGTGGTACACTTTCACCACAAGATTCGATACATCTGTCAGGGATAACCCTGAATCATCATACTTAGTATGCAGATAATCGAACATAACCTTTCCTTTACACACCCTAGTATAAGCACCTCTCCTATGAGCATGGCCTCCCAACCATGACCATCTGTCATCTTGGGCACTGCATAGGTGGACAACATTGAGAGGTAGCCTCAGCTCAAACCTCTCCCGTGAGGGAACTAATACTAATGCATATAAACTTCCGGCTAAGCCTTACCCAATTCAGGCATTGTGGTTGTATGGTAAATTTGGAATGGTATCGCATCCGAATCCAACCATCATTTTTTATAAAAGGGCTAAGGCTCCTGCCTCAACATTTTCATCATCATAAACCATTTGTGTTTCTCAACACATGTCAAAACATCTCAATAGAATGACTCATCATTCCAAGGTTTTCATAATTCATTTTCACCAAGTGTTCCCATCTAAAGTGACTGAAGTTTTAGTTTAGGTCTAAACTACTAAGTTAAGAGTGTTCACTAAGGTGGGGTACTACGATCAATCTCATGGCATAGAATGACATCTAAGGTTATATAAATAGGTTAAGTTTTATACTCTTTATGCTACCTTCCAAAACAAGTAAAGGACTTTGGTGAAGTAAAGAAAGTAAAGCTTGGAAATAAAAGTTGGGGTAGGTACTAGTAAAGTGGTATAACCAAAGAATGCCTAAGGCATCTTGCTTAATTTCTCTAGCTTAATTCTAGCTTGCTAACAATAGCTTGCCTTGGTTGGTGTAGTGGTTGAAGTTTTCCTCTTCCTCCTCTTGATAGAACTCCTCCTCCTCGAAAGCTTGGTCGGTACTATCGTCTATAAATACATACGGAGTGCACAATCACCAAACAATACTTAACTAGGCTACTTAGCATTCTAAGGCACATTTTTGATGATCTAATATTATCACAAGCATCACAAGGTTTTATTAACTAGTTTCATTCTTTTTATTTAAGAAAAGTAATTTCTACTCATTGAAAATATCTAAGATTTAATATGCTCCACTTAGAATATGGGATCATGTGGACACATGTCCTCACCACATATTCTAACATGTGGGAATGTGATTTAAGGGTTGGATCACATTTACTTTGGTTTAAGTTTAGACTTTAATGATTTAAAGTGACTAGAAATTCCTATATAGCATTATTTTGGTACTAGTCCAAAGTCACTGCATGTAAACCTTAGTATTATTACACATTCAGATAGGTATGGTTAAATGTGATTTTTGAGAGTTGGAATCAACTCAAAAGCTATCATGGTTGATTTTATAAAAATGTTTGAATGTGCAAAAGCTTTTGTTTTGTTATTTTTACTAGGAGAGATCTATAACTCTAATTGAATTAAATCCAATGGCTTGGATACATCTTTTCACAAGCTTTCCGACACAATTGGAATCACTCCATTTGGATTTGTAAATCTCTCTGAAATGATTTTCAAACTAGAGGATAGAACTAAGTTCAAACTAAATTAGAAAAATCTAAGTTTGAATTGCTGGGCTAGCGCGGGAACTAAAATGGGCCGGCCCAGTGGCGCTCTGTGGCACAGAGGGCAGCTGACAGGCTGGTCCCGCTTGTCAGCGAGACTTAAAACCCGAAACGGTATGGGACGATCTGGGCGCTACGATTAGAATAGAGATCAACGGTCCATAGTCGTCGTCGACGATGGACTCGTCGCCGTAGAGACCGAACCCTAAACGGCCAGCGGGGGTGCAATGGGGGCATACCAGGGCTCCAGCTACTGCGGCAATGCGGGCAAATGAACTGGTGGACGACGGCGAGCTCAGGCGAGGTCGCGGCAGCTCCTGGGGTGGACGTATTCGACAGCGCCTCTCCTCCTCTGCTGCGGCAAGCTCTGGCTAAATTCCAGCGAACGGCGGTCCGCCTTGCTCCGGGGATGGGGTGGAAGGCTCAGTGAGGAGAGGGGAGTGAGATGGTGTGAGGAGTTTGTGCTGGGGTGGCCTCTATGTATAGCTCGACGAGGCAATCGAACGGGATGGGCTGGCGACTCCGACGAGGGCTGCACATCGTGCTAGCAGCGTGGCTGGAGGTAGGAGACGGTGGCCTGCCTCCTGGCGGTGGTCTACGGCGTTAATGCGCGGCTAGGGGCGGTGGCATCTGGTCGGGAGCGTCCCACGCTCTGGGAGACAGAGGCGGTGCTCGACATACGCGCCTGACGTTGGTCGCGCTGGCGTATGCGCATGGCATGTCTCAAGGGTGCTGGGGTCGAGGCGGAGCGACATGCACGGTATTAGGTCGAGGGGCGGTTGATGGCGTGCTGGCGGCAACGCGCTCTAGGGCGCTCTAGCGAGGTCACAGAGAGAAACGGCGCCGAGGCTGTGGGGTGGTCCGGGGGATGTGGGTGATCAAGGGGTGGACAGAGAGTGGAGGTAGGGTTAGGTGGAGCTAGCGGGCATGCTAGTTTGGCGTGGCGCGGTTTGCTGCGAGCTGTCCACGTTCGACTGGCGGCGACCAAAAACGGGCAGCGCGCTACTGCTGCTCTAGTCCAATGGGTAGGCTGGTTAGGGGCTGGTTAGAGCTGGGGGAGACCAGGGGACCAAAATTTTCCCAAATATTCGACAATTCATTGATCACCAAATAGTATTAGTTAGGTAGAATTTTTGTGCATGCCACCTATTCGACACAATGGCTGCAAGAGAAAAATATTTGAATTTTTAGTTGAATTTTGGTGGAGTTGTTGATCACATGGTTGAGCATCTCTGGTTGCTTGGGATTTGAAAATGTAACTCATTTGAGTGGTTTTTGAATAAGTGGGATCTTCTCATATGAACTACATTCAATTTTCAAATGCCATTTAAATTTAGTGTTTGCATGTTTTTGGTAGATCACAAAGTGGGCCTTTTGTGATTTGTTTTTCTTTGGTATTTGTTTGGGAATGATCTAGATGATGTTTATTTCACCTAAGAATCATTCTACAAGTAATGGATCACTTCATCATGGCAATTCAAATCAACTCCTAATTTAAATGCACACACATATGAATGCTTTCATATTTTTAAATGGAAAAGTTTTTGTTAACTCTAAATTTGATGATTTGGATCTTGATCACTTGGATTAGAGTTTTGGGATGTTACAATGTTTCACATCTATGTAATATTCAACATGTTAGAAAAGAGTTTGCGACAATGTTCAAAGAGTTGACTACAATAAGGTTCGATATTTCGGAGCGATGTTTAGTCTGGACGGATTAGTGTAGCAACCACTGCATATATCATTTTTTGTATATGGTAGTTGTATAAACAAAACAACATTCTTGTAAAAGAATGGTTACCTAGGATGTGTACATGACACGGTCCGAAGGGTTTTGTTAAATCAAATGATGCTAAAAATGCATGCAAACTTCATTGGTTGATATAAGCATCGTGAAGTTGGAATCTTCACCATGATGAAATGTTAAAACGTTTAATTTCATTGGAGATGATGAAGATTCTCACATTTGCAAGAAATTATGTGGGAGTGCCGAGACATAGTTCTAACACATTGTGTATAAGGCATATTATTGATTGGAAATGATGTATCTTTTATTTAACATAGGTTAAGAATTTCATTAAAATTAAGATTTTGGTGAAAGACTTAGGAAAAACCAGAATATTAGACATCAAAGTCTATATGGATAGATTGAGATGCTAATATGGTTGTGCAAAATGTACATAGATGAAATTTTGAATTGGTTCACTGTGGAAACATCGAGAAAGGTTCTTACCACATGGAAAAGATTGAATCAAGATTCAAGTGTATTGACACTTGGTGAAAGAATCAAGATTCAAGTGTTTTGACACTTTGTGAAACGAGATTCAAGTGTTTTGACACTTTGTGAAACGAGATTCAAGTGTTTTGACACTTTGTGAGTGAAATCACCTGAATATTTTGATCTATCACACCATGACATGTACATATCCATATATGTCCTATGCTCTAAATTTCATGAGCATATACCAGGATGACTCATAAGATGATCATTGGATGATAGTAAAGATATTCTTATGATCTTTGGAAGAACTAAGAATACATTATGTATGTAGAGGTGACAAATAGTTCTTTGTAAAGTGTTACACTAATACTAGTTTATAGTTCAATGTAAAATGTTACATTGACACTAGTTTTGTCAAAAGATACAAAATAAGTTTATCTCAATTTAGGCTATGGGTTAAGGTGGCACAATTTGATGGAAGAAAATTCCATGATATATTTGAATGAGTTCCAAAAGGTTAAGTATTGTGATGGATACTATAATAAAAGGCTAAGTATAAGAATGCTCTAGTAGCAACATAGGAAGGAATTTGTGTCAAGAAGTTTGTTATCAAACTAGGTGTATTTACAAGTGGGCTCGTACTATGCAGATCTATTGTACGACAATAGTATCAACATGTTTTAAACCCCAAGGAACTAAGGTCTCACCACAGGACCAAATTTATACAATGCCATCTCATTTGAGAACGAGTGATGTGTAGAGATGCAAAGACACAAAAATAAACACATATCTGAAAGGGTCAGATCTAGAGATTAGGTTTACCACTAGCAATACATATGTACAACACCAGCCATAGGTGCTTATATATGCAAGTTTCAACTAGATTATTGACTCTAGTGCAAGTAGGAGACTAAAGGGAATATGCCCGAGAGGCAATAATAAAGTGGTTATTATATTATTCCATGTTTATGATAAATGTTTATTTCTCATTCTATAATTGTGTTAACCGGAGATGTTAATACATGTCTGTTTAATAAACAAAGAAAAGGTTCCTAGTAATGTCTCTCATTACACTAGCTTGTTGATTAACAGATGATCAAGGATTCCTGATCATAAACATCGGATGTTGTTAATAACAAGGTCATGTCATTACAGAATGATGTGATGAACATTCACCCATAGTAGGTTTAGCAATATGATCATGTCTTCAAAATTTGTATTGTTATCTCACTCGAAGTAACACTAATCTTTAGACCATGACATCATGCCAATCACTAACACTAGAAGAGTACTTTGATTCCATCAAATGTCCAACCATAACAGGGTGATTATAAACATGTCGTTGGGTACTTAGAACATGTTAGTTGAGGCTCATGGATCAAGAGTGGGATTTTTCATCCTGATGACGGAGAGATGTACTCTGGATCCTCTCGGTGATATCACATTGATAACATCTTGCAAGCATGAAATTTCATCACAACAAATGTTATATCACGGAACGAGTAAAAGAGTACTTGTCGGTAACGAGATTGAACTAGGTATGGATGATCCCAAATGTTCGGATCTTGGACAAGTAAAATATCACGAGACAAAAGAAATTGGTTACTAAGAAAAAGGTTCGCACGATCACTAGATACATCATTGAATAAATGGGAGTCATTACGGATTTCTAGATTGCGCTGATGATTATTGCTCCGAGAGGTGTCTCGATCATGTCCATATTATTCATGAACTGTAGGGTGACA
This sequence comes from Avena insularis, assembly GCA_023614405.1. Lineage (NCBI taxonomy): Eukaryota > Viridiplantae > Streptophyta > Magnoliopsida > Poales > Poaceae > Avena > Avena insularis. The sequence goes on from CM042692.1 coordinate 275,103,283, forward strand.
CACTTGAGGTTCGCTAATGCATTTTGAGTGGATATGGAACTCCGATTAATTTATTGGACATCACAGGGGTTGTTTCGGAAAAATACTAAAAATGTATCAAAATATCAAAATAACACAAGGGTAATTGTTAATGTTTGTTAATTGAATGAATTAACAAATATTAAATAAATAAAAATGTTTTATTAATTCCATAAGTGTGGTTTAATTGTTATGAATGTCATGCAATTAAAAGGAGAATAAGAGAGGGGGTTACCTACTTGATGAAGGAGGTTACCACCATGAAGAGGGGAAGGTGGCACCTCTAGGGGATGGCCCATCCTCCCCTATAAAAGGTGGAAATCTCTCCTCTCTTCTTTGACACACTTGATAATCCATTTCCCTTTCTTGCTGCTCCACCGTTTGGCGAGTGCTTATAGTGAAGCTTTGCCAAAATAATTCACCACCAACACTTGGAGAAGTGGTGGAGGAGGAGGAGTTTTGGCGTATCCCTTCTTCCGTTGCCTCGCTGGATCGAGGGCATGGAGGACGTCAACGAGCCGCATGTGTGACCGAGTACGGAGCTTCCGCTGGTTGTGGCGCTGTGAGTACCCGATCTTGTGATTGTCGCATGTACACCTTCATCGACAATGTTTGTGCAGGAACGTAATCCTGCTTGCAGTCTTCGAGGGTAAGTTACTCGTTGCTACCATCTCATAGATGATCTTGGCTGCAAAGGCGGCTCGTCTACAACCTTCATCATGGAGGCCCTCTCTAGAACCAGTCGCTAGAGCTCGAAAACTCGTCAACTCCAAGTGGTTCGTCCCCGGTGGTGTTGAGGTGGCCGATGGGATTGGTTCTGTGTTGGCAATGAGATCTCGAGCGCTATTTCGGACCTCGGCGTGACCAACTCCTAGAGGTCATTAGCAAGCGGCAGAGAAGACAATCAGGCACCTTATTTCTGTTATTTTTTTAGTTTTAGGGTATTTTTGTAAATGTGCAAGCCCTCTTCTTCAAATATCAGGTTTTTCAATGTTGTAGATGACTATAGGGGGCTTGTTGTAATTTATACCCGCAAGTAATTATTGCATCTTCTCCACCCTTTGGGATGTTTCCTGTTCACACAAAAAAGTAGACAAGGTACAGAGGCACTTACATGCTCATCAGTGGAAGCCGACGGCTTCTCAAGCATTGTCTACATGGACACCTCCTTGTTCTTATCCAATTGGGAGGAGCCGGAGGCACTGGCATCACCCTTGGGGCCCAATGACTTCACAATTTCTTCAATCGGTTCTAGCACATAAACCTTCGAGTCCACGGCTCCTTCCTCCACCTTCTCTAGGGCAGATTCTTCGTCCATCGACGCCCTTGAAGGATATAAGCTACTCAGATGTGCAAATAAAGCCAACAGGCTCATCAAAGTATTGGGCAGAAAGAAAAACTTGCGAGATGATGGCCTAGAAACTAAATGGGAAAACCCGTGGTTTCTTTTTCACTGATGATTGAGGAGCCAACTGTATCAGTACTACATCAATTGGCGCGTCGATTGATCCTTTGGACTGAGATGCAGTTGAGGAAATCGAGGCTCAACCCTTGTCGGCCTCTTCAGAGGTTTGACCTTGTTTGAGGATGGCGCCATTGGTCACCTCATCCTCTGATTCGGCGGGACGAACTGTGGAGTGTCATGCCTCCATCTCATCAGCTTCTGGTGCATCATACTCCTTCAGCAACGGTGGGCGGCAGACGGACTTGTTATGGCCCTGTAGTCTAAGAAGTAATTGAAGGTTTCTACAAGAATACAATTTAGAAGAAAATGAACATAATACACACATAAAATCTTACCTTAGGAAGCTTCTTGCTTGCTTTGTAAGATGGCACTGGCATCTCCCCTGGAAGCTCATCTTTAGTGGTCAGCGTAGTGATGCTCTTGATGCTTTTCTCAAGTTTAGCCTTCGACCAATTTTTCTTGGGTCAGCATCGGGTCTGAGGTCCTAGTGTACTTCCACATAGGATGGGGCCTGGCCTAGAGCGGTTGAATTAGGCATCGTATGAAGGTCGAAATAATATGAATCCTGGATACCTCCTTGCCTGGAATGTTTTGAAGCTCCAGGATTCGATCATAGAGGACTTTGGCTTCGGCTGCCTCGGTGTCTATCAGCTCATGCCTCCAAGACCTTTTCATCTTCAAGGGCGTGTCAGCAAGAAACTCTTTGAGCCCATAATTCTAGATGATTCTTGGCTCATCTCAGACGATTCTTAGCTCCTGTTTCTATGCATCATGCGGTGAAATCCTGTCAGTTTTTATGGCAGGGTTTTTATGGCGGGGCCACACTGTTGCGGCCCATCACCTGCTCAGCATGACGGTTGAGTTTGCCTGACGTCATCCATGATCTTCGCCACGCCTTTGATTCATCAGATCCTCCAAAAGGAGTCGACAGGAAACATGCTGCATCCACAGACGCATCAATAAAGTCGAGCCCTTCCTTGGAAGGCTATCTCGTTTAATTCTGAAGAAGAATGAGCCTATGTTCGGCAACAAGTTACCCATCATAGTCTCGGAGGATACTCCACAGGGAGCACTGGTCGCGTACCAGATAGAAATGCCTATGTTGACTACATCCGCAGTATCGACTCCTTTCTGCGAAACACTTCATAAATTCCACCACGTCGACTACGTCCTCGGCATCGACTATTGATCATCTAAAACTACAAAAAAAAAGCACTGATCTAATGTACTTCTGGGTTAGTGTCTTCTCCTGATAAGGTTATCGACTATGACTACATGATGCATGATCTACAACTTTGAGTCTCTACCCATGTCTATGACTCGATTAGACACTCGGGGGCTACTCCCATAGGAAGCCTTGGTCGCGCACCCTATAATAAGCAAAGATACACGGGTTGTCTGTTGGTCAATTACGTCCACAACATCGACTCCATACTTTCAACAGTCAAGTACTTGGTGTCTTTGCTCACTATATACTTTATAATGATGTCGAGTTCAGAGGAAGCACATCCTCGACTTCCCAAATCGCATCCGTTGCGACAAACATTTGGATGCTCTGTCTACGACACAAAGATAAGACCTACAAATTCAATCTGCTAGTCTGGTAACCGCATCCGCTATGCTCTACCAGATAAATACCATGCCTATGGTGTAAAATAAATCCCGATGGACGCGTTGGGTATACACTTATAGGCCGGAGTTTGACTAAATAAGGCCTTCGTAGCATGATTCGAACTGCCCAACCCATACCAGGTTCGGGTCCAGGAGCTCAAGTCGTCCAAGAGCCCGTTGAGACTATTAGACAGGTTTATCAACATCCCTATGGCTACTAAGCACCTACAATATACAGAATGGTGACCTGATGTACTTCGGGGTCAATACTTTACCTTACGAGACTGTCAACTTTGACTATAGATTCAAGACTTGCGACATTTAAGTCTCTACCCGAATCTACGATTCAACTGGACACTTGGAGACTACTAACATAGGTATGGCCCAGTGGCACCTGTCTCTATCCTACCTATCTCGGCCCAACAGGAGGTCCTCATGACGATCTTCTAAGATCCATAGAGCCCAGAACAATTCGGATGTCGCGAGGCCCACAAAGATACCTAACAAGAAGATCCTGATCAGGAAACTCTAAAGATAGAAATCAACTTATAATCGACTCGGATGGTACATAATACCCAGTCTCCCCCATATATAAAGGCTAGGAGGGGCCGCCAGGAGGACAAACACAACACCCGTAGCTTATGCCAGATCTAATCTCTACATATATTGGTGTTTCAGCGATATTGTTACCTTCATCACCATTAATCAAGAGCAGAAAAGCAAAATGTAGGGTACCACCCTCCGGGGACATGTTGTTTACAAGTCGATGAAGTCACCAGCGCACACTCCTTCCTGAAAACCAAATTCCATCGACCGTGGACATTGTCGTGGCTACCCCATGTCAGAGGTCCATGCCATGCTTGGAAAGTATGATTGCTTAATCCCGGCTAGAAATGGTTACGCTTTTGACCTGTTCGCATGCGATTTTTTTAAAAAATAATCGACTTGTAGTTCCATCATTTAGCATACCGTCATATTTTCATCAAAACCATGCAAGTTTACCGTCTCGCGCGGGTTCTTCTTTTACTGTTTGGTTTTGCGGTATTTGTCCGGCCGCACCCGCTCGACCCTTAAAACGCGTTTTCGCTAACACTTATCTGCCATATAAGAGCCGAGGAGATAAGTTGTGTGCTAGAGTTGCTCGGACTTAAATTGTGCGACATCCAATGGTCCATAAAATGTAACTATATAGCCATAACCTACTGAAGCGATTGACAAAATAGTACTCCCTCTAGTCCATATTAATGACCCCAACTTTATCTAGATTGGGATGTATCTAGTTTTTCTGAAACATTCATCACTCTTTATTTACTTAAAATAAAAGTTACATCAGCAAGTAGCAGAGGTGGAATAAAACTAGGTGGGTCATCAAGCCACACTTGCTTGCAATGTCTCCTAGCAAACCTTGCTAACTCGTGAGCCACGGAATTGGCGTCATGATGTGAGTGTTCGAACACAATTTTCGGAAATTCAGTAGCTAAATGATATCAGTCATAAAAAATTGCTGCAGCAGGTCCTGATGATCCCCCCTCCTTCATTGCACTGACCGCTTCTAGGAAATCTGAAGATAATATAATTCTGTTGCATCCTAAGGATTGTGCAAGAATAAGGCCTTCCTTTATCGTGTGGGCTTTTGTCCAAATAATGTCCATAACCACATCCAGTTTAGAATTAGCAGCTGCTATAAAATCTCCTTTACCATCTCTCATAATGACCCCTATTGTCCCTTCGATAAATCCTCGTCAAAATAGGCATCTACATTTATTTTCACGTGATATTGCAGGGGTCATGTCCATCCATCTCTCTTCACCCTAGACGTCAGTGAATTTGAGGCATAAAAATTAGCATATAGAGCCTCAATCGCTCTTGCCGATCGTCTCAGCTCCTAGACCTTCTGTTCCTTGATGTCACAACGACCAGAGATGCCAACATGCCACGTCAACCAACTCTAGAACAGACCTTATAGAGATTGCCACAATGTTCTCCATACACAAGATGTGTTCAAGTACCGCCTGGCCAACTCGGTCGATATCACATGCTCGCTCGATGATCGTCCACAGCCCAAGCTCCTCCCAAATTGTTATTGCATGTGGGCATTGTAACAGCAAATGCTTCACATCTTCCGCTCCTTGGGCACAAAGTGGGCACTGACATTCACGTGCCTGCTCACCAAGACCGCGCGACATGGCAGTGTATCTTGCATCACTCGTCAAATGAATATTTTAACCTTGATAGGGACCCGTAGTTTCCATATTTTCTCCCACATCGGATGATCCTTAATCGTACCATCCAGACATCTCTGAACTTTGTGTGCAAATTGACTCTCCCATTCAGAGTAGTACACCAAGCAAACGGAGAAAGTTCCTATCTTTGTCAAATTCCAGGAAGCGAAATCCTCCATACTGTACCATTGGATGATAATGGAATTGCCATGATCCTTCTGACATAAATCAGCCAAAACGTATGTTTCAATAACTCCTCATCCAAGGTGTCAGTGGTCGAATCAATTAATTCGCTCACATGTGTGACTATGTTCTGCCCTTTCGGAGTGAGTACCCTCCTATTTGGCCCATTTGAAATCCACTCATCATCCCATATATTAATGGAATCTCCTCTTCCAACACACAAAATATTCCCTTTCTTTAGTGTTTGCAGGCCTTCCCATACACTCTGCCAAGTGAAGGAGCTCCTTGACTTCAGTTCAGCTTTAAAAAGATTTCCCGATGGAAAATACTTAGCCCTCAGAACCCTGGCACATGGTGAATCTAGTTCTTCAATCAGCCTCCAAGCTTGCTTAGCTAGGATAGCTAACTTGAAGTAGTAAATATCTCGAAAACCCATGCCCCTTCTTCTTTGGGACACACATCTTCCACCATGCCAACCAGTGCATCTTTTCTTTGATTAGCACTATCTCCCCACCAATATTTAGACATCGCTGCTATGATTCCTTTACAATTTTTTTGTGGAATCTTAAAGACCGACATCGCATAAGATGGTATAGCTTGTCCTACTGCTTTCCACAACACTTCTCTACCTCCTACCGACAACAACTTATCCTTCCATCCATTGATTCTTTGGATGATCCTCTCCACCAAAAATTGAAAGCAATCACTTCTTTCTGCCACCACAGTAGGAGGTAGACCTAAATATTTGTTTGTTAGTGCCTTAGTCACAATGTTCAGAATATTGCAAATTGCTTCCCTTTCTTCACCACGTGTATTGGGGCTAAAGAATATGCTTGATTTCACTTCACTCACAAGTTAGCCAGAAGCTAAGCAATACTCATCCAAAATCCTTTTTAGACACTCGGCATTGGATTGATCCACTTGCATAAGTATCAAGGAATCGTCAGCAAATAGGAGATTAGTTATAGATGGAGTATCCCTGCACACACGGACGCCCACCATCTCCTCCTGCAATTCGGTGTGAGCTAGTAAACCCCTAAGTCCTTCCGCACATAAGAGAAATAGATAACGTGATAGAGGGTCGCCTTGGCATAGCCCTCTCGTTGGGGTGAAGATATCACTCTCATCCGAGTTTATTCTCACTCGGTAGCGGATAGTCGAGACACATGTCATAATAAGCTTCACCCATGATTGATCAAACCCCATTTTTAACATGATCTTCTCCAAGAAACCCCACTCTACATGATCATAAGCTTTGTGCATGCCTAATTTCACTACACAAAACCCCTTCTTTCCCTGTCTCCTCTTCTTAATGGCATGAAAGCATTCATATGCCAGTAATACATTATTCGTGATTAAGTGGCCAGGGACAAAGGCACTCTGAGTTGGGCCGACAATCTCCAGAAGGATGCCTCATAATCTTGTAGCCAGGATATTCGAGATGACCTTGTATACCACATTATAGAGGCTAATTGTTCTAAATTGAATAAATTATTTAGGACCTTTTACCTTGGGGATCATAACAATCGTACTGTCCTTTTAGCCCTCTGTGATCTTGCACTTATTAACCGCCTCCAGTACCTCAAACACAAGATCGTCCCCAAGTAAATGCCAAAATCTCTTATAGAACACCGCATGCAAGTCATCTGGTCCCTTCCCTATATTAAAAAGCGCCTTCTTCACTTCTTCCGATGTGAACGGTGCTTGAAGTGTACCATTCATAGCTTGAGACACCCTAGTGTGTACTAAATTCAGCATGCTCCCATGCTAGCCCATGTCTTCTAAAGTAAAAAGGTGTGAAAAGTAGTCCTTGACAAGGTCCTACAGATGTACACCTTATTTCCACACTCCTATATCATCCAACGAACGGTGGATCAGATTCCTCTTATTCTGTGATGTTGCAGCATTGTGGAAGAAATAGGTGTTCCGATCACCATGCATTAGCCAGTTTGCATGCCCACGCTACTGCCAGTATATCTCCTCATGTTCCAAAAGGTTCTCTATTAACACATGTATTTCCTTTAGTCTAACCAATGACTCGGCCGGAGTCGGACCATGCTTCAACACCTCGAGATCCTTCGGTAGCATCAAAACTCTTTTCTTTGGCCCCTTGAGTGTGTTGCGATCCTAATCATGAAGATCACAGTGCACTGCACAATTTCTAGTTGTCAGTGATAGGGCAATGCCCAAGAGCTTTGCCTTCTCCCATGCAGTCTTTGTAACACCCCAATTTCAGTAACCTTGACTAGTTGTCCAGAGTGCAAAAGTTTGGGGGAACAGCAACTTTTTCTTGCTTAATGATGATGTATAACTTTCTTGTTGGTTCTTATGCATCTAATTGTGTTGTGGTTAAGATTACTTCCTCATCTTCTGATCAATTACAAAATCTATCTAACAAAATTGTCTTGCCTTATTTTACATAATATCAAATGTTCTGGCATTTCAAAACATGAGCCAAGATGCCTTTGCAACCCCAACTATTTTAGTACCATCTCTTGACAAAATTATGGAAATCTATATGATATCATCTCCTTATGTTTTCAAGACAGAACTTCCAAATGATCTTACCTCTAGGTTTTTCCAAAACCTTTTATAAAACTTTTGAATTCTACTCTTGGTAGAAGTAGCAAGGATCCTTACCTTGTTCAAAACTACAACCTTTTCAAAATTTCCTGTCTTTCCCTCAAGCTAAGCTTGGTGTTGCTTATAGTATTAGTGTTGAGATGCTTGTTAAGATGAATTGTCTTGATCTGTTGCCTGACTTGTTTGCTAATAAAGTAGTATAAGATACCCTAGGGATTCATCCCCTATTATCAAGTTAAATTAAGAATATAAATCCTAAGAAAGTTACCCAAGCATGATCTAATCTCTAGTCACTATAGTGACCATCTAATCTCTTAACCAGGTCAATTTAGACTTAATCCTTTTAGTAGCCTCCAAGTCAACGAAGGACAAATCTAAGCATGGATCCCTTATACTCAATCTAAACTTAAACCTCATACACTTGATGATGAGTTTGGAACCTTGCATTCTCTCAAAATCATCCCCTCTTGTATCCTAGTCAAAAACTCAAATCTGCCAAATCTTTACTAAGTCTGGAACTGCTATCAACATCACATCTTTGAGTCCCTCCCTTTTTCAAACCTTGTGAATTTTTGGAAATGAACTTGAACCAACTTGTCAAACATCCTAAGGACTTACAAATCACACTCTTTCCCTTGTCTATATCATCATTTGACCCACTCGTTCTTGATGGTTTTGCAGGAAAGAAAATAATCTTTCTCTGCCAATCTTATCAACATGCCTACTTTGGCAGAAGCTCCCATCTCCATGTCATCTTATTTTTACAAACTCTTGGAATGATTATGCTATAATAATGATTATATATCCATCCATACTTCGCTTGTTGCCATTGGATCTATGTGCTTCTAAAACCCACATGGTTTTAGAGGCTAAATCATAATCTGCTTTGACCCCTACTTTTAACCAAGTTTGGCATCAATCCTAGGCAATCTCAATCATGATCAACCCCAACCCTCTATACCATGGTCATATACATCACTTGGTTTATCTATCCAGCTAGCCCATGAACCAAGGGGAGCTGTGAGCTCCTTAATCACACAAGGTTTTGGTGGTATAAAAATAACTTAGCCCAAGATCCCTTTTCCTACCCTATTTCTTGTTTTCTTCAAAACAAAGTGTTGATTTTAAAACCCAAGGTGTGTAAATGATATCTACCTAACTTGGACATATTCTACCTAGGAGATAAAATATTAATAAATCATTTTCCATAATTATTTTGTCCTAAAACAACTTATTTCTCCTCTTTTATGAACATTTGAGGCCTATATCATTTTCCCTATCTTCCCACTTTAATAATAAATATTTTTGAAGAGTTTTATTATTTATTTTTGCCTATTTCCTTAAATGGCAGAAATGCAAAAATAAATGTTTTAAATAGTTTTCTTCTTTCATAAATCTTGGAAAAATTCTCCAATGTGTGAAATGATGTTTATGATCATATCACACCAAAAACCATCCTTTACCAATTCAAAAATCTCAAATCAAATATTTAAAACCAGTTCAGCACTTTTGGAATATAAGATAATAAAAGGGTCTAAAACCATCAGAAAATTCACAAATAAATTCCCAAGGTATGCCTTGACCATACCCCTTTCCTAGTATCTTCACTCCACCTTTCCAAGTTATAAAACTAAGAATTAGTACATGATCTTCATTTATGGACATATTTGAAATATGGAAAAACTAACACTCACCCCTCTAGTCGTGTGCTACTGTAGAAGCACCCTCTTCCTTATCTCTTGTGTTTGGAAAAGTAGAAAAGAGGAGAATGCATTCATGTGTGTATCTTACCACATTTTCCTGCAGTAGTTCCACCCCTTCCTCTCTACTCTCCTGTAAGCAGCAGTACCCCACACCCTCTCCATGTCCTCACATGGCATCCACCTTGCAATCCCTAGACCCCCTCCTTGTCTAATCTCTCTCCCATGGCCAAATTAATATATGCACTACAAACTGCAGTATAGAGCCCCTTATGGTCACTTATTTGTCTCCTTGACCCTCCACAACCGCCCGCCCTAGCCAGTCCTTGGCACTAGCACCCTCCCATTTCTCTCCAAGGACCTAATACACCATGAACCTTGCCCCTGCTGGTTAAATACCCACAAGCCACCCCAGCCAGCCCTTTCAAGCTCATCTCCCTCACCTCTCACCCACTTCCCTAGATCTAGCTCAAGCTCTTGCCTTGAGTGGTCGTGGAGAGCTTAGTTCTCCTCTCGATGCTACAGACTTGCGTAGAAGCTCCCAACCGACCCCGACCACCTCTGATTTGTATCTCTGCATGCTCGCATTCCCCTCCTCAAGAGCTAACTAACCCTAGCTTTCTTTCTGCACAGGACTACCCTAGGTGTCAGCTCCGTCGAGCCCCCGAATGCACCTGCAGGTGCCGCCACGCGAGGTTCCTTCTAACAAGGAACCCGTCATTCCCGCCCATCCCTAGGATCTTCTCTATGCACCACTTATCCTTGTGGCCTCCCCGCTATCTCCCCGTACCTAGGTGAGCTCCCCGTACCCCCTCTCTATCATCCTAGGGTTTCCGCTCGGCCGACAGGTCGTGAGGTGGACGACGATGTGTGGTCGTCGATCGCAAATAGATCAGACAGACCACAACGCCACTTACCGCTTCGTCGTCCCTCTCTGGCTGACGGATGTACCCCAGCACCAGGCGTTTGAACGCTGCACGCGCGCGTCCGCCAGCGAGTATGGGTCGGTCCGGTGTGGTGCAGTCCAACTAGGCTCCAGATCGGGCCCAATGACCAGTTTTCCTTTTTCTTTTATTAGTATCAAAAATACGTTCACTTACCTGATAGGATTAAATCAAAACAAAAATAGTAAATGCCAAAAAAATCCAAATCTGAATGTTAACAAGTTCTCATGTGTTTTCTCAAGCATGTAGAGCAAGCCCCATGCCCAAAATAATTTTTAATTAGTTCCTTGTTTTAAATCTAACAAATAGTGCCCATTTCAATCAATAAGTTCCCCCATTGAGTTTCACTACCCAAATGGAATGAATCCAACTTACACTAGTAGGTATTTGAGGTACTTATCATTTTGCCTTGGTCTCATGCCAAATTAAGCTATGGTTGTACCTTAGCAAAAATAATAAAATAAATTTAGAGCTGCCTTATAGAATTTCTCTAGGTCAACTTCTATAACATTATGAGTTGATTCCAAATCATGGTGAACAAGTACTACTAAATATACAAGTCCATAGGAGAACAAGATTTATTGAGCCTCTATTGAATTTTAATGAATTAAACACTTCAACTAGTGGTTATTTCACAAAATAAATCACATATGCAGATCTACAACTCTAAAAATAGTGAAACCAATTTCTACAGAAAGATATCAGTAATTCCTACATGATTTCCTTGGTTCCATACTAATTGGACCTTTCTACTAAGGCTGGTGAAAAGGACAAATTGCTTACATAATTGACTTTGGGATTTTCCTAAGGGCATTTTGGTAATTATTTTGGAGTGTAACCAACTCTCAAAATTCCTAAACTCAAATATCCGTGAAAACCTCTGAGGACAAATTTAATTGACTCCCTGATATTTTCTCATGATTTATTCACCAAAACAAGGATTTATTCCACTAAACAATTCATAACTAAATAAATAAAATTGATAAAATAATGAAACCACTTATGGTGTCTTTGTTATTTCAATACTATCTGTTGATATCATTTTTGTACATTGGTATCATACAAAACATGGCCTTTGTGTTAAACCCCTTATCAAAGTGGTATTTGACAATTAAACCATAAAAGAAGTTCCATAAATGCAAATAAAGTAGTTCCAAATGCTATGCACTCAAGTTAGCAAAACCTACTGAAGTGAAATGATGCTTTGTTAAATTTCTTGTTGTTTTGCATTGGTGCTTATATGCCTTGTGTTAACTGGGTACCTTTGCTTATTTGCATGTGTGATCCATGATGACGCTAGTTGTGATTGTATCGAAGTTAAGAAGGAGAAGATATTGGTTATTTTTGTTTTCCAAGAAGAAGTCTAGGGACATATTGCTAGTCATAGGCAAGTCACCTACTTTCTCATAAGCCTTATCCTACTATTTTACTTATGCATGTTTTATCTACTTGTTTATGCAAACTACGTTGTTTTACTACATGATGATCTATATGTGGTAGTGGCTTGGATCCTCCAAACCATTACACTTGTACTGCTAAGTACAAAACCCTTGATGACACCTACTTGTCGCTGGTATTGTAAGTGGTGTATAACACCATGGCCCTTTGGACACCCCATTTTAGCCAAAGCAAAACTACAGGTTGGGAAGACCCTGAAAAAGTTTACAAAAATGCTTTATGGTAAAACCCTAGTAAGGTTTGCCATGCCAAGAGGAGTTAGAGAAAGAAAAGGGTTTTGGTTTTACAAGTGACATGAAGTGGAGAAGGAGGAACATGTTTATGAAAACGCACCTGGTTCATTCCAGCTTAGTTATAACAACTAAACCGTGAAACCACATTACCCTAGAATGGGACGGGGCTTGAATTGAAGTCTGTTTACTCTAGTATGAGATGCCTCGCAACTACTTATAATGGATCATCTCTCTCGAATGTCGGGCTTCCCTTATATAAAGGGTCATTTGTTGTAGTAGAGACCTTGGGGAGGTGTGAACTGTCCTTGTAGGCGGTCGGACGATACTATGAGCCTCTCATTGAAAGTGTCCACTCTCGAGGAGTGTAAAATGCACTCCGGTTGGTCTGTGGTAGCCGACGTCTTGGCGTTGAGAGGAACACCTCATAGGGTAGGGCCTATACTAGAGTGGTATCTGGAGAGTCTTGATCGGTTACTCGACCAACAATCCATGAGGGATCAGGGTAGAGTACCCAGATGGTGAAGTGTATAACCTGTGCAGAGTGTAAATCTATTTGAATAGCCGTGTCCATGGCCATGGACGGTTGGACAAACTACTGCCAAGTTGTGCTGGTTTTGGTTTCTAAAAAGTTCTTCGAGAAAGAGTTTTTGAAACATGGTGGTCCAGAATAACCACGGATGAAGTGATGTGATCTTGGAGGGATCACGGATGAAAGAAGGCTCGGTCAGTAGATGACTGAGAAAGTAAATGGGTGACCCAATCCTAGTGGATTTCAACTCCAAATGTTTTCAAATGTTTTAAAAAGGTTTTCAACAAAAGTATAGAGATGTTATATCTACAAGAGAAACTATTTGAGAAAAGAACCTCTTGGAGTCCTCCTACTACCCTATCCATATTGCATATCCTTGTATTTTTATCCTCTTAAGGTGGTTTGTGAGTACATTCAAAGTACTCACTAGCATTGTCCCTCCCTATTTACTTGGTCAGACTTCGAGGAGGAAGGGGAAGAAGAAGGTGACATTTACGACTATGCAAGCTAGGACGTTCCCCTAGTCAGTTGCATATAGGGTTAAGGAATGGCTCAGGCTCCATGTTGTACTAAAGTTATGCTGATGATGATCGATGTAGCCATAATGGCATTAAGGTATGACTTGTATCTTCTTAAGTATTGGATGTTTACTTTGATACTCGTCGGTTATGTTCCACGATAGAGTGATCGTGGGATCGTGGCGATATGCATAACAGGGATTCTCGAATGCCAGGGGCCCCATAGTCTTAACAATTTCATTGACCGGTTCTTCAGCCAACCATCTAGCCTCGAATTCCCCCTCCTCTTTGCACCATCTCATGTGCCTCATAGTATTCAGAGTTCCCCAACACCGGTCTATGATCTGATTGGTGGTGGTGCTCATTAAGCACAATAGCCAAGGGAAAGACATCCCTCCATTCGGTATTACATACCGCTATGTCCAACCTTTCGTTTACCTCCCATCTCTGATACATCCAAAATGTATCTACTTTCCTGAACACTTTTGCTATTGTTTCTCTTCTATACTTGTGTGATTTGGATACAACGAATGCGGACTGACGCTGTTTTCAGTAGAATTGCCTTGGTGTCTACTTTTTGTGCAGAAAACCAACTATCAGGAAAATCCAGGAAAATATGCGAAAAATCCTATTTCACCTGAAGACTCCAGGAGCCAGAATACGAGATGGAGAAGAGCCAGGGGGTGGCCACACCACCTACTGGCGAGGGCCAGGCTAGGCCGCGCCAGGGGGTGGTGTGGGCCTCCCAGGAACCCCCTCGGTCTCCCTCTTCGCCTATAAAAAGCCTTCTGACCTAAAAACTTCGAGGGGTTCGACGTTTTTCTAGAAAGAGCCTTCTGACCCACAAGTATAGGGGGTGTATCACAGTATTTTCGAGGGAAGTGAAACCCAATTTATTGATTCGACACAAGGGGAGCCAAAGAATATTTATAAGCCTTAACAACTGAGTTGTCAATTTAGCTGTACCTGGAAACAATCTTGCTCACAGCAGTTTATCAGTAGCAACAGTTTTGTAGTAGGAATAGTAAAGTAGCAGCAGTAATAAACTAAAGACAGCAGTAACAATAGCAGTAAACAGTGGGATTCGAGTGCGGTAGGCATAGGGATGGATGGACGGGCGTTGCATGGACAAGACAATTCATATAGCAATCAGAACATAGGGAAATTGCAGATAAATAAGATAGAGCATCCAAGTACTAGATAATCCTAGGCATGTGTTCCATATATAGTCATACGTGCTCGCAATGAGAACTTGCACAACATCTTTTGTCCTGCCAGCCCGTTTGCAGCGGGGCCTCTAGGGAACTACTGGCAATTAAGGTGCTCCTTTTAATAGAGCACTGGAGCAAAGCATTAACACTCCATGAACACATGTGATCCTCACATCAAAGCCATTCCCTTCCGGTTATCCCGATTTCTGTCACTTCGGGGCCATAGGTTCCGGACAACAACGTGTGTATACAACTTGTAGATAAGACCATAAACAATACTATCATAGTGAATCAATAACAAGTTCAGATCTGAAATCATGGCACTCGGGCCCTAGTGACAAGCATTAAGCACAACAAGTCGCAACAAAGTCATAAAGCACTAATAAAAGATACTAGGCACCATTCCCTAACAATCTGATGCCATTACATGAACGATCTCATCCAATCCCTACCATCCCCATAGCCTACAGTGGGGGATTACTCACTCATAGATGGGGGAAACATGGATGGTCGACGGAGATGATAGTGGAGATCAATGGAGATGGATCCGGGGGCACTTCCCCATCCTGGCAGGGTGCCGGAACAGAGACTTTCTATCCCCCGAATCTCCCCTTCGGTGGTGGCGGCGCTGTGGAACTTTTTCTGGAAAAACGTCGAACCCCCCAGAGTTTTTAGGTCAGAAGACTTCTTATAGGCGAAGAGGGAGACCGAGGGGGTGCCTGGGGCCACCACACCATGCCCTGGCGCGGCCAGGCCCAGCCCACGCCTGGGGGGGTGTGGCCAGCCCCTGGCCCTCCTCCATCTCGTATTCTGGCTCCTAGAGTCTTCTGGAAAAATAGGCACTTTGGCTTTTGTCCCTTCCAATTCCGAGAATATTCATTTTCTGACTTTCCTGGAACCAAAAACAGCAGAAAACAGCAGGCAATCGTGTGGCTCTTGTTAATAGGTTAGTCCAAGAAATCATATGAAAAGTACTCCAAAGTGTGGACAAAACACAAGAAAGTGAATAAAACCAAGCATGGAACATCAAAAATTATAGATACATTTGCAATGTATCAACATCCCCAAGCTTAACTCCTGCTCGTCCTTGAGTAGGTAAGTGATAAAAAGAAAGAATAATTTTTGAGGTGACATGCACCATCATAAAATTGATCAAAGTATTTGTAAAACATTCAAAGCTGGGATCATAGTACTTCAATCATAACATGAAAGACAAAGTTCTAACGATAAGACATAGCAACTATCATGCAACATGAAAAGGCACAAACAAAAGATTCATGAATATCAATGCTTTGCAAGACGTTTGTTTGTTTCACATAAAGAAAACATGGCATAAAAGTATTCCGCTTGTCCCTCAATAGAGTAGCAAATATAAATGCATAGGACACCTTCAAAGTTCATAAGAGTGACTAGATACAAATAGTTTAAAACAAGCAATATCAAGGTATGCATCAATCAACAAGTCTTGGGACAATGCACATAGAACTAAGAATGGCCACTATGCTCTCAAGAAAGTGCTCATAGAATGTGTGAAGACTCAACAAGGAAATGAACAGGTTTTGAAAAGTTTGAAAGGCTTCCAAATGCTGAAAGTATGGTACTCATTAGCTTTGAGCTCTCATTGCCCCTATCATAAGCATCTTTAATGTGGTTAAGGTGAAAGTGAGGTCCAATCTGAGTTATATGCTTGACAGACTATAAACTGAAAATCCCAAGTCCCTTGAGTACGAGGGCCGCTCCTCATGCTACTCAACTTTAGTTACCGGTAAGTTCTTGTCATCATAAGTATGTGCGTATCATAGAGAACCGCCAACGGGGTACCCCTTGCCCGATGATACGGAAGAATCCCCATATCAAAATGACAAGGCAAGCAGACAATGAGTATCTCAGCAATCTTCTTATTTACCATGGGAAAATGGTGCCTTTTTCTCTCTTTCCTCTTTTCATAAATCTCTTTTTTCTTTTTCTCAATAGCTATCTCTCTTTTTTTATAAGAAGAATGCTTCATAGATATCATTATGGTTACGCTGCAGGTTTCCACCATGTCAGCATGGATTAGACCAGACCAAAGGCGTTTCTCTAACACACATACATAACTCCATGGACTTACAAGCTCCCCTTTTATTTCACACCGACGACATCCGCAAACAAAAGAGCAAGGTATCAACTGGGTATATATTTACAAGTGTTGAAAGCGTTCCCCCTGACAGCACGGTTCCGCTAATCCCTAGCCTATAATTTGCAAGCATATAACTTTCATGGATAATCACAATGGTTTAGGTTTATTAAGTGCAAGAAATAAAGTGTGCCATCAAGTTCGTGAGAGCTTTACTAAATCACTTTCTCATAACAAGCAAACATTTTATTCGGAAGAAAACAAGGCATAATGAATATGCACGGAAGTAGCAAATGATGCTAATAGGTAGGTATGGTGGACACTTTGGCAATATTTGGTTTAAGGGAGTTGGAAACATGAGTAAAACACTCAGTGTAAGTGAAGGCTAGCAATAGTAAGGGAGCAAGAAACGAGAGAGCAATAATGGCCATAATCATGCAGAGCGACAAAACATCATTGATGAAAGCATAAAGTGATATTACAAGTTGAAAACTAAAGGATCATAAAGGCTATGGTGACTTGAGATAGTCATAACATGGTGTGAGCATGTGCCAAGTCAACCCAAATAAAGCATCAAAGGAGAATACCACTATAATATGCTTTAATATGCTAAAACAACGCATGATTCATCCAAGGCACATTAAGAAATCTCAATTGTTTATAACAAGTCATGCTACAGCAAAGAATACTAAGCATAAAGCCAAAACAATATCAAGCATGACATGACAAAGCATAGGCCACAATCAAAAACAAGCTCTCTTTACCCCTTAAGCATGAGCTTTCCTACTCTTTTCCAATCCAAAGCAAAATATTTGAAAACCAATGTATGAAAGAGGGGGTCCAACCAATTTATTCAGCAAACCAAGCAAACGAAAAACGAAAAAGAAGACGCTCAAAGAACAACACAACTGTGCATGAAACAATAAAAATGAAGCGTTTGGAAGAAACCTGGGATTTTTAATGATGAAGAAGGGGATGCCCAAGGCATCCCCAAGATTTGACGCTTGTACTTTGTAACATCCCAAAACTTTAATCCAAGCTTATTAAGATCCAAATCATCCAAATTAGGGTTAACAAAAACTTTTCCATTTCAAAATATAAAAGCATGCATATGTGTGTGCATTTAAAAATAGGAGTTGATTTGAATTGCCATGATTAAGTGATCCATTGCTTGTAAAATGATTCTTAGGTGAAATAAACATCATCTAGATCATTTCCAAACAAACCCCAAAGAAAAATAAATCAAAATGAATAATTGGAAGTGAATGGTCATTTTGGCCAAATTAACTATCATGCCTACTTTGGCTATTCCTAGTACTCAGAACTTAACAGAAACAAATGTGGATCTTTGCACCCCTTGCTAGTACACATAATGAGGTACCAAGGCCCACTTTGGGATCTGCTAAAAACATTCAAATGCTAATTTTAAATGATAGTTTAAAATTGAATCTATTTCATATGGGAAGATCCCACTATTTCAAAAACCACTCAAACAAGCTCAATTTTCAAAACCCAAGCAACCACAAAGTCTCAAGCTTATGCCTAGCATTTGCCTAGCAAACCCACCAAAAATCTTTTCAAAATTCACAAATAAATTTCATGCGGTCATTTCATCAAACACTTGGCAGGCATGATTTACACCCTAATCCTAGCTCACTGTTTTGAACAGGGTTATGCCCCCAAATGATCTCCATTTAATCCTTTGGTCCCCTCATGAGCTAACCATGCCATAGCACCCATCCCCTACTCCCCTAGTGGCATTGCCAAGCCATGCCGAGCATCAACTCGCCGGCCAAACCTTGCCCCGCTGTAGCATACCATCTCCCCCTCTCTCTCCATGTCTAGCAGCTAGCCAGCACCTCACGGCCACCCTTTGTCCCCTCCTCGAGCCAGGCCAAGCAGTGGACCACCGAGAAAACCCCGCGCCCAGTGCCACAGCGCCATGCCGAGCACGCGCCAGAGCACCGCACCTGGCACGCGTGCACAAGCCACCACTCGATCGCATCCTGTGCCCACCGCCTCGCCACGACCCAGGGAACACGCCGGACATGCCCGTTCGCCGCCCAACGCACCACAGCCACCGCTCGCCGTGGACACCGCCGTCTCTGCCGCTCAGAGCGCCAGCTGCCCCCGACCGCAACCACCGCCCCTAATCCCACATTAAGTTCCTAGAGCACCGCCAGGAGACCGCGCATCGATCGCCACCCGCAGCCATGCCGCTAGCAGCCCATAGCCATGTCGCCACCGTCGCCTGGCCATGCCGCGCTGTCCCACAGTCGAGCCTATAAAAGGAGGGCACCCCCAGCCATTTGCAGCACACCACTCAACTCCCCTCACCTCACTGATCGTCCCACACCTCTAGCCAGAGCACGGGGAGCAACAGTTCGCCGGAATTGCACCGGAGCAGGCCACCTCTGGAGGAGAAGGGCGCCGCTAATTGCGACCACCCCCGGAGCTGCCTTGACCGTCCCTGAGCTCGCCGTCGACCACCAGTCTGTTTGCCCGCCTCACTGTCGTCGCTGGAGCCCTCGTACGCCCCCTATGCACCCCCACTGAGCCGCTAGGGTTAGAGCTCGCCGGCGACAGGTCCGTCGTCGACGATGATCCCCAGCCATTGATCCCCACTCTAATCGAACGTCCCACATTGCCCCGTACCGCTTCGCGCGTTATGAGTCGCTGACTTGTGGACCCCCCCTGTTAGTTGAGCCATTCTTGGTGACACTGGGCGGCCCGTTAGCTAGCTTTTCAGCGACCAGTTTAGTCTGAATTAGGATTTTTCTTTTTAGTTTAAACTTAGTTATGTCCCTTAATTCAAAATTCAATTCAAAGAGATTTACAAATCCAAATAGAGTGATTCCAATTTTGTTGGAAAGCTACTGAAAAGATATATCCAAGCCCGTTGGATTTAATTCATTTAGAGTTATAGATCTCTCCTAGTAAAAATAATAAAACAGAAGCATTTGTACCTTGCAACATTTTTATAAAATCTACCAAGTTAGCTTTTGAGTTGATTCCAACTCTCAAAAATCACATTTCATCATACCTATCTGAATATGTAATAATATTAAGGTTTACATGCAGTGACTTTGGACTAGTACCAAAATAATGCTATATAGGCATTTCTAGTCACTTTAAATCATTAAATAATGAACTTAAACCAAAGTAATTATCATCCAACCCTTAAATTACATTCCCACATGTTAGAATATGTGGTGATGACATGTGCCCACATGATACCATATTTTAAGTGGTGAATATTAAATCTTAGTTAATTTTTCAATGAGTAGAAATTACTTTTCTAAAATAAAGAGGAGACTATGGAATAAAACTTGTGATGCTTGTGATGATAATAGATCATCAATTGTGTGCCTTAGAGTACTAAGTAAACTAGTTAAGTATTGTTTGGTGATTGTGTACTCCGTATGTATTTATAGAAGATAGTATCGACCAAGTCTACGAGGAGGAGGAGTTCTACCAAGAAGAAGAAGAAGAAAACTTCAACCACTGCACAACCAAGGCAAGCTAGAACTATCCAAGTTAACCCTTGCAAGTGTACTTGCAAGCCACCATTAGCAATGCAAGCTAACATTTGCAAGCTATTGTTAGCAAGCTAGAATTAAGCTAGATAAATGAGCAAAGATGCCTTAGGCATGCTTTGGTCACACCACTTTGACTATTACTACCCCAAGTATTACCTTACAAGCTTTACTTCCTTTACTTTACACAAAGCCCCTTACTTGTTTTGAAGGTAGCATAAAGAGTATAAAACTTGACCTATTTAGATAAGCTTTAGATGTCATTCTATGGCATGAGATTGAACCCATCATCTTTCCACCTTAGTGAACACTCTTAACTTAGTAGTTTAGAGTAGATCAAAAACTTGAGTCACTTTAGATGGGAACACTTGGTGAAAATGAATTGTGAAAACCTTGGAATGATGAGTCATTCTATTGAGATGTTTTGACATGTGTTGAGAAACACAAATGGTTTATGATGATGAAAATGTTGAGGCATGAGCCTTAGCCCTTTTATAAAACTGATGGTTGGATTCGGATGCGATACCATTCCAAATTTACCGTACAACCACACTACCTGAATTGGGTAAGGCTTAGCCGGAATTTTATATGCATTAGTATTAGTTCCCTCACGGGAGAGGTTTGAGCTGAGGCTACCTCTCAATGTTGTCCACCTATGCAGTGCCCAAGATGACTGATGGTCATGGTTGGGAGGCCATGCTCATAGGAGAGGTACTTATACTAGGGTGTGTAAAAGGAAAGGTTATGTTTGATTATCTGCATACTAAGTATGATGATTCAGGGTTATCCCTTATAGATGTATCGAATCTTGTGGTGAAAGTGTACCACCTCTGCAGAGTGTCAAACTATTCGAATAGCCGCGTCATGATTATGGACGATTGGAATGGCCATCTTGTCGTTGTCAGATGTTTTAAAAACAACTTATGAAATGAATGATGAATCTTGACTTGACCACAACAGGGTTGTGTTTATGATAATAGCTTCCCAACTTAAGTGATTCTAGAACTTTATTTTATCTTTCTTTGCTTCAGAACTCAGCTTAGGTTTCAAAGTTAACCTTATAGTTTAACTTAGATTTAGCACTTTAACTTAGAATTATACTACTTGTTAGTGGTAGTTTGCGAGTACTTAAAGAGTACTCATGGCTTTTGTCCCTGGCTATTCTCATGGCCAGACTATGAACGAGACTACCAAGATGATGGCCAGCAGGACGGCTATGATAACTAGGACTATCTGCCTTCGTCAGCATTGCCTATGCCCCCTGAAGATGGACCCCACCGCTACGCTTATCTTTTATTTCCGCTGCTTGTTGTATTAAGACTGGATCATGAGATCCTTATTTGTGTAAGACTTTATGTATGGTTTGTAATGGATGATGTACTATGATATCCAATCCGTTATGTCTCGCAAAAATGGTAATCCTGGGATTGCGAGGTATGGCATAACGGGCATCTAGGATTAAAAATCCGGGTGTTGACATACTTCTTGGATATTTCTTGGGGAGACATGCGTGGCATCCCCAAGCTTGAGCTTTAGTCCATCCTTCATCTCATTACTCATTCCTTCCATACACCTGAAATTTTTCCTTCATACAAAACTTCACACGATCTTTATTAGCAACATTAGTGCACTCAAGATAATAGGTCTTAAGGTTTAGTTCGAACACCAAATAAACTTCTATTAAAACACTAGCTATTGTAGCACTTCCCTCAAAACGCTCAATTCCCCAAAAGAACTCAAAAAGGAACCAACAAGAAGCAAATGCAGAAAATGGCAGAAATCTGTCAAAACAGACCAGCAGGTAAAAACGAATTTTTTTGAAGACCTTCTGTTGCTTAAATCAAAAAGTGTTGAACTAACGAAAGTTATATAACAACCTGGGGCAGAAGCACAAAAATTCACGCCTCAAAAAGACATTCAGATATTTTACACGAATGTTTACGGTAAAGCACAGAAATCTGTTTCGGGACAGCAACTTTCCCAATCATTACTTCTCTCTCATTAGAGGTTACTCTTGGCTCAAAAAGCAAATAAAAAGGATAAGGAGCGGTTATTACTGAAGTAATAACTTCCCAGACTCATCTAAAACTTTTGGGTTATCTCCCAATAAATACTTTTCTTTAAAGCCTTTAAGTTAGGCATAAGCAAAAACTAAAATGGATAGAATAGAAGTAAGCGGAGATAATCATGGTGAAAACATTGTTTTGTTCAATGAAATCCTTTTGTTAACAAGGTTGATCAGGTCTTGTTACCAAAACAATTTCATATGAGACAAAACTTTGTATTCCACTAATGATTATGTTACCTCAACCTTGATAGCAATGGTCCCTACCATAATAGTTTCAAATTTTTCTCTTGGTATGGGACAATATATTTCTCCAACTTGAATGCCCTCAACATATTCAATTGAATTCAAAACCATAAGTCTATCAATCTTTTTGGGGAAATAGATAGTATGTTCCTTGTCATTGACATTGAAGGTCACCTTCCCTTGATTACAATTAATAACAGCTCCTGCAGTATTTAAGAAAAGGTCTCCCAAGAATAGTAGACATATTATCATCTTCAGGCATAAAAGTTTGAGAGGATGCTCTCATAAGAAATATGAGTTGAAGTAAAAGAGAGCATCAAGAAGCAAATTCAAAAAACATTTAAGTCTAACCCACTTCCTATGCATAGGAATCGTGTATGCAAATAAATTCACAGTGAACAAAGTGACAGGCATAGGAAGATAAAATAAGAATAACTTCAAAACTTTCAGCACATAGAGAGGTGTTTCAATACCATGAAAACTTCTACAACCATATTTTACTCTCTCATAATAATTTTCAGTAGCCACATGAATAAACTCAACAATATAACTATCACATAAAGCATGCACTTCATGATCTACAAGCACTAGATCTTTATTATAAACATTTTCAAAACAAACCTCAGGAACATAACATTCATTCTCCTTTAGTAAGCATGGGGTACAATCAAATAATGTAAGGGATAAAGAGTTACTCTCATTAGAAGGTAGGCATGGGTAGCTAATCCATTCTTCCTCCTTTTGTTCATCACTCTCCTCCTCTTTTTCATCTAATGAGATTTCAGGTTCATCAATTTCTTCTTCCATAGGATCCTGCAAGGCATTACTCTCTTCCATTTGTGGAAAGCATCTATTAAAATATTCAAGAATGTAGCCATTTTCATCCTTGTAATTATCAAAGCAAAATTTAATTATACCATAAACCTCATACTTATAAGGTGAATCATCAATATTTTCAAGCAAACTAGCAAGTTCAAAAGCACCCTTCCAAGCAATAAATTCTTCAATTTGTTCCGCATCATAAAAGTCATAAATTCATTTAGCATAGGAAGATATGGTATCATTATCATTATACTCACATTAAAAAGGGAGGTGTTTATACCTCTTTCTGCAACGAGATTCATCACAGCAATAAGTAACATTATAAGTAGAGCACACGTTTCTAGTAATGGTATACAATCTATCAATTTGTTCCCATAAGTGTTTCCCTTTTTGTGACAAGTGGTGTTCCTTATAATAATATTTTTGATCTTCCGTGAACCCACCTTGCCTATAAGCTTCAGTTTCAAAGAAACCAACCATTGACAACAAGCATGACAAAGCAAGACAATAACAGACCAACGAAAATAACAACTAGAGTAGGAACTAATTTTTTTTGTATTTTTGATAAAGAAACAAGCAAACAAGGAGAAAATAAACTTAGCTTGAACAATAGTGAATCCAAGTGGACTTGACAAATAAAGCTATGCTCCCAAGAACGGCCGGAAAATAGTCTTGATGACCCACAAGTATAGGGGTGTATCGCGGATTTTCGAGGGAAGTGAAACCCAATTTATTGATTCGACACAAGGGGAGCCAAAGAATATTTATAAGCCTTAACAACTGAGTTATCAATTCAGCTGCACCTGGAAACAATCTTGCTCACAGCAGTTTATCAGTAGCAATAGTTTTGTAGTAGGAATAGTAAAGTAGCAGCAGTAGTAAAGTAAAGACAGCAGTAACAATAGCAGTAAATAGTGGGATTCGAGTGCGGTAGGCATAGGGATGGATGGACGGGCGTTGCATGGACAAGACAATTCACATAGCAATCAGAACATAGGGCAATTGCAGATAAATAAGATAAAGCATCCAAGTACTAGATAATCCTAGGCATGTGTTCCATATATAGTCATACGTGCTCGCAATGAGAACTTGCACAACATCTTTTGTCCTGCCAGCCCATTTGCAGCAGGGCCTCTAGGGAACTACTGGCAATTAAGGTGCTCCTTTTAATAGAGCATCGGAGCAAAGCATTAACACTCCATGAACACATGTGATCCTCACATCAAAGCCATTCCCTTCCGGTTATCCCGATTTACATCGCCGGGGCCATAGGTTCCGGACAACAACGTGTGTATACAACTTGTAGATAAGACCATAAACAATACTATCATAGTGAATCAATAACAAGTTCAGATCTGAAATCATGGCACTCGGGCCCTAGTGACAAGCATTAAGCACAACAAGTCGCAACAAAGTCATAAAGCACTAATAAAAGATACTAGGCACCATGCCCTAATAATCTGATGCCATTACATGAACGATCTCATCCAATCCCTACCATCCCGATAGCCTACAGCGGAGGATTACTCACTCATAGATGGGGGAAACATGGATGGTCGATGGAGATGATGGTGCAGATTGATGGAGATGGCTCCGGGGGAACCTCCCCGTCCCGGCAGGGTACCGGAATAGAGACTTTCTGTCCCCCGAATCTCCCCTTTGGTGGTGGCGGCGCTGCGGAACTTTTTCTAGAAAAATGTCGAACCCCCCGGAGTTTTTAGGTCAGAAGGCTTCTTATAGGCGAAGAGGGAGACCGAGGGGGTGCCTGGGGCCACCACACCATGCCCTGGCGTGGCCAGGCCTAGCCCGCGCCTGGGGGATGGCCAGCCCCTGGCCCTCCTCCATCTCGTATTCTGACTCCTGGAGTCTTCTGGAAAAATAGGCACTTTGGCTTTTGTCCCGTCCAATTCCGAGAATATTCATTTTCTGACTTTCCTAGAACCAAAAACAGCAGAAAACAGTAAATGCACTGTGGCTCTTGTTAATAGGTTAGTCCAAGAAATCATATGAAAAGTACTCCAAAGTGTGGACAAAACACAAGAAAGTGGATAAAACCAAGCATGGAACATCAAAAATTATAGATACATTTGCAATGTATCACTTCTCCCATAAACATTATAGATGAAGATTATGATTTCTCTCTCGATCTATCTTACATAGTTATTGTCAAGAAAGAACCTTTTTGTGGGACTAAGAATGAAAGTGCGGTAGCACATATGAATGAACTTTCTACCATGAGTGGCTTGTTTTCTGATGATATTAAGATGCGTACTTACTTTGTTGCTAAGATTTCCCCTTTTCACTGAAAGGAGAAGCTAAAACTTGGTTTAGTAATTTACCTCCTGGATCTATTGATAGCCTTGAGTGTTTGATTAGTACTTTCCTACAGAAATATTTTCCTCCTAGTGCTAGACATGCTATTTTGCAGGAACTTTTTGATTTTAAACAGGGAGAAAAAGAGGTATTGCCTGAATCTTGGGCAAGGTTTTGTGCTTTGATTCATGCACAGGCTGGAAGTCCATTACCTAAGTATGAGCTTCTTGATATACCTAGATAGTTGTACTGATTGTGTTTTCAGAAATAGGACTCCAAAGGAAGCTAAAGAATTAATGGCTAAAATAAGTAAGAATTATGAAGATTGGACTCCTCCTAAACAAGCTACACCTGAAGTAATTGTACCTGAACCTACTATTCCTTTGCCTATTCCAACAGCAAAGAAGAGGGGAGTTATTGAATTAAATGATGAAGTGATGAAGGAAGCTAAGAAATGTCTTAAGGAGAAGGGAATTAAAGCTGAAGATGTCAAGAATTTACCTCCTATTGAAGAATTATGTAAGCCTATTTCCTACTCATCCACTATTGAGGTACACTCTCTCCAACACTTTGATGAAGGTGATATCCCTTACTCTAAACCTCCTGATCAATGCTTAGAAGAATTCGATATCTTTATTGTTAAGCAAGATAACTTTAATAAGAGGGTGCAAAATCATCTAATGGAAAACACTAGAGCTATTGTTGAGTTGAAAGATATTGTGGAAAGAACCTCTAATGATGTTAAAATGATTGTTAAACACTTTCAAATGGTTCAAACTCAAATAGATCAACTCGTTAAAGTGCAAAACGACTTGCTAGTTAATGCTGCTAAAGAAAAACATGCTTATGAAATTAGAACTAGAAGTGGTGCTGCTACCCAGGATCCTCTATATCCTGAGGGGCATCCCAAAAGAATTCAGCAGGATTCTCAACAAGCTGAAAATAGTGGTCTTACTCGTAAGAAAAGGAAAAGGAAATATAAAACTGTTGTAGAACCCTCTGAACCTGCTATAGATCCTAATAGCATACCTATCTCTAATGCTGAAACTGAAAGTGGTAATGAAGAAAATGAAGTTCCTAATGAAGAAAAAGTGGAAGAAGAACCTGAAAACCACACTAAGAATACTAAATACACCAAAGAAGATTTTATTGCTAAGAAACATGGTAGTGAAAGAGAACCTTGGGTCCAAAAACCTATGCCTTTCCCTGATAAGAAACACAAGTCAAAGGAAGATGAACATTATAATAAGTTTTGTGAGTGGATGAAGCCTTTATTTCTGCAAATTCCTTTGACTGATGCTATTAAATTGCCTCCTTACTCAAAGTATATGAACGATATTGTCTCGAATAAAAGGAAGATCCCTAATGAAGAAATTTCGACTTTGCTTGCTAATTATTCTTTCAATGGTAAGGTTCCTAAGAAACTTGGAGACTCAGGGATTCCAACTATCCCTTGCTCTATTAAGAACAGTTATGTTAGAACTGCTTTGTGTGATTTGGGAGCTGGAGTTAGTGTTATGCCTTTCTCTCTCTATAAGAGGCTTCAACTTGAAAAATTAATACCAACTGATATATCTTTGCAAATGGCTGATAAATCTACCACTATTCCTGTGGGTATATGTGAGGATGTACCTGTTCAGGTGGCTCACAATTGCTTGATATTAACTGATTTTGTTGTGCTTGAAATGCCTGAAGATGATAATATGTCTATTATTCTTGGGAGACCTTTTCTTAATACTGCAGGAGCTGTTATTAATTGTAATCAAGGAAAGGTGACTTTCAATGTTAATGACAAGGAACATACTGTCTATTTCCCCAAGAAGATTGAAAGGAATTATGGTTTGAATTCAATTGAACATGTTGAAGGCATTCAAGTTGGAGAAATATATTGTCCCATACCTAGAGAAAAATTTGAAACTATTATGATTGGGACCATTGCTATCAAGGTTGAGGTAACATAATCATTAATGGAATACAAAGTTTTGTCTCATATGGAATTGCTTTGGTAGCAAGACTTGATCAACCTTGTTAACAAAAGGATTTCATTGAACAAAACAATGTTTTCATTATGATTATCTCCGTTTATTTCTATCCTTTGCATTTTAGTTTTT
The DNA here is from genome assembly GCA_023614405.1 of Avena insularis. Classification (NCBI taxonomy): domain Eukaryota; kingdom Viridiplantae; phylum Streptophyta; class Magnoliopsida; order Poales; family Poaceae; genus Avena; species Avena insularis. The sequence continues at coordinate 275,131,167 of CM042692.1, forward strand.
GCTTTCGTTTAGTTTTCTTTTTGTTGTTAGTTGCTTGCTTTGTTAGAGTGTCTTAGAACCTCTGTAGTACTAGCCTTGTTTTGTCCTTGCATCATGTTTCCAAAAAAAATCTGTCTGTCAGAAAAATCATTCTCCTATGCCTGAAAATGCCCAAAAATAAAGTGTCTCCAAAAATTCCATAAAATTCATATTAAATTTTTACGTGAAAAAAGGGGCAGAGTAGTACCTGGGAAGCACCAGGGGGGCCCACCAGGCAGGCACACCACATGGTGGCGCGGCCAGCCTTGGGTGGCGCCATGCCCTGGTGTGGGCCACCCCTGGCCCCCCACTAACTCTCTCACCTGCCACTTTCTTCTCTCTCCCGAGTAAGGTCCAGTTCATAGCTCAAAATCGCATTCTTGCTGTGCTTGCTCTCGATTTTTTCGATCTCCTTGCTCAGCCCATCTTTCTTGCTAAAATTTGGAGCATTTGTTCCCTAGTATGTGACTCCTCCCCTTGTCCAAGTAGATTTGTGTTTAGTGGATTATATATTGAGTATTTTGCTGCTGTAGGTGACTGGTTATGAGAGCTTGTAAGCTTGTTTGATGCTTAGAGATATAGTTTTGATGCATGTTTAGGCCTCTTGCAAGTCTCTATGAGTAGAATCCTTCATTATATTTACTTTGCAATCACTTGTTTAATAGGTGTTTAAATTTCAGAATACCAAGCATGAACAACCATACTTTTGGAGAGATATTTGAGAGTGATGCACCTAGGAGGTCGAGGCCCTCAAGAACAGCCTCTCAAGCTAGGCCATCTTACAATGAAGATCTCATTGCAACTCGTATTGGTAGTGAAAGGGATGATGGGGATGCTCACCCGTCCTCTTTTTCTTGTTTTACGTTCTTACAAGCTGCAGGTATTCTTGATGATTTCTTGCTACTGATTGATAGGGTTGGTTTGACCTCATATATGCAAGACGAGAGTGCGCAATACGCTATGCTCACCAAAACTTTTGTTGAGAGCTTCACGTTTACTAACACATCCTATCAGTCGACTGTCTCTTTTAAAATCTTTAATCTGCCCTTCACCATGCCTTTGGAGAGATTTTGCAGTATTGTAGGTGTATGCATGACAGGGACCGTGAACAAAATTCAAGGGTGACCCGCTGATTTGTTGGAGCTTTACTGAGGGGTGACCAATGATGATGACCGCGTGGCGCAACGCAGAAAGATAAGAAATATCCAACTCCCTGCTCTTAGATACTTTGCATATTATCTTGCTACTAGTGTTCTGGGTAGGGAGAACACAAGTAATATCTCCAACTATCATTTAGCATTCCTTGCTGCTGCGCTTAACAATGATACTCGGTACAATCTTGGCTCGCTTATTGCTCGCCGCCTAGCTGCTAGGGGGGCTATCTATGGGGGCATCATTGCCTCGCATATAGTCAATGCATTAAATATTTTAGTGGATCCCTATGATGCTATGCTGGCACCACAGAGGCTTGACCTTGTTGCTATGAAAACTCATCACTTTGTCACTTCTACTTCTGATTTGAACAGTCTAGTATATAGGATGCTTTTCACTGACGGGGATGAAAGGGAGATCCTTTTGCCACAGCCTGCCTTGTTTAGTGTTCACAGGAGACCATGGTCGTGCTCCAAGGAGGAGGTGGACGAGCAGCTTCGCTTGCTGGGTTTCCACGAGCAGCACCAGGAGGATGTGCCCTCCTATGATTACTCCGCACATTATGGAGGGATGTACTCGAGCTCGCACCAGGACGAGGGTACTTCCTCGTTGTACCACGATGACACTTCATCCTGGCCAGCTTGGGATTGATACCCACTTAGGCCAAAAGCCTAAGCTTGGGGGGAGGTACGCCGACACCGCACTCATCTCTATATCATGTTGCGTCGTTACTTTGTATATTCATGTTTTCGTTCTCTTTTTAGTTTTCGTTCTTATTTTGCTTTTGCTTTCTAAAACACAAAAAGACCAAAAATATTTCTGTTGTTTCTCGTTGGTTTGCTTTTTCTTTTTTCTTTGCTTGTTTTTTTCCTCTTTGGTTCTTGTTTTAAAAATCGAAAACACCAAAAATATTTGTCGTTCTTCTTTGGTTTTGTGAGTTTGTTACAGGGTTCGGTAGTCCTCAGTGGAATATTGATTTCATATTACTATTCAAGCCACACAAGTGAAGAGCAATAATGAGGATTAATGACAACTTGAGGCATGGTAAGAGGCTGGTAACAAACTCTATTTGTTTTCATTTTTGTACATATACTCATCACTGTGAGCATGCTTAGTCTGTTCATGTAGGGTGTATGTTATCTTTGGATGCTTAGTAGTTCTTGCTTTCTTATGATTAGCACCAGCTCGCTAATAGTTTGTAGCATGTCTTATGAATGTTTGCTTGCATTGCTCTATTCATAAATTGGTATGACACCGCGGTATCCTCCTCTGAATGTTTCATTTGATTGACTTGGCACATGCTCACGCATGCACATGACTGTACTAATCAGTTGATCCTCGATGAATTGTTTTGCCTTGAGGATCTTGAATCACTTTCATGCCATGAGTAGTCCTGTTTTGTTGCAAGCATGATAATGACAGTTATTGCTCTCTCCCTTACTATTGCTAGCCGTCACTTTCACTGAGTATGTTTTACTCAAGTTCCCAACTCCCTAAACCAATTATTGCCAAAGTGTCCACCATACCTACCTATCAACATCATTTGCTACTTCCGTGCATATTCAATATGCCTTGTTTTCTTCCGAATAAAATGTTTGCTTGTTATGAGAAAGTTAGTTAGTAAAGCTCTCACGAACTTGATGGCACACTTTATTTTCTTGCATTTAATAAACCTGAACCATTGCGTCCTTCTTTGTTGCGCATATGCTTGCGCTTTATGAGTTGAAGTTAGCAAAACCATGTATCATGGGGACCGCTTTCAACACTTCATTGGTACTTTGTACCTAGTTGATATCATGTTCTTTTGCTTATGGATCCCGGCGGTGTGAAATAAAAGTGGAACTTGTAAGATCACGGAGTTTGTATGTATGTTAGAGAAATGCCTGGGCCGCTAGCCTAAGTCATGCCTAATCATGGTGGAAACTTGCAGCATAACCATAATGATCATTCTATGAAGCATCCTCAATAAAAATCTATGCACATAGTAAATAAAAAGATTGCCGTGATGCTCATTGTCTGTTTGCCTTGTTATTTTGATTATGGGATAGCTCCCATGTCACGTGCAAGGGGTACCCCGTTGGCGGTTCTCTATGATACGTATATACTTACAATGACACGAGCTTACTTGTGACTGAAGTTGAGTAGCATGAGGATCGGTCTTCGTAAGTAAGGGGCATGAGACTTTGATTTATAACTTGTCAAGCATATCCTCTTAGTTGTGTCACTTTCACCTTAACCACATTAACAGATGCTTATGATAGGGGCAATGAGAGCTCAAAGCTAACGAGTACCATGCTTTCAGCATTTGGAAGCCTTTCAAATTATTCAAAACCTTTTTCTTCTACTTGTTGAGTCTCCACATACTCTTTGAGCACCTTCTTGAGAGCATAGTTGTCATTCTTTGTGTTTGTTCCATTACTTGATTATTTGTGTTATGACTTTGATGCTTGTGTCCTTGATATCTTTACTTCTAGTCATCACTTGAACTTCAGAGGTGCCTTGACATTCATAATCAAAGGCAAGTGAGATACCACTCTATCATACCTTTCTATGAGCATTGTAATGTTGCTTATGTTTGTGCCTCATGCTACTTATTATTCTTGAGTTGGAATCTCTTCATAGCTTGCAAAGACTATTAAGTAGACTTGGTTGCATACTCTTTATTATGAATTGTCTAAGTAGTTGATCACATTGCTGAGAATATTTACATCTTATGAAGCAAATGTGTTTGTGAAAGTTCTTTTATCGCACTCAGTTTTCAACTGAATTGCTTGAGGACAAGCAATAAGCTAAGCTTGGGGGGATTTGATATGTCCAAAACGTATCTACTTTCCCGAACACTTTTGCTATTGTTTCTCCTCTATACTTATGTGATTTGGATACAACTAATGCGGACTGACGCTATTTTCAGCAGAATTGCCTTGGTGTCTATTTTTTGTGCAGAAAACCAACTATCAGGAAAATATGCCAAAATCATATTTCACCCGAAGACTCCAGGAGCCAGAATACGAGACGGAGAAGAGCCAGGGGGTGGCCACACCACCTGCTGGTGCAGGCCAGGCCAGGCCACGCCAGGGGGTGGTGTGGGCCCCCCAGGCACCCCCTCGGTCTCCCTCTTCGCCTATAAAGATCCTTCTGACCTAAAAACTTCGGGGGGTTCAACGTTTTTCCAGAAAGAGTTCTGCTCTGCCGCCACCACCAGATTCCACGAAACAGCACCAGAAACTTCGTTCTGGCACCCTGCCGGGACGGGGAATTGCAGGAGATCATCACCATCATCATCACCATCGCTTCTCCATCGACCATCCATGTTTCCCCCATCTATGAGTGAGTAATCCCCTGCTGTAGGCTATGGGGATGGTAGGGATTGGATGAGATCGGTCATGTAATGGCATCAGATTGTTAGGGCATGGTGCCTAGTATCTTTTATTAGTGCTTTATGACTTTGTTACGACTTGTTGTGCTTAATGCTTGTCACTAGGGCCCGAGTGCCATGATTTCAGATCTGAACATGTTATTGATTCATTATGATAGTATTGTTTTTGGTCTTATCTACAAGTTGTATACACACGTTGATGTCCGGAACCAATGGCCCCGGCGATGTAAATCGGGATAACCGGAGGGAATGGCTTTGATGTGAGGATCACATGTGTTCACGAGTGTTAATGCTTTGCTCGTGCTCTATTAAAAGGAGCACCTTAATTGCCAAGAGTTCCTTGAGGCCCCACCGCAAACGGGTCGGGACAAAAGATGTTGTGCAAGTTCTCATTGCGAGCACGTATGACTATATATGGAACACATGCCTATGATTGTCTAGTACTTGGATGCTTTATCTTATTTATCTGCAATTGCCATATGTTCTGTTTGCTATGTGAATTGTCTTGTCCATGCAACGCCCGTCCATCCATCCCTATGCCTACCGCACTCGAATCCCATCACATCGCTTTTGATATCGCTGTCTTTACTTTACCTTTGTCACTATTTTGCTATTCCTACTACAAAACTGTTGCTATTGATAAACTGCTGTGAGCAAGATTGTTTCTAGGTGCAGTTGAATTGACAACTCAGTTGTTAAGGCTTATAAATATTATTTGGCTCCCCTTGGGTCGAATCAATAAATTGGGTTTCACTTCCCTCGAAAATACTGCGATACACCCCCTATACTTGTGGGTCATCACTCTTCTCCATGTGAATTTATCGCCCATATAGACCATATCATGTTGATCACCGTCCGTCAAGCAATCCCTGAAATCCTGCATCACACGAGTTGGCCTAGGATTGCCCTCCTCCTTCTCGCCAGAAAACATAATCTCATTGAAATTTCCTATGACGATCCATGGTAACACAAGTTTGGTTCTAAGAGTACATAGGCAACTTCAAGACAGGTGTTTGTCCTCCCATTTGGGTTCGCCATAAAATCCCGTGAATCTGCAAGAACCTCCACCACAAGACTCGAACACCACATCGATATAATTGGGAGTCACATACTGGGAAATGATTTTATTATCATTGTTCCAAAAAACAAGGCCTCTAGCCCTTCCATCACTCTCATCAACACTCATGAAATCAAAACCTAACTTATGGCGAAGAACTTCTGCACTATCCTTATTTTAGTGAGACTCGGACAAGAAAAGTATGCCCGGTCTAGTTTGCTCTTGGAGATCCAAGAGCGAGCGAACTACCGGTGGCGAATTTTCCACCCGAAAGTTCCATCCACAGAGTTTCATTGCTCCCCGCTACCCTGCACTAGGGTCCGCCGATATCACATATGGGTTTGTCTCCTCTTCAGCTTCCTCGCCTTTTTTCGTCGGTTTCTTGTCATGTGGCTTAACTAGAGACTCCATAGTGGTGACACTATTGTGTGTGCCAGTCATCTCCATATCCTTCTCTGTTATAACCATTGCACTAGCATGCGGATCAGCTAAAACATTGGCATGTTCAACTGCATCAGACCTCTTGCGTCCTCCGCTTCTATCTAGCTCCATATCATACTCATCAACTGCTTCATTTGCTTTATTATTAGTGAAATAGTTGCATCCCCTTCCAAGACCATGACCATACCCTACTCCTCTACCACCTCGCGCGGGGAAAGCCCCATCGCGACCCCTTCCACGACCTCGACATCTCACTTCTGCAATCATCCACTACCCATAAACATGATCTTCTAGTTTATGAAAGACATTGCCAAATTCATCAAACTCATGGCCAAGGACACCACATATCTCACGGAACTTTAGAATTTTCTCATAATTCACAAGGAAAACATCCCTTTCACCTTTGCAGATCACCGATGTGAATCATTCTAGGGGTTTATTCATGTCAATCTCCACTCTAACTCGCACAAAGTTTCCACCTCCAGAGCCTTCAGAATCCACCCTGACAAATTTACCAACTCTTCCCGCTAGGTTTTGGAGGATCTCCTTCCTCTTCACATATGCTTCTAGTATATCATGGATCTGGATCCATATTAGGAGTCTATCCAGAATCAATGTCAATGGTTTAGAATATCCATCATACGGTTTGATCATAATGCCCCAATTCCTGAATAACCATGGGCCTTCCTCTACTACTTTCTTCCAATCGCCTAGGCAGCAAAGTTACAGTATGAAGGTGTTACTTCCAATGTCACAGAATTCGATCCTCTTTGCTAGATCCTAGACATAGCGCATCATGTCCTCGAAAGCAGCTAAACTGAAAGTTTTATCCTTTCAGAACCCTAGCTACGGCTAGAAGTTTTGGCTCCTCATCAATTGTCACTTCTTCATCAATCACCAGATCATCGAAGGCATCATCTCCGATCCTCATATCGCGTATGAGAGAATCTACATCCAGCGCCCTTCTCACCTCTGATTCGCTAGGTTTGTTTCCACTCGTCGCCTCCATCACCGATGAGGGACTAGATCGTGGCTCGCAGATCAGAGATCGCCAATACCGGGAGGGGATTTGATTAGTCACATCGCCGATCCGATTGGAATTGGGGTGGGTTAACTTGTGCGGCTAGAGTCACTGCCGAGTAGGAAAACCCTAACAAGGGTAAAAATCCTCATCTTTCTCTTTTTCCTTGCTTTGGTATGTTTCTAGTTAAATATTTAAACTAGATACATTTGTATGTTGAAAAATTGACACCATTAGATACATTTATATGTAGACAAAATTTACACCATTAGATACATTTGTATGTAGACAAAATTAACACCATTAATATGGACTAGAGGGCTCTAGGGGCAATCGCTTCGGGGTTAGGGTTTCTTCTCTCGAGGGTATTGTGTTTGGCGGTGGGGTACCTCTCGACGGCGAGAGTTGCTGCGTGCGATGGGTGTGTGTGTGTCTCCTAGCCTTTGGTGGAGTGTCTGGGTCCAGGGAGAATGGCGACCCCAAGCAAATCGGAGGCCCGAGGAGGCGGCTCATCAAGAACGCCCACTCGATCACCGGGGAAGTCGGGAGCAGAAGATCTGGCTGCGGGCTTGTCGGCGAAGATGGGTGACCTTCTACTGATGGGCAAGGAGGTGGCAGGTCTGGTGATTAAGAGTTCAAGCGCGGTGCATGTCCCAAAACCCGCAGTGGGCTGTGGTGGGCAGAGTGTGCTCACCCAGGAGATTGGTCCTTGGAGCCCTCGAACGAGCGATGCAGAGGACGTGGGGCCTTCATCACATGGCTCAATTTAAGGATCTGGGTGACAATAGATTCGTGGTAAGGTTCAATTCTGGGGGAGATTGGAAACATGTGCTATGGAACGGTCCATGGAAATTTGATTTCAAAGCATTGTTGATCAAGAATTTTGATGGATCGGTGGGTCCCTCAGATATGTCCTTTGATTCCATGGATATCAAGGTAAGAGTTTTGTACCTACCAATGGATTTTATGAATAGGGCTTACGGAGAATTGATCAGAGGCTGGATAGGGAGGTTTTTATTTGTGGAGGTTGATGATAAAGGCTTGGCATGGGGAAGGGACTTGCATATCAGGGTAGAGGTCAAGGTGGATCAACCACTAGTTCGTGGTGTAACTCTGAAGAAGCATGAGGATGAGGCAGCAGGGAGATGGTTTGATATTAAATATGAAAAAGTTCCCCACTTCTGCTTCGATTGTGGTTGTTTAGTCCACCCTAAAGAGGGGTGTCTGGCTGAAAAGGAAGTGCAACAATGGGGTGAGTAGATGGGCGCATCTCCCAAAAGAAGTGCAAAACCTTCAGTACCAGTGAGACCTTCAGTCTCCTCAGGGAGCTATAGTGGATAGATAGCAAACTCTGAGTGTTGGATAGGGGCAATACATTTGTACACGATCGGCCTCCCCGTCGCAATCATGGCAATGATTTTGCTGATTCGAGCTCCTCCCACACTGGTGGGAAAGAGAAGAAAAGAGGGGTGGAGGAAGTCAACAACCCAGCAAAATGACATGAGCCAAGGGCTCGTGAGACAGAGGGGACAAGGAATATTCAGATGCAATGCAGCGGAGGAATAGGAAAGGTACTTTTGCCAGGTGCTAGCGGCAGACTCGGGACAATGAAGCAAGAGAAAAGGCCGCTATACCTCTGGGGCTTCTAACAGGAAAAGGGCACGAAACAAGTCTGGCAACCTGTCCATGTTCGGGTCATTGGGGAAGGCAACCCCGAAACGGTGGGCAAGAGACAGAGGACCGAATAGGTCTTTGAAAGGTTGGCTGAGCCTGATGGTAACATTGGTGGTGATAGGACAACATCTGTGTTCGAGAGACTACAAGAGCCAATGGCGGACCCTGCAGCATGGGGCTGCCGAGATCAATGAATATTTTGAGCCTTAACTGCCGTGGATTGGGGTTGAACGCGGCAGTAGGCGAACTGAGGGATCTTACGATGTCCTACAACCCAGTGGTGGTTTTCCTCTATGGAACTAAATTGAGATCTAGAGCTATGGAGAGAATAATATGGAGTTTGGGTTTCAGTCATGGTGTCACAGTGGACTGTGTTGGGCATAGTGGAGGGAGGGGTGGAGGTGTTAGTTAGGCCGTGGTGTCAGTACATTACAAGAAATCTATTGACTAGTGACCTTTTTTTAACGACCATGAATTTTTTGTCATAGATCTATGATCATTTTAAGCCAATTGGTCGTAGAGAATTTGGAAGGGTCTAAACCTTGAAAAATAATGATCAGTTTGGTCAAAAAGGTCATAGTTTTCTAACATGAACTGATCATAGACAAACATCACTAGTCTTAGAGCCTTTATTTGAAAGACTACAACTAATTTAGATGGTCGTAATATGTAATAACAATATATATTCATATACAAATTGCTGATTGGATAGACACCTAAGCAATTTGCCTATGTGTTATATGACGTGTCCGTTTGCATGGGGCATACAGGCCTACATGTCATTCCGACATATAACATATGTATTACACTAACAAGTGGGGTCTACATATTATTTAATATATTCTAGAAGTATCACACTACCGAACTCGCAGGATTAAATCTCGGAAAAAAATGACATCACAAGAATAGAACTCACAACCTCAACCTATACTAACACCAAGGAACAGAACCACCAGACCAATATACAATTCTTCTAGAGCAACCCTCTTCATTTAACTATATATTGTGTCGTTGGTCCTGGGCATCAGCCCAATAAAAATAAAGTGCACGACAGGGTGTTGAACCCGCAATCTCGGTCGATTCAACACAAGCTCTTAACCACCCGACCATGGTCAGATTAGTCTAAAATTACTCACGTGGGATTCATTTAAACATACTACAGCGTGAACTCGCTGAATCCACACCTACTACTAAAGCACGGAGTGTTTCTCTATTCGTCTATCGCAGTGCGTTTTGGTCTGTTGAAATACACCTTCGTCCATCTCCACGCAGTTGATCGCACGGGTGGGCTGAAAAACTATTTCGATCGACCCGGTCACGGTTTGCCGATCCCTATCTGTGGTGTATCGGTACAACAAGACGAGTAGTAGAGTTCGGCTCGAACTCAACGCCCAATCCTTCGCTCCTCGTACAGTACAGGCTGGCCCACAGCAGAGTCTGGCTCAAACCGTATCGATCGACTCTATCCTCATCAAATAACTAACCATCTAGACGAGGACAAGGAGGGATTGCATCTGGACGAGGACGACTCCATGAGAGGAGGCCTTGCCGCGGGCGGATGGCTAGCTAAACGAGTGCTACAACTACTACAACGATGTCGAGGGATTGGAGCTATACGAGCACGACGTCGGCCTACTCTCGAGGAGGCGTTGACGCCGCCGCACAAGCACGGCGCGGCTATCTGGGTGAGGTATGGCCTGGTCTCGCTCACAAAAAGGTCCCCTCACAAAAAACGATAGTAAACGAAACCCGTCTTGCTTTTCTTCTACGTTGTCGCTGGTTTTCTTCGAGAGTCAAGCTGGAGAAGATGAAAAGGAAGTTAAAGAGGATAAAGAAGCTGTAGTCGTCGGTGCCCGTGAATTGCAAGCGCGTCGCGACGTTCTCGCCAACGTTGTCTGATTCACCGCCAGAACGCCCTTCCGAAGAGGTTGCGCAGCGCGTTGGCGCGTGGGAAACAGATACGACAGCGGAGGAGACAGACCGCAAGCACCAGCGGACCTGTCCGCGAGGAGGCAAGGAGGCCGTGTGACCAGTTCAAGGCAGTAAAGAAGGAGATGGTGAAGTGGTGATAAGTCCTGTTCTCATCTCGCTTGCCACCTGTTATTAGAACAAGGATATCGTTATTTGAGAGGACCTGATGATTACGTCAGTTCAATCCTATTCATGCCTACATCAAGAGAACTTGCCACCACTCCATATCCAGTAGGGGCCTGGGGGAGCTCAACAAGGTCAGTTACGACTGATATGACCAGGGCAATCTCGAGGTGGACGAGGAGTACCTCACCGACCTCTCCGAGCTACAGAAATACAACGAGGAGTTGTGGAACCACCAACACTAGAGTAGCTTTTCACTGATACCAACGACCCATATTACACGATCGGTAATTCTGTATCACCAAGGGCGGAGGGCCTTTTGCTCTCTGATATACCAAAGACTACGTTTTTCCTCCTAATCGTGCAAGTCAATTGACAATACATATCATAGCCCTGGATTAGGTCGTAGTACAATTGTACAAGCATATATGTGAGTGCCATTCTCTCTGATTCCTATATACTAGAGAAGCGTTTTTCTTAGAGAGCATTGCAACTTACAGTTTTAGATATATCACGAAGGATCCATAATGCTAGCGGTGTTTTTTTAAGTGATATATGGTTATAATTAAGTGCAAGATCACGTTTAAGAGAATTGTGTGCAATATACTACTAGGTGCATTCTCCGTGTGAACGTTTGATGCATTCACGTTCTTAAATTCTTTGGTAGATTAACAAGGCATGTTTCCTGTCTTCACATCCACAGTGATGCACTTTACTGCCACATGGTACTTGCAGACTTAAACATTTTGCAAACTTGAATGCTTGTTACTAGGATGAAAACATGGGATGCTATGGTAATTTAGAAAACAATCATAAACTAGAACTTTTCATGTATTGGGATGTGTACTACATTATTGCAATTTTAGAGATTTTTCCATTTGAATATTTAATATGCCACAACTTAATTCCCCACGCTATTGGAAAAACCCTACGTTACCACATTATATATATAGGCTTCCAAATTGTCCTATTATCGTTTCTTTTCCGGTGCAACGCACGGACACATGTGCTAGTAATATATAAAAGGGGAGAGTGGGAACTCGAACCCACGCTCTCATCCCGCATAAGGGCATCTCCACCAGCCGACCCAAATGCGCGACCGAAACGGTTTGTTTCTTCCGTTTGGATCGGCACACGGTCACTTTGGGGCCGCGGTCCGGCCTGTTCGGGCGACCGCGCTCAGCGGCGCGACACAAATGACAGCACCTGGCCGGCGCTATTCATACCTGGCCCTTTGTATATGAATAGTCCAGAGCCAATTTAACAAGCAAATAAACTAGCTTAGGCAATATAATTAAAATAGTGCTTACATATGAATAGTTCGCACTCACATGGTTCCATAAAAACAACCAAATGTCACTCAAATTATTGAAAACAAATTAGGGGTTAAGCATTTTGGTTTCCTGCACGAGGCCATATATGCTCAACCAAATCTAGTTGAAGTCGGTCATGGGTGTGCGTCGGACGCAAATTTTCATGCACTTGCATGAATTCTTTCCAAGACGCTACACCTAGCTCTAGCTCAACCAATTGCCCTAGAAATCCTAGCCTTGGTCCAAAATACCGTCATCACGCTCGTCCTCGACGATCATGTTGTACATGATCATGCACGCAGTCATCACATCTCACATCCTTTCCGTGCTCCAGGTTCTAGCAGGGTAGCGAGCAATAGCCCATCTTGACTGAAGCACACCAAATGCTCGCTCCACATCCTTCCTAGCGGCCTCTTGCTCTTTCGCAAACCTCTTGTATTTTTATCTCCAGGGTTGCGGATTGTCTTCAAGAAGGTGGCCTAGGATGGATAGATACCGTCAGCTAGGTAGTACCCCATATCATATGCATTGCCATTGATCTTATAGGAAACTTGTGGGGCATTGCCTTCTTCCAGCCTAGCAAACACCGGAGACCTCTGTAGCACATTGATGTCATTGTTTCATCCAGCCATGCCAAAAAAAGGAGTGCAAAATCTAGAGATCATGTGATGCAACAGCCTCAAGTATGACTGTGCAACCCTCTGCATGCCCTTTGAACTGCCCTTGCCAACCAAAAGGATAGTTCTTCCACTGCCAATGCATGCAGTCGATGCTGCCAAGTATCCCAGGAAACCCCTACGCTCATTGATGGACAGGAGGAGGGCAGTGTCTTCGGTGTTTGGCTCTCTCGGGTATACTTTGCCAAACACCGCTACAACTGCATTACAGAATCTATACATGGCCTCATGGCATGTAGACTCGCTCATGCGCATGTAGTCGTCGAGGAGATCACCAGACACTCCATATGCAAGCTGCCGAATGACAACTGAACATTTCTGGTAGGAGGAGAAGCCAACCTTATCGGTGCAATCGTACTTGGCCTCAAAGTATCGCCGTACTCCCTCACCCCATTGAGTATGTCCAAGAACAGGTTTCTGGACATCCGATAGCAGCGACAAAATGCCTGCTCTTTAAAGACTAGATTAGTTAGGTGGAAGTAGTCCTTGTAAAGGCGTATGTGCCCCTCTTCACGATCGCGTTCATGGTTGGCTTCACGCCGCTTCGCCGAGCCACCTCTACGCGGCGGGAGGAGGTAGTTGTTGTGCACCATATGTGCAGCCGCTACAAGAATTTTGGTCTCACCATCGGACTCCTCCTCGGACGATGACTCGACGTAATTCTTGTAGAAGAACTCAATTGCCCTTCGCCTGCTACCCAAGTGTCAAGTACACTACCGTCAATGGCTTTACCAACTCCCGCAGCGGACCAGATTACCAAGAAAAGGCCGGCGAATGCACCTCGGCAAACGACCGAACAGGTCATGCGTGTCCGATGTAGAGGCGGAAGCCGGGGTGGCGGGTTTGCATGTGGAGCGTCCAGTCAAGTCCGACACCGCACGCGGCTTGCGGTCGTCCTGCTCAATATCACGTCGGGGGCCGCGGGGGGGGCGGGAGGGGGGGACACGGGGCAACAGCCGTCAATGGCGGCGGCGGTTAGTTGCGTCTGCTCTTCGCGCGGGATATGGAAGGCAAGGGTTTGGAGGGAGGAGTGTCTTTGTGCCACTGGCTACAGGGTCCTGCTGAACAAGTGGTCGGACACGCGAGGCAGCGCGCGCTGTCCGGGCCGACCCAGTTGTCACGCAAATTAGGTGCACGGATGGGTCGAGCCGAACGCATCGTGACAGATTGGTCGTGTCACTGCGGCGCCGCGCACGAGGTGTTCACATGAACGGGTTCGGACGCGTCGGGACGGGTTGGGTCAACCCGGTGGAAATGCCCTAACTGATACACTTAACCAACCGACCAACCTATTGTATGCAGGCTCAATTTAAACACACTAATCCTGTGTTAGGCCTGGGCATCAATGCAAGGAGGCTACTTTTTCTTGAGATATTCCTCACCGGCTTGGCCAACGACCCATTAACCATTATATGGTGAAAATAATCTAGACTTCTTAAAAGACTGAGTCTAGGTAAATAAAATGATTTCAACTTTTTTTAAAGTGTTAAAATTTAATTTCATTATACATTTTGTATATAACATCGGATCAAGATGATGTAAAAATCAATTTATTTCATCTCAAAAAGATGCATAACTTTCATTTTGGCGAATTTCCCAGTTTATGACATCTCGATAGTTTAATCTACTTTTTGTAAAACAAACGAGTTAAAACAAACCATTCAAACAGGTGGGAGTGACCGTCCTCGTCTAGGTGTTGAGTCTTGCTAAACTTTCAGTGGATCTCTAATAAAATAGCATATTATGAGTCTAAAATTATTTTTGTCAAAAATCATGATAATCAAATCATGTACGTGTAGTTTAAATCTGACCCACTTCCAACCGATTCGATAGGTATTTTTTTGTTACGAGGGGTGAACAGAAAGGTTTAAGATACCCCCAGTTGGGACATTATCCATGGAATATGGCCTAGTATTTTTAAAAATGGGGTGGTACCGTTTTAAAACTTTCATTTGGTGGTTGCTTCATAAAGCACACTATTTTTGGTACTTAGAAAATGGAAAACGTATTTTTGAGCAACGAAAAGGAAAAATTCCTACTGTAATATTGTTCTACATCCCAATATGCACGTGCGTGTATAATATGGGCATATTATCATAAACTATGCAGTGATTATGGCCATAATATTGGTCGCTTGGTCTGAAAGCCATGAAACATCAAACATGATTGGTCATTTCTGAGAAGGTTTTTTTGAGATATTTACAATATACCAATTTTAGTTTTTTTTCTTGTAACTATGTCACATAATATGACACCACGCTAAGGATTAACCTTGTTTGGACCATTTTTTAATTTCTTATGCCTGTTTCAAACTATGGTCAAAACGGCGGGCATGAAGGTTCTTAGATAGGGGCTGACCTTGCTAAACTTGCATTGGATCTATGATAAAATAGCATATTGTGAGTCTAAAAATGATTTTTTTTAAATCACAAGCATTAGATCATGTACCTATAGTTCAAATCGGATCCACTTCCTACCGATTTGGCAATAATTTGTCTTTTTCACGAGGGGTGGACGAAAAGGTTTGAGATACCATAATCGGTACATTGTCCATATAATAAGGTCTAGTATTTTAGAAATATGGGGTGGCACCATTTTAAAACTTTTATTTGGTGGTTGCTTCACAAAACGCCCCATTTTTTGCACTCGGAAAATGAAAAAGTAGAACAAGCCAATCAGAATAGAGAAGTAGATTACCCCCGGATTACCCCACCGAAGGTGATCTCAACCGTCTACATGCCCTCAATCCAACGCCCGAAATTTCATCTCCCGCCTCCCTGTCCTCCAGTCTTTGTACGGGAAATGACTGAAATGCCATAGTCTTCACTTCTATGATCAGGGGTAGTTTCGATATCATGCACACCACACTTCTAGAACACGGGAGAGAGGGACAAACCCCCAAACCATAATACCCTCGCACTTCTCTCTACCACTTCTTCTCGATCCCTGCTTCCGTCGTTACTTCTTCCTCTCTCTCCCCGCCGCTGCCACCACTTCTTCCTCTCTCTCCCACATGGGCTCACCCTCTGTCCCCCATCCTAGTCCTACCGCTGGCTCATGGGCTCACCCCACCCTCGTATCCCACCACGATGGGGGCGCCAGGTTTTGCCACGGGGTCGTCAAGACATCGACGACTTCGACGGAATTCGTGACTCCTCTCTTGCTCGCACAGCCGCCTCCACTCTCTCTTGGCTCCCTCTCACGGCTCCCTTACATCCCCTTTCCCTCCCCCACATCGCCCTCCACGTCCCTATTTTTAGTCATCACTGTGTATGAAGGCAGCGTGTTTCATCGACGAGGGTGCTCACCTAGAGCTCAATACATGGCGGCCCTATCCCCTCTCTCTGGTGCGGCATTTCCATGTCCATAAGGAGGACACCGTCATGGCGTCGCCGTTGTCCTTCCTCCTCATTCTCCGGCCAAGGGTAACGCTGCAAGCTGCTATAGATCTCGGGCCTGGCGAGGGCGCTACCGTGAAGGCAGCGGCGGTGGGCAGTCGCGTGCCTGTGTCTGTGGACAAGGTGGTGGGGAAGCTCTGGTAGGGCAGGCCCCTTGTCGTGGTGCCGCCTTCCTTCTTCCTCGTTCTCTGTCCAAGGGCGGCGCCGCAAGCCGCTGCGGATCTCAAGCCGGGCGAGAGCGCTGCCGTGGAAGGAGGCGGCGGAGGGAAGCCGCGTGCGCGCATCTGTGGCCAAGGTGGTGGGGTGACTCCGAGATGGCAGGCCCCTCGTCGGGGACCTTTTCGCCAACAACTTCATGTTCCTTAAGGTCATGGCATCTGCGCCCATGGACCGGGAGCTTTAATTGTGTTGTGTTTCATGGGCTATGACTTTGTTTCTAGAGTTTAGTTCAGATGAAGCTAGTTTCTGGTGTTTCATGGGATATGACGAGCCGTTTAGTTGAACCTATCTATGACGCTTTTATAACTTGTTGTCTCCATATAATGTTCCTTTACATCAGTTTTTCTACTTAATTAAATCTCACATGTACACTTGAAAGATGCTGACTAAGTAAAGTCTATATCAGAGAATTTGCTCCCAAGTTGTGAGCAGATATACGTAAAAAATGTTGCATGTATCACATTCTTTGTTCATATGTACTGTATATCCACACAGATGTTCTTATGTTGCATCTTGAACATGAATAATCATCTCATGAGAAGTCATGTACAAATTTATAATATAGCTTTCATAATTTATGCTTAGAAAGTGATACGATTATGTAGGTCTAACAACAATCTATTCCCCACTTATAATTTTGTTTATTTCATACGATTGCTATGGTTACATGTTAGTACTATACTTTTCTGTACTGAATGAATGAGACACGGAGTTTACAATTAGTAAGTTTTGTATCTTCCCTTGCACTATGTTAATATTGGGATTCTCTATGTGTAGGGAACTAGGGATGATCTGTATTTATATCTGTACTACTCTAGTACTTTGATATGATGTTCTAAGACAACGATACAACAACTTTCTGGTTTATATGTCATGTTATGGTAATTTTAGCTTGAGTCTGTATGTGCACCAATAGCTAAATCTGCTTCTATCTAGCGAATATAGTTAGTTACTTGTTAGGTTTGGTAGCATGCTAGTACTGATTAATCATTACTATCCCTAGTTGCAAATAGGAAGATTGCATGAACTATATATTGATTAATTTTGAATATTGTGAAATATGAGCTTCATCTGGTAATGATGTGGTACTTTTTTTGCTCTTGGGAAAATTACTTACTACTTCTCATGATACTTATCAATGAGCTTTAACTTATCATTGCTCTGTTGCTCCACTGGTGCGTGTTGGATCGTACAATGTTCCATTTAGATGGCATGCTAGATTAATTTTGGTAGTACCAATTGTTAATCTTCTGTTTGTACCATGCTATTTGAAATACTAAAGTTCGGCTTGATGCTCATCTCTTCATTGTTGTAGGAATGAACTATTTAGAGAGATTTTGAGCATGTCATGATTGGGAAGGGATAGTTTCAATAGGATGCTGCCAAGCCCAACACCTTAGATGTAAACATTTATGTCCTAACTATAGGATTATCTCTAGTTTTCTGTGTAAATTATTTCTTCGATTATCATTAAACACTGTGAATGATCATTAAATAATACATGTAAGATTATTTTTACCTGATGCTTACACTACATTGCTTACCAATTCATCTGCGCATTTATGTTATCACTATGTTGTGTTCACCCGAGATACATTTCTTGTTTAGTGTATTGATGCTCCAGTTGTCTGAGATTAGTGTATGTGATCAGAAGGAACTTCATGTAAAATAAGTGCAAGTGCACAACCACAGATGGTCATTCGGCTATTTTGTGGTTTTTTATTTTCCATAGCATCTTACATGCAACCAAGATTACTTTGGCCTTGTATCTTGTATGCAAACAACCTGCTTTGTCCTGGTCCTCTTTGGATCCTTCGCCACTGATGGTAAATGAAACAATTTATGCAAGTGATGCTCCTAGTTCACAGTGACTCTATTTCGTAGAAAGACTCATACATAGAATGCCAAGGTAACTTCTTTGTATCAGGATGATCTTATGTGATCTGAATAGCTTTGTATCAGGATCTGTTTCAGATGTTTATTATGCTCACTTATGTACATGTTACTTTCCATTTGAATCTTCAATGTACGTGCACTCAATGAACTATCAGTTCACCTTACTTGATACATGCACTGTTCTGATTGATGCATTGTTCTGATCTGGAACCTGATTTGGCATGTATAAATTGCACTTTCAATTGTGAGTAGTTAAGGTATTACGAGAATACCATATGGCCGCATAGGGCATTTGTTCCCAATTGTTTTGTTTTTTCTTAGATAGATACTCCTCTCATTGAGACTAAATTCTGGTATTTACTCTTGTACAGGAGCTTCAGTCAAAGAAACTTGAAGGGTGAAGGCGAGTAGTACTAGGAAAGTCATACTAGAGATTGTAATAGAGTAACTTAGCTATTATTTGAAGACTGTCATGTGGTTCTTCTGTTCTATTTGAAATATTAAATATGCATGTTATTTGAAATCATGGGAAATGGAAACCTGACCAGTGTGACCCACTTCTGAAACGAATTTGACTCTTTGTCCTTCCTGGCATGTGGGGCCAATTATTGAGATGAATGTGACAAATGGGGCCCATACGAATAGTGGGACCTAATCCAAAATAATAAGGCCAAAAGTACATAATAAATGGACTTTAAAAGGACCAAGCCCAAGTAAAAAATAGGCAAAAATGTTGGGCTTGGCCCATTTAATACACCTGAATCGATAAAAAGAAACATAAATTGGCTCAATTGTTGGGCTTAGGCCATGTAAAAGCACCGAACTGGGCCGGGCTGAATTTGATCAACAACCTTTAAAATTGGTCACATATTTGCCACGTAGGATCGGCCATGTATGATTTGGCGTGGCCAGGGCAGATATTCTATGACCAATACATTTGGTCATAGAATCTATGACCATCTATATTGGTCATAGTCGTTTATGACCAATTCAGAAAAAAGCCATGGTGTTTAACTAGTGACGCTTAGCTTTTGACCGTCTGTATTTGGTCACAGAAAGATCATAAATTAAAAACAATGACTTTCAGTGGCCAATATGGAGGGTCATGTATCACCAGATTTCTTGTAGTGGTACTATATAGATGCAATGATCATGGTGGAAGGTTGCTCGTGGAGATACACTAGAATCTATGGTGATCCAAGGACTGGTATGAGGTCAAAAACATGGAATGTTCTCCGATATCTAAAGGCGTGAGATGACTTGCCATGGATTTGTGTCGGTGATTTCAATGAAATACTAAAATCTGATGAACAATTGGGAGGGAATAGCCGTGCAGAATCAAAAATGGCGGGGTTCAGATATTGTCTTATGGACTGCAGGCTAAATGATCTGGGTTACTCAGGCTATGAGTTCACATGGAATAATAAGAGAGAGGGACTGGATAACATTCAAGTTAGACTAGACAGGGGGACGACGATAGCGGAGTTCCTCGAGCTTTTCCCCATGACAAGTGTGACCCATATTTCTACGAAGGAGTCGTACCATGCAGCTCTCTTCATTAAGATCGCTAAGGAGATAGACTACAAAACCAGATCATCAGCTAGAGGGTTTTGATAGCTCCATTTCAACACTTTTTACGATTATTTTTCCTCTTGTTTATTGCCGGAGTTCACTGAAGTTTACCCTTTTCACTAATGTTAACATCGCAACTAGCAAATCCTTGGTTTCTTGTGATGGTTTTGAAGCTATGAACATTTTCGGAAGATCTAATAGCATTTATGGGCTAATTACACCTAAAGAAGCAAATCCTCAAATGGAGCCCCTTTCATTGGAGGCGATCTGAGCGCATAAAGACCACTAGTATGGTTGGGGTGCGCCCGTACCGTCTGCCTGTACTGCCTGCCGCCAGCTCCTTTATATCAATACAAGCAACTTTTGTGAAGGGGAGATGATGAAAAACAGAACACAACCGCCGCAAACTCATCCAGAAGAGGAGAGATCAGATCTAGAGAAGGAGAAGAACACCGTCTCAATCTTTGACGATCTCTAGCCTCTAAACCATTCACTCCACCATAATCCCCATTTGTACTTAGAGACAGAGAGAGATTAGCACTTGTAAGATTATGGTTTGATACTTTGATCTACCTTAGTTTGTATTTGATTCGGTCTTCAACTAGTATTGTGGCTTGCTACGATAACTTTGAGATGATTTCCATTTGCAATACAATTATGCCTTTGATTTATCTTCCTCTCATGTCTCAGTAAATCCCAATAGGCGTTGGAGATGTAGGGGATTTGTGAGATGTATTGTGCCTTCTTTAATTCCATCCATTTATGATTGTTGTAGTGTTTATTAAATTGTGAGAATGAATATATTTGTTTGCCTAATGCTTGTTATCCAATTTAAGGGTCTGGGTAACATGATCGAGAGATCTCATAGGTACGAACTTTTATGCTAGAGAATCAGTGACCCCCGAGTGACACGACCGATATAAATGATGAGGAGCACTACTCGGGGCCAACAAGGAACCATCAAGATTAAAGCCTTGATCCGGTCGAAAGAACTTAATTAATGTGCTAACCATTACCGTGGTAACATGTAGATGGATCATTAGGAAAGGGAAGAATTGGCCATGAGGATTTCTAGTCGGTATATGGGTTACTTGCCTACTCACTTATAAATAAGAAATATCACAATCACTTATTCCATATTATTCATTTGGCACCTTCAATATTACCATGAACTATTTCTCTCCGTGTCTAACTTCTCATCTGCAGGAACCTTGAACACCTTTCTCGTCTTTATTTTTATGTTATTTAATTCTCGCTTTTTTCCTTTATGCAAGTTTCCTCTATTATTCACTCACCCACCTTCCACCTTCAACAATTGCAGTCAATTCACTCAAGACATGTGACACCTTGAGTGCGGCAGAAATGCCACATGAAAACACTTACCTAGGCTCCTTATTGGGATCGATATAAAAAATGGAATTAATTCTTCCACGAAAACATGCTCTAATGAACATGTGCACTTGCAAGCCATTACATTTCAATTTGAGGAGATGTGGCTAATGAGTGTTATGAGGCCATGTTTGAGGAGGCGTGGGCGAGGAGTCATGCAACAAATCCTAGCATAAATTCCCTATGGAACCGCTTGCAAGACGTCTCTAGAAACATGCAATGGTGGAGATTCCAATCTTTTGGTTCAGTGGAGGCTGAGATAAAAAGGCTAAGGGGTAAGCTAGAGATGGCATGAGCACAGGCACACATGCTGGGTTCCTCTCCCGAGATTAGTAACATTGAGAGGAAGCTCCCTGAAATTTATGAAGAGAAGAAGTCATGTATCAACAACGGTCTAGACAAGAATGGATAAAGGCCGGACATCGTAAGACAAAATTCTTCCAAAACAGAGCGTCGCATCAGTGTAGGAAGAACACAGTCAAAGGTCTAAAACATGATGACAGAACAATGTGTAACACCATCAAAGGCATGCGGGAGATGGCACTGGCCTTCTACCAAAATCTTTATGCCTCAGAAGGTTCTTCATGCAGCGATTCAATTCTAAACTTGATGGAGATTTCGGTCACGAACGATATGAACAGGAAGCTGATAGTAGCTTTCTTAGACCAGGAAATTGAAGTATCATTGTTTCAGATGGGCCTAATGAAAGCACCCGGCCCAGATGGCCTGTCGGCGCTATTTTACCAGAAACACTGGGCCGTTTTGAAAGGCTTCGTTTGCCGTGCAATTCAGGATTTTCTAGATGGCAAGGACTACCCGGATGAATTCAATGCAATAGTGTTGTTTTTAATTCCAAAGGAAATCTCACCTGATAATCTAACACAGTTTCGTCCGATTAGCTTGTGCAATGTCCTGTACAAGATTGCATCTAAGGCACTGGCTAATAGATTGAAATTAATTCTTCGTATCCTAGTCTCGGAAGAATAGAGTGCTTTTGTATCAGGCAGGCTTATTATTGATAACGTGGTCATCGCATATGAATGTGTTCATGCTATTCGTACAAGGAAAAGGAAAAAACCGCTATGTGCTATAAAATTGGACATGATGAAGACTTATGATAGGGTAGAGTGGATATTCCTAAAGGAGATGATGCAGAGACTAGGATTCTCTGATAGGTGGATAGATATGATTATGAGGTGTGTTTCTATCGGTCAGCTTCTCTATCAAGTTGAATGGTGGAATCCTTGAGTCCTTTGTACTGACAAGGGGCTTGCGGTAGGGAGATCTATAGGGGTTCGCGCATGAAAACAATAAATTTTTCTCTACGCCCAAAACCCAGTTGCCAGGACCTATCAATTAATAATGTAGTAACAGGAGGGGATTTTCGCGAACTTACCCTTGAAGACCGAAAAGCATTGTCAACGCTCAGGAGAGTGTGGTTGATGTAGACGAACCGAAGCCGATCTCAAGGTCGTGTTGAAGTCCCGGCTACTCCTTCGGCTCCAACGACTCCTAGTGCCCAAGTGTTGCACCTTGCAGGGAGTTACACACATCCGGTGCCTAGCGATGACTCCTGCTCCTCTGATCCATCAGCAGTTGCGGAAGTAGAGCTCCTGGATCCGAATCTTGCAGCGCGACGGTGCTCCACGGTGAAGAAGACTCCTGGTCGCGCGATCCAGACTTGGGACCACAGTCACGAGAGAGAGAGAGAATCAATAAAGGTCTCCCCAAAATAGAGGGAACCTTTTATTGATTATTTTGTATTTAATTTACCAAAATACCTCTCTGTATATAGGGGAACCCCCCTAGCTAACTAACTTAGCCATGTGGGACTAAACAAGGGAGAGGGGAGAGGGGGTTGGCTGCCGCCGGCCAGGGCCCAAGTGGGCCCCATGCAGGGTCCCTTGGCCCAGCCGGCCACCCCTCCTCCTTCCTCCCTTCGGTCTTTCCCTCATGGGCCCTTTTCCCTCTAGATTTGGCCAAATTAGGTATTTGACCCTTTTTTAATTATTTTTCGTTTTATTTAATAAATATAATTGAATTATTAAATCAACATTCACTTACATATTATTCAATCCCCGTTGATGTGGAACTCATTCCCTCTCATTTCGGACATTCTCTGGACTTACCGAAACCCTTCTGGTTTTCTCTCTTCTCTTTTCTTCGGTGATTCTGCCAATCCTAAAACACTCTCTGAGCATCATCAAGCCCTTAAGAGTGATACCCCATGATTCGGGAACACTCCATACATGGTCCGAACCCTCCCGCACCAATGATCAATAGAGGGACCTGGATGGCCATGTGACCCCTGTGCATTCCACAAAATATTTCGTCATTTGAACCCTGAACGTCGTGTCATATTCCTTTTGTCTCTCAATACTTGCATTGTCCAAGATCTGATCAATGACATCACCATGTCATGTTCAATCTCGTTACCAAAGAATGCTACTTGACTCGTTCCGACAAGTGATATCCCCGTGATAAAATCACACGCTGTGCAGCTATTGGATATAACTTCTCCGAGTGGGCCCTCGAGTATCTATTCCATCACGTGGATGGACAAATCCTGCTCTTGATGCATATTGCATCAACTGTTCCTCCGAATACCTGAACACACCTTTATGATCACTGTGTCATCGAGGGATGTTTGATGCTATCAAAGTACCCTCGGGTAATAGTGATTGATATGGCCTCACAGTCTAAGAAATAGTACACTAAGTCTATTCCAATCATCGTAACTTGAACTTCATGACATGATCGGATCACGATGCTTAGGTTGGGTATAGCTCATCATCTCATTCGCACCATGAGGTGACTCCATTGTCAACTGGCATAAATGCAACATGATTAGGAAACCTTGATATCTATTGACCAATGAACTAGTGACTAGAGTTTCATCGGGAACTCCTGGTTGTTTATATATCACACGTGTATTGACATTTCCTTTCAATACAGTTATAGCATGATATAAAACTTAATCATAAACTTTATGAAATATGATAATAATCCTTATTACTATTTGTCTCTAGGGCATATTTCCAACAGTCTCCCACTTGCACTAGAGTACAAATAAACTAGCTGCATTTGTTCCTAATCATTGGCACCATATATCCCGACACCTTTGAACATGCTTGCTCATGGAAGAGGTTGAGTCTTGGGTCTGTACTTTACAGTCCCAAATCCTTTGCAACTTACTAATGTCATCTTGATTGACATTAATACTTTATCATCCCATGATAACATCTTTGTGTATGCATCGTAGTTATGGCAGCAGAATGTGGTCGGTTTCTAGGAGCCAATAGTGACTTTAGATCAGCCACTTCGAGCTTTCTCATGGGCACTGTGCCCTGGGACACACCTTCTACGTAAAGACGAACTAGTCCTGCCATAACAATATGCATCACTTTAGATGGTACTGTTATCTATTATTATAAATGTAATCATCAAAGCACTAGTGCATCCTGTGCAACTTTCGATGTTTTATCACCTCGCTTCCTACTTGACTTTAGTCAGTATTATCGATACAGGAATTTCCAATCTTCTAAGGTTAACACATTCCCTTATAACATAACCATTTATTCTTTAAGATATGTCCTCCTTCATGGATGTGAAAACTTGTCTACAGTTCTCTATTAGACACTATGGACAAACTTAGCTCAACATTCTATGATTCGTACTTAATCACTTTTCAAATGTTCCTTCTCGGCTCATATATCATGTTAAGTTGTCATCATGGTTTTCAAGATAGAACCTATGTCTCAACATAGTGGATATCGATCATCCCTTTTTCTTTCTTTCAACCATTGATGTTTAACTTAATGTTATTCCTAATTTGAGTGATCAAGGACCAGTCCTTAATCAATTCCTATTCCGAAACTCTTTTCAGAGTCTCTTTTAGGAATACAACATAATATCGTAATATACTTATTTTCAACTTCTAATCCCTATAAATCATCATTTATCAGTAATTGTGCTTTTATTCTTAATGTGTCATACACACACTTAAGAATCAATCTTTAAGCTCCCACTCAAAATATGTTTCCAACATATTTGAGTATGAGTCATCCATTGCTCTCACTATTCCTACATATTTGAGTCTGAGACTTATATTGATCCCACTCAAAAATATGTCATTCACATATTGTTTTAGGAAGACTTTCATAGCTCCCACTCAATTTTGTGCAAATTTCATATCCTCTCACTATTTTGAATACCTTCAAAATCCTTTGATCAATTATCAAACTAAGAGATTTATTACGAGACACTAGTGTCTTACTAGTATTAAATCCACTAGACTTTTAGCACTTCTGAATCAAATTCATTTGAATTTGTCCAATACATTATTCATGACAAATTGTGCCTTTGACATTCACCTTTTCCATCATGACTTTGCAGTCTTCAAGTAACCCTTTACTTGTTAAGATTCAACAATGAGTTGCTTTCTAATCTTAAGTGAATTTTGCCTATATGATTTCTCATAACTTTAGTTTACCATTTCTTTCCTTCGTAGTTCATAGGTATGTCATATTCCAGTAATATGACAAGCGATTCACAAATGTCTCCATACAAGATGTGGAGTACATTTTGAATCCTACTTCTTATAGTGAAAACACTAGTGGGGAAAACACAATGATCACTATCACTAATTCTTTCCTTTATGAAGAGAATCGTTCAGGAACGCTTTTTGTTGTGCTTCTCAACACTCTGATGCAGGGTTTTGAATCCTCGTCGTGCTTTTCACTATCTTCCATAAGCTTCTCATTCGAGAACATAAACTTTCTCGAGAAAGAACTAAAATTCAAGCAACACTAGTTTTGCCTTTCTTTTGGTTCCAGCCATAGATTTCGTATTCAAAGTTTCCAATGAATATACTACAAGGACTTATTTTCTATTGTTTTGGTTATATCGAATAACTCCAAAACTTTCACGACGATCCATACAAGATATGACGTCGGTCTCACGAATCCAGATGGTTCACTATATATACTAATTGAGCGTTTACTATTTCTAACTAATGGTCTTTACACTTACACTACAACGATTTATTCGGCGCCATCTATTCACCCACTTGATAATTAATATCACATTGTGATGCTTTGCACTTTGACGTTTCAAACGCATTGCATTTCACAATTCCTTATGCCAATCTTATAATATCGAATTTCATTACTATTGATCAAATTATAGTAATTAAACTCTCATTTAACTTTAATACCCTTGGATGGTAAAATACTTTGATCATATCAAATAGTTCCATACTCATGTTTCCTTTGGTAAACCTCTTTACAAAATTCAAACAATCATATAATGATAATCACCATTTTGTTGAAATACAATACATCGAATATGCATTCACTTTCAACAATTCATCAAAAACTTTGTATTCATGCAATACATGGTGTTTAAGTTATCTTGCCGAACTTGGGCATGATTCATATGTGACAAGAAAACAAGTGTATTTCACATATTATCAATATAACTTTGAGTTTAAACAATGTTTCATTCAAAAATGAATATATCATTAAGTTGGGTATTTTCAAGGCATTTTCAATATTTTACAAATGTGCATGCATTATCAATTAGTTTCAAAACCAGGATAATTCACACACATAATCGAACAAGATATGAACGCAGATAGAAATCATTCATAAAAGTGGAACAACTGTTTGTTACAAACTCGTATAAACAACTGTCTCACGAAGTGTGAGACACACTAAATAAGTTCACAATCCATCGATTACAATAATCATCCAAAAACGATAAACTAAGTGATAAATGTCGAGGGAGAGTATCGTTGGCCATCATCATCATGCTTGCCATCAACACGCAACATCACCTCCTCTCCAGCAAGCATCTCTCATGCAGAAGGACCTGTTTTCACCAAAATAGAACAAGTATCAAATACTTTAACACTGTAATATGTGTTTGCAAAATTATAACGTTTATAAAACTATATATCAAATATATACCTTTGTCATTGATGACCTCTCCAGCAATGGGTTCAACCTTCACATTCCTGAAATGTGATATGAACTTGTGGAAATCCTGTGTTTCCGCATTGCCTCCCACGATGTAAGTCCTGGCGTGTGCTTGGTAGCTTGGTGGCAGCGACCATAGCAACACGCCTATCGCAAAAGAGCTTGCGAACCAGTTTTCCAGGAAGTATACAAGCCTCATGTACGCATTATGTATGCGCTCCAAGTGTTCGTCAAGTGAAGAGTTCTCCTCTATCTTTATGGAGAGGAAATATCCCATCAGCTCATGCTCCCATATGCGCACTTGTTCCACAAAATGTGATCTAAGCTATACCATAACCGTTTGAGGGTTAATGCTACCCACAATTGGCCACATCTCATCAACCATTCCGAAGCGCATCATCACTGATATGAAGGTGGACATCACACGACGACAGCAGCAGTAATCCCGTTGCTCTCGGGTCTCATAGAAAAAGGGCTGCTCCAAATCCATCTCGTAGAGTATGTAGTCAACCACTTCATTCTCACTAAGGAGAACATGGAGACGCTCAACCCAAATAGAAAAGTTTGATACGTCTAGTTTGAGCTTTTCTCATTCTAACCAATCGTCAATGGGGAAGGTAACATCGGGGAGAACCATTTTTTCTACATTTATAATTGCGAAAAGAATTTAGACTAAGTTTATAATTATATGAGCTAAGTCAATAATAACTCCACTAAAAACTCCTATCCCCAGAAGGGGTTTTAGCGATTACATGATCCCTATTCACTACACCGCCCCCAATCGTCACGGCTGGTGATATAGTTGCAAAGGTGGACGCCGAAACATCGATTACATCATTCATGCGACTCGTGCTCGATCTTTCAACCATCTGTGTTCTGAGGCCATGTCTACACATGCTACGCTCGCCAACT
This sequence comes from Avena insularis, assembly GCA_023614405.1. Taxonomy (NCBI): domain Eukaryota; kingdom Viridiplantae; phylum Streptophyta; class Magnoliopsida; order Poales; family Poaceae; genus Avena; species Avena insularis. The sequence goes on from CM042692.1 coordinate 275,159,354, forward strand.
CAACCTTGGTTTATTCGCTTTGCAACATGGCTTACACCCACTATATGCGAACATAGATATGTCTGACATCCGATCGTCACGGCATGCCTCGTATCAAAGAACTTTCTTGGGGGTGCACACTAAGGGAGAACACTTATATTGGTATTTTGATTAGGGATCATCTTATCAGGCTACCGTCGAGTATCTAATACTAGCACACAATAAGATGGACAAACAATAAACATTAAATAGAAGCGTGATGCAATATGGTCCTTCTCGCTATGATCTCCATCTGGCGCCTCCGGATTCTGGCGCCAGGGTTCCGGCGCTGTAGGCACCAGGGTACCGGTGCCTTCCGGCGTGGTAGTCTGACATTTCCGTGACCATCCACTACTAAAGTTAGTACTTTACCTTTGCCACAACCATATTACATCACAACGCCCCCTGCAAAACAAAGTTAGGCGCCTCTACTTTATCTTTGCATATTTTACGTGGCTGATAGGGCTTTTGCACAAGAACCATTCTTACCTACGAACTTTCACCACGATGCTGATCAATTAGTTGTCTATACTACACCCCTTTTGGGGCCCTCTGTTGCAAATGGCATACCAACTACTACGAGAGAGACAGACACCCCCCAATGCCACTTTATACGATACAAGCCGTATGTTAAGCGTGGACCAGTCTCGCGAATGAATGCATAAAGTCAGTTGGGGGCCACTTCATCAAGCATTGCTGCGATATATATAAGTACACGTGGGCAGGTAACAACTAAAAGATCAGCGTCCACATGCTACAACTCGTGTGTTCTACCTGTACTAGCAATACTACGCATAGATCTAGCTCTGATACCACTATAGGGGTTCACACATGAAAACAATAAATTTTTCCCTACGCCTGGAACCCCAGTTGCCAGGACCTATTTATTAGTAATGCAGTAACGGGAGGGGCTTTTCACAAACTTACCCTTGAAGACCGAAAAGTGTTGTCAACGCTCGGGAGAACGTGGTTGATATAGACGAACCGAAGCCGACCTCAAGGTCGTGTTGAAGTCCTGGCAGCTCCTTCGGCTCCAACTACTACTGGTGCCCCAAGTGTTGCACCTCGCAGGGAGTTACACACATCCGGTGTATGGCGATAACTCCCGCTCCTCTGATCTAGAAGCAGTTGCGGAAGTAGAGCTCCTGGATCTGAATCCTACAACATGACAGTGCTCCGTGGTGAATAAAACTCCTGCTCGCACGATCCGGACTTGGGACCATGGTCACGGGAGAGAGTGAGAGAGAGAGGGAGGGAGAGAGATAGAATCAATTAGAGGTCTCCCCAAAATAGAGGGAACCTTTTATTGATTATTGTGTATTTAATTTTCCAAAATACCTCTCGTTATATAGGGGAAAACTCTCCATAGCTAACTAGCTTAGCCATGTGGGACTAAACAAGGGGGAGAGGAGAGTGGGGGGGTTGGCCACCACCGGCCAGGGCCCCAGTGGGCCCCACGCGGGGTGCCTTGGCCCAACAGGCCACCCCCTCCTCCTTCCTCCGTTCGGTCTTTCCCTCATGGTCCCTTTTCCCTCTGGATTTGGCCCAATTAGGTATTTGACCTTTTTTAATTATTTTTCTTTTATTTAATAAATATAATTGAATGATTAAATCAATATTCAACATTCACTTACATATTTATTCAATCCCCGTTGATGTGGAACTCATTCCCTCTCATTCCAGACATTCTCTGAACTTACTGAAACCCTTCCGGTTTTCTCTCTTCTCTTTTCTTCGGTGATTCTGTCGATCCTAAAACACTATCTGACAATCATCAAGCCCTTAAGCTTGATACCCCATGGTTCGGTAATGCTCCATACATGGTCGGGACCCTCCCGCAGCAATGATCAACAGAGGGATCTGGATGGCCATGTGACGCTTATGTATTCTATGAAATCTTTCGTTGTTTGAACCATGAACGTCGTGTCATATTTCTTTTGTCTCTCGATACTTGCATTGTCCGAGATATGATCAATGACATCACCATGTCGTGTTCAATCTCGTTACCAACAAATGCTACTTGAACCATTCCGACAAGTAATATTCTCGTGATCAAATTACACGCTGCGTAGCTATTGGATATAACTTCTCCGAGTCGGCCCTTGAGTATCTATTCCATCATGCGGATGGACAAATCCTGCTCTTAACGCATATTGCCTCAACTTTTCCTCCGAATATCTGAACACACCTTTATGATCACCGTGTCACCGAGTGATGTTTGATGCTATCAAAGTACCCTCGGGTAACAGTGATTGATATGGCCTCACGGTCTAAGAAATAGTACACTAAGTCTATTCTAATCATTGTAATTTGAACTTCGTGACATGCTCGTATCACGATGCTTAGGTTGGGTATATATCATCATCTCATTCTCACAATGAGGTGACTCCATTTTCAACTGGCATAAATGCCACATGATCATGAAACCTTGATCATCTGTTGACCAATGAACCAGTGACTAGAGTTTCACTGGGAACTCCTGGTTGTTTATGTATCACATGTGTATTGACGTTTTCTTTCAATATAGTTATAGCATGCTATAAAACTTAATCATAAACTTTATGAAATATGATAATAATCCTTATTACTATTTGTCTCTAGGGCATATTTGTAACAAGATCCTCTCTCCCCATATATGTTCCTATTGTGTGTGGAGGGTTTCTCGGCCTTACTTAGGAAGGCTCAATTGGATAGGGAGATCTCAGGGGTGAATTTTGGTTTAGATGGAACTACCATTACTCACCTGCTTTTTTCCGATGATAGCATTATTTTCCTAGAGGCGAGTGGAGAGAATTTGGAGGCTCTGAAAAGAGTGTTGGACAAATAAGAGAAAAGTTCAGGTCAGAAGGTCAATCTCCAAAAATACTCCATATTTTTTGGTAAAGGGGGAAGAGATACCCAAATAGAGTCTTGGAAGAATTCTATTGGTATCAGCTTTGAGTTGCTCTCTGAAAAATACTTAGGCTTGCCAACCGTGGTGGGCAGGGATAAAAATGGAGTTTTTAAACATTTACAAGAGAGATCTTGGGGGAAAGTAAAGTGATGGGGGACCAAGCCCGAAGTGTCCGGCCTAATCACCCCGGATAATTCGGCATGTGACGACCGGAGTGTCTAGCCGTCTTCGGATCTGTCCGAACCAGATGTATCATGTTTAGAGTCCAATTAGTTTAGATGCCGTTTTGGGCCTGTCCAACCGACTAGGTCGATTCTGGTCACCCCAGGCCTCACATAAGGATCTGGCCGGTCTAGGGTTTAGGTTAGCTTTGAGTTTATTCAGAATAATGTAGAACTTAAAGTTCATATTATTACCATCCCTCTAGGATCGGCATGTATGATAGCGTCTCGGACGTTCATCTAGTTATCCATGAATAAAGACAAGAGAGTTCTTGAATTGTCAAGAGTAATCGTGTGTGCGCGAAGGTCCTCGAATTGTCGATGGTTATCGAGCTTCTGGCGTGTCTATCCCGACGTGAGGTTCGCCGTTCTTCGTCAAGTTGCTCGCAGGATTGGCATTCCCCAATCTCTAGATTACATGTTCCGCTCACGTGATTGGGAGATCTATCAGCTCCATTGGATCAGGTGGTGCACCATGAAAGATCGGGCTAACAATATGTATCATCTTGGTATCAGATCTCTAGGTTGATCACGGTGTAGATTAATTTGCTGTCAGTTGTTCTTGTTCGATTTGCAGTGGATACCATTGGGTAATCCGTTGCCATACTATTGGTGAAGATCGAGAAGGTGGTCAGTAGCATCAAGGGAGAAGAAGGCGTTCGTATCAGATTGGTTTCTGTGGCGGCGCATGGAGAGTCTAGGAGGAAAAACACGATCAAGAAATTCGTGACCGACCCGCGCCTGAATCTCCGGCTTGTGTCGACCGGAGTATCCAGAGGACTGGAATATCCAGACTATTTCGACTGGAGTATCCGGAGTGCGGAAATTTTTCTTCTAAGTTCGTGAAATAGTCTACGAATATCGTCAAATAGTCTATGTACACTTGTTTCAGTTGAGTGCATACTCAGGTGTATTCAGCTTATTTGGATCCATGGCGTACAGGAATTTGTTCTGTCTGTTATGGGTGATATTCATGGTATACCTTCAGTTGCAGTTAGAGGATGCGTGTGTCTCGGTTAGGTTGATGGTTTCGAAGACCAAAGAACGACAAGGACAGTAACAAGTCAAGAAAGCCAAGAGGGAGGATGAGGCGTGGAAGGCAAGCAAGACTTGAAGATAGCTAGTGGAGCGAGAGGATGAGGTGTGGAAGACTGGTGAGGCTTGAAGACAGAGAGTGGCGATGTTGCTGATCTGATGCCACGCTCTGGAGATGGCCCTCTAGAGTTGAGGAAAACGCCTTTTGAAGAAGGGGCGGATGATGAGGGACAAGGACGGAATGTCTAGCCTAATCACCCCGGAATATCCGGCTGCCCCAGATAGTCCAGCATGTGATGACCAGAGTGTCTAGCCGTGTTTGGATCTGTACGAACCATATGTAACTTGTTTAAAGTCCAATTAGTTTAGATGTTGTTTTGGGCCTTTCCAACCGACTAGGTCGAGTCTGGACGCCCCAACCCTCATATAAGGAGCTGGCCGGTCTAGGGTTTAGGTTAGATTTTGAGTTTATTCACAATAATGTAGAACTTAAAGTTCATATTATCACTGTCCCTCTAGGATCGGCATGTGTGACAATGTCTCGGACGTTCGTCTAGTTATCCATGAATAAAGACAAGAGAGTTCTTGAATTATCAAGAGTGATCGTGTGTGTGCGAAGGTCCTCGAATTGTCGAGGGTTATCGAGCTTTTGGCGTGTCTATCCCGGCGTGCGGTTCATCATTCTTCATCGAGTTGCTCACAGGATTGGCGTTCCCCAATCTCTAGGTTACGTGTTCTGCTCACGTGATTGGGAGATCTATTAGATCCATTGGATCGGGTGGTGCACCTGAAATATTGGGCCAACAATCTGTATCATAAAGGGTTGGAAAGGGCAAGGTTTATCAAAGGCAGGGAAGGAGACACTGGTGAAGTCGGTCCTGCAGGCTATCCCAACTTACACGATGGGGTGTTTCAGGTTAACTAAAGGAATGTGTTCGAAGATCACCTCCATCTCATCTAGTTTTTGGTGGGGATCAGCACAGGGGAAGAGTAAGGTACATTGGATTGACTGGGATAAAATGTGCCAACAAAAACATGAGGGTGGTATGGGGTTCCATAAGTTCTCAGGCTTTAATCAGGCTATGCTGGCAAAGCAGGCCTGGCGGGTGGTTACAAACCCAAACTCTCGGTGTGCTAGAGTGCTCCGGGCTCGCTATTTCAGGGGTGGTGATTTCATGAAGACTAAATATCCTTCTAATGTGTCGTTTACCTGGTGAAGCATATTACATGGTCGGGATTTGTTGAAGGAGGACCGATTTGGCGAGTTGGTAATGGATCAAACATATCAATTTGGCAAGATAATTGGATACCTCAGGCATGTCTTTCGAGACCGCTTGGACACAAGCCAGATATTGTTGTCGATAAGGTGGCCGAGTTGTTGCTGCTAGATGGCAAGGGCTGGAATGAACAAAAGCTTCAAGAATGATATAGAGGACATTCTAAAAATACCTGTAGGAAGAGCCAGAACAATAGATGATCTTGCAATGGGGTTTTTAGTGTGAAATCAACGTATAACCTTCAATCTCAGATGAAGCAGTTGCAGGCAGGAGGATCTATCACATCAACGACAAGTGATGATCACCGTGGGTGGCTAGCATTGTGGGAGCGGATGTTACTAGTAAGGTTAAGGTGCATGTTTGGCATCTAGCCTAGAATGGACTTGCTGTTGGCCATGATCTGCAGAGACGCAATATTAAAGACATGGTTATGTGTGTTGTGTGAAATCGTGATGAGACTCTATTACACAGGTTCTGGTCATGTCCACATGCGGTTTCAACATGGGAGAAGGTCAGGGCTCACTCCTCACTTTAGCTCACTGGTCCTCTGCCAAATGTGCTGGGGCATAAGGATTTGTCCAACTGGCTACTGAAATGGATTAGTAGTTTAAGTGAAAAGGAAAGATCATTGGCAAAAATGACTCTGTATCAAATTTGGCTGGAAAGAAATGACGCTAGAGAAACAACTCAGATAGAGGATCCTCACAACATGGCTTCGAAGACTCTCTTCCTCATTGATGAATGGCTATCAGCTAAAGACATGCCAAAGCAAAAGCTTGATCATCCAAGCGAGGAGCACTGGCTTCCGCCTAAAGAAGGATGGATCAAGGCAAATGTCGATGGAGCGTTTCGGTGGTCATGTGCTCCGGAACTTCCATGGTCAATTCAAAGCTGGATCATGCCATTTTTTTCCCTGTGGTCACCGATCTGGAGCGGGCTGAGATTTTCACATGCAAAAGAGTTGTGGAACTAGCGAACGAAATGGCGTGGACAAGTTAATCTTGGAATCAGATTGTTAGAGTATTGTGACAAAACTTAAGAAGGAGGAACGAGATAGATCGTTCCATGGTCCTCTGGTTGAAGATGTCAAGGCCTTGCTAAGGGATCTTAGCAGCTTCAAGGTGTGTCATGTTAAAAGACAAGCGAATGAGGCAGCACATCGCTTCGCAAAGGTGTGTCATGTATACCACCGTTGTATGCTATGAACCTCGTGGGTCGTACAAGATTAATAAAGTCGCATCATTTATCTCAAAAAAATGGAATGGATGGAGTATAGGAAAAAGAAGCGGGTCCACCAAGAGCGGTAGTTATCCTAGGGCGATCGGGAGGCAATCGTGGCGATACTAGGGTTTGTGGCTTAAGGGTGGCGGCGATCGGCGGCAGGGTGGTTCTCAGCAATGGGTTCTCTCCTCGAGCACGGCATCGGTGCGTCCCTCTTCTCGCCCTTGTGCTCGTGGAGTGTGTTGTGCAGTGAAGGAGGGAGATGGCATCTCTGGCGAGATCGGGAGTCAAAAGAGGTGGATCTAGGAGGACACTGCCGAAGTCTCTGGCGGGATCTCGCTCGGAGGATCTAGCAGCTGGCCTCTCTGCGAGGCTGGGAGATCTCTAGTTAACCAATAAGGAGGCCACTGGGCTTGTCCTTAAGAGGGTGGATCCAACTCAAGTGCCTCGGCCGTGGTGGGCGGTCGTTAGCAAGGTATGCTCCCCTCGTCGTCTGGTTATTGGAGCCCTGGAGCGCGCCATGGAGAGGGTTGGGCTCTGCATCGCCCCGCCCAGTTCAAGGAAGTTGGTAATAATTGATTTGTGGTGTGTTTCACTTTGGAGGGAGACTGGAAACACGTCTTGCACAATGGCCCCTGACAGTTCGACTTCAACGTCATGCTTGTCAAGGATTTTGATGGTGCAGTGAGGCCCTTTGAGATGCAGTTTGACTCAATGGATATTTGGGTTAGGGTTCTGGATTTGCCGATGGATTTTATGAATAGATTATATGGAGAGATGATCGGTAATTGGATAGGTAAATTCCTATTAGTGGATGTTGATGAAGAGGGTTTTCCATGGGGTAAGGATCTACGGATCAGAGTTTCAGTTATGGTTGATCAGCCGCTGTTGAGAGGAGTGTGGCTGAAGGATGATGAAAAGGAGGATGTGGAGGATCTGAACTCGAGGAAGAAACAAACCTGGTTTGATCTTAAATATGAGAAAGTCCCACATTTTTGTTTTGAGTGTGGGTGCTTGGTACATGGGCCTGATGGTTGTCAGGCGGACAAAGAGGTTGCCCCTCAATGGGGTGAATGGCTGAGGGCTTCACCGAGGAGGAACAATACAGCATCCCACTCTACTCGCCCGTCTTGGTCATCAGGTAGTATGGGGAGCCGGTCGGTGGGGTCTGAGCCAAGGTTTAGAGGGGGCGGTGGTTTTGTTCGTGACCTGCCTCTGCGCCAAAATCTGTCATTGTCACAGGAAGATTCCACTTCTTCCCGCACTAGTGGGAATAAGGTGAGAAGGGAGGGCAAGGAGGTGACGTGCCCAGCAAAGAAGCATGGTAAGGAGCCAGAGGAGGGTCATGGACAGGGTGATGTGTCACAGAAAAAGAAGGGCCCTAAAGGGACTTACACTTGGTGACCAAGGAGCCAGAAGGAGCAAAAGGGAGGCGACATGTTGCAACAACAAACATGGGGCAAGAATAGGAAGATAGGTCCCAAATAGGTGTGGGTGCCTATGCCTGTCCAGGTTATAGGAGATGGAAGCTCGGAATTGGCCAGGAAACGGCAGAGGAAAGCCTCTGTGTTTGAAAGACTTGAGGACCCATCTGATGGGCAGGAAGGCCAGGGAGTAGGATCAATTTTCAATAGGATCGAGGAACCAGCGGCAGACCCTACATTGCAGGGCCGTCGAGAGCAATGAATTGCCTTGGCCTAAACTATCACGGGCTAGGGTTGGACGCGGTAGTGGGCGAGCTTCGAGACCTGTGTAGGTTATACAACCCGACTGTGGTATTCCTTTGCGAAACAAAGAAGAGAGTGAAAGAAATGAACAAACTTAAGTGGAGACTGTGTTTTGCAAATGGCGTGGCGGTGGATTGTGTTGGAAGAAGTGGAGGATTGGTGTTATGGTGGAGACAAGGGGTGGAAGTGAATGTGATACCATGGTGTCAATTCTACATTGATGCCAAGATCACCATTGACGGCAATGTGTGGCGGCTAAGTGGCATCTATGGAGAACTTCGGGCGGAGTTGAGGGGGAGAACATGGGAGGCGCTGCGATACCTAAAGTCACAAGATGATCTACCTTGGTTGTGTTTTGGGGACTTCAACGAGGTGTTAGCGCAGCATGAACATCAAGGAGTAAACCCTCGTAATCAAGGAAAATTGACAGCGTTTAGGGAATGCCTAGAGTTCTGCAACTTAAATGACTTGGGCTATAAGGGGTATGATTTTACGTGCTCTAATAGGAGAGAGGGGTGGAGAATGTTCAGTGTAGGCTCGACAGAGCTACATCGACCCCTTCCTTCCTTGAGATGTATCTGCTCACGCACATCGAGCATGCGATAACAGAGGAGTCAGATCATCTTGCTCTGGTTGTTAAGGTGGCAGCCGAACCACCAAGGCAAAGACTATCCACTAGGCGCGGTTTTATGTTTGAGGAGATGTGGTTGAAACATGAGAAATATGAGGAGATATGTTTAGCACGGCTTGGGAGCATCGAAAACCGGTACATGCTGGTTTGGATCCTCTTTGGCAACAATTATGTGAAGTGTTTGCCGATTTGAAACTCTGGAGCTTTGAGACTTTTGGGAGCATAAAGGCAGAAATTAAGAGGGTTAGAAGTGAGCTTGAACATACACGGACCAGAGCTGAAAGGGAAGGCATGACCCAAGAGTTTAGGTATCTGGAAAAGAGGCCGCACGAGATGTTTGAGAGAGAGGAGATTATGTATAGGCAGCGGTCGAGGCATGAATGGCTGAAGGCCGGGGACTAGAACACGAAATTCTTTCAGCAAAGATGCTCGCATCGGCGAAGGAAAAATACTATGTGTTGACTGCGATGCCCAAATGGCTCTACATGCACCACAAATGAGGAGATAGGGGCGGAAGCGCTGTAGTTTTACCATAACTTGTATACTTAAGAAGGATCAAGTGAGAGAACACATGTTCTGGATTTAATCAATCAGTTGGTTTCAGAAAATATGAACAACGCATTATGTGCTGAGTTCTCGGACAAGGAGATAACCAAGGCCTTGTTCCAAATGGGCCAAACCAAGGCGCCGGGCCTGGATGGGCTGCCGGCCTTGTTTTACCAACGACACTAGCCGGTTTTGACCGTAGTTCGGGATTTTCTTGCTGGGCGGGTGTGCCTAAAGGACTTCAATGACACGATTCTGGTTTTGATCCCCAAAATAAATGCCCCAGAATTGATCAGTTAGTTTAGGCCAATTGGCCTCTGCAATGTACTATACAAGATCGGCTCGAAGATGGTGGCAAATAAGCTCAAAGAAATCTTTCATATCCTAACCTCTGAGGAGCAGAGTGCCTTTGTCCCTGAGCGGCTTATTACTGACAATGTCTTCATACCATATGAGTGCGTGCATGCTATCCGCACTCGCAAGAGGAAGATACCCTTATGCGCAGTTAAGCTAGATATGATGAAGGCTTATGATATGGTTGAGTGGGATTTTTTGGAGGATATGATGAGTAAGATGGGCTTCTCCAAATAGTGGGTAAGCATGATCATGAGATGCATCTGTTCGGTGAGATTTTGGGTTAAGGTTAATGGTACTGACTCGAAGCATTTTTCTCCTTCAAGGGGGCTTCGGCAGGGGGACTCCCTATCTCCATACTTGTTCCTTTTTTGTGTGGAGGTTTTTTCGGTTTTTTTAAAACAGGCCCATGCGGCTAGAGAGTTGGCTGGTGTGAGCTTTGGGGGCATTGGCCCTACCATTACCCACCTTTTGTTTGCCGATGATAGTACTGTGTTCTTAAAGGCGAGTGATAGCAATTTACAAGCGTTGAAAGATGTGTCGCAGAAGTATGAGAGGTGTTCGGGAAAGAAAGTAAACTTTCAAAAATCCTCCATCTACTTTGGTAAGGGCTGCAACGAGCAAGTTAAAAGCAACCTGAAAATCATCCTTGATATTCAGTGTGAGGCCTTATTGAAGAAGTACTTGGGCTTACCAACAGTGGTGGGTCGCAAGAAAAATGGGGTGTTCAAGAATTTAATAGCTGGGTCACGTGGCAAGGTCTCAGGTTGGAATGGTTTAGGCCTGTCGAAGGCCGGAAAGGAGGCATTAGTGAAATCAGTGCTACATGCCACGTCCACATATACTATGGCTGTTTTCAACGAACAAGTGTACAGTGTGGTGAGCTAGCGTTTGTGGCATCCAATTTCTAGTGGGGCCATGTAGAGGGAAAGAAGAAAGTGCACTTGGTCAGTTGGAAACGTATGTGTGCTGCGAAGAAGAATGGAGGAATGGGGTTCAGAGACTATAGTGATTTTAATCAAGAGCTTCTCGCAAAACAGGCTCGGTGACTAGTGACCTCACCGGAGTCACTATGCGCCCGTGTGTTAAAAGCTCGTTATTTCAAAGACGAGAATTTCTTAGAAGATAAATGCCCTAAGAGGACGTCATACACCTGGAGAATCATCCTCCATGGGCGGGTGGAACGTGCAAAAGTTGAATGAGTGCTTCTTTGAAGGATATGTGGTGGATATCTTGGAGACACCGGTGGGTAGAGCTGGATTAGATGACTATGTAGCTTGGAATTACACCAAAAACGGTTGTTTCAGTGTCCGTTCAGCATATCATTCAAAGAGGCAAATCACAAGGGAGAGAGAGGGCCAAGTTGGATCCTCGGTTTCCTGTATTGATCACGGAGGCTGGAATGCACTTTGGAGCGTAAATGTGCTGAACAAAGTAAAAGTCCATTGTTGGCGTATGGCTGTGAATGGAATCGCTATTGGAGATGAGCTACGGAGGAGGAGGATCAAAGAGGGGGTTCATTGCATTGTCTGCAAACATGCAGAGACCATGATCCACCAGTTTTGGACCTGCCCTCATTCGGTTGAGGTCTGGTCCTCCTTGCGCACGCGCTCGGGGATGCACCTATCGTGGCCGAGGGCAGAGACAGGAGTGCATCGGGACTTTCAGAACTGGCTATTGGGCTGGGCGAGCACTCTCAAGCCACATGAGCTCACTCTGGCTATGATGGCCTTATATCACATGTGGCTGGCTCGGAATAATGCGAGGGATGAGCCTATGATCGAGCATCCAGAGGAGACGACCAGGAGGGTCCTGGCGCTATATGAGGAATGGCTATCCCTAGCAAAACCGTCACGAACACAACATGCCTCCACGGCGGAACACTGGTTGCCGCCAGACACGGGCTGGGTTAAAGCGAACGCTGATCATGCTGTGGCGCAATCGGGAGGTTACGAAGGCAGAGGAGCGGTCATCCGTGACCATCATGGCGCGTTCATCGCCGACGCAAGCCATTTTTTCCTTGTGTCACTGATCCTGAACGTGCGGAGCTCCTGGCGTGCCGTGGTGCGGTCATGCTGGCCAAGGAGACGGGTGCTGAGAAGGTGCTTCTGGAGACGGATTGTGCGAACACGGTTTCGAAGGTGAAGGCTACGGAGCTGGATAGGCCGTCGACAGGCCATTTGGTGGAGGAGATCAAAAGAACTTCTGAAGGGTTTTGCGATGTTCTCGGTCAGCCACGTTCGAAGAAGATCGGGTAATGGTGTTGCACACCAGTTAGCTCAGGAAGACTGCAGGAATAAACTAGTTAAGACTTGTTGGGTACTCCCCTATTTTTGTAATGGATTTGTTGGCAGTTGATGCCAGGGTTTGAATGAATGCAGCTATTTGATTAAAAAAAAAAGGAGAGAAAATACCGCGCGAAACCTTCCTTATCCATGCGAACAAAGGGACACCGCACCTTGCTCGCCTAAGTCACCGCCGCTCTCCGGCTACCCGTAGGTTGTACAAAACATGGCCCCGTCCTCCGCTCGACTCCTCCTCTTCCTCCTACCCACACCGAACCTCACGCCCCCGCCTCCCGTCAGGCGGCCACGCAGGGCCTGGGCTGGCATCGCCCGCTGCGCCCCGGAGGCGGCCGCCAGCGGCGGATTCGTCGTCATCGAGGACGATCTCTCTGAGCTCCTGCAGGTCCATTTCTTCTTTCGATTCTTTCGCCCTCTTAACCTGTGCGGTAATTTCGTCTATTGCCACGAAGTAAATTAAAGAGCCGTGGCAAAAGCCAAACTTGCTATGCTAGTTCGTTAAAAGGAGGGGTACCACTAGTATCTCTATCGATTGATGCGCGCAGCCCAGCTGTTTAGGTAGAGATTTATCATTGTCAACAAAAATTGGACTTCATCAGTTATCTTAAGACCCATCTTACTGATGTTTCAAATCGTTTATGCTGCCTGGTTTGGTTCTCTCGAATGTACACTTTAAACAATGGGCTGTAGTTTGAGGAAATTTCTGCACAGTAGAATATGATATGTAGACAGGGATGTTCTCACTTTCAATGAGATATCATCGGAACTAATTGAAGTTCAGTAACTTCAGTAGACACCAGAATAATTAGCTTTCGGTCAAAATTCCTGTAGTACACACGAATTGAAATAAATTGCAGAATTATTTTTGAATTTTATAAATATTTGGTTGAATTTCTAGCGTAAATTTTGGTCCTGTGGCCAAAAATGCAAACTGAAATCAGTGACATTCAGTAAATTTCAATCCTTTTGTTGTGGCCGAAATAGTTTTGAAACCGAAATTTGAAACCATTGATGATACCTGCCACTGGGGTAAAAACAGGCTTAAAAAACTTGTATAAATGCTTTATTATTGGTATTTTCTGTTAAAGTCATTTTCTGCTCTGCGATGAACTTGTTTCTATACAAAACATGATCCTTATATGCATCAGGATTCAATGCTGAAAAGATTTACCACGCGCAGAGTCGACTAAGTTTCTGTATATTTGATCTACTTCTTTTCTGCAAACTAAATACTACATGGCATACATATATCCTTTTCAGATTTTACCTAGAGATTTACGAGATAATCTGCAAAATGAACCTAGAAGGGACCAGCTGTTGGAGGTGAGCAGATGCAGTTGTCTATTGCCACCACTCCTAAACCATCATGTCTGAATATTCCTTTGAAAGAATTTTAATTGCATAACCCATCCCAACTGATGACTGAGTTAGGTTATTCTGGATTTGGGTAGACGACCTGAGGCACGTTTCCTTGGTAACTCTGGTTGCCAATATCTACGGGATAGTGAGGTATGCAAGTGTATGTTAATTCTCAATTGACAATGTACTTGGTTAACGATATTGTGGAATGTAAAATATGTAATCATACATTTATTCCATTGAATGAAAGAGAACACCGATTTTACGTTACAGTGTGGTTGGTCTTGTTCTCATGTCTATTGTCAGAGTTATATAATATATTATCAATTTTACTCATGAAAATTAACTTCTTTCTGCTAATGGAGATGTGCTGATTCATCTGGTTAATGGATTTCTTTGCAACTAATGTTTCCTGTTCTTTTGATTTGCCTTGTTTATTTGAAAGATTTCACAGCTAGAGTTGGAGGAAGCTCAGAGAGCTGTAGGAGAATTTGGAGGTGACAACCGTGCAGGAATCGAAGGTACATTGCATAGGATATCTGCCATAAGGAGTAGAAAAGGATTGGTTGTTGGTTTGACCTGTCGAGTTGGCCGAGCCATCAATGGGCATGTTGATATGGTTCGTGATCTTTTAAACTACAAAGAGAGCATTCTCTTTTTGGGAAGGTACGTCTCCTTGCTGCATCAACCTTTAGATATTCATGAACTGAAGATACCAAAGAAGTTTTGGAAGTGTTCCAAATTCCGTTATTGCTCAGTGCATGGAGATGTTATTAGACTACATTTTATTTTTGGAAAGGAGCATATATTAATATCGGAAGATACCAATTACACCCAGCCTCTGCAACAACGCATTGCCCTAGCGGCCATACGGATGCACACAGCTAAAAAAGAAAGAAGAATTACAAAAAAATAAAAGTCCCACTACAGTGACCCATTCGTTGAAACAACAGTACTACCACCACCAAGACAACACCAGAAGTCCAGCTTCTCCAAAAGCGATGCCTCCAAGAAGGGAATAGTGCACAACACCATCATCGCCCGATCATAGATCTTAGGTTTTCACCCTGAAGAAAGTCCACGCTCTCAAAACAATGCCTTCAACAAGGCCATTGCCAGGCACAACCAATTAAGGCCAGACCTTGGGTTTTCACCCTGATAGGTAGGATCTGAACCTCTCTGCAAGCCGCCCCACTTGCATACCGCTGCTCCAAGTCACAAGTCACCAAGCCAATTCCTCATCACCACCCAGAGTCGAACCACCATTGTCAGTCCTCAGAACTCGATCTCCATGACATTCTTCGTCAGCACCATGGAACGAGAACATGCCTCATGATATTAATACCAATCGAGCTTGAAGCGCCTCCTGAACCCAAATGGCCAGAGTAAAACATGGGTGCGCACGACCGAATCTTTCCAATCCGGCAATCTCCAGGCATTATTCGCCCATGGGAGTTCGCCAGCGGAGCCTTCCGGAACTCACCATTCCGATCAGATCAACAAGGGCAAGCTGCAGATCTTCATCTTCGCGTGAGAGGAACCATAGGACCGCCTCCATTATTCAAGCACATCAGCAGGCCCCCACGCCGCCGATCAGAACAATGAAAGAGAATGCAAGGCAACGCTAGAGACAAGTACCAGATCAGATAAATCCAGATCGAACTCTCTATGCGCGCCCCGCGACCACCCTTTGCCGCTCCGGCTCGCGCCCACCATGGCCAGGAGGTCCATGGCCACACTTGGATCCTGCCGGAAATTAGGGTTAGAGGGCCAATCTAGGTCTTACAAACGGAATCCCAACACCAGCACCTCCTCCACCAGATCGCCACCACGCCCACCTCCACCTCGACCAGGACGCCGCGCCTGGCCAGCCTCCGCCGCCCGCTTCAGCCTCCCGGCTCGCCTCCGATGCACCACCCCCCAGCCACCTTCGGTGGCTAGGCCCACCGCCACCGCGGCGAGGGCTGGCGGCGATTGGATCCTGTCAAGGAGATTTTGGCGGCGGCGGGAGTCGCCCCTGGCGTCGCCCTAGGGAGCGACACGAGTGGATATCGCCGACGTCGCGGTGATCTTTCTACAAACTCCTTCCACCATTAGACTACATATATTTATCAAGGAACATGTAAATGGTCCGAAAAGGCAAATGGTTTTTATCTTTACCTAATTTCAAAGTAATAGGACCCTAGGGGCATCCTTGGTTCGCTGCCATGTTTTACCACGCTTTTGTACCAAAAGTTTGACCGTTTATGGCGAGAGTTTGATCCTAAAAAATAGCTATGGCATATGCCACACCTTTCTATCCTGTAATGCCACTTGTCATGGCCTAATTTATTTGTCGACATTTGCCTCAAGTGTGACGCCTGATTTAGCTGCCACATAAATGTGGTTAGCCAAACTTGTACAACAAAGTGTTGTCCCTAGGACTTCAAAATCGATTCCCACGTTATTATTTTCTTACAATTTCTAAACTCACTTATTCTCAGAAAGATATGATATAATTTTGGAAGGACAGAGCTTTCGGTATTTTAGAAAACAAATTAATGGTGAAATAGCGGACGAAGGTTCTAAAATTCCGAGGAACTAATTCATACAATATTACGATGAATTAGGCATGTTTAGGCCTTTAATCATTCCCTGATTGGGTTAAATAAAATACTGGAACTGATATTACTTCAGAGCAGCGTTTCTGAGACAACTCTGCATTGTCATATGTGAAAGAGTAAGTTTGGCGGAATATGATAGATGTATTATTGAGCCTCATGGACGAGTATATATAGGCGTACAGGGAATCATCTTGGAGTATAAGTCAATTTAGGACTTAATGGAAAGAGATCTTAACTCTATCTAAACTACCATAACAACTGTATATGCCTAATAATCTAACACTCCTTCGCAGTCGTAGCGGTAGCGTCGTGAACAACAGGAACATTGTGGACGATCAGACTAGAGAGAAACCGAAGTAGAATCCAGTAGGCTGGCATTCCCCCACAGTCGCAGTGGGAGTGTCGTAGACGGCGTGTCGCGGCGCTAATGCTTGGACTGTAGAGGAAGTTGATGAGGTGCTCAAGTGAGGTGATAGCCCTTTGTGCCGATGTCGGGGTAGCCGAGAGCGTTGGGCGCTGCAACCTTGGTCGAGGTAGCCATGTGAGGGGTCGCCGTGGTCGATGTCGTGGTTGGGTGCCGGTGTCGAGGTAGCCGCAAGCGCATAGTGCGCGAGTAGAATGACGAAGATGTGTGGAGGCAGTCGTCGAGGATGTCGATGCCGAAGTCAATGCAGTCCGAGCCGTTGGAGACGAGGTGCAGCCATAGTTTTGCCAGAACCAGGCGCACGTCGGGGACGAAGGCATACTTCGGTTGTGTCAGAACCGAGTACGCAAAGAAGAACTCGTCGGTGACGCGGTTGAGACAGTCGTAGAGGAAGGTGTCGATGCCGAAGAAGACGTTGTCGAGGCCAACGAAGACGAGGCACCGATCCGAGATTGCCAGGCTTAGGGACGCGTCGGGGACGAAGGCACGCACCGGTGTTGCCAATACCGGGCACACAAGGGCAGGGACGAAGATGTAGAAGGCGGCGAAACCAACGGCAACCTGGAGTGGTCATATTGGACGCCTAGATTGGCGCGGCAGCGGTACTTGAAGTTGGCGAGGAAGAACCCGGCGGCATGACGAAGACCATGCACAAATGGTGGCGACCCATGCCGTGGGAGGTGGCGCGGTGGGCCAAGTACATCGGTGCGTGTGGACGGCAATGATGACCGCGTGTAGGAACGCTACGACCCGAAGGGGCACAACATCGCTGAAGGGCGCGAGTCGGTGCAGTGGCTGGAGACCACCAGCAACGTACACGCTAGGGAAGGTGTGTTGGAAGCCGGTGGTTGTGACCAAGGCGGCGATGTTGCGGCCCGAAGGGGCAACACAGCGATAACCCGTAGCTCGATCGGTGTTAGGTGCGTGCTCGGGGACGTGCTTGATGTAGATGGGCACGGGATCGGTTTGATTAGAATGATGATGCGTCGCATGCGCCATGGCGTGGACGGAGCGTAGATCGGAGTCGATGGCGACGTTGTCGGTGAAGTCCCGAACGATGACGACGAAAACGATCCGAGGGGTCCAACAAATATGGCAAAACCCCCTGTAGACCTTCTATCATAAAGGGAGCCTGCCCAATCTGCATCTGAAAAAACACTAAGGAATGTGGAGAAAGATTTCACAAAAGTAATCCCAGTGTTTAGAGAATCTTTCACATATCTAAGAATACGTTTTGCAGCTGTCCAATGTTCTGTAGTTGGCGCATAAAGATACTGACAAACCTTATTAACATAATATGATAAGTATGGTCGTCAAATTCAAATATTGCAGGCCTCCAACAATGCTTCTATACCGAGTAGGACTCAGAGATGTACCATCTGTAAGAGATAACTGTTCCGTGGAGGACAGGGGTGTTGGTGCTGACTTGCACCCATGCATGCCGACTCTCTGAAGTAGATCTGTAGCATATTTTTCCTGTGTCAAGAGCAAACCATTCTGTGTCTTTGTAACCTCAATGCCAAGAAAATAGTGTAAATCACCTAAATCCTTGATAGCAAAATTCTTATTAAGATCTTGAAGCAAACCAGAGATAACATGATTAGAAGAGCTTGTTACTATGATGTCATCAACATATATCAGCACAAACATAGTGATACCTGACTTGTTAAACAGGAACAATGAAGTATCAGCCTTCGAAGGTGTAAAACCAAGATCACATAATTTAGAACTCAGCCTAGAATACCAGGCTCGAGGAGCTTGCTTCAATCCATATAAAGCTTTATCAAGTTTGCAAATATAATGGGGAGCTTTAGGATTTTTAAAACCTTGAGGTTGTCTCATATACACTTCATTCATAATTCCCTTCGAAACCTTATGTTTCGTTACGATGCTTTTTGGGCTCAAAAACGCAGGAGCTACGTACCAGCGCACTATGCAGCGTTGCCTCCATGTTCAAATCGGACACAATGTACATGCATATGTGGATGACATAGCGGTAATGTCCAAAAAGAAGGAAACCCTAATTTCCGACTTGGAGGAAATGTTCGCTAATCTACGAAAATACAACATAATGCTTAACTCGAAGAAATGTTTCTTTGGAATACCAGCTGGAAAATTGTTAGGTTTTATCGTGTCTCAAAGAGGCATAGAGGTGAACCGAGACAAAATTAAAGCTATACTCAATATTTCCAGGCTGACTCGCCTGAAGGACGTTCAAAGACTAACTGGTTGCATTGCCGCAGTCAGTCGGTTTGTAAGCCGGCTCGGTGAAAGAGCCGCACCACTCTACAAGCTCCTGAAAAAGACCAAAAAGTTCGTTTGGACTGATAAAGCTGAAGCTGCACTACAAGACCTGAAAGCAGTACTCTCGTCCGCTCTTATCCTTCCAGCACCGGAACCTAGCGAACCGATGTTGCTCTATCTTGCTGCGACAAATAAGGATGCCACCTCCTAGACACACAAGCCGTCCGGCTGAACCTCACCACAATGGGGGAAACGACGGACGAAGGAACAACGGACACCGTGCCGAGTCAAGCCGGCAGGGGGCTCGTCGTAATCAAGACCCTTCCTGGAACCGGAATAATGACGCTCCGGATGGAGGCCGGCACTCGGCTGAAAACAATCCACCTGCACCACCCTCTCCACCTAGTAGCCATCATACTGGCTCTCGAGGAGGCCAAGGAGGGTGTTGTGGCGGAGGAGGTGGTGGCAGAAGTAGAAGTCTGGCTCCAATTCACCGCAGCCACAGCGAACAACCAAGACGGCGTTCCCTATTACCAAGTGACGCGAGACACCGGATCAACTCTAACATAAAGGCGTGGCGCTACGAGAATGACGATATCTATGTGGGTCCAAAATGCTTCGGACCGCGCATTCACATTTCCCGGAAGGATTTGCTATCTCAAGACATATCCAAGCCTACGGCGGTGTGGCTCGGCCAGATATTTGGCTCTAGGATTTTTTCCAGGCTTGCTGCATCGCCAAAGGCGGAAATAGCTTGGTCGTGACCCGGTATCTCCCGCTTATGCTGAGGAAGACGGCACGATCTTGACTCAATGAACTTCCAGAAAACACCATCCACAACTGGTATGACATGTAAAGCGCGTTCTTTTGGAATTTCGAAGGCACATATCGGAGGCCTTGTACGGTAGGAGACCTGCAGCGCTGCACCCAGAAAGCCGGAGAAACTTACCGAGATTGTCTCAGACGATGGATCGACACCAAGAACTCCTGCGAAGGGGTAAACGATCAAACTGCGATTGAAGCTTTCATTGCAGGACCCCCAATTGGTTTACTACGTCACAGTTTGAAGTGCGACAAAGTCACTGATCTGGGAGAGATGATAGAAACGGCAAACAAATATGCAGATGCCGATGATGACGCAGAAGGACTACTTAACGTCCTGGCTGTACCACAGTCGGCAAAACAGCCAAAGCAACAAGCTCAGAAGCGCAAAAACACCTCGAAAGAAAAGCCTGACATGGATATGCCCTACGGATACCCGATGTTAGCATACTTGGTCCAGCCCGACGGAAGGCCCACTCGACGACCTGCCAGGGTCCAGGACGCCCAAGACGTTTCGGCTGCACGAAGCACATATGGACACGGACTCCAAAGCGCACAAGACAAGGATACCTCAAGACTAGAGTTTGAATACAACTTGTAACCAACTCGTGTTGGCACCCGAGACCTAGCCTCCCCATATATAAAGGCTAGGAGGGTCCAACGAGGAGGGCACGACTACATGCACGACCTACACACGCCATAACCCCCAATAGACTACACGCACGCACGTACACAATAGACCTAGAAAACTCGACTCATACTTTCGCATACGCATCCACGCCAGATCGAATCTGCGCACCCTGTAACCTTCGGTTCCGCCGTAATCAAAGAGCAGACAAGCAGGAGTAGGGTTTTCCCTCCGGGCCCTGAACTCGTAAATCTCGTGTCCCTCGGTTGCTTAACTGCGCTACCACGATCTCCAGCATCCCCATCTTCTCCAAAACCCAAGTCCATAACAATGGGTATTGACGAGATTAAACCTCGTCAATTGGCGCCGTCTGTGGGAACCGGGGACGCTGATTGTGCAATCGTGACGGTCCCATCTGCTGCAATCTACGATTCGTCGGCTCCTGCGGAGCAGTTCTGTTTCGGCTTCCTCATCGCATCAATGGCTAGATCTCATCTGGTTGATTCGTCAGTGTCATCATGCTCAGCTTCGACATCAACAAAATCTGCCAAGATGCACCCAGTCTCCACTGCGATCCCAACCCGCCAGACGTGTACAATCATGAAGAAGAAGAAGACAAACGATCTCGACTAGATCTAAGGCGTGCAACTGTCGTCAGCGTGTCCTATTTTTTCCCTACTCGGCATCGAGTTGTCTTGCGATACGAGTATGGCATATAGACGTGTTACCATGTACTCCGTAGAAGCTATTCAGCAGATGAAAAAAGACAAGTTAAAAACAAGACAACCTGTCAATCAGAGCAAGTCCCGAGGATCTGGGAGCCATGCGGATCAATCAAACATGATGTGGTACTTCGCTAAGGAAAAGGAAAAGGCCATCAAGATGCTTCACCTGCTCACGCTTTCAGTTTGGAAAAGTCAGAAAGCAAGAAAAGAAGGAAAGTAACTATCGTTTTGGAAAGAAACATCAGAACCAATTTGCAAGTTCTTCTTCCATCTATCAAGCTACACGGCCAAGTCAATCCAAAGAGAAAAAAACACAGATAGTTGGAACTGTTTGCTTAGGCACGTGCTTATACGCCTGTATGCGGACACCTACACCGCGCGAATCCATGTGTTGACCTGGATCACAAGGTTCGCTGCATCATCTCCGTCGACCATGCGGTACACTCGGGAGCTCCCTCCACTTTGGCGACCCGTCGCGGTCTTCGACTCCGATGACCCGATGCGCCGCCAGGATCTGGTGACCAGCTGCATCCTTCGGATGCTGGCGACTGATATGATCTTCAATTGAGGCGACCGGCTGCGATCGGCTTCAAGCGAATCGGGCTCGCCGACTCCAGCGACCCTTCGATCTTCGGCTCCAACGACTCGGGGGCTCGGGGGCTCCCTCTCCTCCGACGACCAGCCGCGGCCTTCGGCTCTAGCAACCCGTTGTGGTCTTCAACTCCCGCGAGACCCGTTATGGCCTTCGGCTGCGGAGACCCGCTGCATCCTTCGGATGTGGCGACCTAATGCGGTTTTCGATTGCAACAATCTTCGGATGCGGAGCTCGCTATCACCATCGACCTCAGGAACCCGTCGCTGCTATGACCGTGGTCCGCCGCGTTGACTACGTCCGCCGCATGACCCACTACCGCGTCGACTCCGTCCACGACAACTACAACCAACAAAGCTAAGTTCTCTACTCAGAGTTGATTTTCTTTCTTACTTTAATCGTACTCGAAACACTCGGGGGCTGCGTCCTCTTCGAGTAACCTAATGTGCCATCGGCTCCACGCACTCGAGCACCTCGAACACGGCTGACCAGTAGTGATTACGCTGATCGTCGAATCCTTGAACTCCGAGTGCCTCGGCAAGGTACTGAGACTAAGGGTAATCAGGCTAACGAAAAGGCCTAGCAAACAGTGCAAAAGTGTCGACTCGATCGGCACCAGAATCTTACTATACAAGCCGACAGGAAAATATTCTTTACAAGATATAAGTACTTCACAACTTTTTATGTTTTCTGCAGCTTACAAGGATGTCGACCGTGTCGAGCTATTCTACCGGGTCCTCCAACAGGAGTCGACAAAGCAACTGGCTATGCCATAAACTCAAGGCCCGAGTCGAAACCCTCCTCGGATGGTTGCATCGCTTGATGCTACACAAGCGCGACGCTGACTATGTACCCGACAGAAGCAACGGTGTCGACTTCATCCGCAACGTCGAGTCCTTCTGGCTAGACGCCGCATGACTCCATTACGTCGACTCTTTGGCTCCTTATGCGTGAGACTGACTCGATGCACTTCCGGTCGTTGATTTGTCCTCGATGAGTCTCCACTCGAGTCTCACGACTCGACTAGACACTCGGGGCTACTCTATCGGGAGCTGGTCGCGACCCGATGTACTTTCGGTCAGATACGCCGAGATTGTCCACCGCGTCTACAAGATACAAGACTGAGTCTCTCCCAGTCTCACGACTCCTGCACACTCGGGGCTACTCCAAATTGAGGCTGGTCGCACACACAAGATCTTGAGTCCCACGCCGAGTCTCACGACTCCACTACGGGACTCGGGGCTACTCCCATAGGAGGATTGATTCAAGCATCCGAAAAATTGTGTCCTACGGACCAAGCAAACAATGGCTAAATTAAAGTCTACGAGTTCACGACTCGAACATACACTGGGCTACTCCCATAGGAAGGCGCGCTAATCAGATAGTCCATTGTGTTGACTACGTCCATGACGTCGATTCCTTTACAACGGCCGAACAAATTCAGGTGACCCGATGAACTTCCGGGTGAAGTGCTTTTCGACACAACTTTCGACTCGACATCCAAATACAAGGTTCAAGACAACTAAGTCTCCACCGAATCTACGTTTGGATGGACACTGGAACTCTTGACATGGATATGCCCTACGGATACACGATGTTAGCATACTTGGTCCAAATCCCGACGGAAGGCCCACTCGACGACCGCCAGGTCCAGACGCCTAAGACGCTTTGGTGCCGCAAGACACATATAGACACGGACTCAAAGCGCACAAGACAAGGATACCTCAAGACTAGAGTTTGAATACAACTTGTAACCAACTCGTGTAATACCCGAGACCTAGCCTCCCCATATATAAAGGCTAGGAGGGTCCAACGAGGAGGGCACGACTACACACGCACACTACCTACACCATAACCCCAATAGACTACACGACGCATCGCACACAATAGACCTAGAAAACTCGACTCATACTTTCAAGATACGCATCCACGCCAGATCGACCACAGACCGTAGAACCTTCGGTTCACCAGTAATCAAAGAGCGCAAGTGAGTAGGGTTTTTCCCTCAGCACTGAACACAGGTAAATCTCGTGTCCCCTGGTTGCTTGTCTGTTAACCGTGCCACGATTTCCAGCATCCCCATCTTCTCCAAAACCCAAGTCCATAACAATGGGCATTGACGAGATTAAACCTCGTCAAAGCCCAACGCGGAAACCGTAGTTGTCACTGCTACTTTCGGGTCTAGAGGACAAGGAGGGCGCGGACGCGGTCGTGAGACGTCAAGAGTCCAGGGTAGAGGAGACCAGCAACCTGGCAAAACCTACTCCTGGACCGACATTGCCAACAATCCGTGTGTGCATCACTTAGATGCCAACGGAGGCTCGTCCCACACAAATGATGAGTGTCATTTCAATGACGACATCAAGAAAGACGATTTCGCTGGCTACGGGGCGAAGCGGAAGAAGGGAAAGAAGAATCCCGAAAAAGAAAAAGAAACCAAGGAAGATTCCGACATGGAGGAAGCAGAGCCTTCAAATCCCAAGTCGGATGGAAAGAAGAACTTCCCAACGAAGAAAGACAGTTATGTCACTTTCCTTGGGTCTCAACCAACTAAGGTCAAGAAAGCAGTCTTGCATGAGCTCAACGCAACTGTTCCGGCTGTCCCTCAATTCTTGGACTGGTCGGAAGTGACAATCACCTTTGACCGTGCTGATCATCCGCCTAAGTTGCACAGGCGAGGAAAATATGCGTTAGTCGTCAATCCACTTATTGATGGCTATGGTTTCTCCAAGACTCTCATGGACGGCGGCAGGAACATCAACATCCTCTACATCGAAGCGCTGCGTCGGATGAGGATCTCGGAAAATGAGATGAATCACAGCTCTGTGATCTTTCATGGAGTTGTCCCAGAAAGACAAGCAAATTCCCTAGGAGAGGTCACTTTGGATGTTACTTTTGGAACTCCAAGGAACTACCGGATGGAAGCACTTTCCTTCGAAGTGGTCCCGTTCAAGAGCGCATACCACGCTATATTCGGACGTCCGGCTTACTGGGCTTTCATGGCTCGTCCGTGTTACATTTATAATATGATGAAACTTTCAGGTCCCAAGGGCGTGATCACCATCAGGGGAGACCCGAAGAAAGCACGAGAGTGCGAGGACGGAAATACTGCCTTTGCTGAAGCCGTACTGTACGCCCAGGAGTACGAGGAGATCAAGAAGACCATCGACCCATCCGAGATGCTCGCTGACGAGGTTTAATCTCGTCAATGCCCATTGTTATGGACTTGGGTTTTGGAGAAGATGGGGATGCTGGAGATCGTGGCACGGTTAACAGACAAGCAACCAGGGGACATGAGATTTACCCAGGTTCAGGCCCCCGAAGGGAAAACCCTACTCCTGCTTGTCTGCTCTTTGATTACGGCGGAACCGAAGGTTACAGGGTGCGCAGATTCGATCTGGCGTGGATGCGTGTGCGAAAGTATGAGTCTCGTCTCTAGGTCTATTGTGTACGTGTCCTCCTCGTTGGCCCCTCCTAGCCTTTATATATGGGGAGGCTAGGTCTCAGGTACCGATACGAGTAGGTTACAAGTTGTATTCAAACTCTAGTCTTGCTCTCCAAGGATCCGAAGACGTCATGGGCCTTGGCCACCCGAAAATCTTCATGGGCCAGCGATGTTCCGCTGTGGGCCTTCCTTGGCTGGACTAGGTATCTCAAGTTACGTGCCGTAGGGTATAACCATGTCAAGAGTCTCGGTGATCAGTCGAATCGTAGATTCGGCTGAGGACTCTTGAATCCTTAGGGTGCAGCTATCTCTGTCTTTGAAGAGAATGTGTAGGGATTGTTGATGCGTGTGCCTGATTCTCCCGACGGATCAGGGTCAGTTAACTGTCTTAGGACAAAACAACACGATCTTCTTCAGATTCGAGTCCGTCGACTCGAACCCGGAACATTTGCTGGCGTAATTCGACTCAGGCCGCGGAGGACTTACAGGAGTGGAATTCCAGTGATTTTAATTGGTGTACCCAACGCGTCCGTCGGGATTTTTCATCGCACTGCCGGTACGGATTCATACTAGCAGAGCGCAAAAAGGCGTTGCGTGCCATCGATGATATCTGAGGTCTTATCTTTGCCGCAGACGCAGATCCGAATGTTTATCACCGCGGAGGTGTTTCGGTGGCCAAGGAGGATGTTACTCACTTAGCATTAATTGGGGCAGAGTTGAAAAGTTTTGGCGTGCTGATCCGAAAGATCGCGATCGAAGATTTCATAGGGTGCGCGACCAGCCCCTATGGGAGTAACCCCAGTGTCTGCTCGAGTCGAGACTCGAACGGAGACTTTAGTTCAAGCATTGTTTCAATCATTAGGTCCGCAGGACTCAAAATTTTCGGATGCTTAAATCCATCCTCCCTATGGGAGTAGCCCCGAGTCCGTAGTGGAGTCGAGACTGACGTAGGACTCGAGAAGTAATTTTGTCCTCATTTGTATGCGGTGCGGTGCGCGCTTCCCGATAGGAGTAGCCCCAAGTATTTAGTCGAATCAGAGATTCGGTGAGTACTTTAGTGGAGCCAAGTGGTGCTAGTATAGCTTTTGATGACGTCGGTGCTTACGATCGATGACCTCGGCGTCGCTACGCCAGAGATGACTTGATCGGTGGCGTGGGTCCCACTTGCGACTTTGAATTGACCGTCACGCGCGGCGTGAGATGATTACGGCGTCGCTCGATTTCCGCGACGTAGTGGACGGCGTGGTAACGACGGTTCATTTTGGACTTGACGCGTACGGCCAGATTCACTGTTGGTGTTAGGTACCGCTGGTGTTAGGTCTTCTCGATGGACGGCCGCCAGCTTCGTCTTCGCCGTTATAATCCCCGTGAAATCGTGGTTTGTTTTTCACCGCAGCAGCTTCATCTATTCACGCCTCGTTCTTGAGCTATTCTTGCTGCGCGAAGTTTCCTCCACATTTCCTTTGTCTTTCTTCGCTTAACGCCACCATCGCCAGAAGCGCCATGGGAAACCAAAGAAGTCCTCATCTGCAGCTTGGGACCGCCACGGAGGCAAGAAGGGCACCGCCATCGCTCGCGTCACCGACGGTGGTCAAGCGGCGATCGAAACGTGGAGAGCGATCTCGCAAGCTGCGATGAGCCTGATCCTGAAGACACGACGGCCGTGAGACTCCCGCAATGAGGTAATCCCCGCCCCCATCCGGGTATCGGGTTATGTTTGTTGTCTTCATGATTCGCTGGTTTTATTTTCCGGTCCATGACTTCCTTCGTGGATCGCTTTTTTCTATGGGGTTCAACTCCATCATCTGCCTCCCAACTCCTTCTTCACATTGCGTGTTTTATCACGCTTTGAAGTGTTGGCTTGGCATTGAGTCAAGACTTTGGCCTCTTCCTAAGCTTTATTCCGTGAAGAGGCGGTCTGTTCGGATGGTGTGTATCCCATTGGGGTTTCATCATCTCCTTAGTCCCAATGTGCAATTCTTTTCCTTTTCCATGTCCGAATCTGTCCGATCTTGAGGAAGTGGTTTTACATCTGTGACTCATCTTTCTG
Organism: Avena insularis; assembly: GCA_023614405.1. NCBI lineage: Eukaryota > Viridiplantae > Streptophyta > Magnoliopsida > Poales > Poaceae > Avena > Avena insularis. The sequence continues at coordinate 275,186,472 of CM042692.1, forward strand.
GGCAAGATTTTGGTCTCGTTCCTTTTGACCCTCCCGTTGATTGAGAAGAAAAGATCCCGAAAACCAAATCTTGGATGGTGAGGTGGCGGAGATAGAGACCTGTCTGCCGGGTGGAGGATCTCCAGCGATTTACGAGAAGGAGGTGAACGTGTCGACATCATCCGGACGCTTTCTTAGCGCGGGTGCAGCCTCTCCAAGCGAGGGCGATCCGATGTTTCTTTACTCCGGGCGCCGTGATCCGACGAGGGTTTCGAGTGAGAAAATCTCCGAGGTGGAACTTGACAAGGCTCTTCGTCTTGTTGTTGAAGTTCAAGGCGACGAGGACTCCGGAGAAGTCGCGACTCTCCCTTTTCTTCGACGCTGGCCGTGCTAAAGGTGTAGATTTATGCACGTAGTGCTCCCTTTTGTTGGGTGTTTATTTGTGTCCTTTGTTTGCTAACAAAGTTTCTTCTCATCTTGTAGAGCTTCAGTGCCGCATGGCACCACCATTACCCGAAAGGTATCCGAATGCCCGGATAATGAAGTGGTGGATTCCGTGTCCGATTGCCGTCGCCGTGATCCCCCGGAGGATGCCGATTTAATCGAGTGAGGACCATTCGCAAGCGATCACGGAGCTCGGCGAGTCTTCGGATGCTTCAACTCCTCCGACTCCTAAATCCTCCGGGCCTTGAGCGCCATGATGATGTTCATGGGGTTCTTCCTCTCCCTTCCCGCCATTCCTCAGACGGGTTCCGACCCGCCAAAGAAAGCGGAAGAAGGAAGAGAAGGAGGAGAAGAGGGAAGAAAAGAAGGAGGAGAAGAGGGCCCGAAGGGCTTCTCCTATCTTCGACCTGAGCGCGTTGGGCTCGTAAGTTTTCTTGTTGCCACTGTTGTCCTTTTCTTTATATGATGTTTGCACTGGCCGATTGGCTTCAGATGCGTGCAATCCTCCGACGGCTCCAAAGGATGGTGCGGGGAGATGATGGGGAGTCGAACATTGCGTCGCCTCCTCCCAGACGGTGGCGACTTGGTGACGCTGCTAGTTCTCCTCTGTGCAGAGAGAGGCCGGTGGTCAGACTCAGAATTTCGCAGCGGGCTCGCAGTTCGCCTTGAGCACGTAAGTTTTTCTGCTGATGTTACGGGAGCCCCAGTGTCTTCGTATCTTGATGTTGTTTATGCTTCTTTGTGTTGGGCGAGCCCCCAAGTCCCGCTCTTACTACTATTGCTCGTTGCTGCAGCCTTTTGTCTAAGAGGCCAAGCGGCTGGTGGAGGAACGCTCGACGCCGGAGGCTAAACTGCGCAGCTTCAAGGTATTCGTCCGCCTTTGTAGTACTTCTCTTGCTTATCCTGGTCCCGTTCTTTGACACTTGCTTGTTGTAAATGCAGAGAGCATAACGACTCTCTCCGTGAGGTCGATGCTCAAGAAGAGCCTTAGCTAATCGGACGAAGCCGCCATGGGCGAGAGAGCTTTGAGCTGGAGTCGACGAAGGCGGCCAAGCGAAGAGCTGCCGAAGCAGAGGCCGCAGATCGTGAGGAGCACTGCCACCGCTAGGCTGCCGTGAAAAAGGGTGGCGGAGAAGCTCATGGCTGCCGCCAAGGCTATTTCGTGAGCGCTAGCTTTGTACTTGCTTCTTTTTCTACGGATCTTTTCTATGTTGCCTTTCTTCATGTTTTCTTCTTTTTGTCTCGGATGCCGCAGTATCGAGTTTGACTGGGTGCCTGGAGCACGGAGTGCTCTAGATGATGCTATCAGAGCGGTCAAAGACCGCCGCAAAGACCATCGCTAACTCCCTTGCCAAGGCGAAGAGGTCCTTGGTCGCTTCTACCAGAGCTCTTCCGGCGGGCGATCCCTTGAAGACGTGGGTGTCCCGGCAGAGGCTCTACCGGTTACCGCGCTGCATAAGCGCAAGCGTATGGGCATCGGCAAGGTCTGGTCGGGTGGCGATAGCCATGGCGGTAGCGGAGCTGGACCTGCCCCAGACATTTCTCGGATGCCTACTTTGCGGATGGATCCGAGGTAGCCTTCGCCGCCTACTCCGGCCGCAGACGATATGGGCCCAAGCTCATTGACTTCTGTCCGAGTATGCATTGCGGCAGCAGGCGAGGCCAAAGCTAGGCGCCGTTCTCGAGGCGACTCGATGCCTCCGCCTTAGGCGTAGTAGACGAGGGTAGCTTGTAGTCTATTTTGCTGTAAATATCTTTTGTAGTACCATCCTTGTGCCACGAGTGGCCTTATATACTTTAATGAATTTCTCCGAGTTGTGCTCTATCCTTGGTGAATGTCTGTGCTTTCTTTTTCACCGCTATAGGTTCCTTCGGTCTTGACCAGTTGACACTTCATCCGAAAGGCCCTTGCGAGCATCATTGATGATTCCTCGCAGCTCGCTTTTCGAGATCGCGGCGCAGCTTGGAGAGAGATTTGCTTGGGTTACGCGGTCGCCGACGCTTGGAAAGTCCAAACCGCACTGGTGCAGCCAGAGAGGAGTATTTGATGGCGGAGCTGGGTCGGCCGTCGAGCAGCAATGTAAGTTGATCCTTCTTTCGGGTAGCCCGATTCTTCGGTGAGCTCACTGGCCTTACTCTTGTTTTGTGCGGTGTCGCAGGTGCCAATCTTGCCCGAGGGAAGAAAAGGAGCGATATTGCTCGAGTCAATTGCTTGACTCAACAGGACATGGAGGCCGCGGCTTCTTCCGGATGGATCGTGATCGCGCCATAGTTCCGGGCGACGGCAGATCGTGTCTACCAGGTTTCGCGGTGCTCCGCCAGTGCGTATATCGCTTTCTCGGTGCCGCACGTCATGTTTCCGTTGGATGCCGTACAACGACCTTGCGTGTCTTCCGACGAAGTTTCGAGTGCCGCAATGTCAAGGAGCTGGCGGCAGCAGCTCGCAGGGGTGAAGGCTGCCTTGTCTCTTGTGAGGGTGCACCGTCCTGACGTAGATTTGGCTGCTGTGGCGACTGGGCCACCTCCTCGACCAGATGGTGGCGAGTGGAATATGCGTCCGCATTACGCTGGCCTGTAAGGCGTAAGTCAACAGATTGTAGATTTGTTTGAGCAGCGTGCTCGTTATTCTTCGTAATAGGTAGGACCTGAAAATAAGCAGATAGATGTAAAATTTATATATTGCCGGGCGTGTATGTGCCCTTTGTTGTAAAGGTTTGCTGTTGGCAGCAGCACGTTGCTTTGATTTACTACGTGTCCTTTTCGCTTGTTCGACGTGGTCACCACTCAGTGTACACGCTTTTGTCCTCATCGATGAAATCGTGAGGTTGGGGAGCCCCAGTGCGTTTGTAGCATGTAATAAAGTTGCAGAGAAATAGTCAACCGAAGGTTGGGGGCGAGACACTTAGCTTTATTTGTAGCGTAGTGGAGGAGGTACATGGTTCGGCTAAGTAGCCTTGGCTGTAAGCCTTATCGAAAAAAGGGGGTACACTGCTATGGGTAGAATCGTCGCAGGTGCGAGATGTTCCATGGGTTGGAGTATGCGACCTGCACTCCACGTGCTTGAGGCGATAGCGCCACCGGGATGACCTCGGTGATGGCATAGGGTCCTTCCCATGGTGACTCGAGTTTATTCGGTCGCTTTTGCTTAAGTCGCAAGACGAGGTCTCCTTCGACGAAGGACCTTGCAAGCTCTTGGCCGTGGTAGTTATGAGACTTTGCTGGTACACCGCTGATCTAGCCGATATATTCCGTGCTTCGCCGAGTGTATCGACGGCATCTTCGAAAAGTACCGTGGATTCGGCTTCACTGTAAGCGACGACTCGTGGAGCCTGGTGGCGTACTTCGGCTGGTAGCACGGTCTCAGCTCCGTGCACCATGAAGAACGGTGTATAGCTGGTGGAGCTGTTTGGCGTTGTCCGTAAGCTCCACAGGACAGACGGTAGCTCTTTCGTCCAGTTTTCAGCTTTGTGCTCGAGTGAGCTCATGAGGCGCTTCTTGATGCCGGCGCCGATTAGGCCGTTGGCCTTTTTCACTTGCCCGTTTGTTTGCGGGTGTGCCACTGAGGCATACGTGATATTGATCCCGAGGCATTCGCAGAAGTCCTGGAATTCTTCGGAGATGAAGTTCGATCCGTTGTCGGTGATGATGCCGTGCAGACGCCAAACCTCAGACAATGGATTCAAGAATTTGACGGCGGTTTTGCCCTTCCGGTTGGTGATCGCATTGCCTCGATCCACTTGGTGAATTTGTCGATCGCGACTGTGAGGAAGACGTGTCCTCCTTCGAGGATTTTGGCGCTTGTCGATCATGTCGAGGCCCCATTGGGCAAAAGGCCGTGCTATGGGTATGGGTCAAGTTCGACCCAAAAGTGCGCGGTTTGTCGGCGAACCGCTGGCACCTGCTGCATCTTCGGACGATGTCCTTCGCCGCCATGGCCGCTGGTCAAGAGAATCTGCTCGCAGAGCTTTGGCGACGAGGGAGCGGCTACCGCGTGGTGGCCGCAGATGCCCTCGTGGATATCTTGGAGTATGGCCTTGCGTCATTGATGGTGACGACCGCTGTAGTACGCCCGTAATGCTGCGCTTTGTACAGTTCGCCGCTTGATGATGGTGAAGGCTTTGACCGACGAGATATGCACCGCATCTGTCGGGCCGTCCGCACCTCCGCTTATCAGAACCGGAGGTATGGACGGGTCAAGTTTCGCCGACCGCCATGACCTGCATCAGTCGACCATGGCAACTTCGGTATCCAACCTTTCGGTCCTTCATGACCTTCGGTAGCGAGCCCCGAGTGTTCTCGCTTCTTCGGTGATCCCTTAGGAAATTTCCGCTGATGGATGGCACGCAGATCTGTAGAGGAACACACCGCGGTACCTTTGCACAAGTGGAGCCGATGTTGGCGAAGTCTATCGCCTCCTCGCTGTTCTCTTAACGTCAAGTTCGCAGCCGTCAATTCTCCTTCGAAAAGTTGTATAGCGCAGACGCGATCATGTTTTCGGCGTAAAGGCCGTGACTCATTCATCGTCTCAGACGACAAGGTTGAGTCACCAGATGACCAGCGCTGCTACGCCGCATATTTTTGCCATCTTCATGCCATGGATGAGGGCTTCAGATTCGCCTCGTTGTTGGAGGCTCAATTTCATCCAAGGACGATTTCATCTTGTCAACTTGGGAGGTTAGTATGACTCGCTTCGCCCCGCTTCACGCTTGGAGCCGTCAAAATGCATTGTCCAGATCGCGACATGTCCGGGTGTCAGCAATTGCAGCTCCATCCAAAGGCACCGTGAAGTCCGGAAGGACTTGAGATTTGATTGCGTGTCGCTTCGTAGATGATGTCCAGGGTGATAGTTCAATGCCCCTGTGCCACGCCCTGTGGCCTCCGGGTTATTCAGATGCCGCTTAGGGTGCTCGCTGATCACCATCACCGATGCTCCGGAAGTAGTGGCTCACCGCCGAGCCGTCATGAACACGCCGTAGGCCGCTCAGTAGTGCGGGTACCGCTGTTTTGTTGGAGTGAGAACTCGCCGAGGTAGTAAATTGGGCGTTGTACCGTGGGTCTTGCCTTCTTCGGTCGTTCGACCACGAGTATCGGTCGACCACCGTGTGTGGCTGCTATGTAAGAATAGGGGCTCGCGCTTTTGGCGTGACCAAACGGGCGAGGTGGAGAGGAGCCGCTGAGGCTTTCGAATGCGCCGCTGGCTTCGTGTCCACTGAACTTGTTCCGCCGGCGCAAAGCCGGTAAAATGGTAGGGCCTTCGCCATGCGGCCGATGAACTCGCTTAGTGCCGCTTACTCACCGCGAAATGCCGAACGCCTTGAGGTTTTTCGCTTCTCCATTGTCATGATAGCTTTGATTTTCTTCGGTTCGCTTCGATCCTCGTTGAGAGATGAAGTACCCGAGCAAATGACCGACAGCAAGGCGCAGACTTTTCCGGATTGAGCTTGATCCTCAGCGATCAAGGTTGTCGAACGCCTCGCGGAGATCGCCGATAAGTGTTCTTGCCTCCTTGGTTTTTATGACTATGTCGCCGACATAGACTTGGACGCTATGACCGATCTGGTCCTTGAGGCAGTTCGCATGCATCGCCGGTACGTGGCACCCGCGTTTTAGCCCGGAAAGGCATTATGTTGTAGCAGATATCGAACGGTGTGATGAACGCCGCTTTTCTTGATCTTCGACCTTGAGTCGAATCTGGTTATAGCGAGTAGGCGCCGAGGAAGGAGAGTTTCTCACATCCCGCAATCGAATCGATGATCCGTCGATCCGAGGAAGAGGGAAGTGGTCCTTAGGGCGTGTTTATTTAGTGACGTGAAGTCCACGCACATCCGCAGGATGTCCGTGTCCTTCTTCGACCATCACCGTGTTTGCCGCCCACTCGCTTTCCTTGATTTCCGGATGAAGTCTCGCCGCGAGTAACTGTTGATCTCCTTGCCGATAGCTTCGCTCAGGGTCTGGCGCCTTCGGATGGACCGCTGACCGCTTGGTGTCCGGAAGACATTGAGTGCGTGTTTCGGCGAATTTCGAACTTCCCGCATGTCCGCAGGACACCAGCGAAGATTTCTGGCCACGGAGGAATTCGCGAGCGCCTTCCTATGCATCGAGGTCGCTGGCGATCAGCGCCGTTTTGGAGGCATCCGCTGGATGGACCTGCACTTTCTTGGTGTTGATGGTGGAGTCGAAAGACATGTCGTGCGTTCGCTTGGTGATCGGGATAGCCCATTGTCCGTCACCGCGGAGCCTTACAAGCTCGCCTTTGCATGCCGAAAGATCGGAGATTTTGTTGAAATCCTGCCGCATTGGTCCGACGGGTGAAGCTCCTGTGGATCGTGATGACGCCTTGGTCCCCGCATCTTGAGTAGTAGGTATGCGTAGTGTGGTACGGCCGTAAACCTTGTAATGCTACACGCCCCAGATGGCATGGTATTGCGACGGCCACCACCACTTCAATTCTAGGCGCCCCGCCGAAAGTTGTCCGGCTCAAGATGACGCTGAGCCCTATTTTGCCCAGTGAAGATGCCCTTCCTCGACAATGCCGTGGAACGTTGTGTCGATTGTTCCAGTTGCATTGCGGATCCGTGATAGCTGCTAGGATGCTTGTAACATTAGGTTGATGCCGCCGGCCCATGAAGACGCGACTCATCTGAAGCCTCCGACCAAGGCTTCCAGCACTGTGGCAGATGACCGGGCGAGGGATCCGCAAGGGTGATCCGCGAGTGAATGTGATGCAGACTCGATCCGCCGAGGTACTTAGGGATTGCAGCGGAGTTGCCACGCTGTTGATTTGTCGTGATTTTCTTCTCGCACCTGGTGGGGCGCCCCTTCCGGATCATATTTAGCGCCCTTTGGGGGGGTGCGACCGGGCGTTGTTTTGCGCTGGTGCGATTGTTTGATTTGGGCCTCAATAGGCGGCGGAGGAGCTCTGTGCTATTTCACCGGGCGCAGTGCGCTTCAACGTAGGAATTGGAGCTTGTTGCCTCATCGCATCATGCCTTCGCTGAGTTTCGAACTCGCGGCAGTCCTGAGCATGTGGCTAGCTTTCTTTTTGCCATCTTGTTTGTCGATGTAGAAGTGGATGGTGCATGGACCAAAGTTTGTCGAATGCCGAGGGTCCGTTGTCGCGTCGGGCGCTGCACGCATCGCGTTGGTCGCCCATTGTCGTGGAAGTTTCGCTTGCGTATCCTCCGCCGCTGCGGCGTTGTCGTTACGGCGGTCGGCGAAGCCGCTGCGACCATGTCGGGTCCGTCGCGTCCTCGTGAGACGCGCGATCTCTTTCTGCGGCGTTGCTGCCTTCGCCGTAGTCGCCCTTCTTCATCTGATTGCATACCGGATGCAATCTTCGCCGTCTGCCCAATCACATGGCGATTTCCATGAGGTGGTCGAGTGTCTTGGGCTTTACACGCCCAAGTTCCTCCTTGAAGTCTGGGCGCTGACGCCGCCCTCAAGGAGTCGATGGCCCTTTCTTCGGAGATGTGTGCGGAGTTCTTGGTTGTAGATCAGATAGTATGTACGAGCCAATAGATTCACTCGTTCTCGAGTGCAGGCTCGCAACTCTTCGATTGAGGCGGGCCTCTTGCCGGTGCCTTTGAAATTTCGGATGAAGCTATGTTTAGCTCCTCCCAGCTCGGATGGATCCCGATGATAGGCTGTTAAGCCAGACCGCTGGCCGCTGTCACCGCATTTGAAGGCATTGCATGGCGTTTCTTTGTTGCCTCCGTGAAGCTTGACGGATGATGATGGTCACCGAGCCAGACTTTGGATCTTGCGTATCGCTGAACTTCGGAGTATCCGGCGAAGCTTGAAGTTGCGTGGCATCCGTGTTCGCGAACGGATCTGGCTGAAGCATCGAGCCCCGCAGAAGTTCTCCTTCGCCTTCATCCATCTCAGATTCGTGACGAGCATGCGCGTTTTACGCTGCTTTTGTCGATCTTACGCCGTGTAAGCTTGTCTCCGCGTCGAAGTCGCGCTTATGGCGGCGAGCTCTTCTTCCTTCGAGGAAGATCGTGTTCCTCTTCATCTTGGATGAGGGATCGGGCTCGGCCGCTACCGGTCGGAGCTTTCTTCTTCGCCCGTGAGAGGCTTCGCGGAGCGCAGCCCGATTAGTCCTAGTCCGTGAGAGCGGACCTATGCATGGCTCTTTTCGGGTCCCTCCGGAGGTGGGCGAGCCGCAAGATACGCAGTGGCTGCCATGATCGCAGCTTGTGGCGCCTTCGGGATGATGTTGCTGCCGCCCATATCCATGAACGATGTGTGGAGAGTTCGTCACGCCACGCCTCCTTCGGTCCATGTTTTCCACCCGAGAGTGGTGCTTGTTTCGGGTTTCCGCTTGTGCTAGAGTCGGGTCCTTCGGCGGAGAGCGCAGCTGTCACAAGACCGGACTCGTGAGGCTGCTTGCTTGCGCTTTGTCGAGCCGCCTCTGCATCTTGACTTGTTTGTTGTGCTCTCGATGAGGAGGTAGGTATGCCATCAAGAGGTCACGTGAGGAGTCCAGGTAGGACTATTTCACCGCGACGGGCTGCGGCTTCACCCATCCTTCTTGCTGTTGGATGAGGCGGCCCTGCTTTTCCCTGCCGCTGCTTCCACCGCTTTCATTTCTGCCCCGTGGGTTGGGGTTGGGCGGCGGGTTAGGTGTTTCCTCGCCGGTTTGATGATCCGCGCGCATGATAGCGCCGCAGATTGGTTATCGCCGCAGCTTTCGGATCCGGAATCAGAGGTCCTTCATCCGAAGGTGGATCGCACAGATCGGAGTTGCGTACCGCCGCTGTTGTAGAACTCATCTGTTGATGGTGACGCGCGAAGACGGGTGCGAGCCCACGGCGGCCTGATTGACGACGGCACCCGCCAGTGAGGCGAGGGTGCCGCTTGTCCCACTGGAAGCAGAAGCCTCAACAGAATTTCGAGTCCGCCGCCACGGGCTCAAATCCTTCATGGTATCCGAGTGGGCGGTGAAGTCGAAAGCGCCAAGAGGAGGTGATTCTCCGTCGCCGAGTTGTAGATCGATCGGATCGAACCATTAATCACGCATCAACGGACCCAATTCCCACAGACGCGCCAATTGACGAGGTTTAATCTCGCCAATTTCCATTGTTATGGACTTGGGTTTTGGAGAAGATGGGATGTCGGAGATCGTGGCACGGTTAATGCACAAGCAACCAGGGGACACGAGATTTACCCAGATCGCACTCAAGGGAAAACCCTACTCCTGCTTGTCTGCTCTTTGATTACGGCGGAACCGAAGGTTACAAGGTGCGCAGATTCGATCTGGCGTGGATGCGTGTGCGAAAGTATGAGTCTCGTCTCTAGGTCTATTGTGTACGTGTCCTCCTCGTTGGCCCCTCCTAGCCTTTATATATGGGGAGGCTAGGTCTCAGGTACCGATACGAGTAGGTTACAAGTTGTATTCAAACTCTAGTCTTGCTCTCCAAGGATCCGAAGACGTCATTGGCCTTGGCCACCAGAAAATCTTCATGGGCCAGCGTATGTCTGCCGTGGGCCTTCCTTGGACTGGACTAGGTATGCTGAAGTTACGTACCCGTAGGGTATAACCATGTCACCCGCGACGAAGAAGGAGGTTACAAAGCGGACTCCGGAGTTCAAGGCATCAGAAGAGACGAAAACGACGCCGTTGAAGGATGATGACCCCTCCAAGGTGACCCAGATAGGTGTAGGTTTAGATAGCGCATAGGAAAGCGCTCGTCAAGTTCCTCCAAGCAAATCAAGATATCTTCGCATGGCAGCCATCTGACATGACCGGAGTACCTAGGGAACTTGCCGAGCACTCTCTAAATGTACACCTAAACGGTAAACCCGTTAAACAGTCCCTACGATGTTTCGGCGATGAAAAGCGAAAAGCAATAGCTAAGGAACTAGCCTAGCTTGAGTTAGCCGGATTCATAGAAGAGGTCATCCACACTGAGTGGTCGGCCAATCCTATAATGGTCCCTAAAAAGGACACCACTGATTTAAGGATGTGTGTTGATTATACCGCCTTAAACAAGGCTTGTCCCAAAGATCCGTTCGCTCTGCCTAGAATTGATCAAGTTATCGATTTTACGGCAGGCTCGGAACTCCTATGTTTTCTCGACACATATTCCGGTTATCACCAAATTCGGATGAAGGAATCAGACAAAGTCAAAACTTCATTCATAATCCCCTTCGGAACCTTATGTTTCGTTACGATGCTTTTTGGGCTCAAAAACGCAGGAGCTTCGTACCAGCGCACTATGCAGCGTTGCCTCCATGATCAAATCGGACACAATGTACATGCATATGTGGATGACATAGCGGTAATATCCAAAAAGAAGGAAACCCTAATTTCCGACTTGGAGGAAATGTTCGCTAATCTACGAAAATACAACATAATGCTTAACCGAAGAAATGTTTCTTTGGAATACCAGCTGGAAAATTGTTAGGTTTTATCGTGTCTCAAAGAGGCATAGAGGTGAACCGAGACAAAATTAAAGCTATACTCAATATTTCCAGGCTGACTCGCCTGAAGGACGTTCAAAGACTAACTGGTTGCATTGCCGTAGTCAGTCGGTTTGTAAGCCGGCTCGGTGAAAGAGCCGCACCACTCTACAAGCTCCTGAAAAAGACCAAAAAGTTTGTTTCGACTGATGAAGCTGAAGCTGCACTAGAAGACCTGAAAGCAGTACTCTCGTCTGCTCCTATCCTTCCAGCACCGGAACCTCGCGAACCGATGTTGCTCTATCTCGCTGCGACAAATATTGGACCTTGCATTTTGACGGGTCTAAAGCGCTCGGAGGCTCGGGGGCTAGCGTGGTGCTCAAATCACCCCAAGAAGATAAACTTTTTTATGTGTTGCAGATCCACTTCACGGCAACAAACAACATTGTTGAATATGAAGCACTGCTGCATGGAATCCGGATTGCTAAGGATATCGGCATCTGACGATTAATGTGTTATGGAGATTCAGATCTTGTTGCCCAATAAGTGTCAGATATCTGTAATGCAAATAAACACATGGCAACATATTGGGATGTCGTGGATGAACTAGCTAAATCGTTCGAAGGGTTTGAAGTTCAACACATTCCTCGAATAGAAAATGAGGAAACAGATGCATTATCTCGTATAGGCTCTGCGCGGAAAAAGGTCTCGGATGGCGCTTTTTTAGAGCACCTCAAAGTTCCCTCTTTAAAAGGAGTAGATGAGGAATATCCGACCAAATCCGACTCACCTTTAGTGGCGGTTCTGGCTGTAATTCCCAGCTGGACTCAACCCTACCTTGATTTCTTGGTAGATGAAAAATTACCCGAAGACGAGGTTCTGAGCCGGCAGATCGACCGACGAGCAAAAACCTATACAATTATAAACAGTGAGCTCTATAAGCGGAGTGTGTCTAGGGTCTTTTAGCGCTGCGTATCTCCGGAAGAAGGAGTGGAAATCCTAAGGGAAATCCATGAAGGCGAATGCGGTCATCACGCTGCAGCCAAATCTTTAGTGGTAAAAACTTTCAGACACGGATTTTTCTGGCTTACAGCCAAGACAGATGCCGAACGACTAGTCAAGACGTGCAAAGGCTGCCAAAAATATGCCAAACAAGCTCATGTTCCGGCTGATCAGCTGCGAACAATACCTATAACATGGCCCTTCGCGGTCTGTGGGCTTGACATGGTAGGACCGTTTAAACGGGCTCCAAGTGGATTTACTCACCTCTTAGTGATGGTGGATAAATTCACAAAATGGATTGAGGCTAAACCCGTCACAAGTTGTGATGGAGCAACAACCAGAAGATTTGTCGAGGATGTTATAATCCGATACAGTTATCCGCATAACATTATCATGGACAATAGGAGCAATTTTTCTATGGGAGAACTTGCCGAGTTCTGCGACGAACAAAATATCCGGCTTGACATTGCGTCAGTCGCACATCCACAAGCTAATGGACAAGTTGAAAGAGCAAATGGTTTAATTCTACAAGGTCTCAAACCAAGACTCGAAGCACCACTTCGTCGTGCTGTGGGGGCTTGGGCAGATGAATTACCGTCTGTAATATGGAGCTTGCGAACAACTCCGAAGAGGTCAACCGGATACAATTTCTCGACAAAATGATCTCGATTTAATCGAAAAAGTTCGTGTCGTTGCTGAGATGAGATCAATAGCCTATCAGCAGAAGTTACGCAAATATCATAGCCAGAGAGTCAGAAACCGGTTTTTCAATAAAGACGATTTGGTTCTCCGGCTTGTGCAGAAAAGAAAGCACAAACTTTCCCTAGTATGGGAAGGGGCCTTTTTAGTTAGCCGAGTATTGCACAATGGTTCTTACTATCTAACTGATATACGGCCAGTCAAAGAAAGACCTGCTACTAAGAAGAGAAAGAGAGTTGGAGGCAGTACAAACCCGAAAGAATTAGATAGACCGTGGAATATTGCTCAGCTATGTCCCTTTTATTCTTAAAATTTCTTTCTGTGTAACCATATATGTGTACATGTTCAATGAGAAATAAAGTATTGGTTGCCTCAATTTTTTCTGAGAAGTTTTATATTACATCTTATTTCCGAATGATCATGTCTCAATTGAAAATCCTAGAATACTTGAAAGTACTTTATGCTCATGTTTGTTCTGGTTAAGATTTTCGATTCTAAAAATGCTACCTTTGGGTATAAATCTAAATTTTCTAGTTTATACTTGGGTTCTTTATCTGATTGCTGGATGCGGGCATTTTCCGAGTAGTGGATTGTTGGTACTGGAAGCCGGCTCTGTTTCCGAGTTTAAACTGGTTTAGCAATTGAGCTCTGTTGCTCGACAGAGTTTCCGTGTGGAAGGTTGGCCGGCTCACGAAAGGGACGAGGCGGAAAGCCAGATAAGCGATAAGTATAGGCAAAACAAAAAGTGCTTATGTAAAAATTTCAGGCACGTCAAAATAAAGCCAAAAGTGCTAAATAGAAGAATCAAATCTTAGCACTAGCAAAATATTATACTACCTATTACAACCTGATTGTTTCAGAATAACACATTGTTTTTTCTGACGCTCTACGATGCAGGAGGAGAGGTAGGAGCTGCCGGCTCACTGGAGACATCGTCTTCGCCTTCATATCTTTCCGAGATAGGCAAATCCGATATGGTTTGCTCGTCGTCGGAAACTTCGGCTGTTTCTTCGGTAGACGGAGGAGGCGTTTCCACGCGAGTGAAGAAGGGAGTGTCGTAGCTGGTTAGATCGGCTACGTGACATCCATAACCGGCGCAGGAGTCCATAATGGCCTTGATGTCTTGCTCCTGTCCGTGCATCCACAGTTGAATAACCCCTGGTTACTTGCCAGATCTCCATGCTTCCATGGTGGCTCATAACCATGGTGAGGGCATTCTGTGCTGCGGTTCGCGCATAGGACATGTTCCAGTTTTCGCCTTATCTTGCACCTCAAAGGAGGACATTCTGTTCATCTCCGGGACTTTAAGAGTTTTGCCAATATCCTCCAGTGACTGGCGGAAATCGTGAAGCAAATCGCCGACTTTGGTAAGCTGGCTGGTGTGAGACTCGGTGGAGGAGGAATCCAGTAAGTTCAGAGGACCTGCGCATATAAAGCAAAGGTTAGAAAATACATCCGAACTCCTAGAGTCAGAAAAGAACGAAAAGTCAGAAGACAGGAAACATACCAAAGATGACATCGTCAACTTTGGTCTTCTCCGCCCTAAGGCTCTGGAGTTCAGCCCGGAGTGCTTGGGTGATGTCCTTTTCTCTAAACAGCTCGTCATTATGATCCGAGATTTTCTGATCCTGGATTGCGATCTTACGATCACGTTCTTCGGTGGCCATGGAAGAGGATTTGAGAATGCTAGCAATGCTGCGCTCGTGATTCGCCTTAAACTTAGTCAGCTCCCGTCGTAAGTCGGCGTTCTCCACCTCCAGGTTCTTGAAGTTCTCGGCCTCTTCAATCATTTTAAATGATTGTTTGACCAGTTCTGTAAACAAAAGACAACAGTTGAATAGGAAATTCGACTATGAAAAGCAAAAATAGCAAGGTTAAGGACTGAAATGATTACCTTCAGCCTCATCCTTTGATATCTTCAATCGAGCATTTTCAAGACGGAGAGCTCTGATCTCTCTCCGCTTATTGCATATATTCTTCAATAATTCCTGGTTATAAGCATTAACTTTTTGTAAGTCAGAATAATACCCAGAGTCAGAAGTCTACTAAAGACTCGGGCTAATATTTTAACTAATATCAGCAGGAGCCTTGGGGGCTACACTAGTTCGTTCTTTGGCATCCTATGAAAGCATAAATCCGGATTGTCTATCCAACTTCATGCTTGGGGGCTAGAGGATATAATATAAAATAAAGTAAAAAAGTGAGTTGGAATTCCGACTTACATGTTGTTCATGTGTAAGCTTGCTTAGGCTCATGTTCACCTTAGTGGTAACCTTCTCGGCGAGGGTCAGCGGGATTATTGGCGGTGGCGGAAGCATGTCGGCCTTCAGCTTCTCGTCGCGAAGACGAACTTGGTCAGGAAGCTCGGAGTACTTGACATCCTCGGCTTCTTGTGCCTCTTCCTTGGCGGTGATGTTCCGGCTCTCTAAGCATTGCTGAGCCAGCCTTTGGATCTCTTCTGCAGTTTTTCGAGTAATGCCAAGTTTGGCAATACCCGGATTGCTGAGAAGGTTATCGGCGAAACCTCTGCCGAGTGATCATTACCCTGTACGGGTTCACCCTTATCAAGTGCCGAGTCACCCATGGTGACGTTGGTCTGCGAGCCGAGGATCGCTGGCTTAGATTGTTGAGCCGGATCTTCTGCAACAGACGGAGATGGAGTAATCTTTGGCGTTGTAGAAGGTTGTGGGGCAGGAGTCAGAGGCGCTGCGGCAGGAGAAGTCAAATTTAACTTTGACTGGCGCAGGGGCTTTGACGAGCCTCCTTTCCCCTTGCCCTTGGTGAGCTGTTTAGCTCTGAGGAGGTAATAGAACAAAGGTCGTTACACTTCAGAAAGAATGAGAAACAAAATACCTTGTGAGGAAAGTTACCTCTTCACAATGGGCACTTCCTTTGTGTCAATAGACATTGTCGGAGTCTTACGCTTTCGGGTAAGCGCTTCCGGTAGTGCAATCAATTATCCATCATCCTGAGATAACTCAGGAGGATATCCCTCGAGAGGAGCAAGCTCCGACTCGGGGAGGTCAGCAAACTGAAAAGAAGAAATATCTCAGTATTGCAAAAAGACACAACAATGTAAAGATGAACACATAATTCGAGTGATTGCTGGAAAACTTACTGGTGTCACGAGATCATCAGCCGTATGCATGTCCAAGGATAGCTCCGAAATTTTCCTCTTGATCCGCTCCTTAATCAACCATTTGATTTGGGACTCGTAGTCCTTATCCGAATAAGATTTGGAGCAGATCCGAAGAGAGTCTGTCTTGCTCTTGGTGATTGAGTGCATAAGCCGGTCGCCATGTTGTTGGAGAGGCTGAATCCGGCGCGCCAGCCAGCAGTGGACCAAATCGGATCCTTTCAGACCCTTGTGCTTCATCAAATATTCGATCCGCCTCTTAGCAAGAAGCAGATCGTCAGTAAGAGCCGGAGCATCTGCGTCCCAGGACTCTTGGGGCGTGGCAGCGCCGTCAACAAAAGCCAGCAAAGTGGTGGCTTTGCCGAGAGCCGGTTTGTCCTTATGATAAAAGAACGTGGACAACCACTTTTTAGCAGACTCACTAGCCTTAATCCTAGGATAGACTCGCTCTCTCCTAACAGAAAAGCTAAGAGTACCGATGATGTAAGGAACACCGACAGTGATGGAATTTCTCCGGGTATGAAAGTAATACCGGAAAAGAAGAAGACTCAGCCTAATACCGTGATACCCCTCACACAAAGATGCATATGCACTCATTTCTAAAAGTGAGTTTGGGGGGAGATTGTGGAGTTGCACTCCATAGTGATCTATGACCTCAGAAAAGAAATCTGAGGGAGGAAAGCTCAAACCTCTGTCGAGGTGAGTGCCGAAGTGCACTTGCTCGTCGGCGTTGGGGGTGGGGATGGTCTGTCCAAAGCCGCTCCGCCATTCGCCGGCGTAGAGGAGGCCTTCCTTCTCGACGACACGGAGCATGGTGTCATCAAGGGCGCAGGGGATCCAAATCTCGCGAAAGTTCTCCCTCTCCATTGTTGCGGAGGCCATCACCGCTGTCGCCGCCGTGCCGGAGGATGAAGCGTCAGCCATTCTGCGAATGGTGGTGGCCTAGGATGGGCGGCGCTGTGAGCTTTGGGGGAGGCTGGGGAGCTTTTTCGCAAGAAGCGTTGGGGGGGAGGAAGAAGCAGTGGTGCTGGTAAGGAAGAGATCTAGACCCCTTATAACCCTCACCTGCGCTGAGATTCGTGCAAGAGTAAACAGTAACCGTACCACGCGTCGTGGAAGGAGATGTAACCTTCTCGCGAGGATTACGCCGCCTCGATCTCCGCGTACGCATTAAAACGACGCCTCGGTTCCGCAAAAGGCGGACCCACCAACGGTCGTGCTGACAGGAATGTCTGTTAGTGACGTGACTTGACTTTGACTGATGTCAGAATACGTCATAGACCAAGTTGTGGCATCCCGCAAAAACCACTACTAGAAAATCGCGTTGTTTTTGTGCATTGCATCATCATGACTGCATGCTCATGTCATCATGCCACATTGCATTTGAGCATCGTCATCATCTTGCAATTGCTTGCATAAAACTAATTGCGGAAAAACCTGTTTTGTTTTCTAAACCCCATCTTTATTCAAACGCAAAACCCGGGTCGCCGGAATACTTTGTTTTGTCTGCTATCGGTTTGCAAAAGCCCGGTTGAAAATAAATAAAATAGTTAAATATTTTTAGTAGGGCGAACGGCCGATTCAATTCAACGACCACCCCCAAAAATAAACGTTTCGCAAGAAATCCCTAGTCTAAACAACCTATTCTACCCACCCTTCACCACCTCACCCCACCCTATAGCAACCCGCGCCACCCCCGCCTCCCCAACCCCACCAACCATGCTGCCACCTCACCTCTCTTTCTCTCTCCACCACTCCCACCACACGCCAGTTTCTTCCTCCCACCCACACGCCAAGACGCACACATGCAAGACTCGCTCACCCTCACGCCACTGGCCCCTCCTCCTGCCCCACCTCAAAGACACACGCACTCCGCCACCCCTCCACCCCAGCCCCACTCGCCTGGCCCCACCCCATCGCCTCCCGGGACGCCTCTCTTCCTCCCTGCCGCCCACAGACCTCCCCCCACCCACTCCCCTCATGGCCCTCCCTCCGGCCGCCTCGCCTCTGCGGCCGCTCCACGACCTCCTCAGCCTGGCCCCCTTCCACGCCTCCTCACCTCCTTCCACCTCGCCCGCCTGAGCCCCTTCTTCCTCCGGCCACTTCTTTCTCTCATGCCTGCCCTTCGCTGTCTCTGCTGTCCTGTCAGTTGCAGAGGCCCTGCGCCTCACTTGCAGGCAACGGGGCTTACCACTTTCGGGCAGCGTGAGTCCTGAAGGCCGTCTGTGTCACGCTAAGCCCCTCCGCGCCATGGCGCTGTCAAACGCAAGATGTCCTGCACGCACGCAGTGTGCTCGTATGGTGTTTGTGCAAGAGCTAGCGTTATCCGAGAGGTAAGCCAAGATCGGCCAAGACCATGTGCTACTACAAGTCCGTTGATGACCACGGAACCAAAACCCCAAGATCTTCACAATCGGTGCCGCATCCATGTACCAAGAAACTATCAAAATCTTGGGGCGACAAGATCGACGCCGTGTCAATCGTCCTCGACATTGGAGTCGGAATGCCAAGATCACCCACACGGACCCGAAGGCCGATCCCGTACCCGGTGCCACGCCAAGATCTCCGAAAAACCCCGGTACCGGACAAGTTCGCCATCGACCTCGAGAACGCCTACACGGAACGACAAGATCGGCAGACCGACCCGGAAGAATCGATGCGCCAAGATCAACCAAGTCCGCTTCCGGATGCGACAAGACCTACCTCCGTTATCGAGACCGAACCCAACCCCAGATCCAGGACCCGATACACCCGAACCGGAACCCAAGATCGCGAACCTAATGTGATTCCCTTCCGAGCCCTATTTTATAAAATGAAATATAAACTGTCAGATATTAATTGATCATGCATGCATACTTGTCGTGGTTTGGGGGCATTATGCGATTCACCTCATAATTAAATATGGGGCCCATATGCGGGCAAATCTAGCCTTATATTGGCCTCATTTAAATTTGTGCATCGAACGTTGTCATATCTTGCCTTGTTAGAACAACATTTAATTTGCGGGTAGATAAACAACTTGAACCATCTAACTAATTGTCGGGACCCCGGTTGCCCGCTTAATATGACCTAATTGCATCGCATCTTGCCATGTCATACATCATGCATGCATCATGCCCGATCTTTTGCCGTTGTATTAAATATTGCATCCGTGTTTGTTCTAGTGTTTTGCTTCTTCATGATAAGGCCGTTGAGTTGATGTGAGCTTCGCCCGATCTTGGGTTGAACCTTCAGAACGTTTTCAAAGCAGCATCTCCCTTTCTACCTATCTTACTTTTATAGTATTTATTCCTCTGTTGATCTATTGCTATCTCGTGGTTATGCTGTTTCAGTTTTCGCATTCGTGATATCCCTTGCGCCTCATATTGCCTTGGACACATCCTATTACTCGTTGTTTGGTAGATAGTTGGACTTATGCTCGTCAGTCGCTTGCTCAATGTTGCTATGGTCGCCAAGAACCCCAAAGGTTGGAGTAATTGCCGCATGTTGATGTTGGAGATGATCATGGCTTTACTTTTCGCTCACTTTAATTCAGATAACAACTAAAATTGAAGTAAGTAAGCGAGGCATCGGGTGATAGATAATGTTGGTTTCCGATCGCCCACTTATGTCCCGTAGGACCTCGAGTTCTTGACACTGCTCCGAGATCGAGCGCTAACCACAAAGGGGAGATATGGGCCCCCATTGATTATTACCGATTTCAAAGTATTGTATCGGGGCCACAAACTAGTTTGAGGTTTTATTTACTATCCTGCATTTATGCCATGCTTTATCGCTTATTTAAATTGTGCGATGGATAGCACACTGCATCGCTTAGCCCCAGCTTTGGGATTTGTTGCCATTACCCATCGGCGCAAACCCCGAGTCCGTCTTTGAGACCGCCGACTTGCTATGGGTGTACTTTAGCGGGTGGCCCCATGCTTGCTTTGGGTCTGGAACGTCATGACTTAGGCCCCGCCGACATACCGATGGGTGTATGTTAACCGATCCGCAAAAAGGGTCAAGTGCTTGTGGATATTGGCACCCTCGCAGGTTTAATCTTTTCGAGAAGCCGTGTCCGCGGTTATGGACGACTTGGAGCACAAAGCTTGATCATAGACAACTATAACTAAAGTTTATTGTTATAAATTGACTTGTATCCGATATGACTAGTAATCGCTACTACAACGGAATGGCTAAGTAAAAGTACCAACAATCGCCGGGTTTTGGGGTGATCTCATGCTGATTGTATTTGACTAGTAAGTGTCGCAACTACAACGGAATGGATAACTAAAATGGCCCATCGCTTATTTTATCGTGATGATTATCTATACCGACTAGTAATTGCCGCACCAGAATCGAATAAATAAACTCGCCAATCGTGGTGAGTTCCTGTTGATTTCGCTTGGTCTCGAGGGAAACACCAGATGGGTTTGTTTGATGGTAGCATCGTTGGTTCCGACGGTCTTTCTTACCCCTCTAATAGCCGCCATTGTATCGAGTCTCTATAGGTTGTTTAGTGCATGCCGCTGCGCCGCCACCCACCATACCTATGTAGGCGAGGACCGAATTCTAGCCTCGCTGCAATCGCCTCGAAGATCGACCGCTTCTCTTTTCTTTGCCCTTGTCGGCACCCCTTTTGTTTAAGCAGTTTTGAGATCGACGTCGTTAGCGGTGGTTACCCTTCCGGCTGGGCGTGGTTATGGACGCCATTGATTATTCTTCGTGGCTCTTAGCCCCATTTGCATCTTGTCCGTAGTCTGGACGCCTATCATTTTTAAGGTGATTTGGGTCTTTGTATATTATATCGTATTCTTGACTCATGGAGTCATTGTATATATATATCTGCTCGTGGGTTCCATCGTGGACTAATGTGTAATGGTATTACTTCGTTTTCCACCCGCACGAAAGTGCCTGGTGGGCACCTTTGAATCGTTTCTATGCGGGTTTGGCGGAAATCGCCGAAACTTGCATAGGGCCGATTCTGAGGGTGTTACACAAGTTCCGGCTTAAGTATGAATTTCAGGCTGGAAACTCGAATAATGTACTCATAGATCCGACTCGCTTTGAGACTCGGATCCTATCCTTTCTTTTGAAGTTTTAGGAACCCTTCAAGATTCTACAAGCCGAAGATAAGTCAAGCTAGACGATGGTGAAATCCGACTCTAGATCTTGGAGGCTTCCGTCATTGCTGAGGGATATACTTTCCGGGTATCCTCACTGTGCCTCACTGACCAGGGTGGCCCACTTCGGGTTAGAGCTTTGCTTCACGGGCGGCCCAGTCGGGGAGAAGAGACAGAGTCTAGTCCGGCTACGGGAAGGCACAGAAGACTTACCGACATAGGCATGTAGTGTTACTTGTAGTTCAAGATGTACTCTATAACCGACTCTTAGTCGTAGCCGGATAGGTCTCTCCTGTATACCCTAGGTCGGATATCTATATAAGCGTCCTAGGACAAGCCTTTAGGGCACCCCACAATAGTCTACAATCTCAACTTCGACAAAGCGAAACCTCAGAATCCATATTCAGCTCGCCAGACATCGATTGCTAGCAGGAGTAGGATCTGTCCAAAGCCGGCAAATTCGAACAGAGGTAAACTTGTGTGCTCATCGTCCCGGAACACCGTACGTCTCACACCCCTCTCTTCCGCATGCCTCGAGGACCCCCTCATGGCGTACTTGTCATCAATCCGACGACACCAACGGTCAGGGCAGCCGCGCTCAGGGCTGCGGCCTCGTGGACAATAGTCACGATCATACTCGTGACGGCGACGAGCGACGTTTGCTGAGGAAGTGAAGCCCTCATGGGCCCCGTGGCCGGGGCCGTTGCGCATGTCGTAGGAGCTGAGTTGCCCGAAGAAATCATCGAGCATCGGGTCAGGCTTGCCGTTGATGTTCGTGATGAGGGAGTTGTAGTGGTCCTTGTCGAGGCCGCGAAGGAGGTATCCGATCAGCTCGTCCTCGTCGAGGGGCTTGCCAACCGTTGCCAATTCGGAGGCAAACCCCTTCATCTTGGTGAAGTAGTCGTCGGCGGTCATTGCCAACTTCTTGGTGTCGTTGAGCTGACTCCGAAGATGCTGGATCTTGGAGCGAGCGACAGTCTTGAACATGCTGTCAATCGTGGACCAGGCCTCGGCGGAAGAGCTCACACCAAGAACATGGGAAAGAATATCAAGTGACAGCGAATTGAGAAGGAAACGCAGAACATGTTGATCCCACGCGATCCATGCAGTGTAGGCCGGGTTCTCCACCTCGACCTTTTTCTTGTTCTCATCCTCGGTCTCCAGAGTCTCGGACAGTGCACGGTCAGTGCCATCGAGGAGTCCCATGACACGAGCACCGCGAAACGCAGGGAGGACGAGCGCCTTCCATGCAAGATGGTTGGTGCGGTTGAGTTGTTGCGCGGGGGCGCGCCCAGGGCAGCGGCCAGCAGCGGATGATGATGAAGAGCTCATGATGTCGTGTTGGCGGCGGCGGCTGAAGGATCACAGCGGCGGCGGCGGTCGTAGTTGTAGATCGTGTTGTCGTAGTCGTAGGGCAGCGGCGATCAGAACAGATCGGCGGGGCTGCGGTCGTGGCGTCGTCGTGTCGTGTTGTCGTCGTGTGTAGGCGGCGGCTGCAGGAGGGTTGTAAGCGGCGGCGGCTGCAGGAGGGTTGTAAGCGGCGGCGGCGGCTGAAGGGTCAGCGGCGGCGGCGGTGTAGGGTTTTAGGGTTTGCGGTTCTGCAGCAGCTAGAGGTCTCGGAAGAGACGCTCTGATACCATATCAGATTTCTGGCGTGGAACATACCTTGGCCTAGGTTTCGTATTCATACACAAGTCTGTATGTACGTGTACACGTGTATAAGAGAAATGCCTATTACAATATCTAACATAGGGCAGCCGATCACAGATCGACGGGCGAACCCTGCGACGGATCGTGCGGTCCCCGGCGGAGATCATGGAGATCGATCCCCCGGGGGCGGCGCAGCAGAAGCGTGCGGTTAAGGTTTGGACCGGTTAGGCTCTAATATCATGAAAGAGTATGAGTTTGGCGGAATATGATAGATATATTATTGAGCCTCATGGGCGAGTATATATAGGCGTACAGGGAATCATCTTGGAGTACAAGTCAATACTGTATGAAAACAGATCCTAACTCTATCTAAACTACCATAACAACTGTACATGCCTAGTACTCTAACAATATGTGTTCTAGTGTCATTGCTATGTCCTACTTATCACGTATTCTATTGATGTCTGGTGTTGTGGATTCATAACTTTTTCGGAGCTCAACGTGATTTAATTCAAGAATCTGTGTTTCAGTGCAATCTGAATATTTGATAACAGTTTTTTTATTTGGTCAGACCTGGGGTTGGCAAGACTACTGTTATGCGTGAGATTGCACGTGTTTTAGCAGATGAGTTTCAGAAAAGAGTGGTATATTAAACAATGTTACTCTCTTGTACTATTCGAGTTCTATCTTCTTATGTATAATTCGAACATGTTCTATGGGCATGCTGATGTTTAGGGCAGGTAATTGTGGATACAAGTAATGAGATTGGTGGGGATGGGGATATTCCTCATGCTGCAATTGGTGGCGCAAGAAGAATGCAAGTACCTGAACCATCAATGCAGCATAGAGTGATGATTGAAGCAGTTGAAAACCATATGCCTGAGGTGGTCATTGTAGACGAGATTGGTACTGAAGCAGAGGCGCAAGCTTGTCGGTCAATTGCAGAAAGGGGTGTAATGCTTATTGGTACTGCCCATGGAGAAAGGCTTGCTAACATTATAAAGAATCCAGTTTTAACTGACCTGGTATGCCTTTTTTCTCATAACATGCATTATTATGCTCGTAGCTTTGCATTAGATCTGCACCACACACTGTTATTGTTCAATTTTCACGTGGTATCAGGTTCGAAATGCCAAACTTGAGCTTGTTGTCATATATAGTTTCGATTATTTTATCTGTAGGCATGATAGCTTATACATAATCCAGATATTGATCCAGCATTGTTTGTCGAAGATGGATAGTCCTACCAAAATTTCTTGTAGTCATGCTCTTGTATAGCCAAAGTTCGATTATTTAAAAGAAAGAAGAGGTTTTTATTCACCTATCAGCAGTGGCAGACCGAAAAAAATTGAAAAAATTTGAAAGCCTGGGCAAAGTCCAAATTTAAAGACTTGCTCCCTCCGTTTCATTTTTTTCGCGAAAACACAAAAATCTTTGCGTTTCGATTCATTGATAGAAAAAGAGAGTTACTGTACAACATATACAACAGCTGCAGCGAGCGGACACCCCGTACAACTCGACCCACTAGAACTACGGGACTGCCGGGATCAGAGCGCTAAGGCCACAAGCTCCCGCCACCGCCCAAGAGCGAGCTTCAGATCGAATCGTGTCGAGGAGGTTGCTCATGCAAGGCGACGCATTGTCGAAGGCGACCGCATTCCGCTGCTTCAAGATCCACCATGCCGTTAGCATGACGAGTGAGGAAGTCTCCTTTACGCAAAGCGCGAGGGGTGGATGATGAGGTCTGCAGCCACCAGTCCACGAAGTCACCCTCCCCATCCGGAGGCGTGACCGTGGATCGCACCCAGGATAACACCTCATGCCAGATGGCCTTGGAGAAGGGGCATCCCACCATGAGGTGGGTCATGGTCTCAGCCGATTGGTCACACAGCGGGCAGCACGGGGGTGCGCCAACCCCCTCCTCGCTAGGCGCTCAGCCGTCCAGCAGCGGTCCTGGCAGGCGAGCCAGATGAAGAACTTGACCCTAGGTGGCGCCCTCCGTTTCGCATATTAAATTTGGCCAAAGTCAAGCTTTATAATGTTTGACCAACTATTCATAATAAAATATCTACATATATAATACCAAATGTATGCTATATGGAAGTATGGTATTACACTTCTAATAATATTTTTTAATTTTGTAAATACTACTTTCTTAGAGTGTGGATTCACTGCTTAGGTGAGTAGTTGTGCACCCAGTAGCTACCATTAGATTTGCTTTAAGATCTGGTCGGGTGCTAGCTGACATGTTGGCTGGAATCTTATGAGCATCTGTCAACCTGTCAGTTAAATTTTGGCGTGTGCGGTTAGATTTGGGAGAACGACATCCATCCCAGCTTTGCCGAAAACCTCCGGGCAATCATTCCATCTCTGACAAAAGATGACCATACCCGTGACCAATCCCCACCCCCATGAAAGCAAAAATATATTCAAAAACACATCTGGAACATTTTAAGAACAAAAAGAAACCACTAATAAGACTATAAAAGCAAATTAAAAATGTAACAATCGACAAATCTGAGTAAAATACACATCTTTATCATGTTCCGATCAAGAACATAGAGCGGAAAAATCCACGGGTTGCGGAGGCTCAACATGGACCAACAATCTAGGTGTTTTGGCGAGTCGACGGCCAACAATACACATATTAATCATGTTCTGGCGAGTCGGCGACCAAGTCTTCATGGCAGGGCTCCTGGTGTGGCGAAGGGCTCGGTCGCTAGATTCTCCAGGTTGTATCCCTATTAGCACCGGAAGTTCAGAATAAGGAACACATGGATAAGAAATGGTGGTTCAGAAGAGGTACCGAATCAGAAGAACAAAAATACAAAAATGGCAGGGCTGGGTGGGCTTCAGGCCTATTATCTCTTAATCGGTAGGGCCAGCTGCTGCTTTCCTCTAATGATATTTGACCAAGCTGGACACGTGTAGTGCATGCAAGGGGTGCGAAGCTACCCACCTGGGTAGCAACTCATTTCTGTACTTTCTTATCTATTATTGTTCAAACTTTCTAAAGTTTGACTTTGACCAAACCCTACATGCGGAGTAATATGAAACAGAGGGAGTAGTATGCTATTTTTTAGTGAATTACCATAAATATACACTCGATGTAAGGCAGCGGCCGGCCGGAAGCCTGGGCATCTGGGGTGCTGGATCCACCAATGCCTATCAGTAAATATGCTAATGTTATTTGTTGGAAAATCAGATTGGAGGAGTAGAAACTGTTACTCTTGGTGATGAGGAGGCTCGTGCGCGACGTACTCAAAAAAGTATCCTGGAGCGAAAGGCCCCTCCAACATTTCCCTTCCTTGTTGAGATGAGGGAGCGACACTACTGGGTGACTCATCGGGTATGCATATTTTCTTTTCTGTATATGTCAAGTGGTCAAAGTACATGAATATATACGTTTTCTGCTTTGTGTTAACATGCAAACAATGCTGTCAGGTTTAGAATCGTAGTGGGGAACCAAGTAGAAGTATCAGACTTACACGGAGTATCCTATAATTTTAAGATCATGATGGATGTGTTTGTGGGATTCTCTGGGATGAGTAAGAAATAATTGGGGGTTACAAGAGCACCAAACTTCATACTTGTGATACATATCCCAGTTTATGGTTTTGCATCAACAGTTATACCTTGTAGTCTGTCTCATATTCATCAGTCGCAATACCTTCAAGCCAAACAAATGAAGATACATCGATGTTACTCAATTTTGACCGAACTTGGTAATGTAGTGAGGTAGCTATTTTATTCTAGTGTTTTCTTCTATTATGAGTGATTAACACTGTACGAAAATATCTATCTACTAGACGGATATGCGAGCTTCACCTCGCCGCCTACATTGTGTCTCGGCAATTGGTTATCTATGGTGGGTCTGCAAGTGCTTTCAAACGTGTTAATGGCCCTTGTAACAGTTTAGTTTTTCCTCATTTGCTTTAATGTTGCCGTAACCTTTTCAGTTTTGCTTTAGTGTCGCGCCATAAACCAAAACAGAACATTAGGCGTGTTTTGCTGCAACAGTGAAAACTAAGTAGTTCAAAGTCTTTTGGTCATGCTTCGCCACATGGTCACAATTTGCAACGCCATGGTTGACACATATTGGACACTGCAATATTGACATGTTTAGCTGGCAAAGAAATGTAGTACTTACAATGCACCAGTTCAAGCTTCAACCCGATGGCACAAAAGAGATTCATCTCATCAAGAGGTGATAAATGTAAGCATTTGGTCGAACAGAATCACCAAAGGGGACATAAAATTGAATACTTAATCAACAACAGGAACATTCGTGTCAAGTAAAACCGAGTTTGATGCCTCCTTGTTTTGTGATCTCCAGGCGTTAGCAGTACTTGTGCCAAATTGAGTTGAAGCATATAGCCAGCTAAAGAAGTGGTCAAGTATTCATCAACCATAGTAACTATAGACAATTGCATCAGCAAACTATAACTCACAACTTGCCACAATAGAGCAAGGGTTTCAGAAAATTCCTATCCTTCTCCTAAACTGATTAACCCAAATCATTGTATAGCTTGGGTCAGTTCTTGATTGCCCAATCAATTAAAATACTGCAGATAGCATACAATGGCTATCCACGAGCAGTTGAATATCGTACCTTCTTTATATGGGACAATAGTAAAAGATAGTGTTATAAATGAACCGAAAGTAAAGTAGGGTTGTAAATAGATGAAATAAGTAGATATAATGCCAACACTAATCATATTTCAGTATCACCGTAGCAAATGATAATAGGAAAAAACCTGTGGAGAAGTAAAATAAAAAAAGTTCTCTTCTCCACACAAAAATTGATTGATCCAAATAGAAGATGGGGATAAAATCTAGTCTTCGAATTAGTTCCTTCTTCAAGTGCTTTCATATTTGAACTCTGGAACACAAATATGGATGTCTCAAGATGGAAGATCTCTTTTAGATAAGGTACATATCACCCACATTTTATTCTCAAAAGAAAGATAATTTCACACGTATAATTCAAGTATTCACTATAAATATTCATAAGGACATTAGTAGTCAAAATTTATAACTTTGACTCCATTCTTGTCCAAAACAAAACAAAAATTACAGGACCATACGGAGTATGTGTGTTTAACCATAATTTCAACAACCTACTGTGCTCCCAAATGGGCGGGAGCTGTCACATGTCTTAAACTCTATCCTGACTTCTTGAAATCCATTATAAGGAACATCAATGTGCTTATTATCACCCCTATATCTCAAAGAAACCCGCCTAATTTCACCACAGAGATCCATATATATATTTGCATATCAACCAATGTGCCAATAAATCATGAAGTAGGAATAAAGGTAGAACAAAGTTGTCAAACATTTCCACCGGTAAGAGAAGTCCTAACAATAGTAATGAACAGTTATTCATTTCAAATAAGAAATTTAGCCCACTATAGCACATCTATAAGACCTATAATATTACCTATAATTTGTCACAAGCTAACAGAAATGTCCAATCAAAGTTTTAAGTTAGTATTGCCTGATACCATTAGTACCTTGTAACCATAGCTTACAGTAATGTTCTGATTAAATAACCATTATTTCAGCATCTGATGATAAAATGTGTGTAGCTCATAGTAGAGAAGACAAAAGTGCCTGGAGTAGGTCGAGGAGAGTCCATGGCTTGCTTGCAGGGGAGTTGAGGGGCGACGACAGTCAGTAGGAAAAACATATGCAGCTTCCTTCTTTTTCCTCATCGTAGACAAAGGCTCTGAGGAGGAATGTCAGTGACGGTAAGCATACACGTTAAGTAGTTGAGAATGTTGACATGTGAAAATCACCGAAAGGCATTTGCAATCAGGTAACTACTTCTATTATTCAGAGAAGATATATTATTGCCGCATTAGCATTTAACTAATATAAGATGTGTTGAACAACAAAGAATATTAGGGATGGCTTACCATTGAAGTGTATTTCTGCTATTTTGCAAAGTATATCCTTCAGAAGTCTTCAGCAGTACATGCTATTAAGATTTGAGCAAATGCAATGCTGGAAAGAGGTTGGTATAAACATGTGTTGCACCCAGGGGTTGAAAGAATGGCCCTCCTCAACGGTTCAACAAATTGATTGATCAATATATGGTTATGTGCAAATACAATTTATTAGGGAACATTAGATCAACCGGTGCACTTTTCTATGCCTTTATTAGTACTTTGGAATCTCGAGTGTACATACCTTGTTGTGATAGCAGTATGCTTCCATTTTAGAATAATTTCCCTTGCCATGAGCCTTTCTGAAAAAAGTATACCTGCATTGGAAGATAAATAGAAGCTCAAGAGCACTACTCAAATGCCCATGACAATCTTTCATTTGACAGCAAAATATTGATCAACAAAACATGTGATTAATACTATTTAACACATGTTAACAAAATCTGAAGATAATGACGTTCAACGGTTTCAAGTGTCACGGAAATAGATAGTATACTTTAGCTGCAGTTTGAGGGGCAGTATTCATAGAATTGCATCCTACGTCAAAAAGAACATACATAATCCGCAAGATGTGAAAACACACACATCAAATATTGGTGTAGTATCGGTATCACAAAATGACTAATTAAGATCTGGAAGTATATTTACACAAACAGAAGACCAAATATAAATTTTGAAACATTCAAAGGCATGCTTGTGCAGTTAGCTATAGTAAATACTCCAGAAAATACGCTGATTGCCAATCCAGAAAGTAATTGATTGAATATACCTTACTAACTCCATGCGCCTGAATTTCTATAAAACAATCAACCAAATGAGTACCAATTCTAGAGGATTTATGAGAGAGAGATGAGTGACAAAACAGATAATGCTTGATGGGATAGAAATGAAAAAAATAAGTATGATAGCACATAATGTCATAAGAGAAACTGCAAATACAAATCGAGATAGTGCATGTCTTCATGGGGGATTCAACCTGCATAGCATCTGCATGCAAAATCAAGAACAAATAAAATAAACAAAATGGATACGCTGGCTCTTGTGCTTGCAACAGTGAAGGTGGATGGACTTGCCAACGGCTTGTGTGCAACGGATGGGGAGAAACCCCTGGAGACAGCAGTGATACACTTGGATGGGAGAATACTGCAAAAGAGGGAGGGTTGTGGCTCCATGAGCGGGTGTGTTAAAGATCTTTGGGAAACGAAAATTGGGGAGAGGAGCAGAGGGGACACATGAGAGATGAGGTTGGCCTCCCCGGGTCGTCCACGCATAGCGCAGTGTCCTCGTCTGCGGGCCGCACGGCGGCATGTTCCAAGTGCCTCCGCCGCCTGCTTGGTGAGGAACTGCACCGCCGTGGCGCCGGCACGCCGGCGACGCATATGAAGTTGAGGGAGGGTGGCTCTTGGCGCACAGGACGTTGGGAGGCGGAGCAGGTGTCATGCGGCGATGGGCAGGAGGTGAGGGAGGGCGGCGGCCAATGCAGAGGAGGTTGTGGGGTTTGGCCTTTCGGCAGCGCGCTGGAGACCGGTGGAGGGCGCGCGAGGCGTGTAGGAGGTAGGTAGAGCGGCGATGGAGGCTGTAGATCGAGAGGAGGGTGATGGCAGTCGTTGGTCAAACATAAAAAAGAATGTTTCGCAGCACGGACGCGTGGGCAAGTTTCGCACACGTACTCGGCCGCACCGCTGAAAACACGATGCGTGGGCACACCCCTGCCTCCCACACGCACGGGAATAACACCAGGGTCCACACGACAGGGTCATGAAGCAGTCAAAGGCGTGGCAAGTGGCCTCACAGGAGCTTTAGACCACCATGCTTAAGCCTATAGTATATTCTAAGCTCCTGTTTGTTTATCATCCTTGCTGAAATTTCGATCACATATTTGCTACTGCTATTTCTGCTCTGATTTTTTAGCAACTAAGAACATTTTAAAACTCAGGATGCTACCTGAATGAAATCCACTCACCTTTCTTTTCAAGAATGGAATGTTCTCACAATTCGATGTACCGAATCTTTTTTTTCTCAATTTGTGATGACTGTTATTATGGGGCGTCCTTTTTGTATGCAGACTGAGAGGAGTGTGGATATGCTACTGCATGGAAAAAAGCCACTCGTTGAGGTAATATTTATCAGAATGTCTCTCCCAGCTTTGAGATGTGATAAATTTCATGGCACAGAGTGACGGTTTTCTGTAGTTTGCTTTACTTGACAATCTCATTTTGAAGCACGACTTTATCGTTCTGCAATTTGTATGTTCAAACTAGAGTGTTTTAATGTTAGAGTCTTGGAAAATTATAGAAGTTATTGGATGATCTTTTAGTCCAGTGGGTCATTCTTTAGCTAAGTAAAACTTTCATATTTCTGGCACCTCTATCCATGTAAGAACTTAGCGCATAAAGCATTAATTAATTGAGGACTTGTACCATTCAGGTAAGGAAAAAGGGTAACGAGTTTCAGGTTATCATTGAAAGATGGGCAACATATGATGGAGATGGACTCTGAATTCCAGACTTTCAAGTTATAGTTTCTTCTGCCAAGCTTCATGCTTTGCCATCACTCTGGATACCTCGTACAAATTCTATTCAGCTTGTTATTCTATGGAAGAATGGAGAGACCCTGATGCCTCATTTTGGTGACTACTTAGAAAATGCCAACCCTCTTGTTACTCTGGCAACGAAATGCTGCCCATTAAGCTTAGTAGACAAACTCCACACCTTTACTGTATACTAGGTGGACATGCGTGCTTCGCCGCGCCGGCTATAATCTATTTGGCAGAGTGTGGTAGGTGTGTTGTACTCACTGCTGGTAACATATTTTGTTTTGTTTGTGTTATCATAAATTAAATATATGAGCATGTGCGGAGTTGAGTGTTTTAGTCGGTAGACAAATGTATCATTTACGTATTAGACATGTCTGAAATTGAGAGATCTAAGCGGTTGGAGCTCATAACCAACATAGGGATAGCAGTATTTCTTCAAGTAAACAAAAAGGTACATCCACCATCTAGCAAACTTCAAACAAAAATACCTCAAGCAATACACCAAGTTTTAGTACCACAAGAAACTGGCATGTTGCATGATCAAAATAAAAAGCTAATGATGTCAAAACAAGCTAACTTAGAGCAACTCCAACAGCTTACCCATATACAGGTAAGCAAAAAAGTTTGGGTCAAAGGAGAGAGAGGGCAACTCCAACAGCTTACCCATATATGGGTAAGCAAAAAACGTTTTGGTAAGAGGAGAGAGAGGCTATAGGTAAGGCAAATGTTATTTGCTTTAACAGCTTACCTATTTTTTTGCTAGGCAAAACACAACCGGGTCCTAAAAAATGAATAAATTATAGCATAGTATATCTTTTTTGCACTAAGCACCTTGGATAGAAAAGAGAAAAAGCAATCGGGTCCTTGATAATTTGGTTATTGCAAGGAGCTGCTCCGGCGAGCTTCGGCAAGCTCCGGCGAGCAACCTCCCCAGCGTGGCGGCGACCATCGACGTGCGAAGGCTAGGGGCAAGACCTCCACGCGCAGTCAGGCGTCGCGGGCTTCCATGTGTTGCCAGGGAGGCGCGACCTCCGTGCATGGCCAGCCGACGCGGCCTCCACATGCGGTTAGGCTCGCCTCCGTCGTCCGCGAGAGGAAGGGATGGCTGGGATGGCGGCCCACGGATGTCGGGACGAGGTGGAAGGCGGCGGATGGGACCTAGCGACGGAGGAATTTTGCGAGGCGCCAGCGACGGCCTCCACCTGCTCCTGCTCGATTGGGGATGAGCTGTGAGCCGCACGGCTAGGAAGAAGGGCAAACGAGGTCTTGGGGCATTGCGTCGGAGGGTCTCCGGTGATCGGAGGCATCAGGGATGGCGATGGCCAGCGAAGGCAGCGAGCGCTGAAACTTCCGCTCGAGCCTCCCGCCTCCCTTTTTCTGACGTGGCAACGTATGGGTAGAAGGTGCCATTTTACCCAAAAATTGAGTCCATCTACCCATATATGGGTAGGAGAGGGCAAAATATGGGTGATCACCCATTTTTTTTGGACTGGGGACAACTTATGGGTAAGCTGTTGGAGCTGTTATTTTGCTCCTCTTACCCATAATAGCGGTTTTTTGCCCTCTTACCCATATATGGGTAAGCTGTTGGAGTTGCTCTTATGAAGATCACACGGTAACCTTATTCGACTGCCTCAAAATCGATGCTTGCAACTAATTGGATTGCAGAGCTCGGGAAGGCATGGCTTTGTATTCAACACTTATAAGTGGCTGGATTGTTAAATAATTAGTTTAGTCAATATAGACAACCAAATTACATATACACCAATTCTATGCAGGAGTTATACTTGATATATTCCAAATTATTCACTGGTTCATTAAAATTTAAAAGAGAAAGTATGTCTAGAAGTTGCCACAAATCTTTACATAAAAACAAGATCTAATATGTAATCAAGTTTGATAATTTTTATACATCAAAATGAAAAATAGAAGTTATGACATTTCTTTTGGACACACTTAGTCGATGGAACCCGCTTGTTCATTAGAGCATGCTCCAAGTCATGGGCACAGACATTTTGTTAACTCGTGTATAAATTGTAGAACAATGTAGAACATATATCAATTTACACAAGCATCTCATGTATTCTCAAGATATGCTAATATATTCAAAAGGAAATTTAGTTGCAGAGCCTAAGAGAGGCCAAAATTAGCTTATCTTGCTTTGTTTCAGAAATACATACATGTTAATTACTGAAGTGACATGAAACGCGACCGTTTCTCGCAAGACGCGACCATTTCTCGTTCTTTTAGCGCTCCACGCTTTCTGTTCAGCGATTCTTTCGTTCGGTTACTGTAGATTCTGGGTTCTAGCCAATCGCTTTGTGTTGCGTAATCGCATGCCTCACGAGCCTTCTCCTTTTCGATTCCTTTATTTTCGCCATCCGTCCCTGGTTTCTCCAGTCAAAGCGGTGATGATGATGTGACATCTTCGCGTAGTCCCGCATAGGAGCGTATCTACCCGCGTCGCCCTCTCTCTCTCACCCCATCGTCCCATGTTGACCTCCTCCTTATCTTCCTCACCACCCGCAAAGCGTGGTGGCAGACAGGTGCACGAGGTCGGGGGCGATGTTGAATCGGTACTGGGCAGGTTCGAGGCGGGGAAGCAGAGGCGACTGATGCTAGATGCGGGAGCTGGACGGGAGGCGATGTCCTCGGGAGTGGAGGGACGGAGAGAGCGAAGTTTAGAGGGAGAGCTCGGGAGCGGAGGGGCCTTCTCCTTTTCAATTCCTTTTTTCCGCCATCCATCCCAGATTTTTCTAGTCAAAGCGGTGAGGATGATGCAACATCTTCGCGTAGTCCCGGATAGGAGCATCTCTACTCACACCACCCCCTCTCTCACCCCACCACCCACGCGCTGACCTCCCCCTTATCTTCCTCACCACCGACAAAGCATGGTGACAGACGGGTGTGTGAGGTCGGGGGCGATGTTGAATCAGTATTGGGTAGGTTCGAGGTGGGGAAGTAGAGGCGGCCGACGCTGGATGCGGGAGCTGGACGGGAGGCGGTGGCCTCATGAGGGGAAGGGGCGGAGTGATGGGAAGAGCTCGGGAGCAGAGGGGAGGCGCACGTTGCTAGGGGAGACGGAGGGGGGACTGGGATGGGCGGGAGCTCGGGACTCGGGAGCTCGGTTGGAGGGGAACAAGATGGATATGGGGTGGGGATGGGGCGGGAACGGGAGGGACCAGCTCATAAGACTTTGGTCAACACTTGAAACTGCACGGTTGAGATGACTTAGAGTGAAGATTAGATGGCCAGAAACGTGCGTGCGGGAAGATGGCATCGGGTAGCTCGCTTTTGCTCAGGCTTAAGCTATAGTATGATTCTTATATCAACATAGTTGTAAATTATTTTCCCCCTCAAGTTGGGTCTTCCGTCAATACGGGTAGGGTCAACTATTGGCCAACTATTATTGGAAGTTGTACATGTATTTTCTTCCTTTGGAGCTGAAATTGAAGGTGTATTGGTTATTTATATGAATTGGCAGAAAGTGCCATTGTAGAAAAATTATTTAAATGGGTGCTAGGTTAGCTGTTAGGGGTGACCCCTTAGGGTTGCCTGATCTTTCACGAATTTCCATGAGAATCAAGGTGAAGGCGAGTGGGGGTGAGGGATAGGATGAAATCCACGAACACACACGGGAAGAACACGATGAATACACGCACACGTGGTACACGATGCAAGCCTGTAGCTCACGCCGACGGCTACCGGTACTACACAATCCCTAGGATCGGTGGCGGGCAAGAACACTCTCTCTCTAACCGGCAAGGCGGGCGGGAAGCTTGGTGAGATCTTAACACCATGGAGAAGGGACACCGACTCCAAGGACTTGTACAACTTGAACTCACTATGCAAAGCTAAAGAGGTTGGGGGATAATTGGTGCTCCTTGTCAATGAGCATGAGAATAGAATTAGATAAATTCACAAGGGTTTCTCCTAATTTAATTATCCAAGTCTAGGGTTACAATAAGGAGGAGGTGGTATATATAGGCCAACAACTAAACATGGGTACTTTAGGCATAAAACTAGAAGTTTGGGACGAAATTGGGGATTACATGGGCTAGGCCCAAAAGGCCTTAACATGCATGTCAGCACTTAGGCCGGAGACTCCTGGCCCGGGGGCCAGAGACACCGGGGTGGTCTCCAGGGTCGACTCTAGGGTCGTCGTTGTACCCTCTGTATGGGGGGCGGAGTCCGGTCCGGAGTCTTCACGCTCTTCGAGGCAGTATCCGGGGGTGGGGTGTACTGGGAGCTCCAGGCGCCGGTCTAGAGTCCTGCCCAAAGTCCTTGGGGTGGCACACTGGAGACTCCGGTGCTTCAGCTTCTGCTGCGACATCTTCTTGTCCAGCTCCTGGTCCTTCTTTCGAGGGGGATTATCGACGCGTCGGGGTTTCATAGCTAAGTATGCACAGTGTAGTGGCATGAAGTAGCAAGCCATTCAAGGGAGTATCGAAATCACATGAGGAGAGGAGCGAGTTAACCTTATCTTGTAGGAGTTTGGCTCAAGCACGCATCATTGGTCCACTTGGGGGACTTGGTGGTGAGGATGTAGAGATGTCGGTAGGACAGGCTGCATCAACCCCCCATCGGGAAAGAGTCGTTCTCGAATTTTCATCCTTATCGTCTTGATCATCTCCATGGAATGGTGAGAGGTCCATGACATCGAACGTCTTGCTCACAAGATACTTTGATGTCGGTATATCGATGACGTAGGTATTGTTGTTGATCCTCTTAAGGACTTTGAAAGGACCATCTCCCCTTGGCTTGAGCTTGGAATCACGATCTTTGGGGAAGCGATCTTTACTTAGGTGAATCCACACGAGGTCACCTTCTTCGAAGATCATCTCTTTCTTGGTCTTGTTTAGCCTTGATGCTTGGTGAAGGACTTATTATTCGATAGTAGCCTGTGTGTCTTTGTGTAGTTTCTTCATAGCTTGGGCGCGCCTGTCGACGTCCATGTTGGTGCGCTTGTGGAGAGGAAGTGGTAGGATGTCGAGCGTGGTGAGGGGCTCGAAACCATAGATGATCATGAATGGGCTCTTCATTGTTGTGGAGTGCTTGGCTCGATTGTAGGTGAACTCGGCATAGGGAATGCATTCCTCCCAATCCTTAAGATTCTTCTTGATCAACATGCGAAGGAGTGTTTCGAGGCTTCGGTTGATGACCTCGGTTTGGCCATTGGATTGAGGGTGCAAGGCGGACAAGAAGAGGAGCTTGACACCAGCTTGGCCATTAGCGTCTGCCACAAGTACCTCATGAATTTGTCGTCGCGGTCGGAGACGATGGTTCTTGGCACACCATGAAGACAAACTATTTCCCTAAAAAACAGATTTGCAATATGTGAAGCATCATTGGTCTTATGGCATGGAATGAAGTGTGACATCTTCGAAAAGCGGTCCACTATGACAAATATGGAATCATGACCATTCTTAGACCTAGGCAATCCTAACACAAAGTCCATGCTAAATGACTGACCAAGGTGCATGAGGAATAGGCAATGTCATATAAAGACCAAAAGGGTTAGACTTATATTTAGCTTGGACACATGTAGTGCATCGTTGGACATGGCGCTCCACATCACGCTTCATCTTGGACCAATATCAGTTTGTGGAGAGCATGTCATATGTCTTGTCACGACCAAAGTGACCCATAAGGCCTCTGTCGGAGATTTGTCCCGCGAAGGAACTAGGGTCCAACAATCCCTTGGTTCGTGAGGGAGCTGAACACGTGATTACCGAGGATCTCGGGGATGGCTACGACGGCAGAACAAATGCACGACAGAGAGTTGACACCGGGGTTTTTACCCAGGTTCGGGACCCTCATGAGGAGGTAAAGCCCCTACTCCTGCTTTGTTGTATTGCTCGCTTTCCTCGTGAGGTTACAATGGTGGGAGAAAGTCTAGGGTTCAGATCTCTGGGATCTGTCCCCTGCAAGGTAGGAGAAGGGCTCCTTATATAGGGCGGTGTCGGGCCTCTTTCCCCGATCCATGGATGGGAAGGGTCACCACAGTGCCGCCCTTCGAGGAGCTAGTCTACAAGACTACTTTTCGGTAGACTAGGTCTTGGATGCCGGGCGCTCCTCCGTCCGTTGGTAAAGCGTTCTCCCTTTAGCATTTCTTTTCTTCATCCGATGTTGCTCGTTCCCCTTCTTGTACCAAAGTAGCCAAAGGTAGACCTGCTCGCACTGAGGCTGTCTGTCAGCCGGTGAGGGCCATGTCAGCTCCACCTTTTACCAAGACCTGGCCTCTAGGGCCGTTGAGACTGGGGCATCCAATGTGTTGGTCGTGCTTGTCGTTTCCCTCGGGAGGGGGCCGCGTCATGCTCTCGGCTTCCCGCTCTGCATGCCTCTAGAGGATGGGTCCTAGCGCACTTCCTGAGGGGAGGAACCCCTCCCTCGTGAGGTTTGCCCGGGACCGCATGGGTAGCTAGACGTAGACGGATCAAGGTACCCCCTATACCAGCTATCCGATAGTAGCCCTCGACTGTTCGGGCCGAGTGCCACACCCAGGCCATAGATGTCCCGGATGGCCACCCCAATGTCTGGTGCCATACAAGACACGTCCCGTTCCAGGATCTCCAGGCGCCTTCTCGAAAGGCACGCCCTCAATCAGAAACACCCCCGACCCATAAAAGGGGGGTACACTGATTGAGCCGAGATCTATTCTTCTCTGCCCACTCTCCTTTGCTTGCCTCCCTTGGTGAACCGTCAACGCACGCTGCGCGCGTTGTCTCATCGTGAAGTTCTGGCAACGGAAAAGGGGAAGCGTCCTCCGCCTAGACCTCCCCGAGAAGAATAGGAGGAGGAGACGAGAGAGGTCCTGCTGCCCTCCACCATCAAGACAGATGTCAGCCTCGACTGGTTCCGCCTGCAGCTAGCCACCGACTAGAACGAGTGGGGGAGGACCCAAGTATGGCCTGGATCGGTGGATCCGACGGGCCTCTCTGGCCTGGTGAACCCGTTCTTCTACCACACTGTCATCGCAGGGTTGGTGAAAGTGTAAGATGGTTTACCTAGAGGGGGGGTGAATAGGTTTCTAACAAATTCTTTATAATCTTTTGCAAGTTTTAGGCTTTCTGAAATATAAGTGTGCCTAAATGCAAACTAGGTGAGGCAACCTAGATGATGATACAAGATACTTCAAGCACGAAGGCTATCATAAAGTAAACAACACAAGTAAGAGAGGGGTTAAGGAATAACCCAAGCACGCGGAGACGAAGATGTATTCTCGTGTTCACCACCTTTGGGAAGGGGCTATGTCATGTTGGAGAGGTGTGAGGTTCCACGAAGGATTCCCCAACGCCACGAAGGCTCACCTTCTTCTCCGAGCCTATCCCACGAAGGAATAGCTCACTTACTCGTGGTAGACTTTTAAGGTAGTCTCCAAACCCTCACAAACTTTCCACGGAGCAAATCACAAGCCGAAGCCTCCAGGCGACCCTAGCCGCCTAGGGTTTCCCACAAACCCAAGAGTAACAATATAACTTGATGAAATCAAGGGGGAATGGAATTTGGCTTGGTGGAAACGTAGATCGGGACCTCCTCTTGCTTTCTACCAAAGGGATTTGAGTTTGATTGGGTAGAATGGGAGATCCTCAAGAAATTATGTTTCAACAATGGAGAGAGAGAGAGCTCCAAGTATGAGATATGAACTGAATGCCTAACCTACTCAAGTTGGAAGAAGAGGTATTTATACTCAAGGGAGAAATCTAGCCGTTTGAAGCACTTTCTGCGAAACTTGGTTTTAAGTTCGGTTGGACCGGTCCACACACCGGACCACCCGGTGTACAGCCCGGTCAAGCGAAATCCAAACCGGGATATTCACTGTAAGCCCGG